>OX411786.1:14617105-16052945 GCA_948252455.1 Acleris cristana | reverse complement strand
CTAACCTAACCTAACCTAACCTAACCTAACCTAACCTAACCTAACCTAACCTAACCTAACCTAACCTAACCTAACCTAACCTAACCTAACCTAACCTAACCTAACCTAACCTAACCTAACCTAACCTAACCTAACCTAACCTAACCTAACCTAACCTAACCTAACCTAACCTAACCTAACCTAACCTAACCTAACCTAACCTAACCTAACCTAACCTAACCTAACCTAACCTAACCTAACCTAACCTAACCTAACCTAACCTAACCTAACCTAACCTAACCTAACCTAACCTAACCTAACCTAACCTAACCTAACCTAACCTAACCTAACCTAACCTAACCTAACCTAACCTAACCTAACCTAACCTAACCTAACCTAACCTAACCTAACCTAACCTAACCTAACCTAACCTAACCTAACCTAACCTAACCTAACCTAACCTAACCTAACCTAACCTAACCTAACCTAACCTAACCTAACCTAACCTAACCTAACCTAACCTAACCTAACCTAACCTAACCTAACCTAACCTAACCTAACCTAACCTAACCTAACCTAACCTAACCTAACCTAACCTAACCTAACCTAACCTAACCTAACCTAACCTAACCTAACCTAACCTAACCTAACCTAACCTAACCTAACCTAACCTAACCTAACCTAACCTAACCTAACCTAACCTAACCTAACCTAACCTAACCTAACCTAACCTAACCTAACCTAACCTAACCTAACCTAACCTAACCTAACCTAACCTAACCTAACCTAACCTAACCTAACCTAACCTAACCTAACCTAACCTAACCTAACCTAACCTAACCTAACCTAACCTAACCTAACCTAACCTAACCTATACCTAACCTAACCTAACCTAACCTAACCTAACCTAACCTAACCTAACCTAACCTAACCTAACCTAACCTAACCTAACCTAACCTAACCTAACCTAACCTAACCTAACCTAACCTAACCTAACCTAACCTAACCTAACCTAACCTAACCTAACCTAACCTAACCTAACCTAACCTAACCTAACCTAACCTAACCTAACCTAACCTAACCTAACCTAACCTAACCTAACCTAACCTAACCTAACCTAACCTAACCTAACCTAACCTAACCTAACCTAACCTAACCTAACCTAACCTAACCTAACCTAACCTAACCTAACCTAACCTAACCTAACCTAACCTAACCTAACCTAACCTAACCTAACCTAACCTAACCTAACCTAACCTAACCTAACCTAACCTAACCTAACCTAACCTAACCTAACCTAACCTAACCTAACCTAACCTAACCTAACCTAACCTAACCTAACCTAACCTAACCTAACCTAACCTAACCTAACCTAACCTAACCTAACCTAACCTAACCTAACCTAACCTAACCTAACCTAACCTAACCTAACCTAACCTAACCTAACCTAACCTAACCTAACCTAACCTAACCTAACCTAACCTAACCTAACCTAACCTAACCTAACCTAACCTAACCTAACCTAACCTAACCTAACCTAACCTAACCTAACCTAACCTAACCTAACCTAACCTAACCTAACCTAACCTAACCTAACCTAACCTAACCTAACCTAACCTAACCTAACCTAACCTAACCTAACCTAACCTAACCTAACCTAACCTAACCTAACCTAACCTAACCTAACCTAACCTAACCTAACCTAACCTAACCTAACCTAACCTAACCTAACCTAACCTAACCTAACCTAACCTAA
The DNA here is from genome assembly GCA_948252455.1 of Acleris cristana. Taxonomy (NCBI): domain Eukaryota; kingdom Metazoa; phylum Arthropoda; class Insecta; order Lepidoptera; family Tortricidae; genus Acleris; species Acleris cristana. Next base: position 16,051,210 of record OX411786.1, on the reverse strand, counting down.
CCTAACCTAACCTAACCTAACCTAACCTAACCTAACCTAACCTAACCTAACCTAACCTAACCTAACCTAACCTAACCTAACCTAACCTAACCTAACCTAACCTAACCTAACCTAACCTAACCTAACCTAACCTAACCTAACCTAACCTAACCTAACCTAACCTAACCTAACCTAACCTAACCTAACCTAACCTAACCTAACCTAACCTAACCTAACCTAACCTAACCTAACCTAACCTAACCTAACCTAACCTAACCTAACCTAACCTAACCTAACCTAACCTAACCTAACCTAACCTAACCTAACCTAACCTAACCTAACCTAACCTAACCTAACCTAACCTAACCTAACCTAACCTAACCTAACCTAACCTAACCTAACCTAACCTAACCTAACCTAACCTAACCTAACCTAACCTAACCTAACCTAACCTAACCTAACCTAACCTAACCTAACCTAACCTAACCTAACCTAACCTAACCTAACCTAACCTAACCTAACCTAACCTAACCTAACCTAACCTAACCTAACCTAACCTAACCTAACCTAACCTAACCTAACCTAACCTAACCTAACCTAACCTAACCTAACCTAACCTAACCTAACCTAACCTAACCTAACCTAACCTAACCTAACCTAACCTAACCTAACCTAACCTAACCTAACCTAACCTAACCTAACCTAACCTAACCTAACCTAACCTAACCTAACCTAACCTAACCTAACCTAACCTAACCTAACCTAACCTAACCTAACCTAACCTAACCTAACCTAACCTAACCTAACCTAACCTAACCTAACCTAACCTAACCTAACCTAACCTAACCTAACCTAACCTAACCTAACCTAACCTAACCTAACCTAACCTAACCTAACCTAACCTAACCTAACCTAACCTAACCTAACCTAACCTAACCTAACCTAACCTAACCTAACCTAACCTAACCTAACCTAACCTAACCTAACCTAACCTAACCTAACCTAACCTAACCTAACCTAACCTAACCTAACCTAACCTAACCTAACCTAACCTAACCTAACCTAACCTAACCTAACCTAACCTAACCTAACCTAACCTAACCTAACCTAACCTAACCTAACCTAACCTAACCTAACCTAACCTAACCTAACCTAACCTAACCTAACCTAACCTAACCTAACCTAACCTAACCTAACCTAACCTAACCTAACCTAACCTAACCTAACCTAACCTAACCTAACCTAACCTAACCTAACCTAACCTAACCTAACCTAACCTAACCTAACCTAACCTAACCTAACCTAACCTAACCTAACCTAACCTAACCTAACCTAACCTAACCTAACCTAACCTAACCTAACCTAACCTAACCTAACCTAACCTAACCTAACCTAACCTAACCTAACCTAACCTAACCTAACCTAACCTAACCTAACCTAACCTAACCTAACCTAACCTAACCTAACCTAACCTAACCTAACCTAACCTAACCTAACCTAACCTAACCTAACCTAACCTAACCTAACCTAACCTAACCTAACCTAACCTAACCTAACCTAACCTAACCTAACCTAACCTAACCTAACCTAACCTAACCTAACCTAACCTAACCTAACCTAACCTAACCTAACCTAACCTAACCTAACCTAACCTAACCTAACCTAACCTAACCTAACCTAACCTAACCTAACCTAACCTAACCTAACCTAACCTAACCTAACCTAACCTAACCTAACCTAACCTAACCTAACCTAACCTAACCTAACCTAACCTAACCTAACCTAACCTAACCTAACCTAACCTAACCTAACCTAACCTAACCTAACCTAACCTAACCTAACCTAACCTAACCTAACCTAACCTAACCTAACCTAACCTAACCTAACCTAACCTAACCTAACCTAACCTAACCTAACCTAACCTAACCTAACCTAACCTAACCTAACCTAACCTAACCTAACCTAACCTAACCTAACCTAACCTAACCTAACCTAACCTAACCTAACCTAACCTAACCTAACCTAACCTAACCTAACCTAACCTAACCTAACCTAACCTAACCTAACCTAACCTAACCTAACCTAACCTAACCTAACCTAACCTAACCTAACCTAACCTAACCTAACCTAACCTAACCTAACCTAACCTAACCTAACCTAACCTAACCTAACCTAACCTAACCTAACCTAACCTAACCTAACCTAACCTAACCTAACCTAACCTAACCTAACCTAACCTAACCTAACCTAACCTAACCTAACCTAACCTAACCTAACCTAACCTAACCTAACCTAACCTAACCTAACCTAACCTAACCTAACCTAACCTAACCTAACCTAACCTAACCTAACCTAACCTAACCTAACCTAACCTAACCTAACCTAACCTAACCTAACCTAACCTAACCTAACCTAACCTAACCTAACCTAACCTAACCTAACCTAACCTAACCTAACCTAACCTAACCTAACCTAACCTAACCTAACCTAACCTAACCTAACCTAACCTAACCTAACCTAACCTAACCTAACCTAACCTAACCTAACCTAACCTAACCTAACCTAACCTAACCTAACCTAACCTAACCTAACCTAACCTAACCTAACCTAACCTAACCTAACCTAACCTAACCTAACCTAACCTAACCTAACCTAACCTAACCTAACCTAACCTAACCTAACCTAACCTAACCTAACCTAACCTAACCTAACCTAACCTAACCTAACCTAACCTAACCTAACCTAACCTAACCTAACCTAACCTAACCTAACCTAACCTAACCTAACCTAACCTAACCTAACCTAACCTAACCTAACCTAACCTAACCTAACCTAACCTAACCTAACCTAACCTAACCTAACCTAACCTAACCTAACCTAACCTAACCTAACCTAACCTAACCTAACCTAACCTAACCTAACCTAACCTAACCTAACCTAACCTAACCTAACCTAACCTAACCTAACCTAACCTAACCTAACCTAACCTAACCTAACCTAACCTAACCTAACCTAACCTAACCTAACCTAACCTAACCTAACCTAACCTAACCTAACCTAACCTAACCTAACCTAACCTAACCTAACCTAACCTAACCTAACCTAACCTAACCTAACCTAACCTAACCTAACCTAACCTAACCTAACCTAACCTAACCTAACCTAACCTAACCTAACCTAACCTAACCTAACCTAACCTAACCTAACCTAACCTAACCTAACCTAACCTAACCTAACCTAACCTAACCTAACCTAACCTAACCTAACCTAACCTAACCTAACCTAACCTAACCTAACCTAACCTAACCTAACCTAACCTAACCTAACCTAACCTAACCTAACCTAACCTAACCTAACCTAACCTAACCTAACCTAACCTAACCTAACCTAACCTAACCTAACCTAACCTAACCTAACCTAACCTAACCTAACCTAACCTAACCTAACCTAACCTAACCTAACCTAACCTAACCTAACCTAACCTAACCTAACCTAACCTAACCTAACCTAACCTAACCTAACCTAACCTAACCTAACCTAACCTAACCTAACCTAACCTAACCTAACCTAACCTAACCTAACCTAACCTAACCTAACCTAACCTAACCTAACCTAACCTAACCTAACCTAACCTAACCTAACCTAACCTAACCTAACCTAACCTAACCTAACCTAACCTAACCTAACCTAACCTAACCTAACCTAACCTAACCTAACCTAACCTAACCTAACCTAACCTAACCTAACCTAACCTAACCTAACCTAACCTAACCTAACCTAACCTAACCTAACCTAACCTAACCTAACCTAACCTAACCTAACCTAACCTAACCTAACCTAACCTAACCTAACCTAACCTAACCTAACCTAACCTAACCTAACCTAACCTAACCTAACCTAACCTAACCTAACCTAACCTAACCTAACCTAACCTAACCTAACCTAACCTAACCTAACCTAACCTAACCTAACCTAACCTAACCTAACCTAACCTAACCTAACCTAACCTAACCTAACCTAACCTAACCTAACCTAACCTAACCTAACCTAACCTAACCTAACCTAACCTAACCTAACCTAACCTAACCTAACCTAACCTAACCTAACCTAACCTAACCTAACCTAACCTAACCTAACCTAACCTAACCTAACCTAACCTAACCTAACCTAACCTAACCTAACCTAACCTAACCTAACCTAACCTAACCTAACCTAACCTAACCTAACCTAACCTAACCTAACCTAACCTAACCTAACCTAACCTAACCTAACCTAACCTAACCTAACCTAACCTAACCTAACCTAACCTAACCTAACCTAACCTAACCTAACCTAACCTAACCTAACCTAACCTAACCTAACCTAACCTAACCTAACCTAACCTAACCTAACCTAACCTAACCTAACCTAACCTAACCTAACCTAACCTAACCTAACCTAACCTAACCTAACCTAACCTAACCTAACCTAACCTAACCTAACCTAACCTAACCTAACCTAACCTAACCTAACCTAACCTAACCTAACCTAACCTAACCTAACCTAACCTAACCTAACCTAACCTAACCTAACCTAACCTAACCTAACCTAACCTAACCTAACCTAACCTAACCTAACCTAACCTAACCTAACCTAACCTAACCTAACCTAACCTAACCTAACCTAACCTAACCTAACCTAACCTAACCTAACCTAACCTAACCTAACCTAACCTAACCTAACCTAACCTAACCTAACCTAACCTAACCTAACCTAACCTAACCTAACCTAACCTAACCTAACCTAACCTAACCTAACCTAACCTAACCTAACCTAACCTAACCTAACCTAACCTAACCTAACCTAACCTAACCTAACCTAACCTAACCTAACCTAACCTAACCTAACCTAACCTAACCTAACCTAACCTAACCTAACCTAACCTAACCTAACCTAACCTAACCTAACCTAACCTAACCTAACCTAACCTAACCTAACCTAACCTAACCTAACCTAACCTAACCTAACCTAACCTAACCTAACCTAACCTAACCTAACCTAACCTAACCTAACCTAACCTAACCTAACCTAACCTAACCTAACCTAACCTAACCTAACCTAACCTAACCTAACCTAACCTAACCTAACCTAACCTAACCTAACCTAACCTAACCTAACCTAACCTAACCTAACCTAACCTAACCTAACCTAACCTAACCTAACCTAACCTAACCTAACCTAACCTAACCTAACCTAACCTAACCTAACCTAACCTAACCTAACCTAACCTAACCTAACCTAACCTAACCTAACCTAACCTAACCTAACCTAACCTAACCTAACCTAACCTAACCTAACCTAACCTAACCTAACCTAACCTAACCTAACCTAACCTAACCTAACCTAACCTAACCTAACCTAACCTAACCTAACCTAACCTAACCTAACCTAACCTAACCTAACCTAACCTAACCTAACCTAACCTAACCTAACCTAACCTAACCTAACCTAACCTAACCTAACCTAACCTAACCTAACCTAACCTAACCTAACCTAACCTAACCTAACCTAACCTAACCTAACCTAACCTAACCTAACCTAACCTAACCTAACCTAACCTAACCTAACCTAACCTAACCTAACCTAACCTAACCTAACCTAACCTAACCTAACCTAACCTAACCTAACCTAACCTAACCTAACCTAACCTAACCTAACCTAACCTAACCTAACCTAACCTAACCTAACCTAACCTAACCTAACCTAACCTAACCTAACCTAACCTAACCTAACCTAACCTAACCTAACCTAACCTAACCTAACCTAACCTAACCTAACCTAACCTAACCTAACCTAACCTAACCTAACCTAACCTAACCTAACCTAACCTAACCTAACCTAACCTAACCTAACCTAACCTAACCTAACCTAACCTAACCTAACCTAACCTAACCTAACCTAACCTAACCTAACCTAACCTAACCTAACCTAACCTAACCTAACCTAACCTAACCTAACCTAACCTAACCTAACCTAACCTAACCTAACCTAACCTAACCTAACCTAACCTAACCTAACCTAACCTAACCTAACCTAACCTAACCTAACCTAACCTAACCTAACCTAACCTAACCTAACCTAACCTAACCTAACCTAACCTAACCTAACCTAACCTAACCTAACCTAACCTAACCTAACCTAACCTAACCTAACCTAACCTAACCTAACCTAACCTAACCTAACCTAACCTAACCTAACCTAACCTAACCTAACCTAACCTAACCTAACCTAACCTAACCTAACCTAACCTAACCTAACCTAACCTAACCTAACCTAACCTAACCTAACCTAACCTAACCTAACCTAACCTAACCTAACCTAACCTAACCTAACCTAACCTAACCTAACCTAACCTAACCTAACCTAACCTAACCTAACCTAACCTAACCTAACCTAACCTAACCTAACCTAACCTAACCTAACCTAACCTAACCTAACCTAACCTAACCTAACCTAACCTAACCTAACCTAACCTAACCTAACCTAACCTAACCTAACCTAACCTAACCTAACCTAACCTAACCTAACCTAACCTAACCTAACCTAACCTAACCTAACCTAACCTAACCTAACCTAACCTAACCTAACCTAACCTAACCTAACCTAACCTAACCTAACCTAACCTAACCTAACCTAACCTAACCTAACCTAACCTAACCTAACCTAACCTAACCTAACCTAACCTAACCTAACCTAACCTAACCTAACCTAACCTAACCTAACCTAACCTAACCTAACCTAACCTAACCTAACCTAACCTAACCTAACCTAACCTAACCTAACCTAACCTAACCTAACCTAACCTAACCTAACCTAACCTAACCTAACCTAACCTAACCTAACCTAACCTAACCTAACCTAACCTAACCTAACCTAACCTAACCTAACCTAACCTAACCTAACCTAACCTAACCTAACCTAACCTAACCTAACCTAACCTAACCTAACCTAACCTAACCTAACCTAACCTAACCTAACCTAACCTAACCTAACCTAACCTAACCTAACCTAACCTAACCTAACCTAACCTAACCTAACCTAACCTAACCTAACCTAACCTAACCTAACCTAACCTAACCTAACCTAACCTAACCTAACCTAACCTAACCTAACCTAACCTAACCTAACCTAACCTAACCTAACCTAACCTAACCTAACCTAACCTAACCTAACCTAACCTAACCTAACCTAACCTAACCTAACCTAACCTAACCTAACCTAACCTAACCTAACCTAACCTAACCTAACCTAACCTAACCTAACCTAACCTAACCTAACCTAACCTAACCTAACCTAACCTAACCTAACCTAACCTAACCTAACCTAACCTAACCTAACCTAACCTAACCTAACCTAACCTAACCTAACCTAACCTAACCTAACCTAACCTAACCTAACCTAACCTAACCTAACCTAACCTAACCTAACCTAACCTAACCTAACCTAACCTAACCTAACCTAACCTAACCTAACCTAACCTAACCTAACCTAACCTAACCTAACCTAACCTAACCTAACCTAACCTAACCTAACCTAACCTAACCTAACCTAACCTAACCTAACCTAACCTAACCTAACCTAACCTAACCTAACCTAACCTAACCTAACCTAACCTAACCTAACCTAACCTAACCTAACCTAACCTAACCTAACCTAACCTAACCTAACCTAACCTAACCTAACCTAACCTAACCTAACCTAACCTAACCTAACCTAACCTAACCTAACCTAACCTAACCTAACCTAACCTAACCTAACCTAACCTAACCTAACCTAACCTAACCTAACCTAACCTAACCTAACCTAACCTAACCTAACCTAACCTAACCTAACCTAACCTAACCTAACCTAACCTAACCTAACCTAACCTAACCTAACCTAACCTAACCTAACCTAACCTAACCTAACCTAACCTAACCTAACCTAACCTAACCTAACCTAACCTAACCTAACCTAACCTAACCTAACCTAACCTAACCTAACCTAACCTAACCTAACCTAACCTAACCTAACCTAACCTAACCTAACCTAACCTAACCTAACCTAACCTAACCTAACCTAACCTAACCTAACCTAACCTAACCTAACCTAACCTAACCTAACCTAACCTAACCTAACCTAACCTAACCTAACCTAACCTAACCTAACCTAACCTAACCTAACCTAACCTAACCTAACCTAACCTAACCTAACCTAACCTAACCTAACCTAACCTAACCTAACCTAACCTAACCTAACCTAACCTAACCTAACCTAACCTAACCTAACCTAACCTAACCTAACCTAACCTAACCTAACCTAACCTAACCTAACCTAACCTAACCTAACCTAACCTAACCTAACCTAACCTAACCTAACCTAACCTAACCTAACCTAACCTAACCTAACCTAACCTAACCTAACCTAACCTAACCTAACCTAACCTAACCTAACCTAACCTAACCTAACCTAACCTAACCTAACCTAACCTAACCTAACCTAACCTAACCTAACCTAACCTAACCTAACCTAACCTAACCTAACCTAACCTAACCTAACCTAACCTAACCTAACCTAACCTAACCTAACCTAACCTAACCTAACCTAACCTAACCTAACCTAACCTAACCTAACCTAACCTAACCTAACCTAACCTAACCTAACCTAACCTAACCTAACCTAACCTAACCTAACCTAACCTAACCTAACCTAACCTAACCTAACCTAACCTAACCTAACCTAACCTAACCTAACCTAACCTAACCTAACCTAACCTAACCTAACCTAACCTAACCTAACCTAACCTAACCTAACCTAACCTAACCTAACCTAACCTAACCTAACCTAACCTAACCTAACCTAACCTAACCTAACCTAACCTAACCTAACCTAACCTAACCTAACCTAACCTAACCTAACCTAACCTAACCTAACCTAACCTAACCTAACCTAACCTAACCTAACCTAACCTAACCTAACCTAACCTAACCTAACCTAACCTAACCTAACCTAACCTAACCTAACCTAACCTAACCTAACCTAACCTAACCTAACCTAACCTAACCTAACCTAACCTAACCTAACCTAACCTAACCTAACCTAACCTAACCTAACCTAACCTAACCTAACCTAACCTAACCTAACCTAACCTAACCTAACCTAACCTAACCTAACCTAACCTAACCTAACCTAACCTAACCTAACCTAACCTAACCTAACCTAACCTAACCTAACCTAACCTAACCTAACCTAACCTAACCTAACCTAACCTAACCTAACCTAACCTAACCTAACCTAACCTAACCTAACCTAACCTAACCTAACCTAACCTAACCTAACCTAACCTAACCTAACCTAACCTAACCTAACCTAACCTAACCTAACCTAACCTAACCTAACCTAACCTAACCTAACCTAACCTAACCTAACCTAACCTAACCTAACCTAACCTAACCTAACCTAACCTAACCTAACCTAACCTAACCTAACCTAACCTAACCTAACCTAACCTAACCTAACCTAACCTAACCTAACCTAACCTAACCTAACCTAACCTAACCTAACCTAACCTAACCTAACCTAACCTAACCTAACCTAACCTAACCTAACCTAACCTAACCTAACCTAACCTAACCTAACCTAACCTAACCTAACCTAACCTAACCTAACCTAACCTAACCTAACCTAACCTAACCTAACCTAACCTAACCTAACCTAACCTAACCTAACCTAACCTAACCTAACCTAACCTAACCTAACCTAACCTAACCTAACCTAACCTAACCTAACCTAACCTAACCTAACCTAACCTAACCTAACCTAACCTAACCTAACCTAACCTAACCTAACCTAACCTAACCTAACCTAACCTAACCTAACCTAACCTAACCTAACCTAACCTAACCTAACCTAACCTAACCTAACCTAACCTAACCTAACCTAACCTAACCTAACCTAACCTAACCTAACCTAACCTAACCTAACCTAACCTAACCTAACCTAACCTAACCTAACCTAACCTAACCTAACCTAACCTAACCTAACCTAACCTAACCTAACCTAACCTAACCTAACCTAACCTAACCTAACCTAACCTAACCTAACCTAACCTAACCTAACCTAACCTAACCTAACCTAACCTAACCTAACCTAACCTAACCTAACCTAACCTAACCTAACCTAACCTAACCTAACCTAACCTAACCTAACCTAACCTAACCTAACCTAACCTAACCTAACCTAACCTAACCTAACCTAACCTAACCTAACCTAACCTAACCTAACCTAACCTAACCTAACCTAACCTAACCTAACCTAACCTAACCTAACCTAACCTAACCTAACCTAACCTAACCTAACCTAACCTAACCTAACCTAACCTAACCTAACCTAACCTAACCTAACCTAACCTAACCTAACCTAACCTAACCTAACCTAACCTAACCTAACCTAACCTAACCTAACCTAACCTAACCTAACCTAACCTAACCTAACCTAACCTAACCTAACCTAACCTAACCTAACCTAACCTAACCTAACCTAACCTAACCTAACCTAACCTAACCTAACCTAACCTAACCTAACCTAACCTAACCTAACCTAACCTAACCTAACCTAACCTAACCTAACCTAACCTAACCTAACCTAACCTAACCTAACCTAACCTAACCTAACCTAACCTAACCTAACCTAACCTAACCTAACCTAACCTAACCTAACCTAACCTAACCTAACCTAACCTAACCTAACCTAACCTAACCTAACCTAACCTAACCTAACCTAACCTAACCTAACCTAACCTAACCTAACCTAACCTAACCTAACCTAACCTAACCTAACCTAACCTAACCTAACCTAACCTAACCTAACCTAACCTAACCTAACCTAACCTAACCTAACCTAACCTAACCTAACCTAACCTAACCTAACCTAACCTAACCTAACCTAACCTAACCTAACCTAACCTAACCTAACCTAACCTAACCTAACCTAACCTAACCTAACCTAACCTAACCTAACCTAACCTAACCTAACCTAACCTAACCTAACCTAACCTAACCTAACCTAACCTAACCTAACCTAACCTAACCTAACCTAACCTAACCTAACCTAACCTAACCTAACCTAACCTAACCTAACCTAACCTAACCTAACCTAACCTAACCTAACCTAACCTAACCTAACCTAACCTAACCTAACCTAACCTAACCTAACCTAACCTAACCTAACCTAACCTAACCTAACCTAACCTAACCTAACCTAACCTAACCTAACCTAACCTAACCTAACCTAACCTAACCTAACCTAACCTAACCTAACCTAACCTAACCTAACCTAACCTAACCTAACCTAACCTAACCTAACCTAACCTAACCTAACCTAACCTAACCTAACCTAACCTAACCTAACCTAACCTAACCTAACCTAACCTAACCTAACCTAACCTAACCTAACCTAACCTAACCTAACCTAACCTAACCTAACCTAACCTAACCTAACCTAACCTAACCTAACCTAACCTAACCTAACCTAACCTAACCTAACCTAACCTAACCTAACCTAACCTAACCTAACCTAACCTAACCTAACCTAACCTAACCTAACCTAACCTAACCTAACCTAACCTAACCTAACCTAACCTAACCTAACCTAACCTAACCTAACCTAACCTAACCTAACCTAACCTAACCTAACCTAACCTAACCTAACCTAACCTAACCTAACCTAACCTAACCTAACCTAACCTAACCTAACCTAACCTAACCTAACCTAACCTAACCTAACCTAACCTAACCTAACCTAACCTAACCTAACCTAACCTAACCTAACCTAACCTAACCTAACCTAACCTAACCTAACCTAACCTAACCTAACCTAACCTAACCTAACCTAACCTAACCTAACCTAACCTAACCTAACCTAACCTAACCTAACCTAACCTAACCTAACCTAACCTAACCTAACCTAACCTAACCTAACCTAACCTAACCTAACCTAACCTAACCTAACCTAACCTAACCTAACCTAACCTAACCTAACCTAACCTAACCTAACCTAACCTAACCTAACCTAACCTAACCTAACCTAACCTAACCTAACCTAACCTAACCTAACCTAACCTAACCTAACCTAACCTAACCTAACCTAACCTAACCTAACCTAACCTAACCTAACCTAACCTAACCTAACCTAACCTAACCTAACCTAACCTAACCTAACCTAACCTAACCTAACCTAACCTAACCTAACCTAACCTAACCTAACCTAACCTAACCTAACCTAACCTAACCTAACCTAACCTAACCTAACCTAACCTAACCTAACCTAACCTAACCTAACCTAACCTAACCTAACCTAACCTAACCTAACCTAACCTAACCTAACCTAACCTAACCTAACCTAACCTAACCTAACCTAACCTAACCTAACCTAACCTAACCTAACCTAACCTAACCTAACCTAACCTAACCTAACCTAACCTAACCTAACCTAACCTAACCTAACCTAACCTAACCTAACCTAACCTAACCTAACCTAACCTAACCTAACCTAACCTAACCTAACCTAACCTAACCTAACCTAACCTAACCTAACCTAACCTAACCTAACCTAACCTAACCTAACCTAACCTAACCTAACCTAACCTAACCTAACCTAACCTAACCTAACCTAACCTAACCTAACCTAACCTAACCTAACCTAACCTAACCTAACCTAACCTAACCTAACCTAACCTAACCTAACCTAACCTAACCTAACCTAACCTAACCTAACCTAACCTAACCTAACCTAACCTAACCTAACCTAACCTAACCTAACCTAACCTAACCTAACCTAACCTAACCTAACCTAACCTAACCTAACCTAACCTAACCTAACCTAACCTAACCTAACCTAACCTAACCTAACCTAACCTAACCTAACCTAACCTAACCTAACCTAACCTAACCTAACCTAACCTAACCTAACCTAACCTAACCTAACCTAACCTAACCTAACCTAACCTAACCTAACCTAACCTAACCTAACCTAACCTAACCTAACCTAACCTAACCTAACCTAACCTAACCTAACCTAACCTAACCTAACCTAACCTAACCTAACCTAACCTAACCTAACCTAACCTAACCTAACCTAACCTAACCTAACCTAACCTAACCTAACCTAACCTAACCTAACCTAACCTAACCTAACCTAACCTAACCTAACCTAACCTAACCTAACCTAACCTAACCTAACCTAACCTAACCTAACCTAACCTAACCTAACCTAACCTAACCTAACCTAACCTAACCTAACCTAACCTAACCTAACCTAACCTAACCTAACCTAACCTAACCTAACCTAACCTAACCTAACCTAACCTAACCTAACCTAACCTAACCTAACCTAACCTAACCTAACCTAACCTAACCTAACCTAACCTAACCTAACCTAACCTAACCTAACCTAACCTAACCTAACCTAACCTAACCTAACCTAACCTAACCTAACCTAACCTAACCTAACCTAACCTAACCTAACCTAACCTAACCTAACCTAACCTAACCTAACCTAACCTAACCTAACCTAACCTAACCTAACCTAACCTAACCTAACCTAACCTAACCTAACCTAACCTAACCTAACCTAACCTAACCTAACCTAACCTAACCTAACCTTTTTTTTTTTTTTTTTTTTTTTTTTTTTTTGTTGACGGAGTGGAAATGCAATTTACGCATCCTCCCAGCCTGGGGATGGCTGTGCAATGGGAGGTATGACGGACTCTCAAAAGAACTACCGTCTAAAACCACTCCGGCGTTTAACCTCCCTGGCCAGTAGTGAGGCGCCGCGGAACCGCTAAAAAGCATTCTCCACTGACGCGCCTCCCGGCCTGCTCCGAAGAGCCCTCCCTTCTCCGCCAAAGGAGGAGACGGCTGTGAACAGCCCGCGACCGTCTCCCCAGACCGGTAAAGCCGTGCAATGTGGGCCCCCAACCCACTGGCTCTACAAAAAGTTCGGGCGAGCAGCGAACCGAAGTCCGCTGAGTTCGCCTTCCCTTCAACGGTCTGCCTGTGGTGGATGGTGCTTTCCGGATACCCAACCGCATTGGGTTGGTCCCATACCCTTCAAACACACCCCACCACAGCTGTCCCACCAATAACTACAGTGCCCCCCGGTATTCCAGAAGACACGTAGAAGGACACCAACCGCAAATGTGACGGAAGGAAGCTGTCCAGGGCGGAAACGGCGTCGAAGGCACACGCAACCGCCCCTTTCAACAACCTCAGTCACTGCCCCCTCCAGGCGACTGGTTAAGCTTTCCGGGAACAGAAACGGCCTCGTAGGCACACGCAACTGACCCTTCAAACCACCCCAGTCACCAATCCTCAAAAGGCAACAGATGGAAGCTGTCCAGGGCGGAAATGGCCTCGTAGGCACACGCAACCGCCCCTTCAAACGACCTCTGTCGCCGCCCACAACTGGTGGACGAAGCAGCTTCTCCGAAGAAAAGCCGCTCGTCACCATCCCTCCCCAGGTGACAGAAGGAAACTTTCCGGGGCGGAAGTGGTCTCCACACAACCGCAACCCTTCAAGAAACCCCTGTCACCACCCCCGTGCCGGATATTCGCCATGGACTGAAAGAATCCCCCATAAGGAGAAAGTCTCAGCCGATGCCCAGGGTGCACCAGCCCAGATGCTGCGTTCTCTCCGGATCGAGATCAAGAGAGACTGCAGCACTCAGGCCAACGTGGAGGAATCCGGCCCGCACCCCAACCTAACCTAACCTAACCTAACCTAACCTAACCTAACCTAACCTAACCTAACCTAACCTAACCTAACCTAACCTAACCTAACCTAACCTAACCTAACCTAACCTAACCTAACCTAACCTAACCTAACCTAACCTAACCTAACCTAACCTAACCTAACCTAACCTAACCTAACCTAACCTAACCTAACCTTTTTTTTTTTTTTTTTTTTTTTGTTGACGGAGTGGAAATGCAATTTACGCATCCTCCCAGCCTGGGGATGGCTGTGCAATGGGACGTATGACGGACTCTCAAAAGAACTACCGTCTAAAACCACTCCGGCGTTTAACCTCCCTGGCCAGTAGTGAGGCGCCGCGGAACCGCTAAAAAGCATTCTCCACTGACGCGCCTCCCGGCCTGCTCCGAAGAGCCCCCCCTTCTCCGCCAAAGGAGGAGACGGCTGTGAACAGCCCGCGACCGTCTCCCCAGACCGGTAAAGCCGTGCAATGTGGGCCCCCAACCCACTGGCTCTACAAGAAGTTCGGGCGAGCAGCGAACCGAAGTCCGCTGAGTTCGCCTTCCCTTCAACGGTCTGCCTGTGGTGGATGGTGCTTTCCGGATACCCAACCGCATTGGGTTGGTCCCATACCCTTCAAACACACCCCACCACAGCTGTCCCACCAATAACTACAGTGCCCCCCGGTATTCCAGAAGACACGTAGAAGGACACCAACCGCAAATGTGACGGAAGGAAGCTGTCCAGGGCGGAAACGGCCTCGAAGGCACACGCAACCGCCCCTTTCAACAACCTCAGTCACTGCCCCCTCCAGGCGACTGGTTAAGCTTTCCGGGAACAGAAACGGCCTCGTAGGCACACGCAACTGACCCTTCAAACTACCCTAGTCACCAATCCTCAAAAGGCAACAGATGGAAGCTGTCCAGGGCGGAAACGGCCTCGTAGGCACACGCAACCGCCCCTTCAAACGACCTCTGTCGCCGCCCACAACTGGTGGACGAAGCAGCTTCTCCGAAGAAAAGCCGCTCGTCACACCATCCCTCCCCAGGTGACAGAAGGAAACTTTCCGGGGCGGAAGTGGTCTCCACACAACCGCAACCCTTCAAGAAACCCCTGTCACCACCCCCGTGCCGGATATTCGCCATGGACTGAAAGAATCCCCCATAAGGAGAAAGTCTCAGCCGATGCCCAGGGTGCACCAGCCCAGATGCTGCGTTCTCTCCGGATCGAGATCAAGAGAGACTGCAGCACTCAGGCCAACGTGGAGGAATCCGGCCCGCACCCCAACCTAACCTAACCTAACCTAACCTAACCTAACCTAACCTAACCTAACCTTTTTTTTTTTTTTTTTTTTGTTGACGGAGTGGAAATGCAATTTACGCATCCTCCCAGCCTGGGGATGGCTGTGCAATGGGAGGTATGACGGACTCTCAAAAGAACTACCGTCTAAAACCACTCCGGCGTTTAACCTCCCTGGCCAGTAGTGAGGCGCCGCGGAACCGCTAAAAAGCATTCTCCACTGACGCGCCTCCCGGCCTGCTCCGAAGAGCCCTCCCTTCTCCGCCAAAGGAGGAGACGGCTGTGAACAGCCCGCGACCGTCTCCCCAGACCGGTAAAGCCGTGCAATGTGGGCCCCCAACCCACTGGCTCTACAAAAAGTTCGGGCGAGCAGCGAACCGAAGTCCGCTGAGTTCGCCTTCCCTTCAACGGTCTGCCTGTGGTGGATGGTGCTTTCCGGATACCCAACCGCATTGGGTTGGTCCCATACCCTTCAAACACACCCCACCACAGCTGTCCCACCAATAACTACAGTGCCCCCCGGTATTCCAGAAGACACGTAGAGGGACACCAACCGCAAATGTGACGGAAGGAAGCTGTCCAGGGCGGAAACGGCGTCGAAGGCACACGCAACCGCCCCTTTCAACAACCTCAGTCACTGCCCCCTCCAGGCGACTGGTTAAGCTTTCCGGGAACAGAAACGGCCTCGTAGGCACACGCAACTGACCCTTCAAACTACCCCAGTCACCAATCCTCAAAAGGCAACAGATGGAAGCTGTCCAGGGCGGAAACGGCCTCGTAGGCACACGCAACCGCCCCTTCAAACGACCTCTGTCGCCGCCCACAACTGGTGGACGAAGCAGCTTCTCCGAAGAAAAGCCGCTCGTCACCATCCCTCCCCAGGTGACAGAAGGAAACTTTCCGGGGCGGAAGTGGTCTCCACACAACCGCAACCCTTCAAGAAACCCCTGTCACCACCCCCGTGCCGGATATTCGCCATGGACTGAAAGAATCCCCCATAAGGAGAAAGTCTCAGCCGATGCCCAGGGTGCACCAGCCCAGATGCTGCGTTCTCTCCGGATCGAGATCAAGAGAGACTGCAGCACTCAGGCCAACGTGGAGGAATCCGGCCCGCACCCCAACCTAACCTAACCTAACCTAACCTAACCTAACCTAACCTAACCTAACCTAACCTAACCTAACCTAACCTAACCTAACCTAACCTAACCTAACCTAACCTAACCTAACCTAACCTAACCTAACCTAACCTAACCTAACCTAACCTAACCTAACCTAACCTTTTTTTTTTTTTTTTTTTTTGTTGACGGAGTGGAAATGCAATTTACGCATCCTCCCAGCCTGGGGATGGCTGTGCAATGGGAGGTATGACGGACTCTCAAAAGAACTACCGTCTAAAACCACTCCGGCGTTTAACCTCCCTGGCCAGTAGTGAGGCGCCGCGGAACCGCTAAAAAGCATTCTCCACTGACGCGCCTCCCGGCCTGCTCCGAAGAGCCCCCCCTTCTCCGCCAAAGGAGGAGACGGCTGTGAACAGCCCGCGACCGTCTCCCCAGACCGGTAAAGCCGTGCAATGTGGGCCCCCAACCCACTGGCTCTACAAGAAGTTCGGGCGAGCAGCGAACCGAAGTCCGCTGAGTTCGCCTTCCCTTCAACGGTCTGCCTGTGGTGGATGGTGCTTTCCGGATACCCAACCGCATTGGGTTGGTCCCATACCCTTCAAACACACCCCACCACAGCTGTCCCACCAATAACTACAGTGCCCCCCGGTATTCCAGAAGACACGTAGAAGGACACCAACCGCAAATGTGACGGAAGGAAGCTGTCCAGGGCGGAAACGGCCTCGAAGGCACACGCAACCGCCCCTTTCAACAACCTCAGTCACTGCCCCCTCCAGGCGACTGGTTAAGCTTTCCGGGAACAGAAACGGCCTCGTAGGCACACGCAACTGACCCTTCAAACTACCCCAGTCACCAATCCTCAAAAGGCAACAGATGGAAGCTGTCCAGGGCGGAAACGGCCTCGTAGGCACACGCAACCGCCCCTTCAAACGACCTCTGTCGCCGCCCACAACTGGTGGACGAAGCAGCTTCTCCGAAGAAAAGCCGCTCGTCACACCATCCCTCCCCAGGTGACAGAAGGAAACTTTCCGGGGCGGAAGTGGTCTCCACACAACCGCAACCCTTCAAGAAACCCCTGTCACCACCCCCGTGCCGGATATTCGCCATGGACTGAAAGAATCCCCCATAAGGAGAAAGTCTCAGCCGATGCCCAGGGTGCACCAGCCCAGATGCTGCGTTCTCTCCGGATCGAGATCAAGAGAGACTGCAGCACCCAGGCCAACGTGGAGGAATCCGGCCCGCACCCCAACCTAACCTAACCTAACCTAACCTAACCTAACCTAACCTAACCTAACCTAACCTAACCTAACCTAACCTAACCTAACCTAACCTAACCTAACCTAACCTAACCTAACCTAACCTAACCTAACCTAACCTAACCTAACCTAACCTAACCTAACCTAACCTAACCTAACCTAACCTAACCTAACCTAACCTAACCTAACCTAACCTAACCTTTTTTTTTTTTTTTTTTTTTTAAGAGGGGAAATGCATTACGCATACCACCGTGCCAGGGGTCGGCACGGTGGTTATGTGGGACTCTCCCCCCATCCCCTCCCCCTGCGGGAAAGGGACGGGAAGCATACCCACTAAAACCCCTCTGTTTGCCTTCGGCGTCAGTGTCCACCGGGATGAGGGAACACTATTAAAGCAATCTTCTACGTCCCGGTGGTGACTGGCACTACGCCCCTTCTCCTTTTTACGGGTTTTCTTTCGGCACCCGTTATACCCGCCCTACTCGCCGTACCCACGGCCACGCCCTCTCAAACCCGTGTTGAGTGATGGGCTTCCCCTAGCCCATCACTCGAGTTTTGTTAGGGTGGGATGGTGAGCGCGTACGCTCGCCTTCTCCTCCCTATGCGGCGGCTCCGGATGGAGTTGGGAGCACCTGCCTCCCTTACCCTCTCCGCCTCCTCCTTGAGCCCCATGACCGCCTCACAAAAGTTTTGGGCGGCATCCCAAGCTCGGTCACTCTCCACCATGGTGTTGATTATGACCGGCAGCGAGAGATCGCCGCCCACGGCAGCCACGAGCTCCCGGCGCTGTTCTGCCCACGCAGGACACTCTTCCAGCGTATGCTGGGCAGTGTCTTCGAGGCAGCCGTCGCAGTGGTGACACACCGCAGTCGGCTCCCTTTCGATCCGGTGCAGGTACTTGCCGAAGCATCCATGCCCCGAAAGCACCTGCGACAATCGGAAGGTGAGCACACCGTGTTCCCTGTCCAGCCACTGCGCGAGGACTGGACGGACTGCCTCGATGGTTCTGACACCAGCACTCGGTTGATGAAGGAGGCGCTGCCATTTTAAAACGGCTGATGTTCTCTGCTCCTCCCTCATAGTCTCAACTTCCTCTTTTAAGGGTGGAAACTGGTTTACCGCGATCTCATTCTCGCGCCACGTATAGACGGATGCGAGAATTTCCGCCTCCAGTTCCCACGGCAGGGAGCCAGCTAAGACGCACGCCGCTTCGAAGGACACCGTGCGGTATCCACGGGCGACTCTGATGGCCATTGCCCTCTGCGGACGGTGCAGAAGGGCAATTGTCCGGCTGTTCAGAGCGCCATTCCACACAGGTGCCCCGTACAACGCCATTGAGCGTACAATGCCCAAGTACAGGCGCCGGCAGGCCGCTTTAGGGCCGTTGAGATTTGGCAGTAGACTGCCGAGAGCGGCCGCCGCGCGCAACAGCTTGGGCACTAAACGCCGGAAGTGCTCCTCAAACGTCCATCGGCTGTCCAGCGTGAGCCCCAAATATTTCATTTGGGGCTCGATGTTAATTCTTATTCCGCCAACGATTATGTTAGATCCCGGAGGTGGCTTGTTCCGAGGCCCGTGAAAACACAAAGCCTCGGATTTGTTAAGAGCCACCTCGAGACCCAAAGCTCGGATCCGGTTCACCACTTGAGCCACTCCAGCCGTGGCGAGAATGGCGCACTCTCGGTGACTGCTGCCCCGGGCCGTCACCAGAGTGTCGTCTGCGTAGCACAAGATGTTCACACCACGGAGGAGAGCGCCTCGCAACACCCAGTCGTACCCAATGTTCCACAGGAGCGGCCCGAGGACCGACCCCTGTGGAACACCGCAAGACACTTCATGCCGGCGCCACGCCTCGCGTCCTCTGTAGGAGATGGACCTACCTGAAAGGTAGTCAGTGATAATGCGCAGGAGGTAGTTTGGCACCCGATGATACCGGAGTGCCTCCCTAATGCAACTCCAGGGCAAGGTGTTAAAGGCATTGGCGATGTCTAGAGACACCGCCAAGACGACCTCGCCCTGGGCAACTGCTTCCTCCGCCATCTCCTTTACACGCAGGATTGCGTGGACGGTTGACCTGCCCACTCTGAAACCGTACTGCTTGTCGTCCAGGTCCGGGCCGACTCTCCCCAGATGCTTGACGAGGCGATTGGCAATGATACGCTCGAAGAGCTTTGCCACCTCGTCAAGCAGCACAATCGAACCTAACCTAACCTAACCTAACCTAACCTAACCTAACCTAACCTAACCTAACCTAACCTAACCTAACCTAACCTAACCTAACCTAACCTTTTTTTTTTTTTTTTTTTTTTTTTTTTTTTTTTTTTTTTTTTTTTTTTTTTTTTTTTTTTTTTTTTTTTTTTTTTTTTTTTTTTTTTTTTTTTTTAAAGAGGGGAAATGCATTACGCATACCACCGTGCCAGGGGACGGCACGGTGGTTATGTGGGACTCTCCCCCCATCCCCTCCCCCTGCGGGAAAGGGACGGGAAGCATACCCACTAAAACCCCTCTGTTTGCCTTCGGCGTCAGTGTCCACCGGGATGAGGGCACACTGTTAAAGCATTCTTCTACGTCCCGGTGGTGACTGGCACTACGCCCCTTCTCCTTTTTACGGGTTTTTTTCGGCACCCGTTTTGCCCGCCCTACCCGCTCGCCGTACCCACGGCCACGTCCTCTCTAACTCGTGTTGAGTGATGGGCTTCCCCTAGCCCATCACTCGAGTTTTGTTAGGGTGGAATGGTGAGCGCGTACGCTCGCCTTCTCCTCCCTATGCGGCGGCTTCGGATTGAGTTGGGAGCACCTGCCTCCCTTACCCTCTCCGCCTCCTCCTTGAGCCCGATGACCGCCTCACAAAAGTTTTGGGCGGCATCCCAAGCTCGGTCACTCTCCACCATGGTGTTGATTATGACCGGCAGCGAGAGATCGCCGCCCACGGCAGCCACGAGCTCCCGGCGCTGTTCTGCCCACGCAGGACACCTAACCTAACCTAACCTTTTTTTTTTTTTTTTTTTTTTTTTTTTTTTTTTGTCAGGGTGGAAAATGCTTTATGCATTTCCCCCACCATGGGAGTGGTGGGGGGGTATGTGGGACTCACTCCGTCACCCCCTCTCAGAATGAGAGGGGGCGAGGGGGCGCAACCCACTAAAAACCACCCTGGCGTACCCTCCTGCCGGCTTGGTAAGACACCGTGGAACCCGCCTAAGCATTCCCCACGGTGTCTTCCGGCTGCCCCAGCCAATGCCGGGGCTTCCCGCGCCAAAGGAGAGAGAGGCCGAGTACGCGTGGCCCCTCTCCCAGACAACCAAGTGACTAGCCTACGGCAGGCGGGGGACTCCCATCCCCCACCTGCAGTCACTAAGGGTTGAGGCGGGCGGCAAAACGCCGCCGCCTCAACCCCCGCCGTCTACGCCGGAGCGGATGCGCGTGAGGAGACGCCTCGCGCTCCCGCTCCGAGGCCTCCTTCTGCGAGATGACACACTCGCAGAATGAGGCCACAGCCCTCCAGGACCTGTCGCTGCACAGCATTGCAGACACAACGCTGTGCAGGGAGAGGTCCCATTGCCCGATGGCCAGCGCCATAGTGCAGCGCTCCGCACTCCACCGGCTGCACACCGCAAGGGTGTGCTGAGCCGTGTCGTCCGGAACCTAACCTAACCTAACCTAACCTAACCTAACCTAACCTAACCTAACCTAACCTTTTTTTTTTTTTTTTTTTTTTTTTTTGTTGACGGAGTGGAAATGCAATTTACGCATCCTCCCAGCCTGGGGATGGCTGTGCAATGGGACGTATGACGGACTCTCAAAAGAACTACCGTCTAAAACCACTCCGGCGTTTAACCTCCCTGGCCAGTAGTGAGGCGCCGCGGAACCGCTAAAAAGCATTCTCCACTGACGCGCCTCCCGGCCTGCTCCGAAGAGCCCCCCCTTCTCCGCCAAAGGAGGAGACGGCTGTGAACAGCCCGCGACCGTCTCCCCAGACCGGTAAAGCCGTGCAATGTGGGCCCCCAACCCACTGGCTCTACAAGAAGTTCGGGCGAGCAGCGAACCGAAGTCCGCTGAGTTCGCCTTCCCTTCAACGGTCTGCCTGTGGTGGATGGTGCTTTCCGGATACCCAACCGCATTGGGTTGGTCCCATACCCTTCAAACACACCCCACCACAGCTGTCCCACCAATAACTACAGTGCCCCCCGGTATTCCAGAAGACACGTAGAAGGACACCAACCGCAAATGTGACGGAAGGAAGCTGTCCAGGGCGGAAACGGCCTCGAAGGCACACGCAACCGCCCCTTTCAACAACCTCAGTCACTGCCCCCTCCAGGCGACTGGTTAAGCTTTCCGGGAACAGAAACGGCCTCGTAGGCACACGCAACTGACCCTTCAAACTACCCCAGTCTCCAATCCTCAAAAGGCAACAGATGGAAGCTGTCCAGGGCGGAAACGGCCTCGTAGGCACACGGAACCGCCCCTTCAAACGACCTCTGTCGCCGCCCACAACTGGTGGACGAAGCAGCTTCTCCGAAGAAAAGCCGCTCGTCACACCATCCCTCCCCAGGTGACAGAAGGAAACTTTCCGGGGCGGAAGTGGTCTCCACACAACCGCAACCCTTCAAGAAACCCCTGTCACCACCCCCGTGCCGGATATTCGCCATGGACTGAAAGAATCCCCCATAAGGAGAAAGTCTCAGCCGATGCCCAGGGTGCACCAGCCCAGATGCTGCGTTCTCTCCGGATCGAGATCAAGAGAGACTGCAGCACTCAGGCCAACGTGGAGGAATCCGGCCTGCACCCCAACCTAACCTAACCTAACCTTACCTAACCTAACCTAACCTAACCTAACCTAACCTAACCTAACCTAACCTAACCTAACCTAACCTAACCTAACCTAACGTAACCTAACCTAACCTAACCTAACCTAACCTAACCTAACCTAACCTAACCTAACCTAACCTAACCTAACCTAACCTAACCTAACCTAACCTAACCTTTTTTTTTTTTTTTTTTTTTTTTTTTTTTTTTTTTTTTTTTTTTTTTTTTTTTTTTTTTAACGGAGAGGAAATGCATTTACGCATCCCCTTCCGGCTAGGGTAGCCAATGGAAGGGGTATGACGGACTCACAACCACCTCAGTCTCCTGCGAGAGCTGAGGTGGAAGCCTACCGTCTAAAACCTCTCCGGTGTAACCTCCAAGGGCTGGTAGCAGGGGCACCGTGGGCTGATGACTATGCCACCACTGGGTGCCCCCCAGCCGCCCCAGCCTATTGCTGGGGCACCTGCGTCAAGGGAGGGAGGGTTCGGTTAACACTCGGAACCCTCCCCCAGACGTGTAGGACCATAGTGTGGGACCCTATCCCCACGGTCCTACTAGGGGTTCAGGTGGGCAGTAAACTGCCTCCGCCTTCGCCCCAAACGTCTACGCCGGAGCGGGTGCGCCTCCACGTCCTCCTCGCGCTCCCGCTCCCCCGCCTCCTTCTGCGAGATTATGCTCTCGCAGAAGGAGACGACCGCCAACCACGATCTCTTGCTGCTCAGCATGGCCGACACGACGCTGTGCAGCGAGAGATCGGACAGCCCTGTGTTCGCAACCAGAGCGCGGCGCTCCGGATCCCACTTCGGACACACCTCTAAGGTGTGCTCGGCCGTGTCGTCTGGGTCGCCGCACTCGTGGCAAACCGGACTGGGCTCTCTCCTAATCTTGTGCAGGTAATGACCAAAGCATCCGTGCCCCGTCATCACCTGCACAAGACGGTACGTGACGGTACCGTATCTCCGATCCAACCAGTGGTCCAGCGACGGGAGGAGTGCCCCTATGGTGCGGAGTCCATAGGGAGAGTCCTCCAGGTCGCTCTTCCACCGGTCCCTCATGCGTCGCTCCGTCATTCGACGGGCCCCCTCCACCGTCTCCGAGTCCGGGCGCTCTCTCCTCGCCCAGAATTCCGCCCTTCTCCGGTATGTCTCGGCCTGCACCTGAGCATCTAGCTCCCACGGCGGGGTGCAGGCCAAGACACACGCGGCCGCATGTGCCACCGTCATATAGGCCCTCACTATTCGGAGGGCCACCACCCTTTGGGGTCTCCTTAAGAGCGCCTTATTTTTGGCCGATAACGTGTCGGCCCAGATTGGCGCGCCGTATAGCGCCATACTGCGAACGACGCCTGCAAACAGGCGTCGGCATGGCGCTTGAGGCCCCCCTACGTTTGGCAACATGCGGCCCAGGGCCGACGCAGTGCCTACCACTCGGGGAGCAAGTTGGCGGAAATGCTCCCCAAAATCCCACCTCCGGTCCAGGATGAGGCCGAGGTATTTTATAGTGGCCTTCACCTGGACCGCCTCCCCCGCCACAGGGATGGTCGTCCCGCTAAGGGGACGCCATCTCCTCCCCCCGAAGACAATAGCGTCCGTCTTCGGGAGGGACACCTCCAGACCCAGTAGTCGGATGCGGCCGACAACCAGGTCTGCCGCCAACGATGCCCTCCGGAGGGCCTCCTCCAGCTCACGTCCCCGCACGGCCACCATTGTATCGTCGGCATAGCAAAGGGTGGCCATGCGGGGAAGGAGCGCTCCGCGGATCACCCAGTCATAGCCAATGTTCCATAGCAGGGGTCCTAACACGGACCCCTGGGGAACACCGCATGACATCGGGTGGGCGACCCGCAGACCTCCACGATCATAGAGCACTACCCTGTCGGTTAGGTAGTGCTCCACAATCCGCCGCAGATATCCGGGCACCCTGTGGTAGCGGAGGGCCTCACTGATGACCGGGAAGGGTAGGGAACCGAATGCGTTGGCGATATCTAACGATACCGCCACGACTCCCTCGCCCCTCTCCTCCGCGTGCCCACAGAAGTTCCGGAGGGACGAAAGCGCGTCCATAGTGGACCGTCCCTCACGGAACCCATACTGCCGGTCGGAGATGTTAGGCCCCACGTTCTCCAGGTGTTGGACGATGCGACGTGACAAGATGCGTTCAAGCATCTTGCCCGTCTCATCTAGGAGGACGATGGGGCGGTGACCGGCAGGGGTATCTAGCGGCCTCCCCTCCTTCCGAAGGAGGACTAGGCGTCCCTCCTTCCAGCACCTCGGGAAGCGCCCCTCCTTGATGCAATCATCAAAGAGGGTCCGCAAGCGGTCCCCTAGGTGCTCCGCCACAATGTGGAGAACCCTCCCCGGTACCCCATCCGGTCCTGGCGCCTTCCTGCAGGCCCGGAGACGGTCGACGACGCTCTCCATTTCGTCGTCCGTCACGGGAGGGGGATCAACTAGATCAACCTCCTCAACCGTGGGGCCCACCATGCCGGGTGGCTGAAAAGCCGGCGCGGCCGGGAAGAGTCCCTCCACAATCCTCGTGAGAAGTTCTGGCTCAAGGGAGTCCATGGGGGGTGCACAACGCATTTTGTTGCGCACGACTCGGTAAGGCCGCCCCCACGGATCCCTATCCAGCGTGGCCAAGAACTCCTCACGCGCCTCGTCCTTCCTGCGAGCTATCTCCACAGAGAGCGCGTACTTCGCCGCCTTCAGCTCTCTGTGGAGATGCTCTTCCTCCTCCGGCAGGTGTCGCCGCCGCCTGCAGCGGGTGTAGGCACGGCGTGCGGCATCACTGGTGGCTCGAAGGGCCGCAATCTCCTGCGACCACCAGTACACCTGCTTTTTCGCGGGCAGCCTTCGGGCCCGAGGCATGGCCGCGTCGCACACCGTCGTAAGTGCGACGCGAAACTGGGCTGCACGTTCCTCTGCTCCCAGGGTGACCGGTGGGGGCGCACACCACGCCTCCACCATGGCGGCCTCTTCCGCCATTCCCCGGTCGAGTCGGGCCAGGGTCCACCTTGGGAAAGTCCCTCCTACTCCTCTCCCACTCCGCCCTCTCGAGCTTGGCGGCAGTACCCCCGGCGAGTTGCTGACCCTCATCCGAATGTATAAGTGGTCGGAGAGGGTCTCGACCTCCTCGAGGACGCGCCAGTCTGTGATACGTGCGGCGATGCTGGGGGTCGCGAACGAAATGTCCACGATCGACCCCCCATTTCGCCGCACACACGTGTTGGCGTCACCCCGGTTGAGCACCTCAAGCCCCATAGCCGCCACCCAGTCTTCGAGGGCCACTCCTCTCGGGTCCGTGATGGGGGAACCCCACGCAGCGCTCTTGGCATTGAGGTCCCCCATCACCACCAATGGCGCCGGCGCCGCCCCTCCGACGACTCTCCCCAGCCCCACCAGGAAGGCTTCAAACTCCCGCAGTGGCCTATTCGGGGAGAAGTAGACTGCTACAAGAACAGTGTCTCCCCACTTGGCCACCGCGAAGCCCGAGCCCTTGGCCATTCCCGATAGGGGGGGGAGGTCACCCATCGCTGGCACCACAATGGCGACCGAGCCATCCGTCGCCCCGACCCAGTTGGGCTGGGGGGGGACGAAGTACGGCTCAGCCATCACCAAAACGCCAATGCCCCACTCTGCCATGACCTGCATCAGCAGGTCTTGGGCGCGGGCGGAGTGGTTGGCGTTCGCCTGAAGGACCTCTAAATGCTGGTGTGCTGGCATTTAGAGGTCCATCTGGCTCCCTTCCTGACTTGCCGTATTGGCAACACTCCTTATGGGTGGGGGCGTTGGCTGGCCAGCCTTGCCCCTAGTGTGTGGAGGGGCACACCTCCATCCCCCCATAATGTGATCCGCCGGACGTCGCGCCTCGTGGCAAACGTCACAGTGAGGCGTGGCAAGGCAGGAAGCCCTCCAGTGGTCTTGCCCACTGCACCGGTGACACCAATTCGACCGGTTCACCGTTGAGGGGCAGAGGGCTCCGCTGTGTCCGATGCCTTGGCATCGGAAGCACCGCATGGGCCTCCGCTCCAGTGCAGTCACGCTAGCGGACGACCACCCCACCAGTAGTCGTCCAGTCGTTGCTAGCGTGTTGGCCACGGTCACCGGGCACTGCACGTTCGCCATACCGGATCCGTTGAAACGGACCCGGATTGCGCCAACCTTGATCTGGGCGGGGGAGCACCCAGTCTTTGCCTCAATTGCCGCCGCAATGTCTTCCGGGGTGATGGTCTCATCGAGACCACCCACCCGGATCTCTCCCATTTTGACGGGCCGGTAAACTTTGGCGACATCGCCAACCAGCCCGCCAATCTTGGCGCATAGCGCGTCCGCAGCCGCTGCGCCGTCCGCGCCCGGGATCTCAATTAGTCGGGCCCCGGTCTGCGTCTTGCGGACACGCACATGCTCGAGGCCAACCTCCGCCAGCGAGAAGCTCTTCATGGCCTTAGCCATGACGCTGGCGTAGGTGGCCTCGCTGCCCTCCTGGACGGCTACCACCACAGCAGCCGTCGAGGGAGCAGTCAGTCTCCTCGGGCGCGGCGCGGGCCGTTTGCTCTTGACCACTTGCGGTGGTGCGGCAGCCTTCTTTTTCTTCCTTTTCCCCTTTTTCACCACGTCTGACCACGACATCTGGGTGGGCGGTAGAGCCTCCTGCACTGCCGGCACCGCCGGGGCGAACTCGCGGATAGGAGGAGGACGGGGAGCCGCCAGCGATCTTGCCGCTTTGGCTGGACGAGCGGGGCGCGTTGGCTTGGCGGGAGGTCCCGCCTTGGCTCGGGGAGCCTTTCTAGCGGCAGGAGCCGGCTTGGCGCAGGTAGCCGCTCTGGCGGGAGGAGCTGCTCTAGCTGGGGGAGCCGCCGCGGCATTGGGATCTGCTCTGGCCGGGGGGGCTGCCCTGGTGGAGGTGGAGGGAGCCTCGTTCCTCTTCCGGTCCGCTGCCAGTGGGGGGCGGACAATCGGACCAGCGGGGAGAAGGGCCCGGACTTCCCCAATCCGGACGTTTACCATCTCCCCGATGGACAGGGAGAGGTCCCGCTTCAGGTCTTCTCTCAACACCAGCATGGCCTGCCCCAGAGCATGAGGCAGGCCGTCTTCGGTGGCGGGGCCCTGAGAGGGCTGGCTCTTGCGCTCGGAAAAAGCAGTTCTGAGGGCCTTTAATTCCGACCGCATGGCAGCGAGCTCCTCTCTCATGCGCTTATTGTCGGCGCGCAAGGCCCTCATCTCTTCGTCTTCGCCACCGCCCCTCCCCTGAAGGACGTCTGCGGCCGAAAGGATGTCGTTGCACGCCATGTTCATTCGGCCCCAGACATCCCCCTTCAGGTTGCCGCACTTCTTTACTTCAGCCATTACCTGGCGTGCGGCATTCCTCACTATAGTGACGTACCCATCGCTGTCCTCGTCCTTGAAAGGACTGCAGCTACGGTCTCGTGGGACCGACGAGCTTCTCCTTGAATTTCTCCCATTTTTTTTAAGGGGCTGCTTCTTTCCGTTGTGAGACGGCAGCGACTCACCAATTGCGCGGTACTTGGCAGCCACGTCCGCCGCCGCCTCAACCTCCCCGATCTCGCGGTACCTCAGTACCAGTCCCGGGTACGCTCCCTTCGTACCGGGACCCTTCCCCCTTCTTGCCGTGTTGACTTTTGGCTTAACAGCCGGCCCTGTCAACACGTCGTCTTCCCCTGCATGTGGCCTCTTCACTGTGCGGATATGTACTGATGGAAGCGATGAGTCAGTGACATCACCTTCCTCCAGCGTCATCGCCTCCATTAATTCCGTTTCCTTCAGGCGCGCCATTTCGTGCAGCCTATCAATCTCTTCAGTGTTATCGGTGTCAATTGTGCGTTTGCTATAGTCGTGTTTACGGAGGTCAGCACCTGAGTGCTGACCTACGAGGCGGAATTTGCCCCCCCCAGAGTACGAGGGGCTGCCCGCGTCCGAAGACGCGGGGAGGGATTCTCCCTTGCGGGTACCCTCCTGGGGTAATACATTTTGAATTCCTGCCATGCGTGCTATTTCAGGCCTAGCACTGGCCGTTTGCGGTCTACCTACCACATTCTCCCTGTAGACGCCGCGCACCTACCATCTACAAGGGGCGCACTTTTAGGGAGTATTTGGTTGGGGACGGCACGGTGGTTATGTGGGACTCTCCCCCCATCCCCTCCCCCTGCGGGAAAGGGACGGGAAGCATACCCACTAAAACCCCTCTGTTTGCCCTCGGCGTCAGTGTCCACCGGGATGAGGGCACACTATTAAAGCAATCTTCTACGTCCCGGTGGTGACTGGCACTACGCCCCTTCTCCTTTTTACGGGTTTTCTTTCGGCACCCGTTTTGCCCGCCCTACTCGCCGTACCCACGGCCACGCCCTCTCAAACCCGTGTTGAGTGATGGGCTTCCCCTAGCCCATCACTCGAGTTTTTGTTAGGGTGGAATGGTGAGCGCGTACGCTCGCCTTCTCCTCCCTATGCGGCGGCTTCGGATTGAGTTGGGAGCACCTGCCTCCCTTACCCTCTCCGCCTCCTCCTTGAGCCCGATGACCGCCTCACAAAAGTTTTGGGCGGCATCCCATGCTCGGTCACTCTCCACCATGGTGTTGATTATGACCGGCAGCGAGAGATCGCCGCCCACGGCAGCCACGAGCTCCCGGCGCTGTTCTGCCCACGCAGGACACTCTTCCAGCGTATGCTGGGCAGTGTCTTCGAGGCAGCCGTCGCAGTGGTGACACACCGCAGTCGGCTCCCTTCCGATCCGGTGCAGGTACTTGCCGAAGCATCCATGCCCCGAAAGCACCTGCGACAATCGGAAGGTGAGCACACCGTGTTCCCTGTCCAGCCACTGCGCGAGGACTGGACGGACTGCCTCGATGGTTCTGACACCAGCACTCGGTTGATGAAGGAGGCGCTGCCATTTTAAAACGGCTGATGTTCTCTGCTCCTCCCTCATAGTCTCAACTTCCTCTTTTAAGGGTGGAAACTGGTTTACCGCGATCTCATTCTCGCGCCACGTATAGACGGATGCGAGAATTTCCGCCTCCAGTTCCCACGGCAGGGAGCCAGCTAAGACGCACGCCGCTTCGAAGGACACCGTGCGGTATCCACGGGCGACTCTGATGGCCATTGCCCTCTGCGGACGGTGCAGAAGGGCAATTGTCCGGCTGTTCAGAGCGCCATTCCACACAGGTGCCCCGTACAACGCCATTGAGCGTACAATGCCCAAGTACAGGCGCCGGCAGGCCGCTTTAGGGCCGTTGAGATTCGGCAGTAGACTGCCGAGAGCGGCCGCCGCGCGCAACAGCTTGGGCACTAAACGCCGGAAGTGCTCCTCAAACGTCCATCGGCTGTCCAGCGTGAGCCCCAAATATTTCATTTGGGGCTCGATGTTAATTCTTATTCCGCCAACGATTATGTTAGATCCCGGAGGTGGCTTGTTCCGAGGCCCGTGAAAACACAAAGCCTCGGATTTGTTAAGAGCCACCTCGAGACCCAAAGCTCGGATCCGGTTCACCACTTGAG
Organism: Acleris cristana; assembly: GCA_948252455.1. Classification (NCBI taxonomy): domain Eukaryota; kingdom Metazoa; phylum Arthropoda; class Insecta; order Lepidoptera; family Tortricidae; genus Acleris; species Acleris cristana. The sequence continues at coordinate 16,020,481 of OX411786.1, read as the reverse complement.
CCACTCCAGCCGTGGCGAGAATGGCGCACTCTCGGTGACTGCTGCCCCGGGCCGTCACCAGAGTGTCGTCTGCGTAGCACAAGATGTTCACACCACGGAGGAGAGCGCCTCGCAACACCCAGTCGTACCCAATGTTCCACAGGAGCGGCCCGAGGACCGACCCCTGTGGAACACCGCAAGACACTTCATGCCGGCGCCACGCCTCGCGACCTCTGTAGGAGATGGACCTACCTGAAAGGTAGTCAGTGATAATGCGCAGGAGGTAGTTTGGCACCCGATGATACCGGAGTGCCTCCCTAATGCAACTCCAGGGCAAGGTGTTAAAGGCATTGGCGATGTCTAGAGACACCGCCAAGACGACCTCGCCCTGGGCAACTGCTTCCTCCGCCATCTCCTTTACACGCAGGATTGCGTGGACGGTTGACCTGCCCACTCTGAAACCGTACTGCTTGTCGTCCAGGTCCGGGCCGACTCTCCCCAGATGCTTGACGAGGCGATTGGCAATGATACGCTCGAAGAGCTTTGCCACCTCGTCAAGCAGCACAATCGGCCGATACCCCGAGGGAGAATCGACCGGACGACCCTCTTTCCTTAGCAGGACAAGTTTTCCGATCTTCCACAGCTTAGGGAAATTACTTTGGGCGAAGCAGGCATCAAATAGCCCCCTGACCCTCTCTTCGTATGCGTCCGCAGCAAGCACCCATGCACGGCCAGGAATACCGTCTGGGCCCGGGGCCGTCTTCTTGGCCCGCAGGCGAAGAATCGCGGCCCCAAATTCACCAGAAGATACCGGCGGTATTTCATCCGCCACGATAAAAGTCCCATTTCCTGTAGAAGGTGCCATAGATGGAGGCGTGTGTTCCTCCCTACGTGGAAAAAGAGCTCCTACCACCACCTCCACCAGCTGAGGCTCGAGACTCTGCGTCAAAGGGGGTGCCCACGGCCGAAGTTTCCCTCGCACCATGCGATAGGGGCGACCCCATGGATCTTGGTTCAGAGTCTCCAACATCTCTTCTCTCGCTCCGTCTCTTGCTTCGCTTATGGCGATGCGAAGCGTGCGCTTGGCCGTCTTGTATGTATCGCGCAATGTTGTCTCGGCGTTCTCGTCACGGCGTCTTCTCCGGCGTTGTCTCTGGTACTGGCGTCTGGCAGCTACGCATACAATGCGCAACTCAGCAATTTCGGCAGACCACCAGTACACCTGCCTTCTCGGTGTTTGTGGACCCTGACGTGGCATGGACGCATCGCAGACGCGAGTCATTGATTGGCGTAACGCCACAGCCTCCTCATCAACGACAATTGTGCTCTCTGGGGGCATCCATGTTTCGACTAGGGAAGCCTCAATGAGAATTTCCCTGTCGAGGCGCTTGACCACCCACCGTGGGCTGTCACCAGGCAACACCGCGCTTCCCGATTGAACCGGAACCGCGGAGGACGCAGATATATTAAAGCGAATGTAGAGGTGGTCTGACAGTGTCTCTACGTTCTCCACTACTTCCCATCCGTAGACTCGGCGTGCTATCGTAGGGCTGGCAAACGACAGATCCACGATGGAACTGCCCTGTGACCGAACGCAGGTCGGTTGCGAACCCTGGTTTAAAAGAGAGAGTCCAGCCGTCAGCGCCCACTCTTCTAGTACTGTACCCCGTGCATCAGTGGCTGGACAACCCCAGGCTGAGCTTTTGGCGTTAAAGTCACCCATTACCAATACAGGATATGGGTGATTTCTGCCGATGATTGTCTCAACTTGGCCAAGGAGACCCTCAAACTCTGCGAGGCTTCTGCTTGGGGGACAATACACGCCGACTGTCAAAATGCCTCCCACAACGGCCGCAACGAAACCACGACCTTTTTGCACACTTTCGAGTGTCAAGGAGCCAGTAGATCTCGACACGACTAGGGCAACAAGTTCGTCTTCGTCACCTGCCCAATCATCCCTGTTGGGGATAAAATAGGGTTCTGCAACCACGGCCACTTGTGTCAACCACTCAGCCATGCTCTGTAGGAGCAGATCTTGAGCTCGTGCACAGTGATTAATGTTGGCTTGAAGGAGTTGTACGGCCATTATTGTTAGTCTGAGTCTGTGATTCCGTCTCCATTGCCATGTCTACCGGTAACTGGCGTGTCTTCCTCCTGGACATTTTGGGGGCTGGTGCGGAGCAGGCTCTTCCCCCCAGTTGATGGTCCGCTGGTTTCTTGGCTGCAGCGCAAACAGAACAGTGCGGTTTGGCCGAGCACTCCTTGGACTTGTGTCCAACTACTCCGCAACGAAAGCACTCCTGGCTTCTATCGGCCTCCGCACTGCATTGAGCCCTAATGTGGCCCCTCTGCAGACATTTATAACACCGCAGAGGCCTAGGCTCGAGCAGTTTTACGGAGGCCGACACCCACGACAGCGCTAGGCGACCTGCTGCAGCAATTCGCTTCGCAGTAGCCACCGGGCATTCGACCCAAATGTGTCCCACACCAAACGGGTCTTTAACAACCCCGCCGCTTTTGAGGCTATCTTTGGGACAGTTCCCTGCCTCAGCAACCGCATTTACTACCTCCTCAGCCAAGATGGAGTCATCTAAGCCAGAGATTTTGATTTCCGTCGTCTTGACCGGCCTGGAGATGCGGACTGTATCTCGGCTGAGGACTTGTTCCAGCTTTTTCGCCAGCTCGTCAGCTTGCGGGCCACTATCGGTGCCCATCACTTCAAACATTCGCGCTCCCGAGGCGCACACTCGAAAGCGAACCCCAGTAACGATTCCAACATCCGGCAGCTTAACTTTGGCCTTGGCTTCTGCAATGACTGAGTCGTAGGTTACGCCGTTAGCAATGGCCTCCGGCGTAAGCGTGACTATTACCGCAGCTGACTTCGGAGGCCTGAGTCGTGCCGGTCTTGCAGTGGCAGTGGCAGTTTTGCGTGGAACCTGCTTTGCCTGCTTCTTCTTTTCCTTTCTGAGCCCTTTTTTAACCACCTCGTTCCAGGGCAATTCCCTCGGCTGGGCTGGGCTCGACTGGTCCTCAGGCTGCGACACTGCTGGCAGGGGTTGGGGCTCCGCTACCCTCTCATGAGGAGTTCCAACCGAGCGTTGCCCCTTCTTTTCCGGCTTGTTCTTTTTCTTTTTTGTCTTTTTCGGCTTCGGAGCCTCCGTTCCACCAGAATTGGCACGTATCGGAGCATCCGTCCTCCTTTGGCCTTTCTCTATAGCCTTCGTTGGGGCAGTTGATGGCCCGGGAGGGATCCCGGGGAGATCATTTGCCCGCGTGTCCGCTGCCAATGGAGGGCGAAGTCTCTTCTCAGGCAGCAACCTGTCTTGAAGAGCCTCGAACCTGGCATTAACCATCGTGCCCACCTGGCACAAGATGGTGCGCACCAGGTCTTCGGTATCCAGCGGTTTCTCTACAGGCTGACTAGGCACAACCACAGGAGCCGGTTGGTGTGGCCGATCAAGGCGCTCCCGCATATCCGCCACCTCTTTGCGGAGCTGCGCGACTTCTGATTGCAAGCGGGCATTGTCCGCCTGCAGCCCTCTCGTCTCTTCTGAGGTGCAGCGGCTCTGTAGGATGAGAGCGACTTTGCCGATCTCGTCCGCTGCATCCTTCAGGGACTTCACAAAACCTCCTTTTAGGTTTTTGGAGGAAACGGCAACCTTTTTGATAATATTGATATTATCATCAATCGTACGGCTCAGTGCGGTAGCCGTCTGGAAGTCGTCTCCGTTAGAAGATGACTCCGATAGCGTGTGGGCCCTAGCACGGGCCCGAGCCTCTCGAGAAGCCGCAGTGACTTCCGCCTCTGCTCTCATCAGCTCTTCCTCCCTTTGCGCTTCGACAAGCGCCAACTTCGCCTTGGCCAGGCCAACATATTGGCCTGTAGTTGGCGGCCTTCCTCGCCTTTTTCGCATGGTTGGACTCGCAACCCCATCCAGACTTGTTTCCGGGTCCGAGCCTCCATAGTTCCTACGCCGTTCTCTAGTCCTAAGACTGATATCCGGCAGTGACTCAACGCTATGCATTGAGTCACTATCATCTCCCTCTTCACTGCTGTCCTTCGACTTTTTGGTGTTGTTTTTGTTTTTGTTTTTTAAATTCTCCATTTCTGTTCCCACGAAAATAGGCCGATTTAATAAGTCCGCCCCCGGGTGACGCCCATCCCAGGGGTAAGGCTAAATACTAGCAGAGTTCGCCTGGTATCTGCAGGTTTTAACGACTTCGCTGTCGGGTTTTATAGAGTTTCCTTCTCGCGGGCCGGCCAATTAAGGCAAGCCCTCCGTTCTAGTGTTTCTTAACTACCCCATAACGCCGCTAGATGGGGATTGTTGAAAAGAGACACCAGAGTACGGGGTAATAGAGGAGTCGACGTGCTTCCCCTATATTTTGGGCGGTAAGTGCTCGACGGCATTATAAGTGCACGCCGAGCCCGCCCCCTAACCTAACCTAAACCTACCCATTTCCCCCCCATTGTGGCGGTGACGAAGCAACTTCTCAAAAGAGAAGCCACTGGTCGCCTACCCCCTTACCCCCCCCCCCCTGCCGGATATTCGCCATGGACTGAGAGAATCCCCTAAAAGGAGAAAGTCTCAGCCGATGCCCAGGGTGCACCAGCCCAGATGCTGCGTTCTCTCCGGATCGAGATCAAGAGAGACTGCAGCACACAGGCCAACGTGGAGGAATCCGGCCCGCACCCCAACCTAACCTAACCTAACCTAACCTAACCTTTTTTTTTTTTTTTTTTTTTTTTTTTTTTTTAACGGAGAGGAAATGCATTTACGCATCCCCTTCCGGCTAGGGTAGCCAATGGAAGGGGTATGACGGACTCACAACCACCTCAGTCTCCTGCGAGAGCTGAGGTGGAAGCCTACCGTCTAAAACCTCTCCGGTGTAACCTCCAAGGGCTGGTAGCAGGGGCACCGTGGGCTGATGACTATGCCACCACTGGGTGCCCCCCAGCCGCCCCAGCCTACTGCTGGGGCACCTGCGCCAAAGGAGGGAGGGTTCGGTTAACACTCGGAACCCTCCCCCAGACGTGTAGGACCATAGTGTGGGACCCTATCCCCACGGTCCTACTAGGGGTTCAGGCGGGCAGCAAACTGCCTCCGCCTTCGCCCCACACGTCTACGTCGGAGCGGGTGCGCCTCCACGTCCTCCTCGCGCTCCCGCTCCCCCGCCTCCTTCTGCGAGATTATGCTCTCGCAGAAGGAGACGACCGCCAACCACGATCTCTTGCTGCTCAGCATGGCCGACACGACGCTGTGCAGCGAGAGATCGGACAGCCCTGTGTTCGCAACCAGAGCGCGGCGCTCCGGATCCCACTTCGGACACACCTCTAAGGTGTGCTCGGCCGTGTCGTCCGGATCGCCGCACTCGTGGCAAACCGGACTGGGCTCTCTCCTAATCTTGTGCAGGTAATGACCAAAACATCCGTGCCCCGTCATCACCTGCACAAGACGGTACGTGACGGTACCGTATCTCCGATCCAACCAGTGGTCCAGCGACGGGAGGAGTGCCCCTATGGTGCGGAGTCCATAGGGAGAGTCCTCCAGGTCGCTCTTCCACCGGTCCCTCATGCGTCGCTCCGTCATTCGACGGGCCCCCTCCACCGTCTCCGAGTCCGGGCGCTCTCTCCTCGCCCAGAATTCCGCCCTTCTCCGGTATGTCTCGGCCTGCACCTGAGCATCTAGCTCCCACGGCGGGGTGCAGGCCAAGACACACGCGGCCGCATGTGCCACCGTCATATAGGCCCTCACTATTCGGAGGGCCACCACCCTTTGGGGTCTCCTTAAGAGCGCCTTATTTTTGGCCGATAACGTGTCGGCCCAGATTGGCGCGCCGTATAGCGCCATACTGCGAACGACGCCTGCAAACAGGCGTCGGCATGGCGCTTGAGGCCCCCCTACGTTTGGCAACATGCGGCCCAGGGCCGACGCAGTGCCTACCACTCGGGGAGCAAGTTGGCGGAAATGCTCCCCAAAATCCCACCTCCGGTCCAGGATGAGGCCGAGGTATTTTATAGTGGCCTTCACCTGGACCGCCTCCCCCGCCACAGGGATGGTCGTCCCGCTAAGGGGACGCCATCTCCTCCCCCCGAAGACAATAGCGTCCGTCTTCGGGAGGGACACCTCCAGACCCAGTAGTCGGATGCGGCCGACAACCAGGTCTGCCGCCAACGATGCCCTCCGGAGGGCCTCCTCCAGCTCACGTCCCCGCACGGCCACCATTGTATCGTCGGCATAGCAAAGGGTGGCCATGCGGGGAAGGAGCGCTCCGCGGATCACCCAGTCATAGCCGATGTTCCATAGCAGGGGTCCTAACACGGACCCCTGGGGAACACCGCATGACATCGGGTGGGCGACCCGCAGACCTCCACGATCATAGAGCACTACCCTGTCGGTTAGGTAGTGCTCCACAATCCGCCGCAGATATCCGGGCACCCTGTGGTAGCGGAGGGCCTCACTGATGACCGGGAAGGGTAGGGAACCGAATGCGTTGGCGATATCTAACGATACCGCCACGACTCCCTCGCCCCTCTCCTCCGCGTGCCCACAGAAGTTCCGGAGGGACGAAAGCGCGTCCATAGTGGACCGTCCCTCACGGAACCCATACTGCCGGTCGGAGATGTTAGGCCCCACGTTCTCCAGGTGTTGGACGATGCGACGTGACAAGATGCGTTCAAGCATCTTGCCCGTCTCATCTAGGAGGACGATGGGGCGGTGACCGGCAGGGGTATCTAGCGGCCTCCCCTCCTTCCGAAGGAGGACTAGGCGTCCCTCCTTCCAGCACCTCGGGAAGCGCCCCTCCTTGATGCAATCATCAAAGAGGGTCCGCAAGCGGTCTCCTAGGTGCTCCGCCACAATGTGGAGAACCCTCCCCGGTACCCCATCCGGTCCTGGCGCCTTCCTGCAGGCCCGGAGACGGTCGACGACGCTCTCCATTTCGTCGTCCGTCACGGGAGGGGGATCAACTAGATCAACCTCCTCAACCGTGGGGCCCACCATGCCGGGTGGCTGAAAAGCCGGCGCGGCCGGGAAGAGTCCCTCCACAATCCTCGTGAGAAGTTCTGGCTCAAGGGAGTCCATGGGGGGTGCACAACGCATTTTGTTGCGCACGACTCGGTAAGGCCGCCCCCACGGATCCCTATCCAGCGTGGCCAAGAACTCCTCACGCGCCTCGTCCTTCCTGCGAGCTATCTCCACAGAGAGCGCGTACTTCGCCGCCTTCAGCTCTCTGTGGAGATGCTCTTCCTCCTCCGGCAGGTGTCGCCGCCGCCTGCAGCGGGTGTAGGCACGGCGTGCGGCATCACTGGTGGCTCGAAGGGCCGCAATCTCCTGCGACCACCAGTACACCTGCTTTTTCGCGGGCAGCCTTCGGGCCCGAGGCATGGCCGCGTCGCACACCGTCGTTAGTGCGACGCGAAACTGGGCTGCACGTTCCTCTGCTCCCAGGGTGACCGGTGGGGGCGCACACCACGTCTCCACCATGGCGGCCTCTTCCGCCATTCCCCGGTCGAGTCGGGCCAGGGTCCACCTTGGGAAAGTCCCTCCTACTCCTCTCTCACTCCGCCCTCTCGAGCTTGGCGGCAGTACCCCCGGCGAGTTGCTGACCCTCATCCGAATGTATAAGTGGTCGGAGAGGGTCTCGACCTCCTCGAGGACGCGCCAGTCTGTGATACGTGCGGCGATGCTGGGGGTCGCGAACGAAATGTCCACGATCGACCCCCCATTTCGCCGCACACACGTGTTGGCGTCACCCCGGTTGAGCACCTCAAGCCCCATAGCCGCCACCCAGTCTTCGAGGGCAACTCCTCTCGGGTCCGTGATGGGGGAACCCCACGCAGCGCTCTTGGCATTGAGGTCCCCCATCACCACCAATGGCGCCGGCGCCGCCCCTCCGACGACTCTCCCCAGCCCCACCAGGAAGGCTTCAAACTCCCGCAGTGGCCTATTCGGGGAGAAGTAGACTGCTACAAGAACAGTGTCTCCCCACTTGGCCACCGCGAAGCCCGAGCCCCTGGCCATTCCCGATAGGGGGGGGAGGTCACCCATCGCTGGCACCACAATGGCGACCGAGCCATCCGTCGCCCCGACCCAGTTGGGCTGGGGGGGGACGAAGTACGGCTCAGCCATCACCAAAACGCCAATGCCCCACTCCGCCATGACCTGCATCAGCAGGTCTTGGGCGCGGGCGGAGTGGTTGGCGTTCGCCTGAAGGACCTCTAAATGCTGGTGTGCTGGCATTTAGAGGTCCATCTGGCTCCCTTCCTGACTTGCCGTATTGGCAACACTCCTTATGGGTGAGGGCGTTGGCTGGCCAGCCTTGCCCCTAGTGTGTGGAGGGGCACACCTCCATCCCCCCATAATGTGATCCGCCGGACGTCGCGCCTCGTGGCAAACGTCACAGTGAGGCGTGGCAAGGCAGGAAGCCCTCCAGTGGTCTTGCCCACTGCACCGGTGACACCAATTCGACCGGTTCACCGTTGAGGGGCAGAGGGCTCCGCTGTGTCCGATGCCTTGGCATCGGAAGCACCGCATGGGCCTCCGCTCCAGAGTAGTCACGCTAGCGGACGACCACCCCACCAGTAGTCGTCCAGTCGTTGCTAGCGTGTTGGCCACGGTCACCGGGCACTGCACGTTCGCCATGCCGGATCCGTTGAAACGGACCCGGATTGCGCCAACCTTGATCTGGGCGGGGGAGCACCCAGTCTTTGCCTCAATTGCCGCCGCAATGTCTTCCGGGGTGATGGTCTCATCGAGACCACCCACCCGGATCTCTCCCATTTTGACGGGCCGGTAAACTTTGGCGACATCGCCAACCAGCCCGTCAATTTTGGCACATAGCGCGTCCGCAGCTGCTGCGCCGTTCGCGCCTGGGATCTCAATTAGTCGGGCCCCAGTCTGCGTCTTGCGGACGCGCACATGCTCGAGGCCAACCTCCGCCAGCGAGAAGCTCTTAATGGCCTTAGCCATGACGCTGGCGTAGGTGGCCTCGCTGCCCTCCTGGACGGCTATCACCACAGCAGCCGTCGAGGGAGCAGTCAGTCTCCTCGGGCGCGGCGCGGGCCGTTTGCTCTTGACCACTTGCGGTGGTGCGGCAGCCTTCTTTTTCTTCCTTTTCCCCTTTTTCACCACGTCTGACCACGACATCTGGGTGGGCGGTAGAGCCTCCTGCACTGCCGGCACCGCCGGGGCGAACTCGCGGATAGGAGGGGGACGGGGAGCCGCCAGCGATCTTGCCGCTTTGGCTGGACGAGCGGGGCGCGTTGGCTTGGCGGAAGGTCCCGCCTTGGCTCGGGGAGCCTTTCTAGCGGCAGGAGCCGGCTTGGCGCAGGTAGCCGCTCTGGCGGGAGGAGCTGCTCTAGCTGGGGAAGCCGCCGTGGCATTGGGATCTGCTCTGGCCGGGGGGGCTGCCCTGGTGGAGGTGGAGGGAGCCTCGTTCCTCTTCCGGTCCGCTGCCAGTGGGGGGCGGACAATCGGACCAGCGGGGAGAAGGGCCCGGACTTCCCCAATCCGGACGTTTACCATCTCCCCGATGGACAGGGAGAGGTCCCGCTTCAGGTCTTCTCTCAACACCAGCATGGCCTGCCCCAGAGCATGAGGCAGGCCGTCTTCGGTGGCGGGGCCCTGAGAGGGCTGGCTCTTGCGCTCGGAAAAAGCAGTTCTGAGGGCCTTTAATTCCGACCGCATGGCGGCGAGCTCCCCTCTCATGCGCTTATTGTCGGCGCGCAAGGCCCTCATCTCTTCGTCTTCGCCACCGCCCCTCCCCTGAAGGACGTCTGCGGCCGAAAGGATGTCGTTGCACGCCATGTTCATTCGGCCCCAGACATCCCCCTTCAGGTTGCCGCACTTCTGTACTTCCGCCATTACCTGGCGTGCGGCATTCCTCACTATAGTGACGTACCCATCGCTGTCCTCGCCCTTGAAAGGGCTGCAGCTACGGTCCCGTGGGACCGACGAGCTTCTCCTTGAATTTCTCCCATTTTTTTTAAGGGGCTGCTTCTTTCCGTTCTGAGACGGCAGCGACTCACCAATTGCGCGGTACTTGGCAGCCACGTCCGCCGCCGCCTCAACCTCCCCGAGCTCGCGGTACCTCAGAACCAGTCCCGGGTACGCTCCCTTCGTACCGGGACCCTTCCCCCTTCTTGCCGTGTTGACTTTTGGCTTAACAGCCGGCCCTGTCAACACGTCGTCTTCCCCTGCATGTGGCCTCTTCACTGTGCGGATATGTACTGATGGAAGCGATGAGTCAGTGACATCACCTTCCTCCAGCGTCATCGCCTCCATTAATTCCGTTTCCTTCAGGCGCGCCATTTCGTGCAGCCTATCAATCTCTTCAGTGTTATCGGTGTCAATTGTGCGTTTGCTGTGGTCGTGTTTACGGAGGTCAGCACCGGAGTGCTGACCTACGAGGCGGAATTTGCCCCCCCCAGAGTACGAGGGGCTGCCCGCGTCCGAAGACGCGGGGAGGGATTCTCCCTTGCGGGTACCCTCCTGGGGTAATACTTTTTGGATTCCTGCCATGCGTGCTATTTCAGGCCTAGCACTGGCCGTTTGCGGTCTACCTACCACATTCTCCCTGTAGACGCCGCGCACCTACCATCTACAAGGGGCGCACTTTTAGGGAGTATTTGGTTCCCAAGGCCCGCGCTGAGCCTATGAGTGGTTATCCCGCCACTGGTCCGGTGGAAGTGGGTAAGGATGGGTGCTGGGAAGGAAAGAGAAGGATATCAGGGAACGGGATGGGAAGGTGGGAAAAGGAGGGGAAGGTGCCGCTCTTAGTCTGATCCCTCACCCCAAGCCTTTCCGGTATGGGTAGCCCTGTCCGGTATAGCCTCGGGGATCACTGAGACACGCAAGCCCCCCCACCACGGCAAGGTGGCAGCACTTCGGGGGGGAACCTAACCTAACCTAACCTAACCTAACCTAACCTAACCTTTTTTTTTTTTTTTTTTGTTGACGGAGTGGAAATGCAATTTACGCATCCTCCCAGCCTGGGGATGGCTGTGCAATGGGAGGTATGACGGACTCTCAAAAGAACTACCGTCTAAAACCACTCCGGCGTTTAACCTCCCTGGCCAGTAGTGAGGCGCCGCGGAACCGCTAAAAAGCATTCTCCACTGACGCGCCTCCCGGCCTGCTCCGAAGAGCCCTCCCTTCTCCGCCAAAGGAGGAGACGGCTGTGAACAGCCCGCGACCGTCTCCCCAGACCGGTAAAGCCGTGCAATGTGGGCCCCCAACCCACTGGCTCTACAAAAAGTTCGGGCGAGCAGCGAACCGAAGTCCGCTGAGTTCGCCTTCCCTTCAACGGTCTGCCTGTGGTGGATGGTGCTTTCCGGATACCCAACCGCATTGGGTTGGTCCCATACCCTTCAAACACACCCCACCACAGCTGTCCCACCAATAACTACAGTGCCCCCCGGTATTCCAGAAGACACGTAGAGGGACACCAACCGCAAATGTGACGGAAGGAAGCTGTCCAGGGCGGAAACGGCGTCGAAGGCACACGCAACCGCCCCTTTCAACAACCTCAGTCACTGCCCCCTCCAGGCGACTGGTTAAGCTTTCCGGGAACAGAAACGGCCTCGTAGGCACACGCAACTGACCCTTCAAACTACCCCAGTCACCAATCCTCAAAAGGCAACAGATGGAAGCTGTCCAGGGCGGAAACGGCCTCGTAGGCACACGCAACCGCCCCTTCAAACGACCTCTGTCGCCGCCCACAACTGGTGGACGAAGCAGCTTCTCCGAAGAAAAGCCGCTCGTCACCATCCCTCCCCAGGTGACAGAAGGAAACTTTCCGGGGCGGAAGTGGTCTCCACACAACCGCAACCCTTCAAGAAACCCCTGTCACCACCCCCGTGCCGGATATTCGCCATGGACTGAAAGAATCCCCCATAAGGAGAAAGTCTCAGCCGATGCCCAGGGTGCACCAGCCCAGATGCTGCGTTCTCTCCGGATCGAGATCAAGAGAGACTGCAGCACTCAGGCCAACGTGGAGGAATCCGGCCCGCACCCCAACCTAACCTAACCTAACCTAACCTTTTTTTTTTTTTTTTTTTTTTTTTTTTTTAACGAGGGGAAATGCTTTACGCATACCACCACACTTGTGCAGTGTGGTGGTTATGTGGGACTCTCCTCCCACCTCCTTCCCCTAGTGGGAAGATGGCAGGAGTCCTACCCACTAAAACCACCTCGACGTTCCCTCTTTGGCCTTTAGTGTTTTGTGGCTGCAATGGGGTCCCATGGGAGTCTACCAAAACTGCAGCCACGGCCTTCTCGGTCAGATGGTTGGACCAAGGTATTCGTCACGTCAATAGGAGGGAGGAGCCGTGAGCCTATGGCTGCTCCCTCAGCGGCTGGCAGGGTGATGGCCCCACTAGGAAGGGACAATGCTGGCAAACTGCCGCCTTCTCCCTCCTCTTCTTTTACGCCTAATGGCGTCCGCGGACTCGTCTTCCTCGCGAGCCCGCTCTGCTGCCTCCTTTTGTGAGATGACCTCCTCACAAAAGGTGGCAACGGCATCCCATGATCTGTCACTACCCAGCATAGCTGATACCACGCTGGGCAGGGAGAGATCATTCCCTATTCTTCTCGTCAATTCGAGGCGCTCCGTTTGCCATGCGGTACATGTTTCCATGGTGTGCTGCGCCGTGTCCTCCAGCGCACCACACTCATGGCAGATCGGAGATGTCTCCCGTCTCGCAATCTTGTGCAGATACTGCCCGAAGCATCCGTGCCCAGACAGCACCTGCACAAGACGGTATGAGAGTAGCCCGTGGCGCCTCTCTTTCCACTCCTGGAGAACTGGCCGGAGAGCCTCAATGGTGCGGACTCCGTAAACAGGGTCCATGAGGCTGTTCGACCAGCTCTCCATCAACCGCTCTTGGGCATTGCGCTGCGCCCTCTCCACGTCTTCAGAGCCAGGGCCTTCCCCTCTTGCTCTGCTCTCCGTACGAGCATGGTAGGTGTCGGCTCGCACTACGGCCTCTAGCTCCCACGGGGGAGTGCCGGCCAGTGCACAAGCAGCCGCAAAGGAGACCGTTCGGTACCCCCTGATCATCCTCAGTGCCATGACCCTCTGCGGTTTCCGCAAGAGGGTTTTATTTCGAGTACTGAGAGAGGCCGACCAAATGGGGGCACCGTACAGGGCCATACTTTTTATGACCTCCGTGTAAAGGCGCCGACACGGAGCCTGAGGTCCTCCCACATTCGGAAGCAGCTTTCCAAGGGCCGAAGCAGTGCCAACAATACGTGGGGCGAGACATCGGAAGTGCTCCTCAAATTTCCAATCTGGGTCAAGGATAAGGCCTAAGTATTTGATATGGGCCTTTAGCCGGACCCTCTCTCCGTCTACTTGGATGCTAAGACCTGCGGTAACCCGCCATCTTGGCCCACGGAAGACGATAGCTTCCGTCTTGGAGAGGGCCACCTCCAGTCCCAGCATCCGGATGCGGTCAACCACAAGGGTAGCGCCCACTGTAGCTAACCGCATCGCCTCTTCCCGGCTGTTGCCTCGGACGGCCACCATCGTGTCATCCGCGTAGCAGAAAACCGCCATCCGAGGCAAGAGCTGTCCTCTGATGGCCCAATCATAGCCCAGGTTCCAAAGCAAGGGTCCCAGCACGGACCCCTGAGGAACGCCACAGGACATACGCTGGGCCATCCGCTCTCCATCTCTACTTTGATAGAGCACTACCCGGTCAGACAGGTAGTGCCCTATCACCTTCCTCAGGTACATAGGCACCTGGTGGAACTTGAGTGCCTCTTCAATTACTTCAAAGGGGAGCGAGCCGAAAGCGTTGGCTATATCTAAAGATACAGCTACTACTCCTTCTCCCCTTTCCTTAGCCTCCTCGGAGAAGCTTTTTAGTGCACCTAAAGCATCTAGTGTGGACAGCCCTGCCCTGAACCCAAACTGTCTCTCGGAAATTTCCGGGCCATCTCTGGCTAAGTGCCTATTGATTCGTATTGCTACTATCCTCTCAAAAACCTTGCCGACCTCGTCCAAGAGAACGAGTGGTCGGTATCCGGAAGGAGAATCAGGTGGGCGACCCTCCTTTCTCAGTAGGCACAAACGCCCCTCTTTCCAACACCTGGGAACCTGTCCTGTCTCTAGGCAGTCATCAAACAGCTGCCGGAGACGACACCCTAGATGCTTCAGCGCCAGAAAAAGCACTTTTCCTGGTACTCCATCCGGCCCAGGAGCTTTACGCGACGATTTTAGACGGGCCACCGCTTCCATCATCTCGTCGTCCGTGATTAGCGGGATGTTATTGTTACCCTCGTTTTCTTCTGGCCCTGTCATCCTTGGAGGAATGAAGGCTTCCCGCTGAGGGAATAGGCCCGTTACGACCGCTGAGAGAAGGGTGGGGTCAAAGGTATCCGTGGGGGGCGCGTGTTGTAATTTTCTGCGAACAACACGGTACGGGCGTCCCCACGGGTCTCTATTGAGCGTCTCTAGGAACTCCTCATTGGCGGAGTCTTTAGCCTTTGCAATGGCAGTCTGCAGTGCGACTTTGGCTTCCCGGAGAGCTCGGCGGTAAGATTCCTCCTCCTCAGCTGTGTGTGACCTGCGTCGGCGGCATCGCGTGAATGCCCGGCGAGCGGCATTACTGGTGATGCGGAGAGCCTGAATCTCCTGCGACCACCAATAGACTTGCTTCCTCGCCGGTATTCGTCTAGCCCGGGGCATAGCAGCGTCACAGACTTCTGTGAGAGCAGCTCGAAAGCGGACAGCTCGCTCCTCCACGTTGGCCATTTCTGCTGCATCTGGCCCCCAGGCCTGCACTATGGCTGCCTCCTCCGCCATTTCCCGATCCAAACGGGAGAGTGTCCATCTGGGGAACGATTGCCTTCCAGGCCGGTGAGGCGCATCCATCGTCGAGGAACCGGATACCCGAAAGCGAATATATAAATGGTCCGACAGCGTCTCCACCTCTTCTAGGACGCGCCATCCCCCAGAGCGTGCAGCGACAGCAGGGGTCGCAAACGTCAAGTCTACGATGGACCCCCCCTGCTGTCGAACACAGGTGTTGGTGTTGCGCTGGTTGAGGAGGACCAAACCTATTGCCGCAGCCCAGTCTCTCAGCACTGCACCTCTCGCATCCGTGATGGGAGAACCCCACGCCGTACACTTCGCGTTGAAATCTCCCATCACGATGACTTGGGCAGGAGCCGCTCTGCCTATCACCATCTCCAGCATATTGAGGTACCTTTCAAACTCATCTAGTCTTCGGTTGGGGGAAAAGTAGACTCCGATGAGCACTATTTCGCCCCAAGTGGCTGCCACGTATCCCGGTCCCTTTTCTTTGGTGGAGAAGGAGGGGAAGTGGGTAGCTGCGGGCACCACGATGGCAACCAAGCCCTCAGTGTCCCCAGCCCAGTGTAGTTGGGATGGTACATAATAGGGCTCTGCTATAACAACGACATCTAAACTCCACTCCGCCATAGTTTGCATTAGCAAATCTTGTGCGCGGGCGGAGTGGTTGGTATTCGTCTGGAGAAGGTCGAAATGTCGGTGTGCTGGCATTAAGAAACAGACATTTCGACCTCCAAAGGCAACTGGATATTTGCCTCTACTTGTGGTGTGACTTGGGTCCTATGAGTCACTGTCGTCTTGCCCTTGACCTGTGGCGGGACGCATTTAGAGCTGCCCATCACATGGCCTGCCCGTCTCTTGGCTTGTGTGCATATTGCGCACCGTGGGTCCGCCGTGCAGGAGGCGGATTTGTGACCCTCTATGCCACACCTAAAACATAGGGCTTCCCTACTTTCACTCGAAGGGCACGTTGGTTTGGTATGGCCCAGTCCCATGCATCTGAAACACCTTAAGGGGCGGGGTTCCATTGCCGATACTCGAGCCGCCGACCACCCGACTAGCAGTCGCCCCGCTTGACTCAGAGCTTTTGCCGCTGCCGCCGGACACTCAACTATCACTGAGCCTCCATAGGGCCCCATGCTTATAGCGCCGACCTTTATCTCGTCTTCACGGCACCTTCCGGCCGCTGACGCGGCAGCAGTGATGTCCTCCTTCTCTACTGATTCATCCAAGCCCGTCACCCTCACTGACGCCTTTTTGATGGGCCTGCTGATTGAGGCCACATCTCCGAGTACTTCTTGGAGTTTCGTTGCTAATGAGTCAGCGTTAGATCCACTATCAGCACCAGGGACGATAATTATTCGGGCACCACTCATCGTATTCCGGACTTTGAGGTTTTGGTTCAGGCCAACGTCATCCAGTTTAAAGGCTTGTTTGGCCTTTTTTAGGGCGTCTTTGTAGGTTACTCCTTTCTGCTCCGCTTCCGGTTGCAGAGTAACCACTACCGCAGTGGTTTTTGGGGTACCTATCTTATGAGTCCTCTTTTTTTGTTTCTTGGGCGCCGCAGCTGTTGACGGTGCCGGGTGCCTTTTTCGTCCCGGAGCAGGTGCACTGGCGCCAGCTGTCGGGTTGGACTTTTTGCTCTTTCCTTTGCCTTTCCTTTTACCGCCTTTCCCCACTTCAATAAACTCCGAATCCGCTTCGGCAGGGGAGGTGCTAGGCTGCGGCTGGGAGATAGGATCGCCGGTAGAGGCAGCAGCCGCAGGTTGGCGGCGTGATGGGGCTTTTGGTTTCTGCTTGGGGATATTGGCCTGATGGTGCGGCGTAGCCACCGGTTTCGTCTTTGGGGCTGAGCCCATCGTTGTGGTAGTTGATGCAACCCTCGTTTTATCCGCCGCCATCGGTGGTGTCAGCACTGGCGCAGGAGGGAGTCGGGACTCAATGTCTCCAAGGCGAGCATTAATCATCCCGCCAAGGGACACGAGGAGGTCACGTCTTACATCCTCCATTATACTCGCGATTCCGGCCTGGATGTCAGGCTGTTGTTCGACAAGGCCTGCATTCCGCTCCGAAAAGGCAGTGCGGAGGGACTTCACTTCAGATCTGAGGAGCTCCATCTCGCGTTTGAGACGCGCGTTGTCTGCCCTCAATTTTCGTGTCTCCTCGTCTGTAGACAGAGTCCCCAGGTCTTCAACTGCTTGGGAGATGGCCAAAACTCCAAGATTTATTTGCTTACGAACTGTTCCTTTAAGGTTTTTGGACGCGCGGGAAGCCTCGCGGATGTCATGAACTCCAACAAGAGCTTTGCGTACCAGGTCGTCTCTTGTTTGATACTCCGGTGTTGAGAGGGATGTTTCGAGTTCCATTTCATCGGCTCTGGGAATGGCAGCTTCCGGCCGAGTTTTACCGAGAAGCGCTTCACTTTCTAAAGCCACCTTTTCCGATCTGTATAGGGCCACTTTTGCTTGTTCCAGGCCAGTTGAATGGGCATGGCCTCCGCGAACTCTTCGTGACGTAATAATTTTTGGAAGGGGAGAACTTCTCATCTCGTTATTCTCCTCTTCTGAGTCGCCAGGGTGTCGTCTTTTTTCTCCTGCGAGATGAACAGACAAGAGGGAGGCGTCCGAAATATTTACAGCCTCGTCATTTATCTCCGCCATCCATTCCAGGTCTTTCTCTCTTACCATCGCCTCGTGGTCGATGGAAAGGTCATCTTCTAGGTTTTTCTTTCCCACCACCGGCACTCGAACCCTAGGGCTCGCCGACCGTGGCCTAAGCGCCATCCGCTGCAATCGGACGATCGGGATTCGCGCCCTCGCCCTGTTAACTCCGGTTTGGCCCTGAGAAGGGCCGTTTTCAGCTTGGCCCTGAGAAGGGCCGTTTTCAGCTTGGCCCTGAGAAGGGCCGTTTTCAGGTTGGCCCTGAGAAGGGCCGTTAGGAAGGGTTTTCAAAATATACATTTCTGTTCCCACGAAAATAGGCCGATTTAATAAGTCCGCCCCCGGGTGACGCCCATCCCAGGGGTAAAGCTAATACTGTAAAGGTCACTCGGTATTTACAGGTTTTAACGACTTTGCTGTCGGGTTTTATAGAGTTTCCTTCTCGCGGGCCGGCCAATTAAGGCAAGCCCTCCGTTCTGGTGTCTCTTAACTACCCCATAACGCCGCTAGATGGGGATTGTTGAAAAGAGACGCCAGAGTACGGGGTAATAGAGGAGTCGACGTGCCTCCCCTATATTTTGGGCGGTAAGTGCTCGACGGCATTATAAGTGCACGCCGAGCCCGCCCCCTAACCTAACCTAAACCTACCCATTTCCCCCCCAGTGTGGCGGTGACGAAGCAACTTCTCAAAGAGAAGCCACTGGTCACCTCCCCCTCACCCCCCCTGCCGGATATTCGCCATGGACTGAGAGAATCCCCTAGAAGGAGAAAGTCTCAGCCGATGCCCAGGGTGCACCAGCCCAGATGCTGCGTTCTCTCCGGATTGAGATCAAGAGAGACTGCAACACCCAGGCCAACGTGGAGGAATCCGGCCCGCACCCCAACCTAACCTAGCCTAACCTAACCTAACCTAACCTAACCTAACCTAACCTAACCTAACCTAACCTAACCTAACCTAACCTAATATTAAATATTAATTTGGGGGAACAAACGCTTGCGCGATCTAAGCTACAGGTCACGCCATCTATTTTAAATCAATGTAAAGGAATGAAAAAGGAAAGTTTCCGAAACACCGTTGCATTCTTTGGTTAGTTACATAATAATTAGTTTAAAGTACACTTTAGTAATATGTTCTTACGGACGACCGTATTTAGTTGCATTAGAAATAGATGCCTTTTTTTTTTTTTTTTTTATTATTATTATTATTATTATTATTCGTCAATATATAGCTTGCGTCACCTTTAGTCAAATAAGTTAATGAGTGAACAATTATGTTGTTTGGATTCAGATTTCGCGCCAGACTAGATAGAGATAGAGATCTGATAGAGAGCTGAGTTTGGAGAGCATTGGTTTTGGTTGACAGTTCGTATGATTTTCAGGAAATCTCTGTTTTTTTTTTTTTTTTTTTTTTTTTCACATTTCTCGAGCTCAGACGACAGCGACAGCTGATTATTGGGACCACCTAGCGGCGGTTTTTACAACTTTCATATTAAAATATAAATAGTTTTGATTTATTTTCTAATTTGATAATATTTTTCACGAATTCCTTGTTCTTTATGTTCAGTAATTGTACAATTTGTAAAGTATGATTGACACTTTAATTTGAGCTGAGCTCGGAGAGCATTGGTTTTGGTTGACAGTACGTATGATTTTCAGGAAATCCGTCAGTAGATTTTTATTTCACATTTTTGGGGCATTGTTGTGATTAGTCACAATTTAATAATTTTAGTATTATAAATTAAAAAAAATTTAAAAAAAAATGGGTAAAATTGTAAAAAGCTGCCAAATTAAGGGTTAAATATAAATTAACATTATGCAGGGTCTATCTAGAGGCATTCCAGTTTTCCTCAGACCTGGCAACACACTGAGTCTGAGCATTGCAGTTTTGAGATTGTAGCCTTGAGAATTCAAATGCCTATGGGTCAAAATACTGTTGTAACAAACAACCTAAACATTGCTTACCTGCGCCATCTGCCGTCCGGTAGCTGAACTAATAAATAACAAACTACCTAAACATTGCTTGCCTACGCCATCTGTCTTCCTGTAGCTGAACGAATGAATAACAAACACTCTAAATATTGCTTACCTATGCCATTTGCCATACGGTAGCTGGACTAATGAACCAACAGCCTAAACATTGCTTACCAACGCCATCTGCCGTCTGGTAGCTGAACTAATGAACACCGCACTGCCGCTCCTCGCTAGACGGCACTGGGAGATATAGCACGCACAGTTGGTTGTTCCTCGGAAAATATAATAGATCACTAAAGATTTTGTTATTTATCGAAAGATAACCCACTAGGGTGTGACCAATAAGGTTTCTGGATACTTGAGTTTTTATTGGACCACTTTCTATTTTTGAAAAGCTTTCCATCTATATATATAAAAGGCTAAACTGACTGACTGATGTATCAACGCACAGCCGAAACTACTGTACCTAGAAACTTGAAATTTGGTACAGGGGTTCCTTTCATGATGTAAGTGAGCACTAAGAAAGGATTTTCCGAAAATTGACCCCCAACGCCCAGCGACATCTATCGAGATTTAAGTTAACTAAATCAACTGTTTTCCTGCGTAGAAGTAATATTCAAAATTAGCATCATTTACGATTACTAACGCCATCTGTTGGCGAGTAGGTAGCACTTCATTTATCATAACTAATGTGTATGGTTAACAGGTGTATGTATGTAACTTTCGTTTAAAAAGTTATTAAAACATCGTCACGCCGGCGTGGCCGACCTTGTCGGGTCGGCGCGCCGCCGCCAGCACATTGTTGCTCGGCGCGCATGTACCCAAGCTGTATTTTTTTTTCAATGATAACTTCATTAATACGCTTTATATTAATGCGTATTAGAAACCCCGTGCTGATTCGTGTTTTTGACTTTTTTGAAGAAAACGAAGCGTCGATACCGAGGAGGGAGTTTTATGAAGAATAGTTAAAGTACAGCAAAAAAGATAAATGAAGGGCATTATTTGACTACTTTTCATGATTATCGCTCGGACTTCCAAAAATTTTTATGAAAAATGGGCTGAATGTGGAAAAATACAGAACCATTTCGGGACATTATCGCAAAAGGTAGATATTAATTGGCTGAATGGTGAAGACCTTAAATTTACTATACAACTTAAAATGATATAAATTCGAAAATTAGAGCAAGTAACGCCCTTTTTACAACGTCTTATAAAACCACTTTAAGCTGACCTCACATTTTATGGAAAATCAGCATACAGGGAAATTCAATTATACTGGATATTAAGTTTTTTCGTTAAAAAAAGCTTGTTTTTCAACTTTTTATAAATATTGATATTCCTATCTTCAATGTGTTGAGTTTTGATCTTATATTTAGCGTCAAATAATATTGTCCACCTAGATCGGGCTCTTGTCGCACTGTACGCCGTTCCTTGCATAAAGACCCTGTTTTTTTTTTGTGATTTGATTATAAATGTACAGAGTTCCGAGTTTTCCCTATACTTGCAGTAAAAGACGGTGTTACTTGCCAAATTTCATAGTTCTAGGTTAACGGGAAATACCCTATACATTTTGATTCCCTCGAGAGTGTCGAAATGCACGTTTTTTGCGACATAAACGGCCGTATCTTTTTTTTACGTAAATGTAGAAGTTTGATTTTTTTCCCAACTTCAAGGGACTGTAGATTTAAGTATATGGTTTAAATTTCAATTCGATACCTCCACGCGTTCCTGAGATAAAGGGTCTTGACACACGGACAGACGGACACCAAAGTGATCTTATAAGGGTTCCGTTTTTCCCTTTTGAGGTACGGAACCCTAAAAAGATCTACTGCTGAATTTCTTGCGGCGTTTCTTCTCAGCATTGGTCTCCTCTTGCCAAGCGCTGGTAGATTCTTGACGTGTAAAAGTGCCCGTGCAGCCTACTTACTGAATAAATGTCTTTATCTTTATCCTTATCTTTATTACAAAAAAATCTACCGTATTTCGGCTCAGACATAGGTATACAGCTAAAATGTTCAAAAATACCTCATCTATCCCCCCTTAAAACTTTGCACCTAGCGACCTACCACCCTGTATACAGTTTAAAAAATTAAGTTCGGTTATATTTTTTTAAACATTATTTTATATACATATAAAGATTCATTGACTGGCCCTGGATTCCGAGGTATAAATCTTACGGCGCTCCACCATTTTGAAAATGTTTAGTAAGCATTCATATTTTCCGTATTACTTTCATTACGTTTAGATAATAAGAGCATATAACGAGGCATTCGGCGTATATTTTAGAAAAAACCATTAATCAGTTTCCTGCCTGCTTGAGCCCAGGCTTGGGGGGTTTTGAAAATTATTTTTAATTTTTACGTAACCACTGGGTGCAATGTACCTAATGGTATATTTTTTGAATCAGCTAATAGAGCCCTTTCATTTGATACCTCCACCGAAGTCTAAAATACTTACAAGGATACCTACTAAACATTCTAGAACCAAAAAAATGCTCCATGCGCGAACTTCCCTGCAGGACTGTAGCCAGGTCCAGGACTATTGAGTGGCAATTATTTAAAAGCCTGTCAACTGCGAGTCGGACTCGTGCACCGAGGGTTTCTTATTTAAGATAATATGGTTGGAAAACGCAAAAGAAAATACTCATTTTGTTCTGAACTTTATTTTCTATGCGAGTAGACCTTCCATTTTGACTAACCTAAATTTTAATACAGATTTTCAAAGATTTTTGATAATTTTTGCAAAATTATAATGTTTGACTACTCCAAATTCAAATTCAATTTAAAAAAAAATATTGCGCTGTTGTGGCTTTTACAAAGGTTCTAATAATAGTTTATCAGTTCTCCATATCCTACCTCACTGAGGTTTACGATTTAATCTTAGGTCTGATTCTTGTGTGATAATATTACCTACTTACATGCCGACTATATATCAATTAAAATTCACATGTTAAGAAAAAAAACATCTTTAAATCGGGAAAATTTAAGATTTTTTGGACCATAAACTTGGGAGGTAAGGGGGAAACGGTCCTTTTTTGGAAATGTTTGGCCATATATCAAAAAGTACGTCACGGAAAAATATAAAAAAATAGTTGTGAAATTTGCAGATTAAGCCCTTTCATATGACATTTCGTTTGCTATAATCAAAACACTTTCATTTTTCAATCCCCATTCTAGACCCCTTTACAAATATTTAGAAAAATAAAATTATATTTTTTACTAAAACAGATGCGGGCAAGCAAGTTATAGATTTATGCCAAATTTCAAGTTGATAGCTTCTCAAGTTTCTGACTAACTCCTGTGACATACAGAGACACAGACAGACAGACAAACACCTAATTCTCACCATAAGGGTTCCTTATTTTATCATTTTGGTACGGAACCCTAACAACGCTGATGCTTACACTTTTTTGTAAGTCAAAATCAGGATGCTAACGTTCACGTATCTGGATATCCCTCTCACATAAAAACTTTCACCCTGTTAGGGGGCTAATTTTAAGACTTGTTTTATTATTAGTCTAGATAACAAATTTCATGTATATAACTCCAAAAATGAGCGAACTCCCGTGCAAACTTCCACTCCCTATTTCATTGCTTTAGGGTCAAATTTTCAAGATCAGCCAGGTATATTTTTTAAGGGTATCATTTAATCGATCAGCAAGATATTCTTATTTCGGTGAACAGAAATATGTATTTGGTGAGCCAAAATAGCTAGTTGGTATGCAACTTATGGTTAGCAACCATTTATAAATCTGTCTGCAATTAATGGTATACTGAACTGCTCTAAATTATTTTGGTCAGCAAATTAAAAAATGAGCTGCATTGAGCGACCCACAATTAATCAAATTTTGGTAAGCAATCAGTAGGTAAGCAAAATATTTCATTTTGTCCATCAAAAAAAAGAGGGCAAATTTACTGCCGTGCCGGCGACGCACATATACATATGCCAAACCCGCCATCAAATTTACAAATTTAACAGAGTCGACGAATAGATGACCATTATTTTAATATGCACACCTCTCAATTAAACTGCTTACAGACATGTTTTCTCTGCTGACCAATTGTAAAATCTTGTTGCCCAAGTAATTATTTTGAAGCTCGACTGTTTATTAGGCAGACAAATGATAAAAAAAAGCAGATTGATATTGGTTAAAATGTTTACCGTTTGTAAATTGTTTGCTGGGCAAGAGTTGTAGCCCGATTTTTATTTATTGCCAGCCAAATCTTTGTGAGCTGCCCAAATGAGTTAATTGCTTATTTTTTTTGCGAATCAATTTTAATAACGGCTGACCATAGATCGTAGAAAAGGTATTGTATGCAATGTGTATAACTAAGTCAAAAACACTAGTGGCATAGATCGTCAATCGTCTTCTTTGACCTCTCTTATACAACGGTTGCATAATAGTTATTTATGTAACTGGTACATAATGATGCTTCTTAAGGTACGAGCGCCGAGGTTAGAGCGCGAGCTTGCGAGCGCTCTAATTATAGGCACGAGTACCTTAAGAGCTACTTATGTACCGTTGCATACATAAATTTTTCTACAAGCTTAGAATGATAATGACAAAAATAAACAATCGCGAACTTTTCTCGTATACTTCACTCGATTTTTCTGCTAACAAATTACTTGTTAGCAAAGTCATTTTCATTATTCCGCGTTAACAGTTTGTAAATTTTATTGCTAAATGTTTACAAATTTCATGCAGTTTTTAATAGTTAGGTACTAAAACAGTTCTGACAATTTATCATAAAAGTTGGAATGCCAAACACGCCATTTTGTTGATATCCATATTGAACGTAACCATGGTAACCAAATAACAAATCGATGGATATTACTCATCTATTTATAGTAACTTAATAAAAATGTAATTCTAAACACATATTTAGTCTCAAAATTAATTTTATTTTTAATATACGTAATTTTAATTGGTGTTAAAATGTTTTTAACGGTTTTTATACAAATTATTAGGATGTCAAGTGTTAACTAAACTCAAAGACTAATATCCGGAATGACCGTTACCATGGTAATAACAATGCTATAATAAATTATAGAACTGTTATTACCATGGCAACGCTCATTATACAATTGTTTTTACTCTTCGGTTACACTATAGGTGGTATTCTGACACCATTAACGATATCAATATTAGCGGTTTATAGTACGCGAGTAGAAAAACCACTATTATAGTTTAGTCCCGTGATAAAACATATGCATAGAGCGCGAATAAGCCTGACGACGGTGTGGCCGCGTCACCGTCCCGCCCGACGCGGGCCTCGTGAGCGCCGAGGACGAGCTCGGCGGGGCCTCGACGTGGCTCCCGAGGTGACGCCATGTGGGATGATGACTCGCCTCGACGATGGTATAAACTGTGAATCTTAAATGAAACAACGAGCTCAACATAATTTTGTATTTATTTGTATTGATCTAACGTTCTATTATTGCTTATTGCTCGCGGCGGAGGCCGCTGGAGTCAACATCAAGCGGGTTATCGACATAGGTGTTATTGCAACAAAAATGACCAGTGAAATTGCATTATTGTACAAGCTGCTTGCTCTCTGCCCGCGCCCCTCGTCCGACGGAAGTTTGCCAAAGAAAATGACAATGATTCACTATCATATTAAACTAATTAAATAACAAGTATACTTTGGGTTAGAATGCGAACATAAAAAAATCTCGTATCACTAAAAAACAACAACGCCTCGAGGCTGCTCCGCGCCGCTTACGACTTCTTCCTGAAATGGAATAACAAAATATTATTACGGGAATCTAGTATCCAGTAGTTATCCAATAAAACCTCATTGTTTTGTTTTTATTTTTATTTTGTACTAGTTGTTGCCCGCGACTCCGTCCCTAGGGTGAGGGAGCCAGTAATGAACAAGGACCCAATGATGGACGCTTGATTCTTATTTTACAAAAGATAAGGGTTATTCATTTGTTGTGCAACAATCAATTTATAGCCTTATTATCTTTGAATTAAGAGTTAACACTGGTGCCATCACCCTATGTTACTCAGGAATGATGTAGGATTCTAATGGTGATTTATATTGGTTTTCAAATCGGTCAGGTAGTTTCGGAGCCTATCCAATGGAAACAAACAAACAATCAAGTTCCTCTTTATAATATTTGTGTAGACGATAGTGTTTTCATACATACATACCTACTACATTACCATTTATAGTAAGACGGCAAAGAATAAGTACTAACTTCCAATGAGCTGAAACTAGGACTGACTGTCGGCCGCCCGTCGAGGTGGGGACACGAAGCTAGAGAGAGAGAGAGTGAGGGAGAGTCAGGTTGAGGGGAGAGAGACAGGTTGAGGGGGAGAGAGACAAAGAGAGAGAGACAGAGAGAGAGAGAGAGATATATAAGTCTTACTGGTCGTGGTTGTCGGTGTCGGAGTCGTCGAGCTCGGGCTTGGTGCGGCGCTTCTCGTAGACGAGGATGACGACGCAGAGCACGAGCACCTCGGCGCAGATGCCGAGGAAGGGCCAGAGCGCGGCGTACATGTCCTTGACGCGCAGCGTGGTGGAGGCGGGCCCGCCGGGCGCGCGGCCGCGCGCCGGCCCGAGCGGCACGCACGTGTAGAGGCCGGCGTCGCCGAGCTGCGCCGCGTCCAGCACCAGCTGCGCGCCCTCCACGTGCGCCTCGCTCGCGTTCAGCTTGGCGCGCTCGCCCAGCGCCGCGGGGTCCGTCACCTCCACGCCGCCCGCCGGCGCCGAGTCCGAGTCGTTGCGGTAGCGCCACTCGACGGGCGGCGGCGGCTTGCCGATCACGCGGCACACCAGCTTCAGCTTCTGCCCCTCGACCACGTTGGTGTTGGGCGGGATCTTGGCGACGGCGCGCGCATGCACGCGCCACTCGTGGACTTCGGCGCCCTGCGCGAGCGCGCATGAGTACACGCCCCAGTCGTCCTCGACCGAGCGCGCCTCGAGCACGAACTGCGCGCCGCCCGCCTCCAGCCGGTAGCGCCCGCGCAGCTGGCTCGAGTCGTCCAGCGCGGACCCGTTCACCTGCCTACAGGGGGGGGGGGGGGAGCGTTCATTTAGTAGAGACAGGTCGAAACTTACCCGATGTCTATTATTTAATTTGAGCAAAAATTCAAATAAAATAAATGACTGGCACTTTAAAATACCTACAATGTTATCAAGAAAAATAGATAAGATTATAATTAATTTAGTAAGTGCCGAATAGGATCAGGAAATTCAAACAGAGTCAACAGAGTCATTAGAGGCGCAAATAGACGTGCGGAAGGAGCGCCGGTCGCCGACGTCACCGCCGCAGCGCGGGCGGGGGAGGGAGTTATCAGACACTGCGCACCTAATTATCACGGACTAACTCGAAAGATATGAATTTAGTGCAGATAGACTGGTTTAATCAGTCTATCTCATCTCAGTCAATTACTACTATTATCAAATTCCTAATCAAATAAATAATTGTTGCTGCCCGATCTTTTTGCGGTCGCTATACTGAAATTAAAATTCCTTTAATTAACGATGATCAATTGATTAAAGACGGCGCGACCACTTGTCGAGCCGACAATGTTTACAGTTTCGAGTGGCAGGTGGTCGCTCCAGCACAAACTCGGTTATTGCGGGTGCAACTCTCAAATTATTATTCAAGTTATTAATACCTAATTATTACTTACCTGCATGACCGAGCTTTGCTCGTTATTTTTTTTGGTAAGTTGTCTAAAAATGAAACCAGATCGATTTATCGCCCCTGAAACCCGCTGCATACTAAACTTCATGAAAATCGTTGGAATGAATCTCGGAAACGGCGATTCAGATATGTTTAAATACAGGGTGTCCCAAAATTGAGGCCCGGAACGTGGTTCGAAATCCCATAGTTACTCGATCAAAGACACAGCTAAAGAAACCTACAATAGAAGACTTACATCTGGAACTCTTGCCTTTTACTGACGTCAGACGCTCCTTCCTTACCCCGAACAATCCCTTACTACAACATGAAATTAATGATTTTTCGTGACTTGGACATAAGGGAAAATTACAAAAATTCAGACTAAAATGATCAATATCTCCCAAACTAGTAAAAATCGCTGAACATAAATAGGGGTTAAATCGATAGCTTTTTAGCTGCTCTATCAGCCCTAGGCGGGTTAACGTTGAGTTTTGGGACACCCTGTATATACAAGAATTGTTCGAGGTATTAGATTAGATACGGAATATGCAGACTTTTTAAGTCACACTTCTCGACAAAACGATACTTAAATAGAAATGTGGCACTATTCAAAATGAATTTTCATTGCATTTAAATTCGGAACGCTATCAACTTAAAGTTTTAAATCGGACTGTATTTGTTTTTGAAAAGTGCCGCGTTTCTATTTAAGTATCTAAAATATGAAAACACCGTAAAAGAGATCACCAAAAGTAAAATTAAAATGATAGAAGAGTTTTAGGGCTGATTTTTCAATCCCCAGATAAAACTATCCATCAGTTAAATGTATTACTATCCTTTTCTGAAGTCATATGAAAGAAAAAGACAGAGCTAAAAT
Organism: Acleris cristana; assembly: GCA_948252455.1. Lineage (NCBI taxonomy): Eukaryota > Metazoa > Arthropoda > Insecta > Lepidoptera > Tortricidae > Acleris > Acleris cristana. The sequence goes on along the minus strand of OX411786.1, from coordinate 15,992,539 downwards.
TTACCTTCCGGGTAGCTTTATCTGGGGATTGAAAAATCAGCCCTAAAACTGCTAATAAGACAGCGATAAGACAGAGAGAGCCGATATACCTACACTGTGACGTCATGTAACAGGTCGGCCACATAAACTCCATGTTAAATTATGTTTTGCTAGACAGAGATAGGAACAAATCTTATTTGGCTTAAATCCTGGTTATGTTTATAGCTATTCAAAAAATTATTTTTCCAACTTTTTGTTACATGAATCGGCTTTCATTGAAGCTGTGAAAAGAAATCATGAATATTTTGTATATCAGGGGGTCGGGCAGCGAGCGGGCACGTACCAGGCGTAGCCGAGCTTGCCGGGGTTGGCAAGCGGGCAGAGCAGCGAGAGGTTGTTGGGGCGCGCCAGGTCGAAGTAGTAGATGTCGTCGTCGGCGTCGGCGCCGGCGGCCGCGCGGTCCGCGGGGCCAGCGCCCGCCGCGGGCGTCGCCGCCGCCGCCGTCGTCGTCTCGGCTGCAACACACCGCGCGGTTAGCGAGCTGCCACTCATGCGCGAGACTACGCGCCTCGACAAGTAAAATCGAGCGGAAGCTCGACAACATACATATATTACTGAAGGTTACATACATACTTACGTGGTTACGTTATGTATTAGATTTAGCAAATGGCTTAATGCCAAACAGGGAGATGAAGCCATCGAATCAAAAAATGAATCGAAATGGATGTTATTTGCAGCGGAAATCAAACGAGCAGACATGCGACACGGGCGGCTCGCGGCTCGCGCGGCTCGGGTTACGGTCGAAGATGAGCGGATCGTATTCCCGCCGGCCGCGCCCGCGCCGCGTCACTCGACTTGCGATCAATTAGATGCCACCCACAAGAGTTCGACGACTCGCGCGTCACTCAATCTCAACAAGAGATTTACTCTAAATGCATAATACGTAAATTGATCCAAAAGTTGGAGGTTTATCACAAAGGAAAGCCACCATTGCACACACGGGCGCGCTGTGAAGTTTGGAAGGGTCTTGACTGTAGCTTCGACAAATGTAATGAGCCGGCGAGGACGGCCAACCCGACGAGCGAGGTCCCGCGGAGCGCGTCGGGCCCGCGCGGCGCCCGGGGCCGGCGGCGCTGGACGCGTTTACAACTATCTCTATTTTTAACCCCCGACGCAAACATATTATAAGTCAAATACGTGTCTATCTGTCTGAGGCAGCATAGCTCCCAAACGGATGTACAGATTCGGTTCCGACGCGGGTTTTTGTTTGACCGGGGCGGTTCTTAGCTGGGTTTGATGAACATCGGTTGGGCTGTTAAAGAGTTATCCATGACACTAAGGGCCTGTTTCACAATCGTCAAGTAACACGTGTCTGACACATAAATTTAGCCCTTTCATTTTCTTACACTTGACCATAGACAAGGAGAGAGCTAACTTTAACTGGCACATAAATTTACTTGTCGATTGTGAAACAGGCCCTTATAATCTCATTTTGCACAACCCCCACGTTAGACCCCTTTTGCAGAACTATAAAATCGTTTCTTTTTCTTAACCATTTGATAAATAACCCCAAAAACAATAAAACATTCTTGGAAGTTATGAAAAAATACAAACACATTGTTTGCTGCACGGTGCGTGTGTTGGATAAGTGTGCTGACCGTCCCCGGCGAGCGCGCCGCGTGCCGCGTGTCGTGTGTCGCACCAACCGTCTACCTGCGGGGACAGCCCCGACGCTACCTACAATACAACCAACAGCGGCGAGCCGCAGCCGGCGCGGCTGCCGCGGCGCCCGCCCGGCCGAGACGACTGCGCTCGCGTCTACTCGCTAACAAAGGGTCTACAACAAATACGGAATGATAATGAAACAAACCACAGAGCGACAAGGCTAATAGCAGCGCGGCGCCGCGACTGCCGGCATAACATTAATATTAATCGTCAATTAACAGCCAAGAGTAGCACGGAAAGTTTTATTTATCACGTTTACTTCAGAAAGAAACAGCGTTGTGCAACTTTATCAGTATCAGTGTTAATCCTCCCGGCGCCGCCGCTGTCCCTGAGTCGAGTCCGAGAAGCCCGCGCCGCCATGCGCCAGGGCGCTCGACACGCATGTTGAACAGAAGCACTATCTGTACGGAACGCTCGGCGCCCCTATTGAAGCTGGCTGCTCGCTTCGGTACGCCAGGTACCTACTAGGCCAGTCAAAAGCGGCAGATGGAATGATTTTTTTCGCGGAACCTTCAGTGTTACTCTCGTATCACGATCCAGGAATAAATCGCCGAAGGTGAAATCGTCAGACTAAATAAAAAATGTGCTCAACGAATAATATATTATTTATTCAATAAAATCTACATCGCACCTACAAAGAAAAAATAATTCTACGTCTATCAAGTATTTAACATATATTAATGGAGTCAATCGAACTACGGACAAATACGAGTAGCGAAGCGAATTAGCAAAATATAGAGTGCTCAAGTGAAGTCGCGAACGCAGACGGCGGGCGTACCGGGCGCGGAGGCGGGCTCGACGACGACGCGCAGCCGCTGCGCGCCGGGCCCGCGCGCGCACGCGTACACGCCGGCGTGCTGCGGGCCCGCGGCGGCGGCGTGCAGGCGCGCCGTGAGCGCGGCGCCCGCCGCCCCGCGCGCCGGCGCCTCGCCCGCGGGCGCCAGGCCGGCCGGCAGCGCGCCGCCCTCCCGCCGCCACTCGGCGCGCTGCTCCACGCGCAGCGCGCACGTCAGCTCCAGCGGCGCGCCCTCGCGCACGCGCACCTCCACCTCCTCGCCGCCCGTCTGCGCCGTCTCTACACACACACTCACACTGACGCTGCGCAGCCGCGACCCCTCGCCCGCAGACCTCGTTGTTCCGCTGACGACGCATCGGCCTTCATGTCGAAAGTGACACGCACATTCTAACCCCGGTCTTATTTTATTAACTAAAACGTATCACACTCTTGCTCTCCCGCCAGGTTACTCGGCAGGAAGAGCGCGTTTTGCGCTCGGCAATAGACTCCTGATCAATGCGTCCGTAAACCGATTTGGATAGCATCCAATTGCGGAGCTCTGCATGTGACTCAAGAATCTTAACGATTCAAAGAGCCAAAGACCATCTTCAAAAAAAATCCGATGCTCCGTGGTTCATAAAAAACTCGATGTACCTACATCGACATTTAAAATAAACACAGTAAAGGAAGAAACATGATCTTCTGCAACCAATTATGAAAAACAGCTCCTATACAAGTTGACTACCCTGACAAATTGGCAGTGAATCTGATCAACCCCGATCGTCATCACCTGAAACGTCTGAAGAGGCAAATATTAGCAAGTTACCGAAGAAGTATCTAGCTCCTACTGGGGTGGGGAGTATCTTCAACACGCTTCAAGACACTTGACGCATTTGCTCATTTTCTCAACTAATTGCAATAGGTTTTGTCAAGAATAATAATAATAAATCAGCTCTTTTTAAACGCGTTGCTGGCGAGTGTTCGGTCCGCGGCTCCTCGAGCGGTCGATACTTATACAAGCGGCGCGACACGCCCACTGAAAACCCGCTAATAAAAGTTCGTATTCATGTTGCTTTCTCAATTAACTTATCGATGGGTGCTAAAGCTGATTGAGAAAGCAAGATAAATACAAGCTCTACGGACTAAAACGATATCGTATATTTATTCACTATTCACTAGTCGATTGGTTGAATTTCTGATAAGGATTAATGTCCTTAATTATAATATAATTATTTTAAAAAAACTGACTCCGCTTGGATAGTTATAACTTATAATTTATAATATTATAAGGAATAATAAAATAAATGGAGTTACAAACCAATTAAAGTACTGTTTATGAATATTCTAATAATATTTTTAGAAGGAAAGTGTCAGTCAGATATTTATGTCTACCAATAAATAGTGACTGATAATGGGATGAACTTGGTTGGTTCCTAAATAATATGACTGTTTTAAGCAATAGCTAAGCTAACGTCATGTCTTCTGAGAAAGCTTTGAAATTAAATTGCTTTGTTGTTTTATATTTCAATAAAGCAAAAAGAAAACAATTCATAGGTATACATATTTTAGTATCAAATTGCTTGATTAAGTGCCTGTTGTTTGATCAGTAGTTAAACTAATTAAACGTTATAAACCGAAACTAATGGTTAAATGTCAAGAAAATATATCAGATTCCTTTTTAAAATTTTAACAATTAGTTGAGTTAACTACAGATCAAACAACGAGCCCCTTACCCCTTGCCCCTTTTATAATCATCTGTAAAAAAAGTTTCCAAGTTAATAGCTATTTGCTAAGAGATGGCGTTAGCAACCCCAGCACTTAGGATTACTAAATATATAGGTTAACCATACCTACACATTATTCAATTACAATTTTAGTGTATACAAATAAAACTGAATCGCCGAAGTGTTGTAGGTACGTGCACAACTTCCGAACGTCTGCACCAAATTAAATGATTATTTTTGTCTTGTGTTCGTTATAGTAAGGATAAGGTGAATGACAGAAAAACAACCACCGAGAAAGTGCGATGTTTGCAGCGGGCGAAGCCGCTGGCGCCGGGCGCCGCTAGTAGTTAATGACTTATAATCAAATCGACAATTAATATTTTGAGTGTTTGTTAGGGTTCCTTACCTCAAAAGGAAAAAACGGAATTTACTTACAGCATCACTTTGTTGTCATTCTGTCTCTCTCTCCGTCAGTCTGTCTAAATATTTATAAAGTTCTGTTGTTCGATGACGGAAATTGAAAAAAAAGATGGCATACATTTCCATTTATAATATTAGTAAGGTTAAAACCTAAAACCCTTCAATATCATATGTGAAAATTTGTGAGGATGGTTGGATGTTCGTCGTGTCGCGTCATGTTGGTTGTTGGATGGAGAATGGAAGATGAAAAGTTAATTTATTTAAGTAATTTAGTTTTAGTTATGTACTATTATTTTGTACATTGTTTGCCTTAATAAAATAAAAAAATAAAAAAGAATTAAGGGTTTTAATAAAATTTGACACATTTGGTACGCCATCCCTTAGTTTCAATAATTTGATAGTTCCTGTAAGAATGTGAAGTCGCAGGCAAATGTTAGTTTTTGGTGTATTTTATCACCATTCAATTTTTTCATATAACAACAACACCAACAGCAACAACAACAACAACAACAACAACAACAACACAACACGTGGTTTTTATGAATGATCTAATTTTGTTAATATTTTGTTTATTTAGTCTATTAGGTATTGGGAATGAAGACTTGAAGATGAATGGACCCTCACCAACTGCAGTCACTTCAGAAAGCATTACTGAAATAATAGTCAGTGAAGGAAGACCTACAAAACACCTTAAAGGACATGGACAGAATTCTGAACACTTTATTTTTAGAGCACAGCTTCATTTTTGAAAGGCATTCAATTAGAAAATTAAAAAAAAAACTAGAGAAAAATACCAAAGCATAAAAAATATAAAATTTCATAGTAAGTAATTTTTTTTTCTTTTTTCTTGATTCTGAATTCTGGCGCAATCTGTAGCTCTTGGCTAAAATAGGCATCGCTGTTGTCTGCTGTCGCTGACATTTGTAGTGTTGCAAAGAGAAACCCATTGGTCACATACCTCTTACTCTGTCATTACTGTTTTTTTTTAGTTGAATCTGTCTAGAATACTTGTAACACTATGTCTGCGTAGTCTGGTTAAATTAATGTTTTCAGTTGTTGTCATTGAATTTTTCAATCTCTTCTCTCACTGTTGGAAGACCTATGTCTGCATGGATGTTTTTATTGCTTATGTACCAGGGTATTTTGAACCCAGTTTCAATTCAGTAATATATAACCAAGTAAGTGTCAAAACACATCTCATAATTATGTTGAATTGATCTACAGGCAATACCAGCAGTGTTTGCAACTACAACGGGCAGTCTCATCACCCATGTTATCTGAGAGAGCAAAAAACAAACAAGCTAGGAGAGATAAAGTAATTCATATTAATATATCAGATAACAGTTGTACAGTAAACTTAAGCACTTGTGCTAACAACATTAATGAGATCTGCAGTAAACATCACGCAGAGTGCGGCTAAATCCTGCTTGCTGCGGCCAGCCTGCTGCACTGGTCAGCAGATTATTTGAAAACTCGAGGCAAATAAATTGAGCATGCTGACTTCACTAGCTGCCTATACAATTTTTGATATACCTATATTGTAATGTTAGTACACTACACAACTAACAATTCCTAATAATTCTTGCATTTGTTTTAATGTGGATAGCAGTAGTATGTAAACTGCAAGGAATACAAGATTCAACTATTTACTAAAATAATGCTCAGAACAGTGGATGAATCATTTCATTATAAGCAATTAAACAAAACAGAATAAAGCACAGGAACGTGAGCGAGTGACATCACCCTCCCTAGGTCGCCGAGCTGCGCGGCGACGACGACCTACTAACTGCGGCTGCCAGTACCTATCGCTCGCGAAGGACGAGCGCCCCGATAACACCTTTGCAGACGTTCACGCTATATTCTACATCTCGAAACACGAGCCGAAGCGCTCCAAACACACCAACATTTGGAGGCCAATCAATGATATAAATAAATTTAATTAGGTATATACTAAATTCTAGTTTATTCACTTACTTTGCGCCTTTGCAGGAACTACATTGGCTATAAATAGCAGAGCCAGCGGCAAGCAGACGAGCGCTTGGCGCATGGTGAGGCTGTCTGTGGCAACGCGGGGGCTCAACAGACGGGTTCACAGCAACAGAGATCGGTCAATCGATGAACACTACGGTGGATCGGACTACTTGCTGCTTAAAGCAACTTCCCCGAATGACAGTCGAACAATGGATGGGCACAAGATGGCGTACGCTATGAAATTAGGTACGAACCGTTTGTCAATGTCATTAGTGACGGTGATAGTGATGTGATGTAACAGAAATGGGTACCTATAATTTTATCGACACACCTAACCTTTCATCGAACGTATCATTAATCATTAGTCATTGCGCAGAATTTTCATGTATCCCTTTATATTAGTAGGTAGGTACCTTTTTTGCAAAATCAGTTAAGTCGTTTTTGAGTTTATCCATTAGGTACAAGAACTAACAAAAAATTAAATATATTCTTTAGATAATAGCAGTTTAAAAAGGGAATCATGGTAACCAGTGTAATCATAAATGTTTTACAGCAGGGTCGGTCAGTGGTGTAACTGCCCTGCTGGTGTAGCTGAGCCCGAGGCCCCCGAACTGTGAAAGCATCCACCAAAGAGCGCCGATAAATCTCGCTGACCATCACCACATCACTTTTTCTTGCCCTGCTATACATTTAGGGTTAGGCAGTATTTAAATTATATGTTATTGAAATAAAAATACGTATACGTACAAGCGATTTATTCGCATTTTCTACACTTTTGCTACAGTGCAGCTCCTATTTCTGGGTAGTTTGGCCCTCTGGGCCAGCTAAAGAACTAACATAACCTAAACCTGATATTTTAGAATGTTCACAAAATGCATTTTTTTTGTATTTTAAGTTATTTTATACTACTCTAGTGGAACATTCCGTTTGTGAACCAATAAACTAAAAAAAAAAAAACCTACCTCATATAATTTATGATACTAAGGGGAATTAATTTTTAATTACTATAAAAACTGCGAAAGTGAATAAAATGCGAATAAACCTCAATAAGACTCATATTATTCGTTAGTATTTAGGTCCCTAAAGACTTATCTGTGGTTAGTATTTACATTTTAGACATTAAGATTAGGATGAGGCCACTACTAGCGCGTATTGCATATAAAATTATGGCTTATATTATAAGCGGAACTCTCTTTCCAACAGTATGTATTAAAAAGAGACTTCCACTCGTATTACAAGCTTTTATGAAACGGGCCCCTAGGCGTGTCCTAATAGTTATAGAAGCTCTAATAAGTCTCTCAAAAATGTTGTTGTTGGGGTTTGTGTATGGACCATTTTTATGTTATCTGTATTAAAGATGTCGTAGGTATGAAGAAGCTAATGTTGTTTCATTTTAATAAAGTTAAAAAGGTTGAAATCTATAATAAAACAGTTGTAGTGTTTTTTGTTTCAAACGCCAACATGCTTTAAATACTGTAATATAAATTGCTCCTTGTGGGAAGGTGTGTGTGTGTGCCTACACACTTCTCACTATAGGTATTTGGGAAAACTAAGGTTTAAAGAGAAATCATTTAATAACCAACGTAACATATTTTATATTAACAAATCACCTAGACAACAATGTCGGTCCGGCGGCGGCGCGATATCAACCAGCATAGCGCGCAGGCGTGTGAAAAGGTGGAGCTGTAATAGCCGCCACATGTTCCCCCTGACCAGACTGTGACTACAGTTGAAATTTTCTGGGGAATGTGACTACCCTGCCACTCCTCGTGCGTTTCTCAGCAGGGATATCGTTTGCAGGGACTTTCTCGCGCGTAGTATACACGGGCTTCAGCCGATCGACGGACACGTTGCTCAAATTACCTTTTATTTCTAAGGTGTAGAATTTTGTCCGCCGTTTGATCACCTTGTAAGGCCCTTCGTAAGGTGGCACCAGCGAGCCACGGACTCGGTCGACACGAAGAAATACATGGGAACACGTATGCAACTCCCGGGGAATGTAGAATGGTGATGCTGAGGTATGCCAGGATGCAGGCCTTGGTGTAAGTCTGGCCATTTGAGAACGAAGGCGCGTGGCGTACTCTGTGACATCTGCCACCGTGTAATCTGGTTGAGGCGACAGGAATTGACCAGGTAAACGAAGTGGCTCACCATAAACGAGTTCAGCCGGGGTTGTCTGTAAATCCTCCTTTAATGCGCTTCGCAAACCAAGAAGGATTAGGGGAAGGGCTTCAGTCCACGTTGAGGAGGTAGAATGGCACATAATGGCTGCCTTGAGCTGCCGATGGAGTCTTTCTATAATACCATTTGCTGCCGGATGATATGCAGTGGTCCGGAGATGGTGTATACCGAACATAGTAGTAAGAGCCTTGAAGAGGTGACTCTCGAACTGGCGGCCACGGTCTGTGGTCACTCTTAGTGGACAACCAAATCTGGCAAACCAGCCAGACACTAGAGCAGCAGCACAGGATTCGGCAGTGATGTCTCTGAGTGGAAACACCTCAGGCCATCGCGTGAACCTATCGATGACTGTGAGGCAGAATCTGTAATCAGAGGAAGGGGTAAGAGGCCCTACGAGGTCGAGATGAATATGAGCGAACCTCGAGGATGGAGTGGTGAAAGTGGAAAGTGGTGAAATGGTATGACGAATGACTTTGCACTGCTGGCATTTCAAGCATTGCCTAGCCCACTCTCTACAGTCCCTGCGAATCCCTGGCCATACGAATCGTTCGGTGGCCAGTCGCACAGTAGCTGAGCTTCCTGGGTGATGGAGATCGTGAAGCTGGTCGAAGACTTGTTTCCGAAATTGAGGTGTAATGTACGGACGAGGGTTCCGTGTTGAAGTGTCGCAGTAGACTGGTAAGGTAGTCTCAAGTGTGGGCATCTTTTCCAGCTTAAGTGATGAACCATGAAGAATCAGGTCTTGCAGCTCTAGATCAGTTTCCTGAGATTGTGCAAGAGCCTGGTAGTTGATGGGAAGAGTGATTTCTTCGACTCGAGATAGAGCATCAGCAACGACATTAAGGGATCCAGGTAAGAATTTCAGGTTAGTAGTGAACTGTGAGATGAAATCTAGGTATCTGAACTGCCTGGGCGAACATTTATCCTTGTTTGTGGCAAAAGCAAAGGTAAGTGGTTTGTGGTCTGTGAATACTGAAAACTCTCTGGCTTCTACCATATGGCGAAAGTACTTAATGGCCTCGTATACTGCTAGAAGTTCTCTGTCATACGGACTGTACTTTCGTTGTGGATTGGTGAGCTTATGTGAATAGAATGCTAACGGTTGCCAGGTGTCGCCGCTGCGCTGTTGGAGCACGGCGCCAATTGAGCTGTCAGAAGCGTCAGTGAAAATTGCTAGCTGTGCAGACGGATCAGGATGAACAAGAAGTGTAGCTTTAGACAGTGATGACTTACAGTCTTCAAAAGCCTGAAGCAACTCTGGAGTCATGTGCACTGGGTGTGATCCTTTAATCTTAGGACCTGCCAAAACAGAATGAAGCATTGCCTGATGATGTGCGGCATTGGGTACAAATCGTCGGTAAAAGTTAATCATACCCAGGAAACGTCTGAGCTCTTTCACTGTTTTCGGTACTGGGTGATCCTGGATAGCTTGTACTTTTGTCTCCAATGGCTTGGTGCCTTCAGCTGTCACACGGTATCCAAGAAAAGTGACTTCTGACTGACCAAATAAACACTTTGAAATATTGATCCATACGCCATATTGTGCTAAACGGTCAAAAAGCTTGCGAAGATGACTTTTGTGTTGCTCTTTAGATGACGAGAACACCAAAATGTCATCTAAGTACCCGTAGCAAAAGTCTAGCCCCAGCAGCACTTCATCGATGAACCTTTGGAAGGTCTGGGCAGCGTTTCTTAAACCAAAGGTCATAAATGGAAACTCGAATAAACCAAAAGGTGTGATGATGGCAGTCTTAGGAATGTCGTCAGGATTCACGGCTATTTGATTATATGCCTTCACCAAGTCAATGGTAGAAAACATTGTGCAACCTGCCAGCTGATATGAAAAATCGTGTATATGACGAATGGGGTACCTATCTGGGATGGTTCTGGAATTGAGTGCCCTATAATCACCACATGGTCTCCAAGTATCGTCCTTTTTCTTCACCAGGTGAAGCGCGCTGGACCAAGGACTCTCAGAGCGCCGAGCTATACCCGAAGCTAGCATGTCTTCAAACTCTTTTTTCGCAGCCTGCATCCGCAGCGGATCAAGACGACGAGGCTTACAGGATACCGGCTGTCCAGGAGTAGTCTTGATGAAATGCAGGGTGTTGTGCTTAGATGGTGAGTGTCTACCTGGAGGTCTGGTTATAGTGGGATACTCCCTTAAGATATCGTGGAATTCCGATTCACCCGTAACTGCTTTGACAGACGCTATATTTTCGGCAAATCCACAGTGGACCGCGGTTACAGACAGTGAAGTCACATTATCTAATAATCGTTGATTTTTGCAATCAACAAGTAAGTTGTAATAAGCAAGAAAATCAACTCCTATGATGGGTCTTGTGACATCTGCAACAGTGAAGCTCCAGGGAAATGATCTTCGCAGGCCCAGGTTAACAGCCAGTTGAATGGGTCCGTAAGTATGAATGACAGTGTTATTGGCAGCAACTAGATCATACTTAGACTTAGGACAGGACGTCTTAATAGCCGATCGGGGGAAAACACATAGGTCGGAGCCAGTATCTACTAGGTACCGTATTTTCGTTGTCCGATCTGTTACAAATAGACGGCCTGATGTAGAGGGGCAGTCGCTGGCCGCTATTTCCGACCGCCCGGGAAGTTTTCCGCGTTGAAGCTGCAAGGTTGGTTACATTTCCGAGCATTGCATCCAAAATTAAAGTGGTAAAAACAGTGTGGGTGGTTTGGCGGCGGTGGCGCTAGACGAGAACGTGAACGACTGTACCTCGATTTCGATTTAGAACGAGAGCGCGAGTTGCGCGAGTGCGGTCGTCTTTCGTTGAAATGAGTGGTCAACATAGCGACTTGCCTAGTAAGCTCGCTTATTTGTTCCGCTACAGAGTTTATGGGCGGTGCGGGCGGAAACAGTGCAGGAGGCGCAGCCGCGTAGGTGGCACCGGTAACAGAAGTAGACGCTACACGTGGGACGTAAGGGACGGGTGGAGCCAACTCGTAGATTTTGTCGGCCAAGTCGGCGAGCCTGTCTAATGGCTGATCCATCTGTGAAGCGACAATCGTTTGAACGTTGGCAGGCAAACGGTCTAACCACAAGGTTTTTACGATATCTGAGGTAGCAGCAGCGCCAGCTAGATTTTGCAAATGCCGTAAGAATTGTGACGGCCTACGGTCACCGAGCTCCTCATGGACCAGCAGCTGCCGTGTCCTCTTTTCTTGCGACGCTGAAAGGCGTTTGATGAGTTCTGCTTTAATCATACCGTATTTATCGGTAGCAGGAGGGTTAGTAATGATGTCTTTTATTTCCAGTGCGTACCGAGCTTCCAATTGACCTGCCACATAGTAAAATTTTGTTTCGTCGCATGAAATTCTAGACAGTGAAAATTGTGCTTCGATTTGGGCAAACCACAAAGCGGGCTCGTCGACATTGAAGGGTGGGACGCGAATGCCGACTCTGCATACCTGCGCTTTAGAATCCCCAAGATCGGCGTCTGCAAAATTTTCTTCTTGGTCCGCCATGGTTTTTTTACTTTTTTTTTTGTTACAGCGCAACCATTCAATTTTTAGTCGCGGGTCACCAGTTGTGGGAAGGTGTGTGTGTGTGCCTACACACTTCTCACTATAGGTATTTGGGAAAACTAAGGTTTAAAGAGAAATCATTTAATAACCAACGTAACATATTTTATATTAACAAATCACCTAGACAACAATGTCGGTCCGGCGGCGGCGCGATATCAACCAGCATAGCGCGCAGGCGTGTGAAAAGGTGGAGCTGTAATAGCCGCCACACTCCTAAAGCTGGGTCCACATTTGTATCATTTCGTCGTATCGTATCTCCGTCGCGTTGCACCGACGCGTATCAAGATCGCTAGTGTGGACGCACAAACAGCGCGATCATGCGGCGCGCCGTATCTGATCGCTCGGGATCGATGTTGATACGCGTTTATTATATACCCCGCACACTCGCGATCGGATACGCGTATCAAGATCGGTAAGTATGGACGTGTTTCGATACTGTATCATGATACGAGGTTATGATTTGATACGCGATACGCCGTGATCGCTCTCGAGGCGGTTTTTCCCCGATCATCAAAGGGGATACGGATACCGTCCACACTTATTGATACGGCGTTATGATACGATATGCTGCTACGCTACGGTTAGTATGGACGCATTTTTTCACATGACGATGGTAGTGATACGGTGTGCCCAAAGTGAGCGTCCATACTCAGGATACGCGAGCTCGATACGATACGCGTGATCGTGATCGGCAAAATGTTACAAATGTGGACCCAGCTTAAAGGAGTACTAGGAGTAGAACGAATACTGCGTTTCATCTAGGATGATCTCTGTGACGGCCGCATTTCGTTATTTCAATCACTTAGGTACTATATTTTCACTGGCGAGGTATATAAAAATGGGCGAGTAGTTATTTAAAAAATCCTGAACGGCGTCGCAAGGTTTATACTAATGTATTTATGTAAAGGTTAAGTAATACAAAAATACAACAGAATTTAACACGGAGTTTATATGGGCGACCTGTTACATGACGTCACAGTGCATATCGGATCTCTGTCTAAATTAGGAGTTTAAAATGCTTCCATCTTTCGTATTTCTGAACAGATTTTAATTTTAATCAACCGACTTCAAAAAAAAGGAGGAGGTTCTCAATTCAATCCGTAGGTAGGTATATATATATATTTTTTTATGTATTATGGTCACGCATAACTATTTACAGAGTTGTCCGATTTTAAAAATTCTTTTTTGGTTTGTACTACTTCCGAAGTGGTCCCATTGTCACCAAATCTGAATCTGATGAGGGGATCCGTGAGGAATTGAGGAACCTCCTCACATATTATAGGCATACATACAGCGATTTCAGTATTTTTAGTAATGCATTTACATTCAGAAGTCTCATTTGGTGAAGTGGAACTGACGATGAAGACCACAAATGGCTACCGGAACTCCTTAACGTTACCTAATCTCAAGGGTGGCGATAAGATATCTCGATTATGACAGTTCAGCAATTGTAACGAAGAAAGTATAATTGTTTGAATCTGACTATGACTTTCGCGCGGCGTTGCCTGCGGCGAGCTTGAAATGTCTTAGTTTCATATGAACTAAGAAGTGGAACTACATAACAGCTTAGGTATTATGATCAACTAAAAAGTATCAAATAAAATAAATGTTTAAAAAAAACAAAAAACCTATAGGTACATAAATTCCTGAGGCCCTAGACAACTACTACTAGCAACTGTGCTGACATTCGGCAGTGTGCGTGTTCTTGCCAACCGAACGGTTCAAACTCACTATTGGTGCGTTTCTATATTCAAAACCGTGGATAGAGTTGTGACGTCTCGTTAAAATTTGACATACAAAACAACACGTACAAAATGTGTAAAATTTTAACCAGACGTCACAGCTCTATCCACGGTTTTGAATATAGAAAGGAACGTACCATATTACAACTCGGGTACGGCCCACACGTTTCGGTCTCTAGGAGTAGGGTGATGGGCTCCAGGTGAGGAATGAAACTAGAGGTAAACATGTAAGTTTGTTTATTTAGTTTGATGACACAGAGGCTGCAACTATAACACCGAGCGCCGGGCGGCTAGCGGCCACTGCGCGGACAGCGGCGGCGCCGGGCCGCGCACTCAACAAGGTCACTAATTAATATTTACAAGTTAATAATCTCTTCAGACATCACACCTACGAGTCCTCGACGTGTGCGCGGACGTCCGTGACGATACAATACTTAACTTATCCTTAACACGGCTACATAATACTCGATCATTCACGACGAGCGCGCTCTCCTTTGGCATCGTCGATTATGTTTTTACTTCAATTAAAACTTCACGTTCTTTGGTTACTTAACGCATGCACAGTCTTGAGTCGCGCCGATTACTGATCTAACTAATATTGCTAATATACAGACGATACATTCAGAACGGCCGGTAACACATTCCATCCTACTCTTCTTCCAGATAGCGAAGTGTTAACAGTCTAAGGAAACATAATCATTTCGTGAGAGACCGCTCTCCCGCGGCGCGGCGCGACGCAGGCGCGGCGCCGCGCTCGCATATAGGTACTAGTCACATTGCACAAAACGGCGCGGGGCGCCTCTTACTCGCTAGCTACGTATTCGAATAAATATGTAAGACCGGGGAAGAGAAAGAAAGCGCGGCTGGCTGCGGCGCGCGCTCACGCCCAGATCTGAAACAGAGAGACGAGCATGAGCGAGGTCGGAGCGGCCGGCGGCGCGGCGGCGGCGTGAGGCGGCGCGGTACTGACCCGGATGGTGGTGTCCCAGGAGGCGGAGGCGAGCGCGGCGCCGTCGGGCGCGAGCTGCAGGCGCGACACGCGGTGCTCGTGGCCGCACAGCACGCACACGCGCGAGGCGCGCAGCGCGTCCCACGCCGCCACCGTGTAGTCGCTGTACCCGGCCAGCAGCAGGCGGCCGCTCAGCGACCACTCGACGCTGTTCACGCCGAAGATGACGCTCTCCTTGGCGTAGCGCGCCACCTCGCGGTCGGCGCGCAGGTCGAACAGGCGGCACGCGGCGTCGTCGCAGCCCGAGGCGAGCGCGTCGCCGCCCGGGTGGAAGCGCACGCAGGTCACGTCCGAGCGGTGCGCGTCGAAGGCCTGCACGGCGGCGCCGGAGCGCATGTCCCACACGAGCACGGCGCGGTCGGCGCCGCCCGACGCGAACGTGTCGCCGGTGTCGGCGGGAGCCAGGTCGAGCGCCAGCACGTCGGCCGCGTGGCCCTGGAAGGTCTGCAGCAGCTGGCCCGACTCCACGTCCCAGAGCGCGGCCGAGCCGTCGCCGGAGCCGGTCAGCAGCTGCCGGTCGGTGCGCGGGAACACGCACGCCGACACGTACGAGGTGTGCGTGGCCACGGTGCGCTTGCGCGTGCCGCCGCCCTCCTCGTCGCCGCCGCCCAGCGGGAACACCGTCACCTTGTTGTCCAGCCCCCTGCAACGCGCGTGTCAAATGTTTGCATCAAAATGTAGCTCCGGGCGATAACGTTTTTCACCCCCTAAATAAAGTCCGATTTCCACGATATTTGAATATGTTTCAATTATTACGAAAATCTGTGGTTCTACGTTTCCGTTTTTTTTTTCCAAGAAAGATTTTCACGGAAAGGAAAACGTACAGGCCTAGTTTTTTATAATATCCAAAACATATTCCAAAATCGGACTAGTCAGTGGCGAAGCGTGGCCAAAACCAGTAGGCAACCCGGTCCGGTTAAGTGCGAGTCGGACTACGCACTATAAGGGTTCAGTTTAATAAATAACCTTTTTTTATTACCAACTAACTTTTATCCGCGACTCCGTTCACGTCGAATTAGAGTACCGCTATTTCCTCGGGATCTGTTCCATTTTCCGAAATAACAAGCCCTATACTCGTTTCCGGGCTATAAACATAAACTACCTATTTCTGTCCATTATTCAGCCATTTATGATTTAACTTGCATCTTAAGTGACGCATCTAGCATCTGATAGGCGAGTATGGAATCAAGACACTTACAACAATCGCTATTTTATAAGAAAGGAGCAACCAATTTCTTATTTTTCATCTCAGACAACAGAAGGATACATTCAAGTATTGTAAGGGACTAACCAAAGCAAGCGCCCGAGTCGCGCGTTCCGGGCGCTGCGTTTCGAACGCGGGCCCGCGTTCGATACGCGCGCCCGATCCGCTTACCTCACTACGTTGCGCCAAATAGAATCCTGTACAAACTTGCTCAAGAGCGCCGAGCGGCGCAAAACAACAACTTCATACAAAATTGAATCCGCTGCGTCCAAGGCGCTTGCTATGGTTAGTCCCTTATAGTAGGGGAGCCCAAGAGGGGATTTCGGGATTTACTCGAGCGCGGCAGATTAACATAGGGGGGCATCCTTGTACCCTGTTGAGTACCTCCAGCAATTTAAGCGTAACGCAAAGGGGTGGGAGTTTTTTTTGCAAATTCGTGACCCTCCCACCCCTTTGCGTTACGCTTAAATCGTCAGATTATTGAAATATAGACTTTTTGGCATGTAATTAACCTACCTTACCTTAATCTGACGCGCTGGAGTATTTCAAGCTATTGATTTTTTTTTACTATCTAATCTGATCGGTTATCCTGGACGCACGTTCCAGGATAAAGTGCTCATGTTTGCTGGAGGTACTCAACAGGGTACAAGGATGCCCCCCTATGTTAATCTGCCGCGCTCGAGTAAATCCCGAAATCCCCTCTTGGGCTCCCCTACTATTAGTGGTGAGGTGAGGAGTTGCAAGGAGAGAGACTCACCCGGCGGCCACCATGTTGCCGGAGGGCGCGTAGGCGCAGGCCATGACCCAGGTGCTGGGCACGGCGATGGTCAGCTCCTTGGTGGCCGAGAACGCGTCCCAAACGATCACCTTCCCGTCCTGCACACACGCACCCGTCAACATGATGTCAGTTTGTTTGTCATTATCAGTTTCAGAGTATATGGAAATTTGAAATAGCCTGTATTTGAAGGTACCTCTATGGAATGCCTAATCGTCTTTCATCCTAATGCATCGTTTGTCCGAATTTTCGTTTATCCAAAACCTATTGCCACCTGAATTTTACTTTTTAGTGTTGTTATAATAAAACCCTATCCTAACCGCAGGTATATTTATTTGTAGGTATATTTCAAAATGGATTACCAATTCCAAATGAATAACAAGAGACTTAAGCCAAAAATAGACGTTAATAAATTAGAGGCTCCCATTTGTGTTATCGGTTAGGCTACGTTGTGTGCGAGAGAGTACCTGCGAGGAGGAGACGAGGCGGCGCTTGTCCTGGCTCCAGTCGCAGCACAGCACCTTGGTCTGGTGGCCCTTGAGCACGCGGCGCGGCTTCAGGTTGGGGAAGTTGATCGGCTCCAGCCGCTCCGCCACGCTCGCCACTGCAACACGCGCCGAGTCGCGCAGCGTTAGCACCGTACACTACTCCTGGCACTACTGCGAGGGCGCTCTGCTAATTCTCAGATTAAACAAAGAGATAATCCCAAGTCTTGTCTAGATGTTGAGTGATGCTGGGAGTTGCTCCGACTTGTCATGTGGTCTGTGGTCGTGACATTCGCGTGATGTGTGTGTAGTGCGTCTGCCTTTTCACTTACTCACATTACCTACTATGGTCCCTAAACATGAATAGAATGTTCTACTCTTGGTGACTTCAATTGTTTTTAAGTGGTTTAAATGTGTTAGGAAATTAACATGCATGTCAACATACAACCAGTTAAAACAAAAGCCACTTGAAAAGACCCTCACACAAGGTTTTTAAATCCTCCCCTCACTCCACTTAGTCTTAAATTAATTTAAGAATTTTGATGCAAGCCTACAATTAATGCAAATAATATCTTGAAAATGTCTAAATCTCTTTCAGAACAACTTAATTGATTTAATTATTACCATAATTTATGGACAGCAACCACTCACAAGCATAAGCAAAATATTACAGAAGACTGAGGACATAGTTTCCTGCCAGAATAATCAGAAAAATCAATGCCACCATGGAATTAATGTGTTGCAGCAGACAGCTTGAACCCCAGGGAACGATGTAGGGTACATTTTATCCCAAAAAAATTGACAACTCTTTGAGGAATTACGATAATCAACTTCTATACAGATAAGTCACAGGCAACAGACAGTAAATAAATAAAAAACCTTTTTTTACAAATGGACAAACACCTCTATGTGTAAAACGTAAACATAATAAAAGAACCAAATTTGGAGCCTCCTAAAAGATATAAATCTATTAGAGAATGTACAAAGGAGAGCTATAAAAATGGTTCCATCTCTTTACTACAAAGAATATAAAGAAACTTTAAGAGGCCACCTATGATAAAGTCTGTAGTATTCCGCGATCTGGATCTCAATAACCATAATGCCTCTGTATCTGTTCTTGGGATATATTAAACTTGATCATATTCTCTTGAGGCTGGCAATAAAAATGAAATCGTCAATAGTTTTATTTTTCAAACATTACACCTTTTTTTGCATGTTTTTGGTTGAATCTTTCGTCTTTCCATACTTTAAAAATTTATAATACCCATTAAAATCATAAGTAGAAAAAAGGAGAAAATAAATAGACCTGTACAGAGAATATGAATTTGGCACCTTATTATTAAATATTTATTTTATGTAACAAAAGAAAGAAAATGACACAGCTCACATATTCAAGTTTGTAATATTGAGACAGCAATTGGAAGCCAAAACATTATGATATATCCTATTGCTTCCACTAATTAATGGATTGGCTGCAGTTTCATAGCAGGCCTAGTGCCATGCGAAGGCCTCTCATCAATTATTCTGATGTATATAAATCATAAGATCACATAAATGTAGCGGTTTTAGATGACTGTCTGGCAGCACAGGTTTTTGATGGCAGACCTACTGTTAATACATCTCCAGGAGGGAGACATCTCTACCCAGGTCGGTCTTCCTGCACACATAGTTGCAAGGAAACTGACTAAAACCCCGGCCCGGCGGCATCGGCAGCTGCCAACTCACTCGTGACATCGTTGAGCTTCTGGCGCTCCTCCTCGAGCTTCTGCTTGAGCGCCTCCGCCTCGCGCAGCAGCGACTCCAGGGTCTCCTCGGGGCTGGCGCCGCCCGCGCCCCCCGCTCCCGCCGCGCCCGCTCCGCCCGTGTCCGCCGCCATGCCCGACAGCCTGCCCGCGCCCGGCTCACTGGCCGCGCATCCCGCCCCGGAGCCCCGGCCCCGCTACCCGCCCCACCTACGCCGCGCGGACGCTGATTCACCTCACTGATGCTACACGAGAACCATCACAACAGTTAGCGCGAACTCTCGACCCGTTCCCTATCATATATTACTTTTCAGCGCAATCAATAAAGGTTTTCAGTCAACTTCGATTCGACAAGTGTCAAAAGCCGGAAACGAGGTCGCGTCACCGATTAGGGCGTTTTTCAAAGGTCAACTGTGTGTGCAACTTCCAATAATAATGGGAAGTGTAAAATAAAGCCTCGAACATTTTTCAACAACCATTCCTAATCTGTGGCGTACTATAGTAGAAAACGCGGAAGAATTCCATATTTTTCTACCTATAGTTTGCCCAGCCCGAACATTATGTTTTTAGGGTTCCGTAGTCAAACTAGGAACCCTTATAGTTTCGCCATGTCCGTCTCCCTCCCCCCGTCTCCATCACTCTACTAGAAAGCTGTAATTAGGCATGAATATACATATTAGTCACGCCACAAAGTGGTAAAATAAAATCTTGTTTTATTTTTATTTTAGTTTACCTTGCCTAAAGTCGCCGTCAATAATTTTTAGACGAAACAATAATTATGACTAGCAACTCGGACAAGGTGGTGTCATCTAGTTTTGGCGGGAATTAAGAGGTGAGGAAAAAATGGAGAATGGTGTGGTTGGTTGTTGTTTGTGAAGGGAGAGATAAGTAAATTATTGTGTGCTCTGGTAAGTCCTTATAACAGACGCAAGACGGCCAAGATACAGGCTCAGCCTAGTTTGGTCTCTGACGGACATCTACGTATATTCGACGACCGTAATCTAAATTGACGTAACGGACAAATGGCTACTTTTCAGGAGAGCCAAAAAACAGTTTTTTTTTTCTTATAAAATTCATAATTTTGTTGTTTGTTAACGTATCATATAAATAAAAATAGCTAATTACTTATTTTTTTCCACTCTTTAACTACAAGTAACTCATTTTATCATCTAACGCTTAGTTATTGAGATAGCATGTCCCTTACGTCAAAAAAATAATTAAAAATGTCCGATAAACCCTTCTTTAATAGTAGACTTCGAACTCAATTTGATGTATCAAGAACTAAATTGAGAGAAATAAAAAATAAATGGACGTAACTCCATTTAAACTGATCTATTATATGGTGTAAAAGGTACATGGGATTTTTTTCTTGGTTAAACAATTAACGAAATCATAAATGTAATTGTGTTATTTATTAGAGTATTAACCAATTTAAGAGATAAATTATGGCACAGGTCCATACATTATCATAATAATATATGCCAGTAACTAATGACGAGTAACAAAATTAAATTAAATACGCCATTTTATGTACAAGCGAGTACAAGTATCGAAATATTTTCTATTCTATTTATATTCTA
This sequence comes from Acleris cristana, assembly GCA_948252455.1. NCBI lineage: Eukaryota > Metazoa > Arthropoda > Insecta > Lepidoptera > Tortricidae > Acleris > Acleris cristana. The sequence goes on along the minus strand of OX411786.1, from coordinate 15,971,675 downwards.
TTCTATACATAATTTTATAAGAATCAATACTGATTGATCAAAGAACATACTGGGCCAATAGCCATAGTTTTAAGTTTTTAGTCTATTCCCGGCGGTAAAAACCATTTCGTATTTGACCGGTTACGGTATTGTTTTGACATCAGACGCCTTTACTCTCAAGAAAATAAGAGCTATCAAAACATTGACAATACGATGACAGGTCAAAGACGATATGGTTTTTAGTGCCTAGAATACAGGCCCTGGTCGCCTGTTATCATTTGTTATCACTTAGGAATGAGGTTACGTTAAATATCCGTTGTGATAACGCTTTGGGAACTTGTTTTGTATACTAAAAGACTCGCATAATAAACAAAAACCCGGTTATTACGTACCGCCGAATATGAAATAGTTTATTAAAAACGTACTTCTGCCCGCGATTTCGTCCGCGTAGATTTCAATTATCGTTATACATTCGGGAGCTTTTAATTTTTTTGGAATTAAAACTGTCCTATGTCCTATTCCAGGACCTAACCTATATGTGTGCCAAGTTTCATCTCAATCCGTTCAGTAGCTGAAGCGTTATTGAGTAACAAACATCCAAACTATTCACAGTTTCTCGTTCATAATATTAGTAAGATACTTACTTACTTACTTAGATACTAGTACTTAGTGCAATAACTTGTCTCATGCTCGCAGTAATCTATCGCTTCGAGCTAAGAGTGATTCTGTAGTAATACTGTTCTCATTATCTTTTAACAAAATCCGGTTGCCATCTTATCAAAAAAGTACTTGAAGCGTGCGTCTATACAAGCATACGTGCAAAACAGAACTAAGCATCACAGAACTCAACTACAACCAGCAGCAACATGCTCTTAAGTCCCAGATGGATGGGCGAGTAAGTACGCGTACTTAGAGCTCGACGACATTACCTTTAGAAGTTCGCGTACTTAGGGTGACACACGGGCGAGTAAGGTCACCAAGCCATAAGTACGACGTACTTACTCGCACATCTATCTGAGGCACTACTTTGAAATCCGTAATTCGAACTTCGTCTATTGCTATCCCTTTTGCTCTCGATGCGTCACTAATTCGCAAGAAAGTGACGGGGCGATCTGACGTTCGAATTACTGATTTCAAAGTAGAGCCCCTGGGACTTAAATTGTTTTTTGTGAAGTGTGTTGTTGGTGAAAGAGATACTATGGCCATGTGTAAGCATACACATGGCCATAGTATCTCTTTCACCCTAAAGCAATTTTAAATGCTTGCGAATAATTCAGCTATATCAACGAACACTGCCTCTGTCATACAGAACATCTATGGGATTCCTTCAAATTAGACAGTTTTGTTTTAACGTAAGGGCCGGTAGTTTAGTATTTGTACTAGTGAAAAAATTACGTATTTGCCATGAAATCATATTTGAAACAACAACAGATGGCCGTAAGGTCTGTGTTGTCTTACACATGTGAATGCAAAACTGCGTATCTTAGAGACGTTTGCTAACAGAATGGTCCCTTACGACGCAGATAATTGAAAAAAATGATAGTTACATCTATTTGTAATTTAATCAAATGAATTTTTGTAGATACTTTTTGAGAACGTAAAATGGTGTATCGTTCTTTTTCTTATTTGATGGCTCCTTACGACGTTAAGTGAATTGCGAAGACGGCAGTTACACCAAGAAGGAATTGAATATTTTTTCCTTATTGTTGATACGTCTAATTTTTTTCAAATACTGCGTCAGAGTAACCTTTTTTTAAGGGTGTAAGGGGCATGTTTTTTCAAGCTAGCGAGATGTAACCTATACCATTCGAAAGAGAAAAAAAAACTGAATACAACTGCATTCATAACTCATTTTCGCCCTTTTGTCCCTTACGCCAATTTAGATTACGGTCGTCGATATGTAAAATGTTGTTTTTTGTTTAATAAATCATTTTGTATTTATTTTTTGTATTTGTAATGTAATATTGACGATGTTTAGACATGGCGAAAGATTAATATTGTTTAAGAGGCCTGGGTTGATTTGAGAGTGTGGAGGATCAACCGGGGGCCTTCGGGTCCCACCCTTGGGCTCTGTGCTAGGTGACAGGGTCTACCCCAGGGGGGAGACACTTTCATATAACAGGCTTTGGCTTGTAGACAGTGGCATCTTTTTTATTGCGCCTAAATTACACCGATTGTTATTTAAAATTTCCGATAGATGACTCTGTTCGCGCGATAATATCTTTTATAAATATAATTAAAATGGATATCACTAATAATATTTCCTATAAAAAAATATCATTTTCACATTAATCTAAAAATATTTAAAAAATCCTTCACTGTATTGTATGGCAACCCTACTCGTAGTGCTGCTAGCGGCGGTTAGATACAAAAATTTTGTGGACTTCACTCAGAACTTGCACATAGGTACTTTCGTGGTCCGTCAATGTCTGGTTGTGCTGTTTTTATTGTCTTTTGAGTTTTCTTCCTAGCACCAAACGTAGAGTTGAGCTTCCTCCTCCGTTTCGGTGTTGAGATACCTGCTCGGAAGCTGTTAGTGCTGCGATAGAGACGCTAAATTTGCGACAGAGACGCTATTTTGTGTTGTGTAAAGTTTTCGCTGACAAAACACAATGCCTCGTCGTTGTGCTTTTGGATGTAAAGATACAACAGGTATTTATGTTTTTATTATTAATATACCTAATTAAACAGAACAGGTCCGCACCACCAACAGGTGTTATGGGGACACAGGATTATGTTACCCAGCATTTGTATCATTTCGTCGTATCGTATCTCCGTCGCGTTGCACCGACGCGTATCAAGATCGCTAGTGTGGACGCAAAAACAGCGAGATCATGCGGCGCGCCGTATCTGATCGCTCGGGATCGATGTTGATACGCGTTTATTAAGCTGGGTCCACATTTGTATCATTTCGTCGTATCGTATCTCCGTCGCGTTGCACCGACGCGTATCAAGATCGCTAGTGTGGACGCAAAAACAGCGCGATCATGCGGCGCGCCGTATCTGATCGCTCGGGATCGATGTTGACACGCGTTTATTATATACCCCGCACACTCGCGATCGGATACACGTATCAAGATCGGTAAGTATGGACGTGTTTTGATACTGTATCACGATACGAAGTTATGATTTGATACGCGATACGCCGTGATCTCTCTCGAGGCGGTTTTTCCCCGATCATCAAAGGGGATACGGATAGCGTCCACACTTAATGATACGGCGTTATGATACGATACGCTTCTACGCTACGGACGCATTTTTTCACGCGACGATGGTAGTGATACTGTGTGTCCAAAGTGAACGTCCATACTTAGGATACGCGAGCTCGATACGATACGCGTGATCGCGATCGGCAAAATGATACAAATGTGGACCCAGCTTTACAAACTAAACCTTTGATAAGAGTGATTTTAATTCAACTCCCCGCCTCGTTAGATTTGAATCTGGAAATGATTATTCACCCCTTTTTATAAACCCTTGCTTGCGAATAGTGTTTAAAATGATAAAATAGATCATGTCAGCCGAAACCCGTTTACCGTTGGACATAGGCTTCTAAAAGTTTATTTTTGCGTACCTACTTATAGGATTATTTTTACATTTCAGATGTTGTGATGCATACATTCCCAAATCCAAACAAGTTTCCTGAGCGATTTAAGGTTTGGGTTGACCTTGTTGGAGGGAAACTGGAAAAGTCATCAGATTATGACTATTACAAGAGGAAGAGAATATGTGATATTCACTTCAGTTATGAACATAGGAATCGTTTCAGACGTCTCAATGCTTTGGCAGTGCCGTCTCTTCATTTACCAAGTAAGTGCATGTAATTCTTCTGATTATCATGTAACATGTGTACCTATCGTCTGAATGTGGCATTATAGCTCCTAAATGGATGAACGGATTTTGATTTAGTTTCCCTGCTCCTGAAATTTTTAGGGTTCCGTACCCAAAGGGTAAAAACGGGACCCTATTACTAAGACTTCGCTGTCCGTCTGTCTGTCCGTCTGTAACCAGACTGTATCTCACGAATCGTGATAGCTAGACAGTTTAAATTTTCACAGATGATGTATTTCTGTTGCCGCTATAACAACAAATACTAAAAACAATAAAATAAGTATTTTAGGGGGGCTCCCATACAACAAGCGTGTTTTTTTTCTAATAGGTACTAGCGGCCCGCCAGCGGCTTCGCCCCGCTGCAAATTTCTGACTTTACCGGTCGATTTTTCATTTATTTTCTGTCATACAAACCTTGCACTGACAATGACGAACACAACAAAAAAGAAATCACCCAAATCGGTCCAGTCTTTCGGAAGTTAAGTATGCGATCACATACATTTTGGCGATTCATTTTTATTTATATAGATTGTATAGATAATGGTACGGAACCCTTCGTGCGATTTTTTATAATTAAGCACAGTAAAAAGTTGCCGTTTCAATTTACCTAATTTAAATGTACCTATCCATACTCTGTCTGTCTGTCTGTCTGTCTGTCTGTCTGTCCGTCCGTCCGTCCGTCCGTCCGTCCGTACGTCCGTTCGTCCGTCCGTCCGTCCGTCCGTCCGTCCGTCCGTCCGTCCGTCCGTCCGTCTGTCTGTCTGTCTGTTACCTCTTCACGCTTAAACCGCTGAACCGATGAGTCCCGGGGAAGGACATAGGCTACTTTTTATCCCGGAAATATTATAAAATATTATAAATGAGAAAGTTTTGATGGATTATTATTTTATTAGTAGTTATAGCCACCTAGAAATATACACGGGAAACATAATTTTAACGAACCTCAGACCTCACACGTATCTCCTACCGAATAAAAAGTCAAAATCTAACCTTAGGTATGTTATTTTTCTACACTAATCTACCTACACTAATATTATAAAAAGGAAAGATTTGATTGTTTTTTTGTTTGTTTGTTTGAATTGAATAGGCTCTGACTACTGGACCGATTTGAAAAATTCTTTCACCATTAGAATTCTACATTATCCTTGATGAACATAGGCTATGTTTTATTTTTCTGCGCGGACGGAGTCGCGGGCAACAGCTAGTTTTATATATACTTATTAATCTTTTAAACTAAAAACATTTCCCGATACTTACTTAAAAGATGACTTGGAAAAATTCGTTCGTTCTTAGTGGCCAGTCATTCAAAGGCGTTTTTTAAACTGCGACTCTGACCGTGAACTATTTCAGATGATTAAAAACAGACATATATGGCTGTATGGAATCTGATCCCTCTGCCTATCCGTGAAGGGATGAATATTGTTAAAAAATAAAACGACTTCTCATTGGCCAATTTAATTTCATATGCAGCACAAGTCGTGTTCTGATTGGTCGAATCAGTGATCAGCTACCGATGTGATTGGTCGACTTGCTCAATGGAACAGGGCAACTATGTTTTAGTAACCCAGGATAAATTCATAGAAGGCCTAGGCCTGTGGCCCGTTTCGCGAAGCCACAAGTTACAAATTACAAGCGGGACCTTCTTTCTAGCAGTACGAGTTAGAAAGAGACTTCCGCTTGTAATTTGTAACTTGTAGCTTCGTGAAACGGGCCTTTGCTCATTCAATGTACAACTATTGGCTGAGGCCCTACTTTGAAAATCGAATTCCGAAGTTACGTTAGCTCCATCCCTATCTCTCGATTTAGTCTCGAATGAAGAATGACAGGGACGGAGCTAACGCAACTTCGAACTTCGATTTTCAAAGTAGGGCCTCTGTTTTGGGGACCATGAACAGACCATCTTTCGCCACATTTCCGAGCAGGTGGCGTGAAAAAGCTATAGTATACCGGGTTACTTACTGATACGTTTTGGTTATGCATATAGGAAATTAACGCTACATAACATAGGCAACTTTTTTTTTATCCCGGAAAATTAGACTAATATATATATATATCCATACTCCATACTAATATTATAAATGTGAAAGTGTGTCTGTCTGTCTGTCTGTCTGTCTCTCTGTCTGTCTGTTACCTCTTCACGCTTAAACCGCTGAACCGATTTAGATGAAATTTGGTATGGAGATAGCTTGAGTCCCGGGGAAGGACATAGGCTACTTTTTATCCCGAAAATTAGACAGATTGCGAGGGAGCAGCGATAAACGACTTCTACGCGGACGGAGTCGCGGGCAAAAGCTAGTAAAAAATAAACAATATGGTCAACCGGGGCAATTGCGTTTATGGGGTAAATGCAAAATTTCATTTTATTCTTTGAAAGATGCATTTACCCCATAAACGCAATTGCCCCGGTTGACTTACATTAATGAAATTACTCGGCAACTATCACTAAAATTTATTACTGGTAGTTAATTCACATTGGTCATTATTATGGTTAGGACTTTTGGTGGCATACCGTGGTTCTAAAATCCAAGGAGTTTTCATATTTCCTACTTATTGTTTACATACCCCTTGATTTAGACCTTTCGTCCAAAGACCTTTTTAGTTTGGTTTATCCATAGGTACTGACTAATGTTTGTTTGTTTGTTAAGGTTTGACAGCGGAGATAACTAATATTAATATTTTTAATAACTAATAATTTTTATTTTTTCCCAGCAACATCCGGCTCTCAGCAGACTGAGACTGCCATCGCAAGTGAACACACTGCACCCCTCCCTGCTCCTGCAGTTTTTGGTAAGATTTTGTTGCCGACTGTTCTTTTTATTAAATGAACTTACGTCAGTTTTCAATCAGTAATAAATTTATTTACCCATTCCAGGTGAAAGCAGTATCACTCCTGCTGCCACTGCTGCTATCTTTGACGAGCATAACTATTGTGAGGTTCCTCATTCCATACAAGAGACCTCAACTGAAGGTAATTAAATTAAATACAAATACTTTTACATTAAAATTACGGAAATGAATCACTATTCAGCAGAAGCGAAATCTGCATTAATAAAGCCCACCAACTTCCAATATCTGCCTTATTAATTAAATTTTATCTAACTTTTTAGCGGTATTTTATAACATATATTAAATTACTAGCTTTTGCCCGCGACTCTGTCGGCGTAGAAGTCGTTTATCGCTGCTCCCTCGGGATCTGTCTAACGTTCCGGGATAAAAAGTAGTCTATGTCCTTCCCCGGGACTCAAGCTATCTCCATACAAAATTTTATCTTAATCGGTTCAGCGGTTTAAGCGTGAAGAGGTAACAGACACAGACAGACAGACAGACAGACACACTTTCACATTTATAATATTAGTATGGATGGATTTTGCGCCCGTAACTTCGTCTGCGGAGAGTCAGAACTTATAAATAAATTATAGGACTTATCACATTGGTCATTATTTTCGCCTTCTTTCTTCTAACTAATATTTTTATTTTTTCCTAGCAACATCTGGCTCTCAGCAGACTGAGACTGCCATCGCAAGTCAACACACTGCACCCCTCCCTGGTCCTGCAGTTTTAGGTAAGATTTTGTTGCCGACTGTTCTTTTTATTAAATCTTTCAGTACGATTAAATGGACTTTGGTACTCGGCAACTCTCCACATTCATTGGGAGAGATCGGAAGTGCAAATGACGCGAGACACTTTGCTGCATATCCATATCCATACTAATATTATAAATGTGAAAGTGTGTCTGTCTGTCTGTGTGTCTGTCTGTCTGTCTGTCTGTCTGTCTGTCTGTCTGTCTGTCCCATCCCATACCTACAAACTGCTACCGCCAATTTTACCGGAAGTTTTTCCAAAATTGACGAAAGCAATATTTTTAATTTATAATTACAGTAACAACCCTTATAACATTTTACATGTTTCACACTTCAAAGATATATTTTTCGTATAGAAACTTTGAATTTTACTAATCGCTGAAATACGTATCGATAAGAGCATTTCGACCAAGTTTCAAGTAAATTTGATCTATACAAACTTTGCAACCCCCGTTCATCCCTCTATACTGCAGTTTTCAATCAGTAATAAATTTATTTACCCATTCCAGGTGAAAGCAGTATCACTCCTGCTGCCACTGCTGCTATCTTTGACGAGCATAACTATTGTGAGGTGCCTCATTCCATACAAGAGACCTCAACTGAAGGTAATTAAATTAAATAATAAACAAGGGACAATCCCACACAAATTGACATATTCCCAAACTAAGCTCTAGGCGTGTATCGGGTGTACCAGAAAGTATAAGCACAGATTTGCAGTGCTACTATTTTTTTCATACTAATTATTAAAAAAATGTTTGGATGTAGTTTTTTTGTTTCAATGGTTACCAACCAATGTTGTTATTATTTGGTGTTGATTTGTGCAAAATACGAGACATTTCCCCAGAAAAACGTAAAGTGATCGTGCACAAATGGTGTACGATTCCTAATATAACTCTTAAACAGTTGGCAAAAACGGTAGGTGTCAGCATCGGAACCGAACGTACAGCTACTCGGAAGTAAGGTGAGGAATTTTCCTTTTGAGATGCACTGATAAGAGGCCGTAAAACGGGACCTGTAACCGAAACTTGGACCGGGAAATCGCTCATGCGTTTAGAAGAAAACCAGACTTGTCTGTCAGGGATGTGGCCAAAAAGCTACGAACATCGTCAAGTAATGTCCACCGAGCCAAAGCACAAATTGGTCTTAAAACATACAAAAAATAGAAGAAACCAAAACGAAGTGATAAGCAGGCCGCATGCGTGAAACCAAGAGCTCGAACGTTTTACGACAATCTCTTGTACCGAAAATCAGCATGTATTATTATGGACGATGAGACATGCATAAATTTTGATTATAAAATGCTATCGGGTGATTAATTTTATACCGTACCAGAGAGCCAGGATATCAGTGATGCCAAAAAATCCATTTACACTAAAAAGTTTAGTAAAATAAATTAAATTATTTAAAAAACAAAAAACCCGACTGCAATAAAAAAAACTGAAAGGCGGAAAACAAGCAATATAATTTATAGAAAATTGTAAGAGCAGTGTACTTATTGATGTTCATAACAATTTAAGTTATGCACAAAGATTAAGCATTGCCATTCAACGTGGCAATGCTGCCAGCATTTTGGGAACTATGCCCACTGGTAGCGGTTTGTTAGATTAGTGTAGTTTTAAGTAAGCTTGTAAGTTCGTTCTTTTATAGTATGTGATTTGTATGATTATTGATTAAGTTATTTTTAAGATATTTAGGTGTCTTGTAAAATGTTTTTCTTTGACAAGTTACTTATTGTGTTGTCATATTGATTAAATTTAAGTTTAACTTGAATATTGGAAAAGGCATTGCAGATTTGTAATTCATTGCTTGTCCCCGCCTGCAATAACTTTTCCGAGCTTGTTTTCCGCCTTTCATTTTTTTTTATTGCAGTCGGGTTTTTTGTTTTTTAAATAATTTAATTTATTTCACTCTTTTTAGTTTTATTAATAAAAAAAAGAACGGGACGTTTTCTCGGGATAAAATGTAGCCTATGACACTCTCGCTGCGAAGACGAGGCCAATGATACCTCATTTGTCAAAATGGTCCAAGCCGTTTTTGCTGTATAGCGGGGAACTGGACATATTATACATTCATACATACATACATGACGGTGAAAAACATAACCCTCCTTTTGGGCTCCGCCGCAGTCGGGTAAAAAGTAATGGTGTGGCAAGCTATTTGTGAGTTCGGCAAGTTATCTAAGCCATTTGTCACTACGCAAACAATTAACGTCGATACTTACATCACCGAGTGCTTAAATCGTCGCCTACTGCCTATGATCCGCAAGCATGACGGACCTGATCTATTTTGGCCGGATTTGGCATCCGTGCACTACTCGAAGACCACGTTAGCTTGGTATAAAGACAACAGAGTCGAATACGTGCCTAAGGATATGAATCCTCCGAACTGCTCAGAAGCCAGGCCTATTGAAACTATTTGGGCATTTACCAAAGCATATCTTCGGAAAAATACCAAGGCAGTGGATTCCATTGAGACCTTTAAAAGAAATTGGTTGAAAGCCTCCAAAGTCGTGGGCAACAGTTCTGTGCTGAAACGTATGTCTAGTGTCAGGTCCAAGGTCCGGTATTTGGCATACGATTAAAGGTGTTAAAAAAAGTACATCATATCATTACATAATAAGTTGAATGTTTAATTATTTAAAAAAAAATGAATAAAAATCTAAATTGCAACATTTTATTTTATATAGAACTCGTGCTTATACTTTCTGGTACACCCGATAGGAGTGTTGAAAATATGATAATTCATGTTTAGTAAAACTTGCACGGATAACGAGATATCTCAACTTTACAAAATTTCGGAAATGCGGTACCCTGGTTCACCATTTTCGATGGCATGACCACAGTTATTAGAATTTTTCAGTTTCGTTTGCTGTAAAGAAAGCTGATTAAATTTGATTTAAGATCCTTCTAACGAAATTAATAAATAAATAGCATATTTTTACTTTTTCAACTCAAATTTAAAGTTTAGAAATCTGAGTTTTTGTTCCGACAAGTTTGACATATATAGAGAAATACTTATATAGAGATACTTAAATACTTATATACTGAAATACATAGAAAACATACATGACTCAGGAAAAATATTCGTGTACATCACACAAATATCTGCCCTTACCGGGATTTGAACTCGGGGCTGCTAGCTTCATAGGCAGGATCACTACCAACTAGGCCAGCGCTCGCTTGGTCACAAGTTATAAAACGTTTGTATTTTAACACGACTTTTTTCTTTTCAGTTGCTCGTGGAAAAACTTGTCCGTACAGGCATAATGTCATAAAACCTCTGCAGACGAAAATCAAGTACCTGCGGACAGAAATAAGTCGTTTGCGCAAAAGGGGACAGTCGTTTAAAGAACGGTTGCTCAATGCTAAAAAGTTGTCAGACAATGTTGCGTTTGATAAAGTGGTACAACATATGACTAAACCGGCCCAGCTGTTCGTACACATGCAGCAGCAATCAAAAGTAAAACCGAAAGGTAGAAGGTTCTCTATCGAGGAAAAGATACTATCGCTATCGCTGTACAAGAAGAGCCCCAAATGCTACAGATTGTTGTGCCAGTATTTTTCACTCCCATCCAACAAAGCGATGAAACGCCTTCTAAGTCAGATTAAATTGAGCCCCGGGATAAATAATGTTATCTTCGAAAAAATAAAAAAAAATATGTCTGAAAAACTGGTGGCAGACCGATTGTGTAGCCTCATTTTTGACGAAATGTCAATTACGCCACAAATTGCCTATGTTGCGCATGAAGATAGGTTGGATGGGTTTTCTTCAAATCCGGGGGCAATATTTGCGGACCACGTCCTTGTTTTTATGGTCAAAGGAGTGAAGACCCATTTCAAGCAGCCGGTCGCATACTATTTCACCAGTGCACTGAATAAACTGGAACTGGGAAGAATAATGAAAACTGTCTTCAAGCACGTCCTAAATTCTGGATTAATTGTTCTAAATACGGTCTGTGACCAAAGCCCCGTTAATGTCGGGGCTTTAACTGGAATGATCGCCGAAACAAAATCCGCATATTTACGACAGGGAAAAGAGTGGCGCCACGAGCTCATCAACATAATGGGCCACGAAATTATTCCACTATATGACACGCCTCATCTCATCAAGGGCCTTCGAAATAATTTATTAACTAAAGATTTAAGTTATGAGATTAATAATGAAAATAAAATAATCAAGTGGCAATATTATGAAATGATATACGAAGCAGACAAGTCGTATGGGGAGCTGCGGCTATTAGACAAACTGACAGAAGAGCATGTCAACAAAGAAAAAATAAGCAAGATGCGAGTCAAGTCTGCCACACAACTGTTTAGTCACAGCGTAGCCGTTGTGACCGAACATTTGACGGCAAGAGGAGATCTTCCACCAGAATGCCGTCAGTTGATTGATTTCACGTTATTGATAGACAATTTGTTTGACTCCTTAAATGTCAGCAACCTCTCCATACCAAATGGAAAAATATTTAAAGGGCCCATAAAGAGGAATTCACCACATCACGGCTTGTGGAAAAAAGCTAAAGAGGTGTTGAAAACAGTCAAATTTATAAAAAAAACTAAAGTTGCAAACAAAATCCGATTAGTCGAAACCGTTGTGCCGTCCATTACAAATTTAATAAAAACCATTGAGGGTATGGAAACTCTATGGAAAGTTCTGTCAGGTAAATATGGTCTTGATGCTATGTTAACCAGGAACCTTAATCAGGACCCGTTAGAAAATTTCTTTGGGAATATCAGAAGTTATGGAGCAAGAAATATTGCGCCTAATACTGTGGCGTTTGAAGGGGCATTTAAAGCGTTATTATTAAATAATTTCAGCGCGCCGCACTCACGGAGAGCTAATTGTGAAGAAGACACGAACGAATGTTTACAGTCTTTGGATTTCTTTTTAAAAGAAAAATCCCATACTTCTGATGTTCCCGAAGAAAACGCATTTACTTTTAATAGTGAAATTTGCACTGACCAGCCACGTATAAACGATGCTGGTCAAAGTAATTATGTTTGTGGTTGGGTCGTGAAGAAGTGCCTCAAAAATATTTCAAAGAGGTGCCAAAGTTGCAAGGCCACATTATTAATAAATAATAATTTTACTGGACAGAACCAACATTCTTTCATCAAAGCTAAAGAATATTGTAAAGGGAAGAAATGGCTATGTTATCCAAGTGAAGAAATAGAAAAATGTTTTAAAGAACTACAAGACATAGCCATTTCTTTCCTAAAGAGAGAAATACCCAAAAACAGGTTAAAATACACAATTCAATCTTTTGCGGATCTTCTTGTAGATTATCCGTTCAAATGCCACAACCATAAAATGGTTTTAAAAAAATATTTTACTAATGTCGCATTGAACGTGATAATCTACAGCTGTGGCCCGTTTCACGAAGCTACAAGTTACAAATTACAAGCGGAACTCTCTTTCTAGCAAAAGGAGTTAGAAACAGACTTCCGCTTGTAATTTGTAACTTGTAGCTTCGTGAAACGGGCCTCTGGTGTCGATCGATAAATCGGATTTTGTCAGGGAAGATAACTTACAGTGGAGACGATGAAGTTAAAATGGCTGCCCAAAAATATTATAGTAAACATAGGCACTATAAAAACAGGAAATAAAATAATAAAAGAAATTAAGAGTTTTATTTTTTAGTTTAGGTAGATACCCATACCTTTGAAATTTATGATTTTCTAGTAACGATCTAGTTTGTTCTGGTTTTCTTGTTAAACACAACAAGAAAACTAGAACAAACCAGATTGTTACTAAGAAACTACAGCGCCTACGGCTATGCTGAAGAAAGTATACACACATAGGTAGGTATGTATGTGTGCGTGCCTATATTATACTTACCGTACCAAAAATCGAGATGGCGCTTCAAACTTGACATGCATGACAGTTCGACGAGAGGGCTCTCTTTTCCCTATAGTATTATACTACTCTTTGGTCTACCCGTAATAAGAGAGGCTGGCTCTCGGACAAGACTCTGTGGCGCCGAACGCGGCACCCAAGGAATTAACGTAACAGTAAATTAATGTGAAGCAGGTTTACTTATATTACCATCTCTCTATATTATAATGCATGTGATTTGTTGCTCCTTTAACTATGATAAGTAATGCTATTTGAACCTAAGGCATGCCGGGACATGTATGATTATGGAATAGGTAGATACGTGGAGCCAGGGGCTCTACTTTGAAATCAGTAATTCGAACTTCGGATCTCCCCGTCACTTTCTTGCGAATTAGTGACGCGTCGAGAGCAAAAGGGATAGCAATAGATGAAGTTCGAATTACGGATTTCAAAGTAGAGCCTCAGACGCTACGACGACTATAGCCGTCACAAGTTAAAGATTAAAAGAGACTTTGTTTCGTTATCTGATTAAGTTGTAATTTGCATAGCATAGCGAACGTGTTTGACGTGTGGCACATTTTGTATTCAACGTAGGCGTTGAAAAAACCGGCCTAGTGCGAGTCGGACTCGCGTACGAAGGGTTCCGTACCATTATCTATACAACATTAGAGACTATTAGGGTGATGGAACCAGTAATGAACAAGGACCAATGATGGACACTTGAATCTTATGTTACAGAAAATAAGGGTTATTCATTTATTTCGAGACAATCAATTTGTAACCTTACGACTTTTGATTTAAGAGTTAAGTGTCCATTATTGGTGCCTTCAGCTAAAAGTGTCCATTATTGGTGCCGTCACCCTATACCAGTTGCCATTATTAATATCACAGAATAGAAAAACAGTAGAAGTGTCAAGTGGGTGTGTAACATGTGGCATAGTTAAGTATGCGGAGTTCCGCATAACCTACATACTTGTGCCGCGATCGCTTATTTCGATATTTCGATGTTTCGATATTTCTAAAATAAGTAGGAAATAAATCCAGAAGCATGACTTATTGTGCTATTTAGGAGTGTAAAAACGATAGCCGCACCAAAAACATTTTCCATGGTGGCGTGTTTTTATGATAGTTTGAGTATTGGCGACAAAAGGTCTGATACTAAGCGAGGCGCATGCCACTTCCACTGTTTTTTCTATTCCGTGATTAATATCGAGCAAAAAAAGGCAAAAAAAACACGTTAGTTGTATGGGAACTTGAATATTTATTTTATTCTGTTCTCAGTATTTGTTGTTATAGCGGCATCAGAAATACATCATCTGTGAAAATTTCAACATTCTAGCTATCAAGGTTCATCCAGGTTCATCCGTTCGCGAGCTACGATGCCACGGATACATCTCTTCTTCGTTTTTAAATTAATGGCGGTACACCAAGTGTAATTTCGCCAGTGTCAGTGAGAGTGTATAATCAGTAGGTAAGCAGAACAGTAAATCAAAATTCACAAAAGTAAAAGCCGGGCATTTTTCAATCGGCCATCTTCCCTCCACGAAGGTTACCGGCAAAAATCCACCTTACCTACATCATCTCTTGATTTAGTCTCGAATGACAAGTGACAGGGACGGAGCTAACGTAACTTTGAACTTCGATGTTCAAAGGAGGGCCTCAGACTGATGCTACAGTAGAACACAATTTATATTGCGTGTCGTGAATCTTCGTTCGCGCAGCCGCAGACACGAACAACGATCCGATGATTTCCGAAAGCAACGATCAGACTTGTACTACGTAATACCTAGTTATAAGGTGCAAATTAAATTGCATCAATTTTTCCATCTCACTCACAGCTGACTGAAAGAGACGCGGGCGCGGACATGGCGTCACTAGTAACCAATAATAGCACAGAATACCGACGCGCGCGTGGATCACGCTGATTGGTTCCCGCGCTTCGAAAATTCATCTTCTGCGCAGGTCATCGAAATATAATAAGTATGGAAGAGTAATCGACGCTCAAAATCTGCCCCACTGACTTAGTGCCGGCGGGGGTGGAGCTATTAATGAGTGCCGAACTGTCTATCAGTCGACTTTCTGACGTAGTGTCAAACAGTTGTTTACAATCACAAAAGAAAAAATCGATATTAATGATTACCGGATTTAAATGACGCTGCAACCATGCCAAGTTGCATTGTAAATTGGTGCAGGACCCACACAGATGCAAAACAAAGCGATATTTATTTTCATTAGTAAGTTATTGAATTTTTAATATTCCATACCAAAATGTCATGGCCGATGTTATGCAATATATCTTTGAAAAATGTGAATTACAAGCAACTACTTCGAATGAATAGAAAATTAAATTTTATGTCATCTTTACTATCGTTAGTTTATGTACATAATAAAAAAAACGAAATATGACCTTTTTAAGTTTTCCAAAAAATGAAGAACGCCGCCGTCTGGCTTGGGTGGATGCAGTTCGTCGCGAATTGCGAAACGAGAATTGGATGCCTAGCAAACATTGCAGGATTTGCGGCATCCATTTTGATGAATCGGATAATTAGTTAATTTTTGTCATGTTTTTTCGGCAGCATCAAATAGGCTGTACCATCCAAAGCGACTATATACCTATATATAGGTATTATACTGTCACGTATCTTTATGCCTATAAGAATAAAAAAGGGGTTGCAATATATTTGGCACTTTAGATGCTAAAGACTATTTGACGCTGATTACTCTTACAACATAATATCTTCTGATATACTATTTTACAACTTTATAATAGTGTAACATAAGTAAGTATGTTAAATGATTCAAGGGGAACAATCATTCAATCATATAAAAAAGTATTAATAAAATTCGTTATTCAATTACTGTGTTGTTTTTGTATTAAACCATCCACGTCAAATGTTGAAAGACATGGCCGCGTTCAAATAACCCTTATGAAAAAAAATATTGACCAATGGAAATCTTGTGTCAGAGAGCTTGTAACCAATTGCAGATTTTTGTCTTTCAAACGGTATAAAACCTTACTGAAATTACTGTCTACTCAAACGTTATACCAGCATCTGACATAAATGACTTCATACCTTAACTCAATTAATATTTAGTTGATTATTGAAACCACTCGATACATAAGATCTTTTCATTTCAAAAAGTGGGCGTTTTGGAGCGGATTTGTCAGTCGTTTTTGTTAGACGTTACTCTTCCATACTTATTATATTTCGATGGCGCAGGTACGTCGGTAAGCCATATCAGGGCGACCACAATATTTTCAACAAAAAGCCGACATCAGTTGGACTAACCTATTAGGTATATATCTACAATTTTTAAAGAAGTTATTTTTTGCGGTTTTTTGTTTTTTTTTTAACGTCATTCGTTTGCTCTGCTCTGACACTGATTTCCAAGTTGGTTAATAGATTAGTAGTGATCTGACAGATTTTAACAGCTTTACTCTGTTAGATTGATTCATACCTACAATATTTAATGTCTATTATGCTGCCGAATAGTTCTCGATGTCTTTTCAATTAATTATTTATTCTACGGTAGTAGAACTCTAGCCTGTGTCAATTCAAATTTCCAAAGATGTAAACGAATTAATTAAGTAAAACTGTTTGACACACAACCTCAAATATTCATCCAGTGTTTTTATTTAAAATTATATACATACACATACATTAAATCACACCTGTTTCCCAGAGGGGTAGGCAGTGACCACTTTTTTCCAAAATTACGTATAATTAATAGGTATTTATTCTTAAACTTAATGTGAAAGTAAAGATCAAGTGTATAAGTCATCGCTAAGATCTCACTTGATCTTTAAAGGCCCGTGATTATCGAGTGATAATGGTAAATTGGCTAGTTTGGTTGTGTTGACATCTTTGCCGGCACAGACATACAGCCGTACGAGCCTCACTGCCATAGCTACCTCTAAAAGACCATGAGCGTTGGCTTGGCATAAAAGAGTTTGGAAAAACATATTCTTGGAAACATTAGGTATCCAATTATTGTCCAAATAAAAGCTGCTGCTTCAGCTGCCAGTGTTGCCACTAGAGAATATTGTCTGATTCATCCTGTCACTACGTCAAACTCTTTTTTCCCAAGCAATACCTAGCTATTAGGTACAGCCGAGGAAAGTGGTTCCTAAATCTCTTTGGACTTTGTCAAATTGATACTGTAAATAAAATCATAAGAAGTCTCTTACGTTTTGATTGATTACGTTTGACATATTCCAAAGTGGTCAAGGAATCAATTTCCTGTTCTGAAGAAGAAGAAAATCTGTACAGACAGACTAAATAAAACCACAGTTATTTCACTAATAACATTTTATTGATAACGTCTTCAATCCACGATGACGCGCCTCACCACTTATATAACGTTACGTTGTTCCTCGATTGTGTCAATGTCCCTAGTCGGTCGAATAAGCGGTCAACGACGACACAACTTCCGTTTAATAAAAACTGGTCACCGTACTGGTTAAGATTGAGCAAAAAAACGCCGAAAAAAACACCTTCCCGGGATCCCGTCTAATTTTCATCTTTATTTTATTTTTATTATTTGTTGTTATAGTGGTCACACTTTCAGAAAATCTTAAGTTTTAACTTATGAGGGTTTACAAGATAGGACAGCCCTGTGATAGAGGGACGGACAGCGGAGCCTTAGCCCCTTAATACGGAGCCCTAAAAATGACGCTTACGTCGGTTCTCCCACGTGACAGACCGAACTTATTCACCTGATTATTCATGACCCGCGCCGCGAGCGGACCCAAGACCCAACCGAGCACTCATGCGGCCGACTGGACAAAAATAAGCAGTGAGTGTCGCGTCTTCGTGAATTGAAACACTTAAACGTGTCATAACAATCACAACAAAAACAGACAATAATTATGATCACAGCAAGAGACACGCGGCGACGCGCAGGCCCGCCCTCCCCACCGGTCCTCCCCCCTCTGCTCCACCGCAGGCAACCCATCCCTTACGTCACATCCTTAACTTAATGAACACATATACATACAATATGTCATACATACATATACATGATTTCACATAAATTAAACGATTCACAGTAGGAGATGTTATAACCAGGCAAAAGAAAGTTTTGAAAAATAAAACGCGCTGTTCGGAGCCACATCACCAAATTTAAACGTCAAACAAAACAAATGCACGTGCGCACGTGCGGTCTCGCCACATGAGGACATTGTAGTTCGACCTGTCACCCGCGAAACTCTGTTCTGCCAAGCTATAAGTATATTAGAAATACCGGTATTTATAACTACTTATCAAACAATGTTCCCCTACATATTTTACTTCTGAATGAAACTAAGTAGGTGTTCTTTTTTGTAGACAATAGTTAAGATCAGGAAATTACACTTACGAATGTTCCACTAGTAGGTACCTACAAAGGTTCTCAAACTTATTTCAATTACCGCCCACCTTGAGGATCAATTATTTTCTAGCCCTTCAATTTTTTATCTTTGCCGCGTCTTAACATCATAATCACAATAACTATTTTAATTTAATTATAGCGTGCCATATGACACTACGAGTATATTGTCTGCCATGATTATTCTTAGTCATAATGTGTTTTACGGCATAATTATCGCAAGTCTTACTGTATTATTTTAAGAAACTGATCCTTATTTAGGATATAAATAAAACTTAACTTAACCTAACCTAGCCTTATTTACACCGTTACATATTCAGAACGTTCTGAAGTGTTTGGTTCTGGCGACATAAAAATTATGAATTATGACTATCAATAATTATGTAAAGACATTATGACCAAAAAAATTATGGGAAACAACAGGTTCCCGTTCCATATGATGATGAAATATCGTGTCAATTGTCGTGTAATGTATTTTTCGGTACCATTTGTAAGTATCTATAATTTCACAGTGCCATGGTTTTGTACTGTTATGCTGTGTAATTAGTTTGTAATAATAAATAAATAACCCTGCCCCGCCCCTGCAGGCCTCGAGCGCCCACCAGAGGCGTCGTAGCCCCCTTTAAGAAAGTCTGCACTCGTAGGCAGGTTACCTTCACCCGCGAGTCAAATCAAAACGCACTCTCCTTATTTCAAGCATATTTATACAGGACTAGCTTATGCCCGCGGCTCCGCTCGTGCGATTACAGCGTTTATTAAAAATCTAAATAATGCTACCTATGACTTTATATAATCTACGAAAGAAAAACTCGAGCACTTTTCCGTTGTACAGCAACCCCTCATGGATAATAGAGAAAAGAAAGCGCCATCTGTTGTTGAGTAGCATCACCAATATATTCAGCGATACAATATGGCGGCATCAGGGTCACATTTGCTTTTGTCGTCAGAAAACGAATATTATTAAATTATTTATATCTCATAATATAATATTATTATAATTGTCTTGTGTGAAAATTGTCTTGCTCACGCGCACAGGACTAAACAATAATAACCGGGCAAGGGCATGTCGGACCATGCGCGACGTAGGGTTCCGGAGCCGTTACTAGAAAACCAAAATACTATCTCGAAAAACAACAAGTATGAACGAATTTTCTATTATAGACGATTTTTAGTAGGTATAAAGATCTTAGTCGTGATAGGTTTCCGTATTAATTCGTTTCGTGCTTTCATTTACTCCTTAACCAGGCTGACAGATCACACGTCACAGTAGATCTTCAGCATTACTAACTATTGAGTACATTTTATGTGGGCACCATGAATCCCTTACTTAGCCTTGATAAGGGTTAAGGTTTTTTTCAGATATCAAAGAGATTTGACTATAGCAAACGGGGTGTTATCAGGGACCGGAACCGCTTAACCTTTAAAGGGTTTTCGTTAGGGTATATAATTGACCGGTTTTTACAAACACTAACGATGCGATAAGCATATCTTTGACCTACCCCAATAAAAAGCTATCCCATACGATACAATTAATTCGACTAACCGCTTACCAATTCCTTAAAACCCTCGTTAGGCTTTCCCTATGAAGTGTTTATTGAACCGCTTCAAGCTATTTTAATCTCTACGCGTACCAATCGCACGAATCTGCGAAACAGCTTCAACGGAGAGGGAGAATGGATAGGGTAACACTAACTTAATGCTAAGTGCTTAAATCGAAACCCTTACGAAACTGGTAACCCCAATGGTTGTAGTTAACTAGTTCAAAGTAGTTTCCATATCATTAGGGTAAGCCTATCGATAGGGTAAGCCGATCGATAGGGAGAGCATATGATGTAGTACTCGATCGATAGACTTAATAAAATAAAAGGATTTTCCGGTCCCTGGGTGTTATTATAAAAGAGCTCATCTGCAAATTTCAAAACTATTTTATTTATAATTTTCCGAAAAGTGATTTTATTTAAAGCCAAAAATTTACAAAAAATTATTGTTCCCCGTCATTAAAAAATCAAAAAAATGCTGATTTAAAGATAATTAATTTATATTAACGCGAAAATAAAAATTAAGTCAAATTTTACAGTTTTGGAAAAATATCAGAAAACTTTAAAAATCTGTATTAAAATTCAAATTAGGCTATTCAAAGTGGAAGTTATTGCAGAGAAAATAAATACAGAGCCCTCGGTGCGCGCATCCGACTCGCACTTGACCGTTTTTTTTTTAAATAAATAAATATTAAATGTTTATCGGAAGGTCGTGGTTTTATTTCTCCGAAATCATGCGAGGCATTAACGACTTATGAAGCTCAAGTTTGTTCCGGCGATAAACGCGAGTGGCTTTACGGCGCGCGATGTCAGCTAAGACAGACAAGATGCACACGCTACTTACATTTTTCTTTTCTATCACTCAAAATATATAATTAAGCCAACAAAGTTTGTTCCTATCTCTTTCTAGCAAAACAGAATTTAACATGGAGTTTATATGGCCGACCTGTTACATGACGTTAGACGGCGCATCGGATCTCTCTGTCTAATCGCAGTCTAATTAGCAGTTTAAAATGCAGCATCCGTACTTCTTAACCAATTTTAGTTTTAATTTTATCCTATTTTATTTCTTTAATTTATTATTTCCTGTTCTGATGGACTCTTTTGAATGCGACTGAATAGCTCCTTTTCTGCAGCGTTCCATGAGAACTAAATATCTTGTAATATTACACATCTAGCTTTACTCTGTACTGAACTCCAAAACTTTATAAATCAATATTCACGTTTATCCTCGGATAGCTTTCTGTAGATATATTTGCAGGGACAGAGACAATTGAAGACGTTTCCTTTATTATTTTATAAACTTCACTACTGTTTTTTTTTCTTTGGCGCTGACTTAATCTTGAATGATGTTTAATTTTTCGTTAATTTTCCTTAATGATCTATTCAAAATAATAATAAATATATATTATTATTTAAAACCCGCTTAGTAATTAACTAGCTGTTGCCCGCGACTCCGTCCGCGCAGAAATATTAAACATAACATAACCCATGTTACTTAGGGATAATGTAGCATCTAATGGTGAAAGAATTTTTGAAATCGGTCCAGTAGTTCTTGAGATTATTCGTTACAAACATACAAAATTACAATTGCTTATAATACTCTTATAATATTAGTGTAGATAACAGTAGACATTACACTACACAAATCGTTTTACTACGGTCCTAGTGATCTAAGCCTCTTGGAAGAAATTTCGAATAGGCTCATTGACGTCACGGGAGACCGAAGAGCTGGCAGTTTCCTCGCTCATATCATAGGTTTAACTATCCAGCTAGGAAATCTGCCAGCAGCCTTTTTAGATATAGCTTAGTTTCATTTATAGATTTAATTTTAATTTGTACGTTTTTAGATATTGTCTTACATATCCTTGAATTTGTAAAGTATGGAATAAATAACTGTCACCCTTTACTACGATAGGATAACACCACAAACATTTTTAAATGCACTTTGGGTTTTGGTAAAATGCGTCAAATCGTTAAAAACAAAATAAAAAATTAAGTGAAAAGTAATACCTATTCGATAGCTTTTGGCAGTAATCGGTCAAGTTGTATATTTTTATACCAGCCGGTTTAAACAACGAGATTAGCATTTGGCAAATAATATGTTAACCGAAATATTTTGTTTTACGCATCTTATGAACAAAATATCATTATGATAATATAATTATAACGTGATATAATACTACGTATAAACAAAATTTGATAATGACATGCAGATATATAATGGTTGTCTTAACAGCTATCCAGTGATACCGATACTCGATGTACCTAATATGTAAAAATCAATTCATTTTATCCAACACTTATGGTATCCATCCGAGCCGGTAGGCCAGGGTGGATAGTTAAGTCGAGGATAAAATGGGGTTTAAGACCGAGATACACTCTGCTTTCACTTCGATTACGAGGAAATAAAACAGTGATAATGTAAATTCCGTAACACAGCAAGAAGCGCAGTGCGTTGAAGTATACGTAAAAACCACAACTCAAGTGCTACGTTCGCGCCGCTTAGATAGCTCGGGATACAGGCCCAGCCACACCGGATGCGTGACGTGCGCGTTCGCTTTCCACTGCATTGTATAGTGACATGTCGTAATGCGAATTCATACTATACAACGCAGTGAGAAGCGCACGCGCACGTCACGCGTGTGGCTCGGCCTTAAGGGTCGTGTCGAGTGTCGCGCGTACTCGGAACGCAAGAACGCAGCGTGCCGGCACGCTTTGGGGTTAACACAGGTAGTTTTTTTTAAGAATGCTCGGCGTCAAATCGGGTAATTAAAATGTATAACAATGCCAAATGATAGTTTGGACAGACGGACATGGCGAAACTATAAGGGTTCCTAGTTCGGAATCCTAAACAGGAGGAACAAGATCCTCGCCGGCGGATATTCAATTCTATTCAATTAAAATTGTAAATTGTATAATAATGCTACAATTTTAATGGAAATCTGATAAGCCATTTGAACGTACGAAAGGTAGGAACAAAGAACATATATTTCCGTGCTTATAATATAGGGCATCCTCTCAATGAGATTCGTCAGTACCTATGTCGCAACAAGTGGCAGCGTATACCGCGGGGCTGCGCCGGGCCCCCGCGGAGCACCGTCCAGCGTTCCTTAACCTACTACTAACGGTATTTAAAGCTTCCAGGTTCTTTTAAAATCTGTTAACGCCTAGAGAGCAGCTTCGGACCTTAACACGGAGATTCGTACAAAAAGTGAAGAGCCTCTTGTCCAGTTACGAGTGCGGCATTATTTGGAATAGTGGAATTTATCTGGCAGTTAAAGTTATTGCTTTCTTTTTCTTCGTCATATGAAAGCAAAGCACAGAGTTACAATTTATCCGTCGGATAACAGGCCTAGAATGTGCTGTAGTGTTATAATTATAAGAAATAATAATGGTATTATCCGATACCGCTCTTCACTAGGTATTTATTTACAAATATGCAGAATAGCATACGAGTACCTTATAGTTTTATAACATGCGGATATGGAGTTGGTTGGGCTTACGTAAAAAAAAACAATTATATCCGGTTACAACTTTGTCGTCATACAAATCGGTTAAGGGCTGATTTTTCAATCCCGAGATAAAGCTACCCGGAAGGTAAATTTTAGCTCCGTCCTTTTCTTTCATATGACTTCAGAAAAGGATAGTAATACATTTAACTGACGGATAGTTTTATCTGGGGATTGAAAAATCAGCCCTTAGTCTAGTGATAATTTTAAACAGACTTCCCCTGATGACACAGTAAACAGCGGACCGATTTTAAAAAATATTTTTCATTTGGTAAGTTATAGTCCCAGAATGGTCCCTTCGACACCAAGTAAGTAACTGGGAGGGGATCCGTGAGGAACTGAGGGAACTCCTCAAATATTATAGACATGGACATAGCGATTTTAGTATTTTCAGTAACAAGTCCAGCATTTGCATTCAGAAAGTCTCATTTGGTGAAGCGGAACCTTTGTTGAAGACCACAGATCCCCACCGGAACTCCTCAATGGTACCACCCTATTTTAAGGGTAGCGATAAGATATCTCGATTAACATAGTTGAGCGACTCTGAAAAAGCACATTTTAATGGTATTAATATATGTACTATGACTTTCTCGGGGCGTCGCAGCAGCGAGCTTTAAATATCCTATAGTTTTTTGATAATTGAGAGGTCGGACTATATGTATAACCTATGTAACATAACTAAAAAGTATAAAATAAAATTTAAATATTAAAAAAAACAAACCCCACTTCAAAAACGCAAAAATAACTTCTTTTAAAACGGTAATAGGTCAGTCGAACTGAAGTCGGGTTTTTGTTTAAAATATTGTAAGTCCACCGACTTCAGGTCGAGTATCCTCTATTACCCTTCGAAGAGAAGTGATTTTTTGCGTTTTTAAAGGTGGGGTTTGTTTTTTTTACGTTTAGATTATACCCAAAACTCACCCATTACTCGTACCCGTCCCACCGGCGTCCCTAATTGAGTACTTAAAGTTAATCAGTTCGGTCGGCTAGACGCGGAAGAGGTGCAGGTCGACGCCCCAGCCGGTGGCGGCGGGCGCGGCGTGCGGCGGCAGGCGCGCCAGCAGCGCGGCCAGCGCCGGCGCCTCCTTGTCCGGCCCGAACAGGCTGTGCCCCGCCGCCGACACGTCCGCCCAGTGCGCCGGCGCCGCCTCCAGCGAGTTCTGCGACACCCAGGTAACGCCCGGTTCACTTCCGCCTTTCGTTTCGGCCGCCGCGACCGAATCGACGCGGGGGGAACATAAAATTAAACGAAAGCGAATCACCACGGGAAAGGTTTTCGAGCGGGCGCGAGAAAAAATAACCAGCTGTCGAGACGCGCGACGCGATCGAGAGTCGCTCCCGGGAACGATCGCCGGTTCCCCGGCGGGCGCCCCCGCTCCCGGCTCACCTCGAGGTCGAAGCGCAGCCGCCAGGGCCGCGGGCGGCGCGCGTCGTGCAGCGTGAAGAAGTAGGTGCGGCGCGCCAGCCAGGGCCGCGCCTCCTGCGGGTCGCGGCCGCCGCCCGCCTCCGCGCCGGCGTGGAACCGCGCCAGGCGCGCGCCCGCCGCCGGCGCCAGCACCAGCACGCAGTGCGCCGGCCCGGCCAGCCACACGTGCAGCACCGCCGCCTGGGGCACGACTACCGCTACACAACTATAAACACTCGCCCGCGGCTCCGACACGGTAGCGAGCGCTGCCGACCACCGCGCTCGCTCGCTTCTACATAAAGGTTAAGTCACGAAAGAACTATCACCGGTGACCGTTCATAAACGTGACGTAACTTAAAATCTGTATTTAGTTTTTATCATAATTATGTCTAGGTTCACTTCACTTTCACTTTTATTCGTTCATTCCATCTCTTGTGAATCGACCTACCTATACCATTAGGTACCGGGACCTTTTGTTTGGTAGATTTTTATTCGGAATAATTGTAATAAAGTATAGTTACTTTTAGCATAAGTGTCAATAAGCGGAAACACGTCCGGCATTTCGCATAAATTTTGTCTGCCGAATATTTTTTATGTGCAAACATTGATGAGTCGAATGTTCGTAAGGAATAAACAATGAAACGAATAAATTTAATAAGCAGAATAATGTTTGATCATAAACGTTTTCAACATATTGACAGCATAGATGAGATAAAAAATAACAATGAACATTATAGGCTTGTTATGTTGCAACTTTGCAAGCGAGCACGAAAGCGAGGCGGCGAGATGTTCCCGGCTTATAAAATAAAGACCTGCACTACACCCGACCCGAACACCTGCACCGTCCGAGTCGCTTCCGCCGCGACTCGCCCCGGGTCGATCGCTCCCATTATACTACACAAAACTAGCGATATAACCATTATACGTAACGTGATTATTCGTAATAGAATTCTGTCTCGTCAATTTAAAAATCGACCAAACAATGATTCGGATATTAACCAATTTTACTACATATATTTTATACAATTTTAACCGAAACAATATAGCGATACCTATAGTATACCTATACGTGATGCCGGATACGTTTCGGGCGATAAAAATTAGGCAAAGCGCGGCACCCGGGATAGCTCCACACATAATCGACTCAAAAAACGCATAGAGGTATATAAGAGGCGAGAAGAAATAAATACCTTCGGGCTGAGCACTTCCAGCCGCAGCGTGACGTTGAGGCGCGTGGCGGGCGGGTGCGCGGCGGGCGCGGCGTGCCCGCGCGGCACGAAGCCCAGCGCCGGCACGTAGTACGGCGCGCCGCAGTACACCCAGCGCGCGCAATCCGCCGCCGGCGTGCGCGTCGCCGCCGCCAGCTCCGGCACTGCGCAGGGGGGGCACAGTGGATCGAAATGAATAAAAAATGGACATTCGCATTTTTTTCTAAAAATCCTATTTAAAAAAATGCTTTTCGGTTGGAAATTATGTGAGGAATAAAAAATGTTATATAAAATTTTTCAAAATGAGGCTTATTTTAAGCAAAAAGAAATAAAACGTGTTTTTTTTGTATGAAACTAAATAATAGGTATCTTATTGTAAGAAAACCGTAACCGATCCCGCTTTCAAACCTTTAGAATATCATTGTCCTACTTTAGAACAGTAGAAAATAGTTAAAACCTTATCTCAGTAGGTGCCCGTTTTTTTTTTATAGTCCAATCAAAAGTCAGTAAATACAACATTTTTCTTAGTTATGTATTTTGTTATTTTCATTAAAAAAACGGTATATTCATAACAATTTAGTATAAAAATAAAATATTTATGACATTTTGATACAGATAAATACAAGTTTTTTCAAGAAAATGGTTCTAAATTACATTGAAATCGAAACATTTATTGCGATGGTTTTACTAACTATGATAGTAACAAAAAGTTAAAATATACTTGAAATCAACAATTACAAGTTATAAAAAAAATACATTGTATCTTAGATCTATTTTATTCACAACCTTCTTCTACACTTTCAAACATTTCTATATTTTCAGCGTTATCAGCGTATTGAATCAAAAATGATCGTTAAAGTCTCGGGTTCGGGGGGATCGGGATCGGGATCGGATTCGGGTTCGGGTTTCGAAGATTCCCGAAAACATGCAAAAAGGTGTCACGTTTGAAAAATAAACATATCGAGCATTTTATACCTAATAATAATAATAAATAAGCGTTTCCACGTTTGCCAGTCTCGAGCATACACAGGGTGTTAAGGTGCTTTACCACCGACGAGGCGAGGCGAGACGAGGAGGGTCGAGAATTGAAATTTGTATTGAAAAATCGCGCACCATCCACGCGCGCGCGCGGTACATAATGGGTGTTTTAATACAAATAAAAATTTTCACTCCACCTCGTCTCGTCTCGCCTCGCCGGTGGAAAAGCACCTTTAGGCAGAAGGTTGGACAAACTTCAAGGATTAACTCTGTAGGTCATACCTACTCATCAACTTTTATTATGGGACATACATACCTATCATACATACAACTCGCGAAAAAAAACAGCTGTTCCATACATTTCGGCTGTTTAGCTCTCATGGTTTGTACGGAACAGCTGTTATCTAGTATGACCTACAGAGTTAATCCCTGCAGTTTGTCCAACCTTCTGCCTAACACCCTGTATGATCAAGTTTAATATATCCGAAGAACAGATACAAAGGCGTTATGGTTATTGAGATCCAGAGCGCGGAACACTCCATACATTATTATAGGTGGCCTCAAAGCGACGACGACGACGACGACGGCTCCCGACCCGAGTCATGACTGGGAATATGGGTAGTTCCCCGGCTGTGGGCGGCAGGGCACACAACACACTACTCAGAGACGGGAGTGTAGTTGTCAGGTTAAACCATACGCAACTCACGTAATGTTGATTTTAAATCGTAAATTACCCACAACCACGCATAATGCACGGGCATGGTCGTCTTTGGAGTAGGTACGTAATTGACTTTATTTAAAACTATCATCGTCGCGTTAATTAGTATTTTTATGATTAATTTGAAAAACAGGTCCTGGTTAGCGTGAAAAGACTGGGCCCCACAAATAGCACCTAAAGCTGGTCTTGTTTGGGGTCACAAAACGTCGCATAATAAGGACACACCAAGAATGTTTTTGTCGGCATGTTTACTGATTGGTCGAGAACATTGTTGTCCAACTTTAAGAACCAATGAAAATCAATCAATCAATTTTTGTGTCATAGCTCCTTAAAATGAAAATTGAAATTTTATTACCAATCAGAACACACCATTTTGTGTCGTAAAATATTAGGTGTATTTTTGCTAAAACATACACAGACTAAAAACTATATCACTGCTTTTTTTAAACATGTAATTCAAACTTGGCCCCTAATCTCGAACCACTAGAGATGAAATTACATGGGAGATATGGCGAAACAAATACAATTTTATATGGAGTTGACAGCTTCATCTCATATTATGTTTATTAATCTCGAGTGCCACGAGAAAAAGGTTCCAGTTTAAAAAAAAAGTTATCTATGGTAAAATTGGGGGTGATACAGCTTCTATACTACCTTTGAAAAACCGACGCCAATTGACTTACACTATTGAAAGTGAATTGAAAGTTTTGAATATAATTTTTTATTTTATTTCCTCTCAGTAGTTGTGAAAAACACTATGTCTGCCTCGGTAGAAAGTGAAATTTATGGACTCGTACACTAGAGGGCCTCAACTACGTTTCGGCCCTCTATATGACTCGTCTAAAAATCGCGTACTTTCTATCGTCTGCAACAAGTACCTACAGTAAGGATTTTATGACAGGGAAGGAAATTAATATCGTAAATATAAAAAATAGACAGACCGTACGGGTCGAGCAGGTGCGGCGAGTTAGCGTCGAGGTCGGGCATCCAGAAGAGCAGCTCCTCGGTGCCGGCCGCGTGGTCGGTGCGCCGCGTGTGGAACACCATCAGCCGGCGCGGGCGCTCGGCGCTATACGGCGCGCCCAGCGGCGTCAGCACCACCAGCGCCGCGGTGGCCGCGTGCAGCGCCAGCAGCGCGCGCGCCAGGCGCTGCGGCCGGCGCGCGCTCGCCAGCAGCGGCAGCAGCCACGAGCCCGCCGCGAGCGCCAGCGCCGCCGCCAGCGCGCCCAGCTCCGCGTCCGGCGCGCCCGGGCCCGCGCGGCCCGTCATCGGCACGAGCATGGCGAGCGCGTCCAGCGCCACGTAGCCGGTCTGCAGCGCGGGCAGCGCGCACGCGGCCGCCCAGCAGGCCAGCTCGAGCGCGCCGCCCGCGCCCGCCGCGCCGCCCAGCGCCGCCGCCGCCGCGCCGGCCGCCCACAGCGCGGGCAGGAACCCCGAGCGCAGCCGGCTCGCCGCGCACAGCGCGAGCAGCAGCGCCCAGCCGGCCGCCGTCACGTCGGCCGCGAGCCGCGCGCGCCACCAGCCGCGCAGCCACGAGCCGCGCGCGAGCCGCAGCGTGACCAGCCAGCACGCGGCCACCCCTGCGACACGAGCGGGCGTCAGAGGCCGCGGGCCGACGGCGAGTCGCGGGGCACCGGCGCCTCCCGGGGGACTCACCCGGCGCGACGTACAGCGGCGCGATCAGCCAGGGCGAGCGGTAGAAGGCCATGCGCGCGCCGAGCGCGTGCATGCCGGCGCCGGCCAGCGCGGCGGCGGCGATGCCGGCCAGCGCGCCCGCGCCCTGCCGCACCAGCGCGCCCAGCACCAGCCGCCACCACGCGCCGCGCGTGATGTACACTGCGCACACCACACATCCACCGACCGAGGACCTTAACTTCGATTTGTTTCATAATCTTCATTTGTCTGTCATTTCATTACATCATTTACATACATTTGGGAGCAAAGAAATCGAGCCACTTAGTACTGAATTTTCATAGAAAGTGGCTCGATTTCTGTGCTCCCATGTATAGTCACAGACACTAATATAAGAACATGCATAATATGTCTGCAGAATAATCCGGAGAAAAGTCTATCAAGTCTATGCCCCATAACAGCACTCGTGCTTTTTTGAGCCTAAACGACGCTGCCAAATCTTGTATAGTGAGTGATTTTCTCAAGCAATGTGAGGAAATATTAAATAGATATCTTACGATGGCAATCTCAATGTTTTTACGGAACCCTAAAGCGACAATCGGTAATAGTAAATGAATACAAATGTTGTTCTCACGCTTATTCTTTGCATCAGTGGCGTGCAGGTGCAGGCGCGCGGCCACGGCGAGCAGCAGCGCTGCGGCGGCGACGGCCGCGGTGTTCGCACGCACGCACACCACGCCCACGCCCAGCACGTCGAAGAACACGGGCTGCCGCGCGCGTTCCGGCACCGAGCCCAGCCGCCCGCTTTCCAACAGCCCTGCACACACACACGTCAATCGCACACACGCACACCCACGCCCAGCACGTCGAAGAACACGGGCTGCCACGCGCGCTCCGGCACCGAGCCCAGCCGCCCGCTGTCCAGCAGCCCTGCACACACATACGTCAATCGCACACACGCACACCCACGCCCAGCACGTCGAAGAACACGGGCTGCCGCGCGCGCTCCGGCACCGAGCCCAGCCGCCCGCTGTCCAGCAGCCCTGCACACACATACGTCAATCGCACACACGCACACCCACGCCCAGCACGTCGAAGAACACGGGCTGCCGCGCGCGCTCCGGCACCGAGCCCAGCCGCCCGCTGTCCAGCAGCCCTGCACACACACACGTCAATCGCACACACGCAAACCCACGCCCAGCACGTCGGAGAACACGGGCTGCCGCGCGCGCTCCGGCGCCGAGCCCAGCCGCCCGCTGTCAAGCAGCCCTGCACACACACACGTCACTCGCACGCCCGCGACTGACCGTGCACGAGCGCCAGCACGTTGTCGCCGGTGCGCTGCAGCACGGCCGGCGGCGCGCGCTCCGCCGTGTCCAGCCGCGTGTGGTACACGTAGCCGTTGGCGCTCCACGCCAGGTCCACGCCTGCAATCAGCACCTTACTAATCAGGAACCAGCTCCAATAAGAATCTGGAGTCTATTTTGCTTATCTTTGACTTCTATGAGTAACTTTTTTTACGAGTACTCATTTGAGCTACCCCAATTTAACTGACTTGACTTATAGTCACTGCACTTCTCTGATAATCGAGATGTTTTTTTACCCTTTCGACTATTTACTGTGTTTGCGTAATATTTTCCGGCTAGTGAGTTAGCCGGAGAACATCACACATATGTACATATATAATCCCTGTAAATGGTCCCGCGCGGACTCACCAGAGAGGTTGCCGAAGTCGCGGAAGACGCGGAAGTCGGTGTCGGCAGGGATGAGGCCGCTCTCGAACAGCTCCTGCGCCAGCGAGGAGGCGAAGGGGCGCGGCACGGAGGCGGCGTACACCTCCATGATCCAGGGGTCGTGCGGGCCGGCCTGGAACAGCACCTCGCGGCCGCCCGCGCCGCACGCCTCCAGGTTGACGAAGGCGCGCGCGGCCGGCGCCCAGGGGTGGCGCGTCACGAACGCGTGGCTGGCCTGCATGATGTTCTCCTCGGCGCCGTTCAGCAGCACCAGCACGTCGTGCGCCAGCGGCCGCGGCGAGCTGGCCAGCGCGCGCAGCGTCTCCAGCGCCACGGCGCAGCCCGCCGCGTCGTCGCTGCCGCCTGCACACGCACACGCGCCCTTAGATTCATTCATACTAGCTTTTACCAGAGACTGTCCGCGCTGAACTTGTTCAAGAATGAACTTAAGTGTGCTGCTCATCTCAAGACGCATCAGAAATTAGGTTCCTATGGCTTGACACTTGTTTTGACGTGAAGCACCTTCATATTGCTATTTTATATTGTTTCCCGAAAACAAAGGACTGACAGGGGCCATGTAATAATAATAACATCAAGACACCTTGGAATTTGAGATTTTTAAATCTATATTAATATTTGCTATGAAGGGGCTGAGTATACTTTATTGAGGAATTTTGGTGTTAAACAGCAACTTCCTGCACTAACATTCGAAAATTAGCATTTCGATCTACCTATAATGCTCTGCTTAACTTGATGGACTCGTATTACATTACATAAAAAACTAATTTATTTATCTTATTTTATTATATTATTTCATCTATACCATAGGTACAATATTTGCATAATAGTGGCACACTTAGGTACACACACACATACACAATAAACTCTCACACAATCAGTTATTATATTTTAGAGTTAAGTCGTGCTCATTGATTCCTTATTTCTAAGATCAAGATTAAGAATTCTGTATAACCTAGATTAATTTTAACTGTGGCTTATATTATAATCTGGGTTCCGTAACACAACACAGGGTATCCTAGCTCAGGACCCAGCGATGTCGATGTTTGTATTTTGTTTATAGAAATAAACTGTTTGATTTCATTTCTCCACAACTTACCTACTTATGGGAAAAAAGGGTTGGCTTTAAATGACTTAGGCCGCATTTCACCAAACTCGAATAAGACTTACTCCGAGATTAGTCTATACAAATTCGGCATTTAATCTAGGTATAAGACCTTATTCTCGCTTGGTGAAATCCGCCATAAGTACTTTCAAAGTTACGATTAAAGTCTCTATTTTTAATCTTGTACAGTCGAGTTCATAAATATGTACACTTTAGTAACTTGTCACTTTAATCGCTGTGACAATTCATATATGGCTGTTTAAAAATGACATTAATAGACAAGGTAGGTACTAAAGTGTATTACATATTTATTAACTCTACTGTATGTACCTAGTCCCTGATAACAACAAAACAATCAAAATGATCCTTGCTCGCTAAAATGTTGAGAACCAATTGAATTAGAGCTGCTACCTATGCGTTTCCTTCGTTACCGGCTTGTAGGTACCTATTAGCCGTGGTGTCCAAGTAAGGGTCCTAGGTCCTAGGTGATGAATAAGACTTACACGCATACTTACCTAACAAATACATGGAACATGAACCCTCGGCCAGGATTTATGAGGGAGCATGCGCACCGCTCCAACAATTAGGGATGGGCGGTGAAATCGTTTCTGAATGAGATCGACAAATAAAGCCGTTTTAGGCCACGGCGTCATTAACAAATCGAATAGCCTACTTCTTTCTATTAACGTGATTGGGTCCAATCTGTTTTCGTTATCGATCGATAGCTCAACGGCGAACTTGAAGTGGTGATTCCTTTGAGTTTCTGTTAGGACGACTAGGTACCTACTGATGTGTACCGGCCAGCCGCTGCTCGCGCGAGCCCGTCGCGGCGCGCCCGGCGCTCATTATCAACCATTATCAATATTATCAGGGCGAGGTTAGATGCTCTACATTGTGAAATTTCGACCAACTACTAACTAGGTAATTACCGCATAATTGGTAATAATACTAACGTATTTCAACCGTTTCAAAGGAAACAAATGTGTTAAAAAGGCAAGTCGATTATGGGTAGTAATAATTGTGCGGGCGAGGCTGCGCGGCCCGTTTTAATTTTTAGTGTCTCGTGGCCGCGTGGCAACCTGGCGGTCGCAGACTATTGCTTCGTATGCCCCGAACCTCGAACCACGTGCAAGCCTCAATGTTCGACCGTACTAAAGCATTCACTACCAAGTGGACAAACAGTACCTACTTACTTAAGTATAGTTAGTACGTACTAGTTGTCCGATATTTTGTATGGGTATCAATTAACCGGTCAGCAAAATATTCTCATTTTGGTGAACAGAAATATGTATTTGGTCAGCCAAAATAGCTAGTTGGTAAGCAACTTATGGTTAGCAAACATTTATAAATCTGTCAGCAATTAATGACATATTGGGCTGCTCTAAATTATTTTGGTCAGCAAATTAAATATTTGAGCTGCATTGAACGACCCACAGATAATTAAATTTTGGTAAGCAATCAGAAGGTAAGCAAAATAATTCATTTTGTCCAGCAGAAAAAAGGAAGCAATAAAATCAAATTGGACATCAACAAAATGGGCGCAACTATTACAAAGTTCATTCAAATATACTCTCTTTTTTTGTAAATTATTCAATTTATATAGAATTATTCCTCTAGGGCACACTTTCCTCGCAGATACACCCTTG
Source organism: Acleris cristana (assembly GCA_948252455.1). Classification (NCBI taxonomy): domain Eukaryota; kingdom Metazoa; phylum Arthropoda; class Insecta; order Lepidoptera; family Tortricidae; genus Acleris; species Acleris cristana. Next base: position 15,937,589 of record OX411786.1, on the reverse strand, counting down.
AAAAAAGTTCGCCTTTATTCCTTATAGATCCCCTTTTTAAATACCAATGCAGTGTTTCCTAATATATACACTTTTGGGTACAGTTATGTACACAAAGGTGTAATTAACAAATTTACTGCCGTGTCGGCAACACACACATCCCAAACCCACCATCAAATTTACAAATTTAACAGAGTCGACGGAGCTCCGCTCACGCGGATCTCCTATTTCTGGGTTGTTCTGGCCCTCCGGGCCTGATATAAAAACGAACCTAACCTAACCTACCTCATATTTATGATACAAATTTTGGTTAATCTAGGGTGTGATTGTGATAGAAAATTGTGTGACAAAACTTAACTTGTAAACACTGCTGACTTTTCAAACTAAACGCAATCCACTTCTATATTATAGATGACCATTATTTGAATATGCATACCTCTTAATTAAACTGCTTACAGACATGTTTTTTCTGCTGACCAATTGTAAAATCTTGCTGCCCAAATAATTATTTTGCAGCTCGACTGTTTATTAGGCAGACAAATGACAAAAAAAGCTGATCGAAATTGTTTAAAATGTTACCCGTTTATAAATTGTTTGCTGAACAAAGAGTTGTAGCCCGATTTTTATTTATTGCCACCCAAATCTTTTTATGCTGCCCAAATGAATTAATTGCTGATTTTTTTTGCTGATCAATTTTAATAACGGCTGACCATTTAATTACTTCCCATTTTGTATTAATTATCAAATGAGTTGAATTCCGTCGAAAATCGTATTAGAGTCCGATTAGTCTTAGGCACAGAATAAGTAATAGTACCTACAACTACAGAAGCGACTCTCTGTGACAGCAAACATGCGAATTTAAACCTACTCAGAACGCGTTAACAATAAAAATATAAGTGCAAGGCATGGAAGTAACCTTGGTTACATTTCTGCGATCGATAGTGGGGGCGCTCCTAACGAGGCAAAATGCACCTTAAATCTGCGCCGCGAGAGTGTATTATTTCGCCCGTCATGAGCTTTACTGACTCCACCCACTTCGCAGGGCCGGTAGTTAGGTACCTACTTTTATTCTGTGGCAGTTGTGAGAAAAAAGAATTAATTTATTATTAATTGTAGTTTTCTTATGTAATTCGCTTAAGTTAAATGACGAGAAAAAATAGTAACTCCCTTTCTACTTGTTTGTGTAACTGTTGATCTGTCTAATTCAATCAGTTATAGATTTCTCTTTCTTAGGTAGGTGCAGTCAAGTTCATAAATTATGTATACACTTTAGTACCTTGTCTGTTTAATGTCATGTTCAAACTGCCATATATAAATTGTTACAACGATTAAAGTGACAAGGTACTAAAGTGTATACATATTTATGAACTCGACTGTACGTATGACAGACGTACTGAAATACTAAACTACCTATTTTAGGTAATAATAAATTTTTTGCAAGATGTAACGTCGATAAAAATGTTGAACATAACGTGAACGTCTTGGAAACTTAGCTAACTTATCTGCTAGGTATTTTCTGTTTTAAATTTTTTGGCGTTTACAATAAAATCAACGTTCCTATCTACCCACACGCGCATTAGTATTTAAGAGATATGGAATTATACCTGGCTGCGTTAGTAACTAAGTGTGCTACTCTGTTTGTGTTAAATATTGAAGCCTTAAAGTAATTAAATGTCCCGTTCTGATCATCAAGCGTATTATTTACCAACATACCAAATATCCCAAAGTGGTGACCCCGACGTGATCATGCCTAACGAAGATAAAACCACCGAACCAAATACAAAGCAAGAATTAGCAAGTTCTCCAACGCGAGAGCTTCTTGGGATATCTCTATCGCTACGCGTTCCACCTTTTTGGCGTGATCAACCACGCCTATGGTTTATCACCTTTGAAGCTGCCACCGCTGATCTGAAAAAAAATCAATCGCAGCTTGCTCAAATGGTAATCGCACGACTTGAAAAGCAGGACATACAACAAATCACAGACCTTCTATACCAGCCACCGAAAAATGATTATTATAAAGCAATCAAGGAGCGACTAATCTCCCTTTACGAGGAATCTGATAGTGAAAGACTGCGGAAGCTGCTATCCGAGATGGACATTGGCGATCAAAAAGCAAGTCAACTACTGCGCCGAATGCGGGAACTCGCCCGTGACAAATTTTCTGAAGAGACATTAAGACTAATGTGGATAAAACATCTACCACCGCACATAAGATCAGTCCTCGCTGTCAGCGAAACATTCAAAGAAAAAACCACACTCGATGAATTAGCTCGACTCGCCGATAAAATGATGGAGGAGTCCCACCAGATCGCCGCAGTCTCCGAACCCATACAAGTCATCCAGCGACAGCCATCATACCAGCAACCGCAACCTAATGCCGACACACAGTATCTGATAAGTGAGATAAGAAAACTCTCACTAGAGGTCGCGGAATTGAGGTCAAGACCCCAAACTGGTCACAACAGCCGTAGCTATCAGCGCGGACGCTTTCAAGATCGCGCACGCAGCGCATCGCGAGGAAGAAGTCGCACCAACTCACCGATGCCATACTGTTTCTATCACTTCAAATTTGGCATGGACGCAAGGAAATGTACACCTCCGTGCAGTTTCAAACCAATAAAACCCTCGGAAAACTAGAAACAACGCTGGCTGCGGCGGAATCCAGCGTATCAGAAGAGTCACACCGCCTATTTGTCGCAGATAAGCGAACAGGATTGTCATTTTTGGTAGACACAGGGGCAAACATTTCTGTCCTACCAAAGAGAAAAGGCGAATCGACGCAGCCGCTGCCATTTCCACTTTATGCAGCCAACAACACGATTATACCAACGTACGGCGAAAAAACATTAGAGCTCGACCTCAACCTTCGCCGTCCATTTAAATGGCATTTTATCATAGCCGCTGTGTCAAGACCAATTATAGGAGCAGATTTCCTCAAGTATCACCACCTTATAATCGACATTAAGAATCGAAGACTGATCGATGGAAAAACAAACCTAACAACGGTCGCGCAGCTCTGCACTACAAATACTCCTACTGTGCGCAGTATTGATGAAAATAAGGCGTACCACAACATATTAGCCGATTTCCCTGGAATAACAAGACTCACATCGATGAAGCTTAGCCCCAAACACACCGTCGAGCACCATATTGAAACCACCGGTCAGCCTATTTATTGTCGCGCCCGTCCGATCGCACCTCATCGCTACGAGAAAGTAAAAAAAGAATTCGAGAATATGATGCAACAAGGACTCTGCCGACCGAGTAAAAGTCCATGGTCATCGCCACTTCACGTAGTCCCCAAGAAAAATGGAGATCTCCGCGTATGTGGAGATTATAGAAGACTCAACGCCATTACTATACCGGACCGGTACCCCATACCGCGCATTCGCGATTTCACATACCAACTCGCGGGAAAGCAAATATTTACCACAATCGACCTCAATCGAGCTCATCAACAATTAGAGGTTACCCAGCAAGACGTAGAAAAAACAGCAATTATCACCCCCTTTGGCCTGTATGAATTTCCTCGCATGTGCCCAGGCCTACGCAATGCGGGACAAACATTTCAAAGGTTCATCCATGAAGTTCTACGAGGCCTAGACTACGTTTTCCCTTTTATTGACGACTTGTTATTGGCATCTACGAATGAAGAAGAGCATCGGATACATCTGCGCACTGTACTACAACGCTTAGAGGAGTATGGAATAACGATCAACCCGTCAAAGTGCGTTTTTGGTCAGCCACAAGTAAAGTTTCTCGGCTACCATGTATCTAAAGACGGGATTCAGCCGCCAGAAGACAAGGTGCAAGCAATAGTCAACTACGCTAAGCCACAAAACATCGAAGAACTACGGCGTTTCCTCGGAATGCTGAACTTCTATCGCGAAAACATCAAGGACGCAGCAAAATTACAAGCCCCATTAAACCAATACTTGCACAATGCAAAAAATAAGGATAAAACGATGATTAAATGGACCGACGAATCAACGAAAGCATTTCAAGCATGCAAAGTGAGCATCCAGAACGCCGCTTTACTTGCTCATCCATCAAACCGAGCACCACTAGCAATTTTCAGTGACGCGTCTGACAGCTCTGCAGGCGCAGTCATCCAACAGTATAACAACAATAAGTGGGAACCCCTTGCCTATTTCTCAAAGAAATTTACTGAAGCACAAAGAAAGTACAGCACCTATGATCGCGAACTTGCAGCTATCTACATGGCAACGAAGCATTTCCGCAAACTATTTGAGGGAAAACCGCTTACTATATACACGGATCACAAACCATTGACCTACGCATTTACAAAGAAAAATACCGACAACGAATCGCCGCGAAGAACCCGCCAACTTTTATACATTAGCGAATTTACAACAGATATACGTTACGTAAGCGGCACGGAGAATGCAGTAGCTGACGCGCTCTCACGGATCGAATCAATCTTTGCCTTCACAGCTATGTAGACGCCGGCTACACAAACATGCGACCTAGATCCCTAGATCATACCAAAATCGTAAAATTGTAAATTGGTTTCTACAAGCGGGTCTCAACATTTTTTCATATTTTAATGATTTATCTCAGTGGAAATGATGTTTCTAGTAAGTAATGGAAGCAGGTAGGTAGGTGTGTAGGTACTAACTACACACCTACCTAATTTAACGTTCGTTTATAACACGACCATAAAATAGTTATTATTAAGACCTAAAGATTAAATTTTTTAGTGCCGATTATCGAATAATGGCGGGAGGGGTATCTGGGAGCGGGGCGGGGCGAGCAGCTAATATCCTCACGGCCATCGTGCCAAATACATAGAGGAATATTGGAAATAGCCAATTCTATGCAAAGGAGACTTAGAATTTGTTGACTTAGAGACTTAGAAACTGTCTGCCTATCTTTTAATCTAAGACAATATAAGATATGTTAATCTAAGATAATATTATTAATTATGAATGTGTACCTACGTCTGAAAAGACAGGGTGTGGTGAAACTTTGTTCAGTAATTTGTAACTGCATTTTATGACCTGAATTCCATACACAATAAAGATTTATGATTTATTTATGATTTAAGATTAGGCTGAATAAGTTTATGCTTTAATAACATTCTGCTTAATACTTTAAAGCGAAATTAAAATCCTTGCGACGATTCGGCTCATCAGTATGCGAAACTAGACTATGACATAAGTGTTTATGCCAATGGACAATTATGTTTAACGTAATTATGCAATATATAATTATTACAAAAAAGTCATGCTTAAGAAGTGGTAACCCATTAGCGTTATTGTCTTTTGTTAAATAGGTCATTCTGATAGAGAACGGTAAAAGTACTGACGGCCTGCATGCATTGATGGGATGCATCCATACTAAGAATAAAAGTATCACAACGGTCATTCGGTCAATGGTGGTATTGTGAACCCGCGAGGCCGCGCTGGGGTGCTATAACGTATGCATCCGTGCGTCTGTCGGTCGTCAGTGGGATCGTAAACTCGGATTCGTAATTAGATTCCATCAAATCAAATTATTATACTTACCTAAAATACGTTAATTCGTGGTATAAACGGATTCGGACGCCGGCCGTTTTCTGTTTGAAAGTAGAAAGCTAGTTTCACTATCACAGGTGCTTCTTGGCTGGGTTTCATGAAATCTGTTCGGCCATTTAAAGTCCCAGATAGACATGCGAGTAAGTACGCCGTACTTATGGCTCGGTGACCTTGGGCTCTACTTTGAAATCAGTAATTCGAACTTCGTATCGCCCCGTCACTTTCTTGCGAATTAGTGACGCGTCGAGAGCAAAAGGGATAGCAGTAGACGAAGTTCGAATTACGGATTTCAATGTAGAGCCTCTTACTCGCCAGTGTGTCACCCTAAGTATGCGAACTTCTAAAGGTAAACACAGGCGAAAATGTCGTCGAGCTTTAAGTACGCGTACTTACTCGCCCGTCTATCTGCGACTTGAGAGTTATCTGCTCTAAAGGAAAGCGGTCGCTGTGATGTCGGGAGCTTTTATATATTAAAGTATTTATGAGTTTAGATTCTGAAACTTTCTCGGGAGCATCATCTCTTCATTCGCGGGTATCGTATGTTGAACTCCGCCGAGCGGCGGAACAATGAACAGAGTCGTCGCCACCGGAAGTGATTTATTTATTTATTTATTTCAGAAACATACCTACAAGCTCAGTCAGTACACCAAAACGCTTATACATTAGGTCAAAACAGTACACATAATATAATATGTTGAATACGAGTAACTACTACTTAACTTAAACTTACTGACTAACAGGCAGAATACAATTTAAATAACTATTTATCTTTCTTGCAAAAGAAGCCGGTGTATCAAAAAATATATCAGCATCCGGGACATGTATCGTCATATCATTAAGGAGTGAAATGATTGTGATACACAACGCCTGCAGTCACGAGAAGCTAGCGGCTCGTGCTGGGCAAACTAACTATTACGGCAACCACCACGGATGAACTCTGCGGCCGAACTCGGAGGTAAATAAATACTTAAATAAACAAATACTTACCTACGTTGGAAAGGCTAATTGGCTAAGGAACACTTTACAAACTTTACAGTAGAGCGATGTAAAGTTTTATTTCGTTTTTTTAATATAGCTTGTATCGAAATTTTATTATTTACTAAATAGTTTTCATTGAAATATGCTTGTTTACGAAGAAAATGTCTCGTTAGACAATGGTGACTTTTGACCACCGAGGGAAAACCGGTTAACAACCTCCTGTGGATATATTATTCGTATGACTACAGCTAACAAATCTTCAATCTTTTGTGATGATAAAGGTCATTATTGCTAGTTCTTTAGTTAAATCGTCTATATCGATAAGCGTAAGCTACGTAAAGCTGTTCAGCAGTGGACGAGTATATGCTGAGAAGAAGAAGAAGCTGCGTAAGTTGACTTCGACACATGTGTTTCAACTGTCTCAGTCGTGCAGCGGAGTGACGGCGCGACTACACGGCGCATGATGTTCAGAGGCGCTCTAGACAAGATACATTACATTATGGTACATCACGTGACTTTCCGTACACTGGTAGACCACGTGACTTTTCGTATCACGTCATCTACCAGTGACGTGATTGGTTTAAAAACGAAACGAATAGAAACGCTAGTAAGCGTAATGCATCTTATCTTGGCAAGGGCCTCTGGGTTCGATTCTGCACCGTGTGGGGCGTCGGCTGGCCCGTGGAAGTCGCTCCTTTGAGCCTTCTTGTGGCGTGATGGGTGGACTGCGGGTGAGGGGAACCGACCCGCAGGCGGGGCGGGGCCGCAAGGAAGAGGGTCGTAGGTATTACGGTGCGCCGTTGTCCCTATACAATGAGGCCGGGATTGCGGGGGGAGAGGCGTTGGTATTGAGATCTGCCGATCTCCCTACCCTCCGCAATCTGACGGGGACGCAACGTTGTTTGCGGCGTGGTGGGGCTGCAGAGGAAGAGGAGTAGATACCGGTATTACGGTGAATGCGCAAGCATGCCCTGCGGCCCTCGCCAACAACGGCGTGGAGGGAGAATCGCTGGGTTTTTAATAGGTATATTTTGGCCACTCTCGGTTGGTGATTCCCACATAACCACCTTAGGCTCCTCCGCGCCCAAGTGGTATGTATTAAAGCGTTTTCCCAGCGAGAAAAAAAACAATATACGGGCTCAGCCTAGTTTGGAATTCACCGGATATGCACTGCTTTTGTTTTTATAACCATGTGATTTGTTTAAATGAATTTGTTTTATTCTATTCCCAAAAAATGTCCCATTAGTCAATTTATGTTTCTGGCGTCGTATGATATTATTAAGAAGATTGTGAAGCTAAAAATTTCCATACAAAATGCGATAACGTTTTTCTTCCCTTAAACCTAGGCCGATTTTTTCGATTTTTTAAAATGTTTTAGATATTATGAAAAACTAGGTCTGTACGTTTTCATTTCCAAGAAAATATTACTTGGAAAGAAACAAAGAAAATAAAAATCGGAAACGTACAGACCTAGTTTTTCATAACAACTATAACATATTCAAAAACCTTGAAAATCGGACTTGATATAGGGTGTTAAAAGCGTTATCGCCCGGAGCTAAATTTGTATGGCAAAACTTTGACAGCTACGCGATTTAAGAGTCGGTTCACAATCTTCTTAAATGTACTTAGGTAATTAAGTAATAAACATTGAATAATTATCTATCTAAACAAGTTTGAAAAGCCCATGATGTTGGCCGACTGCTAGTGCTAGGTGTGACTGCCGGCTAGTGTCGCCCCTCGCCAGGGCTCGGGTGTGCGTAGTGTGTGTTGTGTGTTGTGTGCGGCACTGACCGGCGCTGTCGGGCACGGTGTCGTAGTGGCAGTTGATCAGCAGCGCCGTGCGGCGCGACGGCGGCTCGGGCCGCCCGCCGCGCGCCGACAGCCGCGCCACCACGCTCTGCACGTCGCGGTACACGTTGTTCATGCCTGCGGATCATGCGCACCTCAGGACACTCCAATTATACTTAATAGGCTAGTGTCCTAAAAAAAACTAATTAGTCCGTCATTTACATTATTAAAAAATATTGAACAAATATTTTTTCTCTGTCAATTAAACAAAAAATTACGAAGATATAGTGCGTTGAAGTTTCGCGTGACGTCACGCCCTGGGATACTTTTTATCACGTTGTGACTTAACGAGCCCCCATTCCCGAACTTTGATGCGCGTTATATTTGTCAATTTTGATTGATTTGTAAAAGCAAAATATACGTGTTCAATATTTTTTGATAATTTTACTGACGGACTAATAAGCATTTTTTTTTTTTACCCAGGACACACCCCTATTAGGTACACGTTCAAGTTTGACATTTACTCATTTACTTCTTCTTTATGGTGTACATCGGATTGTCGTACGCAGAATTATAAGAAGAGTGATGAGAAACAAAGAGGATGAGAGTACCGTCGAGGAAGGTGAGCGGGAAGGCGCCGCTGGCGGAGTGCACGTCGATCTCGAGCAGGTGGTGCGGCGCGGCGGCGGCCGCCACGCCGCGCAGCGCCGCCACCAGCACGCCCACCGCCAGCACCTCGTTCTCGTAGCTGCCCGCTACCTGCACACACGCGCACTGTACCCACGCTACTATACTATCTATCTCGCTGTGTGTTCGACGCGGAGGTGAGCCGTACCCGGGGCCCGATCTTGGTGAGGTTAACGAGGAACTCGTGCGCGACCTCGGCGATGAAGGTGTCGGGCGGCGCGCCGCGCCTGGCCGGCTCGGGCAGCAGCTCGCCGGCCGCGAGCAGCGCCAGCGCGGCCGCCACGCTGGCCAGCGCGCCGGCGGTCAGCCAGCGCAGCCGCAGCGGCGACACCGCCAGCACGTTCTCCTTCACCATCTCGCCGTACGAGTCCGACGAGCTGCTGCTGGAACAACTCCATTGTTCGAACAACTCTCTTGTGATATAGGGTTCCGTACCAAAATGGTAAAAAAGGAACCCTTATGGTGCGACTTCGGTGTCTGTCTGTCTTTACGTATGTCACAGCAGTTTTTCTCTGAACTTGGCATCTTAGGCAACCTAGGTATGTTTAGTAAAAAAATTTTTTTTTTGCTATGTTTGAAAAGGAGTCTAGAATGGGGTTGAAAAATGAAAGTGATTTGATTAAAGAAAACAGAGTGTCATTAAATATGAAAGGCCTCATTTACTTATTATAGTTTTCCGTGACGTACTTTTTGATATAGGTATATCCAAAGTGTTCCAAAGAATGACGTTTCCCCCCTTATATCCAAATGGACCAAAAAATCTGAAAAATTATGCGAAAAATAAAATATAGCTGTTAAATTTTATAATTTTGGAAAAAAATGCAAAACATCTGTATTAAAATTTAGGCTCGTTAAAGCATAGAAAATAGTTCATAACAAAATGAGTATTTTCTTTTGCGTTTTCCGGCACAGTACCGAATCGACCATGTAGCAAAATGTCCAGTGACGCAAATTGACCAAAAAGCGACATGTCCATTACGTAAATTGAACATTTTGTGAATATGCCTAAATCGTAAAATACAGAATTAGCATATAGTCCATAAAGCGACACGTCTAGATAACAACAAGTCTAAGTATGTAAATTGAAGTTTACCTATATAATGTTTATTTTTCTCTTTATAATTTGATGGGTTCTTGTGAACAAGACACTTTAGAAATGAGAACACATTGTGATGTTTCTCGCCGGACAGCTACTTTTAATTGTTCGGCAGCATGAGCATTTCATGCTTACTCAAAGGACTTTGCTTACGGCGGCGTCGTTGATCGGGTCGCCACCTTCCCGAACACATGGTTGAGGGAGGCGATGGCTGAGATACGTGTCATATTCGTGAACGGGTGCGGTCCGGTCTGTTCACTCTTGGAAGGACCTGTTTTCCAGTTAGTTATTTTAATTATCGTTCCTGACGTACAGACCTCGTCATTAGTCGTCATGTTGTTCTCCTAGTCACTATTTTTAATTTAATGTTATTGTATTGAGCTTACATTTGTGATGTTTGTTTGTGTTAGTTTTAAAATAATTATTTATTTGTTTATGGGTATCATTTAACCGATCAGCAAAATATCCTTATTTTGGTAAACAGAAATATGTATTTGGTCAGCCAAAATAGCTAGTTGGTAAGCAACTTCTGGTTAGCAAACGTTTATAAATCTGTCTGCAATTAATGATATACTGAACTGCTCTAAATTATTTTGGTCAGCAAATTAAATACTTGAGCTGCATTGAGCGACCCACAATTAATAAAATTTTGGTAAGCGATCAGTAGGTAAGCAAAATATTTCATTTTGTCCAGCAAAAAAAGGGGGCAAATTTACTGCTGTGCCGGCAACGCACATATGCCAAACCCGCCATCAAATTTACAAATTTAACAGAGTCGACGGAGATCCGCTCACGCGGAGCTCCTGTTTCTGATTGTTCTGGCCCTCCGGGCCTGATATAAAAACAAACCTAACCTAACCTACCTATATTTATGATACAAATTTTGGTTAATCTAGGGTGTGATTGTGATTTCTAAATTTGTGTGACAAAACTTAACTTGTTATTACTATTAGCCTCAAAAATACCAACGCTTGGGTGCTCGCGTCACGTGGTCTGATTTCGCTCCGCCCATAATAATGAACACTGCTGATTTTTCAAACTAAACGCAATCCAATTATTTATTTAGCTTACCATTATTTTAATATGCACACCTATTAATTAAACTGCTTACAGACATGTTTTCTCTGCTGACCAATTGTAAAATCTTGCTGCCCAAGTAATTATTTTGCAGTTCGACTGTTTATTAGGCAGACAAATTAAATGATAAAAAAAGCAGATTAATATTGATTAAAATGTTAACCGTTTGTAAATTGTTTGCTGAACAAGAGTTCTAGCCGGATTTTTATTTATTGCCAGCCAAATCTTTGCATGCTGCCCAAATGAGTAAATTGCTTATTTTATTTTGCGAATCAATTTGAATAACGGCTTACCATTTAATTACTTCCCTTTGTTTATTACCTTGTAATGTTACTTTTAAGTATTATTGTATTTTATGATTGGAAAAAAAATCCTTCTGCTGGAGTTTCTTGACTGAATAAATATTTTGAATTTAGTAAAATATTAAAAAGTACAAAATGTAAAGTACCTACTGCTACTGTCGACCACAAAGCTACACTTAGCGGCAAAAATAACCGCCCACCCGCCTTTTGTTCATACAAGTGTTAACAAATGTTACTTCTTAAATTAGACAATAACGTCAAGAATACTCAACCAATTTGATTCATCTTGTTTTATTTTTCAGCTAAATAACCCTGGTTTAAAATGGTGTACAAATATTCTTCTTAAGTGTCGTGAATTTTCCCAAAGAAATAACAAAGGATCCATAAATCACCCATCCATAGCAAATTATTGCGTTTTGCTTGATATGTCTTTCAAGTGACTTGAGTGTAATTTTGAAAAGTACTGCTTCTTTTATGATTATTATTGGTACGCCATTTTGTGCCTCGATTATTTTTCTGAAAAACAAAACAAGCTGAAGTGAATTTGGTTAATTTTATTATTCTTGATGTTATTATCTGATGTGAGAAGGTATATTTGTTAACACCTGTATGAATAAATGACTGGTGGGCGGTTATTTTTGCCACTGAGTGTAGTTGGGCTAACTGCTTTTGATAAGATTTTACAATATGCTATCAGCTTTTTGGACATTATATAATTTGGACATTATGCTACATCGACTTATTGCTATTTTTTTGTTCTGTGTTGTTGACATTATGTAAATTGGGCAAAATGCTAATATGACCACTGATATTTCGCTTATTGGTCAATTTGCGTCACTGGACATTTTGCTACATAAACGATTCGGTACTCAGCCCGTTTTCCATTTTTTTATTATTATCCTACAAATTGGATCATACAACAATACAATTATACAATTCAAAGCTTATGAGTACACTACATATCTTTACATCCTAAGACAGTAGACACACTATTATTATCTTAAATACGGAACCCTCAGAGTGCGAGTCCAACTCGCACTTGATTGGTTTATTTGATATTATTAGAGCAGCAGTTTAATTATATAAAAAGACGAAAACTATAAAACATTTTAGGCAACATATTATAGTGGGTAGGTTTCATTACGACTTTGTATCATACTGCATACATAATAGGTACCTGATCTTTTTCTCAAAATACTAGATTTTTAATGACTAAAATTCATAAAACCTTTATCCCAAAATGCCTTAAATTCAACATTACTTAATCCCTAAACCGGTTGGTGAACCTTCTTCTACGACTGCCTTTGCCTCACTATACTGTCATAGTCATTATTTGTTCATTCAATATTTTAGACAGTTTTTTTTTCATTTTAGTCATTTTCATGCCATATCATATAATTATTCAGGTAAGTTTTGGGAATTGGGAATCAGATGTTTTGGTTCCAAGTCATTATGAAATCTTGGGTTTTTTAAGAATTACAAATTATTGCATATAAGACAGGAAGTTAACTTAAGATTTAGTCCAATTTAAGATTATTTTAAGGCATTAAGAAATTCAGTTGTAATGAAACCCACTCATAACACCCTAATTAAAATGAATATCTCACCTACACTCTATGATATCTAATATATTTTGCTATAGTAAATTGAAAGAAATGACAGCCACAAGTAGCAAATTTTTTACTAGTTGCAAATTAGATTAAGTTTACCATGTAATGTGAACATAATTATTCACACATGTACTGTGCATATGAAGCAACATTCCAATAAGAATTGTTTTTTAACCCCTGACGCAAAAAAGAGGGCTGTTATAAGTTTGACGTGTAAGTGTGTGTGTGTGTGTGTGTGTGTGTGTGTGTGTGTGTGTGTGTGTGTGTGTGTGTGTGTGTCTGTCTGTGGCACCGTAGCTCTTAAACGGATGAACCGATTTGGATGCGGTTTTTTTATTTGAAAGCAGGTTTTCTAGCAGTGGTTCTTAGACATTTTATATCAAAATCAGTTCAGCCGTTTTTGAAGTATTGAACTTTGAAATGTCAATGTCGGGGGTTTTCCAACATTTTGTTGGTTAGGTTATTGTGATTGTTTCACCCTATAGGCTCAACAAGCAAAGAACAATGGTTTTTTCATAATAGCTGCATATAACTTCGTATGTGGTGTTCTTAATTTGCCAATGAATGACTATTACAATTAATAACATCTGTTTGGAAGCTATGATGCCACAGAACGACACATAGACACACATGTTAAACATTGAAAAAGAAAGAGTGTGTGTTTGTTACTCTTTCAAAGCTTTACTGCTGAACTTATTTAACTCAATTTCATAATAAATATTTTAAAACGGTATAGCCATTTTATTCCGAATAAAAACTACTGAGGAGCACGACACGTTAGAGCTTATCGCAAGCCATAATAATTAAAGTACTGGATCTATCCTACGAAAAAAAAAGTAGCAATTCCTTGGTTGCGCAAACTTTTTTGATTGCCAATGAAGCACTGGTTCCTGCCCTGGTACTATACGTTTAGCGATGATAGTGATAACAGAACTATAGAAGAATACTACCTGGACAGCATGTCTGAGGACGAAGGCATGGTGCGTTCGCTGGCTAAAGTTACAGCAATGAATCGCGTGTTACACCAGCTTGTTACGAAGTATAGTTTTGTCTCATTATTTCGCCGCAAGCCGCAAAAACAAGCGACAACTTCGCTTCGGCGACCCAGCACTACTCGCCCGCAACCAGAGCAACCACAGACTAACTAAAACTATGACATGTTGATATTGTTGATAAGACGTCAAAAATGTCAGATAAATGTCATCCATATGTCATCGGAAGGTGTTTCGGTAGTGGAAAAAATCACGTGTTAACATGCGTCCTGAGGCTCTACTTTGAAATCCGTAATTCGAACTTCGTCTATTGCTATCCCTTTTGCTCTCGAAGCGTCACTAATTTGCAAGAAAGTGACGGGGCGATCCGAAGTTCGAATTACTGATTTCAAAGTAGAGCCTCTGAACTGAAGCCCTACTTTGAAAATCGAAGTTCGAAGTTACGTTAGCTCCATCTCTTTCTCTCCATCTATTCTCAGTTAGTTGTAGAAAGGAATGGAGCTAACGTCTTCGAACTTAGATTTTCAAAGTAGGGCCTCTGCTTCTGTCAAGTCTGTCATTTTGTCATTTGTCATTCGCATATGTCATACGCGTGTCCACAGATTATAGGATATCGCGTGTCATTTGCGACGTTTGCGTCATTTTGTTGTGGTTTTTTTCGCGCTGAGATTCCGAAGACTCGAATTTAAATCGTGATTTTTAATGTGAGATGAAGAGTTCGTAGGTGTTCATAGTTTAGAGATATCAGCCCGAATCGGCGATGGCGACGTGGGAGGGCTATGGCGTATCGGTGCGCTGCGGCGCCCTGGGCTGCTACCAGGGCACCATCCTGGCGGCCGACGGCGAGTCCATCACGCTCACCAAGCCCTTCCGCAACGGGTTCCCCTACCCGAAGGCGCAGGTCACGCTGAAGTAAGTGTAGTACGCCCTGAACATTGTCTATCGTACACGAACGCAAAGTTTGTTGGTTATGAATTGTAAACATTCAGATGCTCTAATCCCCTTGCGCCGGTTCTTGGCTACAAACTTTTCTTTACGTCTCACGATGCTACTTTCTAGACTATCCAACTCAGCTGGCCTACGTTGCTCAACTGGCCTGCCTGCAAGAACAAACACATAGCGGAGGTGCCCCTCAGCGGCACCCCCTCACTGCCCGCGTAAAGCAGACACAGTGCTTAGCACTAACTGCGAAAAAGTACTCAAAAAAACTTTGCAGATGTTCAAATTATATTTTATGTGCAAAATAAAGAGGTATAATTAAAGTTTTAACAGATATTCTACAACTATCCCGTATCAAGCCTATGGGGCCTAAGTTTACTATATGTCCAGATACTTTGGATGCAGTATTTAAAAACAGTTCATTCAGACCAACTTTAAAGAGCTGAATCTTTTGAACTGTAACAAATAGAAAGTTGTTCTTTTTTTCAGAATATGTGTTGGTACTATAGATTTAATAACAAAAAAAAAAAAACAATGCATAGAAACTGGACTGTTAAAGAGAGCTTTAAAGGATATCTATTTCCAAAATTAAAAATATTCTTATACATAGTGCACTCCATACTAGGTACAGATACATGTATGTAGAGTATTGTAGAATAGTCATTTAGTCATTTAAAAATAACTAGATTGGTTGAATTTTGGTTATATGTGTTAATAACTTAGTTTCAGATAAGTCAAAAAAATAAAAATGGTATGTTTATTATTCTTAATATGCTTTTTAAACAATGTGATCAAAAACTTTGACTAGATAAGTGCCTCCCCCATCTTGCGCACGTGCACGGAGCTGGTGCACGCTTGGGTGTCTATAATGAAAAATAGTATGAGCAGCGCAAATTAGCTGTGCGCGTGTGATAGGTTTTTGTAGGTACACGCCCAGAGCGGGTGTGAGTGCCTGCTCCGTGCAAGCGCTCCGTGCGCGCAAGACAGCAGAGGCAATTAGAGTCAAAGATCACTGACAACTGGGAATTTTATCCGTTCCAGATCCTCAGACATCAAGTCACTGGAGATAATCTCTTCGCGCGCGGAGGAGGCGCCCGCGCACAGCACGGTGCTGGCGGCCGGCAAGCGCCGCGCGCCGCGCGCCTCCGTCGGCGAGAGCCTGCAGGCGCCCGCCGCGCTGCCCGCGCCGCCCGCGCCGCCCACCCCGCAGGCCCAGCCAGGTACATGAAGCTACATGCACAATACTAATTCTCAAAAATAAGCTGGGGCACACTAGCAGTGCTGGAGAAAACTTGGTGTAATATAAATTGCCGTCGTCAAAACACGAAATAATAATTCTTATAGCTAAAGCCTTGATCACGCGTACCGAGCAAACGGGCGAGACAGTGCTCTCGGCCGAGTACTCGGTGCGTATAAACATAGCGCCGAGTGTTCGCCACTATTCTTGGTATGTGTGATCAGGGCATTAGGGCGGCCACATACATTCGGAATTTGGAATATCGATTCGATTCGGAATTCCGTGTATACATCACACACATACGTTTATTTATGTTCAGAATTACAAGCTTCAGTTCAGAGTAGCAAAAGTATGTATGAATGTTTGATGCGACCCATACAAATTATATGGAAGAGTTGCATTCGGAACGGTTTTTTTCGTGCGGAATTCTGAAATCACAGGCCATCATTCGGAATTCGGTGTGTGGTAGGTTAATTGATTTGTATGGATTAGCTGCCTTCGGAATTCCGAATCGATATTCCGTTTCAGAATTCCGAATGTATGTGGCCGCCCTTAGAGTCGGCGTTGGTATGACGTGCGTGTGTCCGCAGCGGGCGGCGGCGAGGGCGGCGGGCGCGGGCGCGCGGGCGCGGCGCGCAGCCAGCCCATCGACATCCAGGGCGCGCGGCCGGCGCGCGCGCCGCTCGCAGGTGCGTCCCCGTGCCGGTGCTGCTGGACCGACACGGGCCCTGATAATAACTCGCACTGGATATGTAGTTACAAGTGATAGGTACATTACCAGTGTAGTGACGCGTCAGGTCGGTCTCGGCAGGTAGCTACGGCGCGCCGGGCTCGACGCCGAAGGGCCGCGGCGGTGACAAGGCGCGGCGCCGCAACGAGGCGTGCTTCGGCTCCGCCGCGCTCGAGGAGCTCAACCAGGACTTCGACTTCGAGGGCAACCTCGCGCTCTTCGACAAAGAGGTATGCCAGTCCGAGGGGAACACTCGACTAGCTCGATTTGAAATAAGTACCTAATCTCGAAAGTAGAGCTCTTATTCATTATTAAATAGCCAATCTCCGTTGTATGGTTTGTATATTTAGCGCTGGCAATTTGCAAGGTCGTCTAGTGTTTCCTCACAGGTAGCGTAATTCGGTAATTCGGTACTAACGGGTTTTGCTACCACTTGTTCCGTGTTCGCAGGCGCTGTGGCAGCAGATGCGGCCGGACGTGGTGCGCGTGGCGGCGGCGCGCGACGAGCTCGCGGGCGCGGGGGCGGGCGCGGGCGCGGGCGCGGGCGGCAAGCTGCGCCACGACCAGAACGTGCTGCGCGCCGAGCCGCCCGACACCGAGCCGGTGCAGGTGCCGATCGAGGTACGCTGCACCTGCGTGGCCTAAACGAGGACGCATAGAACTTACTGCAACCAGACATAGTCGACGGGACATTGTCTTCATCCTCACTCTTTTCTTGGGTCAGTTCATAAGGGCCTTTGTTTAAGGGAAACCATGTTAATTTGCAGCATTAAAAATTAGGAAAATAATATAAATAAAAAAAAAATAAGAAGAATGTTAGTTGAGCGTGTACTCGTTGTGTTGTAGCTGCGCGGGCCGGTGTGGTACGTGACGGACGGCGGCGTGCGCGTGCCCTCGCTGAGCGCGGGCGCGCGCCAGCGGCTGTGGGGCGGGCTGGCGCGCGCGGCGCCCGGGGACCCGGCGCTCACGCTGCTGGCGCGCGCCGCCGCCGACGTCGTGCTGCGGCTCGTCGGCGGGACCCGCAGGTCACTATACACTGTACACTGTACACTATACGCTGAGCGCGGGCGCGCGCCAGCGGCTGTGGGGCGGGCTGGCGCGCGCGGCGCCCGGGGACCCGGCGCTCACGCTGCTGGCGCGCGCCGCCGCCGACGTCGTGCTGCGGCTCGTCGGCGGGACCCGCAGGTCACTATACACTGTACACTGTACACTATACGCTGAGCGCGGGCGCGCGCCAGCGGCTGTGGGGCGGGCTGGCGCGCGCGGCGCCCGGGGACCCGGCGCTCACGCTGCTGGCGCGCGCCGCCGCCGACGTCGTGCTGCGGCTCGTCGGCGGGACCCGCAGGTCACTATACACTGTACACTGTACACTATACGCTGAGCGCGGGCGCGCGCCAGCGGCTGTGGGGCGGGCTGGCGCGCGCGGCGCCCGGGGACCCGGCGCTCACGCTGCTGGCGCGCGCCGCCGCCGACGTCGTGCTGCGGCTCGTCGGCGGGACCCGCAGGTCACTATACACTGTACACTGTACACTATACGCTGAGCGCGGGCGCGCGCCAGCGGCTGTGGGGCGGGCTGGCGCGCGCGGCGCCCGGGGACCCGGCGCTCACGCTGCTGGCGCGCGCCGCCGCCGACGTCGTGCTGCGGCTCGTCGGCGGGACCCGCAGGTCACTATACACTGTACACTGTACACTATACGCTGAGCGCGGGCGCGCGCCAGCGGCTGTGGGGCGGGCTGGCGCGCGCGGCGCCCGGGGACCCGGCGCTCACGCTGCTGGCGCGCGCCGCCGCCGACGTCGTGCTGCGGCTCGTCGGCGGGACCCGCAGGTCACTATACACTGTACACTGTACACTATACGCTGAGCGCGGGCGCGCGCCAGCGGCTGTGGGGCGGGCTGGCGCGCGCGGCGCCCGGGGACCCGGCGCTCACGCTGCTGGCGCGCGCCGCCGCCGACGTCGTGCTGCGGCTCGTCGGCGGGACCCGCAGGTCACTATACACTGTACACTGTACACTATACGCTGAGCGCGGGCGCGCGCCAGCGGCTGTGGGGCGGGCTGGCGCGCGCGGCGCCCGGGGACCCGGCGCTCACGCTGCTGGCGCGCGCCGCCGCCGACGTCGTGCTGCGGCTCGTCGGCGGGACCCGCAGGTCACTATACACTGTACACTGTACACTATACGCTGAGCGCGGGCGCGCGCCAGCGGCTGTGGGGCGGGCTGGCGCGCGCGGCGCCCGGGGACCCGGCGCTCACGCTGCTGGCGCGCGCCGCCGCCGACGTCGTGCTGCGGCTCGTCGGCGGGACCCGCAGGTCACTATACACTGTACACTGTACACTATACGCTGAGCGCGGGCGCGCGCCAGCGGCTGTGGGGCGGGCTGGCGCGCGCGGCGCCCGGGGACCCTGTTTTGTGTACCTGTACTGTGATGTCTGTGATTACTGGAGCCGGAACGATCTCCCTGGCTGCAGGCTGGACCCGCGCAACGCGCACCAGCGGCCGACGGCGGGCGTGGCGCTGGGGCGCGGCGCGGCGGCGGCGGCGGGCGCGGTGTGCGCGCGGCTGCTCGCGGCGCACGGCGTCGACACATACGTCATCCCGCCCACAGGTACTCGCTCCCTCCTGGCAGGCTGGACCCACTAGCTAGTTTTTGTAAGCGTCAGAACCCCTGGACCAATGGAGATATTTGATGTTTAGGAAATACCAAAATACAGTACCTTTTTGGTACTATTTGATACCTAACTTCAAATAATTAGTACCTCGATAGACAGCGAAAAAACGAGTAAAGAAAGTGGCCAGACATTCTGACGTCACTTTTTTTTTACATAGTTCGAGACAGCAAAACTAATTTATCTCTTTATAAATATTTAGTACCTTTTTAGTACCCTAATATACAATATTTTAATTTGTTTTTGGCGTACCACAAAAATGTTACGCATGAAAAATTTGTTTCGATGATGGAATTTTGCACAGGGGCTCTACTATGAAATCAGTAATTCGAACTTCGGATCGCCCCGTCACTTTCTTGCGAATTAGTGACGCGTCGAGAGCAAAAGGGATAGCAATAGACGAAGTTCGAATTACGGATTTCAAAGTAGAGCCTCAGTGTCATTCATTTTAAGGTTATTTCCATGGCCTAAAAATGGTCCATACACAATCACTGAAAATGGCGATAATTCTCCATTAAAAAAAAAAGAATAGTATACCTACACACCTGCCTTACTCAGAGACGTCAATTATATTTAACGCTTGATTAAAGTTGCTGCTGTCACTTTCTTTGCTACAGCAATAGAATAAGACAACACGTCACTTAACAAGCATTAAATTTAATTGACGTCTCTGAGTGCGGCAGTAATAAACACTGAAATAAAGCATTAAATATGACACATTTAAACGTAATAAAGTCAATTTAAATAAAATATAGATTTAATTATACCATTTATAACATTTATTACGCGTTTATGTTATTTCGGCAATTTATTTTGTTTATGAACACAATTTCTATAAAAATAACGTCAAACTATAAAGTTATTATTTACCAGCGGCAGCGGCCGCGAAAATGTATACAAATTTCATAACGTAGGTACCTGGTGTTTTACTTTTTAAAACCATGTTCGGACTAGGATAACTAACTCCAAACAGCCAGACAGTCGTGCAATCAAAATCCTTCCTTGTATATTTTACTTTTTAAATGTCATAGACTAAAAAGTCAAACATTTTCAAACAGCGTTTACAGCGTATTTAATTAAAAGTGTATCAAATAGTTTGACGTTATTTTTATAGAAATTGTGTTCATAAACAAAATAAATTGCCGAAATAACATAAACGCGTACTAAATGTTATATTAAATGGTATAATTAAATCTATATTTTATTCAAATTGACTTTATTACGTTTAAATGTGTCATATTTAATGCTTTATTTCAGTGTCTATTTGTGTATTACTGTTCTTTTTTTTTGAATGGAGAATTATTGCCATTTTCAGTGAATGTGTATGGACCATTTTTAGGCCGTGGAAATAACCTTAAAATTAATGACAACTGAGGCTCCACTTTGAAATCCGTAATTCGAACTTCGTCTATTGCTATCCCTTTTGCTCTCGACGCGTCACTAATTCGCAAGAAAGTGACGGGGCGATCCGAAGTTCGAATTACTGATTTCATAGTAGAGCCCCTGTGCAAAATTCCATCATCAAAACAAATTTTTCATGCGTAACATTTTTGTGGTACGCCAAAAACAAATTAAAATATTGTATATTAGGGTACTAAAAAGGTACTAAATATTTATAAAGAGATAAATTAGTTTTGCTGTCTCGAACTATGTAAAAAAAAAGTGGTCCAGACATCCTGACGTCAGAATGTCTGGCCACTTTCTTTACTCGTTTTTTCGCTGTCTATCGAGGTACTAATTATTTGAAGTTAGGTATCAAATAGTACCAAAAAGGTACTGTATTTTGGTATTTCCTAAACATCAAATATCTCCATTGGTCCAGGGGTTCTGACGCTTACCAGTTTTTGGTTTGTCAATAGTACATTGTTGCAGAGGATAGAAAGTACGCGATTTTTGGACGAGTCATATAGAGGGCCGAAACGTAGTTGAGGCCCTCTAGTGTACGAGTCCATAAATTGCACTTTCTACCGGGGTAGACATAGTGCTTTTCACAACTACTGAGAGGAAATAAAATAAAAATTCATATTCAAAACTTTCAATTCACTTTCAATAGTGTTAGTCAATTGGCGTCGGTTTTTCAAAGGTAGTATAGAAGCTGTATCACCGCCAATTTTACCATAGGTAACTTTTTTTTAATCTATTCTCGTGGCACTCGAGATTAATAAACTAACATATGAGATGAAGATGTCAACTCCATATAAAATTGTATTTGTTTTGCCATATCTCCCATGTAATTTCATCTCTAGTGGTTCGAGATTACGGGCCAAGTTTGAATTACATTGAAAAAAAAAGCAATGACATAGTTTTTAGTCTGTGTATTTTTTAGCAAAAATACACCTAATATGTGTGAAAGCGCGAGTCAACAAAATGGTGTGTTCTGATTGGTCGATTTCAATTTTTCATTTTAAGGAGCTATGACACAAAAATTTATTGATTGGTTTTCATTGGTTCTTAAAGTTGGACAACAATGTTCTCGACCAATCAGCAAACATGCCGACAAAAACATTCTTGGTGTGTCCTTATAAGTGACGTTTTGTGACCCCAAACAAGACCATCTATGGCCATATTTTCGAGCAGTGTTGTCAAAATATTTTTTCTCAAATATGCAATGGAATGTTGGCGTTATGTTAGTTATTTTAGGCTTCAAAGTACGTTTCGGGCGGAACACTCGAGAGAGCTGTAAAGGAATTTCATACAAAATTGAAGGCCTAGGCCGGGAATTAATTTCTGTTTTAAATTTATTGTAAACATTGCGGCTGTGATTATGAACAGACTAAATAGCTGTTTTTTTATATATTTAAGCCGTGCATCCACCAAAGCGTTTGCATGTTCAAATAAAGTCGATACCCGGTTATGTATGAGAGTTATTTAAAAGTTTGAATGTAATTATTATTAAATCTAAAATCGACGTCATGGTTCCTAAGAACAGATTTCGCTATCTCTCATAGTTTCCGACTTCTCCATACTGACCCATTTGGATTGTACACCCTGTATAGTGCTTGTAATTGTTTGCTTAACTGCTCGATAGTTCTTTGTAACATACTCATACAATTGTTATGTTTAGCTGAAAACTTATAAATGGCCTAGGTTATAATAAAACATTGTAAAATTTATTCAGTGACAAGAAAGCTGTTAGTTTTCCGAATATTAATAAAACAAAATAAAATAAAATAAAAGCAGGCGAGATGAAATGTGAGTGAAGCTTGCGTTCCTCGCAGACGGCGGGTGCGCGCTGGTCCGCGGCGCGCTGGCGGCGTACGCGGGCGCGGGCGGGCGCGTGCTGCCGGCCGGCGGCGGCGGCCCGCCCGCCGACCTGCTGCTGCTGGCGCTGCACGACCCCGAGGGCGCCGAGCCGCTCGACAAGCACCGGTGAGCGCGCACACACACAACACACACATTATTTATATCTACACACATTATCATAAGTCCTCTATCTATGATGCGTTCAAAACCCGTTGGCGATGACCAGCATTACCTGTGGTAGTATGTGGCAGCGATGACAGCTGTAACGTAGTTTTAAAATTACGTTATCGAATACTAGGTGCACTTGCCGTCCCCGGGCAAGTCTAAATGGAGCGAAGCGGTTTGCTGCCATCATTTCAGAAATCTCAGTAACACATAACAGTATTTCAGCTAGTTAGAGCAAAATCGATATCAGAATCTGGTGTGGTCTGCGACAACGAATCCGTTAACAGATTGAGAAAAAGTAGCCGCCATCTTGATCTTTTTAATTATCCGACTGATTGCTTCCAAAATCGATATCTGGGGATCTGTGTGGTATCTGGCAACGAATCCGTTAACAGATTGAGAAAAAGTAGCCGCCATCTTGATCTTTTTAATTATCCGACTGATTGCTTCCAAAATCGATATCTGGGGATCTGTGTGGTATCTGGCAACGAATCCGTTAACAGATTGAGAAAAAGTAGTCGCCATCTTGAACTTTTTAGTTATTCGACTGATTGCTTCCGAAATCAATATCTGGGGACTGTGTGGTCTCTGACAACGAATCGGTTGACAGATAAGTTGCCGCCAGCTTGAACTTCTTAGTTATTCGGCTTATTGCTTTCAAAATCGATATCTAAGAATCTGCGTGGTCTCGGACAACAAATCCGTTGACAGAATCCGTTTACATAATGAGAAAAAATAGCCGCCATCTTGAACTTTTTAGTTATTAGACTGATTGCTTTTAAAATCAAAATCTGAGGAACTTTGTGGTCTCCGACAACAAATCCGTGGACAGACTGAGAAAAAATGGCGGCTATTTTTTCTCAGTCTGTCCACGGATTTGTTGTCAAAGACCAAACAGATCCCCAGATATCGATTTTGGAAGTAATCTGTCGAATAACTAAAAAGTTCAAGATGACGGCTACTTTTTCTCAATCTGTACGAACAATAGGTACGAACCGTATGGAAAAAGTTTTTTTTGATTTGTGGGTTTTCTAGTACTCTAACCTTAGTTGGTCCCAAAGACTGTTTTAATCCTTGATAGAAATGGGATCGATTGGCATTTAAAAAAAGACTCAAATCTGACGATTTTCTCGCTGACTGTACATTTTATCAAAAATCTGTGAATGTCGATTTTCATCACTTAAAAAGTTAGTAAAGGTCTCCTAAGAGCATTTTCGCGTAGCAGCAAGGGATCTAGTAGCTGCCCTTACTGCCCCATCTCAACTTTCCACCCTGTATTGTAAGCAGGGTTCGGAGTGTTCATAGCACGGTAAGACTATTTTTTGAATAAGGGCACATCTCTTCAAATTTTTTTTTATTGCATACTTACTTGCGTGTAACTTAACACTTGTCATTGTGGCCAGCGCCATGATAGAAACAGCGTATTTAGCGCGGTTTTGAAAATTTAAATTTAACATAGATTTTTATATGATACAGTAGAATCTCACGGAAATATCAATGTAGTGTGCTTCTTAGGTAATAAAAAATCTTTTCACAACACTGCTCGGAAATATGGCCATAGATGGTCTTATGTTTGGGGTCACAAAACGTCATTTGTAAGGACACACCAAGAATGTTTCTGTCGGCATGTTTGCTGATGTCGAGAACATTGTTGTCCAACTTTAAGAACCAATAAAAATCAATCAATATTTTTTTGTGTCATAGCTCCTTAAAATGAAAAATTGAAATTGACCAATCAGAACACACCATTTTGTGTCGTAAAATATTAGGTGTATTTTTGCTAAAAGATACACAGACTAAAAACTGTCACTGCTTTTTTTTTTAAAATGTAATTCAAACTTGGCCCCTAATCTCGAACCACTAAAGATGAAATTACATGGGAATTTTTATATGGAGTTGACATCTTTATCTCGAATGTTAGTTTATTAATTTTGAGTGCCACGAGAATAGGGGTCCAGATTAAAAAAGTTATCTATGGTAAAATTGGCGGTGATACAGCTTCTATACTATAGATGAATTAACGAGAGCGTGGAATTGCATATGTAGTGGTAACATGTCTTTACAGGCATTCTATATTTAAATTTCCTCTACTTCTTATACCATCAGCATCAAAAGAGTTTTGTTATATAATAAATAAGTAAGTACAAAAAAAATGTCAGTGTCAAATTTTAAATACTTTTTACAATGCACTAAAATATATGTCTTATTTTATTGTACATACGTACATACCTTCACGTCTGTAATCGACGAACTTGAATTCGAACTAATGATAAATTTAAATTCACCTTACACCGCTGCCCAATCCGTTGAAAAAGCTACAGGTGTTTCTCTCTCGACTATTTATCAAATTTTGACTGAGAGTAAGAGTGACAAATTCAAAGCAACGAAAAAGTTCCTCTCTCCGAGTAACAAAAAGAGTCCGTCGGCAGTAGATGATTTTGATGAAGAAGTTATCAGGAGAACTTTAAATATAATTTAATTTGCATCTGTCCCATAACCAATTTCCAACCTTAAAGATGAAAATTTAAATAAATGATAGCGACTAAAAGCAAAAAAGAATTACTTATTCCACTTGTTTAGGGTAATAAATTAAGAAGAAAACTTAAATGGTTTTCCTTTTCATGCGAACGGTACAACCACTACATATGCAATTCCACGCTCTCGGTAATTCATCTATACCTTTGAAAAACCGACGCCAATTGACTAACACTATTGAGTTTTGAATATGATTTTTTGTTTTATTTCCTCTCAGTAGTTGTGAAAAGCACTATGTCTGCCTCGGTAGAAAGTGCAATTTATGGATTCGTACACTAGATGGCCTCAACTACATTTCGCCCCCCAATTTGACTCGTCCAAAAATCGCGTACTTTCTATCCTCTGCAACAATGTAGGTACTATTTAAAAAGGTTTTCTAAAATTTGTCAAATAGTCTATTGATACTAGAATTGGGCCTAATTAAATTGTGTTGGTGTTGGAAGATGTTCCAAATTTGAAATTCATTGCTTTATATAATAATATTCGATAACATAATTTCAATATTACGTTACAGTTGTCATTGCTGTCACCTACTATCACATGTAATGCTGGTCATCGCCAACGGGTTTTGAACGCATAATAGAGGATTTATGATATATGTGTAGATAAACTACTATTACCCCCTTACTAATAAACGTTGAGTAACAGTGGTATAGTTATACAATGTTTTGTCCTTATCTGTCATTGTGACATTTGGATTTGACAGATAAGTCGCAACTAACATTGGCACAAAGCCCTGTCTGTGGCTGCCATTAAAGAGAAGAAGAAGAAGACAAAACATTGTATAGCTATACCACCGTTATTCAATGTTTATTAGTAAGGGGGTTATAATATGACTGGTTTTGTTGAGTGGGCGTTCGTTTCTAAGATTAAAACGCCATAAAGGACACTTAGGCCTACTGTCCACGACGCGTAGCCGCTGCAAATATACGCCGTGCAGCTTTCTTGCAGTCCGGCGTACTGACGTCGGCGTCGTCCACGAAGCGTAACATGAGCGTATCGCAGCCTACATTTTCTTTCATACTCGATGATGTCGTCCAACGATGAAGACGTTATTTTGGTTCACTATTATCTTCGAAGTCGCCGAAGACGCCGTTTATATCGGAGACGTCCTTATATAGAAAGAAACATAAATCGCGGCGTCTAGCGGCTCCGCGTCGCGGCCGGGAGGCCTCGAACTCTAGTCGGTATTATTTCGGGGGGGGCCGAACGTTCCCCGGGCGGGGATATCAGGTAACGGTGTATGCCCGCAGCGCGCTGCTGGAGTGGGCGGTGACGGCGCGCGGCGCGCTGGTGCTGCTGGAGCCGGCGGGCTGCGAGGCGGCGGCGGCGGGCGCGGGCGGCGCGGCGTGGGCGCGCGCGGCGGGCGCGGCGCGGGCCGCCGTGGTGGCGCTGCTGCCGCCCGCGCTGTGGGCCGGCGCGCCGCGCCTGCTGCTCGCCAACGTGGCGCCGCCGCCGCCGCTGTTCGCCGCGCTCGGCATCCGCTACCGCTCGCCCTTCGGCGCCGCCGCCGTGCTGCCGCTGCACCGCGCCGACGACTGACGCCCGCGCCGACCCGTCCCGCCTCGGCGACGCCGGCTCGAGGACTCCAAAACCGGTTGAACTTTGTCAGCGAGACCCGCTTCCGAAGCGACCGATACCCGACGAGCGATTCGGAAATGAACTCCGATATTGTCTCTCCTTCCCTTCGATCTAGAATGAAGAAACCTATTTATCTACACCCGTATCGTAAATCCTTTCCGACTCGTCCCGAGTGCTCTGACGCCGGAAGGCGGGCGTTGGCTCCGACCCCGGCCTCGTCGACGACAATATTGTCAGAAATAGCTTTTTTTTTATAAATGTAATACAGTATCAATGTAGACAAAATATTGTACACGATTGTTTGAGTTAGCATGAAGCAGCAGTCACATGAACCACAAATACCTATGTATCTTTCCTAATTATTAACGATAACATTAGACATGTGTCGAGTTTTCCCGGGTTTATGATTATGTGCCCTAAAATAATTTAATAAACACATTAATATAAGTACTCTCATATGATCTAAAATCACATACTATAATAAAATCCATTGTCATATATTTTGCCTACCTATTACTTATACCAGTGTTACTTAACCTGTGGGGTCCGCGAGTATACGTACGGGGGTCCGCCGCAGTCTCACCTATGAACCATTTAATATAAATAAATGCCACCAAAAGTCTACGCTTACTAAGCACGGCGAATGTGCGCCAGCGAGCGGAATCCAAGACCGACCCACATACCTCTGTGAAAAGGCATTATCTGTTCTTGTATGTTTTAAAACAAATACAGAAACAGATTGAAAGTGGAATCCGATTTGATAAATATTGCACCTTAGTAGTAACATATTATCAACCCAAATATCGCCAATTTTGTTACGAAGAAGCAGCATCAACATTCACACTAACGAGTGTATATCATAGTTTCGATTACGTACTCTCGGAATATCATGCTATCGAATGTTCGTTGGCTCGACTGTTATTGTAATGAATATTCGCTAGATCGAAATACTTGTGGCCGAAACATGTACAATCGACAAAACGTGATCTAGAATTGTAGTTTCGATCAGTGGTGTATCGAAAATTCATTGGCTCGACTGTTATTGTAATGAATATTCGCTGAATCGAAATACTTGTGGCCGAAATAATGTACAATCGATAAAACGTAATCTAGAATTATGTGGTTTCGATCAGTGGTGAATCGAATTTTCAGTGGTCACATCAAAACTGGGTCGATCACCTGCAGGATCGGCATTCTTCGAGTCTTTATAGGGTTCCGTACCTTAAAAGGAAAAAATGGAACCCTTATAGGATTACTTCGTTGTCCGTCTGTCCGTCTGTCAAGACCCTTTATCTCAGGAACGCGTGGAGGTAACGAGTTGAAATTTTAACCATATACTCAATTACTCAAGTCTACAGTCCCTTGAAGCTGGTGAGGTGAATAACGCTTCTTGCTTTCCTTCC
This sequence comes from Acleris cristana, assembly GCA_948252455.1. Lineage (NCBI taxonomy): Eukaryota > Metazoa > Arthropoda > Insecta > Lepidoptera > Tortricidae > Acleris > Acleris cristana. The sequence continues at coordinate 15,909,045 of OX411786.1, read as the reverse complement.
TGCAATAATATGATAAGATAACTATTTATATTCGGTCCAGTAACAGTCGAGCCAATGAACATTCGTGTTTGAGATTTTCTATGGGATGACAATCGAAACCTCAATTTCGATTTGACGATTTATTGTTTCTACGCTTTTCGTACCCAGCCAATATTCGATCCAGTAACAGTCGAGCCAACGAACATTCGATAGCATGATATTCCGAGAGTACGTAGTCGAAACTATGATATACACTCCACACTAACGTATTTTTTATACCTAAGATTTTTTTTGTATTTGCAGTACGTACTAAAGTAAATGGTCTGAAATGTGTTGCTGTTTTTTTTTTAAAAGGGCTCCTTGGACTTGTGCTTGATTTCCTAGGGGACCGTGGACCGAAAAAAGTTAAGAACCGATGACTTATACCAAATGAACGTAATTGCGTAATAGTTTATGACCTCGAGTATAATTTCATTTTGTATAACTATCACTTGCTCTAAATCCGAATTTAAGAGCATGTGATAATTATAACAAATGAAATTATATATTATGACATTATAACATTTAATTTTAGATCAAATGAAAGTATTAACCAAAAATACCGTTTTTAGTACGGTTATATAGCAAGAGAAATTGAACACGATGCGCCTCATTCATGAGCATTTACGTCGTAGTGGAACATTAAGTGGGCGCGGCCACCACGCATCGCATTGTCACCGTGATAGTAGGTCTATTCAATTGACAACGAGAGCTATTGGAACGTCAACAATATGACCTGAGGACTTATTGTCTAACGCACTCGCAATCGCAACCGGTTTTAAAGTGGAGCAATTGTTTTCATTTTATATGCAGCCAAGCCTTCGATTTTCTAAATGAAAACGATCGTGATTGCGAGTGCGTTAGACAATAAGCCCTCAGGATATGGAAAAGTCTAACATAGATTTGAAACCCGACTGCACGTTTTGATATTGACATCTATGTAGGTTGTTATGTAAAATTTCTATGTTTTACATTTTTAATTCAGCCATTTGGGTTTTTTCTTATTTCTTTACCATAGCTCATCATGGTCCAGGGTATCGGGCAGTCGTCACGTAAAAAGACCTCTGATTTTGGATGCGTTCACTCAATTGTAGACTCTATTCTAATCGAGTTACGAAACAACTACATCCAAGGTCAGCGGCCTTTTTATGTGACGGGATCTATAAGAGATGTAGAAGAGCTGGAAGAATATGTTGCTCGCTCTAAGGTGTACCTAAATGAGTCTCTTACGCGATGATGGGCGTATTGAGGGGCCATAGGACGAATAGAAAGAACAAAGAACCATGCAAACAAGCATATATACGTTATACATACACAGGTCAAGAACATTGCCCTCCTTTCGGCAGTCGGGTGACGGCGATGGGCCGCGAGGTACCGCGGGGCGGCGCCGGCGAGACCGGCGCGGGTCGTAGCCGTCCTCTGCGCATTTATTATGAATAGAACCATGTGAATGTCTTAGTCTATAATTTGTATAATTTGCATCTATCGAATTTTGTAATTATAATTTTGTCTCGAGCACTGTCTTTTTTTTGATATCCTTCAGCAAATCAATGGGAGGAGGGTGTAAATTACCAGAAATAAAACGCAAGGAGTTGAGGTTTATCGGTTTTATTTCGGAAGTAAAAACTGAGACAGTCGCGAGCGGCGCCGGCGCCGGCCGCGCGCCCTGTCCCGCGGCTCGGCGAGCCGAATGATCATATTTACATAACCTCGTATTATGCTGTAATAAAAATCTATTGAAAAATTCCTACCACTTATACTTAACATAACCTAAAATTTGTGCGGATCGGGACAAGACAGCGCGGCAGTCCCGAGCGGCGCGGCGCCGGCGCGGCGAGCAATGTTATAAAATAACCTCCAAATCAATATGCTAATAAATTATAGTATTCGTCATTGTGACCTGTCACTGTCCTGCCGACGACTAGAGAAGATAGCAGTAACGTTCTGAGCGCGGCCGCTCCGCCGCGTGGACACTGGCGGACGGCCGGCCGGGCGTCCAGGCTCTAGCATACCTATGCGTCGTCCATCATGAGCTCAGCTAGATTTTGATTGATAAAGTAAAAAGAAGGATGTCAGAAGTGTTCACCCATAAAATACATCGCAATAATAATAAAAACTTCATAAAATACTGTAGATAAGAAAAAGTATGTAAAGAATATGTTTGCGTTGTGCTCGAGTGCTGCGCCCGCGCCGGCCCTCGCGGCGCCGCGGAGGGCGTCCGAGTTGCACTTCAATATGTACATGATTTAAATCGACAAAATACTCGTAGAATACATTTGAAAACGGCTCGATATAACTTGCTATAAAACGTCTTTGGTGCAGACAATATGGCGGCTCGGTAATCGACGCGGCCTAGCCGAACGCCGCGCGGTATCCTAGGGGTGTAGACGATACGAAGTGGGTAAACGTTCGTAGAAAATATTTAAAAACTTCATTATAAAATACGTTGTTACGTTTCGGAAGCGGTTCCGAGTCGCGGCGACCGAGGCGGTCGGGAACATCGAGATTTCACAATACAGAGACGAGACACCGATCACGACACACACACGCACAACACGCGTCCTCGACGCGCACACACGCTCCCACGATACGCTTACGATAGCCGACGCGCCGCGCCCGCCGCGGCCCGCTCCGGTCGCCGGAGCGCGAGCGCGGCGGGCGAGCCCGGCGCCCGCCGAGCTATTCCCTACCTAATAATACTTAACATAAGGCCGCCGTCGCATCGCCCGGGCGCTGCGAGTCCCGACTCTAACGATAACATTGTAAAGTTTCGTACAAAATTCACTGTCGCGTCGCGAGTCGCCCGCTAGGAGGTCGATATGGTTTCTGTCCCTCGGGAGTCGAGAGCGGCGGCCGCCGGGCCGCCTCGCTAGAAGTCCTTGTCGGGCTCGGGCTCCTTCTTGTCGTGGCCGTTGGCGCGCGGCGCGGCGCCCGGCGCGGGCTCGGCGCGCTCGCCCAGCAGCGCGCGCGCGGCGCGGGCCCCGAGCGCGGCGCGCAGGCGCGCGTGCGTGTGCTCGCGCAGCCGCGCCAGCTCCGCCTGCACGCGCTCCGTGATGGCGCGCCGCGTCTCCTCCTCGCTCGCGTTCGACTCCTTTAACCTGCGCACGCGAACGAGGAACGGGGTTAAACGCGGGCGGCGCCTCTCATAGTGCAAAGCGATCGCGACTAGAACGTCTCGTAAAGTTAACTCGGTCTCGGATCGAAGAGACGACTCGACTATTTCGAGTTTTTCGATCTCTCCTATTGCTACCCCGAGTGAACTTAAGTTTCACAAGCTAGTCAAATCTTAAATAATGAACAGTGTGTTAGGGCCGGTACAGAAGGACTGCATTTGAACTTCGACCCGGCTGCAAACTACAAACTGCTGGGTTGCAGATCAAATGCAGTCCGTCTGTCCCGGGCTTTAGTAGTATTACCTCATTTACGTCGCAACTTGTGTGATTTGGTGGTGGCCACTCGAAAAAGTTGTAGCTCCACGTCACTTACCGCGCTAGTATGATGTGCCGTGGCCGGCGCGCAAGCAGTACGGCTCCCAGGCCTGTCGGGCAACACGCCCTCCTGCCCCCCCGGTGTGACGTCACGCACCTGGTCACGAGCCCGGCGAGCGACAAGGGCTGGCCCACGCCCATCACGACCTGGCGGCCGGCGCGCAGGCGGTACGGCTCCGTGTTGGGCAGCACGCCGTCCATGCCCTCCTGCCCCCCCGGTGTGACGTCACGCACCTGGTCACGAGCCCGGCGAGCGACAAGGGCTGGCCCACGCCCATCACGACCTGGCGGCCGGCGCGCAGGCGGTACGGCTCCGTGTTGGGCAGCACGCCGTCCATGCCCTCCTGCCCCCCCGGTGTGACGTCACGCACCTGGTCACGAGCCCGGCGAGCGACAAGGGCTGGCCCACGCCCATCACGACCTGGCGGCCGGCGCGCAGGCGGTACGGCTCCGTGTTGGGCAGCACGCCGTCCATGCCCTCCTGCCCCCCCGGTGTGACGTCACGCACCTGGTCACGAGCCCGGCGAGCGACAAGGGCTGGCCCACGCCCATCACGACCTGGCGGCCGGCGCGCAGGCGGTACGGCTCCGTGTTGGGCAGCACGCCGTCCATGCCCTCCTGCCCCCCCGGTGTGACGTCACGCACCTGGTCACGAGCCCGGCGAGCGACAAGGGCTGGCCCACGCCCATCACGACCTGGCGGCCGGCGCGCAGGCGGTACGGCTCCGTGTTGGGCAGCACGCCGTCCATGCCCTCCTGCCACACCGGCAGCACGAGCGGCGCGCGCCCCGCCGCGTGGCACTCGGCTATCATGCGCCCGATGCCCCACTTGAACCGGATGTGCTCCTGCACACATCGACCTCGGTGAACGGTGGAGTATGATGCGGTTGTGACCAGCGAAGACTATTCGTGATTAATAGAAGCCATTCACGTTGATACGGTCGCACAGATCGTTCTACGGACTTCAGTTTCAACGTAAGTGGCTCCTCTTATTTTACGCATAATAACTTGACAGGAAACTCTGTTTTACCCGCACGGTACGGGTGGGGTGAATGGTTTTTATGGCTCGTGAAACCGACATTAAAGTTGAAATTTGGTGGAATCGTGTTCAGTCTTTTAACATGAAACAAAACAACTAAAGAATGAGCAACAACAACAGTATTTAGTAATAAAAAGTTTTAATAAATATAGGTATAATTGACGTAAAAAATATACGCTTTATGAAAATATACTGTATAGGTATAATATCAAACTCCATAACGAAATGAAATTATCTTCCTAACGAATCGAATATATTTAGGCACTGGTCCCACCACCGGCGAGTAAGCGATGAACTATCGGCGATCTTCTCGCCCAAGAAACGAACAAAAGATAATCGCTCCGGTGTAAAGAAAAGAGAGAGATATATATTTATAGTTCATCGCTGGCTGTTCACACTACCGGCGAGGACTCTCTACTAGGTTAGCGAAACAAAAGATTTTAGATCCCGTGTCAATAAAAGAGACACATATATTAATAGTAATAGTTGATCGCTGGCTGTACTAGCTCCCCGCTCATCGCCCGCGGTGGGACCAGTGCCGTAGGTAGTTAGCTAGGTGTGGCGAAATGTTAAGTTTTCTACTACTACAGAGTAGACAAACTGCAGCGAATATATTTCATAAGTTCTAGGACATTAATACCTACTTAAGTTTTTGTAATAATGTTTTATTTCTATTATTTGCCGCAATTTTAGGGTATCGTACAAAAAATAAAAAAATGGAACCCTTATAGGTAGACCCCGTTATCTTGTCGCATTGACGTCGCTCTGTTGTAGGGATTGAATTATTATTTTACCGACCATCTCTATATCGATGTTTGTCGTTTATATTATAAATAATTATAATGCATGATTTATATTTTTTGCCTTTTAAATCTCTGCTAAATCTCAATATGGCGTAGGTATTAAAACTTCTTGATTAAAAATTAGAAGATAACCTCATTATTCTATCAAGATGCGAAATAATTTACCTATTTGCAACTATTTACCTATTACTTATTTCTTATTGGTCCCATTATTTTTTATTATATTTTTATTAGTAATTGTCTTTGACTCATTTTCAGTAACATGACATAAACCTCTAAGTACAATACCATCGACATTTAAATAGTCGATAAAATAAACATTCAATCCCTATAAAAAAGTGACGTCAGTGCGACAAGATAACGGGGTCTACTTATAGGATCACTCGTGCGTCTGTCCGTCCGTCTGTCACAGCCAATTTACTCCGAAACTAATGGACCGATTGAGTTGAAATTTGGTAGACATTATGTGAATTGATTACCCAAACACAGATGTGCAAAGTAAATAAATATTCAGTCATTTTCCGGGGACAAATTAGGAAATTAAAAAAAAATGATTTGCAAACCTTTTTGTATCATATATCAAATGAAAGGGCTCGTTATGAGGATCTCAAATATATTTTTGTTATTATTGTAAAATAAATAGTTTTGATTTTATTCATGAAAGAAGACGAAAGTTAACCATTCCCCCCCTGATCTCCAAAGCTACTAAGCCTAAAATTTTAAAAAAAAAATACAAAATGTAGTTCATTGCTTGTAGATTACAGGAAAACCTATAATAATTCGATCAAAAACAATAATTAAAAAAATAGTTATGTACGGAACCCTCGGAACTTGGCCGGTTTTTAAGATACTCTCATGTATGATCTGATTCCCATGATACAGGCTACCTAGTGTGTGAGTCACGGCTATCCTGTAAAACCTGCATTAACAGTGTTTTTCGGTAAATAAATATATTTGTATTTTGTATTTACAGATAACGTAGCTAACAATAATCATTTAACTTGGAGAAAGCAATATAATAAAGGTATTTGGTTACATCTCCAGTGTCCGCCGGCGAGGGCTCGCCAGCCAATTGAAACGAATCGATGCTTCCGCCAGCTCAATAACACTCCTTATTACCAATATTGCTTTGGACGTTCGTTTTCCGAACCTGTTAGATTATACATCAAATATTTTTTAAGTGTCTTGTGATACCTAATTAATAAGTTGTAAACTTCCAACTAAAATTGTATGCAGAAATAAGTAGCATGTGAGTAAGTATTTAATACAAAAATGTACATGGCACATGAGAAAGTAAGAATGCTCCTAGTTCGACTACCTCTAAGTAAACGTACCTACGTTGTAAAACGTTGAACTTTGACAGTTGTAAATGATGAGAATATAATTAGTGGCCGCGTGCGCCGGCGCCGCGCCGCGCTCGGCCACCGCGGCTCCGACTATTGTTTATTTTTAACGGGCGTAGATAAAACCGTCCGCGGAATCCACTCTTACATCAAACGACGCCAACGAGCTGTCCGTCACATGTGAAGTGATCGCCGCTGCCCATGGACACTATTCTTACTTATTGCCAGAAGTTTTGATCATTCAATTCATTACATTTCAGACAGCAGGTAGGTACCTTTACAAGATGAGCAATTCAAACGGGACAGTATAGGGAACGGAAACTATAAGAGTGTCTTATCCTATGTTATACATTCATATTCATAATTGAATTTGTTGCATTCATTAATTGTTAACTTTATTTATTAATTAATTTATTTATTAATTCGACGTGCGTGCATGACTCGATGTATGAATGTGGAAGAAGCGAAAGAGATTTGTCAAGATCGTAGCAGGTGGAAAGAAGTGGTCTCTGCCTACCCCTCTGGGAAACAGGCGTGATTTAATGTATGTATGTATTAATTGTTAACTTTTTTTGTTGCGATATCCATGGTTTTGTTTTTTTTTGGGCATAGAGCTTCAATGCAAATCGTTCCTTACCTCTTACTCGTTTATTATCAATTACAGCAATAACACGATGTTATTTTCAGGAAAAACGACAGTGTTCGATTATTAGTACCTACTCTCTTCTGTTTTTTTCATTCTTTAAATGCAAATCTTTTAATTAAATTATCCAAAATCTAGCCCTTGCGGCCTTGGTTCCTGAGAACAGATCACCCCGACTCTTATCGTTTCCGAACTCCCGATAGTGGTGCACGCACTGACTGCTCACAGCGCGACCAGGTTCATGCCATTGATGATAATGACGATCATGTTTGATGGCAGCCTATATGTGCTATATGCAAGTCTAGCTAACAGGAACATGCGTGTAAACCTAATACGGTCTAAGTAATAAAACCAGCGCATGACCTTGTCGTCATTAAATTTATTCCTCAGATTGTATGGAAAACAGTTTCGCCGTGCGCACCGCGAACCTAACCGACGTATCACTGAAACTATGCATTATATATAGCTCGGGACCGCGTGCGGCGCGGCTCGACCACGTGTCGCCTAGTTACGTCAACAACAACAACCGCCCGGCGGCGAGCGGCGCGCGGCGATAAGGCTCATCGGAAGATGTGATGCTGCAATAATGCCACGAGCGCCCGCGCGGGCGCCATGCGCCAGTACTTTACTGTTCGTTTGGCTGAGAAAACAGTGAACAAAAATGATTTATGTTTTTGTAAAGAATTTACTTTGTCTCCATTATTGTCTTATCATAAGGTGTGACACACTAGGTATTAAAGTTTAACCAATTCCTTTTTAAAATCACTTTGCTCCCTAGGGATGGAATAGTAGATTGTGTCACAAGGAAGTTATAATAATACTAGAGGACGCCCGCGACTTCGTACGCGTAGAATTAGTTGCCCGCTACTTCCCCCATTTCTTCCCGTTGGGGGTCGATTTTCGGAAAATCCTTTTTAGTGCTCACACGTCACATCATGAAAGGTACCCCTGTACCAAATTTCAAGTTTCTAGGTACAGTAGTTTCGGCTGTGCGTTGATATATAAGTCAGTCAGGTTTGCCTTTTATATATATATATTTACGGCGAGGGCATACATTGAATCCTGAACGAAGCGAAGGATTCTAAAATAGAATCCTGAATGTAGTGAGAGATTCAAGTGTTAACGCCCAAGGTGGAAATAATTTCGCTACCGTGTGACACATAATGCTTTTCACATTACCTATGAGGAAAATAAATATCTTAGTGATGAAACAAATTTAATTATTAGCTCTCTAAAAGTGCTGAAATTATCAAATTTAAGAAGAAAATTTGTGGTAAGTACCTATTTTTGAAAACGTACCGACCCTGTGACGGTGACAGATGTCACTAACATAGTTACAATTAATAACCTTAAAACGCCAAATTCACAAAATTGTATTAGGATCAATCATATTGTTTAAAAAATAACCACTATTTTCAATTCTATTTTTATATCTCATTGCGTTAATATTTTATACTGGCAACAAAATGTCCTTGAACAGAAAAGTGCCACTTTGATTCTTGTCCCGATACACGACTGTAAAGATTTAACGAAGCAAATTTTGCAGTTACTCGTGTGAATTACATAATGAGTATGACATTGCAGAGAAGAAACATTGTAATCTCCTGCGTCGTAGATGTCTTCCATGTATTTTAGTACTTATGTATTTACTTATCTAAGTATCCTTGTCTAGTACCCAACCCATTCAACTTTTTTTGGGAATAACTTCAATTGTAAGATTGTCCCCTGATTGTTAGTCACTTATTCTATCATAACGATAATATATAACTTATTCTATCATATCATAACGATAAATCAATATAGTTTTACTGAATAGAATAGAGCCCCAACACAACCGGGCTCTCTGTGCAACTGCACGGCAATGTGGATAATATAGCGGCGTGTGTGACTGGTTTGGAGGGCGTACCTTCTCGATGTTGACGCGGCCCTCGGGGAAGATGTGCACCCACTCGCCGGCCGTCAGCCGCTCGATGCAGAAGTCGATCGCGGGCTGCAACACAACGCGGTACTCATGAGTCCTACCCCCTTTGAACACTTCTCACATGTGATAGATAGGTGACGATGTTGTTTTGGTCGGTTGAGGTGCGAGACATATACACACATCAAAAATTGCCAAGAATCAAAAATATTCCATTATTTTGATGTTGATGCAATGTACTGCGTTGTGATACATGCAAGTTATCAAAATAATGTAAGGATATTTCTGATCCTTAGACATCTTTGATGTGTTTATTTATTTAGCCGCCAAATGTGTTGTCCCACAGACATGACAACATAAATAGTTCGCATTATCACAGAAAGCGGGTAAAATGTTAAGGGAAGTAATTAAATGGTCAGCCGTTATTAAAATTGATCAGCAAAAAAAATCAGCAATTAATTCATTTGGGCAGCATATAAAGATTTGGGTGGCAATAAATAAAAATCGGGCTACAACTCTTTGTTCAGCAAACAATTTATAAACGGGTAACATTTTAAACAATTTCGATCAGCTTTTTTTGTCATTTGTCTGCCTAATAAACAGTCGAGCTGCAAAATAATTATTTGGGCAGCAAGATTTTACAATTGGTCAGCAGAGAAAACATGTCTGTAAGCAGTTTAATTAAGAGGTATAAATATTAAAATAATGGTCATCTATAATATAGAAGTGGATTGCGTTTAGTTTGAAAAGTCAGCAGTGTTTACAAGTTAAGTTTTGTCACACAATTTTCTATCACAATCACACCCTAGATTAACCAAAATTTGTATCATAAATATGAGGTAGGTTAGGTTAGGTTCGTTTTTATATCAGGCCCGGAGGGCCAGAACAACCCAGAAATAGGAGATCCGCGTGAGCGGAGCTCCGTCGACTCTGTTAAATTTGTAAATTTGATGGTGGGTTTGGGATGTGTGTGTTGCCGGCACGGCAGTAAATTTTTTAATTACACCTTTGTGTACACAACTGTACCCAAAAGTGTATCTATTAGGAAACACTGCATTGGTATTTAAAAAGGGGATCTATAAGGAATAAAGGCGAACTTTTTTCAAGGGTGTATCTGCGAGGAAAGTGTGCCCTAGAGGAATAATTCTATATAAATTGAATAATTTACAAAAAAGAGAGTATATTTGAAATAACTTTGTAATAGTTGCGCCCATTTTGTTGATGACCAATTTGATTTTATTGCTTCCTTTTTTCTGCTGGACAAAATGAATTATTTTGCTTACCTTCTGATTGCTTACCAAAATTTAATTATCTGTGGGTCGTTCAATGCAGCTCAAATATTTAATTTGCTGACGAAAATAATTTAGAGCAGCCCAATATGTCATTAATTGCTGACAGATTTATAAATGTTTGCTAACCATAAGTTGCTTACCAACTAGCTATTTTGGCTGACCAAATACATATTTCTGTTCACCAAAATGAGAATATTTTGCTGACCGGTTAATTGATACCCAAATGTTAAGAGTAATCCTTACTGTCATAACGTGGCATTGGCGCCATGTAAGCGCACGATAAGTGGTCTGCTGGTCACATCGCTAAGCAGCGTAATAGTGTCTTGTTGACCGCGTCCACTCAATTCTCGTAATGCGCGGTGCGGTTGAGCTCACTCGACTTCCAACACAAGTGCGCGTAAATTGCGGCGGTGAGTCATGTCTCCGTCATCGACTCCGCAGCAAGCAGCCTGCAGCGGTATCACTGTGTGTTGTGTGCGTGTGGACGTACCTGGTAGACGCCGGCGCCGCGGCGCACGGGCACGCACTTGCCGAGCGCGAAGAAGCAGGCGTGCAGCGCGTTGGTGAAGCAGATGTCGTGCGCCGCCAGCGACCAGCGCATGCGCCGCCCGCCGTGCCCCGCTAGCGTGCCCACGTCCAGGACGCCTGCGCACAAACAACAGTGTTACTAAAGCGGGGCTAATTTGAATATCGAACGGCTGTTCGAGCTAAGTCTCATTATTTACAAGGACGAATGCGTCCTTTTAAAAAGCTAGCCGAGTTAGGTATCGTGTCATGGGTAATAAAGCAGACTATTGCGCATGGTATTTCAATAAATATATTTTCTACTCGCGTGCTATAAATCGTGTAACCTACCTGTTTAGTCTAAGTATCTCTGTAAGCCATACGATAAATAAATAATAAATACTCGCATAAAGGCATCAGAATACCACCTATAGCATAACCGAAGCATTCAATTCGTTTCTATGATGAGCGTTGCCATGTAGTACCTCATAACTGTTCTTTTATTATAACCATTGCAGCATTGTTATTACCATGGTTACGGCCATTCTGAATATCAGTCTTGGCGTCTAGTGAACACTTGACATCCTAATTTGTATATTTAATCATTAAACTAAACATGTTTTAATAACAATTGAAATGACGTAGACAAAATCAAAATTAATTTTGATACTAATAATGTGTTTAAATTTTATTTTTTATAAAACACTACAACAAGGTAATTAATATTGAGTTATTTTTTGGCACATCAAAAATGGTGTTTCGTGTGGCATTCCATTTTTAGGGTTCCGTAGTCAAACTAGGAACCCTTATAGTTTCGCCATGTCCGTCCGTCCGTCCGCAGACTAGCTCAGACTCTTCGTACTAAAAAGCTGTAATTTGGCATGAATACTTAGGTACACATATTAGTCACGCCAACAAAGTGGTAAAATAAAATCTTAAAAACATTTTTTTTTATGGTACATCCCCTACACGTACCGTGGGGATGTATTTTTTTTTCTCTTCTACTCCATTGTGCGGGGTGTCGTTGGATAGGTCTGTATATATATTATGTATCAGTTACATAAATAACTATTATATTAGTGGTCGTGATTACTTGTGGCCCTATAAATTATCGATTAATCAAGAAATCCAGCGATGACTTCCTTGATATGATGGACAAACCTATAAAATTTGCAAGCAGCAGCAGCAACAAGCAAGGTAACATCTATTTTCGAACAATACTTCGCTAATTAATGACACTGCTTGCTACACTCGAACAGTAAGAGCAAGGGCGCCGCGGGTGTAGCGCCGCGGGTGTGGCGCCGCGGGTGTGGCGCCGCTAAATATATTCGTTCCGCCCAGTCCGGCCAACTGAGCCACTGGGTCACCCGGACCAGGGACTAGCTCTCTCTCACAGCCGAACTAACATTACTTGAGGGAGTCTCACTGTAGTATGGACAGCAGTGAGAAAGACGAGGCTTCTATCCTATTCATTTACTCAACAGTTTAACGCTACTGACGGAAAGGGGCAGGGTGGCAGGGCTCAGCTAAATTGGAAATTCGATTGTGAATGTGGAACCCCTGAAGTGTACTTCTGTTTGGGAGTAGCCCACAGCAGCGGTCCGGGGCCCCAGGGCCTCGCTATCAGCGCCGGCATTGACCCAGTTCCCCGCGACGTCACTCGCGAGGCACTGCGCTCGAAACAGACGACCGGCCGAATCTTAGCTGCAATGAGCTCAGGCGAGTAAGAACGCGCCGATATCGAGCTCTCACTCGTCAACTAGGTCAAGACTACGCATGTTTATGTTTCGATCGATTGCAAGATTCGATCCCGCAACCGGCGCATAGCTCGATTTTGTGAATGGAGTTCCTCGATCTGTCTGTGTTGTTTGACTAAATTCCACGAGTGAAGTTGCGGTACGCGCCGCGGACAAAGGGCCGTGATATTATCATAACTGTTAAATATTTCGTAAAACGATACTTACAAGAATGTTACATACTACCGAACTTAACTACTCGTACTTGAACTTTAATAAATCAACAAGAATACGTTGGAAACATATCTCGTAAAAAATGCTTTACAAAATGTTTGGAAAAACAAATGAACAAATATTTACAGTGTTTATGTATAATTTAAAATACAGATAGCTGCAGCGATAGGCGAGTTATCAATGACAGATAAACGCGATCAGCGATTGCGCGCGCGCCTCGGTATGGGTATATAAGTTGTGACCGCCGACACTAGACATCTGGGTGTTACCTGACTAAGGATACGATGCTATAATCAAGAATTATGTCTCAAAATGTCTAGTGTTACGCACGCATAGGAATGTCATCTGCGTCTTATCCACGTAACACACGGTGTGCATTGCAACACGGTGAAGGTAATGGATCATCCAATCATTTGCAGCGGAAAAGTTCTCAAAAGCATGTTAGTTTGGTATAGAAGCTTTAGGTCCACATCTCGTTAGGACTAGGTAGCAAATACGACCAGATCGCTTTGCGAGTACATCTCGATCTGACTACATCGCTTTGTGCCTAGATCGCAATACAACCAGATCGCTTTGCGACTACATCTCAAAAAGTCCGAGTTGTAAAATGACCACTTCTCTTGCGTTACTAGGTAGGTTAGGTTCGTTAGGTAACTTCAAATGCCCGAAGGGCAAATTGGCCAGGAATAGGAGCCCCGCCATGCGGGGCTCCGTCGACATTGCTAACAGACATAACATGAAAAAACAATGTGGTCATTTAGCGACTCAGACTTATTGAGATGTAGTCGCAAAGCGATCTAGTCGTATTGCGATCTAGGCACAAAGCGATGTAGTCAGACCGAGATGTAGTCACAAAGCGATCTGGTCGTATCAGCTACCTAGCCATATCGAGATGTAGGCGGAAAGCTTCTATCCCGTTAGTTGGTATGACTCGCCAACATTAACAGATAAACCGATCTGACAATCGGTCCGAGCTTTGTCTTTTATTTCTCGCACAAAAGCGTTGCTCCCGCTTACCTATCACTTGTCGTCCATAAAGACTGAATGTTTAAGACTGCAGAGATCAAAGAAGCCGTGTGAAATTGACATGGGTTTGCAGTGGCGGTATTTCCGGTACTAACCCGTACAAATGGGTTAGAACTGAATTCCGAAAATAGCAGTTCTTCCCCATACATTGGGTGCTGGGACTGCAAAGCCTAGGATACCACCGTAAGCTGTTGAGTGTATGCACAATTTCTGCAGTTAACTTTCATACAATGCAACTAGCCAACTAATGCTAAAGAAAAGTCATCGTTGGAACCCTATTTTTTTATTTATATAATTATTATCACTCGTATGATCCAAATAGGTAGGCTGTATAATCTAAACTAAACTCAGCCCTAAGGCCGCTTGCAGTCGACACGCATCTCTCAAGCGCAGAGCTGTAAATTGAAATATTGCTTCAAAAAGGTGTGTTTTTGAGACTCATTATGCATACAGTATTAACTAGATTAGTTGGCCTTTTTTGAACAAGTCTAAATGGCGTGTGTATAAACATTCCGTTTGTCCTCGAAGTCCCCTTGAGCGTGCGATAACTGGTAGCGCGAGCATTATCGGACAATTAGTCCACGGGTCGATTTCATAATTCGTGGATTGCGGAGTGGGAGTGCAGCGGTGAGCCGCCGGCCGCCCCCGGCCGCGCGCCGGCGGACAACCACCCGAGAAACAAATGCCGTCAGACCTGCCGTAACAATACGTATTCAAGCGCGGGCCTGCTCGAGCTCGACTAACCCACCAGCGCACCGAAAGTAGCGTAACTTACCTAATTGTATCAACTCATGCAACTCCAATTAGGAATCTACAATATAAGCTAATCTGGAATATGTGATGTGCCTTTTATTTGTTAGCGATAAAGAACGTAGATTTTTTTGTTAAATAATACGTACAAAAAACAGCCGATTATAATACAGTAATAACTTTATTCAATTTTATGTGTGTGTATGACATTTCGTACTTTGGACTTCACCTTACGTATCATTTGCTGAACAACATACTTAATCAGAAACTTCTTTACTGGCTTTTTGCCACTAAGGGTGCGGCTCCACTAAGGCGTAGATGAGCGGAGCTGTGCCAATATTAACCAATAGAAGGCGCATGCGGTCACGTCCAGCGGCCCTTCCGCACGTTAGTTTGGATTCTATTGGTTAATATTAGCACAGCTCCGCTCCATTCCGCTTATCTCCGCCTCAGTGGAGCCGCAGCCTTAGCTTTGATTTTTTTTACGTTTTGACAAGATGTTCCAATTTTTTTAAGGTCACAACTTTGTGCGGTTAGGAGGATTTGCAGTTTTTGGAACTACAGTGACCCCATTATCTTGGTACCATTTCTGAACCGTGGCACTTTAGTGGCAGGTGGCCAAGTCACGCCAAAATAGTACAGAACCCTTGTTCTCGGATGAAAGGCAGCAATCGGTTTTGTAAACACTCCTTGTAAACTTCTCCGTTGATTGTCCCTGAAGCATTGAAAATTTGTTCTTCTTACCGCAGGAACAAATGGCTTGCCAAACCATGTGACGTTTTGGGAATTCCGATAGGTAGTTTTATTTTTTTATATTTATGCGTAACACTCTCTATATTTTTTGCAACAAAATATTCTTGCCCAGGCAACTGGCTAAAGCAGCTTTGAGACGTATGTTTCGTCGTCCATAATTAAGCAATCGTATTTTGTCAGGAACTGATCGTTAAATTTTCGGTAACGTGATTTGACCAAACTTTCTTGTTTTTCAGATCTGTTTAGGGCAATAACGGTTTTGTAAGATTTGAAGCTGTATTATCTTTATTTTTTTGTAAGTAAGATTTCGAAACATTAGCTTTTTTGCATCATCTCGGATATATATGCTTGGATTTCTTATAAAATAACCATCAACCTTCCTAGCTTTTTTTATCCACGGGTCCTTTTTTTTACCGCTTCCTTGTTTCCGGTCAACGGTCAAAGTCTTTTTAAATTTAGACAGCACTGATTGAACCGTAGATTTAAGTTTAGCGATGTTATTCTGTGAAATACCTGTTTTTTTTTCTCATCTCCAGTTAATTTCAGGTCATTTTGAATTATTACTTATTACCATGTGTCTCAAAAAAAGATCTTCTTTTTGTAAAAAAGATGTTGCACCGCGATAGAACACAGTTTTAACAACGTGATCTGACCTTATTTTTAAGTTAAAAAACAATAAAGAGGCTGATTTCAAACTGACCAGATTTTTTTCATGCCCTTTAGAAACAGACCAGATTTTTTCATGCTCTTTAAAATCTGTAATACACCTCCAATTGCACAGGTTATTCTTTGTTAAACATGTGGATGACTGTTAGAGAATGCTTTTAGGAATTTATTCCGCCATTTTGTACTTTTTACATGTACTTGAATTGTGCAAAGAAGTTTAAATAAATAACCGGTACGACTTGCGACGAGAAAGTGTAATACCTAATATTCCATACAAATTACATAATTCGTAGCAGACTAGTAGTTTCCAGAATAATCTCGGGAGTATAAAGTTGCTTATTGTCCGATGGTTGAAGAAAGCCGGTGCCCTGTGCTGACGTATACTATTCAGACAGTGCTACGCAGGTAGTTATGTACATAATATTAGTTTTTCGTCGACATTGCAGGATCGCGTGGCACCGGGAGCGTTGCGACACTTGCGATAAGCGCGCGGATTGCTTCACAAATACTTACACTAAACTTTTGCATAGCAATTTACTGGTTTTATATTATTATAATTAATACCGGTCGGCACTGCTTAGCCTGCGTCGTAACCGTCTTATCTTCCGAGGTACCTACCAAAAATAAGACTCAATCTCAGTGTGATCAGAGTAAGACAGCATGCATGAATCATGAATACAAAGGCGTGTGTATATGCATACTCCTAAGAGCGCCCAGTCTTATCATCAGATTTAGATATATACTTATAGATTATTGACTTCAAATCAAACCATCTATTTAATAATCGCGCTTTAATAGATAGGTAGGTATTTATACCTACTTGTTGAAAAGCGCTGCAATATTCCTATTCGAGCAAGACGTAATTTATAAAGTAACCTTCAAAGTAGGTACCTACCTATTCAGCTTTATGAACGATAATGAACAAACGCCTGTTGATGAATCAACAGGTACATCGGTACCTACGGGGTTAACCTAAACGCGCGGCGAGTTCTCTGTCGGTCTTGACTGTAGATAGGTAATTAGCTGGGGCATTCAACGCTAATATATAAAAGTCGAATTAATATGTTGGCTAGGCTAGGCTCTAGGCTCTCAGAGTGTGGTGTGAATTGTTTAATCTAAAGCTATTATTTGCAACAGAAAAAGCAGTGTCAATTTCTTTTGTCCTTTGAATATCGGCTTTTGAATAAAGACATAAGTACCTTGTTATTGTTCTTTAAGAAACGAATGCGACGAAATTAGAAATACTTAGTCATCAACATTCAATCAATGTTAAAGTGGATTTTAAATCGCACGATTGCGTTAATCGTGCGTAGAATAAAGTAGTGGGGCGCGCCTTTGTGGAGTGAAAAACACGAAACAAACATCTAAAGTGTGTTGTTCGAATTATCAAAT
Organism: Acleris cristana; assembly: GCA_948252455.1. Taxonomy (NCBI): domain Eukaryota; kingdom Metazoa; phylum Arthropoda; class Insecta; order Lepidoptera; family Tortricidae; genus Acleris; species Acleris cristana. Next base: position 15,891,441 of record OX411786.1, on the reverse strand, counting down.
ACAAACTGCACACATCTACGAGTAAACACTGGTAATTATACGAAGAATGCCCACACTAGTTGTATTTAGGGGTCACGTTAGTCGATTTAAAAAGTCTTCATAATGAGGTTAACCAATTGGTACTTAAATGTTATTTTAAATAAGTATAATAAAATATCAGTGAGTGGACCATCTCACGCAAAGTACCAGTAGTACCTAAGTTAACAAGAGATAATGGTAAGCAAATAGCTTAAAGCATATGCATGTTTGTAAGTATGGTCCATACCAATTAACTTATCCTATCCCTTTCGCCTAAAATAACAACTTTGTCATAAAAAAAACCATCCATGATGTAAAATCAGGAAAATTGTGTGCAAAATATGGTCCCTAGATGCTTTATTCAGCAGAAAACGGCCATTTTAGCCAAATTTTTTGAATTTTGAGGTTATAAATTAGACAAGTCAATTGGTGGACTTGAAACACTATATGTCGCGTATACTTTAACAAATGCGGATATTGTACTACCTAAATAAGTTCCTGAGGTGACTCCAATCGGAACCTCATTATATAGTTCATAGGTAACCAGTTACGCAAACGTCTCACCCTGAACAGAGTGAGAGTTATAGAAGTCGGATAGGTACCCCATTAATGCCTGTTTCGGGGGAGAAGAGTATGTGGCCACGGCTCTGGTCGGGGACGAGTGTTTGCAGACACTGCTCAGGTCGGGGCCGGGGCCGGGGACGAGTGTTTGCGGACACTTCTCAGGCCGGGGTTGAGTGTATACGGACTCACCTCACAACCTGGGGTAAGGGCGGGGGCGAGTGTGTGCGGATTCACTACACAGGCCGGGGTCGGGGCGGGGACGAGTACGTGCGGACTGACCCCACAGCTCGGAGTCGGGGCGGGGACGAGTGAGTGCGGACTCAACCCACAGGCCGGGGTCGCGGTGGGGACAAGTGTGTGCGAACTCACCCCACAGGCCGGGGTCGTCGAAGCACGAGTGGTGGTTGGAGACGGTGATGAGCGGCACTCCGGGTGGCCGCTTCATCGCCAGCGCCAGCTGCTCCTTGTTGTACACCGTCGTCTTGTTCAGGAACTCTGCAACAAACACAACACTCATACTGTGGCCTCGCTCGGCAGGGAAGGGACAACCCGTAGCAGTCACTAGAAAACAAATGAATTATTGTGAACTATGTATTATGCTCCTATTTATATCACTACTTGGCCTGTTTTTGATAATACTGCTGCATTTACTGTAAATTAAATATGAACTATTATGTCATTAATGTAGTTTTGAGAATAATATGGCCGTTTCTCGCACTATGCACATTATAAATTCCCATTTCATCATTATAAAAACCAAATACTTAAAACAGCTTTGATTAATTACAATCAATATTAATGTTGCACATGCATTACACATGCTTAACAATCTTAATTCACTAAATCACCTAATCATATAAACAAACTACTACAATTAGTTCTTAGTTTTTATCTCAATGACAAGTTTCAAAGGAGGTTAATGTTTTCTTAATTGGAGTAATTGTCATCAATCAGGTTTCAAATCCCTTCCTTATCATAGACCAACTGGCAGGGTTAGATAACTAGTACATAAGTACAGGTGTTCCAAATCTCTACTGGCCGGCTCTCTTGCTCATTCATCAACAAATGATAAACATAAGAACCGCAATTATTAAATAGTAAGTGTGCTATTAACGGGGTGATTCTCATTTGTTCCTTTGAACTATGGTTTTTACTTTTGAGCTTTGTCAATGTCCAACAAATTTATGTAAATAATGTTGTTTTATGCAACACATGGGAATCACCCCTGACACTGACTGACAACTTAGAAGGACTGAAATTAGTGTTGTGAATGATTGTAAAAATACCATGCAAATAAATAAATATGTATATATGCAAAATTGCAAAGGATTTATTTCCTTTCTTATTTCATGATTAATAAAATAAGCGATGCATGTAGATGGACTTTGGCACGGACATTGTTATCAATTTATTATATATTATAAGAGGATTATAAGAACAACAGCTGTATAGGGCAAAGTATTATCAAGGGCAAACAATAGCCAACTTTACTATCAATATCATTAAGTCACATCAGAGTTTATGAGGACTGGCCTCTGTGCACTGGTGAACAATGCACTAAACATCTTCAATATACACTTAATATGATATACTTAATACAAGTTATGTTACTTACTTCACATATAGCCACTGACCTACATGAATAATGTAGAAGACATTGGCTTGCAAATATTATAGCAATTTTAATAAATTATGAATATGGCAGAATAATAAGGTGGGAAATATAACAGAATAATATTGCTCCTTCAACCATTTTTTTTATACTATTTACTATTCTTTTAAAATATATAATTGAAAGAGATTTGATCAATTGCACTTGAGTTAGCTTAGTAAATTCAAGTGCAATGCCCTGAGGGAACAATAGCTGTCCCTCAACCTCCAGACAGGCCCCAGACAGCTGCAGGTCAATGCCTCTTGTACCTAGACACTAGCTAGGTTTAATGCTGCGTATAAAAGTCTTGTACAATTTCTTTATCTGGGAATATTACTATATAGCACACTCATTGGAAAATATTAAGAAAAAAGTGTAACAGTTATTTATTTATGCAATGCGCTCTAGTTGCTACTCATAAATATTTATACTTTCTGATAAATGTGCAACAGGAAGTGTATTGTTTGTGGGACAGTACGCTAGCCACCACACCAGGTATTATCACTACACAACCAAGATACTTATTAAATGATGAAATTCTTCTAGCGCACAATAACCTTAGAAACTATCCAAAGTTTAAAGTTCTCTGTCTAAATAAATATGCATACATTATTTGAAGATTGCCTTGAAACATGTAATCACATTTATTACAAACAAACATCAATTTAACAATTTGTTTTTCAAACAAAAAAAAATTGAGCTGTCTCATGAAAATGATGCCATGAATATTAATAATGTTACATCAAAACAAACTATTAATTCATACATGTGTGGAGATTGTTCTTGGATGGGATTTGAGGTCACTCCACATCAGCATGGTATATTCTCTCTGCATCCGTATTTTGATTATCATAATAACTCAACGGCTTCAATACAAGAGAGAATAGACCTCCACAGGTTAAGCTTGCTTCACATTATTACTCTACCATTATGCAAGTTTTTTGTGAAAATGAAATTCAGAAAAAAATCATGGCACATACCAGAGGGGTAGTAAAGAGATGGTCCCTACGATAGCCTGAAGATAGGCGCTGTGGGGTCGCACTGGGTCGCGTGGTAGTCGACTCGCGTAAAGTATCACATTCCGCTGATGTAAGCAACACAACCATCACTCGCAGGGCACGACACCGAGGCCTGCGCCCCGAGCGGACCGCGCGCGGGGCGTGTGGGGGCTCGGGGCCCCCGCGGGTCCAGCGGCCAGCACGCACCTAGCCAGATCTTGGCGAAGAGACCGACGACGGCGACGGTGATGGAGCTGGCGCAGCTCCACAGGCGGCCCGGGCTGCGCAGCCGCGGGATGATCCAGCCGATGTCGTAGCCCATGCTCGCGGCGCCCACTCAACGCATCCGCGCACTAATACGACATGTCTACTGTGAGTAAACTGGACGAAAATCAATTTTGCTAGCTCGCTACACGATCCGTGCGTACGAAGTACTGAATGGATGACATGACATATGACATGACATGACAGACAAGACAGGCACAGATTATAGTAAATTGAAGACAGGGCGCGCCTGACAGCTCGACCGGTGTTGCTACACTGAGTTTCAAGAGGCGTTTTTCATCGAATAACTTGTTATTCAATTCTCCCTCTACGCAATGAAACGATACGTGTGGCAGCGGGACACGACCGGCGACCGCAAGAATTATATATATTATATATCTACGATAACTAATTAAGCTGGGTCCACATTTGTATCATTTCGTCGTATCGTATCTCCGTCGCGTTGCACCGACGCGAATCAAGATCGCTAGTGTGGACGCACAAACAGCGCGATTATGCGGCGCGCCGTATCTGAGGCTCTACTTTGAAATCCGTAATTCGAACTTCGTCTATTGCTATCCCTTTTGCTCTCGACGCGTCACTAATTCGCAAGAAAGTGACGGGGCGATCCGAAGTTCGAATTACTGATTTCAAAGTAGAGCCCCTGATCGCTCGGGATCGATGTTGATACACGTTTATATACCCCGCACACTCGCGATCGGATACGCGTATCAAGATCGGTAAATATGGACGTGTTTTGATACTGCATCACGATACGAAGTTATGATTTGATACGCGATACGCCGTGATCGCTCTCGAGGCGATTTTTCCCCGATCATCAAAGGGGATACGGATAGCGTCCACACTTAATGATACGGCGTTATGATACGATACGCTGCTACGCTACGGTTAGTATGAACGCATTTTTTCACATGACGATGGTAGTGATACGGTGTGCCCAAAGTGAGCGTCCATACTTAGGATACGCGAGCTCGATGCGATACGCGTGATCGTGATCGGCAAAATTATACAAATGTGGACCCAGCTTCAGGCTCTTCGCCTCAGCCGTTAAGTCCATAAGTTACTGGCTATTTGCCAAGAGATGGCATAAGTAGGTAACACATTTGTTTAATGCTTTAGTTACCTACTAAATTACGCTGAACATAATTAAAACAAAATTGTACTAATTTGAACGAAAGTGTATTTTTAATCTTTTTAGACAAGTGTGCTAAGTTGGGGTCGATGGTTACAATAAAATTTTAAATCCCTAATTTAAAAAAAACCGGTCAAGTGCAAGTGGGACTCGCGCACTGAGGGTTTCGTACCTGCGCCCGGGGCCTCTATTCAACACGGTAAAAACAATATCGTTTTTGACCTGAGGGCTTATTATCTAACGCACTCGCAATGACGATCGTTTTCATTTTGAAAATAAAGGCTTGTCTGCATACAAAATGAAAACAATTCCTCCACTTTGAAGCCGGTTGCGATTGCGAGTGCGTTAGACAATAAGCCCTCTGTTATCGTAATTGTTAACGTTTTGATAGCCCTTATTTACCTACTTGACAGTAATTTGACGGCCGATTTAAAAACATGACAGATCAGATACGATTTCAATTTTACCGCCAAGAATAGAGACACAGTAGGTACTATCAGCCCAATGGAACCCTGACCCACCATAGAACGGTGTCACAGTGACATTATAAAACAATTTGTTTGACACTTCTTATAACTTGAATCATAACGTCTCTGTGACACAGTTCTATGGTGGGTCAAGGTTCCAATGGTCTGATAGTACGTCGATACGGGGGGCGTAGATATTTTTCGAAGACAAAGAGGTTTAGTAAAAATAAGTTTGGGAACCCCTGTTAGAGTGTTTCCTTATCTTTGCCACAACGAGGAAAAAAAAACTTATAATATTGAACACAAACTGTTTTTAACCGACGAAAAAAACAGAGGAGGTTCTCAAGTCGACGCGTATATATATTTTTTTTATGTATGATCACGCATAACTTTTCACAGCGCGGTCCGATTTTGAAAATTCTTTTTTGGTTTGATAGAGTATACTTCCGAGGTGGTCCCATTGTCACCAAATCTGAATCTGATGAAGGGATCCGTGAGGAATTGAGGGAACTCTTCGAATATTAAATGCAAACATATAGCGATTTTAGTATTTTTAGTAACAAATCCAGCATTTTCATTCAGAAAGTATCATTTGGTGAAGTGGAACTGATGATGAAGACCACAAATGGCTACTATGGCTACTATGTATGATCACGCATAACTTTTTACTGGGTTGTCTGATTTCAATAATTCTTTTTTTATTGGATAGAGTATACTTTGAAATTGCTCCCATTTAATTTGGAACTCCTCCCCCCCCCTCCGTCAATGGTAGAAATATAGGGATTGATAGTTGAACCCATGAATTTTTATCTGTGAACCGATTATGTTCAAACTTAGCACACATATGTAATTCTAATGACACTACAACATGACGGAGACTTGATGTTGATCTGATAACTGAGACGGAAGACAGATGAGGGAAATCTTCAACGGATTACAGCAGCTACCTCGCGATTTCTCTTATTCATGCATCTCAATGAGAACTTTATACCTAACTTATGTATGATGCACGGATTATGACTACCATCGAGGGTCTGATGATGGGGTTTGATGATGGAGTTGGAAGGCTGTCGAGGGAAGCACTTATTTGTTCGAAAACTAAGGTATAAGGGTATACTTTGAAGTTGCTCCCATTTAATTTGGAACTCCCCCCCCTCCGTCAATGGTAGAAATATAGGGATTGTTAGTTGACCCCATGAATTTTTATCTGTGAACCGATTATGTTCAAACTTAGCACACATATGTAATTCTATTGACACTACAACATGACGGAGACTTGATGTTGATCTGATAACTGAGACGGAAGATAGATGAGGGAACTCTTCAACGGATTACAGCAGCTACCTCGTGATTTCTCTTATTCATGCATCTCAATGAGAACTCTATACCTAACTTAAGTATGATGCACGGATTATGACTACCATCGAGGGTCTGATGATGGGGTTTGATGATGGAGTTGGAAGGCTGTCGAGGGAAGCACTTATTTGTTCGAAAACTAAGGTATAAGGGTATACTTTGAAGTTGCTCCCATTTAATTTGGAACTCCCCCCCCCCTTCTGTGAACCAATTGTGTTCAAACTTAGCACACATATGTAATTCTATTGACACTACAACATGACGGAGACATGATGTTGATCTGATAACTGAGACGGAAGTCAGATGAGGGAACTCTTCAACGGATTACAGCAGCTACCTCGTGATTTCTCTTATTCATGCATCTTAATGAGAACTTTATACCTAACTTAAGTATGATGCACGGATTATGACTACCGTCGAGGGTCTGATGATGGGGTTTGATGATGGAGTTGTAAGGCTGTCGAGGGAACAGTGTAACAAACCTATTGCGACGTAATTGTGTGTAGTGTGTAAACCTCTCAGTTTCTGCATTTCTGCTAAAGCTCGTTCATCGTGTGGCTTTTGTAATACTTACCTACCTTATTTCGCTCTAACTCAGATACCTTCAAGTAGTTTAACTATACTAAGTGCAACATAAACCTGCCCCTTGGCAAAAAGTTAGTTTCTTTCCGAGGTCGATTACAGCTTTATCAAGTGTTGTTCCCATGTTGTTGTTGTAGCTAACCCCATGTGTTTCTGTTTAGTCCACCAGAGTAAATCTCTTTAACCGAACAATTGTCCTCGCGTGTGATATCCATGGACTTGTTTCTCTAATAAGTCCATGGCGATTGTCTAAAACTCGATACTGGCGAAATACACCTTGTTAAAACAAGGAGTGAAAGCCACTAATTAAGAAAAAAAACACCATTGACGAGGCCCACAGGTATATGTTGTAGGTGATATGTTACCTCTAAGCATGACACGGGATTCGGTAGCTAATTTTAGCTGAGACAAAAGACCGCCACAGTTGTTCACATCTTTTGGAACAACATTATCGGGAGGTTTCTTCCCATAGGTAGCAACTTTACGAGACTCGTCTATGGAATGAATTGTATAGACACGGTTGTGTTTTGTAGCGAAACAATGAATAGTTAAATTAAGTAGGTAATCAAAGAATAAGTATCTATTAACAGAGAAAGAAACTGAAAAGTGAAAAATAAAAACTTTTTAACAAATAATTAAACCGCCGAAAAAAGAAAACTGAAAAGCAAAAAATAAAACTTTTTAACAAAAAAATTAAACCGCCGAAAAAAGAAAACTGAAAAGCAAAAAATAAAACAGAGCCTTTTAAGTCTAACTAAGCTCCTACACTAATGTTAATACCTTAATAAATAATTTTGAGTCGGCGCCAAACAAACAAACAAGCATGGGGCAGGCACCGACTTCAAACCACTCAGGAGGTAGCACATACCATCACACACATACATCATTTTACTTTACGAAATAGTTAATTTGCTTGTTTGTTTGTTTGGCTCCGACTCAAAATTATTTATTAAGGTATTAACATTAGTGTAGGAGCTTAGTTAGACTTAAAAGGCTCTGTTTTATTTTTTGCTTTTCAGTTTTCTTTTTTCGGCGGTTTAATTTTTTTGTTAAAAAGTTTTTATTTACAACAGATTAAACATTTGTACAATTATGTGTTAGTAAGTACCTACTTAAAGTCTACGGGTCACGGTAACACGCATAAAATAAGTCAATATTTTCAATTGACCTGACCCTCTGTAGCGACTGGATCCGGTAGCTATACACCATAATATAAACCTGCAGTAGTGCAGTAACTGACATATGTTTAACACATTTTATTTGCCTTTTTTCTTCTTCCAGAGCTTGTCTAACTAGTGAAGCAATCAGTCAGATCCTGGAACCTGTCTCTATCTTTTGCAAGAAACTCGGGCCTGCTGTTCCGTTTATTATTACACACACAAGTATTTACCTATACCTACCACCTACTTGCTCTATTAGACCCGCCATACACGGACTGCTTTAAGCAGTCGGGAAACGACTGCACTTCGTTGCTATTGGTCGATTTGCAGTTTCAATGCTCTAGAAAGTGCAAACCGACCAATAGCAACGAAGTGCAGTTGGTTTCCGACTGCTTAAAGCAGTCCGTGTATGGCGGGCCTTAAATTATCTAATTAGGTACTATTTAACACAGATGCAACTCCGTTTTACTCGCACTGGATTTCCAAATTTACAACCAGTAAAGGGGTTAAAAAGTACATATCTAAGTTAGATGATAGATGCATCACTCGGGTAGTCCTCTTTTAGCTATTTATTTATTACAAAAAATTGCTCAATCGCAAGTACAAGGCAAGAACGCATAATCTAAATATATAAAAGAAAAAACTGACTGACTCACATATCAAGCACAGCCCAAACCGCTGGGTCTAGCTAGAGATTCCAAATTTTACACGTAGGTAGGTTTCTTTCGGCCCGGTTCCCACTATGCCGGAGCGGCAATTTTGCCGGATGCCGGTAAGGGTAGTGGCTGTACTATTTATATAAAGCTGTTCACATTATGCCGTGTGAACAGCTTTATAGGCCACTAGCCTTACCAGCATCCGGCAAAATTGCCGGTCCGGCATAGTAGGAACTAGGCCTATGAGGTCTAGGGGTGCACTAAGAAAGCATTTTCTGAAAATCAACCCCCAACGGGGAGAAATGGTAGAGTAGCGGGAAAGTAATTCTACGCGTACGAAGTCGCGGGCGTCCTCTAGTCAGATCAATAAGAGGTTTTGACGTTCCACAATAATATATCCATATTACTAGAGTCAACTCGGCAGTTTGCTACCTCCGGGTACTCCAGTAGCGTCATAATCGTTTTCTGTCGTCGCCGGGCCACAGCACAAACTCGTACACTTCGGAGGGGCACAGGCGGGAAGAGGCGCGCGCGCACGGCGCCGGCGCCGCTTGCACCAGCAGCCGCGCGCGCCCGCGCCCCCCCGGCCCCGCGCCGCCTCCCTTCGCACCCTTCAGACCCGATCCTCCTCTAGCTGCCTCACTCCTAGAGCCTTCTCTTCGGGTATCCAAAACAGCATCCTGTGTTTGATGGAGATCTTCAGTGTGTTTTAGAACTTTGAGTTGATTGTCAAAATATGTCGTCGCAGACGATTTATGCTCTTTAAATATACGAGTAGCGATATTATGATCTTCAGATGTCCCTTGCTCAGCCCCCGGAGCCCCTGCGAGCCTGGAGCTCGCGGCAGCTTCGCTGGCGCAGCCCAGCAGTAAGACAAGCAGTGCGCGCATCTCTCTCTGGTTGACCGGTGAGCCCGTTGGCTGCGATTGCGCACGACTGCCGTCGCGCCGCGCGCGCGCCGCTTTTAAACTGTGGGCTCGTTTCCGATACCCGCATCGTTTTCTTTTCCAGGGATCCCATTCAATTGGGTTTTCACGGAATTATAATTTGTTTTAAATAACAAAGATAATTGTCACTCGCTGTGGTACATGATGATTCGCAATGTTTACGCCGCCGGCACAGAGACATTACATTACCGAGGTCATGTCTGTAGGTCACAGTGTTCGTTCTCACACGGAGAGGAATCCAAATCTAGTTTTGAAAGATCAATTTAATTGTTGCACTGATAGCCGACGATAGTCTTAGTACCTTCTTATACCTATGTGATTAATGTCTATTACGACGCAGCAAATGAAGAATACGATGGCGAAGATGCGTGTTTAAACATTATGGAAGAATTTACGTTACTCGCGTCATTACTTACTTAGTATTCAATAAGCAATGCTATAAGGCAAGTCATACGATATAGAGATACCTATCGAAGCAGTCATCACAACATTGAAGCGTCAGCCGGGATAACCCGGCGACACGCCGCGGGCGGCCGCGGCCACACTCGGCGCGCGCGGGCACCGCTTCCGAGAATACGTGTATATTTGAATACATTTTATATAATACTAGAACATCCGTTCACTGATTTAGTTAAGTGCGGGTAAAGTCGGACTCATAAGTAGCTGTACATTTTACTACCTTGTCGCAATAACGTATAAAAGTGAGCGTGGTTTAAATTTAGTATATCAGTAGATTCGACAAGGTACTAAAATGTGCAGCTACGTATGAGTTCAGCCGTACATCCCCATTATATCCAGCGTACAGTCAGTACCTACAGACTATAACTTTTTTTAACCGTAACAATAACCTAAGCCATTTTTTGAGGTACTAAGAACCGTGTCATATGGCAGCGGCTATCGTCACGAGAAATAATTGACTTAAAAAATATAATTTGCGGACGGTGCTGGGTCGACAGGGACTCAACAATTAAAGTTGTTGACTTTCCAAATATTCGAAAATATCTCAATGACGGAAAAAATGAATCTCACGCAAAATGGGCGCAGATTTAGTCGTCGAGTTGCGGAAAAGAGCCCGCCATAACCTATAACCTATAAATCTCAATGACTAAATAATTTATAAAATCGAGGGATGCACAATTTTTAAAATTACGAGTGTTTCACTGTAGTCTAATTTATTTTTAAACCCAAATGCAGTTGTCCTGCCTGCACTCAGTCTGACCGGGGGTTGTGGGTGGAGGAAAGGTTGTTACATAATTATGCTCTACAAGCGGACGCCCGCGACTTCGTACGCGTAGAATTAGTTTCCCGCTACTCCTGCTATTTCTTCCCGTTGGGGGTCGATTTTCGAAAAATGCTTTCTTAGTGCACCCCTAGAGTACCCAAGGAATACTATCTCCAAATTTCAAGTCCCTAGGTCCAGCGGTTTGGGCTGTGCGTTGATATATATAAGTCTTGCCTTTTATATATATAATATATACTATCTAAACCTTTCTATTTTCTATACTTAACATAATTTTGACTTTAGCAGTCAGTTTTTATGAACTTAGTAAAAATAACAAACCTCATTAATTTGCTTGCAGTAGGTACCTACAGACAGTATTTTCCCATACAAACTTTGCAACCCCCTTTCATCCCTCTAGGGGTTGAATTTTAGTAATCGCTGAAATACGTGTCTCATTATTTGCATAGAAAAGTATTTCTACCAAGTTTCAAGTAAATTTGACCACTAAAATATTTTTTCCCATACAAACTTTGCAACCCCCTTTCATCCCTCTAAGGGTTGAATGTTAGTAATCGCTGAAATAAGTGTCTCATTACTTGCATTGAAGAGCAATTTACCAAGTTTTAAGTAAATTGGACCATAAAAACATATATTCCCATACAAACTTGGCAACCCCCTTTCATCCCTTTAGGGGTTGAATTTCGAAAAATCCCTTCTTAAAGGACGCCTACCTACATTATAAAATCAACTTTCCCTCAAAATTCCAAATCTTTATCTTAAGCAGTTTGGGCTGGGCGTTGATGAGTCAGTCAGTCAGGACATCCTCTTTTTTATATATGTAGAAGATTAGGTAGTATACCGATGTAATTTAGTGAAGTTCAGCCACGTTCAGCAGACGAATGAATGATATGTATAAAAAATGTGAACTATGCTTCTAAGCTCCAGCTCAGCTAGTCTGAAAGAGTAAGTAACTATAGTTAGTAATAAAATAAGTAAGTAGGTACCTATGTGTCTTTACTAAAATTATAAAAAGGCTAAAGAGTGTTTGTTTATTTTTGATTTCACGGCTCTACGCTCCAAATAATTGGCATGCTTGGGTATAGATATAAAGATAAGATAAGATAAAGACATTTATTCAGTAAGTAGGCCGCACGGGCACTTTTACACGTCAGGAGTCTACCAGCGCTTCCCAAGAGGAGACCACTGCCGAGAAGAAACGCCGCAAGAAACTCAGCAGTTAGTCATTTTTTAACCATATTTCTTAGTACAATGATACTACTTAGTCTAGTATTATATAAAGCTATAAATATTAAATTAAATATAATATCAAGTATCATGAGTAGTTCAGCAGGAAAACATGACAAAAATATTAGGAGAGAGATAGAGGGAGAAAAAGGCAAAAAACAAAAAAACAACAAGACGACCAAATAAAAGTTTCGACATGTTTTCCTACATCAACGGTGTCCCCTAGACAAGATAAAGGTTTTAAGACATTTGAACAAAATATTATTGACTAAGTTTCGAGTTTAGGCCATGCGATTTTGTCTGTTAGATAAACCTCGACCCTATAATACGCTTTAGACATTAACGACTTTTTCAAGTAATTTTTAAGTGCTGAAAAGGGTAACTTTAAAACTACGTCAGGTACCTAATTTATTATAGAAATGAATGCATTGACCAACAAATGATTTTATACTTTGCGGACACGGAATTTTCGAATAGCGATTTTATTTTTTATTTCTAGTATTTAATTATAACAAATCTAAATTCTTAATAACATAAATAATATTCTCGTAAATAAATTGAGACGCTACAGTTAAGATATTAATTTCTTTAAAAAGTTCTCTTAAGGAGTCACGGGAATTTAACTTGTAAATAGAACGAATGGCCCTTTTTTGTAACAGCAATATAGTTTGTATGTCAGCTGCCTTACCACAAACCAGAATACCGTACGACATAACACTATGGAAATAACTATAATGAACTAAGCGAGCTGGGGTCGGGTTAGTTCCCCCTTCCCTAGTTGTCTAATTTTCCTAACGGCTTAAGCAGCCGAACTTAGTTTACCTGCCAGTACAGCTATATGGGGACTCCATTGCTAATTTTGATCTTTTGTTATTCCTAGGAAAACTGCCTTATCTACCATTTGCAGACACTCGTCATTTATAAAAATACTAGAATCTACTGGTTTAACATTAGGCATAGCCTATATCATATAGGCCCTTCGGGTATTGTTTACTCTTGTAGCCCCAAGACGGAGAGTTAGATACTTACATATATATAGGTAGATATTTTTATTCAGGGAAATGAAACGATTCCTAAAGGATTATAGAGAAATAATTATTTCATAGATGGTGTAGCGGGTAAAAGCTCAGTTAGTTACTTAGTGACTTTATGAAAGCTTTTTTGCCGTCGGACACTCCTAATTTTCGTGAGAATGAAAGTTTAGGCGTGGAAAGGTCACAGGCTGCACAGACGAGGTCGCGGCTGCCGTCTGTCAGCAAGGAATGTCCACGCTACATATTAAGCGCCACAGTTCTTTATTTCGATAGACGTGGACACGCTTTTGAGTTCTCGGCACAGAACTTTGTTGCCGGCCGCCTCGCGTGCGCCACGCGGCGTCGCGCCCGGCGGCGCCCTGGGTAGTGATTCTTTCAAAAGCAAAGGTGAGCGAACGCAGGAGTGATGTCCAAGCGGCGAGTTTAAGTAGTCCCGTCAAAACGAACAAAACACATTTCAGCGCGTGTATTCAATTTGGCTGCATGGCTTCTCGAACGTATAAGGCAGCCTAATTGAGAATGCACGCGCTAATATGTGTTTTGCTCGCTCTGACGGGACTACTTAAACTCGCCGCTTGGATTTCACTCCTGCATTCGCTCACCTTTGCTTTTGAGAGAATCAATACCCTACTCTGCCGCGCGAACCGCCCGATATTACAGCCCGGCACGAGGCCCCGATATTTCCGAAAAGTTATGCTCAGTCGTCAAATTTTTTGGGTTTTTTTTAAGACCTTTCGCAAGGTTGCGGCTAATTGATCGATCGTGGTTTTTTTTAAATTATATTGCTTTATTAAGGTACGTTAGAAGTAGATTCCAAGGATTCGTTTGTTCGATATTGGCTGATCTGGTAAGCTTAGGTAAGTAACTACATCGCATGTTGAGAACGAAACTAAGCTAACTGAAAAAAATCGATTTGTGAGAAATCGCAAAAATGTGATTCATGCCTAAACTAGCATATTTTATTTCTTAATTATTTATTTTTTAAAATCGTCTCTGTTTTAGTTCCATTCATTTCGTAAAAGAATTTTAATTTTTCAAAAATTATAGACAAACATTGAAAAAATGCCTTTAAAGAAAAACATAAATTAACTCACTTTCAGAAGATCTTCTTTGACCTGTTATCGTATTATGTCAACGTTTTTATAGCTCTTCCTAGCTTCTGCCCACGACTTCGTCCGCGTAGATTTCGATTATCGCTATTCCCTCGGGAACTTTTAAACTTTCCTGAATAAAAAGTAACCTATGTTTTAATCCAGTGTATAAGCTATCTCCATTCCAAATTTCATCCAATTCCGTCTAGCCGTTGCAGCCTGAAAGAGTAACATCCGTACCTACATCCAAACATACAAACTTTCGCGTATGAAAAAAAATAAGTACATGTGTGCGATGGCGGATACGAACAGCTAGTCATAAATAATTATTAGTGTCTGACTTTTGAAATTCGATTCAATTAGTTTACGGGTGACGAAGGGGTCTTGACAGACCTGATACTTAACATGGTAATGCCGAAGTTAATTTGCGTAAAATTATCATAGGTCTGTTGCAACTATCTCGCTGCGCCGTCGCCTCCTCGCCTCGGCAGGTCACCGGCGTCGCCGCCGCCGCGCCTCGCCGCGGCGTGTTGCATCACGAGTCGCGCCCGCGCCGCGGCGTCATCGCGGGAAGCCCGGCTGCGGGCGCACCTACCACGGGCACACGGCCCGACACAGTACCTAAGTAACTGGCTGAAAAGTAGAAACGTTCTTGACTCCCACAATCTAAGTCCGCAGTTACTTGAGCTCTGTACCCTTCGTATAAGAGCGGGTTCCCACTTGTCGTGTGTCGGATCCGATAAAATGTTGGATGTTACATTTTATATGAATCCGTCGGACCGACAGACGTAAACAGCCTTGTATAAAATGTATTGCTACCGCAGAAAATCCCACATTACATTACATTACATAACAGTGGGAACCTGGGAACCCGCAGTAATATCATCAGAACTGTAAAGTGAAAAATAATCAGAGCATCTAACTGAAGGTTCAATACAGAAGAATCAAAAGCTTAGAAATAATTCTCAAGGAGCATCAGTGAGCTACGTTCAAGAAAGAGAGACGCATTTGAAGAAGTACCTAATCAAACTTCAAATTTAAAAATTTCTAAATATTTATTTAATAAATTCGCCACATGAGGGCTTTTTTTACACGCCAGTAACATGAGTGAATCTACTAGCACTTCGGACAAAACCATCATAGTGCAGTGTATATATACGTAAGTTTAAAGCTAGGAATATATCTCATTCTTAGTGGAGCGCTATCGAATAAAACTAGCAAAGTATCGCAGCTGCTCCGGGAGAACTAAGTAGCCTAACGGTAATGTCGATAGGCCAAGTTCGTGCACGACTTCTCGTGGAGTTTTAGGACTAAAACGGAATGTAACTAACGCAGTCGAGTGCTCGTTCTCTTCCCATATGGTACCAGCCCGTTGGCCTCGAGTCGGTCTCGAGCCCGCCTGCCCGACCGTCGCGACACTCGGGCCCGCAGCTTGGCGTGCGCGAGATGAGAGCGCGTGGTAGGAGCGGGAAAGCCCACGCGCCCGCAGCGCGCGCGCCGATGTATCACTTTACTAAGGTACCTCAACCGCGCACTGCCATAAACCATGTCAAGCGCGTGGAAAGATACCACCAATTCTAACACTATCTAAGGTACCTAATCAGTTGGCCGTCTGTACCGACGCTTGGTAATTTGATGTAATGTAGACTGTATCATTCTGCTCTCATATATTTGATAGGAAAGGAACGCGTCTCTATTTGTAAAGTATATTCGCAGAAAATACCCAAGTAGGTATTCAATGACACGGCACTGTTGAAGATGCCAGAACCTCGGAGTACTTTGTAGCAAGTCTGCCAGGGCTACCACGAGTAAAAGCTTCTGCGGCAACGATCTTATCAGGTACTCGTACGGCCGGTTAGTTCAGACTACTTCAGACACGTTTTCTGTTTGGGTAAAATTAGAACTTATCATGCGCGTGTGCCTTAGTTAGAAGGACGCCAAACATGGGTAAGATTTAACTTACGGATTCCTTCTAAGGGCACATTTATTTGTTAGTTGCCAAAAGTTATTATGAGTACGTATAACGTGAACATAATTATTTTTTAAAAGCAATCCAATTATAGGTACCTCACGCGATGTTATAATGATTTAAAAAAAATACCTTTGTTTACTTTTAAGATTTTATTTTACTACTTGTCGGCGCAATTAACATGTATAACTATACCAAATTACAGCTTTACGGTACCAAAAGTCTCTGAGCTAGACCGCGAACAAACGGACAGGCGGACAGACGGACAGACCGACATGGCGAAACTGTAAAGGTTCTTAGTACGAATTCTTTGACTTAAAACGATCCTGTGATCAAGGGACAGTGGATTACCTTAGGTGGGACCTTTTTATAATATATTATAATACAAAAACTTAACAAATATTACACCTATTACATTAAATCCTTGGATAATCACTTATAAAAAAAAGCATGCACTTTATCTTACTGGGTTGTTGATAGCGCTTCTGTCTGACCTGTGTCCTACCTGTTGGCGCAGAGCGGGGCTATGTAACGGTCTGGGTTCATATCCTGGACTGGCCTTAGGACCGTGGTCAGCCCTGTGCTTCCCGCCTGGCCTGTTTAGTTCATATCCCGGTCTCTCGCATCCTCCTCGAACTGGCCTCGTCTTGGTCGAACTCTCCTAAACTTCTCCAAGTCGAAAAGTAGCTGATTGTATTTGTCCGTATCCAGGTTGACCCTTAAGCTCGGCGTTCTCAGTTTGTGCGCGTGCGCTTGCGGCTCCCTCCACGGGTAGTCCCCTGTTGTGTACTGGCGGGGTTCCATCTTGAGTTTGCGCCCTTTGGAGGGTGGGTTCTCCCGGAACTTCAGGTAGTTGTACGGCCGGACGAAAAGGGAGAGGCTTTGGGGGCGGGAGGACGACGCGGCGGGCGCCGGCGGACGGGGCGCCTTCAACGCGGCGGGCGCCGGCAACGCCAGCAGCGCGGCCAGCGCGGCCAGCAGGCGGGGCAGCAGCAGCGTCGGGCGCATGGCGGCGGTGGCAGGCACGGAGGCTCCGGGCGGAGCGAGAACACTCCGCACCCCGTCACGCTCGTTAAAACGAAGTAAACCATAATCGCATAATCAGGCGAAAAATTGAAATTCACTAGTTTGATTTTCTGTGTTTCACTAAACACAATAAAATATTAGAATATCAATACCGCAGGCGGCGCTGACTGTGGCAAATCGCGTATGATAATCGCTACATAACCTATTAATATTTCCAACTGATTTCGGTGGCACTATGTCATTTGTTCTATTTCGTTCCCTTTTCTGATAGCTACAGTTGAAGAGACCGGACGCGCGGCCTTCACGCACATTCTGCTACAATTTAGGTAGTAGGATTTATGTAGCTTTTGCCCGCGACTTCGTCAGGTATGACCATCCCATAGGAAGTGTTTTTTTGCAGGATAAAAAGTAACGTATAAGTTGATTTAGGGTATAGCTATCTCTATAAGCCGTTTTAGCGTGAAGAAGTAAGTAACGACAAACGAACAAACTCGCACACAAACTTTTAAAATAATAATAAGTGTGATCTGCAAGCCGAAGTTCCTAGGTAATGTACGCAGAACAGCCTGAAAATTCATTATAAAAAAATGTATGGCAAATGTTGTCACTGCGAGACTGCGACTGCTTTGAAATAGGAGCTGGCATGGCCTGTAAGCGTAGCCGCCGCTAGCAGCCACATGTAGCTTCACAAAAATGCCTCAGCGAGTGCTGCGCAGGTTGATCGCGAGGTGGCTCTGGCTGTGACTCCGGGTTAACATCAGTAAACTACATCTGCAGGGTATCCTCAGTTCCAAATTGTATGAACCATAGTAAAACAAGTGAGTAGGCAAGGCAGGCTCAAACTGGATGGAAAAAACAAGTACAAGAGAGAGTGGAAGACGTCCCAATTTCATTACCGCTTGCATATGTGACTTCATTTTAAAAGGATGGTAGTAGATAGAAGTAATTTCCTAACATTCTACGCAGTTAAATAATTATCAGTCTTATCAGTTTACGCTGAGTGAAGACCTAATTGGTTTTTCCATAAATAAAGGAGTCACAGTGACGAGTGTGCGATAATGGCCAAGAAAGTAGCATAATAATGACCTAATGAATAAAGCATGTCAAAACAAAATCGAGAAAAGAAAAAACAGAAGCTATATTCCACTAGATAAAATCATATCATACCTTATTGCGATAAATTAAATGCATAATGGCGGCCGAGTTAAAAACAATTCCTAACCTACGTTTTAACCTGTTAGTGTGGATTTAGTTGGAGTACCACGTAGAATACTTATCAGTCCGACATTCTTCAAGGATTTCACAGAAATCCTAAATAGACAATTCTATTGAAATGCAAGCTGGAGTCGCTGGAAATAGCGCTATTTCCTCAAAACTTGACTCAACACTACTTAATGTTTTAAAAAACATGTCTAGACTAGTTATAAAACAATAAAGTCTATTGAAATAATGATTGTGTACTCGTATGACTATTAAAAACCGTAATAATAATAATCATATAGAACATACAAACAGACAGACAGACAGACAGACTTCGGTGACCATAAAGGTTCCTTTTTTACCATTTTGGTATGAAACCCTAAAAATCCCCGATATAATGGCAACCCCAACTTTCAGAGCGGATATTTCTTAACCGGCCCAACCAATGTTCATGAAACTAGCTGAGAACCACCCCGAAATGGACGAAACTAGCTTTCGCGAGTTGGAATTACAGATACGATAGGTACAGTCAACCGATTTGATTTCTAGGCCACTATGGACTAGGGCTCTGGATATCCGTGATACACGCCGCCCCGTAGCTACGTGTTCTTAACCCCGGCGGTACTAAGATCACGAATTTCACGAACACGGCCGGTAGCCCGGTACGTGACACGTGACACGCCAAGATACGTAGCCCGAAGAAGACCAACGCACGAAGAAGTAATAGCACTCAGCACATAAATATTTGCCCATACCGCGACTTGAACCTGGGACCGTTAGTTTCATAGTTAGTCACTACCGACTAGACAAAACACGACTACACGAGTAAAACTTCAAGAAATGTTTACAAATTATCCGCATTTTTTTTTATTTTTTTTTAAATTACATTCGTTTAAATGTTCATTTTTATTTACGTTTTTCCCTAATAACTAGTACGCAAGCAAACCTGCGGGTAAAAGCTTAGTTAATAAATCATAATCACCGCGAACACCTTCATGCACCGGAGTCGGCGGAGGAACCAGCAGATGGGAACGGCAGGTCAAAACACTTAGGTATTTCCCAGTTATTACAACCACATAATAACTATGTTCGAGATTGGAGATGATCACCATTATTTTTCCAACAAATCATTTTGCATTCCACGAAACAAGTAAATATGTAGGTAGGTACTCATTATTTTTATGTTTCGTAGTTTTACGATTAGGTAGGTATGTATTATTATATAATTATTTTACTTTGACTTTATACTCACTAGCCGGCCCACGATTCCGTCCGCGTGGAAAAATAAAATACTTATACCCTATGTTACTCAGTGACAAATTGACAATGTGTACGGTCGGCCAAGAAAGTGGTCTACCAGTTTTCACAAAAGTTTCTTTGAGATATAATTATCGCTAAGGTTGACACTTGTCAGCAGTATCATAATATTATTGCAAGGGAAAATCAAACTCGTTGTATCATGACATGATGTGCAAATGTACTTCAACCGTAGGGTGGTAGACCACATTTTTGGCCGACCTTTTGACGCGGGGTTCGCAATGAGCGTTTACGGCCGAACCCTACATTCAAACCGCGCGGACAGATAAGGCTTACTTCGGGTTTAAATTTGACATTTGCCCATACAAAATGTGTCCAATTTTAAGCCTATCTATCTGCGATTTGAATATAGGGTTTGGCCATTAGTGCGGCAATCAACTAGATAAACATATCGAAATCGCATATTTAAAAGGAAAAAGAAACAAATAATAATTGTAATTGAAGTTATTAATTATTGGGAATTGTTGAATAGTCAGGACTGGTCAGGACTTATTGCTACTTCCTTATTTTTATTGAACTTACAAATTGCTTAGGTACTTATCTAAGATATCTGATAAAGATATACACCGCCATCTACCGAGCGTAGCAGTAAATCCCTACTCAAACAGTGATTCAAGTTCGTTCATCCCGGCGAGGGTGTGTGCTTAACTTAACCTAGGGGTGAATTCTATTAAAATAGTTTCTACTCTTTCCTCCAGATGGCGTATATGTACATTAGTAAAATGATGATTAAATTCATGATAGCTCGCATCGACTCCGTGGCGCAACGGTAGCGCGTCTGACTCCAGATCAGAAGGTTGCGTGTTCAAATCACGTCGGGGTCATCGTACATTTTTTTTATAACCGGTTTTTTTTTATTGCAAAAAACTACTACTGACGTGTTATGACTTATGATATTTTTTTTCAACTCGGCTGTCATTACCTACTGTCAAGTAAACAAGAGCTATCAAAAAATTGACAATAGCATAGTATAAAGATAAGTGACCATAACAGGTCAAAAGCAACATTGTTAATTTGCCGTCGTAGAATAGAGGCCCTATCCCACAGGTCTTTCCTAATGGGTAAAATTTCATTTTGGCGTGATAAGATAAGGTATGGTTTTTTTAACTCGGTGGCCAATACGATTGACAATACGATTAGTACGTGAACGTGGTTTTTACCCACTAGACTATAGGTCATAATAAAAAAAATAGTTACAATAACACAAAAATTGGAGATGCCGGGGATCGAACCCGGGGCCTTTCACATGCAAAGCGAACGCTCTACCACTGAGCTACATCCCCTGCTGAGTCAGGCGGTGAAATTGATTATTAGCCGATAAAGTAGCTTGTCGCGCACCACACACTCAAACAATAATGTCTAATGACGCACTAGTCCAACGCAAGCGCAAGTATAGTATAGTAATATATATAATTTTTCTGTCCAACGTGTCCAAGGCTTCAAACAGTTTACGTTTGTAAAACACAAAAATATGGAATAGTCAATATACCTATTTTACGTTACGTCACCAACATAGTTTGTTAAACTAACAAAGCTAATTAACGCACAGTAACCTCTTCATTTATCGCTTCATTGAGAGGGAAGGGCTTCCGGAATCTGTGTCAGATTCTCTCTGAACACAAACGTAAGATAATTATATCTAATTATTATTGTAGAAGTGGCTTATTTTTCACCTGAGGGCTTATTGTCTAACGCACTCGCAATCGCAACCGGCTTCAAAGCGGAGCAATTGTTTTCATTTTGTATGCAGGCAAGCCTTCGATTTTCAAAATGAAAACGATCGTGATTGCAATGCGTTAGACAATAAGCCCTCTGTTTGATAAATACTTCAACTCGGCCTTAGGGTGTTTTTTGTAAATAAAACACAAACATTTAGTAAGACCTTCTTTTAATAATACAGTTGCTTATTTCTAGGGTCAGTTCCGTAGTCGCGCCAGGTCGCTGCGTACGCAATACAGTACGCAATAAGTACCTATATATAAAACTAAATTAGATCGGTACATAAAACTAAATAAGATGAGGCAGCCCTCGTCGGTTTCCTCTGAAGAATCAAACGTTGTAGGTAGATACTTGAGGGGTAAACAGTACACGGTCGTTAAGACGCAATACAGATTTAAAAAAAAATAACATTGTCAGATGAAGAATGTCGGACTTTAGACGGAAGAACAACATAAGTAAGTAGTTAAGTAAACGACGTCAGAAATGATGCATGAGATATAAACGTACTATTAGAAAAGTTTATATTGTTACATACATATATTACTTATCACGCAGTCGTATATAGGCAGGTACACAATCATTGTTGATAAACCTTAGTTGTTAAACAGTTAAGTTCGTATTTTGTGTTCATTTCCCAAACCTAAACGATTGATTATTTTTGAGTTAAACGCAAGTCCTACGCTAATCTAACCTAGACATAAGTAAAAACTTTGTAATTATAATACCAAAGAGCATCGATAAATTCGCTCACCTCAAATAATAATTAACCAACGACACAGATGCGTTCTTGCTCTTTGCCACGGCTCTGGTCGTGCTTACTTACACAGGTGTACGAGTAAAAATACTCAAATCGCAAACAGCCGAGAAAAACTGGCGTCCACTAGAAATAGGTAGGAAGTGGTGACGATCTGCCGATTCATCTGACGTCTCTGTATGTTAAAGGAGCTAGAAACACATTAGAACCAGAAAATAATTGTCGATGATCAAGGATATGTGGTGATTCGCCGCAACGCGACGACGTTGCGTTTCAACGTGTTAATTGGAGAATAAAACAATTAGTATAGCACATAACAGGGAAGAAGTTTCTGAGATTCACGGGATAAAGCCTTGCTTAGCTATTACTGATATTGCCCTTGTCGACGGCAGTTTTCCTGCCTGGCCAATTTTCAGGTGATCTGGTTATGTTATCGGAAAATAGCTTGGTCAGGAAAGCGCAGAATCAGACAGCTTAGCGTTAATGTGGGTTGATAGGATGGATGATCTCTGCTGCCGAACTGTTCAGCAGACGTTAGACTCTCTTAGACGTTGTTTCTTTAGAGAACGTGGAGGTGGTGCGGCTAGGACTCGGATTCCATGATGAACTCGGCCATGAGCATCTCCATGGTGGGCGCGATGCCGCGCTGCTGGCAGCCGGTCTTGAAGCACTCGGCCACGCGCAGGATGCGCCAGCAGTGGTCCGGCTCCGCGTCGTGCTCCTGCTCGCACGAGTGGATCAGCGCCACCATCTGCTTGGACAGCACCTCGCCTGCACACACACAATCAGCATCGGCATCAACAATCGTAAGACAACATGCTACTCAAGACATACAACACTGGCGTATTCTAATGTTGCACAAAGATTCTGATTCTGGTTAATTTTCCATCTGGATCTAGTCTTTAATTCATCAAATCATCAGGAATCCTTTACACAGAAAATAGCAATGTTGGCTAGACGCCAAAGAGCCTAAGGTTTTGCAAGGCGTCTCGTAGACACGCGTAATGAACTAAGATGCACATGTACATGCTGACATTGCTGACTAACTTAGCGTCGTTAATGAGTTTGATCTTGACTAACTCTAGGAATTTATATGAATTGTCACAGGGATCACCCTAGTTTGACCCGGGTATAATAATTACTCGTAAAGTACCTATGTTAGTTGGCCACAGTCTATCAAATGAAAATGCTACTAAAAAAAATAGGCCAAAGGAAATTAAAAGCATACTTCAGCTATTTCTAGATTCTGTATAAGTAAGGGCGCAGATTAGTCCGCGGGTGGTAGTGACGCTAGTGACCGTACCGTTGGGGAAGGACTTGATGAATTTGTCGGTGTTCTCGTGGTGCATGCGCTCGCCGTCCGTCAGCAGGTTGAAGTGCCGCGACATGCACTGGATGGCGCAGCCCAGCTCGCGGTGCTCGAACTTGAAGTCGTCGCGCCAGAAGTGGAAGAACTCCTCCATTTTCTCCTCCGTTAGCTGGGTCTGTGGAATTACGATTAGGTACATCGTTAAAAGATAGATCTGGGTTATTAAGACAAAAATAATCTAAAAGACAAACTTTTTAATGCAATAAATGCATGAGGATATAAAACGCAATCGAGTATGAGAAGTACCTAGTGAGTAAGCTGACAACTCAAAGCAATATAAACCAACGTAAAATTAACTAAAGAACATTATCGCATAAATGTCAAGATCGCTCTGATGAAATGGCTACGAGTAGATGAGCCGAAGGGCAAATAGCGCAATGCATAAACATTTAAAGGGAGCAATGATGATCCTTTGAGAATTGCTGTCAAGAGGCATTCAGGAAGAAACGTACCTAGTTGCCACTTATTCTATAAAGTGTCACAAGTTTATACCATTCACTCCGAGGATCTGTTACACTTAGCCACACCTTATACATTCAGGTCCCAACTTTTGGGCCCTAATTCACATATCTGACAATTACAGCTGGCAGGTAACAATTCGATATACGTATAGTTTGACGAAATAATCTGCACCGATTCATCTTAAAAGCGCTACGTTGAATCGGTGCAGTTTATACATATTTCGTCAACTATACATCAGAATGTGTCGTTTACAGTTCCCATGATACTGGGCTTTATTATAAGCTACGCGATTTACACCAAATGTAGGTATCTGTTACTGTTCGTTGTGTAAAATAGGGGGCAAGCGTGCCGTGGCCTATGACGGAGGTAAAAGATCTTACGCTCTCCCTGCACTGCTTGAGCGCCTCTCCGAAGCCGAGCGTGACGTCCTTCATGACGTCGACGCTGGCGCGCGCCGCCGCCAGCAGCGCCACCAGCACCAGCAACGCCGGCAGCACCGGCGCGCGCGCGCACGTGAGTCCCGCGCGACTCATGACCTAAACAATACGCCACCTCCACTGCGCTGGCTCATGATATACCCATTGTAATTGAGTTGCCAGTATGAAAAAAAAACTATGACAATTATCAAGGGTTCTGCTACTTATAATAATAAATGTTTTAAGGTACATACCAAAATCGAGAAAGGAAGGAAAAGATTACTCTATTTTAAAAGGGTGTCAATTGCTTTTGCCATGTTCTAATTATGGCAGTTTCAGCCCTAAAATACTAATTAGCAAATATGCAGTACATGTTTACATAATATAAAACCAAGTCACTTTCCGCCGTCTGCCCCTCTGTACCTATGTACACTTAGATCTTTTAAACTACCGTAAAATGGGGTGAATAGAGATTCGCGGGGTGAATAGAAATACAGCCTAAAATAAAGCATATTGTACTAATTATAAGGCTGACATTTTAACGTAATTTTTCAAAAGACTTGTCAATGTAATAATTGTTCTTATTAGTAACAATTTATGACTTATTTTAGATTGTATTTCTATTCACCCCGCGAATCTCTATTCACCCCATTTTACGGTACGCAACGGATTTTAATGCGGGTTTCATCAATAGATAGAAACACAACAACTGGTTACAGTTACTAGTAAAATAGATCGACTTTGCCGAAAATGTGATTCATCCATCATATCAGAGCCGATAATAAATAGAGATCTCTGGCAACTCAGCTATAGAGCCACTGTGTTCCTAATACCTGGCATTAGGATGAAGTCTCTTTACCAAGGGGGCGGGTTGCTTGTTTACGTGCCGCAGATGAGCCGTTGTGGGCCCGCAGCGTGACCGCCGCGATAATTACACGCCGTGCCCCCCATTAGCGTCAGACAAACATACCGCTCGGTGCTTATTCTCTCGAAGGGCAGAAAAACTGCAACTGTATCATTTGGCTAATGCTAGAGGTTGGTTTACATTGTGTGCAGTGACGTGCGATACGTTACTTGCTTATTAGTTGCTTCAGGATTTTTCTATGATGCACGTGTACCTATTGCAAACTTTCCTTTAACTTCACCATTATATTAGTTAATTCGCGACCCGACCTCGCTTCGCTTCGGTCCATGTTAATTTTCTGTAACAGCTGTACATAATCCAAAAAACATTCCTTTCGAATCACTATAACTATTGATGAAAATCGCATTAAAATCCGTAGCGCAGTTTGAAAGATCTAACCGTAGGTACATAGAGAGGGACAGACGGAGGAAAGCGACTTCGTTTTATACTATGTAAAGAAGTCAAATTTTAACCGCTTTGTTGGAATGGGTTGGAAGTTTGCGAAGATTGAATTTACAGAGATTGAACGACATATCACCATCTTCGTAGGCAAGGATTTGTTGGCCCTACTACCAATTGAGGTAATTGCGTCACGAGTAATACTCCTCTACAATAAGCGAGTAACAAACGCCTGACAGAATAAAACGATTATTTTGCAGAAGCAACGCACGGGAGCGTTTACAGCTAGGCGTTTCGTTGCCAGAGCCCAGGGACAGGTATTATTTAGACTGTACTGAGTATTTCGTATTTCTGCAAAACAACGAATGCATAAGAGCTGTTCAACAAACCTAGAACTGTGCAACTTAGGTATGTAGTGCATCGATATGCTCGTATTCGTCTTGCTTTCTTAAAGCTGACTGAGAAAGCAAGATAAATACTAACTTTTCCGACTATTTATTCACGACGTTAGGGCCTCATGGTTTCACCCAAGACCTAGGCCTTAAAGTTAAGTTAGAAGCTGAGGAAGTTAAGAACAATACGATAACATGTTAAAAGCAATACAGTTTTACCGCGTGGAATAGAGCCCTGTAGACTCGAGTTTATAAATATGTGTGTACCTACACTTTAGTACCTTGTCACTTTAATCACTTTGACAATTCATATATGGCAGTTTAAACATGACATTAAATAGACAAGGTACTAAAGTGTACACATATCCATTTTAACGAAACCGGTACCTACATTATAATATCCATGAGTACGCTGTTAACTGATCCCTGCGTGTGCAATATTGTTCCAATTAATTTAATCAAATTAAATCCCGCTAGCCGTTCACTACGCGATCAAGCCCTTCTTAATGAGGCGCAGCTCGTTAATTGGAATGATTAATCAGTAATTGCTGATCTCATGATCCGCCATTGATTCGGCGATGACTACCAATTCTCACAAATTGATCAGACGTTACATTTCTTCCGTTCCTTTCTTTCAACTATAGCATGTCTGTAGAGTAAGAAGGATGGGGATTCGGAATGTTAACCAAACTCTGCCGAATGCTGGTTCTTTAGGATAGCGGTAGTCTTAATTCTGTTAATTGCGTGCTAAGCGACGGTTTCCTTGCGGCGACACGCCGCCGTGGGACCGGCTACTGATCCGCAAGATTTACTTCATTATCGATTTATATTCTTTACTGATATTACGCAGTTATATATATGTATAGATATGAAATTACCATTTTTCAGCTACTAAATGTCATAAGTAGGCGCCTGGAGTGAGGTTTTAAATATCTTGGAGGTCTAAACCGGGATACCTACATTAAAATGGCGTGTACGTGTTGAGAGTAAAAAAAAATACGTTGACCAACATATGTATTATCTCTGAGTTTTAGATAAGCTTATTTCTAGACAAAGGCTCTTTCAGATAGCTTCCACCAATCGCTGTCTTTCAATCTTTTAATTAAAACGTAAAAATTACAAATGTGGCCAGTGAGTCACATTGCGTGTTTGGCCAGTAACGTAACTTTTATTTTTGGCATGGAGAAGGCAAGGTTTCTATGACGAAGTGGTAGGTATCTTTATTGAATAGTAACTCATAGTGTCGCATTGACCGTGGCGCGGTGGTTGGGCGCATCATCAGTCACTTTTACCTAAAGCTTACCCGCGCAGTGCCTCGAGTGTAAGTTGCTGTTCACGCGGCAAACCGTCTCGAACAAGAAAGAGACCACGTTATACAAGAGTTTTTGTGTATGTAAAAATAGACTAGAGGCTCAATTCGCAGCGAGTGGTGGGTGTCGGTGGTGAGTTGATAAGAGCTAAACTTTGTAGAATGATTAGCAGCGAATCCAAATACTTAAGCACTTTTTTATTCGAACACAAACTTCGGGCAGTTTTTTACGGACCAATAGCTTTACGATATGTGTTCCTCGAGAGATCTACGATCTCCGTGATGGTGTGAACCGCCGCGTTTGTGTGCCCGCAATTACCCGCCCGTCCGTCCGTCCGGCGCGATCCGGACGTTAAATACAGACGCGGGATAATTGGATGTACCACCCCATGCAACACGCTGGGAAAGGTCGCGGAGCCGGGAGAGGCTTAGTTCACTAGTCAGTGCCTTAGACGAACGTTTGGCATCTACCACGCATTAAACCACCCGCCCCGACGGCAGTCATAAAGTTCGTGGATGGGGTGGTACTGGTTTATCCGACCTTGTTTCACCGACACTCATTTCGTAGAACGTATCACTTCGCAGAAATTTCGTTTCATAGAAAGCTATTTTCTGCTGAACCCGTGTCGATTTCAGGTTATCTTAAATATGATTCGTATAGGGTTCAGCAGAAAATAGCTTTCTACGAAACGAAAACTGCGTTTTAATACGTATTTTTGATAATAAAAGATATTTTTTTTACGTTAGATGTATATTTATTACCTCATCTGGTGAACTATTAAACATATGTTACTTTAATAAGAATCAATATTAAACTTGAGCCGTGTAACAAGCCAAACCAGACGTGAAGTCCAAAATACACCGGTACTTAGAGCGAGTAGATCTATTCAGGAAATTGCGGTCGTTTGTTTGTCTTGGTATTAGCTTCCGATTAGTTTTGATGATGTCGTTTAACTATTAACAAGCCAATTATAGCGGGGAGAGGTGTATCGGCAGAACCAGCCTAGCCGTGAATGTCAAGAAGTGTGTTATGTATGACGTCGCAGATCTACGAGGCTGTCGAGGAACAGGAACTGCGGCGGTCGCAGCGGGGTACCACCACCGGCCAACGGATTGGCAAGTCGTACTAAAGTACCTACTAAGTAGCTATTTGTAGTTTGCTGTTAGTATAAGATAGGTAGTGTGGAATTGTTTTTAATTTCATACAACGGCGACGAGTCGTGAAATTCTCGCTCGTCGTCGCCGACAAGGGTGTAGCCTAGAGACCCTGCTTACAAAGCTAGCGGTCCAGAGTTTGATCCTCGGTAAAGGCATGCAAAAATTAGGGTGATGAGGACGAGTATTTGTTTCTGAGCTTTGGGTGTTTTTTTTGCGTATTTCTCGATAAAAGATTTCGGTTTTTGGTCGATCAGACGGGATGCTGGACTGGATGGCGTGGCGTACGGCAGGACAACGAAGTCGCAGGCAAGTTCTGCTAGTAAGAGGTAGATACTAGTATAAACGGAGTAAGCCCATTAATTTTCTGCCAAGTCAATAGCGCAGGCTGCTCGCTGCGCGTGGGTCACGGCGGGTCACGTGGCTCCTCCGAGCAGTTACGGCAATCAGCTAATCGCGCCGTTTACCAGCAGATGGCGCTCGCGTGCAGCCGCGGCCCCGCGCGCCACGAACTACCCTCCATTGCGGGAATTAAGTAATTGTACGGGAAAATTGATTTTAAGTGCATGAGGCAAATGCTGATGCATGTGATCCTGCAATCTCTGAAGACAATTTACGATACTGTCCTTAATACTCTAAACACACCGTCTGGGGTGGTAAAGGACTGGATGCTGTTAGAGGGCAGTTTGGGGTTATGTCAGTTACGGTGCTGATGTACTGATGCAGTTATGTAATATTAAAGGTATCACGTCTCGGATGTGCAAAAAATTGTACAGTCGAACTCAAAAGTCGCTGTAGATTTTAGTAAGTATCTCGTCGCAATAAAATATTAAAGAAAAAATAGTTTGATTTTGTATATGTACAGTCAGCATCAAATATATAGACACAGTAAAACTTTCAAAAATATGTAAACACGACTCTGCCGCGAGGGAATAATGATGTATATATATTTCTGAAACCTTGTTAACTTATATATATGTTTATGACGCTGACCGTACAACAACATAAGGACAAGGTACAGCTACTTCTGAGTTCGATCGTACCTATGTTTGCACCAGAATTAAACAACATTGATAACATGATAATAACGAAATAAGCTAGAAAATGATTTCATGAGTTCCATCATTGTAACCCACCCAACCCTGCGCGCGCGCCGGTGCGGCGACGCCCCGGGCGGGTCTTAATTGGCGGTGGCATATGAGGTATCGCCGCCGGCGCGCAAGGTCGCCGGGTCCGCAGGGCTGGCTTAGTATTGAGAACAGTCTCTTGAAGAAATAGCACTCGCCTTTCTGACTAAGATCTGTCATCTTTTTCATGTCAAAACTAGAAACTGGGATTATGCCCAGCGCGCACCACACGCAAAATAGGCGCTTGAGGGTGACGACGAGTTGCGAAAATCAGCGTGTTATACTTAATATTGAAAATATTGTGAAAAGAAGATGACTGCAAATTATTGATCGTTTGAACAACGAAGGTTGCCTGAGTCTTTAACTACATTGTGGTTTCATCTCCCTTTTTGTTTCAGATTCATTATGAGATTATGTTATGTTATGACCCTTTTAAATGTCATGCCCAGCCTAATTTAAGTCGTTATCTATTCAGCGATAACTCAATTACTTGTGACTCCATTGCCAACTGAAAGTACAGTGCTATAGCTCTTAAATCAACCTTCGAGTTTGTACTACACTTTACGCGCTCGCATACTCCCTTAGTCTACTCAACTTTGCGGGATCCCGAAAGACTTTTTAACCGGCAACATACACTCAACCGATTATAACGTAGTTTTGGCGCTTTCTGCGGCACCGGTGGTCGGTGCCAGTTAGGAGTGTACTAACTTTGAAAGGCCCCAACAATTAGTGAAACTTGTTGTAAAGGATCCATGTTGGGAAGTGCTTGTTAACATGTCTGGCAGCCCTGCGCGGGGCGCGCCGGCGCGGGGTTTGCACTGTGCGTGCACGCCTCGCTTTAGCACGCACGGATTATTATAGATCCCACAGCTGGAGATTAGCCGGGGAGCCCACTCGTTGGCGGGTGGGTTCCGTTTCTCAAACCCCAATCATCGGTGTTAGGTTTTAAATAGGTTACATTTTTGCCGTGTGAGCGTTACAGGATTTTGTAACGCTCACACGGCAAAATGCTTGTGAAAATCGCCAGTTACAGATGTTAAAGATACAAATACGTATATTCAACCAATTTGATTCATAGGCCACTATGGAACTATGTCAAATTGACGTTTTGATTCAGGTCGACAAGTCTCTTACGATTATGTGACTTTAACATAGTGACCTATGGTTTAAATTGAATCACTTTACGTAGGTATGCAAAATCTGTACTTTAGAATGGCCAACTCAATGCCGAAAAGCCTAGGTTTTGCAGGACTTTCGCTATAGCTTTCAGGAGCGATATTCGAGGTAGAGCTACGGGGCGGCGGGCGCGCCGCGCGGCTCGCGCCTGGCCGCCATAAGGCTCGCGGTGTAATTATGCGCGGGCGCGGGACGGGCTAATTGCGGGAGGCTCACGGGCTTGCTTACTTTTGAATTAAAATATCTGCTGTGAACTTGGCGGGAACGTGAGTGCAGGTAAGTGCAGTCGGGTTTATAGTTACGATGGCAAAAAATAGTTTGGGAACAGTGAGGGCGCTGTTCGAAACTAAATTGGTAACATGTTCCAACTTTTAGCCGACATCTAATGCTTAATGTCGTGGTAGAATACTGAAAGGTTGGTAACATACGTGCCACTTCAGAATATTGTAATTCCGTCTGTCACAGCGTCAAACTAGGGATGCAACGATTCGGCCATTACGGTTACGATTACGATTAGGATATTATTTAATCGTTATTTATTAACGATAACTGATGCATTACGATTATTTAAAACCAGAGTCATCAGATTTAAGAGGGAGTTTTTTTTGCATTGGAATCTTGTATTTAGGCCAAACATTATTATGTGCGTTCCGATTATCGCTGTTTTGTTTTATTTTTAACTATATGATAATCGTGATGATTCTTCCTACGATAAATCGCTTCGTTATTAATCGTAATTATTATTTACGTTTACTTCGTAATCGTTGCATGCCTGCGTCAAACTGAACACACACACATCAACATAAATCAGCATTAATGGTAGATGTATCTTTTGCACTGTGACTGGTTTTCTAACGTCTTAATTTTGAAGTTGGTTCTAATTAAACTTAAAATAGTGTTAAACAGTCTTCAATCTTTTCTTTTCAAGTCCATCCAACCCAATATACTAGGAGTCAGTGGTGGTAGGCTTTGTGCCGGGTCCTTCCGGGTCTCTATACCACCGTCAGCCTTCTATCTCAGCCCTCAGGGTTGGCATCGCATTAGCAGTCTTACGATTGCAGTTTTAAGATTATTTCGGGAATTCAAATGTCTATGGGTCCCAGATCCTGCTTAGCTACCATCAGGTGGCCTGTGTGTTTGCCTTCTCTATGCCCTAAAAAACCAAACCATGCTTTTAAAGCATTCAATGCCAGGGAGCGTGGACTAGGAACAAACTTATATGTTAGTGAACGCATATATGCGTCAGTGACAGTGAATGCGTTAAGCGTTATCTTTATCGTCACTTACAATAAGGTGAGAATATTTTAAGGGTTTTTCGATTTTGCATGAAATCGTCTCCTTGAATAGAAGTAACAGATTAGCAGGTGGATCAAGAAGTGGTATCTGCAGTGACGAGTCGTGCAGAAACCTGCAAAAAGATAAACCATTAAAATAACGACGCCAACTTAAACTGATATCTTCTTATTACCATAAACAGTCATAAAGTAAACGATTCGATTTAATCTTTCGATAAGCAGTCGTGGGCGGTCCGCGACGAACACAGCGCGTACGTTTAATGGCTCATTCTAATTGAATGCGCTTAAGTGATATGGCAGTGATATGGCTAATGTAGACCAGAATCGGAAAGGTCAGGGCGTTATCGGCGGTTTTTTTGTGTTCATTGTGAGCGCCTGCACTTTGCAACGACGGGCGCCGCGCCGACACGAACTAGCTATACCACAGAACAGAAAAAACAGTAGATGTGTCAAGTGGGCGTGTAACGTTTGGCACGGTTATGCGGAGTTCCGCGCAACCTACCATACTTTTGCCGCAATTGCTTATTTTGATATTTCAATACTTCGATATTTCTAAAATAGCAAATAAATCCAGAAGCATGCTTTATTGTGCTATTTTGAAATGTAAAAACGATAGCCGTACCAAAAATATTTTCCATGGTGGCGTGTTGTTTTTATGATAGTTTGAGTATTATTGGCGACAACAGGTCTGATACTAAGCGAAGCTCATGCCACTTCCACTGTTTTTTCTATTCCGTGAGCCATACTAATGATATGGCCGAGCATTGGTAAAGATAAAGGTTTCAAGGCAGATAAATCGATCAAGTCAGGTTCGAAATGCACTGCAATGTAAGCCGCACGGGCACTTTTACAGATCCAAAATCTACCAGCGCTTCCGAAGAGAAGACCACTGTTGAGAAGAGATGCAGCGAGAAACTCAACCATTAGTCATTTTATAACATGACTTTATGACTATAACAATAAAGTATTATCTAATTTAGATGTTATAATTGTAGATACAGATAATGTTGCCACTCCTATATTAGATCTCGGAAACTCAAAAGGCTGCTATCTGTTGTCTACTCTATGTTCTGTGACGTATCCTCAGCGTGGCTAGGAGTTCATACATTAGTTGCTATGATGCATCCAGTACATACTCAAGTGAAAGTTTGGCTTCGCGAGTATGTGAGAGCCAACTCATGGGAAATCACGTCATCAAAGACTTGATAAATTAATAATGTAATTATGCGGTAACAGAAAATAGAACACTAACTTCGCAAGAGCTATTCGCGCTTGGCCACTTTTTGTTAAATCGCTGCACAATTTGCGTTGCATTTGCCAACGTCACCGATTAGAGCCGCGGCGTTTGCCGCGCGACAAATAACGCGCGGTAAATAACGCGCAATAAATAACACTGAATAATCGCGCCGACCGCAAATAGTTACAAATTAGCCCTGGACCTGAACATTCCAAACACTGACAAATCGGAACTGCCACAACTATAAAAGGCTTAAATTATTGCAATGAAACGCGAAATAGACATAAAAATAAATAAATGACCAGGCGGCCACGAAAGTAGCCTTTTGAAAATCAACGTTTTTTATTGTACATAGTTATACCTTTCTTATTGCTTTCAATCCACGAAAGCGCGCCCCTATACTTAATTTAACCCAACCGTATAACTTCAAGTTCAATATCAGCAGCGCGCGGTCCGTCATGAATTGAAAACACTATCCTATACAAAAACATACTTATCTACGCATCAAGGCTACAAAATAGCTCAAGAAGCCGTCTGTCGACCTCATTTAAATATAACATTTTTAATTAAATCCAATCCGGTAGTAAAATATTCGTCACCCCATTAATATCTGGGCAACAACATCATTTTAATAACTTATAGCGGTGGCGCAGGCAGCCAGCCGCAAGTAGCTAATAATCCAAAACGACGGTCTAATTGCCCCTAACGAGCTCCGGAAGAGAGATCCATTCGAGAAAAAAAGAAATAAATCGATTTCCTAAACCAGCGTGTAATTTATTAGGAGCATCTTCATTTTAAGAAAATCGTTGTCGAAGCAACGGCTTTAATAATTAATGTGATTTGTTCTGGACCATGCGGTTCAATCGAAAGGAAGAGGGCGTAAGTCAAGACTGCAAGTAAGATGACATTCGTTCAATTAACTGGTCCTTAACCGGTAAAACAGATTTAGGACATAGTAAACACTAGATAATAATCTAATTTACCCCATTATTAAATACCATTTCTTATAACTTCCCACATTAAAAGGGCCATAAGTTAAAGTGATTTTGAGTGAATTCCCCGTTTCCAGAGATGACAGTTTTCTTCGACTGGACATGGTCATTAACACTGACGCGGCTGCCCTGAGTTAATGGTACTGTAGCTTCTAACTGACGCCCAGCTGCACAAACATTTATTAGCACTAATGTCCCATTAGGATACCTTCTCTCATTTTCTTATTCATCAAGGTAGATAGTGGCAGCACGCGAATTAATGCGGTATTCAATTTAACGAACGTTTGTCCAACTTGACATAGTGCTAAATGTTAGTCAAGCTAGTTCATAGGTACTAACTCTAGGACTAGGCTTTCCTTGTAAGAAACAAACTTCGAATAAAACAAGTTGTTTGGTTGAGCGCAGGTGCTGAACTTACCTTGGTTTCCGCTTTTATACACTAATTGCTAAAAGTAGAGCGACAGTAATTTGAGCAGTAAGTTCGTGCTGTTGCGCGAGATTCCCACCGAATTTAATGTGGTTTATTGCAACCCGTGGGCAACCATTAATACTCGATGTCTCACCGAACATTCATCACAATTATATAATAAGTGGTTACAAAGTAGTTTAACTATTATTTTACGATTATGTTCATAAGTCGGCGAGCTGGAGTTATGGGCTCAATGAATATTCGCCATCATCGGGTTGGATTAGTAGCGCTTTTACTGCGGACGATACTCATAAGAGTATTATTTTTGTAAATAATTTCACTTGACCCAGCCCTATACAATAACAGTAACTCTATTTATTAATTTATTTACTTACGAGTATTCTTTATTGCACAAAAATATAAATCTGAATACAAAAGGTGCACTTACTTAATGCCTAATGGCATTAAGTACACTCTACCAGTTGACCTTTGGGAAAGCCAGATATTTTCTCAAAATTGTATTTTTAACCATCTCACCGTACGTGTGTAGTAGGTTTCTACTATAAGTTTTAATTGTTTTTATATGTGATTAAGATATATTTATGAGTTATTATGACTTTTTCTTTAGCACACAGATATCTACTGTATAAAATGAGCACCAAAGATAATTATTTTTAAATTTAATTACTTGAACACAAAAAGTTGTCCTTGATTTCATGATGTGGTATACTTAATAAGGAAACTTATTACATGCGGTGACGGGTCGGTCGCAGAGGCCCGGGCCAGCGGAGTGGCGCGGGTCATAATGATAAAATACGTGGGCTCTCTTTCAGTTAAACAACTAGGTATTTATACATATAATAAAGTTGTAAAATCATAAAATGGTATTTATTCCAAATTTGTTGGATATTAGACTTACAGAGTGTACGGGTGTGAGATGTCTGCGTGACTGCGTTGGTGTCTTGGTGTCGAAAAATCTTTGAAATGATTGGGACGTAGGATTCAGTATTTTTTTTGTTAAATACAAGGACCTATAACATTCGTTAACAGAGTTATTCCTTTATTTATATCCGCACAATGACACTATTTTTTTAAAGTATTTATTGTCCCTTTCTGTCCAATTCAAATGTCATAATGGCATTCGAATTGGACAGAAAGGACAGAGCATGTTTCAGAGTAAGTAATAAGGACAGAACATATTTCAAGCACACTTTAGCTATTGCGCATGAATAAGAGAGATAGGTACGAGTAGGTAGTCTTTACCATGAGAGTTAACTAGTATTTAGGTCGATCGCTATAAAAGTCATTAAAAACTGCTGAGCCGGAGTTTGGGAACAGATCCAGCCCCCGAACTAGTTGGCGCGGCGAGTTCTGCCGCCAAGCGACGTAATTGAAGACGTGAGCATTTTTCCGCCGACTTCGGGACGTGACGTCATACAAATCGTGCTACTGACAGTAAGTACACTATTACATCTCAATTTATCGTCCACAATATTCAATTCAGCTTACCAAGAAGAAGGTACATCTGCCAGTCCAATATAATGCGTAGTTACACAAACGTTCATCAAGTTTAATGTCGCATAACTCGCTGTCGCGTGCAGTCATTTTTTACCTTGGCGAAGTAGAAAGTGTCATCTCAATGGGATACGAGTGCTGCGTCAATTCCATACATTTTGTCAGTTTCGAAAAACATTTACGTTAGCTTTGAGCAACTGGTCTAGCCTCGTCTTTATTGCATTGGCAGTAAATAGTACATTACTTAACAAGGGCTGTAAAAGAAAGAAAGCCCGAAATCGCAGGTATTTGAGACCCGAGCCGTAGGCGAGGGTTGTAAATATGCGATAGAGGGCTTTCTTTTTTACTGCCCGTGATGAGTACACAATTTTACGTCTTCACCTGGCCACAATGCGAGTTTTACCGTGCGCGCAGCGTGCGATAAAACTCACATTATGGCCAGGTGTGACGTAAACACTTATTCTTGTACTCATTACTTGTACCTATAGGTATTAGGGCTTGTAGTACAATCGATTAACTCCATTGCATACAAATGGTTCGCATAACTTTGACAACACACACGCCGTCTCGTCATAACACTATTGTAGAGTGGTTACGGGCTCCGCGATAATCAACGAATGCTAATTAAATCCATCGATAGCAAATTACAATCTCCAGCACCTGGGTGGCCGATGGCTCGGGGCGAGAACGGGTTTCCCGAAGATGTGACCTAGCTTGACAGGTACCGAGGTTACAGATGTTTACAAGAACGCAGCTACAGAACCAATCTATGATCATGTAAATTTAAATAGACCTGAGAATTTCTCTAAGGCCATGAACTCGAGGCTCGGCATTGTCGGCCTATAGGCTCTTTTTATCCGACTGCCGACGCACTCGCAATCGCAATCGTTTTCATTTTGAAAGTCGAAGGCGATTCTGCATACAAAATAAAAACAATTGTTCCACTTTGAAGCCGATTGCGACTGCATTAGGCAATAGCGACGCTGGTCTCTCGTAGAGGCTAAACGGATGCTCTGATTTCGAGAAACGAGGTTTCGTTAGATTTGTCTTAGCGTGGCGAGTGTTACTGCGTACTTAAATACCTCCGAAATGGCGGATTTTCGATATAGGCGACTACTTATATCAAAACAGTTGTTACATGTTATGTTATGGTATGCACGTCACTGGTAGTTGTACACCGGATACAATTAAGTGTCCTTACTGGTGGACGTCGCTTCGGTGACTTCGACAACATCTTAATTAAATAAGTCGCTTGTGGGAGCTGCGGCGGATCGTGTTTCGGGTGCCGGCCGAGGAGTTGGGCTTCCAGTGTTGGATCGGATGTCTCGCGGTCGGCGCCGGACGGTGCGGTTTGTCGGACATTAACACGTCGGCGTACTGTCATGCGTTACAGTGGCAGTTATGATGATTATTATGTTTATATTAGGTACACTGCAATGGACCTGATTCTCTAGAGGGGTAGCACGTATGGAGTTCTCTTCTTTCCTGCCTTTTGGGTTGACCGTCGGTCCCCGATGGGAGAGCACTGTCAATACTACAGATAAATGTGGAATTTGCCAATTTTTTCTCGTTAGTATTAGTCTGGAGGTAACAATACTCGTAGTTAAGAGTTTAATAAAGGTACCTAAGTATTATTAATGACGCCACTTTTGCGTTTGCTACGAGGTCCATGACAGCGACGCTTCCGCCTTAACACATGAGTAGGTGCGGTAGGTGGCACTTTTAAAATGTGTGACGTTTAGCACTAACTTATTTTCAACTCCCTACTGTAAAACCTGGAAGTGAACGTTGTTGGTGCTGATGAATTAGAAACTTGACGGTGAATTAAAGCGTACGTATATTTAAAGGTTGTGTTTACGTAAATGTTTGTTTTTATTAACTCGAAGCTTTTGCATTTCCAACAAAAGGTACATAATATACCTTAGCGAATTCTATAGATAGCTATGTGGTCCAATTATTTCCGTGATTTCGCGAACCCGCCCCGCGCCGGCGTTTCTCGCGCGTTTGTATAATCGATTCCTCATACGCCGGCGCGCGCGCACGTTGCGGCGCGGTAATTAGCGAGTCATTAGCAGAACTATTTCTTTTGATGTGGC
Organism: Acleris cristana; assembly: GCA_948252455.1. Taxonomy (NCBI): domain Eukaryota; kingdom Metazoa; phylum Arthropoda; class Insecta; order Lepidoptera; family Tortricidae; genus Acleris; species Acleris cristana. The sequence goes on along the minus strand of OX411786.1, from coordinate 15,852,795 downwards.
CGCCGCGCAGCCTCGGACAGACGAGGCACTTTAGATACAAAAACGTTGAGTAGAGCCCTTTATAGGTCAGGCTCCAAACTACTACGGCGTTTGAAACCACGTGATATGATGGGTAGGTATTTCTACTGATAAAGTTCCAGATTCACACATTAAGCCATGAATGCGAAAAAAAATGAATTCGTGTCAATGTGACAAAGTTCCAGAACCTAACGACACAACACAGGAAATACACAAGTAACACGAAATTGCATTCGAAAGCTTCGATGCCTTTCATAGGCACGTACTAAATTCTTTTTTTTGCGTCCATATTCGATCGATTTAATAGAAGGTAGGTGAACTAAAAGACTAGAGACCTCAAAAATGATCGTAAAAGAACTATGTTACTGAAGTTTAGATTTTTCGAAAACGTCTCTTTATCTACGGTTCCTAATCGTACTTGTCCAAACCAATGTGAGCGATGGCAAGTCGCAACGGTTGTAATGTACAGCTTGCTAAGACCCTCTAGTGCATCAGCTGTTTCCCGCTGCGGGCGCCGTCGTGTGTGTCCCTCCCTGCGCGGGCGCAAGTATGAGTGCGACGCCGGCGCCGGCGACAGTTCCCCGGTATAACCGCGTGACAGCCGCCCCCGCGCCGGCTCATCTCAATAGAGAGTTGCAAAAACCGGCTCAATGACGGCCCCAACATAAAGACATAGATAATAATCGCTCTATTGCTTGGTACAGGTCTCATGTTGTACAGGTTTGAGCCTCCGTCACGCGGGCCCATATACTTATGGTTGGCGGACTTTACACATATCATTCCATTGCTTCGCAGATTTGTGCAGCTTTCTACGATATCAGCCCTTATATCACCTATCGTGAATGGAAGCCAATATACCTATGACTCGGTACAGCCTTATCTTAGGAAATGTATTCAAGATGTTTGCGTAATTGCACACTAAAATAATGAAATTAAAAGTCCTAGGTATTAAGTATCGCATGGAACTACCGGGACATTATTCTAAGTTTCCAAATCAGTTTATTCCCTAATAGAGCACGTTCTTCATTCCTCAGCGCCAGGCAAATCATTAGACCCGCAATCGTCCGCGGCCAATAGGCCCATTTCTCACCCGCCACCGGCACCCGTTCAGCCTACAAAGTTCTCCACTTCATTGTGAGAGCACAGATTTAAATCCTTGTCGCAGTAAAGCTGCTTCATTACGCGAATAAGATTAATATACAAGTTGCAGAGTGGTTGGAGGAGTTATTCGAGGAGTTTGACGTTCAGGAATAGTCGAGGCACAAAGTGGCTTGAGTCGTGCGCCGCAGCCTTATCTGGATGCGTCAGTAGAGAACAAATATATTTACGTCATGCATGAGTGAGTCCTTTACTTTATGAAGAATAAGAGGGAGCGTAGACACGTAGTCCAAGATAACATTATTAGAAAGAGGGAATAATTTTAAGTTCAGTTTTTGCCATCTTGTCAACAAAAAAGTCGCCCAAAGGGTTGTATTTTAAAACTTTGTATTAACTCATATTAAAAATGAAACCATTTTAAATAACCCCTAGAGTTTCTGAAACACTTTCTAGAGTCCTGAGTGTCGGGTCTGCGCCGGCTACTCCGTCTCCTGCGCAGCACCAGCTACTTATACGGTGGATTATCTCGGCGGACGCTGATAGGCCCTGATTTATCACACGCCGTTTAATTGCGTAGCGCGGAAAGGTCGGGATTGAGCGCGGCTAGCGATGTTTACGAGGACTGCCGAAGTCAATGAAGCAATATTCATAATTTGAGTACGTATATGCATGCAGCATGATGAAGTGAAGCCACTTAGATGTAAATTCTATCTTGCTATGGTGCAATACAGTGATTCAACTTTAAACTTGTACACGCATGTGCTTGCTAAATAAATGATTTTTGGAAATTAGTTAGCGTTGGGTTAATTAATGTTCATGTAGTTAAAATGCTAAACTGAGCAGGGAACTTATTAATGATTTCCCTTGGAAATATTGAATGTCCTTCATTTGTTTTGATCAACAGTATCTACCTGCACCACATCGACCACCAATTAACGTGGCGAGCCGACGTATTCTCTCGACGCAATTTATTCGCAATAACGGGAAATTATTAACTTATGGCTTTAATTTAGAACAACAGTTTATGCACGGGAGTTCCGCATAGCCAATAGAAAGACAGACGCGACCGCCTGGGATGCGACTTTAAGTCAAAGAGGTAAGGGTGTTTTTTGCAGTATGAAATGGAGAAAAAACGGATGTCTTAGATGTCAATAAGTTATTAGAAGGATTGTAAATCGACCACCGCGGAGAGAAAGGTTTTTGCCGCATGAGGCCCGATAGGGCTTGATTGTTGCCGAAGATTGATTATTGGCTCTGAGTTTATTGCAGCAATCAGGGAGCGACGGACTCAATGGTAATTTTAATCTTTGAGTTAACTCTGAAGCGCGTAACGACCCTAATGAGATCATTAACTGGACTTAAACGGGAGGGCTGGTTCGTCTAGCCACGAGTAGTTAAGGTAAGTGATGATAGCTTTGTTGATTAATTTATTAGGTGTCTTTCAGCAGCTTAAATGAGGTAATTACTAATTAGAATTACTAGAGCGACGTCTGTCCGTCTAGAAACTTCTGTTGTACTTATATTCACTTTCAAACTTTGTAACCGGTCGAGTTGCAACACGAGTAGGTAGTTATCTAGTCGGTACAGTCTCTAATTGACCGGGACTTTATAAAAGTGCCTTGACAAGCCGATACATACAATCACCTTAGATTAGTTTCCCAACAAACACGTAAGTACGAGTAGGTATATGTATAGGAAGTATACGGACGAAGAGTGGATAAGAAAACAGTGTATAACCCGACCGATTCAACTCTAGTCCCGAACCACGACGAGTCCCCGCGGATTGAACTACTTATTTAGACCCGGTGACAGTGGGTTAATTAACAGGTGTGAATAAGATACCCTGTTCAAAAAATAAGATTTTCCGAACAAACCCGAGCTAATTTAATAGCTTTGTAATGAATTACGATTTGATCAAAGGAAGCGAATTATACATTTAAACAGAAGCGCGTTTACGTCGCGTTGTGTGTCGTCTGGTTAGGTACTTAATATTACTAGTTTTAATACTTCATAGTGTATTTAACTACCGTTACCCAAATGAATGGAGCTAATAAAAAGCCGGTTGGCATCAGACGGATGAATCAATTCGCAGATTAAATGTCTTCCTGCGCTCGATGCGTCAGGTCAGATAAGAGCCCTGATGTCCCGCGGCACGCGAGGGACACGGGACGCGGCGGACACAGGACATGCGATCCTTCGACACTTAATTGAAACTGTGTTTTGACTGATGGAGGCTATTGCGCTAGAGAGGTAGTTTATTAAACAACTATCGGATGAGGCTAACGACCGCCCTTAGAGTCAGTTAATGACGAACAAGGCGTTCCTTAGGGCCAATTTTTCATACACAAGTTCGAAAAGGAATCGAGATAATTGTCTCTTAAATATGTCTGAGCTTGATCAACGAGGAATAGTTCGAAGTTTGTCTTTGACAAGAATACAACTAAGGCACTGGTCCCACCGCTGACGATGAGCGAGAAGCGAGTGAGCCAGCGATCAACTAATGTGTTTGTTATTGACACGGAATCCATATCTTTTATTTTTAGTGGAGAGAGAACAGCAGCATCAACTATTAATGCATGTGTCTCTTTTATTGGCATGGATCTAAATATATATCTTTCGTTCCTTTCTTGAGCGAGAAAATAGTCGAGAGCTAATGCATTATATGGGTGAATGATCTATCGCCAGCTACGGCACACGTGTTGTAAGCATGAGACACCGTGAGCGGGCAGATGAATAATTTATGAAATTATTGGTAAAATATGCCATAAGTATCTTTTGTAGAAAAAAACATGTAAATCTATCATTTTATACAATAAAGTTAATTATTTCAATTTCAATTTCAATTTCAATTGGTCTGAAATATGGCACTGATTCCGTTGAAGAATTATTTAGGTATTGTTTTATTTGGATGTCTTAATATACATTCTTTGCTTCACTTATTCTGTAAAGCAACGCAGGCGATTTCGTTTATTGTGAAAACTGTTTCCAAAGCCACTAAGTACACAAATTTAGTCCAGGTAATGTATTTTATGTTGGGCAGAGGACGCCGCGGTGAGTATGTTGTAGTGATTGTAATTGTACCTACATACCAGGAAATATCCGAAATTGTGGTCCTCCCATAACAATTACATTTTCAATGTAAAAGAATCACCACAAAAAGTCTATTGTGTTATTTTGGGACAAATGATCTCACTACATAACCTAGCACGTTACTCGAATTCCAATGTTATCCTTATTAGCATAAAGTCGTTCTTGTTAAAAGATCCTCGCGCCGAATTTGACAATAGCCGGCGTAATTTATGCGCGGGCCCGCCATTGGCCGCGCCGCCCCCCCCACACTCCCTGCGCCCGCGCCGCTATTATAGCACCACGCCCAGCGGTCTGCCGCCCTAATGGTGACAGACATGAAGTGGTGCTATTCCCGTACGCGTCAGGCTCTTACTCCCGTCGATGGACCAGCTTACCTTGACCCATAAGCCTACAAACCCCAAAGTTCCATCGTAGTCTTCAGAATTGACTACGCCCTCGGAGCCCACTCACCATCAGGTGGCCTCGTAACTGTAGGGCTGAGTGTTAGGTGCTTCGTCGACGAAGTCTGCCATCAACACTGCGGAACATCGGAATGTAATTAGAGATCAAAACCTGCAACTTATGTAGGTACACGGGGAAACATAATATGTGATTTATTTAAAGGTGGTTTTGCCACCTGTGTTATACTTTGTGTTTCATTTTATGAATTATGTAAAATTTTGACAATAAATGTATTTCTTCTTCTTCTATTGAAGCTCTGACGTGACAAGTTAAGCTTCCCTGCGGCCGATAGATTTTCTTATAGTGATGATATTTTTCTATTCCTCCATCTTAATACCCAGAAGCTTTTAATACTAAACATGTTAGTTATGTTCTGATGGTCTGATAAATTGCTATTGTTATTCAATCGCAAATAGCTGGCGTAAGTGAAGTACCTGCAACCTGCGCGCCCCGTGCCCTTCAACTGCAGGCCCCCGACCCACAAACTACCCGTGTACCCGTCCGCGAGCTGCCCCTCCGCGTGCGGCGTAAATCTCCCGGACCGGCCGCGGAGGCTTTGATTACGATATAATTGTGAAGCGCGCCCACGCATCGACCGCGATGATTTAGAGCGGCTGTTCACGCGGCTGGCGGACAAGCGCGCGCGCTCCCCACCAACCATGATTGAAGGGTTGGGAACTTGGGAACAACATATCGTAGGCTTCTGATTCGTAATAATTTTCTCGAAATTTTATTGTTTTGGGAAAGTAGAGATTTTGTGTTTGGCGGCAAACATAACACTCGTTAATTAGAAAATCTGCAAAGAATATGATAGGGTCTATTATTTAATCCTTCCAGGGCACGTAATTGGTGTAAAGTTGCTGGTATTTTGAGAACGTTAATGAAAACCGATTTCAATTATTTGTTATACTGTACTCTAGAGGACGCCAGCGTCTTCGTACGCTTGTGGAATTAGTTTCTCGCTACCTCCTCCAAGATCTTCCTACTTATTGGGGGTAAATTTTTCAAAAAACCTTTTCTTTATGCACCCCTATAGGAAACATTTCTTCAAAATTTTAAATCCCTAGGTTCAGTGGTGTAGACTATGCCGGTCTGTCAGTCAATCACTTAGTCGGGAAACAGTGTAATATGTGAAGATTATAAGATAGAAGGTAGATAACACTCATAAATCTCTTCATACACGAGCATCTGTTTAGGGTACTCTTGACCTGGCCCTGTCTTAATACGTCCCCGATCTGATCATTATAGCGTTCTTAGAACGCTTCTTGTCTATGCCGACAGTTCAAAAACATAAATTAACTCCGTAAATACTTAGGAGTGCAGTGGGTCAATTAGCTAATCCCCAGAGAGCGGTCATAGATATTGTGTATAAGATAATGATTTCGGACATAGACCCATCAATTATTTCCATCTATTTGAGGGACACCCATATTTCTCACGTGATTTCCTTAGTAACCTTGCCTCTTCTCGCTGTGCACAAATTGAATATGCATGTTTTTAATTAAAATAAAAGTGTCCAATCCGTGAGATGGTATCAGGGCAGCTTTTGATTGTTAATTCGAACCATTTAAGCTCACATCGCGCGCCGTAAAGCCACTCGTGTTTATCGCCGGAACAAACTTAAGCTTCATGAGTCGTTAATGCCTCGCATGATTTCGGAGCTATAAAACCACGGCCTTCCGATACTAAACATTTAATATTTATTAAGAAAAATAGTCTGACAGTTATCTCTATCAGATGTTATTCCAAAGTTCTACAGTTAAGAACATCTTTCACATCCTCAGCATCAATTATAAAAGTCTTTCTGTGCGTCATACTTTGTTTTTTATTGTTATCATATACAATAGCGTTTTGGAGGACTACTTGGTTAGTTAGAGATTCGTTTTGTTTTACTTTCAGAAAGCCTTCGATTTTTTGTAATTTTATTAAGAACTTATATATATTCGTCGTTTTTAGTTCAGAATTAATACGTTGTGATATAATATGTCGTAGATATACGTTATCCCCGCGATTTGAAATGTTAGTAAAATGTAACAGAATCTGCTTTTTTGTCTGAATCGAGGTTTGTAAACGAATAAAATGTGTTTTAAGATAAAGTCTTCATTTTACTTGAAGTTACGTACCATCACCACATAATAATGTATTGTCACCATTTCCGCGTCGCGCTATTCAGCCCTCAGAGAGACTCGGGCCAGACTCGCGGCTGGCGCGGCCGGGTATTGAATAACTATAACTCACGTTATCGATTATTAACTACGACTACTATTACGCTATTATCTACGACTTCGTCCGTGCTATTACGAGGAATGGCCGACCACTTAGAACCAATTATAGAGTAAAGGGTGTCCAAGATTGAAATTAGCGAGTTGGGATGAGGTCTGCTAAATTACAGACGTGGGACAGGTTTGCTAACTGTCTGGTGGAGGCTTGCGGGGCCGTTTAGGTTCGTGTTAACGGTTACCATAGATTTACACCATTGTAACGAAGCTGTCAATCTTATTTTCATTTTTGGAGCAGCTTTGCGTGGTGTCGTATTGTTTTAATACTCACATGTGTAATTAAATTAATTTTAAGTCGGTGTACCATTTCATTACTTATCTTTCAAGGACGTTCACCAAACCCTAGGTATCCTTACCCGACTGCAAGGAGGCGATATCACCATAGTCGAGAAGAGGAAGTAGGAGCGAACGAGCAACAGAAAGATTATTGTAAAATGGAAGGAAGTTCTTCAGGCGCCCCAAGAGCTTTCTGCGGATCTCAGTGACACGAGCTGACTAAGAGATACCTAGTCCAAGTAACAAGATTCTAACGGTAGATGAATAAAGGATCAGTGTCCTATCAACAAAAAATTCTGGCACCATTACCCGCGACAATCGGTCAACGAAATGATTTGATGAAGAGTTGATGCTTGCGATTTCAAAGTGTAGCTTTGTTGCGCCGAGTCGTGTCATTCTAGAATTTTCTCGAGAATTTTCGAGTATCACGAGTCTCTATTCGGAATATTCTATTTAGAGGACCACTGGACTTTATAATTACATATGACATTCATACTTCAGTCTCAAGTATCCAGACTGAAATAAAATACAGTCCATGATATTTTAAAATAAGATATTTGCTCGAACAAAAGCCACCCCTTGTCCATTCCTCACCTGTCGCGGCAACCCGAGCGGCGCGCGCGCAGCGCATGGCGCGGTGTCGGGTGACGCGTGATGCATGTGGGTGGGTTATCGGGGTTTTGTTTTATCTACAGATTCTTCATTTGTCTTAGATTTCTTGGGCCTTTTGTTGGATGCAGAGATTTTTTGTTATACAAAAGTGTGTTATTTATGATAAAAAATTGTGTAAAATTGATTTACCTGTTGGGACTCAGTAAGGAATCAGTTTTGTTTAGTGTGCTGATTGAAAAATTTAGATACTTTATCCGTCTTCAAAAACCTACCGAGTTTCGGGATTGTTTTAAGTTAAATAATTGTAAGCGCTGAAGGAATGTAAAAAAGTAACAATTTATAGTTGTTTTTTTTCAATTAAAGATCAAGGTCAATTACTCAAAGACGAAGAACGTACCTATTTATAAACAGACTTGCTTAAAACTGTATAGTTTTTCTAGTCCACGAAGTCTCGCCTACGACACCTAATTTTACAAACATTGACGATCTATGCATCGTCTAATTGTGGCGACCCGCGAGTCGTGGAGTGAAAACACTTAAATAGCAGCACAACAGTATCATTCATATTTTTCTGACCCCGACATTTCTGACTAGTACTAATAACCGTTCAATTGTACACGTATTTTTTCCTTTTCTTGGAATTTACAAATCTTCGTAACCACGCCGTATCGATTAACGACTCGTACGATCTCCGCGGACTGATCGGATCTGAACAAATGAGGGTTGTCTCCGCCGGCGAGCGTCGGTTGGAGCCGTGAATCACCTGCGGCGGGACGCGTCGAGGGTCGAGGGTCAAGGGCTGCTGCTATTCTCTAGCAGCCGCTGAACTGCGCACGAGCAGTTAATGAGATAAATGAAGCGATGGAAGTCGCCTCTTTTGTGAAAGTGTTATACTCATACAAATGCAAAATAGGCCCTTTTCTTCTTCGTCTTAAACCATACTGTCATATCGTTTACAACGATAACGTTATCATAGCTCTTATTCACTTACACAGACAGTTAAGGTAACCGCATCGTAAAACAAACCTAAATGGATTAGGGAATAGGTCGACCAGAGACCTTGATTTGACTAATCAAGCCACGCGAGGACTGGCATTGGGTAGGTACGTGTTTCGGTTACACCCCGAGAAAATAAGTGAATTAAATCCCTGAACTGGAGACTGGGGCATGGGAGGGTAGTGTATCCTGCGTATCAAATAAATAGGCTGGTGGTGGCCTCATCGAAGAAACTACGGTTGCATTATGTATATAGGTAAGTAACGATAACATGTCGGCCTGCTCAAACTTTTGGGTAAACCGTCGTATGAAACGATTACGTTTGCGATACTTGCTAGCCTAAGGCTTTTAGGCTTGTACACTGTAGAGTTCGTCGACGAACACGCCCCGGCGTCGACGAATAACTCCGCGTCGTTTCCTCAAGCACGTTCACCACTCAGATGATTTGTCGAGATACCCGGTATTGATTGTAGTTTGTCCGAGCGGCGGTGGCGGACGCGGCTGCAGAGAGTTGGCAATGAGGTGTCTTTCCGAAGCGATTGTAAGTATGATTCATTGAAATACATTAAAACACACACAATCTTGAGAGAAAATATAATAAATACCTAGGTACTTAAATACCTAAGTAAAAAATGTGCTGAGAAATGTGAACTGGTGCGTATATACTAGGTGCACTTCCTTCCCCGGCCAACTAAATGGAGCGAAGCGGTTTGCTGCCATCGTTTCAGAAATCTTTTACCCCAGTTTGAAGTGTCCTTTTTACACCACAGATCATTTTAGGAATTCAGTATACTATTTTCTCTTTCGATCGCTTCGTCTCAAGTTCGGACTACTTCTTACGCGTTGATGTCTTTCATATGAAAATACTTAAAAGTAAAATAAATGTCAAAATCAAAAATACCAATAACTAGTTAAAAAATATATGTAAATATGCAAAATATAGATCAGTTGTGAGGTCTAAAATAAATAATTTTAAATTTGTTTTATTAAAATAACGGACAAAGACTTGCTTAAATTCCTACATTGTAAACTGTTATAATTACACCTATTAGTTATACAATAAACCTATCGTAATTAAATTATAGCTGTTAATTAAGGATTTTGTTAAATCATGAACATCAGTCATCATACCACCATGTTTACGAAATTGTCCGTCAAACCCTTTTTTTTGGTTATTTCTAATCCTGACATCGTTTTACAAAATAATTAGGCAATACTCAATTCTAACCATTATCACCTAACAAATATTTGAGACATACCAAAATAACAATGCTCAAAACATTCTCAATGCCATCCTAAAATGTAACATTATTGTAACATTAGAAACAAATCCTGACATCGCCCAATGACATCAAACGATCAGCGTCACGATTAGACGACACTAATCCACCGCGCCACGTCACGGCGCGTCACGACTCGTGTCGCATTCCGCGAGCACCCGGGCGTGCTCCCCGAGCCACATACACACATACACACATGTCGCACATGCATCGCCCAATCAGTGTCAGATGGCCCACGGCTGATAAATGACGGACCGGTCCGGGGCGCTGACCTGCGGACCTTGATGACAAATTAGGCGCAATGAGCAAGTACATCTGGAGTTGACTAACTGGTTGGTGCAGTGGTTCGAGCATGAAGGTTGCGGTTCGATTCCGCTACGGACAGATAGTCTTTTAAATACCTTAATAGGGACTTGGGTTTGCGTTTTCAACGACAGTCGCGTTAACTCACTACAAATAGCAGTCGTTAATTAACGCCAAAATTCAGTTATCTACTCAGCTCAGCTCCGTAACTCTAGCTACTTGAAAAATGTAGGCCCAAATGGACACCATCCCTAATCTCTAAAACTATATAATTTGTACCTCCCCTATCCCCCTTGCAACAAACATCCCGGTACAGCACAAGTATTTGTTGCCGAGTTTTCGATGTTTGTTATGTAAAATGATTATTTTTTCTACATATTAGTCGTATAATAGTCGTGTTATATAGTTTTTTAAAGTCGCATTATCCTAGTTTGTAGTAACCCTTGCTAATAAGCTAACGGTCCCGGGTTCGATTACCGGTTTGGGCAAATATTTGTGTTATGACCGCAAGTACTAATAATAAATATTTCTCTGTATTATAAGAATTTATATAATAATAATAATAATAATAATAAAAATATTTTATTGGAATCAAAAGAGCACCTCCACCAACTTAATTAACTTAAACATAAGAAACCTAACATAACATAACATAAGCATTGGTGGTGCTGCACCCTGACGCCAAAAGGGGTCCACTCAGCATGTGTTGCGGCACAGGTGCTGCAACGCTGATTTTCAGTGGATCCCGAGTTTGCGTGCGACGATAAACAACATCCTTAGAAAATGTAATAACTTGCTGCCCTGTCGAGTGCGCTCGCATTGTTTTAAAAGCTGATTGTGTAAGTGTAGTGTATGGAAATAAATAGGCAAACTAAATAATGTATTTAAATATATAAATATATAAATAAACATATGACTCAATAATACAATAATAATTTAACTTTCCTCTGCGTATCTGTCTAAAACCAGATTTAAATACTACTGCCAACAAAAGTCTGACACTGCACGAACTGTCTATGGTTGGGATTTCTGAATATCGAGTAGGTATTTTTTAAATTTGTACTTAAATGATCCAATAGAACAGGAATTTCTAATTGGCGGTGGTAAATTGTTCCAACATTTCGTGGCAGCATACCGAAAACTACCACGAAACGCAGCCAGTACATCGTTGTCCAGTACCCATAGTAGAAGCCTAGACCTTAGTTTGGAACTAGGACAATTTGTGTGACATATTTATTCCCCTGATATTTATTTATTTGACTATTTACATAACCTGGGCCAAATTATTACTACTTGTTTCAATTGTAACTCTCCGAGATGTGCAATAAGGAGTATTGTATTGTATTGTATTGTATTGGAGGCTGATAGCTCACTCAGTGCTCCTGACGTCGATCTATCGCGCGGGTCCTCGGCCATGCGCCGGCGGCGACAGCTGTTCCGCCTGCCCGAGCCCTTCTCGAAGCTTCAATTACGCAGTCTCCGTATTTGGCGGTAAGAGCTGCGCTTCGGTGAAGTTATGGATATCGGAGAGATGTTTCGAGGAATCATTCTTGGCCTATATCGAGTGGGTAAAGTAGGATTAGCTGTAGTTTCACCTTATGTTGATTTAGTATAGGTATATTCAGAAACAAAAATATTTAGTTAGGTGAAATTATCTCATTTAATTGAAATATGTATTTCTTTTGAGAAATGAAGATTCTTTGACAACTCTTTTAGCCTATTTAGTTGGCATAGAGGGTGTCCCTGGCTACGAAGCTAGCGGTCCAAGGTTCGATTCCCGGTATGGGCTAATATTTGTGTGATGAGCGCAAGTATTTGTTTCTGAGTCTTGGTTGGATGATTTCTATGTATTTATGAATGTAAGTATGGATAATATTGAAACATGTTAGAATGTTTAAAGGTAATAAAACAAATTGATCTAGTTTAATTGCATAAGTAGGTATTGAAAAAGATGTCGGTCGGCGAAAAATGTTAGTAGTTTAAAATGCAGACTAAAATATATTTAGCAATATTCTTTATTTCCTTACTGAACTCTTCTTGAGAAATTTCAAAGCATTTATTTAGTTTTAAAGTACTTGTTACTAGTTATCCACTTAGTGCAGGCAGGGATCGCAATCGCTAGCAATAATAATATCGATCAAAATGATCACGTTTGGTCATAGAAATACCTGACACCGTTCTCTGTAACTAGCAGAATTATACACCGTGAAACCCCACGTTGATGGATAACATTTATTATAGTGTGACTGTTCTACTAATAAATAAATATGCCTTATAAACAAATAAATCAATATCACCAGCGTATGAGTATGCAATACCTAATTAATGTTAATTAAATGTGATGTTAATATATAAAACAGTACCGTGACTGAGTGACAGACTACGCGCAGCCTGAACCACGGCAGCTAGGGACTTGAAATTTGGAGGGAGTATCTCCTGTATACCCTAGGGGTGTACTAAAAAAAAGAAAGAAAGAAAGGACTTTCCATAAATTGACTGCCAATAGCGATAGGGTAGAGTAGCGGGAAACTAATTCTAAGCGTACAAAGTCGCGGGCCTCCTCTAGTACCTATATAACACAAATCTAGACAATTTGTTGTAGCTGTCTATATCCACCTCCTCCACAGTTATCAAAGCATTTAAAAAGCTACTTGTACCTATCTTCCTTCACGGAGTATAACATTACGAGTAGGTACCTATTAGTATTTCTGTGGTCCGTTGTCCACGTCAAAAGTAGATATACTGAGTGCCGGTTAGCATTGCAATAGAGGACATCGACTTGACTTTTATCCCGATATCGTAATTTCCTAGCGACAAATCAATTATCCATACAAAACTGTCGCAAAAATGTCATCGCTTGAGTATCATAGTACAGGGTAGGATGGAGCCACGGGCTCACTAGATGCGTGCAAGTGTCGTAATTAAAAAAAGTGCTAAGTAGTTAAAGATGCCCAATATGCTTTATATCATTCACAGTGTATTTATTTAATGTGTTTTAGTATGAATTATTTTGTGTATCTTGTTTTAGTTACAAATATGCATAACAATAGTTCATTTACTAATAAAATGCAGTTTTTACAGCCAAAAAAATAAAATCTTAAATGCGTTTAACTTTGTTTATTTCTACATGTAGACGAAGTCATTTCAAATAATTAAGACCGATCACCTGAACACTTATGCCGCCGGCAGACACCGCTAGCCGCTCAGCTACCCGCGGCCGTCGATACCACGGCCTTATCTTTTTTGACACGACTGTGACGCGTCGAGTCAGGGGAGCGGCACCCTCGGTCCACCATTTTGCCAGAACTGCCATTCCATTTTCGGGTTCGCTTGCGTTCAGTCGAGTTTCGGAATACTACTGCGGATTTTTGTTGTTTGTTTTGTTTGTTAATTTGTTGCTTGTTTTGTGGTCGTTATTTGTTTTGTTTACGTTATTTGTTGTGTTACGTTACGTTTGTTACGAATAGCGAAGTATGGAACCAGAGGCCAGAGTAATAATATAAGTATATTTCATTTAAACTAATAGTAATAATGTTTACGTAGTACCTGGCCATAATGTGAGTTTTATCAGGCCAGGCCAGGTGAAGACGTAACATTGTGTACTCATCACGGGCAGTAAAAAAGAAAGCCCTCTATCGCATATTTACAACCCTCGCCTACGGCTCGGGTCTCAAATACCTGCGATTTCGGGCTTTCTTTCTTTTACAGCCCTTGTTAAGTAATGTACTATAACTTTCGTAATATCACCTGGCGACTAGGGCAATGAAACCTTTTTATCGTGCTATCTCATTTGCACCTGCACGACCTTAGGGAGTGTGTGTCACAACTCTAGTGCAGGTAGTAAGTAGTACGCAGAAAAGGTGACCGGCCGACTTTTATTGTCCTAGTCGCCAATGATGTTACGGAAATTATAACCGAGCTTTCACTTTCACACAAAATTAATATGGATAGCGTCATCCCTTAAATAATAAACGACAACATTCGCTAATCTAAAAACCTAAAGCGTAGGTACAAATATAAATTATTTTTGTGTGAAAGCCAAATTTAATAATTAACCTCTATAAAACCCAGCCTTTGTCATTACTGGAGTAATTTTAATTTAAAAAAAGGATATTGTAAGCGTCAAGGTTTACGATCCCTGCAGCGCTAAGTGGTTTGACTAGATGAACGTATTACCGGTACCAAAATACAATAGCGAAAGTAAAAAATACTAATTTCGGGATGTTTCGGGAACATGGGTGGTGTAGTTATTACTAACGGCGTTTTCTTGGTAGAGGGGTGTCAATGTCCTCTATTGCAATGCTAACCGGCACTCAGTATACCCACTTTTTTACTTTATAGTATTAACAATTTCGTCATATTTTTTGACATTGCTTAGGCACTTAGCTGTAAAGCGACAAGGTACAAAAGTGTGTATCTACTTTTGATATGGACTGTACCATAAATGAATTAGAGTCAACCCACAATAACTTTGCACAAGATTTTAACCGGCAACCCATAAAATACCCTTATAATCTGTGTTCTTTCATGTCACTCAAACATGACATATTGGTATTACGTGAATATTTTGTCGAGGATTTTTTAACGATTCCTATTTTCAAAATGGATAAACCTATTAAAAGTGGAGTTCGAGAACTTATACTCAAGATGATAACTCATTTCCAAAATTTAAAAGAAGAAATGGAGTCCGTCCGTAAGCAAAAGGAGCAATGTTTACATAAAATTCTAAACTCTACGAGTAAATTCTTGATATTTTATTACTGCGTTCTGTGTTATTTTATATTAACCCCATGAATTAATATTCTATTATGAAAAAATAACATATTAACGAAACGATTAGGTTAAGATGATGTTATTTTATTATAATACTAGCTTCTGCCCGCGACTTCGTCCGCCTAGATGTCGATTACAGTTATTCCCTCGGGATTTTTAAAATATTCTGGGATACAAAGTAACACACAAAAATTCTCGTTTATATTATTAGTAGGATTGTATTTTAACTTGTTCAATTTCTTTAAGGTGAAATTGTTTGAAGCTGTTCATACTACAACACGGACTTCAATCGCAAATTATGTACAGAGCATAAATAGAACTGGACAAATTGGACCTGCCGTATGTTATAAATGCGCAAAGTAATAATGACAGTGAGCAGTATGATGACAGTGAGGTTGAAACAGGAGAAGGGTTCGGAGAAGTTGAAGTTCAGGAAGAACAGTATGAAAAAGTGGAATTTTTAGACTCAGATATCTCATTTATTTATTGATTAAACATGTCAAAAAATCTTTTGCATTTTATTAAATAAAAACAAAGTATTTGATTCAGGAATCAGGGACCGCTTTGGACTATGTTGAAGTGACACTGTAAATAAAATCATATGAAGTCTCTAACGTTTTGATTACTTACGTCATGACTCAGTCCAAAGTGGCCTGCGAACCAAATTCTTTGACTGTAACTCATGCATGTAAGACCTCAACTTATAAAATTACCCGCTGACATACATGCATTTTTGCCTGCGACCTTGTCTGTGTAGAATTGGTTCATAGCGTTTCATTGGGAACTGCCAAATTATCCAGGATAAAAAGCAGCCTATGTCCTCTGGGATTCAAACTATCCCTATGCCAAAGTGCAGCAGTTTATGTTAAGCGACAACCATACTTTCGCATTTATAAATAATATACTAGCTGTTGCCGCGACTCCGCCCGCGCAGGTAATCGTGAAATATTTTTTGAAATCGGTCCAGTAGTTTTTGAGTTTATCGTTACAAACATACAAAAATATAAATCTTTCCTCTTTATAATATTAGTGTAGAAGTAAGGATCCAGTATGCATATACATACTTCCATAGGAGTGTATATCATAGTTTCGACTACGTACTCTCGGAATATCATGCTATCGAATGTTCGTTGGCTCGACTGTTACCGTACATAATAATAAGATTAGAGCTATACTTGTAAGTATCAAAACGTGTTGTGAGACTAAAAATCAGTATTGCCATAAACAAACTTATGATTTCTACTATTGTCACCTCATTGCAGAGTTATTGTGGGATGATTCTAATAGACCGAAGCCATTACCGGGGGCTGATGGAGCCTTGTCGCTTTATAACGCCGCCTCAATCTTCCAATTAAATTGTAAAAAACGTTGCAAAAAGCGTTATCAGAGTGATTTAGCCGCCACCGGCGCGGGCTGCGCGGGCGCAGGCGCGGCGCTTCCGCGGCGAGCGGCGCGCGCTGCGGCGCGGCGCTAGCGGGCGTCGAGTTGATTGAGTAAACCCATTAGGGGATTAGAAGCCATACTTGAATGAAAAAGAAACATGTATTTTCAGTCTTAAATCAAGATCTAAACAACACTACATACAACTAAACCGAAATTAAACTAAACAATCATAATGTTATTGATGAATTACTTAACGATAGTCATCTAAGACAATATGGAAAGGAGGCATCGGACATGTCCAAAAAACGTAGAGACATGAATTAAGTTTGAATCAGGGTGACACACTATGCACATGTAGATCTTCAACAATTTATCCTTTACTGCGTTAAAATAACAAAACTGTGCAAGTTAATTTGTTTTAAGTTATTTAGAGATGCACTGGAAGTTCATAGCAGTGAAAGCGGAAGCTTTAGAAAGCTGGAGAGCTTCTGGTTGGATTGGGAAGCGCGCCCGCGGGCGGCCGCTAGTGTGGTGTCGCGCCGCGGGGGCGCCCGCGCAGCGCCGCTTGCTTTCTTATCAGACGCCCGATTCTGGCGCTGATAATGTGCCAGGGTTGCAGCAGAACGGCATCTGTACCTACACTTGATTCAGTTGGCGGCCTATTCCAAAATTATGAGCGTGCTCTCCAGTTTTGATCTAGCTTAACTGAAGGTTACGAAAATTTTTTTTGCCCTTAACTTATTTCAAATAAAAAGGAATCAAATATAGTCACCGCGAGTAAAATATACGTTTTTGTTTTATCACGTCATCGTTAAGTAAATAGCAATTAATCTCACATCATTTCTGGTAGGTTCACGAAAATAAACGGATTACAAAAAAAACATAATCGCACATAATTGATTAATACAGTTTTCACTTCTCATGCTCGTTAAGTCCTTCTTTATGCTGGGTATAGGCTGAATAAAATCGTATTTTTGCTCTAGTGCATAAAGTGTTATCGTCATGTAGACTAAGACAATTAAGCCCTACAGCCAGACAGAAGAGGTGACTGCATTAAATAAACTCGTTATTTGAATACATTTACTTTAATTTATTTGCCTCAAAAAAGAAATTTAAAACTTTTAAATACAAGCATTAATTATTAACAAAAACATTAGAAAATCAACGTATGACTTGGCTGTATTGCGTTCGACCTTGGTAAAAAATCTCATGTAGAAAAAAAAACAGTGGCGGATAAGAGGTTTTTGTCCATAGTTTTGGACTGTTTTAACTAGGTAGTTGTTTTCTTTGCAAAACTTGTGGTGTTACGGATTTAGTGAAGAGGAAATAATGCTCTCACCTAGCACACTAATAGAAAAAAAATGCAAAAGAACTTATTGAACAGACATTGCCACCTAAATCCAAGAAAAAATATTTTAAAACGTATGAAAATTTCAAACTCTGGAGAAGCGGCAAACATGTCAATACATTCTCATTCATGTAAGTTTTTTACATTTATCACTGTTTTATTTTCTCGTAATCGAAGTGAAAAGCAGAGTGTATAACTCGGTCTTAAAACCCATTTTATCGTCGAATTAATTATCCAGCCTCGCCTGCCGGCTCGGATGGATACCATAAGTCTTGGATAAAAGGTTTTGTTTTATGCCCTTGTTGTACAATCTATTATTAGAGCATAGTTTATGGAACTAGAGGATGCCCAAGACTATTGGTTTTCCGTTACACTCCCTAGTTCTTCAAGTTGGTATGTACACAAATAATATTTCCTCCTCAAGAACCTATATTTAGCGGTTTTGGCTGTGCGTTTTCTGTCAGTTATAGTACTACCTATGTCACGAAATAGACAATACATAGAATAGATCAACACGAGGAACTTCCAATACAAAATACAATGAAAATATATGCAACAGTTGTAAATACTTGCTTCAATTTAAATGCACCGAGCATAAACCTCCCAGCCTCGCGAACAGAATACAACCGCAAGCTTTTTGCCGTAAAAAAGCTCGGAGCAGGTTGAACGGGGAGCTTAGTGGAGGGGGCCAGTGCGCGCGCGCTGCCGGCCTGCGCAGACGCTTCCCGCCCGACGGTGCCCGCCGCGCGAGTGAGTGAGTGACATACAGCATACAGTGTGTGAATAAGGGATGGATCTAGTGCATTGACCGGGTCGACGCTCGGTGGCCAGCACTAAGGACCTGGGACCTGGTTTCCTTACCCTGGATTGGCAGGAGAGGATAAAGTGACTTCGAAATTTGTAAGTACCGGCAATGTAGCTGGCAATATAGATATTAATGTGTCCCTTTACTCCAGTAGAGACTGAAGTATGGATGGTTATATAAAATTTGCTCTATATTACCTTTTCAGAATGAATTGTGTGATCTCGTACACATAAATATAATCTTGATGGCCTTAAAGGCATTCCTTCACGTCGTCCTGTTAACTCATGGTCAACTCCTGTGTACCTATGTTACCAGTTCAGAAATATGTGACAATTTCTTTTAAACCAATTCACATTACATTATTTACAAAAAGATACCCTTGCTTGACGATGCTAGTCCTCCGCAAAAACATAATAATTCGTTATTTTTTTCAATAAACAAAAGGCGTTTAAGTTTAGGTTATGAGAATTCTGGAAAAGTATCCGTTAGATTTTAGTAAAAAGGAACCGGAAAAGGAATCCGTTTTAAATAGCAGTATTTCATTATATCACAGGAACACCAATAATTACAACAAAGCGTCTTTGCACCGAGCGTGTTGGTTCGGGCACCGTTGCAAACTTATAGTCGCCATGCAGGTGCTTACTCCTGCTCTCGGATTATCAACCTTATTCAAAGGAAATGAGATTGTTTTTACTTCGATTATTAAGCTTTTGCCTTCAACATAATTCAGGGCCCAATACACAACATTTAAGGTCCGCTACGTATGGAAATAAGTGGTCCAGGCGCCGAACGCGGTTTTAGATAGTCGGCCCGATACAGCGAGCTCAGGAAAGTTTTCTGCAATTGTTTTTATTGGATACTTTATTATAGAGCAGTTCCTTCGAACTGAGGAAGGGCGAGTCGTTGGTCCGTTACGTCGGTTTAGATTAGCAGAATGATAACCGGGAAAGCATGGTGAAACTAAAACCTTTTCTTTATTATGTGCAGTTCCCTGGTTCCCGTTCGGTTAATAAATCTATGTAAAACCCGAGAATACTGGGTCACAATACTCAGGTTAACTCTTCAGGTAAAAAGCTCTCCTTATGTCATTTATCGTTACGACAAAAAACATAGAATAGTCCTCAATACCTGGCGTATCTTTTTATACGTAGCTACGTAAAGACACTTAAGTTAAGCTTAAAATATTATGCAGTGCCTTTATTCCACTTTATATACCAATCTTGCTTTGATATCGCAATCACACAGTTGACGTTTTTATTAAGATGACCAAAGCAAGATGGGGAAATATATCGAGGAAGAGGAGCCCAGGTATTTATTTAAAATATCTTGGGGGATGACGTACACGTACGTGTCGGCATTTTATACACACATATACCACAAACAAAAGCTTCCCTAAAGTGCAATTTTCTATACAATTGCCTTGATCAGTACATTTTTGGCCAGTTTAAAAAGATCTTTAGTTTGAAGTTCGAGCTTTCTGCGTAACACCTAGAGCGCGCTTCCGGCGCCGCCGACCGGTCGGGGCCCGAAGCTCGTAAAGTGTCGCGTAAAGCTCGCAAATAAAAGCTTTTGCCGAGCTTTAGACCTATCTGAGTGGTATTCTCACAGTTGCAAGCTGGCATCGTTTACTCTCGTAATTGAAATAGGCATAGGGTGACGCAACCAGTAATGGACAAGGACCAATGATGGACACTTGATTCTTATTTTACAGAAGATGAGGGTTATTCATTTGTTTAAACGTTAAAGTGATTGCGGTTTATTTCACCTGGTTTTTGTTTTAACATTCATCGAAAGCCTTCGATATTGATTGAGTAATCGGCCCAGAAAATCTACCCAATTCTAACATTGTACCGACGAGAAACTTCTTTATGAATGTTTCTTACGAGAAATTCATGGCAACTTACAAAAGATTTTGAAAGTTTGGATTAAAAGGGAACATCCTCAATGCTCCCAAATGTTTGCAAAAATGTTTTCTGTGTATTTCCAAACTTCTGGGAATGTTCTGCTATACTTGCACATGCAGCAGCCAATTGCGAACAAGACATTCCATCATTTTCATAGATTTAGACCGCCTCCGTCGTTGTATTTAGGAGACCAAATACTACCTATAATTAAGTTAAATGGTTTTTAAATTTTTGATGTCATTGTATCCTTAAAGAATATGGATGATGTTGATATACATAATCGATGGACAATTCGACTATCTGCAAATTTAGCCAGATGATTTTTAGGCGAATTAACGCTGTAGACCACTTGAGTTTTTAACTACCTGATGGTAGGTTGACTTCCTCGTGCCTGTTAAAGACATACTCTCATTTATTCAAAGCTTCCCTTCTACTCTAGCCTTTGTAACTTCCTTCGCATAGCGCGGAACTTGTCTACCGTTATTTCTGGCTAACTGACATAATTTCAGGAATTAAAAGTATCCTATTCTGTTTCTCTAGGGTTTCTACCAAGCCCTTTTCAAAAAATATCAAAATCGGTTTAGCAAATTTATTCTTGTTTATTAGGGAAAATCACACACAAATTGACCTAGTCCCAAAATAAGCTCTATGCTTATAAATACTAACGTACAGATTACGATATAAATATTTAGATAGAGAAATAAATAAAATTAGTACTTAATTAAAAGGAAAACTTCCAAGACTCAGAAACAAATACTCGCGCTCATCACATGAATATTTGCTCATACCGGGGATCGAACCCGGGACCGCTGGCTTCGTAGGCAGGGTCAGTACCAACTAGGCCAACGCGTCTCGTCGAATGTTTGTAACATTTGTAAGGATAACGTTCCTCTTCTCTACACACGTATATCCCAGTAATAAGTCTTAACCCAGCGTTTCGGGGAAGTGTTCAAAGCGCGTCCAGTTGAAGTTGCCGTGCGAAAGTATTACTTTATGCTGTGGTATTACTAAGTAAGAGCCATTAAGCCATCGCGTCGTAAACTCGCCGAGCGCCAATTTCGGGCCTTAAACCAATTTGCCCGTACGCGTCATTATCCGGAATATTACAGTGTTCTCGGGGCCGACGGAAATCACGAAGATTTTGTAAATGCAAATAATGAGTCACGATTTGAATGGATTTCAGTTTTGGTGGTCGTAGACACGAGACGAGACGATAGATTTATTAGGAAGCAGTGTCGGTGCTCATTAATTAAATTTCATTAGTCGTTTGGACTACGAAGTTATTCGTAAGGTGATATTATGTTTCGCCGCTCGGAAACTTGATTCCCCGGTAAAGTTACTGGTGACTATTTATTATTACAACAATATCCAAGCAACACCAGAATGATAAATGACCTAATAATTTATTCATAGTACGTATTTTCTCAGTTCACATGCGAAAAGTCACAGTTCGGAATATACATTAAAAATTCGCACTTTGGCGTGTTGAGTTAAATATCCACGTTAGTGAATAATAAGAATAAGTACGTTAATGAGTAATGATTGTTTAAAGTTCGATGATGTATGTTTTACTTATTGAGCACTCTGAGCATCAACCTCCTAATCCATCTTCTATCAGAACAACTTCAACGCGTGCACTGAAGTGTATACTTACTGTCAATCTTCCAAATGCAGCAGCGACAGAGATTACGTGCCGAAGGTGGGCATTACAGCCGCGATGACGAGGCAAGATCGCGGGAACTGCAGTAATGTGCATACTTACTTGAATCACTTTACACCTAGAAAGTTCTGAAGTACCTAAATGAGGCCGGCGAGGATTGGTTAGGGGCTGGCGGTTAAGTTTGAACATTATCTATAAGTACATAGGTAGTTTGAAAGCCTTTTGTGACTGTTTGAAACTCAATACATAGCTTAAACCGCTGGACCTAGAGATTTGAAATTTCAAGGGAATAACTCTTAGATACTTAAGAATTTTATTATTCCCTCAAAAATGTTAGGGTGTAAGTACTGAAAATGATTTTTTTAAGTTACACCCTCAACGAAAATTAAAAGTGGTTGTCCTCTTCTTTCTCATATGAACGTAATGTCCTTTGCTGACACTTTCTCACTTTTAAAGTTCAAGTTAAGGAAAATATCTTAAATAAAAGCTCATATAACGAGTTTAAAAGGAACACTAGCACGATTGTTTCTTAAGATGCGGCGACATGTCAAAACAAATAAGCGGTTGATTTCTCGAATTTTCGGATAGCACGAATATTGCAGGCAAATATGAAATCATCTACATAACTTATTGGTTATAACTTATAAACTAAAGTGATAAGGTGCCATATTCCTCAAAAACATTACACTCCTTCTTCGGCAGTCGGATAAATATATTTCCAATCGCTTCTCAACCACTTCTGTAGGAGTAATACTACTTTATAAGCTGCAAACAAGATTATTGAACGAGCTGCGTTCCCAGATAACTCACTGCGAGCTTCCCAAATGGAAACGTAAGCGTTTTCAATGGAAGAACCATTCGATAAGAGCCGCTCGCGGATCTCACTCCGAGGCCTATAATCTGCTTCACACGCGCTAGGGTCACCATCACCATTGTACAGCTAAATATTCTAATGAAGTCCTGACGTCTGTCGAAAATCCTGGCGTTCTAGTCGCGTCGCAGCGTACGTATGATAAGTCGAGAACTATAGTAACTAGTAGAATACTACTTTAGTTATTATTGTTTGCTGATCTTTGCTATGCAGAAGCTTGCTGATCGTTATTATCAATATGGTTAGTGTTATTTGAATTTAAGTGTTACCATAAAAAACTAACAACGATTACCTTTATATTCAGATAACAGCGTCTCTCAGATACATTTTAGATCTCTCTTTAACTAGTAGACAATTTATTTTAAGATTGAAAAAACTGCTACAGAGAGGAATTAATTTTGATCTAATGTATTTCCAATAAAAACCGGTAAGCCGGTAACTTGGGTCTTTTTAGCGCAATAGTAACATTAACATAATTCAAATTATTTATTTGTAAATATATGTAATTAGGTGTTACAAATTTAGCTATAAGTATCACTATATTTTGCCGATAGGCAGAAGAAGAAAATAGTAGTATGTTTTTGTCCTAAGAAATTAAACAGAGATTTTTTGAACCTCGCTAAGTCATCCAAGCTCGATATATTTTCTGGCAATTTGTTGTACATATGTTATAATATATATGTTATACTATACCAGTAAACCTTATCGTATGCCTCTTTGTCACCTATCATCAGGCATATTATTGTGGAAATAAATAAATAAATAAATAGTCAATTGTTGTCCAGTTCCTTACAAAAAAAGTCTGGTCACAACTTCGTAATAGATAATAATATGAACCTAGCATAGTTCATGTTTAACATGTCCGAACAAATCCTCGTAAATGGTAACCCTACCTGCGCAGGCGCAAACGAGAAAGCCCTAATGGCGCGAGATTGCGATGGCGCTCTCTTTACGGCGCACAATCGCAGATTAAAGAGTGCTCAATGCTCTATTATGGCCGGGAATTGACGCTTTTGAAGTTTTGAATATAGAGGGAGTTGAATAGAAGCAAGATTTTATAAACGAAAATTGAATGTTGAGATTCACCGCGCGGTTGCTCAAGTTAGTAGTGGCGCTGTCTATGAAGCTAGTGGGCCCGGGATCGAGTAGCTAGGGCAGTTTTTTGTGTAATGAGTACAAATATTTACCCTTAAGTCTTGGATGTTTTTCCTTACAACCATACTTAAGACGCTTATCGGCTTGGCCGCTTCATCAAATGGCAGTGGTAGTATTGGGTACCTATTATTTTATCTAAAACCTTTCAATGAATGTATTATTACACAGAATTTTCATTTCATCGAAATGCAATTTTCGCCTCATGATTAATTTTTTTTTTGATGGTCACGTATTTAATCTAACCTGATTTACCGTAATTAATGGTTTCAGCAGAATGTTTGATGGAATGATGTGAGATTTGATAAAATTATGGGTTACCGGTATTATTTTGAATTTTTTGGTCATCATTTTGCTTTAAAAAAACGATCAAAATGCTGTCCATTGCAAATTCCTAATGTACCGCTCTTTGAAATGCTTACGACGCGTTCAACCGTATCCTAAATTCCTCAATTCCTCATATCAAAACTATTTTTGACCCAATGCCCATTTCATTGTCTTTATCGCTCATGTTCCCACACCTTTATTAAACTAGCTGCTCGAATATTCCATCAGCAATAATCGGAATACCTTGACGTTTGGAACCGTTTCGAATTGGCCCATTCCGACTGTTCTCACGAGTCGATTAAAACTTCACAACCGAGCATTTACCGATTCAATTACAACGAGTGTTGATTGCCTCCGAGCGATTCTATCTACAAATTCTATCAAACATCTGATTTTGTTTTAAATATGGAAAGAACAAAACAACTTGGTAGCGTATTAATTTAGAATAGGTTATATCTGCGAGTGCTTTGCTAGGTGATAATTTTATATGATTTTCGCTACAGTTTAGTGCAGTGCAGTGCAATAGAAGTCAATTAATCTGATTACATTCATATTTCAAGCACAGTTTTGCCTAAATATAACCTGGGCTTCTGTTTTACTCCGTCTTAAACCCTATCGTATATTTAGTATATTTATCGTGATGGCAGCTAAGTAAGAAGTTATTAATTTAAGTGTTGCAGTGGTATCATCTAAGGTCTTTGGGTATCGTAAATAATATCATATCAATGTAGGTTAAGATAAAGTGGAAAAAAGGCCCCGTATAGACTAATGTATAGATCTTGTTGATAGAAACACTCTGATGTAGCAGCTGGGTCCAGCGCGGGTCGTGTGACAAACGGAAACGTTCCCTAACTATAGCGCAGAGTCACGCAGCTCCGAGATGATCAACCCCTGCGCATCATGAAAATTATAGCCCGGGTAGTTCTGCTTCATTTATACTATAATTTAAGCTGAGAGAGTTAATCTCGCGCTAAGGTTTGACTAGTACCCAGTAGCTGCTGAAGTTAATTAATACAGTCGGAACGAGAATTGTTTGACCCTAATGATCATACTTCCAAGGCAATGTAACCGATATGCGTGGGAATAATGGAAGCAAACCATACAAAAGTCATTAAATTTTATTCGATTTTACAGTGTAATTACAGTTTAAAATTTGCAACTACCCATATTTTTTCCAAAACTGTTAAAATTCTGGAACTGGCACCGTTTGACTTGAACAGCATATCGAATGCGCGCACACGCTCCACGCACGCTTGCGTAAGCGCATGTGTCAGTTGGTTGAGCGATTATAGGCTTTAAAGCAAAGATTTAAGGTTAAAGACTTGAGGCTCGAGTAATTGGGATTTGGCGTGCAAAGCGCTCGTGATACATCGGGTTATGGGCTGGAATGTTTAAAAAGATATCGAAACTGACAACTTGATGTATTGAGAAAGAATGAAAAGAATTACTGTTGGTTGCTACAAGATGTAAGACTTATTTTAGGTTTTTAACAAAGTTAAAAAGAAAATGTAAACAAAATCATGAATATTTTCGAGTTACTTGAAGCGAAAGAGATTTGTCAAGATCGTAGCAGGTGGAAAGAAGTGGTCTCTGCCTACCCCACTGGGAAACAGGCGTGATTTAATGTATGTATGTGTCGTATGTACTTGAAGTACACACGATGTTGAACTTTTGACAACAGAACATAATTTGAGCACCATGATTAATCGTGATGGAGCTCACAAATCATCGACTTATTAGGGATGCCTCTATAATTTCCTAACACTCTTGAGGCACCTCGAATCGGTACAATCACCACCAATTATACAAAAAGCCGAACACTATGCTTTGAATAATAGTGAGTTTGGGAGTCTCGGAGGATCCGGTTCGGAGAGTGTTTGGACAGTGATGTCATGCGGCGCATTAGAGCACTCGATTATCTTTGTGCTATTCAGTTATCGTCAATGTCTGTATGATGAATTCACAAAGACGCCTTACTTTATACCGAATAGTTATTGCCTTTATACAGTTTCGTTACTGTGTGATAGACACACAACGCACAGTCTTATCTACTAAAGATAAAACCAACTTTTAGTTAGTGTTTTTGTATTGTAAGTACAATATTACACATAATGAACTTGGCGAAACAGTATAACTATAATTTATTTGACAAAATGCGTTCCTTACGTTCCTAAGTTTAAGTTACCTACAGCATCCTGTTTTCAACCCACATTAAAATAAGTGTAAATAAAGTACCCAAGGCAGGGCCTGGAGGCAATTACAATCAGTTATTTTATTGTTTCTCGTGAATGTTGCAATTATGAACTGCGCTTCGCTGGTATTTATGACATTTCCCAACAACCTTTATAACTATTAACATCATCTTCCATATTATTTTCTCCATTCATTCTTTCATTTAAGCCGAGTTCTTTTCTTGAATTATTTTTATGATACTCTCGTCAATACGTATTCCTGTCTAAGTTTATGTGTTCAATTTGCCGGCTCATTTATTAGCCTGCTGTGTCTGGGCCGCCGAGTGCAGGGCTGCGGGCTGCAGGCTGCAGCTCTCGTCTCGCATTCAGCCCTATTAAGCACGTTGCGGTTTTGAATCGAAACCTGTTGCCTCGTCAGTCGCGGTGGAGACATAAACTGTTGGTTTTGTTGACGACCTTAGCAATCCAGCCATTTACTAGTAGCTATAGGATGCTCGCAAATACGCATACAATCATGCAAACTAAATGTTGTCACTAGCTTTTAGGTAATCTTGATTCAGCCGCGAGTTACACACGTTACCAAGACTCTTCAGGACGTATTAATAAACTGATTTTGAATAAAAAAACCGGACAAGGCAAGTCGGACTCGCCCACCGAGGGTTCCGCACATGACACGGTCAACTCAATTCAAAATTTGCACCGCCGCCGTTCCTTGCATAAAGATCCTGTTTTTTTCTGATTTAACTAAAAATGTACAATTTCAGTTTTTTTCCTATACTTGTAGTAAAAGACGGTGTTACTTGCCAAATTTCATAGTTCTAGGTCAATGGGAAATACCCTATACATTTTGATTCCCTCGATAGTGTCGAAATACACGTTTTTTGCGACATAAACGGCCGTATCTTTTATTAACGTACCTAAATGTAGAAGTTTGATTTTTTCACAGCTTCAAGGGACTGTAGATTCGAGTATATGGTTTAAATTTCAACTCGATACCTTTATGCGCTCCCGAGATAAAGGGTCTTGACACACGGACAGACGGACAGACGGACAACAAAGTGATCTTATAAGGGTTCCGTTTTTTTCCTTTTGAGGTACGGAACCCTAAAAATTGTCTCCAGACTTTTACTTTGACATTCCTTGAGACAGGCACCTCAACTATTTTAACTACTTAGATTCGAAATTGGCGTTGCAAGCACTGAATATTTTGACAAGAATTAAACTAAGTCGGTCAAGTTGGTTTGTTTGTATGTACAAATTCTGTCTCGAACAGCAACTGTTTCCGCTTTTTCTCTCCGTCAGACATTAATTTACAAAAAAGTGCTTCCTTAGTTCACCAGCTTATGAATTGTATATGTTGCACATTATGATACGGTTCTTACAGGTTTTGGTTCTATGAATTAGAGGGCCACGGAATTACTATCACTGATATTGCATACACCACGAGTTGCGACTTACTTTACTTGCTATCTAAAAATTTGTTATATAATATAAATAACAATAAATATCAGGGGACAGTGTCACACCAATTGACCTAGTCCCAAACTAAGCTCTAGGCTTGTACTATGGGTACTAGACAACGATATAAATACTTAAATAGTGAAATATATTCTTAAATATACTTATAGAAAACATCCATGACTCAGGAACAAATATTCGCGCACATCACACAAATATCTACCCTTACCGGGATTTGAACCCAGGACCGCTAGCTTCGTAGGCAGGGTCACTACCAACTAGGCCAGCGCGTCGTCAATATCTGTAACTACCGAGTAACGTTGTTTCACAGATTTGACTGAGATAAGAAAATAGGAACCAAACAATCGTAACTTCTTGGATCTTATGATAACATTCCTTGCGTAATGCATCTCTGTGTAAATTCAAAACGTGTCGCATAGGTATTCAATGTGGCTGCGCCTGAGTTCAGTAATCCGCGGGTAACGGTATCGCACAGGCTGGGCATTTCATTAGTCCTGTCTCTGTTGCTGGATTCCGTTACAATTTGAGAGCAAAGGGGCAGGACAATATGACGTTTTCGGCTATTTACTCTTAGTACAGCCCGTAGTACCTCTCCTCTCCTCATTGCGTTATGCAAATGAACCGAGTTTTATTTGGTTATATTGGTTGGTCTTATTTCAAAGAATTGGCTAGGTAAAATTATATAGGTCGCCCTGTACCTTAACTTAAAATGCTTAATGGAGGGTAAATACTAAATATGCCTCTGCAATGAACATCCTTCTTGGTGTGTTCTCATGACTATGAGATTAAACCTAATTTTAAAGATAAAAAGATAAAAAAAACATTTATTCAGTATGAAGGCCACACGGGCACTTTTACACGTCAAAAATATAGTAAGTAATTTAATCCAGTTTTCTCATTTAAATTAACTTATTTTAACCTTTACTCAATAAGAGTGTTAAAGTCTTGTCCAGAATAGTCCCGTCAATGAAACTGCCACCAGACTATATGGGGCTACATAGGTACACAAATTATATTAATTTATAATCGAAAGTGATAAAAACAAGTCCCATAGTATGTTTATATGCGCGTACCCTTTTTACAAGGTTTTATTTAAGGTGCGCTGTTCGTATGTTTGTAAGTTGTCCGTAAAAATATGCAAGTTAATTTTCCGGTTCCTGTTAATGGAATAGGCTGAAAGGAATACGCATGTTAAGCCAAACACAATGCAATATTAACTATCTAAGAGCTGATCTGATGATGGAGTCGGAAGGTGGTGACAGGAACTTCCGCTATTTTTAACGTAGACCTACCGTGTTGGGAGTTGGGAATCATTAGTTTGGTCTTAATAAGCAGATAAAAACTTTGCAAAAAAAAATAAAGTCGACAGCAAAAACTTGTCGCAAAAAATAAAATTTTGCCACAACCTTATTAATTGCTCTCATGTGTACCTATACATATTTTTCTGAAGTGCCTAAGTAACTTATTTTGTACCTGAAACTCAAGTTAAAATAGAGGTTGTACATTTTGTGAATGCATGTTCAAATTCCAGAATATACAGGATATGACGATAGAAAAAATAGTCCTGCGGTGTTGTTCTCTAAGTAGCAAAGACGCGCAAGCTTAAACCGCGGTCCAAGTTTTGCCTACGCGATGGCCTGGGTTAGCCAGCGCTATGTTAAGCCATGCCCGCTATTGCCACGCTAACTCATATGCGCTGGACTGCGTTTGATTAATGGCGAGTGGGTGTGGCGGCACCCTATTGAGCGTATTGTTGGGTGTGTGGCAAACAAGAGTGTCGCGTGGCAGGCACAGGCACAGCGCGACGAAAGGTGCAAGGTCGTCGCACGCGTGCGCCCGCGCAGGTGCCGCCCACGTGCGCCGCAGGGGTGCCAACACCCACACAGGTACATCTCTGCCATTTGGGCGGAATATTTTTGAGAAAATCGTATCGTTCGTTTTAGGCGAAAATAAACATTTCACTCATTAGATTGTTTGTTTGTTTGTAATAGCGTTATCGAAAACATGTGGAAAAGGGTTTTTTCGGGACGAGAAATCGATCCGTCCAGTTTAAAATGAGTGCAAAGAAAATGGAGCGCAAGCTTAGAAACAACTCTAGTCATCATTTCAGCCTTTTCACTGGAATTACAATAGCTACATTTGATTTAATTTCGTATAACCTTTTACATTACATCGCGTGCGTCTGACCGTCTGTATATATACGCTTTCATGTTTTAAACTACGCAACGGAATTTAATGCAGTTTTCGTCAATAAGTAGTGTTTCAAGAGAAAGGTTTTTATGTATAATAAATTCTGTATTATATACGGGTGTAACAGAAAACTCACATCGGGTCGAGAGTATCGTAGTATCCGTTTTGTAAAAATACAATCAATCTATTACATAAGTGGCAGCCCTGAGTGGTCGACCGTGTATGTACGGTGCGACGGGTGACCCGGGCAATTACCGGGTAATCGCCGTCGACAGCGCCGACCAAACACCGGATATTTTGTTTTACCGCGGGCTTTTAAGTTCGTTGTTTGCTCGTGTCGTGTTGGGTCGGTTCAGTTTCGAGAGCAAGAGATGATATTTGGTCTCGGGCTGAGTTGGTTGACACAGGGTGGGGTGCATACGTCATCGCCATGACAATCCTTGAACCCAATTGTTTTTGGGTTTCTTATAAAGATAATGATGAAGTGTTTTTTATATTGAAGTCACAATCGGACAGACAAACAGAACAGAGATGGGAACTGGGAAAATCCAAGATTAAGTAGCAAATGTTGGTGTTCGTCACACACATATTTGCCTTTACTGGGGATCGAACCAGGGACAGACAGGGTCACTCCACTACCAACAAGGCTAACCGCGTCTTCTTATTGATGACTAGAGGAATCCCGCGACATCGTAGGCATAGAATTAGTTCCCCGCAAACCCCTTAAAACATACATTTCCAAAATTCCCTTCAAAGTGCCCCCCTAGGATATCCAAGGAATATTCCTTCCAAATTTCAAATTCTTCTTCTACATATAGAGTATTACAACCTTATTAATTGAGAACATTCTGCAAGAATCTTCACAAGCGTAATACCGATGAATTATACCGAACGAGAACTTCAAACGGACTGTCGACACTTATCGCCGCAATCGCTAAAATAACACAAATAAACATTCTTAATGCGACTTACATGTAAACGTTTATATTGCCCGCGCTGAAGCAAGGAACGAGAGCCGTTCGCACTTATCGATTTTATTGGACATTTGGGACGTTAACGGTGCGTTGAATTCCTGCCAGGATCAGCGCAGGCGCACGCTAGCTTTGTCTCAGTCTTTTTCACATACAAGTACTTGAGAGCGAGAGAGAAAACCTAACAAAGTGAACTCAGACATTATCAATGTGTCGTCAAATACGTAAGAAAATATCATAATATATTTAACAGATCATATTTTAAACATAATTGGGGTGCTGATGAGATCTTCAGATACAGGAGCTGAGGATTTCAAATTTAGGTAATGTTATATGGCATTTGTCGCAGGTATAATAAGGAAATTTAATGACTTCCAAAAACCAACCCGCAATGAAATATTTGCAAGTTTTATAATGTGTGAGAAAATGGTGCAAATTCCATGAGAAGCTTATCCTTCCCATCGTAACTTCACCAATAAATGCACACTTGTGTTTTACTTACTTTGTCTGT
The DNA here is from genome assembly GCA_948252455.1 of Acleris cristana. Lineage (NCBI taxonomy): Eukaryota > Metazoa > Arthropoda > Insecta > Lepidoptera > Tortricidae > Acleris > Acleris cristana. Next base: position 15,820,836 of record OX411786.1, on the reverse strand, counting down.
TAGTTTCTTTGTGGTTATCTTTCATTAACCCTAAAACATAGGAATGCAGGTTGAAAGTTTGTTTTATTTATAATTTTTGAAATATATTTTTTCATTATCTGTAAGCCTAACCTAAGCAAGGTACCTACCCAACTAGTAAGTACTTTGATAATTTCGAAGAGGCCGTGTGCAAACCGCTAAGATCATAAAATAAAAGATCTATTATTTCAGAAGTCGAATAATACACATTTTATATTTATTATTTTACATAGTTTAATGTGTAATCGCCGCGCCTCACAAGTCGCCAGGCCGCTGCATTTTACGGCCTATTTCCGCCATGAAAGGGAAATTTCTACAGAACCACTATTAATATAAACTAGTAACTTATGGCTAATGACGTTGCATCACTTTACATCGGTAATTAAAGATACGAAGAACTCGAACCGTGCGACTCGAGGAAGGGAAATGAGAGTGGAATGTTCCGTGTACCAAGACTGCAGGACTACGACGGTGGTGGTTGGTCAGGCAGCCTGAAGACCCAGACATAACATAACGGATAAATAAATAAAGTTAAAGGGAAAATCATGTCAAAATTTTGTTCCAAACGTAGGTATCTCTCACAATAGACAACTATAATTACATGCTTATTTGTATACATAGATTAATATACAAGTGATAAAGGTACTATCTGTTGCCCGAGGCTCTGCCCGCGTAGAAGTCGTTTATCGCGACTTGAAAAAAAACTACCCTACCTATGACATTCCTCAGGATTCACGTTATCTTCGTATCTAAATTTATCAAAGTCGGTTCAGCGGTTTAACCGTGAAAGCGGTGTTCTGCTTTTCCTCCGAACTTTTGAGAACTATTGGCAAATTTTTGTATGATAATGTTTTATTTGGTAGAATTATTTTAAAGTAGATTATTATAGTGACTTAAAGCTTTTGGGATACCTATAATTTATAAAATCTTTCACTAGGCCAAAAAACTATTCAACGAATAACCTTTCGTAAGTGCAACAGTTCCCGTGTTGAGCTTGGGACGGAGACAAAAAGGAATATTCCATTGGTTGTAAATTCTAAAAGGATAGCACCCTGAACACTATTTGTTAACCAACAATAGATAATAATAATTATCGTTATGTATTAAATCCCGCTTACTCTCTCATTAGGCCTCCATAACAAGTTTTAATACTCCATAACAAGTTCTAACTATGCGTGTGCGCAGGTGGGTGTTAGAAAATACACGATGTTCGTTACTAGGGTACTTATGACTTTTAATTAGCAGGGAACAGGGTTGCCATGATTAAACAAACACAAAAATAAACAAATTAATTAAATATTTATTTACATGACAACATTAACAATAACATAACATAAAAACTAACAGAACAGAACATTAGACACTATGCTATTTTTGAGTTCTTTATTAGTCGTTCCAACTAAGTATACTTTCCTTATATCCATTTAAAAATATGCCTTTTTTTTAGCAATTCCCTAAAACGGACCTAGGTATATAGTCTTGAATGTTCAGGAATTCTAAAGAATAGCACACCTGTAGCTGTAGTGGCTAATTTCTGGGGAATCCTCGAGTACGACACATCTCTAGTTTGGAATTTCTCACAAACTTCCCCTCATAATACCGGCCAGTGTTTCATGAGCGTGCCTTCCTCCTCCTCCTCCTTCTGGACCTTGGGCCTCCTGCCGATGCGCTCGGCCTCCTGCACGGTATCCGGCAGCTCGCAGCCGGCCGTCTCCGGCATGTTGAGGGTCAGGACTCCACATAGGAGAGACAAGGAGCCGAAAATGAGCGGAGGGAACCCGCTCCAATACGTCATCTGTTGGAAAGAAGAAGTTGGTCAGAAGAATTTATCGTAAAATTGAAAAAATATCGTAAATTAAATGAGGTTGCCTCGATGCTCGTGAGGTTGACTCTTATCATTAACTTTATCTAAAATACTGCAGAGCTCAGTCAATATTGTGTGACGTTTACATTAATCCCATTTTATTTATCTCTACACTTTTGCATATCAGTTCTTGCGAGTATACGCCACTGATAACTAAAGCAGTTTATATTATCTCGGGTAAAGGTCAGCCACAAATAATGGTGCCCAATAAGATTCACAGCAAGTTTTGCTAATCCCGACTAATTTTATTTGCGAAAATTACTTTATTGTTTGATGAGAATTCTGGTACGGAGACGAAAATAGGACAGGAACTTGTTATCCCGGAAAATGGGACAGTTCCTTCAGAAAAAGCGATAAACTGCGTGGACGAAATCGTTGCCAAAAGTTACCAATAAGGGAGCTTGCGGCGCCAGCAGCGCCCCCACGCGCCCCACCGACGAGCAGACCGCCACCAGCGAGTTGCGCGTGTAGGTGGGGAACAGCTCCGAGGTGTACATGTACACGATGTTGTAGGAGAACGTGGCCAGGCACTCGAAGGCCATCAGCAGCGTCAGCCCGACCCAGGCGTAGCCTGTGAACGAGGAGCTTGGTGAAGCGGGTCCTACGATCTGATTGGTCCTGTTTTAACACAGCTATCTTTTGAGGCAATGAATAAATTAAACGGAAACTGCGCTGAACGCTTGAATGATTGATGGTGATAACATCTTGGTATGAATCGAACGCGTCATTCATTTCTAATTGATTGTATTGTACTTGATTAAATAAACTTAATCAAATCGAGAGACGGCATAGTTATGATTCTCGAGTCAGCATCGTTTCAAATGTATTGTTTTGATACATATATTTTTTTTGTTAAAAAAAAATGAACAAGAACTGCTAATAAAAAACTTAAGAGGAGGCTCGCACCCAACAGTGCGACTTATAAGAGCTGATTATAGTTCAGTTAATGGAAAACTAGAATCTTCATAAGAAAGTAGACAATACAACTTAGTTAAGTGGGTCACTTTGACGGTTTACGAATCACATGTGTTCAATATTACCTTCTGGAACAAACGGCTGTGACACGCAGAATGCTCCACCCACTAAGAAAGACGCCAGCAGCGGAAGCTTCCTCCTGTACTTCGACAGCGCCAGCCAGTAGAACACGTTGGCGGGGATATCCATCATCATCAGCAGCGAGAAGTTCGCGTACTTGTTCCCCCCGATCGACACCGAGCTGATCATCATGCCGTAGTTGATCAGCGTTATTGTGAACCACCACACCATGCTCACTAGGAATCTTTGCATCATGATCTTAGACTTGAACGTTTTCAATAGAAGCTTCCAGTCACTAAATTTGGTTAACTCATCCTCTTCTACATAATCCAATTGGCTGAGCAAGTGTTTGTCGAGAGTGACGCCGTTTCTATTAGAAATTTTCTCGATGATTTTATTTGCTCGATCTTTCTTGCCTTTGCTGAAGAGCCAACGGATGCTCTCATCCAGAAAGAATGAATAGCTGAGGAGAATGAGCGCAGGCGTGTAAATGACTCGGAGAAAGTGGCGCCAGTATGGGAACGACCACGAAATGTAGGGCAGGATGATCAGACCGCAAGTGGCAACGTTCAGCAGAATCATTTGGTACAGAACCGCTTTTTCTTTCTCAACAAATTCAATACCTGTAAAAATTAAGCATTACTAATCTAAAGAAGCCTTGAACGTTAAAAAATGTGATAAAGAAAATTTATAAATTTAAAAATAGAACGTTTAAAAATGTGATAAAGAAAATGCAAAATAAACAAAATAAAGACGTCGTAATGCAGTAAGATGTTTTAATAAGCACGGTGCAAACATGAATCACAGGTTGTTTGCTAAATAATTAAGTCTTATCTTTACAAAGAAAACATCTACTTGTTATTCTGGTGACTACTAAGACTTGTGCTATTAAATTACTGCATTGATATTTTTATCTGTCGCATGATTGTGTTAGCTAACACAAACTAATAAATTGCACTGTAATAATAATTATGCCCCAGAAAGGCGCAAGGTATTATAAGTAATTATAACCACGCATCAAATCCAGAGAGCCCGTATAACAGGTCCGTAGAGCGGGAGAGATGTCATTTCAACAATAACCGTCGATAATTACCTGTCAACTGGCGACGGAGTAAAAACTTCTCTGATCAATTAACAACTTGATTTTGTACGTGCTTCAGAGAAATAACAAGTAACAGACCGTACCCATCCAGAAGTAAGGTAAACCGTAATTTTAAACTTGTAATATTAACAGTTTTTAATTATTTACGATTAACAACATTAGACTGCACATTAGCATCGGGATATCGACCGCAATTACGTTTCGATTAAATATTATGCTCCCGATATTTCAACGCAGTTTATGCGTCATGAAGTCATGATCACTAGTAGACTGGATAGATGACGCATGCACAGTAAAACCAGAGTACTAATAGTACTCGGCAGTTTATCGGTGTCAATGATCGAGCAAACTTTTTGACATAACAAATATATCGACTGATGCTAGAGAGAGAGACAGAGTGATAGCGATAAATAACCAAGTAGGTACTGTTCATACTCTGATTTACTGTAACTGCGTTATAAAATCAAGACCTCCAAAATTCTGTTGAATTGAAAAGTTATTAATATCATTATCCCGCTTAGAATATTTTTATATATTGATGATTTTTACTTGTTTGCATCATTTTTTATAATAAATTGTATGCTTGAAGATACTATACTCGAGATAATACTCGAGGGACGAGGCGTCAAGAACCCCAAGGAAGGGAACTCACTGAGCATGAAGACGGGGCTGAGCGCGTCCCCTACGGCGGCCTCCAGCGTCTCCAGGGCCACGTAGACCCAGTAGGAGCCGGCACAGCTCTTTGCTAACCCCAGCACTCCTCCCATCGTGCCCGCGAGCACCGCGGCGGTCTTGCGCCCGAACCTGCAATGGGGAGCCTCCTGATAATTATATTAACAAATGTCTACGAGACAAAGGATTCGTTTTTTTCTTTTTTTCTTTGACGAGGCTAATGAATGTTGTCGTGCTCGTAGTACACAGAAACCTAAAGGCACCCATAACTTCAACGGATTATTTACAATGATTTTTTGACGCATATTTAAAAAAAAAGTTAATTTTGTTCAGCAATAGGAGTGCACATCACAATAAGGTTGGGATATTTAGTATTCAAATACTTGTATTCAGGAGAACCCAATCTTCCAAATACAATGGGTCAAATAAACTTCCTGTAGTTAGAACATTTGCATTACAATTTAAAACTAGAAAGACAGGGAGGATAGAAAAAGAACAGTAATAATAATACCCTCGTTCACAAATGCAACCACAAAAATTGGTTTGGTTTGTTGTACTTTTGTGAAGAAGTAACTATGTAGTTTATAATTTAATAAATTTTCTAATACTTAGGTGATATCCCTAATTAGGAACTCTTAATTTTATATTACAAATCTAGGAAGTCGATTTGTACCTACCTAATTAAAGTCAATACAATGAAAATACAAAAACATGTTACTATGAAGCTGGTATGACGATGGAGACGGAATGTGGCGATACCTATTATAGGAACTCCTCAATGGGTGATAGTGATCAGTCGAGTATGGGTTCCGTAGCTCGTCTTTTAAAAGCTAGTTTATTTTCGTGTTAGAAGTGCAGTCGGCAACAAATGTCTGTGATTAGATTTTCTTTTTCTATTTTGTATCTGGAGTGTATTTGTAAAGCTTTGTAACAAGGAAAGCTGTGACACTTATTAGCCTAATAATAATGAACAAGTAAGATAAGTAGGTTAGGTAAAGCAATCAGATAGTTTTGAGCTACCTGTCGGAGATCTGCCCCTGCACGAGCAGGCCCAGCATGTTGCCGAAGATGTGCGCCGTGCCCACCAGCGCGCGCTTCCACTCCGCGCACGCTAGCCCGAACTGTCGACAAAACCATGTTGAGGCCTTTACATTTACATCGACAAACAATGTTGGGTAAATCTCGTTTAAAGACCATCGCTAACTCAGTGAAATTATCGTAAAAAAAGAAGACCCGATGTAAAAGAAAACAGAATTTGTCCTTCGCAATTATGATGGTTTAGGATAAGTATATTTCTCAAAAGAAGAAGATGATAAATATCACTTAATTATCTGTCGCAAAATAACAGAGTGGTATCTACTGGCTAAGTTTCTTAATTTGTTCATATCACCACCATAATCACAACAATATAGTCGTAACTTCTCTAGATAAGCTTAATCTCTTCAGCCTTGCATGTCTGTACGTGTGTGTAAGCGTAATATGAACTAGATGCCACTGACATACAATTTGCGTCCATTTTGTTTTCGATTAACGTTCTGTTGGATTTTACTACAATGAAACCGCTACCTTTAGTTAATTTACCAACCTTTACCTATATAGCTTTATAAAACCAGCCAAGCTTCTCAATATTTACCTGAGAGTTTAAAACAAACACTGGAGCAGAAGCGTCCTCGCCTGCGATACTATACGCTGAAGATAAATACTAGACCTAGTCTAAATATTTGCAAAAAACTTGATGCATGCCGCGCACCGCTGACCCTACCAGACCGGTCCGCCGCATACTTCACAACCCGAGAACAAGCCATAACAGACAGTATTACGGTGTGCTAAGATCCAGGTGATCATGACATGTTTGACCGTCTTACTATATGCTATAAGGAGCTTTACTACGACGGCGTAAGGTCCGTTTGGTCGTGAAACGCAAATAAACATGTGTGGAGTCGTTTATTGTCGCAGATTGTTAGCTTGACAGTCGTTGCTCTTGATTCTCGGGTGATATGACGCTTTATTTACTTATTTCATTCAATTTAATTTTAAAACTTTTATTTAAACAACGATACATATACTGCTGCTTGAAAAGAAAAATACGGTATAAGACAATGAAGTTTCCAATGAGGTGCCAGATCAGCGTGGTTTTGAACTGACAAAGTTGACTACGTGCTCGTTGATTTTTTTGGTCAAAAGTCGGTCCTCAGCAGAAACCGCGGCACGCGGCCTCCGAAATATAATATGATACAAACATTCTATTGGTTCATGCAAACGTTCTTATCCAAATATTCCAACAAATGTTCAATTGATTAAATAAAATTGTACAGAACAAAACATATTGAACAACCGATTGGCTTATTATGTGGTTATTTATAACGGAATGCCTTTAAAATTTGAATTAAAATTCTGTATTTGGATTACTTCTGCATTATTTAAACTTCAGAATTATAAAATGTACCCATTTATAATATGGTAAGGAAGTAAATTATGAAGCTGTTTCATTCAGGCCATAGGATATTACTTTGGTTAAAATAAAGTTATCTTTTAATTCGTCATAGCTACAAATTAACATTCTGCTCGTATACTTCGCTCTGACTAATCTTACTGTGGCGTGTCACCGAAGGTTTTCCTCGAAGAAACACATAAAGTTGCTAGAGACCGGGTCAAGCTTAGTCTTCTTTGGGTAAAGCATAACTTCTATAAGCTATCAAGACTTCCAACTGATTTCCGTTTCCAATATTCAAACTCAAAATTTGATACTTTGGGTTAAAAAATTAACATTTGACTCTTACAAAATGGGTCACCATCTTGAGAACGGACATTAGGCATCTAGCTAAGGCCCGTCCGTATCCATAAATCATCATCGTCATGATGGGATTTAGGATAAGACAGCAGTCAACTTTCTTCAAGTTTTATTTCTAGTTTAATCGATGTTACCTATATAAAAAAAGTCGTCGCGTCGTGTCATGACAAGAAATTTTGAAACCGTCCTTGAAGTAAGTGGTCACCGTACCTCAGCCACGAAGCTGTGCGGGTCCTCGTACACCCACTCCAGGCAAGGCTCGCTGCTGTTCCCGAAGACCGGCCCGCAGCCGCGCTGGTGGAACACGCGGCACTGCTTCACGCCCTCCGCCGGGGGGTCCGGAGACGCCTCGGTGATCCAAGGGACCATGAAGGTGGTTCCGTTGTCGCAGGCGGGCAGTTTGCACCTGAAGAAACCGTTTGAGTATTATACTCTTTAAATGCTGAGTTTGGACCGTTTCGCAACAATTTGTCTTGTTCTTATTTGTATCTATATAATTTAATTTTGTATTGTTGCGAATAAATGTCTCTTTATTTTTAAATAAAAAAATATTCTATCCTAGTCATTAAGGTACAGACAATGAGCCGTGTACTACGTATTAGTTACTTACTAGTGTGATACTATCGCAGACTATGTATTACACTTGGACGGAAACCAAACTCGTAAATATTTTTCTATCAATCTTCTATAAAAAAGTGAAATAACTCTGAGAATCTGTTTCCACTTACCTATAATTGACCTCTTCTATGGCAAATACGTAGTTGACATTATACATGGTATTGGTGGCGTACACCACGGCCAGCATCACCAGCGTCAGGATCTGGTGTCTCCCGAACGCGCCCAGCTTGCCTAGGACAGCGTCCAGGTGCACCGGCTCCGGCGCTTCCACCATATCTATAGCCTCTAGATAATCCCTTCTATTGGGTCTCAAAAGCAGTCGCGTCAAAAGACCATGGATCTTCAAGACCTGATTATCCTGGGTTCGGATAGAAATGTAGAACTGTGTTTTTATCCAGTTTTGATGGTTAGGATTTCAAATTCATTACTCAGGTTTTATTTTAGTGGAATTAAAATAGGCACCGTTATCACTCGTCTGTCACCGTTAAATATAACATTATGACAAGTCTAGATAATTAAATTTGTTTAGTTAAATGTTTTAGGTTTGTCGTGCGCACGCTCTAACACTGAGGCAATTACCTGCGCAGTGTCATGCCGCGCCGCGGCAGTTGTGATTGTTAAGATGTTGGTTTAGGTGCGGGAGCAGAGCGAGCATTTTGGAGCAGAAAGTATTTATCATGCCTGTGGTATAATACCTCAGGGTGTTACTAAAACGAAGCATGAAGAGAGGTTGGTTCTCAAGAGAACAAAGAGATGGAGACAACCTTCAGATAATAATGATTTATTAAAACAGTATTGGTATTTCGGGTTATGTCAAATAAATACCAAGCCATTCACCATTCACTTCACATTCACATCCATAATGATTAAATAAGGCAGCTCTGCATTTTTAACCACCTTCAAAATAGGAGGAAACACAAGAGTATCTACTAGTCGGTTTAAAAAAAAGTCGCTAATGGTGCTTCGGCAAAAAGTTTATCATACAATCTCATTAGCATCGCAACAATACCAACGTTCTGGATTGCTATGGACGCTGGCGGTTCTGGCCCAGCCTCATCTACGTGTGTAATGGCCGTGGTGACGTCAGGGACCGTTTAGCTGAAGGAAGTCCAATTCACCTTTTCCTGCTGATCAAGAATGCCGCTATTTCGGTCGGAGACGGAGACCAGACACCCGCGCAGTTTAAATAATCTACTTAAAAAAAAATATTTCCCTTATACGAGGACAGCTAACAAAAAGTGCTACAGTTGTACGAAGCTAAAGTTTCTTAAACGTTTAGGTTGAGAGAAAGGAATGGAGCTGTATAACTGCTATAGCTCTGTCCCTTTTTTTTTCAACCTAAACTGAACTGGTTTAGTATTTTATGTAACCCTCCTATTTTGGGTTTTTCTGAATCGCATCCTGACGCTGCTGATCATGTTAAAAACAGGCTCGTCATATCAGTCTGAAACCGAAAGATATCCACTGTAGGACAAGTCCTTTCCCAAGGATCTCCGCGATGGCTGGTTTTGTGCTTCTTGCATTCATCGGTTACAAATAGTCGAACCAAACCATTTGATAACTACCGCGGTATTACTAAGGAACTTATCGAAAGTTTTGTTTTGTGGAAGAACTATAGCACAATGAAGGCGGCGACAGTTGACACTCGTCACTCGATGTCGATGTTGACCGACACATAAAGCAGGGCCAGTGTCCGTTTCGTGTGTTTGAATTTTTCAGTTATTATTTTGTTAAATTTTACCATTGTTATATTGGTGTTATTTTAGCAATTATTAGTGTCCCTCCCGACTGCTATGTAAAGGTCTCTCCTCTTTTCTCTTTTTCCTTCTTATTAAGTGCAAGCTCCCGCCTCTCGTTTATATTTGCGAATAACTGTATGTCAAGATCAATAGCTAGATAAATAGATTCCTCCTTAAATATTAAACTCTACAATTTAGTATTTCTAATAATGATAAAAAAAGGTTACTACCTATTAAAGTCTTGATCATTTTAATGCAAAATATTCCAGACTTATAATTACGTAGCAATTGCCTTTTGCTTTACGATCTTCGTTTTTAATAACGCGTCGAAGTAAACGCCATTGTTTCCTCAATAAACTCGACTCCTGCGCACCTCGCGTTCTAGGTGTATAGTTAAACCTGGGTCTAATAAATTACAATCAGTCTAACAAAAGCTGGCGTAGTTGTTAACCAGGCCTGCGTCAACTGTTCTCGCTGATTAAACTCATCGCAGAAGGACGGGACTACTTAAACTCGCCGGTTTATATAAGATGTAGATTTGTAGGTGGTATTAGTCTCATAAATATGTTTTCCGAGTTCGAATTTAATTAGGAGTGTAAAGTACAATCATGGTGTTTCGACAATGGCCGGTAACGCGGGCGGGTTATTTACAAGCGAATAAAATACGCATTATAGACATTGGCAAGAACAGGAAACGGTAAATAATCTGTAGTTAGTGCAGTCCGGAGTGTGCGTAAAGAAAATTAAACCGATTGCGTTAAGCTGTCACTAGTGTTGCCAGACGTTCCGATTTCTGCGGGACGTACCGTGTCTCAGGAGTCTACCTACGGTGTCCAGATTTAGTCTTGATCGGAACGCTAATTGTCCCGATTTTCAACGGTTAGTCACAATTGGCATTGTAAGAGTGCTGTAATTAGTGCGATTTTTGTACTGTCCCGATTTTTTTTCTTGCTCTGTCCCGACTTACGATAGACTAGACCAGGCAACATTAGGCTGCAACCTTCCATCAACAGTTGGTATTGTTGATAAAAGGCTGTAACGGACGATTCCCTATTAGCTAGTGAGCAGTGGCTCAGAAGCTTGTACGTACTGTACCATGTTATCGGCTCCTAAATCACCTGTAAATAAATATGATCTTTTATCTTGCGACACTTTTAACACGATAATGCTCGCATTGTTAAGAAAGTATTTGTTCAAGCTGAGAAAGCAGTAACGTACGCCCCTAAGCTGTCTCTGCTCCACATTTCGAGAGCCTAAAAACAACAAACAAAATTAAACAATTAGCCCATTAAAAACCAAAAACAAATACCTAGTTCTATTTTTAAACTTACTCAGGGCTAACTTTGCCATTATTTATGTTAAAGCTAATTTGTTAATCGTGTTCTCGTATGTAGTGTTTTTAAAAAACGTTAAAAATTAACATAATTTTGTCGATGCGGCAAAGTTAAAAGTTTTTAAGTGAACCTCTTAGCTTCTGTCAGCTACCTAATTCTTATCATTATATGCAGTTAACTAAAAGGTATTTAAAAGGAACGCGAGGTTCACTCTCCTGTTTCTTCGTGCTACCTAATTAAATACAATATAGTTAAGATTACTATATTTTTTCTTAAGTTAATTTTTGAAACTTTGACTCTTGCCATTTGTGTTCCTGTCTTTAACTATAGTGCACTGACAGGTCACGTTAACATCTCCACGCTTTAACGTCTCGCTGTCGTTTAAGTATATAGAATAACCAGCTATAAACTAATCATCAGGTTTATAATGCATGAAGGTTCATAAAAGACGATATATATCACTGAAAAACTGTTCAATTACTTCACTCGTTCAAATCAAAGAAGTTAGTCAGTAAAATTGTGCTTAACTTAACCTTAAAAATAATGCTGATTGTGTTAGTTTAGTACCACATTTGTTCAACAAACCCTCGTATCTCCGATGAGTATTGCAGCAATATTATTTATATGGCTGCTAGCTGCCAGAAGTTGAAGACTTTATTATAAATTAAGTCCGAGCAATCAGCTTGGATAATATAAACACAAGGCGCGTCCAGCTGAGCGCAGGTAGGGGTGTGATTCTTTTAAGTGTACCTATAGCTTGTTAACTCGATGCAGCTTATATTAACCGGTGAGTTTAAGTAGTCCTGTCAAAACGTACAAACACATTTTAGCGCGTACATTCTCAGTTAGGCAGCTTTATACGACATTGAGCTTGACAGACCTCTCCAGGCTTCGGTGGGGCTACTGGGACTGCACTAAAGCCCGATTTAGATTGTACAAGGACCATGGCAAGTACAGTGCCAAGGACAGTGGAGTGAAAAAATAGAAAGCGATTCTATTTGGATCCAATGGCAAGGCAACTTGACTCGCTACTGTCCGGTCGGCTTACTCTACTGTACTGTCCACAGTCATTCACCACTGTCCACTTTCCTTGACCAATGTAAATCGGGCTTAAGCGTTTTACTCAAGCATCAGTCATTACCTACTGCCGGAGTGCGCGCGCGCAATTTGAGAAAGAAGTTAATAGCCGGTGTTATTATTATCCGCTGCTATTAAACACGGAATTCTTATATATCCTTCGTTCTTGGAAGCTCTTTAACTTTAACGATTAAATTAAAAAAGTTAATCTGGTCTAAGGGTTCTGTGCAAGGCTTCAACAATATCTATCAATGTCATAACATTATGTGTGAATGGCACTTATATCTTACTAGCGACCCGCCCTCCCTTCACTTCGGTTTATTGCAGTTTTGCTCAACACCCGTACATAAACCAGAATTTACTATAAATAAAAACCTTTCGTCAAAAATTAAGTGAAAACCGCATCAAAATTCGTTGCGTGAAGAAGGAGTAAGCGGGTATGCAGACAGACAGAAAGACAGAAGGATAGACAGACGCTAAAAACTACTTTGGTTTAATACTATGTAACAATAATAAAGAAAAAGAAGAAGACGATAACGAAAAGCTAAAACGTGATGACAAACAGGCAGAAAGACAGGCGAATAGTTAGTCAGCACGAGTAAGAGCGTTAAGAAGAATTTGCATTATCTACGTGTCGTCCTGTCTAATAACTATCTCAATTTATTCCTCATTTTCCTGACAAGCCCCAGATACACGGCCGAACCAGTAAATCAGGCTCGGCGCACTTTTATCGAATATAATCGTGGATGAAGACGTCTGACTAACGAGCTGCTGATGAGGCTTTGATGGATCTGTCCGGCTCGCAGGACCAGCAACATGGCCGACGTGACGGACATGACGTTAATGATGCCTTTTAATTCCAATTACGTTTGGGTTTAATAATTTCCGGTTTCCGAATGAGTTCATGATGATGTCGAGTTGTGCTCACACAATTTTAGTACCCTGTTGAAGCCACACGTTGAAAGTTAAAGGGGTTAAAGCGACAAGGTTCTAATGGGTCAGCATGATGGTGACTAGGAGTCATTAGGTAAATCATCGATTTACTAGTTTCAGCAATATACAGCCTTGGCTAAAGGTGTTGAGCACCCCACGTTTTCCTGTGTAACTTATAAATAAAGTAGGTATTATTTTTCAATTTAAAAATACACAAATCCGTAAAATATAAAAAGTGTTTGAACCATGTGCGAATCATTAGTAGATAATCGTTTCGAAGTAGCTATTTGCGTGTGAAAACGGAAGCTAGAAAAGTCAGGTTTTACAAAAAAATATTAATTGTATATTTTTTTCACGTAATTTCCCTTGACGTCAATAAACATGACTAATATTTCCGATAGATATACAACTTTCTATAATGAAAGATTATAAATGCACCTTTTAAGCATGGGTGCTCAATACCTTTGGCCAAGGCTGTATATTGCTCAGAAGTTAAACTAAAACCACCTTTGGTACGTCAAAAAATGTAAAGGTATAATCCTAATATTCGGATTGTTAAACTTAACATTGTTTATTTTAACAATTAACAAGTAACCAGCAAAATCAGTAAGTAAGTAGGTAGGTGAGTAGGTAGGTGTTTTGTAGAATTTCTTGTCACCGCAGTAATGCGTAAAAATACTTTAAATAAACAAGTAACCCGATAGTGGCCGAGCTATAGAGGACGTTCCAGATCAATATTTATTCAGCGCGATAATATTATTTGTGAGTGTGATCGCGGGATTTCGAGCGTCAACATTACTAAAGTAAAGGGGCTCTAATGGTTTAAGGCCCCAGGGCATCTATTCTACGGGGTTAAACTATACACGACGAACAAAATCGCCTTTGACATGTTGTATCGTATTGCTATGTTGAATTCTGTTTTGCTACAAAGAGACAGGAACAAATCTTTCTTGGCTTAAATCTTGAATATCTTGATTATTTAAATATTGAATGAACGTCAAGACATGAATCAGCCATATTGAAGCTGTGAAAAAAAGGATAGAATATTCCCTATTGGTAGCATATCGAATAACGGCGCTGACTACTTGATTGAGTGACATCTCGTCATGAAGAACTTTATGTAGTGTTTTGGGGGTAGTAGGACCTTGTGCAGGGTCCGTTGGGATCGCTACCACCATCTTATCCATTTCGTTCGCATTGTTGTGTTCTGGTTTGGGGATAAGACAGCCGGTGTAATGACTAGCATAGAGGCATTCCATCTTAGTCCTCAGGGTCGGCAACGCTTTTGCAATCTTCGGATTGCAGTCTTGTGAATGCGAATGCATGGGTCACAGTTTCCACTTACCTTCAGATGGCCTGTGTGCTTGTTAGCCTTCTCTATGCCATAAAAAAATAAGGGCCGTAGAAGTTGTAAAAACAATTACCTGGGGCCTTGAACCGTATTAGGTATTGCTTTGGACATGTTATTGTATTTTCATCGGCGTGATAACTCTTATTTACTTACCAGTAATGGCGGCCGAGTCCAAAACAATACGATTACATGCCAAAAGCAATATGGTTTTACCAACTGGAATAAAACCCCAGGTAATTGTTTTACAACTTCGACTGCACATCATGAAGTTCTTCATAACGAGATGTCATTCAATCAAGCAGTTAAGCACCGTTATTCAATATGATACCAATACGGAATATTCATCACTTTTTCACACCTTCAATACAAGCTAATTCATGTCTTGATCTTCATTCAACCAAGATGTAAACAAGCCTACAAAGATTTGTTCCTATCTCTTTCTTGCAAAACTGAATTGAATATGGAGTTTGTATGGCCAAGTGTTACGTGACGTCACACGGCGTATCGAATCTCTGTCTATTCGGTCTAATTAGCAGTTTAAAATGCTTGTACCATCCGTTTCTCTTGGCCGATTTTAATTTTAATTTCACCTTTGGTGATCTCTTTTACGGTATTTAAATATTTTGTTGGGAAATGCGATTTAAAAAATCCATGTATTACCTATTGACTGAAACAGGTGCACATAGG
Organism: Acleris cristana; assembly: GCA_948252455.1. Classification (NCBI taxonomy): domain Eukaryota; kingdom Metazoa; phylum Arthropoda; class Insecta; order Lepidoptera; family Tortricidae; genus Acleris; species Acleris cristana. Next base: position 15,805,615 of record OX411786.1, on the reverse strand, counting down.
TACATACATGGATTATACTTAGTGTTGAGTTTTTAGGGTTCCGTGTTCAACAGGGAACCTTATAGTTTCGCTATGTCCGTCTCACCGTCTGTCCTCTTGGTACTTACTGTAAAGCTGTAATTTGGCATAATACGCCGACGAAATAGTAAAATAAAATCTTGAATTTTTTTTTGTTCCACAGCATAGGTGAATTTATAATGTGGCGTTATCTATGAAAAGGGACCTTAATGTCGATGGCGCTCCCGCCATTATTAACGATGCTCCGATATAAATACAACACAACGTCGCGTGATGACGCAGTGCGGCGTAAGCGCCATCGACAATATGGTCCCTTTTCATAGATAACGCCACATATTTTAACACTATGACATCTAGTGAGGTGTCAAAGGACAGCTCTTAAAAATATATGTTTTTATAAATTTTCATATTTCGGGGACCGTTTAGGAAATATTGAACTCCTCCTGAGCCAAAACTACAGTTAATAGAAATACGAGTATCTTAAATAAAAGCTCATGTACGAATTAACAAGGAAACAATCACAATTAAGTAGACTTGATTGGTTCTTGAGATACGGGAAACTTAAGTGTTTATACTTACTAAAAATCATCTTCTTAGCACCAAATAACTTTAAATAGAAAATTCGTTCATACTGTTTTTCGACATAGTTTTTTGTTTGTAGTATCAGCGTCGGAACCCTTCACTGAGCGTGGTGTGACATGCCTTGTCATGTTTTATTTAGATTACGTTGTAAAACAGCTCGCATCGAGGAGGTTGTAAACTCGGTGATGAAGTGTGGTCTGCGGTTTAAATTATGACGAGCATCCTCGCCAGCGTCAGGGTAGTGATTCTTTCAAAAGCAAAGGTGAGCGAACGCAGGAGTGAATGTCCAAGCGGCGAGTTTAAGATGTCCCGTCAAAGCGATCAAAACACATTTCAGCGCTTGTATTCAATTTGGCAGCATGGATTCTCGAACGTATAAGGCTGCCTAATTGAGAATGCACGCGCTAAAATGTGTTTTGCTCGCTCTGACGGGACTACCTACTTAAACTCGCCGCTTAGACATTCACTCTTGCATTCGCTCACCTTTGCTTTTGAGAGAATCAATACTCTGGTTATGATCTCGGAGCAATAATGTTCGAGTCTGATCTGATCTTGAATTACACTTCTTTCCGTGCCGTAAAATATACTGCAAAGAGGCAAATAAGCTTACAGGCCACCTGGTAGTAAGTGGGGTTTGAGACCCATAGATATTTAATTTAAGACTAGTATCGCAAGACTGCAGTCCTAAGACTGCAAATACGTTACCAAACCTGTGTACTTCAACGGAGTTCCTCTATGTTAGTCATTTCACTGGTTCATCCCTACACCGAAAGACAACAATGCGAGCACTGCTGCTTGTGGCGGGTTGAAGGGTAGACGGCGGCAGCGATCCGGACGGGACCTGCACAAGTCCCTCCACCACTAAACACCACATACATAACACATATAATTCAAAACCTAACACTAATTACATTAAGGTTAATTTTATCTTTTGTACTCACATAAAAGGGAGTTTGGGTAAAAGTGTTGTCATTTGTAAAGGTCATACATTTTTAAGGTGAGCGACCAGTCGTAAAAGTGGTATACTTACTATGATAGAATTATTCAAAATAAAAATATTTTGTTACGTAATATGTGAGTCTTAAGTGCATCGGAGCCGAGATTTTTGAATATTTAAACCTGGGCTTACTTTCAGTACCAAAAACTTCATACCTACTTAAATCATTAATATCACCGCTCCGATATTATTTAAATTTTATACATTTATGGTGTATTTAGAGGTCCTCTAAACCATTATAAGAAAATCACCCGCGGCCGCTGGAAAAAAATATGACAATAATGTTCATACAAACTTCCCATGCCCTTTTCGTTCTACGTTGAAGACGGATGGTTCAAATTCACAGCCTTGCCCAATTAACTAAGTAGAGAACAAGTGAGTGTTTGTGTTCCACGAGATAACCTTCCGATAGTAGTGAACGCTCACGGGAGCTTCAATAACGACTTCATTCACGATCGTGCGTTGATGAAAGGCAATAAGTTGGTCTTTGTTTTAATACAAAGATGCTCAATTATTTCAAAGTATGATGCAAGTTCTAGCAAGAGCAAATATAAAATAATAAATAATAATGATTTCAAACACTGTACCAATTTTTCATTTGTAATTCATAGATGCCAAAAAGAGTAAATGTATCAGGAGGACAAACTCACACAAAACCTAGTTCCAAATTAGACTCTAGGGTTGTATGGGTACTAGGCAATTATAAACATTCTTAGAAATAAATACTTTAATACATACAAAACATCCAAGGCCCAGAAACAAAGAGGTATTCGGACTCATCCTTTAAAAAAAAACCCATAACGAAATCGAACACGGGACCGCTAACTCCATAGGCAGGGTCACTACCAATTAGGCTAAACGCACCGTCAAGTACTTACACGTGTCGTAAAAAATAATAATTTATGCTCTTTAGGGTTCCGAAGTCCAACAAGAAGCCCTGATAGTTTCGCCATGTCCGTCTGTCCGTCTGTCCGCGGCCTAGCTCAGAGACTCTTGGTACTACAAAGCTGTAACTTGGCATAGTATAAATTAAAATCTTGTATTTTTTTCAATTACATTAGCATTAGATAGTGAGACAGATTCTTCATCGTAATTATGTCAGCCGAAAGACGGTCCCTGCTGGACATACCCTCCCCAAAGTTCACCTATAAAGAGGTTCCGTGCGGTTCACATTTAATAGAGGTGATTGATACCTATTTATAACACCCCTCTTTTTTGCGTCGGGGGTTAAAAATAACTATGGTTCCCAATCAAGAACTTACTTATTACTTACTCAAGTCCAAATTGCGATAGGTGTTACCTTAACTTTTGCAGTTGTCTATCGTACTTTATAACTTCATGTTGCAGGTAACACTTCGTAGCAAAACGTAGATATGTGTTAACCTCTTGAAGTGAAATTTAACTAACGGATTGTTATTCAAAACTACCTTGTCAGTACACATAACAACATTGTAGTGTAACATGTAACTTTCTACCGCCTACAACCACGTAACTTTCGTCTTTAGTCAAATCAACTTGCTCCCTATTCATTCAGCAAGTAGGCTGTATTTACTAGAAATTTGTAGTGTCGGTTAACTGTTTAATGGTGGTGTGTAAACCGCGCACGTATCGTGTGTGAAACATGTCGGGTGCTCGCGACTTACCTGAGCTAACACTCCGTGCGCTGCATACTTTATAAATGCCTTTTTTAGTTCAGGTCATAACATAATGCAAGGTTGCCAGTGCTATTTTTTTATCCTGTTAGTGGCAAACAATCATGCGACCCGCTTTAGCAAAAAATGAACCGTTTTAGTACTGTATGAATCTACAAATTGCAATACCATTATGTCAGAAATTGGGTTCTGACGTTGGTGGTTTAAATAACTTGTCAGCATACAAAGGGACCGTTAAGTAACAATGACTGTGATTTACACCAATGAGTGCACTACCATTCAACTTTGCTACAGCTGCTCAAACTCCAACAATTCCAGACAGATGAAGCTTAAGCGAATTGCCAAACTGGGCGCTGGGGCAAAAAGGTTCTGGAGTGATGACCACGTAACAGAAAAACCAATTTTGACATTTCTCCCACAAGACGGACCGACAATCGATCGACGTCACAGAAAACAACTGAATGCGAGTAGCACAGACTGCTGATAGGCCTTCTCCAAAGTCCAGCAGTGGACGTGTAGCGGATGATGATGATGATGATGTAAGATGATCATGTAGGGCGATTTTGTTTCTAACTTTTGTTTCCACTTTTGAATTTGAAAGCAGTCAATGATACAAGAACCTTGAGCTTGTGCAGGTAACCCAGTCACTGTCTCATACTCACACGCACATGGCCCTCTCTTAAACTATAAAGACTTGATTCCACACGACCATATTTACATAATAATATTTCTGAATTGTTTGATTTTTCTCGCGTGTCGCTCAATGCATCTCATTCGTTATAGATTGATTAGAAAAGGACTTACTAAGCGACACGCTGTTGCGGGTAAGTTGTGTTGTGCCCCCATGACCCCCGCGGTCAGCTCGCCGGCGCGCGCGCAGCGAAGGGCGCGCAAGGCCGCGCGCGCACTTCACACCTCTATGTTGCACCAGCGCATTACAAGCTTACTTTATTTGGTTCTTTTCTTCATTTTGTTCCTACGCCATAAAAAGGCACCGCTTGCGTAAAAGAAAGTAGGAACTTGGAGACTGACCTATGGCTCGATTTTCGTAAAGTGTTTTCTTTTATAGCTTGGAGTAAACTAACGACATAGAGGATAGAGGTCAACTGAAGGTAAGTGGGCTCCGACACACATGGACATTATGCAATATAGAAATTCCAAATGCGTTTGCCAATCCTTAGAACTATAGTAATGCCTTTATACCAAGTAATTTCAATGGCTGTCTTAAATACTGTTGCAGCGAAATAACATAAACGCTCCTGTTTGTAACCAAACAACGTCTCGTCCGACCGATCGAACCAAACGTTATATTGACAAGATACAAGACTCATTTGACTGTACTCGAAATGGTGTCGGTATTTAAATGCTTATTATTACAGTACCTAGTGAAGCCATGGTTACTTTAGAAAAACCGGTACAAACCCATAGCCCAACGAGTTCGAAAGTGAAGTTTTTAAGTGCGACTCGACACACTTTCCGGCACCGCGGCTCGCTGGTCATTAACCAATTTGCCTGTCAGACCAGCTACATGCCCTGGGAAACCGTTATCCTGTGTGATGAGGGTTTTTATATCATTTCGTATGAAATGCTTTCGAGTGGCTGTAGCGTGCGCTGTGCAGTTTAATTTTGAGAACAACTTATTTCAACTTATTTTCGCCTAATATATTTACTTACATCGTCATCTATCAGCTGATAGATATCGTCCCCAAATATCACTGCAATAATGGGTCCCGTACCGCCTGCAGGCAGCGGATTCTTTCTACCTCCACCGGGTGGTCAATCCGCCTAGAAGAGGTTGTTGATTTACTAACAAGGAATAATATGTTGTAATATCTTATACGTTAAACCTTAACCTTAATCTGTACGTCATCCACAAGTTGTAGCCGCGATGCGTGGAGTTTATACATATTTCTGCGTATGTTGTCCTTCAGCCATGATTATAAGCTGCCTAGTGATTTGGCACTAAACTACTCAAGCTGAGTAGTATAGAACTTGTAATATCGTTTTGTCATGCTCTTAAATCACGTTCTTCGTAGATTGGCTAGGCTACCATAGGTATACCAATATACTTATGTCAACAATTAGATAACTTTTTGAATAGCTAAAGCAGCAGGATGAAATTCCCTCCGGTAAATGTGAGAGCACGCACGCCGGTCCGCATAGCAACCTATATATCCGCGGCATAGCCGACGGCGGGAGTTTTTGCCGAGGTGTCAGTTCCCACGTCCAGCTACAGCATACGGGGTTTTTATAAATAGCTGCCATTTCCCAAGAACACAGCAGTGGGCTTAGCTGTTCTGGAGTAAAAAGTTTTAATGTTTTTAATTGAAGGGTCCACTGTGACCTGACGACTTCCGAGTAGTACTTATGAAATAATAATCGTTTCGGTTAATTCTGGAGCCAACAGATGTGAGGTGTTAGCCCATTCTTGTTGTAAATACAAACTAACAAAGTGAATAAAACTAATTTGATTCTCCGAGTTATATTTTTTATAATAATCTTTGTTTATATGCCACGTGTAATATTTGTAATGTTACTTTTATTACGTGTCTTTTGTGAACACAGCGCTGAAATTATGCCACATTTACAACTGTACCTATCTTTATCGTTTAAGATCTCATGAAAATATCTATACTTAGTTTCAAAACTCACAAGTCTGAATGCTGCCTTTTTAACCTAAATCATAAACTTTAAACCAAAAATTGCTGAGTAATTTCACTTTATTTTACCCCGTTGCTTTGATATCGTTATCCCACTGTTGCCGTTATAATCAGCTCCTGCTGTGAAGTGAATAAGAAGTCATTACTTCGACAATATGAGTCCAAATACGATGTGTAATAAAGGCCCAGGACAACCTAATCAATCACATTTGAAATGACAAAGCTAGAAGTGCTAAAACATGCCTTACTATTTTTTGCCTGACTGCCCTTTGAAAACTTCCTGAAATGCGATGTGACGTGGTGGAAATGTTGCTTCACCTGAAACAAAGTTCCATTGTGTGTTAACAATTGTGTAAACTTACCGCAAAATTATATTATTAACAATGGGTATAACTCGATTAAATATTAATATTACTTCACCGGTCTTTTGTGTAAAAAAAATAGCAATAAACATGCGGTATCTGTGGCGCACGCGCGTGCTATTCTCTGGAGTATTATTTGTTCTTAACACGCAGGGTCAGGGCTTGAGAGCAGTCTTACTTGACCACTGTAACAGTATTAAGGCCTAGATTCATGAGAAGCTGTACCGTTCTCGCATGGGCTTGCACACGATGGTGTGTACAGTCGAAGTCATAAGTAACAGTATATTTTAGTACCATGTCGCACTAACGTAAGTAGGGTGTTTTTAAGGGTTCTGGCTTACTTCCTTCTGGTATAAGTGGAGCTCTGTTGTGGTGTATGGTGTTGGGTGTGTATGGTTCATGTTATGGTGGTTTTTCAAATCAGGTATGTTTGTGGGTTCGTGTAACGCTGGCTGGTCGTTGTGTATAAGTAGCGTGGGCGAGAGCTTAAAGGGAGAGTGGTTTCAAATTAGTATTTATAGATAACTGCGACAATATTATGTACTGAGTTCACACAATAATGACTAACAGACGTTCTTTACACCAGTGCTGTGTCGTATCCGCATCCATTTTGTTCAGAATCATCGGCGTACAGTCAACAAGATATATGATCATGTACAGTCAAGGCCACCAATATGTCACCACAAAGCCTCAAAAATGTTTACGTCGACCTTATTACTGTGACGATTAGGACATAGACCTAATTGTCACAGTAATAAGGTCGATGTAAATATTTTTGAGTACCTACATTATTTTGGTTCACCTTTGAGCGGATATTAATTTTTACCCTTGACTGTACCACTGAAGAACTCTGTCGCAACGAGAGGTGTATTAAACGCTGCATAAATCCAGCTTGAGTGAAGCGGCCTGTCGTTGCGACAGAGTTCTAACACGAATCCATTACATCTACAGGGTGTCCAACAAGGATTTACCAATGCTGAATACAAGTATATTCGAGTTACTGGCAATAGTAAAGGTTCGTTAGACTCGTAGAGCTCATTGATATACTATCAACCCAATGGAACCATGACCCACCATAGAACTGTGTCACAGTGACGTTATGAGTCAAGTCGTAAGAAGTGTCAAACAAATTCATTATAATGTCACTGTGACACCGTTCTATGACGGGTCAGGGTTCCACACTGGGCTGATAGTACGTTCACCAGTCGTGATATAAGATCGTCGGACACGGTCATTAAACTAACATTGTGTTTAATATAATCATAAAATAATATACCGAACACGGCGTTTACGGGATCACGATAACTCATTATGGGTGCGGTGAACTCAGATAAACATACACGTATTATTTCCACCTACGCCGCGTACACGTACACTTACTAATATTGTACGAGCAAACAGTTCGTGGCGATGTTCAACCGTCTGTTGGTAATTCATTCCGCATAATGCCAAAGAGCTGAGGGCCCTGCCAAGATGCATTGCGCTAACTAGCGTTTCTATTCCATTCGTTTTTAAACCAATCGCGTCACTGGTAGATGACGTGATACGAAAAATCACGTGATCTATCAGTGACGCGATTGGTTTAAAAATGAAACGAATAGAAACGTTAGTTAGCGCAATGCATCTTGGCAGGGCCCTCTGTTGGTCTTTGCAAGATGCATAACGCTTAATCGCTAGCGATTGTCAAAATGCATGGAATCGACATAGCATAGGCGGCCGACGTAATAAATATACATATAGAACATCTATTTTTAATTTTGAGTTATCTTTACATAGAATAAAACAAAGTTGCTTCCCACCGTGTCCGCTTAGATCTTTTGAACTACGCCACGAACTTTAATGCGGTTTGGATCAATAGATAGAGTAATTCATGAGGAAGGTTTTATGTAATAATAATAAATGCTGGTTTATGTACGGGTGTTACAGAAAGCTCACATAAACCGAAGTGAAGCGGGGCGAGTCGCTAGTGTATAATAAAATAAAGTGTTTACATACATACATAAATATTTAAAATTATAGTAGATCTTAGGTTTATTGGTTTATTGAAAAACAGGGGTTTTATGCTACTTGATAAAACCTAATTGCTTTAGACATGTTATCGTATCGTCAACGTTTTGGTAGCTCTTATTTACTTGACAGTAATGGCAAACAAGTTAAAAACAATACGATGACATGTATAAAGCAATAACGTTTCACCGAGTAGAATATAGCCCCAGCTACCATAACTTTAACAACATGGTTTCGATATTGAACCAAGATGGCAACAACAACGAAGATATCGGCTGGTGTTCAAACAGTTAAAGCAAGGCACAATGAACATGAAGCGCGGATTAAGTAAAATAGACCCTTGGTCAACGGCGTAGGGGCTTAGACGCACGCTAGCTGTGCACGGCGCGAGGGTTCCGCGAAGCCGTAAGGACGTGCGGTTCAAGCTGCGCCGACGCACCTCTAACTCATTAACGGTTACTTCTTGCCGCCAAGAAAGCGGGCCAAATATGGTCGCCCTCGCACTTAGAAATTTGTCAGAAAGTGACGGACATCTAAGTGCGATTTATCCGCAGGGATAAACGCTACCATTATAAGCCCTGAGAGTCTAGTCAAGATGAATACCGCTACGTTAGCGATTTTCGAACACTACATTTCGAGTGGATAGAAAACAGAAACGTTAAACGTTTGCGAGAGAATTAACAGTCGCTGTTGCTTGTTTTACTGTTGGTTTATCTTCGAGGTGTTGCGCTAGTGAACATCACATTAATTTAAATTCAGGGTAAGTTAAATTATGACTATCGCGTGTTACTATTTTATCTTATCTGTAATACTTGGGTAGATACATACACTATTGGCTATAGGTACATCGAACAATTGACCATTGAACAATCTTCCGATTTTGCACTTTTAATCAGAAATTGGTCGCTTGCTTTTGAAGCTGTTTTTATTGTCCAATTTGAAGCATTCCTGGTTTACGCACATAAGTTCTGACGACTCGCTACCTTCCTGACTGAAGCTCACTAATTGCAGTAAATCACTGAGACCAACGTCTTGGAATCTTCAGCGGTTTTATGTTAGCTGTTTTGTTCCAAGCAAAACGTACTAGTTTAGAGTATTCCTAGAACTATGTAGAACTAACGCGTTGTGTGGCAACAGTACGACGTGACTAAACTAAAGGGCTCTAGCTGTTTTTATACGAAGTTCCTCCGAGTATCTCTCACAGTGTCAACACGTCAATAAGAAAAACATTTTTGTTACAGGTGCCAGTACTGCCAGTCATCGTCCAATCGAATCACACTACCAAATTAAAAACTACACTAAGCGGCGACTTCACGTCGTTAAAAGGTTCTTCTTAACCCGGTAGAGTTGCTTTCTCCAAACTTTGATTGTGGCCTTAAGGTCACGGGAGGTTAAATTTGACGTTTCTTTTCGTTAACATCAATTTTATTCGATGAGATTACAATTTGAATCGAAGGTGTACTCAAACAAAATTTTAAACACCTTCGTTTTCATTCAGATTTCAAGCACTGAGTTATAAACTTAAGGTTTGTTTTAGTTTGGTATTTTTAAAGGCTGTAAGAAGCCTTTTTGTGTACACGTACAGCCGTGGAAAATTTTAATGAGTCTAAATTGATTGATATTTTGACGTAGGATGTGCCGCTGAATTATTGTGTACAAACTCCTCGTTACTGTTCAATAGAGAAAGCTTGGAGCAATTTAAAACAAACTAGCTACGACATTAAAATGAAATAAAAACAGTGAGTGAAAGTGCCAAGAATTCAAACAAGAGTTCCCAATTGGAAGTGTCGCTAAATTCATAAAACGGTAAAACCGCAGTGTTCCAAATTGAAATTATAACAAAAGTGCAGTTTAAAAGTCGAACGCCGGATAGTGCTGTGACTGGGTCGATAGTACCTATCGATATTAGCGTGAGTGATCAGTGCAGCGATGTGAGGTGACGAGTGATCAGTGGTGATGAGATGAAGCGCAGTAAGTCGTACACGTGGCTGTCCGGGCTGCTGAAGATGAGGCCCGAGGAGGAGGAGTGGGGCGCCGTGCCCTGGGTGCGCGCCGAGGTTCTGCAACAAGACAGGTTAGTCTAGTATTCGTTTTGATCCTAATCACACAGTTAAGATAGATAAGTTTAATCTTCGATATATTTGTTTTATTCGACTTATGTTCATTAGCAAAGTTGACGCATACGTTTTTTCAATGTAAAAGCTGTACTCTCAATCTGATTTAGTATTCTATTTATCACGAAAAGAAATTATCCCTGAAAAAAATCAACTTTAAATTTTCAATTTCTACTTATATGATATTTTAGCCCAACCATGTCATTTCATTACTCTTCTCTCTCATTACAGTTACCATAGTTTTTCCTTCTTTTTCATTAAGTTTTATTCGTTATCATTTCAGTCAAACGTACCTTCTATCACTCCATCACCAAGTCTCAAAATACAAGCACTCCATCCCTTGTGTAAAAGGCCATTCATCGCAATGCTCTTTAATTACAAAATTTTCGGAATATATACTTAATATAAATTTCAACAGTCAATGATATTGATAACAAAGCATACGCTTACAATACGCCACCTGTTAATATAACAGTATTTAAACAAAATGACTTGACAATTAAGCCTCCAATTGTTACGACTCCGAATTATCCGCGACCGGGCTTTGAACCCGTTCCCCAACCTTAACGGTGACGCGTCAATTTACTCGTGAAAGAGGTCGACTTGTGTGCGGCGCCATAGCCATTGGTTCTCCGCGGGCTATGGTTTATACATTTAAAATGGTTAATACATTAGGTTATTCTCATGAACAATTCGCCTCTCAATTCGTCAACGAATCAGTAATCGGTGAGCGTAGTCAGTCATCACTCATGAGTTTGGGAATTTTTACCTTGGTCACAGATTTCGTCAACAAAGTAGCTCGGTCAAAGTAGTTAGCAAAGTCACTTTAAGAAGGTATATCGGAAGTTTTAAAGGCGTTTCATTTTATGTTTCATTACTAAAACTGAAAATTCGATGTCTGGTCTTTTGCGACCTACGACTCCCACCACGTTCTAAATCATTGATAACATTGGTTGGGCCAGTTTACTCGTTGGCGCATTGAAGGATAGCAGGACCAAGATATTGATGGCGGATTTAAATATAATAACGCATAGAAGTTTAACATCAACCATCATGATTCATGATACATAAGCTAAGCATCGTATAAAACATCTGGTCTGACAATTAAGACACATAAAAGCAGCTCGGGGAGTAATAAAATTCTGCCGGTCGGGATCACAGGCTTTCTAGTAACTGTATTATGTATAACCTTTGTTAAGCCTCGCCCGTTAGTCGTCTTCTCTAGTTTATTGTTGTACTATTACTATTATCTATCCTCCGGTTTATTGCGCGACATCGACTGCGATCACGCCGCGATGCGCCGTGCGCGAGTAATTTACGGACGTCTAACTGTCACGTTCATCGATAGATGTCAGCGTACTTGAGCACTACACTACACCAATTTAACAACACTATAACAGTAGGGCTATGCAAAAGATAACGCCAGCGGATTTCTGTCAAAAAATATGGAATTGATGTACTTAAACAAACGGCAACTTACAGATCTGTACGTACAAATATAAAAAGAGAGAGCGGATTTTGCGAGTATGTTTTTGTGTGGAGGGCACCTAATCTCCGGAACAACAGCACGAATTTGAAAAATTCGTTCACTATTTGTAAGATTTGAAAATAGTTTTTTTTTACCTTATATAAACCGGAGCGAAGCTAAAAAATAACACATTTGATTTGTATTTGCAAATTTTAACGTTCGCAGAGGTCAACCATTTCTTGCATCACATAGCACTTAGTTTCGTTATTGTTTTTATTTTAGACTTTTTTAAACAGTGATTTTGTATTAAATATACCTACATATTATGTCAAGATTATGGCTTGTGTGGCTTATGCTTTACCATAACCATTTCGTTCTCAGGCATCATCAGGTGAGGTCATCAGACCTTAATAATCTAATAATACACATTGTAATAACACTATCACATAAGTTCCAAATCGAATTCCAATCTTTCAAAAATAACACTTGGATGTCAATTAGCCGGCCATTAGGCGAACCTTTATCTCGTCGATCACGCCCGACCTGATCTCCATACCCCACGCTCTCACATAACAATCGTAATGCGATGTAATAATCGTCGCGCGCATGGGAACCAGCGCCTGAATGGAAGGTCACGCAGCATAGCTTTCCGCCGCGGTTCCGCTTGTGGGGTTTAATAACTTAGATAATTATATTTATGTGGAGAGATAGGTAATGGTGAGGAATTTTCGGAAATTGGAAAGGCATAATATTGACAAGCGTCCCACCGAGGACAAAGGCCTGGTAAAGGTCTCGGGAATAAGCTGGACGCGAGTAGCGAGTAGTAGAGTATGTGATTCTGGAAATGAACTCACTTTAAATTTCGACGAACTAAATATCAAAGTCAAAGTCAAAGTCAAAATATTTATTGCATGTCACATTACGCAAAACAACAGATGGAACAAAATACAGAGGTATATTAACTGGTGAATTTATGTCATCCCGTCAGAACGTAGGTATTAACAATATTTTAGGGCGCGCATTTTTAATTAGGTAGTTTCTTACGACTACCCGCACTTTGACCACGCATTTGTCCTATTTTTCATGCAGGATCCATCTGCGCGATTGAAACCGTTTTTTTTTTAATTGATTGATGATTGATGTTGTTCATGCGTGTTGAAGTGCATGACGACAGTAGTGAAATGTCCTGGCGAATTTAATGCACTTGTATCTTTACTGCGCCAAGTTAGTTGATACGAATAATCTCTGGCTGATATACACCGCACTGCCAACTCATGGGAGACGATCTTTATTAAGTATGCTGTCCCAAAAAGAATACAGTTGTTACTTACTATGCTTTAAAAATAACTTTTTCCGATACTTTGTCTGTAACTTATTGAAAATCTAGAATTTTTTAGAAATAGAGACGAACTTTGTGTGTAAACTATGCTACGATATCGCGACTCCGTTTCTCTATTTTATATGACCTGTATGAAGGACAGCACTTTGTAGGTAGACATTTCACATCTCATCCTCCATTCTTTTCGTGATTTAAAAAGACGGCACAATACAAGTAATCGTCATTACGTCCTTGTCTTTTAACACATGCCTTTTTTATTAGCTTTATTTTACTGAATAAATATTGTTAACTTTGAATTTTACCGATGTGTTGTGTGAACCGCGGTTACGAGTGTTACATTGTTACAATCTACGAGTAGACGAACCATGAATATTCATATCATTATTATGAGATACCGAGTTATAATTACTTTCACACTTTGACTCAAATAACGATTAAAAGTTTAATTTAAGGTTTAGGTCAGTCTGTGGGGAACTGTAAAAGCCTTTGCTCTACAAAAGGTGGCGTAGAAAATGTTTTGACACAATATTGTTTAGGTATGGCAGGTTAATAAAAATCCAAGTTCTCGACCTTGAACGACCCAGGCGTTAGCCGCCATCTTGAATTAAAGGTGCCAAAATTAGGTATATTTTAATTAACTTCTCAATTGTTTTCTAAATCACAAAAGTGTCTATGAAGGGTTCAAAGAAGACAAAATTGCCTACATTTTTGGCATACATGATTATTCTGTAAGTCTTATAGGTAAAAAGTTACAAGCGACAGATACAATAATATTTACAAAAAATAATTTAATTACACTATAGTACATTACTAAACAAGGGCTGTAAAAGAAAGAAAGCCCGAAATCGCAGGTATTTGAGACCCGAGCCGTAGGCGAGGGTTGTAAATATGCGAAAGAGGGCTTTTTTTTTTACTGCCCGTGATGAGTACACAATTTTTACGTCTTCACCTGGCCACAATGCGAGTTTTACCGTGCGCGTAAATCCCGGTAGAGGCAAAACTGCTGAAAGACAATACTCCACTAATAGTTTTAAATACAAGAAAGTTAGTAACAACATTATTTTTCTCCATGCGTTTAGTGGCTGCGATACCACATCGTCTCTCTTCAATCAAGGGAAAATGAAACTTTGTTCCCTTGTTGAAAAAAACGCGCAACTGGCGTCTACAAAGATAAAGAAGCAAGACCAGAAGAAATCGAAGACGCTGGAGCACGCTTGGAGTAACTTTGTACGGAGGGGACATGGACAAGGAATCCTTAGAAGATATCCGATATAAACGATTCGTAAAGTCATCAATAAAAAGTAAATTTAATCTTGCTTCTTTGCCGCCGAAAAAGGACGCTGCACGGTATCATGCTTTTAGGACATACCACCAAGTCCAAAAATGGTACGGAATAAAAAAAAACCAGAAGACTGGGGCTGGAGATATGACACCAATAGGCTCACTCCAATAACAACGACAGAGAAAGCAGCACCCCAGACGCTTTTAAGTGTAATTTCTTGCCACTGTAAAAAAGGATGCAGCAAAACATGTAGTTGCAGAAAAGCTGGATTAAAATGCTCTATTGTTTGTGGATTCTGTAGTGGTCAGCTGTGTGAAAATGCAGTAGAGATTCAGATAGATAAGGAAGACTGTGATGACGACGAAATTTCATGGTTGGAAACTAAATACAGACAATGAAACAGAAAATTTCAGCGAAGATAATGAAGAAGGTACCATTAACCAGCCCGGGCCATCAAAAAGAATTAAAAAATGATAGCTATACAATTTTTAAACAAAATTAAAATTATATTAATGATTTTTGTAAATATTATTATTTCCGTCGCTTGTAACTTCTTACCTTTAAGACTTACAGAATAAACATGTATGCAAAAAATGTAAACAATTTTGTCTTCTTTATACCTCTCATATACACTTTTGTGATTTAGTAAACAATTGAGAAGTTATTTAAAATATACCTAATTTTGGCACCTTTAGATAATTCAAGATGGCGGCTAACGCCTGGGTCCTTCAAGGTCGAGAACTTGGATTTTTATTAACCTGTCATACCTAAACAATATTGTTTCAAAACATTTTCTACGCCACCTTTTGTAGAGCATAAATACCTACTGACTGGACTAGTTTTAAAAACTACGATACTTCAATTAATTAAATGTAAAAAAAAATTTTGCTTGCTTATTCTTACGAGTATGAGGACCTACTTAGCCTTGCCAAGGTGCATTCTACGTTGCGAAAGATATAATTGTAATACTACTGACAATGCAAAGTTATTTCTACGTATTAATCGCCGATCATATGGAAACATATTGTGAAGTTTGTACGGCGCTCATTCCATTCCTTGGACTCGTTTTCGCACGCCGACTCCTGCGCAGCTAATGAGCAAAAACTGTATGAAGCCGTCCGGCGGGATGATCGATCCATGTACATCCATCTCAGACTGAGCACGGGTTTAATCCAGGAACGGACCAATCAAAACTGAAGCCTAACTCACTTGTTTAAAGTTCCAAGTATAACGTTGTATTAGTTAAAGATGTTACGTTTTACTTTGCAAAATTGAAGTATGTTGTCCTTATTTTATTGGCGACATTGCTTTGTTTAGAAGCTATTTATTTGCCTGGTTGATTGTAATCCTTGATTTTATCCTGCTAATTGTAGATAGTACGGTACGCGCTTTTTATTTACACTTCGTATGGCTGGACGCGTTGCTTGGAGAACTTATAATATGGCTGCTTCCATGATATAATATTAGAGTTTTCTAGAGGCGTTTGCGCATAAAAGGATGCAGCAAGAGCAGACCTCCAACGTAGTGGACTAACTTGGTGATGTTGGAGAACTGCACCGGATGAGGGCAGCGGAGTCATTGTGGAGTACTGGAGCAGACGCATAAAATAATTATGGCAGCGATATCGCTTCGAAAAGCAATTAGTGGACAACTCTTCATGCATTTAACTGCATTTCAATGCCGAACAATAAAGAGAGGTGCGTGTCTCTCTATCTGTGACTTTAAAACTTCCAAACCTTAAACATTAAAACCTCTGTAAGCCTCGTTTAATCAGGATAGTTTTGAGTCAAGTCTAATAGAAATCGATTAGGCCGCTTAAGAGTTACGAACTCTGAAAGTAGGCATCACAATTACGTAAATTTAATGTTTCATTATGTTTCCTTACATTATTATATTATTAATGTAACATAGAAGTTTGAGTGGGACAATAACCATGTCGCGCGGTAGTTGGTGGTGCCGGGTCGCGTAGTGAAAGTCGGTGCGGTACTACCGCCGTTACCGCTCGAACACCGACCGGGGCTAGCTGGGGTATAAATTAACCATGGACCGCGTAATTACGGGGAAACATCGAGCAAGAAAGTAACCGTATCTTAAACTAAGTAACGTGATAGTTCGACAGGTCATACTAGCAGCCTAGCAAAGCATAGCAGCTTATGTGCAGTGCAACTCGCTTCCGGGCCCTCGTGACTAGAAAAACAAATAAGTCATCTTCTCTATACATATAATTATAAGCTTCCCGCGCGCCGTCTGTCCCTGTGTATGTACTCTTAAATGTTTCAAATTACGCAACGGATTTTGATGCGGTTTTCATTAATATTAGAGTGTATGTACGGTTGTTACGGAAAGTCACATAAGCCGAAGCAAAGCGAGGGCGGGTCGCTAGTTTTTAATAATTTAATAACTCTCCTACTTTCCAATCTCAACATTAACAAAATAAAACAAACATCAGCTTTATTAATAATCTCTAAAATCCGAACATCGAACTCAAATTCGCTGAACATCACTTAGGTTTACATCTCATTTCTTGTTTTGCAAAAAGTAATCTGACATAACTCATACTCAGAACGAACCAACTGCATTTTCCGTTCCAAATAGAGACATAAAAATTGTACTATAATCCCTTACGGCTTTATACGATGAGACACTTATCCGCTTACATGCGGGCACTCGCCAGCGATTACTGCTAACGGCAACTTAACACTTTTATAGTTAAAAATAACCAAAAACAACCTTAACAGTATCACAAATAAGGAAAGTGTGGACTGCACTGCACGTGGCGTAAAATCAATTGTGAGTTTCGAAATTGAAATGTGTTTTTAAAAGGGTATTTGGTTACAATTTGTCAGCTTTGCTGCCGAGTACTTAATTCGTTATTAATTGTATTTGCTTTGGAACCAGTTTTTTCGATGGTGAAGAGAGAGGTGAAGGTGATTTATTCGTCGTGTGCTGTAAACATCAGTTATTATTCCAAGTAAAGTGGAGACGCAAGTTCATAAAACAGATAATTTAAATATTTAACCCATATAATAATACCCCATATATTAATTTTAATATTTGACCTATATAGGTCAAATGTTTTTTTAAATAATGTGTAAGCAAATTGTAATATTATATCATATTGGATAACAGAAATAGCAATTCTCAAATCTTTCTACCTAGGTAAAACCCCTGGAAATATTAAAATAACTGGCCACTTTAAACACTGCAACGATTCTCGTGGCAGTGCAAAAACTGTCAGTAAAAGCTGCACATGAACCAACCAACTTTAAAGTGGACTAGGACTTTGGCGACGACTGTACATTTTCTGGATCATGCAGATTTGAAGACACATGATCAACTAGATAGAGACATGAAGAGTTTCTTGCTTACGTCCATTTTCCGCGTAATAAGTGATTCTCCGAACCACCTTCATTCGCGGAGTGTCCCCTAAAGGCTCGGCTCGGCACAGATATTCAGCTACTAGCTGGTACGTGACAACATGCGAACCATTAACTAGCTAGTTAAGTATATTAATGATATCAATATATAAAATAAGCTGGAGAGTTTTCCTCAAAGTGTTTCTTTCGTCTGAAGTAGGTATTAGAAGTTAAAAGCATTTTTGTAGAGCTCGAATAAATTGGAAAAAATAATTCAGTTTATTGAAAGATACTAGGTATTTATATTTATATCAATTAAAACTTAATTGATTAGTGACAGTCACGTTTTATGTGATTGTTAATGCCCTTTTATACAGCATCTTCCTCGGAATATTGCAAGCAATGGTTAAGGCTTCGATCACACGCGTATTTTATGACTGAGGTGTCTGTTATCAAGCGGTAAATTTAATAACATAAAGGTACAAGTCTGCGGACACACCAATAAAATACGTGAGTACAAATATTTATTTTAGCCAGTCATAAAAGTTTCTTCGGAAAACCGGGGCATTACTTACGTATTGTTGAATCTCACGCGTGTCGTCTATGATCCAATCGATTGACTATACGATCTCTACGAAGTGGATGACGATGTTTTATAAAGAAGGCCTAAACCGGACGAGGTTTTCAATGTATAGTTAGTTTGAATCTTAGTTTGAAAAGTGGTCGAACCAGTGGCATTGTAGGTTGGTTTGCAGCCTCCCGAATACCTACTCAGTCTGTCCGTCCGTTCCCACACAATCTATTTATTACATCTGTCGCCGCGACCACAACCACTGCGGTCAGAAGCCACAACAAAAAATCATATTACTGACAGATTCCTAATGTCCGCCAGTGACAATAGTGTCACGACCAACTTGGATTGTCAGGAAAAGGTCGTTAACAGTTAAATTGAAGTTATCATGTGAAGGGAACAGGTTTTTATTCATTTCTTTAAGTGAAGTGCCTTACTGTTCATGTCTACATGTCTATTTTTTTCTTCTTATCATTACTTTAATTTCAACTGAATGTTCTTGTACTTAAGTTCTTACAGCAACGCTGTCTGAGTTATGCGCTTTAGAAAATTATGGATTTACTATGACAAGTTTATTACCCCATTACGTCTACAAAAGCCGTTAAAAAAAACTTGAATAACCAGTTTATTGTCCGGTAACTGATGGATTTGAAATTGTACATTCTAATTCGTAATCACCGTGGATGCGTGATGCAAAACGTTTACTGCGTAACGTAAAAAACGAAAAAAATGCTTTTAAATGGTTCTTGTGTAAGGATTTGTTAAAGTTTACAAGAATAAAAACGATTATAGCATTAAGTGTGGAGTTATCTGAATTTCTACTTTCAGGAGCAATTAAATGAGCTACGCGAGCAGCATCAGTCATGACCTAATTGCATGCTCCAGCTTTCTGTTTATACAAGCTTTCTAATAACCTTACATAATGATTAATTTTAATTGTAAGTACTTGAGCCTCAGGAAGTCAAAGAACTTTAATTAAATTTTACCCCTTTCACTTAAACTGTAAATCTGCCACCTGTCCATAAATTGATTAACCCGAATTGTCAGCAAAACGCATCCAACACCACAATTCGTTGTTTTGTTTCTTGGAGCGTGAAATAGGTAAATTGAACCGGCGACCACCGGCGCCGCCGCCGTGGGAAGCCACTGAACCACTCAACCAATGCCTACTCGGCTTTGTTCCTGATTGGTTCCAATCACTGTAAAACATTGAACACTACGTAAATCAAAACTATCATCGACGAACCTATACACAGCGCTGTATGTAAAATGTAAAGTCGTATGGGATATCTGCAACTATCACTTTATATTAGGTAGGTTCAAATTATACATTATTAAGTCTCCGCAAACGTACTTTTTCTTGCCGTTTTTATTGATAAAACTAATTGGGTAGGTAAGTGGCAAAGTAGGTACAGGGGGGTTATTATGACATGGCTATGCAGTTCATTTTACGGCGAGCGTAAAGGACAAAGCTATAGCAGCTATATAGTCCTTTTCTCTCAGCGTAAACTGAACTGCATTGCTATGTCATAACATAACAACCCCGCAGGTAGTGTCTGATGATTTCAAACCCGAAAACAGGTATGAGATTTTTGGCAAATTGAGTGTAGTTGGTCTGTAAGGTGTGAAAGTATTTTCAATTTCTTTATCATTCTCGCCTTTGATAGTTTGTTTAGTGTGACGAATACTCGTATCTAAAAGCAAGTAGAGTTCAAAAGATTGTTTCGGTGGTTTACCAACGCTAATGGATGTTTTAACGTTAGCTTTTCCAAATAAATTCTGAACATCGAAAGAAAGATAAAAAACAGTATCATTATTATAGGTTAAAAGAAAAGGTCACAAATGTCCATGTGTCCAGACATTCCAAGGAAATACCGAAACCACCGGGGTGTCATCAAGTTAATTAAATATTCGTTGTATCCATCGCTTAAAGCTGAGCATTCTCACGATTAAACCACTGATTTCTAACACCATGAACACCATATCGGGTCTATTTCATGTGAAATGTATGTGGCCTGGCATTGAACTGGTGTTCCCAGTCGGTTCATATTAAACTGATATCATCCTAAATGCGGAAGTCGGCTACTTAACGACTTTCTTTCATAACCTTTAGTACCTTTGTCCTAAGATCGGAGTAATTGTCAAAGAAATTTCAATCTATTTTCAAGGCAATAGGATACAAATACAAGTATAGTCCGGCTCTTGGTTTTTGGGATCTTAAGATAACGCTGAGGATCACTGGACCATGAACTCGTCCCGCATTTTGGTTACTTTGAATTAAAAATGCTTTCATTTAATATTAGCGAACTAATTTGAAGCTTAAACTGCTCTTAATGGAGTTCTAAATTGAGCATGCAAAGTTTGAAGTGTCATCGATTAGTAGTGGATGTAATTCGTGTGCCAAATACGGAGTCAAAGATGCCGACGTCGGGCAGAGTTCGATTTGAAACATATTCAGTACCGGGGACACGCCTGGCGGACTCTTATTACTCATAACTATAACTAGATGGCAGGGAATATGCTGACAATATAAAGATAAATCATAAAGATAAGACAGATCTCTATCTGAGAATTATAACTTGGAACATACTTAACCAAAAAGTCACCAATCCACCGGCGTTTATAAGCTAAAATCCAGAATATTCAATGAACTGCAATGCTACCTTAGCGACCTCATCTTGGAAGTGGTGCACTGGCTCCGCGCCCGGAGTTGCCTGCACTGCAATCCGCTAATGGCGGCGTATTGCAATACAGTAATGTCTTGCGGTTTTCTTGAGAAGCTGGCATTTGTGGCTTATGGGAGAGCTCCTTGGGATCTGAAATGAAATGGCGGTTCCATTGAAAAGATTGGCACAGGTGATATTGCCCAAAGCTCGTAGAAAGTGAAATGAACGACTAACATAAACCTATACCTATACACTGTGGGTATTAAAGTGAAAAGGAAGTATGTTTGGTAATACTACGCAAATTAATTAGAATTACCATTCTTCTTTACCCTATTCGTTAGTGAATTCCGAGCCCGCAAGGCTTTTACAACAAGTCTATAGTCTTTCCAAGAAATAACTAGAAGAGACTGCCGAGAATCAGCGCCTCAAAAAACTCAACAGTCTATTTTAAAACCAACATATTTACTTATATTTATTTATATTGTGTATACTAGGCAGTTGACAAGGTAATTAAGACGGAAATGAGACAGATGACTTCACTATATTGGCCAATGGTTCTCATATTATTTAAACTAGTTCCCAGCTGGTCTGGCCAGTAGTCAGTTTGCAAAAATCTGGAGTCTGCGCGCAAGGCCGCCCGCTCCGGCGCCGACAACATTAACTGCTTTTTGTCTCAAAACAAAGTACGTCTACGAGAGCCAACCGCCGTGTGAATGTTTTGCTTAGGTCTTTTTAAGGTGTAATTATTATATAAGAGATGGACAAGGGCGTTTAGAGGCGTTTTCCTTACTTATTTATTAAGAGTTAAAGATGCTTGATATGTAAGACATGAATGAGTTTTATAAAGGTATAAAACACAAAAATTCAAAAAGTCTTTGAACGGTCCTATTTAGTTTGTCTATACATATAAATATATTCTTAATTTCAGTATCCATCGTCCTTTGGAATGAAAGAGAAGGTACAATGTAATCCCTAGGTCTGTCAATTAATTTATCCGAACTTTCAGTTTTCCAAAAGGTAGGTAAGTAGGTACTGGGGCTAGATATTTCAAATTTGATATTGTTTATTATACATTTACCCCCTTACTAATAAACGTTGATGAACGGTGGTATAGTAATACAATGTTTTGTCCTTATTTGTGAAATCCAAATGTCACAATGACAGATAAGGACAAAACATTGTATAGCTATACCACCGTTACTCAACGTTTATTAGTAAAAGGGGTAATTTATTGAACTTGTACTCGTAGGTATAGGTTAGGTTAGAACTATATAAAAAATCGCGATGTCTATCACTTCAGAATTATGACTCGTTCAAATTACCTAAGAAGTGTAAAAACACAAAATTAATTGTTATCATCATCAATGTTAACCCTTGTTGGTGAAGTGACTCCAATTCTTTTACGTTTTTGTCAATTATCAGTTTTAGGGTTCCGTACCTCAAAAGGGAAAAACGGAACCCTTATAGGATCACTTTGTTGTCCGTCTGTCCGTCTGTCCTTCTGTCTGTATGTCAAGACCCTTTACCTCAGGAACGCGTGAAGGTATCGAGTTGAAATTTAAACCATATACTCAAATCTACAGTCCTTTGAAGCTGCGAAAAAATCAAACTTCTGAGTTGACGTAAAAAAAGATACGGCCGTTTATGCCGCTAAAAACGTATATTTCGACACTCTCAAGGGAATCAAATTTATAGGGTATTTTCCGTTGACCTAGAACTATGAAATTTGGCAAGTAATACCGTTTCATACTACAAATATAGGAAAAAATCTGAAAACGCAACATTTTTAATTAAATCACCAAAAAATCAGGGTCTTTATGCGAGGAACGGCGGCGCGGCAGTTCAAATTTTGAACTGAGTTAACCGTGTCATGTGCGGAACCCTCGGTGGGCGAGTCCGACTCACCTTGTCCGGTTGTTTTATTTATATAATTCTGGCAAAGCATTAACTCAATAGTCATACGCACGTGAACTGTTCTGTTGTAACGTCATTTTAGCAACCGTGAAAACTTTTAAGCCGCATTTAAATAAATAAAATTCCTCGGCACGTCATAAATAAGATAACATAAAACTGTCTTTACCGCACTGTGAATACAAAGTCTAAATACCAATGAATAATTTGAAGAGATCGCTAGATTTGAGTTTTATGGTCACTTAGTATGCATTATGGGTTCCGACTAAAAAGTTTTTATAGCATTATTTGAATATTGTTGATTTTTTCCTGGTAAGCTAGGTGGGCTTCATTTAATAGTTAGTTTTAAATGTTTTATTCGTACTTTATTAAGGAATTTATTGATTTATTGACACCTGTTTTCGTTTGACACGAAATTATAATGCTATAAATAAAAAAACAAATACGACCGAGTTGTATAAAAAATTACAAACTGGTAGGCCAGGGGTGCCAGTTTCCTTGTAAATACAAAACAAAAAACCCCAAAAACCCGAATAAAATTTAAAACTAATCTAAATAAGTTTTTTATCACTTGCAAAATTTAATTTGAATAAAAAATTCATACAAAAACGACAAAAGAAGAATATTGACCCCGACGTGATTTGAACACGCAACCTTCTGATCTGGAGTCAGACGCGCTACCGTTGCGCCACGGAGTCGATGAATGACGGGGCCAAATTACGCTACGCTTACAACGGTCTATAGTGACGTCATCTAGTGACGCGTTTGAAGCCATTTTGTGTAATGAGGTTATTTTTAGGCTACAGCTGAAATATCGGAGTAATGAACTGTTTATAATTATTATGGCACATAGTGAAGTGCAGAGTTATTCAAGTAACCGTGTTACTTACGTTTTATTAATGTTGATCGTATTTTAACTGATTTATACGTTGGTGATGTATGTAAGTATGGATTGTTTACTGAACTTATTAGGATCCTGTGGAATTAAACTAATGGTTAGTTCTAATTGAATAATTTGGTGACTACTTACCTAATTTCAGAATGATGTCTAGTTCAAAATTAAAAGGCAATGCAAAAATATTATGTAAAACAAACATTTTGTTAGTGATATTAGGATCGTGTTAATAGTATCGGAACATGCAATTTAGACAGTTAATAACATTTAACTTATCTTTATCGGCTAAACCAATAACAATATTCGGAGCAATAAAATGAAGATAACGAGCGAGTGTCCGGGGCGACCGACACTCCACTCGGCTCGGCGCGGCTTATCGGACAGCGATAAAGGACTGTATAGTCATAGTGATAGTGGCGAACTTTGATTATTGAAAACAGGTGAGTGTTTTAGGTTTAAGATTATTTTACTCATTATAGAACATACAATTAATGAAAAAGGAGGTTTTAATGTTTCACCAAAACCTTGATTGATTCCAATTGTTTTTTTAAATATTCTTTATGAAAACTAAGAAGGAGGAACGGTTTGCGTTTAAAAAAAGAGATAAGGGAACCTTTATACACAAAGTCCAACTTTTTAAAAAGTAACAAAAACGTGAAATGAAGCTGGTCGCCCGCGGCACCTTCTTTATAAGGGGAGCTTTTTAATGCATTATATCGTTTGTTTAAAAAACTGTTATCCTAAGTCACCGTCCAACCATTAAGCGGGCTTATTAACGTTTGGGCGCCATTTTTCACGCGATCCCACTTCTGAAGTTAGATCGTTTGTCACACCACCCTGTATGCACTCGAGAGTTGCGAAGAATTGTTCTGACGCTTGTGAGAGAGATTAGGGGAGGTGAAGTTTGATGTTTTAGCCATTTTTAGGATTTAGCCCCATGGAATATGTTCGAGTTAAGCTGCTCTGATTTTTGTAGCGTAAATTACTAAAAGGTAATAAGTTTTGATAAAATATGTTGAATAACTATTAAATAAATAGAAGCCTACGATATTACGACGTCCTCTTTCAGAGCTGATATTATCTTAAATGGCTACCATTGCAATACAAACTCGTGTTTGAAAAATCGACTCTAAGGAACACCATCGTTATTAACTGACTTTGAGTGCGGCCATAAGCCTCACAAAACATTTATTTATTGGTTCATACAATGTAATTAAAAGTTCTACAGGTGCAGTTGCGAAAAATAAATAAATATTGTTAGTTTGAACCAGTTCCGTGCCGACACTTCCGTCCGACCGTCACGCAAAGTTACGGCTCTACAGCCGCAGCCCGCAGAATAATGCCAGCGCTCGTAAACAGCTTAACGTCGCATAGCATAACCAACGGTCATAAGCTTTGGTGTTATTCTATTAGGGGACAAAGGCGAATTCAATCGAACTAGGCTTACTTGACCTCTGCAATAAGATTCTGCGACCTTTCTTCGTTTGAAACTTTATTACACGCTGCTGTTTATTGATTAAGGTACTTATTGGATGTATTGATTACTTGAGTTAGTACTTTTACTGTTTTAATTCCCAGAAAAGACATGCTGCTATCGTCTGGTGTCGCTGTAAATGAGAACTTTTGAGGTGCCGTAGATATAGTTATGTTCTTTACCTTGTCTTTCTTTCTTACTTTTTTCTATGCTCGTTTGCCGCTCTCGACTGCCAAGAAGAATGGGACTGCACTCGTAAGTATTACGCAGCGGTTGTTGTCTTTGTCCCTAACGTCACGGGTTACGTTAAGCACATTGATCAGTTCATTGATGATGTACGTATTCTATGTGAGAATAACACATAATCCTAGCACGGTCGGAGGTCAAATTAAGTCGTTTGGTCGAGCGAACTCGAGCTGCGTAAGAGAATAGCAACAAGCCGACGGGAGCCGAAGCCCCCCGACCTCGGTCGAGGCGGCCATCAATCCGGCTGAAACGGAACGTGCAACTTTGTATTCGGGGCCCGGTGGGAAGCTGACGTGTTGCATGTCGGTGGGCCACGAAAAATGGGACAGGTTTAAAACATTAAAATTATATTATAATATTATTATTTGTGAATAACCTCTGGCCTTAGGAAAAATGCATTGCTATCGAAAATGTGTAGAATTAATGTAAGTTGCCGGATGGTCGCGTCGTCGAGCGCTTATTGTCAATTCCATACGTGCAATTTTAATAGTTTTCGAAAATCGTTTACGTAAGCGGTACCTACATCTTGTTTAGGGCTGGAGGTGTTTTAATCTTAAGAATCTCGCCTTTCGTTTTCGTCGACGAAGTATTAACCAGCCAACTAAAGTCTTATACTCTGGCCAAACTGCTTCATCAACGAAACATGCGACCGAATTAAAGATGCACGCACCAAGATTTTAATTCGTCGAAGAATTTAAAATGAGTTGTTTTATAGAATCACCTGTGCAACTGTGCAACCCCGGCTGTTTCGGACCGCGGGACTCGCCACGCGCCGTTCCAATCTTCGTTCCGAACCGTACGTGTAAATGCAACTGTAATAGTAAAATAGTAAAAAAATTACGGTTCGGAACGAAGATTGGAATGTCGCGTTGCGTCTCCCGCGGTGCGAACTTTACGTGTAAAGACCGCTATTCTCTTTACACAGCTGCGGCATACTGCTGCGGTAACATCGCGGATTTGTCGTGGAGAAGCGGCACAAGAAACTAATGTTGATTAGGGAACCGTCCATCAGACGCACGTACCTAATTACCCTATGTGTTTTCATCTACCTAGATCGTTTTACTTATCACGTATTATGATGCTGTCCAAATGTTTGGCTCGAAAGCTACCGTTTGTAGTAAGCTCTAAAGTCTGAAGCATTTTGGCGACTTCTATTCGACTTGGCTTAGACGATAGTTGAAAATTAACTTTGGATTGTTATCCGCGTGTTTCGTGGCTCGTCTAGCGAAAGCGCGAGGAGAGCTTAAGGCGCCAGTGTCCTCCAGTACCGCGTGGCGCGGGAGCCGGTGGCGAAAACGAGCCTCAATTGTTATTGCTGCAGTTATCGGTGCAATGAGCGTTATGCGCGGAATCTGCAAGTTTTTACAGCGTGTGAGGGCATCGACCTTTCGGAGTTTGCGAGTTTGGTTAGCAGCCAGATTGTTAGCATAGCGTGACAATAAGAACAATACGTTTTTGCGCAAGTCTGGTTTTAAATAGTTTTTATTCTGACCTTCCTTTTCTTCTGGAATTGCTACAATTTAAATCGGGTGAACGCGTGAATTTGGTTTCCTTATTTCACAACCATCACTGCCCGTGAGAATGAACCTCGTGGTGATCCTTCTTTGGTCTAAACAAGTAAAGACTACTGTCTTAAAATACCATCAAATACAAGTCTGAAAAAGACCTTTGTCAGTTCAAAGGCGAATATTCAGGCGATATTAATAATTTTGATTAAGTTTGTAATGTTTTGGCACTTAGCTGTTAATTACAAATGTACTTTGATAAATAAATAAATAAATAAATAAATATTCTTACAGAAATTAACCTAGTCTCAAACTATGTCCTATAGTCTTGTAATATAACAATACATAAACATCGATAAACATTCTTATGTGTACATACAAATACATACTCAAAATATCTCATTTAGACCAATATTTTCACTTACCGGGAATCGAATCCGTATCGTAATCGTACCGTATCGAATCGTAACCTAGCTTCGTAGGTTCTCTACCAAATAGGCGACCCACATGATTTAAAAAACATTTTTTTACAGACAAACGACTTTTACTCGTCACATTTTAATGTCCACCCCGACTCCTGTCACCCGCCCCTTACTAGGCCGCGCCCCGCGGCGCTGCTCCCAAATTTTACAGCTCTCTTGCTACTTTAGTTGACGTACTTTTATTATTTCCTTCGTTTACTTCCCGTCGCTTCAGCTGTATCATCATGGATTATTTGCTGCGTTACAAAGACATTAATCTAATTATCTTCTATTTTAATGGTTACCACTCGTGGTTCGTGGTTTGCCAATGTTTTACAATAGAGACGTTTCATTAATACAATGTGTTTATTTGATGCGAACCACTTCCTGTAAACTTCCTTCAAACTTTGTTGACCGCTCACACTTCCCATAAATATTTACACAAAACAAAAACATCCTAGTTCGCCGGTTAAGTTTTTTTTACTTCCCTAAACGACCATTGTTTATATTCCGCATTGCAAACCGCATCTTGTTAGTTGTTAGACTTGTGTGGAAAACGTCTCAACATTGTCGCTTTGAAAACACCAATCAGGCGCGCGTCCGCGGCATTTACGCCAATCAGGGCCTTTTGGGACACCATCAGGTGCTCCTCAATCGGCACCGAATGATGGTAATTGGCTGTTAGAGCTCGATCAACGAGATTGGCGCTTCATGAAATATTAACGCAATTTGAAAATGATTAAATCGCGCAAAATGTGTTTCAATTGCGGGAGATGTGCTTAAATTGTTGCGAGTTATGGTTGAATGCAAGCATCTCAAGCTAACGAATGACGGCATAAAATGCTTACCTCCAGATGTTTTGCTCGATTTCAGATGCCAAAGCTGCGGTGAGCTTTCTGCATTTTTCGTAAGTAATGAGACCAAATTTTGCAAATATCAAAACATACTAAAATGTACAGCTACGTCTGAGACGATTATATATACCAGAAAAGTATGATTTCAAGTAATTTAGAAACTGCACCCCATAAAACAACTAGGCACTGATAAGTAGCGTAGGCGTACGTACGTACTTGACGGAGGTAGTTCCAGCCAGGTACTTCGTGCAGCGAAGTGTTTCGCCCGCGGATCGAACTCGTCGCACGGGAGTCTCTTCCACGGCACTCAGCGCATTTCCCCCAAACACCACAAACCTCCGGTTATCTCCCGTATCGTAAATGCTTTTAACTGCTACACGGATTTGTTCCCTTAACGATTAGAAACTTTATTGGCATCCTTTTTACTCTCAATCACTAGGCAGTTGTGGAAGTGGGAGATGTTTCAAGTTTTATTTCGAGTAGCCCCTCCGTATCGGGTTCAGAATAAAGTGGAAGACGGCTGAAGTGAGCACATAAAAGAGCTTTTTAGTGGCTTCGGGCGATGTGGGAAACTGTTGGAGTGCGATTGTAGATGTTTATGGATAACTGTAAAACTAACGAGGAACGGATACAAGATTTATTGGATGAAAAATAATGTTGGTTTATTCGTATTTTATGCGCTGCTAGCATGAATGCTGAATTCATCTAATTGCGATTAAATTTAATAAAGAGATATCGGGGAAGGATATTAGAGCAGCGATAAACGACTTCTATGCGTGCTGAGTCACGGGCAACCGCTAGTAAAGTATAATATTTTGCTCTTTATAGTCTGCTGTTTTTTGTACTCGATATGTAATAAACATGCGGTATAAGTACAATTTTAATCGTTCGTGATAACGACAGCTTCATGGCACGAGAAGTACCTACTTATAAATATACTCGTAATATTCTGTCAAAAATCTAATGCGACTATAGTTCGTCCATGATACTTGTATATATGAACTGACGTTGTTGACGAACAACATGCGTATTCTGTAGGACTGAAGTTTTAAAAAAAATGGGTTATGGTTAATTTGTCTTTGACGGGCGTTTTGTTTTTTTTCTTATATGCCAACTACAGTTCATGTCATAAGATACAGCCCGCTGACAAACAGACGGAAGGACAGAACAGAACCCTAAAAAACACTGAAGTACCTAAGTAGGTTCACGTTGATTTGTCCCAATACGTTTTGTCACTCAAAATGCAAATAACTACAACTCCTTCCGGCCACACTGAATGCCAAAAGATGATATTTTTACATCTTACCTCGAATAAAGTGGCGACTCAGTATGTTAGAATAAGCTGGTGATATAGCGTCGCGCCGCGGCTCTCCTTAATGCGCCCGCTGAATTTACTGTCGTAGGGAGCTCGCAGAGTGGCGTAGATGATACTGTCACTAATTAAATAAGAATTAAGTACTTCGTATTGTTATTAATTAGATAGAGACGGCAGCGTGCTGAGATGCGTTGTAATCATTCTGATTTAAACAAATTTTAGATATTGTGGTCAGGTACGTCGGTTTTAGCTAAATAAAAAACCGTTTTAGTTTTTAACCGTTTTAATAAAAACTGGCCAAGTGCGAATCGGACTCGCGCACGAAGGGTTCCGTACCATTATCTATAAAAAATCACGTTTGTTGTATGGGAGAGATATGCCAGAGAAATATCTAATACAAAAATATAAATCAAAATTAAAATAATAAGTACCTAATTATTTCTTTAGGCCTGTCTTGACTCCTTAAGGCATGCCTCCAGCCGTCATATTTCATGTGTTATCACAATATCACCTACACAAACACATGAATAATAGCAATTAAACACCAAAGGCGTGGGAAGCTCTCTTAATCAAAAGCTCAAAGTTCAACGTCTTTAGATAAAGAAGCGATATAAAAGCAGCGCGTGCGAGCGGCCTAACCCCGCCACTATGAAAGAATAAAACTGTCAAAACCCATTTATTTGATGAATGACCGCCCTTTCAGATTTTTTAAAATCTACCTTCATTTGAAAATGGGCTTTAAAACAGTGCATTTGAATATATTTTTGAATGTTAACGGGTAAGGTTAAGTAGGTTTTGAAGTATGGTAATGTCACTTGGGGAGGGGAAATACGTTTTATGCCAACTTTAGTTAGACGGTTATGAAATTTTAAGAAGTTAGTGAGTTATTCTTTTTAAATATTGAGAGTGTCTGATTTGTAAGCTTGATGGGCTCTTGAACAGTAACACAGGCTTCATAAAATATGAATCCGAGTAAGTATTCCGAATCAATGAAGTTTTGTTTTTCTTCCTTCGTTAAAAAAATAGGAACAAAATTAATTTGATCCAGCACAATGGAACCCTAACCCACCATAGAACGGTGTCACAGTGACGTACCTGCATAGGTTTTGAAGATAGATTTTTATGTTTGTAGTACCGTGACGGACCCTATATAACGAGCATGGTCCGACTCTTTCCCCGTTTTTTCTTGTTTCTTGTTTCTTGTTTCTCAGTTTCTAGTGTTAAAAAGTTCCTTGCTGTGTCGATCTTGATGACCCCCTCCTGTAATTACTGATCTCATTTTTACCGCCACGCCGGGCGGCGCGCGCGCACCTATCTTAATGAAATCCGCTCTCTTTCGCGCAGCGCTAATAAGCGCCTCCGCGGTAATGAGTTATGAAGCGCTTAACTTCAATATTTTATTGTTCTCGGCTGAGCTTTACCAGTATATTACTGGTGTTGATAGCGGATTGATATCTTTCATTATCTTTCTAAAATATGGGTTTACCTGAATGCCTCCACGAGCAAAAAGTGTTTTTACTTTAATAGATCGAAGGATAGCACAGGTAGTGGAGATTATAATCATAATCATAATCTTTATTGGTAAAATGAAAAATATTACAAGTCACAATATAAACATTCCCAACCGTTTCATATGCTAACCCGCTTTTTTCACGATTTATTTCAGTACCATCTTGTAGAACCCTATAAATTAGGTTAGGTTAGTTTTTACAAAAATCCTGAAATATTTACAGTTACAGAAAAAAAAGCGGGTTGACAAATGAAACGTTTGGGAATCGATACATTTAGCCAAACATATTTTTGCCACAAGGCAGAGAACCTATCCAGATGGGCCTTGCATTATGTGCATAAGGTCCTTCCACCACTTAAGTGTTTAAGCTAACATATTATCATGACAGCCTAAGATCATTACGACTCATGGACTGACCAGCGTTGATAAGCCATTGTCAGTTCATCACCACCATATCAGGTGAAAGATGTCCATTGGTGATAATGATAAAGGTATCCTTAAAGGATCGCTACAATCATTGGTCTCATGCTCTGATTGGTGAGCTGTTAAAGTTAAAATCGGTCAACGGGCAGATAAAAAAAGGACAGAGTAATATATCTGTGTCCCACTCGCTGCCCGAAGTCGGAAACTTTCACATCGATCGATCAATACAAATACCAATGCGTTTGGTAATACGGCCGTTTGAGAACTCTTTCAATGTAGCTTTGTAGCATATATCTAACGACTTCTTCTAACTACGAGTAAAGTTAAATATTTTTTTACGATTTCCTCATTTACTCCATACTCCATCCTTCCTTTATTCAGCCAACGTGCTACAACAGATTCTATTTTCATAATTGTCTCAACTATCTTACTTTAGATCAGGGGTTCCCAAAGTGGTTCAGGTGGACCCCCAGGGGTCCACAGGAGACTCGACTGGGGTCTACGTAATCTTCACATTTTTTGCCGAGTTTGCGAATATGGTAGAAATGTGGTGTAGAACTAGTTAACTTTTGAAAGTGGTCTATGAGAAAAAAAAGTTTTTTGGAACCCCTGCTTTAGATTGTTACTTCGTCATGAGTTTGCATATATCAATATCCGAAGTGACGCTAATTAACGACCACGGCGACTTATTACATTTCTCTCGCACCGCCAGCTATGTAAAGGTGCGTTTACGCAGAACTCATTTGTCCTAACACTCGTTAAGTCGGCGCGCGCGCAATGCCGATTCTAATCGAGCTAGTGGCTGGGCGAGTCCGGTAGTAAAGTAAGGCTTAGTTCACATAGGTTTACGTAAGTCCACTCCACAGAAGAACTGCCAATTTGCAAATAAAGTACCTACCATAAGGACTATGCATTATATCGTCCTCTAACGTGTATTAAGATTTTGCACTTAATTTCGCTATTAATAAATAATTAAGAACTCAAGATTACAAGATATGGTGCTTTTCTGGCACGCCTGGATTTGTGAAGAAGATGATGATGAAGAAGAAGAGTGCAATTATTTACCAAACATAAACATACAAATATATAAATGATTAAAGAAATGTGCGTCCTCGCGGCTCGCGGTAGTAGAACGGACACTGGCTCAACAAAATGCTGACGTGTCATTTCAGACACCTACAGTGCTGATTTTTAGCCAGTACCGGCAGTGCCTCACGGCTTTTTAGGTATAAATGGCAAAAACAGAATTCTTTTTTTTTATAAGGTATGTTTAAACTGGTCATCCATTAATAACGTTTCGACGCGTTCACGTGTAGACTAGGCTTAACGCTACTGGACCGAGCCCGTTTCGAGACCTGCGTCATTTTGTCGCTGGATATTATTCCATTAACGCACGAAAGTAATATATTTTTCTTGTTTTGTTGAAGTTGACTGCAAATTCGTTGCCAACCCTGAGAACTAAGATAAAATGCCTCTATGCTAGTCATTCATGGTTGTCTAATCCGCACACTGGAACAAGACAATGCGAACACTGCTGCTTGGTGGTAGGTCGGGTCTTAGGGTACTTGCACGAGGTCCCAACACCACTTACGAGACGTGCGCAGCTCCAATAAACATGTCCAATAAAGTGCCACTTTTAAGTTTTGCATTTTGCTCGTTATGTCATGTCCGTTTAGTTCTTTGTATTCAGTATTCAGTATTTATTTGCGATAAGTATGGTTTACATTGGTCTTGTTTTTATAATATTAGAGCACACACTTAGCTATATCTAGCATGCAAATTCTACATTTCGTTTTGTCCTAAAGTAAATGTAAACATTTAAATCTATAAATCTTATGTGAAGTGTAAAATTATAAATAATAACCTAACCAACAAAAAGTTGGAAAACCCCCGACATTGACATTTCAAAGTTTAATACTTCAAAAACGGCTGAACCGATTTCAATATAAAATGTCTAAGAACCACCGCTAGAAAACCTGCTTTCAAATAAAAAAACCCGCATCCAAATCGGTTCATCCGTTTAAGAGCTACGGTGCCACAGACAGACACACACACACACACACACACACACACACACACACACACACACACACACACACACACACTTACACGTCAAACTTATAACACCCCTCTTTTTTGCGTCGGGGGTTAAAAAATGAAAATTATATCAGCAATTTAGTGTCTAGGTTAAAAAATTCTTGCATTGAGTAAAAACATTTCTCTCTCAACCATGCATTTAGCTTATGTCTAAATTTTCTATTTGGCGTAATTTGCCTTAGGCAGTTAGGCAAATGATTAAAAATCTTGACAGACGCGTCCGTGCCATGCTTATTTTATACATAGAGGTAATCTAGTATCTAGTCCGTCTTGAGTATTTATTTTACCATTATATACTAACAAGTTACGTAAATCATTATTTGGTATACATTCAACGAAATTCACTTTATTAAGGCATTTTCTGCTAAAGCTAGGTTAGGTTAGGTTAGAGTTTTGACTAACAGAAAATGTTAACCTCTGCGGCTAGAGAAGCCTGTCGATGAGATGAAAATTCTGCGAAGTGATTAGGGAATGCAATTTAACCGGTTATTAACCATTTTTATATGAAAATAACCGGTTAAAACCGGTCATAACCGGTTATTTGCATTCCCTAGAAGTGATAGGTACGTTCTACAAAATGGGTGTCGACAAAACAAGGTTAAACCTGAACTTCGTAAGGCCCGCGTCCTAAATTTAAGACATTTGTCAAAGTGACTTTTGACTTTAGTTGACCGACACAAGATCCTTTTTCGACTAACGAAATTTGACCTGGGCCCTACGAGGTGTTACACCCATCGTGCCGTAACTGCACTGAAAATAATAATTGGTCGCTTCTAACAAGATTGTGATTGTGTGCATAGGCGTCTTGAATCCGTACGAGCCTAACAGGACGTTAGACGCATCAACTAAGATGTTAGTTGAATTGCTAAAGAACTTGCTGTTTTTACTATAAGTTTTGTTTGATATAACTAATATCATGAATAGTGTATTCATTTTATGTCAACTAACACAAAACCTCTCTTGGTTAGCTCACATTTTTTTGAGTGTGCCGTATCAAGCAATGGATACCCGCACTCATTACCCGCGATCTCGCCAACCGTATCTTATGCACTATGCAGTCGTGGATTTAAATATTTGAGAATAATTAGCTCTCCCTCTCTCCGCGCCCTCTCGCTCGCATTACAAGACTGCGCTGGCGCAGCGCTACACTACAAGAGGAACAGAAAGCCCAGTGATGAAACACTGCTTCAGTTAATGTATTTGGGCCAGCGTTGACAAAACATTTAGTTGCTTTCTGAATTTTACATTGTCTGTAAATTGGCATGTCGTTTATTATTGTTAACCCAAAGCCAGGCAAAATTGCGTATTTGTGCTCTAATAATACATTAGGTCTAATAATAGCGCTATGTAATGGACTACGAATTCATAGAACTACATCACTATCACACAGAAAAACTAAACAAAAACTTAACTGTTCTACCTCAAGCACGATGCATGACGAAAAAGTGGTAATAATATTTACGTCCATAATAACGGATAGGTATTTACTAGATTTTTTTGACATATCTATTAAACAAGTGTAGAGAAAGAAAGTTTTGAAAAACCGAGTATCCCTGCAGTTTCAGAACAGAGGTTCTAAATAGCTTCGTGGGTAAATATCAATCCAACTATACCCAATTAAAATCCGTCAAGGTGTTTACCCTACAGGGGGTCACAAAGAAACACATACATGCACCCAGAAATATTACCCCCCTTTTAACTATCCAGTCTGGTACAAATTAACGGGACGTTTCTAAAAGTGAAAAGATTTCAGTCTGTCGGATCTGGCGCTGTGCTCCCACGGCGCCCGCGCATGCGACCCAGCTTTTTGCGACGAGCTTTAAGCTCAAAAGATGCGGGAATGTGAGTAAAAGCTTCCTTCAAACAGCGTTTAACTTAATCGTTTGAGGGCAGGAAAAATACTCACTCAGGGACTTGAGTCCTAGCGGGTGATATTTACTTGAGTCTTTATATCGTTGGCGTAATCGACCGCATTAGCTTGATCCTTCTACCAGTTATTATTACGCAGCAATAGGTATTTCCTTGGTCATTTCCTCACTTATTTTGATGCAATTATGCCATGGTCGTAAGTATTTTATTTTATATTAAAATCAGATAAAAAATGTAATATTGGGGTCTCATTGGGCATATTGCTTTTACAATATAAATCATCAAACAGTGTTAGGCTCACAAAAACTTATTTAAACTGTACAAGTGTATATTTTTATTAAATTGGTCACAAAACTAATCGACCGATTGTTCGTCAGCTCGATAAACATTGCCCTTTTATATCTTCGGTAGATGGCAGCACTTAAACACTTAATTATAACATATAGATCAAGCAATGTTCACAATATTCAAGAAACCGTCACAGCATCGTTTAAATGGTAATAATAAATCATACAGAAATACACTATGCTAAACATTACCTACACTTAAATAACATTTAGTACGGCTTATTACGGCGTCCGCAGTGTGGACAAAAGTGAGATTTTTTCCCAATTGTCCGCAACTCCGCACCCTAGAGCAGAATAAGCGGAATAAAAATTCCCAGTTGTCCGCAGTGTCAACAAAGGGGTGCGGACAACTGGGAATAAGCCTTTAATAACTACTTAGTAAACAATGAAAATATCTATTATCTTCTGAGTACTGTGACATTCAGTGGTGTTCAGTTAACATAAATATGTAATAAACAGGTACCTATAGTTCATTTTGTTTATGTAGAGTTACTGAAGTGAAAGTTAACGAACTAAACAGTGTCGCGTGCAAAAATTACAGTGTTATTTTCTATAAGAAGCATTTTATATCTTAGATAGTTTAAATAAAGTTTGAAATAATTTATGTGAAAACAAACAGCGATTTTGGCACACGATGGAGTAGACGCCTTCTAAGTACAGAACTGATGTTAATCGTTTGTAAGAAAAAATCCTTCATACAATCTCAAAATACTTGTATCGTGGAATAAATGTTAGTTAAAGTGCAGAATTGAGCAAGAAGCGGGATTCCTGGCAGCCGCGGAACCTCCGCCGCCGTCGCCGCTCGGGGATCACCGGGCCTGTTGTATTGATTAACATCCAATTACCGAAACCGAGCAGGCTGTGCCCCGGGACCCGAGGAGCGACGAGCGAATTAGGCTTTAAACGGCCGCATAAGAACAAATTAAAATATAAAACTTGCAATAAAAACAATAGATAAGCATATACTAGTAAATGCTGCTACGACTACAACAGCTATAGTTAAACATGTCATAAGTAAACTATCACTTTTATCATAGGTTATAATGAACAGTACCTTATGTATTTTATGGCCTATTGTCGTAATCATAACAAACTGAACATAGATTAACAAGCACGAGCTAGCCAATGACATTTAAATAATCACGGGGTTCCTTACAGCCGTATCTGAATGCACGAAATCTTTAAATTTTCATTGGGTTACTGGTATGTCGGGCATTATTTCGCAATTTAACGTATTTAACAACAGTACCTTGTCTACTCCGATATATTTGATGGCAATTGTACCTTGTTGCTTTAAGGTTTGAACGTGCGACGAAGTAATTTGATCATTTGCATACCTACCTATAACGTCGACCATAAATTCTTATTTACGTTAGTGCTAGTGGTCTTCACGCTTGTATCTCCGCTCCCTTAAAACCCCAGCCTTACCGAGCAGAATTAAACGCCGTTTAAATACAGCTTAAGCTTCGTATAGTCGTCTCCAAATAAATTGCTTTTTTATTGTTCGTAAATCAGGCGTATCCACGACAACTGTACTTCGGAGATTCCGAATAAATTGGGAATCGATTGTGGAGTTATTAGCTTGACGCGAGCAGGTTAATGTTGGACTGTGAAACTAATTTCACGTGCAGATGAACTTGCACAAAGAGCTAGATTTAAAGGCGAAATAGTTATAACATAAATGTGAAAAAATGCCAAGTTCGTGAACGATTTCGCTAATAAAAGAAGTGAGATCTAACTGGTAAGCGAGTTACTTCAAAGCTCCTTAGCTCTTGTTCCTGTCATGCAAATGTTAAAATGTTTTTTATGTTTTTTGCCACTTAATAGTGCGGCAAGTTTTCTCTTTTTCAATTCCTCTACTTGATTGATCTAAACGTAAAGTTAGTCACTTCCTTAACTTATCCATAGCTTAACTTCGACACCCTTATTCGAATATTTGGCTAGATCTTCGCCAATGACTTACTATTTGGACTACCTACATTGTACTCAAATTCAAAGATTAAAGTTGATGGGTAAAATCTTGCCAAGTCGCACTATTAAGTGGCAAATAACATAGCAAAGACTGTTATAAATCTAAAACTTAATCGCGTAAAAACATTATATACTTATACCATCCGGTAATACTAAAGAAGGCGGCAACTGCAATGTCATAGTCGAAGCATTTTATACTCTATTGTTTAACACATTAAATTGAAAATGCTTAAGCTATTACTGTGCAGTTAGTAGGGTTTTTTGGTATTACGGCAGTAAAGGGTTTGGTTAATCAATAGCTACACTATTTGAACTGTTCATTTTGAACCCTGTGGGTATAGTAGGGCCCCGATACGCCAGTTCTTTAAAAGTTTTTACACCTTAGATATCAGAAATGCAACTTACGTATACATAAATAAATAAATAAATAAATAAAAATACAGATACCTACTAGTACTTACGTATACATTTTTGTGCACTTGCTTACTCGATGCACAACCTTTCACTTTTCTCAAACTCTTAAGGGTTAGGTGGAAGAGATACCTTAAAGGGATAAAAGTTCGCCTTTGTACATATTTTTACATTAATTGTATCGTTCTAGTTTTTCTTTCGTACAATAAAGTGTTTACATACATACATACATTTTTTTAAAATTTTGAAACCTTTGTGCTCAGGTTTATCATACTTACCTTCCTTATTATTATAAAAGCCTGTGTCATTTTAAATTACGCACACACATTCGTTTTTTAACTTAAACATGCGTCAAACAAGTTATGTTACATATCCGGACCTCTGCAGACGTCTGGGGCTCAATTCGTGCGGCGACCGGCCAGCGCGGCGCGCGGCCGCAAAAACTGACCAATTAGGAGCGGCCGTGACGCGAGCGCTGTTTTGGGCGGGGGTTTTTGCCCGGCAACAACTTGCAGGAGTTGTTGAGTTTAAAATAATGCTCAGGGACAAGTAGGAATGGTGAATTGGTTTCGGTTAATTTATAAAAACTGGTTAAGCGCGAGTCGGACTCGAGCACCGAGGGTTCCACAATTACCTTTTTTTTTGTATAAAATATTAGAAACCCAATAATTCCAGCCTGTTGTCTTCATATTTCAGAAGGGCCACTAAACAGGACATATCTACGCTGTTAACAAAAGTGTTAGTATACCTAAGTAAATAAAAGCCGTATATCAGTACTGTATTTTTGTCGACGAACTTTGTTCATAGTTTTTGTCTTTCTTCAAATCATAATGTTAGAGCAGTTTTTTTTCCTGTGAAGTATAATAATAACGATTTTTTTTATTTATTAAGGAAAACGAACTGGTTACCAAAATTTCCTAGAAAATGTCATTTTTTGAAATTCATTTCAGCAGTTTCTGAAATAAAAAAATCGGGGTGTTTTTCTTTGCATTTCACGTTAATTATTTACGCAAATATCTCGAATGGCATCCAAATTTTTTTTTATCTTATTTAAGACACTTAAAAACTTTCAAATGACTTGTGATAGTCATTGTGGATGGGTCAAAAATGCTTTTAGTGACTTTTTTATGATGCTTGATTATGACTTTGACCTGATCCTGATATGAAATTATTATGAAATTGGGTCTTGACAGAGTTAACAGAGACGGACAACGAAGTCAACTTAATAAAGGTTCTCTTTTTCAGTATCTGGTAGCGAACCCTAAAAATGAGATTGGGGAAGGTCTGTGTCCAGTGGATTTAGATGCCCAGTAGGTTTAGCCAAGAACCAAACGGTGTTAGCGTTTTTCCATTCCATCGGCTAGAAAATGTGTGGGATGACAAGCGGTCACGTGGTTTATCACAAACTGGCTAGCCAACGACGCTCACGTACGATCGCCTATGGAATATCGAAACGCCCAAAGTAGCGATCTGTGCTGTCACAATGTCAAAACCCATACATATGTCTAGCCAAGTGCCACTTAGCGTTTTCCATTCCATCAACATGAAATGTATGCAATGACAAATTGGCCACGTGTTTTATCACAATGAACAACTAAAATGACGTCTCGGAAAGCATATCGAAACGCTAACAAGCGATCAGTGTTGTCAAAATGACATAATCTTAGCCAAATGCCACTTTTGACCATTATTCTTTTCCATATTCCACAGTTGATTAACGCTATGTTTTCTCACAGCATTGGGCTCACGCTACAGAACCCAAGTCAAACTTTAAATAAAACAAAATAACATTAACTTACATACAACCACGAAAACTTAAACATTTTCGTTTACTTATTTATAACTTACGTTGTAATTTTCAAAACAAAGTTGTTTCCAAGCAACAAACTAAAAATAGACAAACTAGAAACTAGAAACGGTCAAGTACGAACTCATTGTAAGGTAACAAGAACATTCAGTAGCACGAACAAAAACTCCCATACAACAACACTTACTATTATCTAACTTTAAGCATCTCTTATCCAAACAGCCTCGAGGAAGATAGTCATACAATATTACCATCCGTGCGTGTCCACTCCAATCAGATAAGTAAATAACGCAGCAAAAACCAGGCCAAGTACCTAATGGCTAAATTACTCTCTGACAATCATTGCTCCCAGAGCTTCAAGCTCTCAGGCCCTCATTAAGTACGTTAGACGGACGGACAAAAAGCTTAAACATACGTTATTTATGAATTCCCTCGAATTGGCTAACAGGCTTTTTGCGGGAATCGAACCCCGGACGCGTAATGAGGCCGTATGATTTAAGGATCTTATCGTGATGAATATTTATGTAATTTTGTCATTCTAGAAGCGTAGTGGGTTTTGGAAGTTTGATGGACAGAAGTTTTGAAAGTTAATTAAGGGAGGTAAAATCGGATTTTACATAATCCTGTGTAGCAAAAACACACCGTTTTTGCTAAATAGAAATAATGTAACAACGAAACAGTAATGAATAAACGACATAACTACTTAACACCACCCTTTGCAATTTCAATCTCAACATCTCTCAGAAAAGGGCTAGCAAATTCAAATTTTGTGTTTCGAACGTCTCTGTTGCGCGTGCGCGGCTGTCAGCGATAAACTGCGCGTCCCGCTGCGCAGTGCGTAAACCACGCCACTAAACATGTCCGTTCGTCCGTCCGGCTGCATCTTGTGACGAATGATGCTATTCAACCCTGGAAGGAAGATATTTGTTTCCTTGTTAAGGAGGAATGGACGGCAGCGATGCCTGGGTGCTGTGGCTTCTGACAGTTTACATTGTAATCTTGTCCAATGCTTCCGAAGTAGTGGTACGAACGACAGGTACCTGTGCCAACACGCCTTGGAAATAGTTCCATTTCCAAAAACCAAAAACTTTGCTAATGTGTAACTTTTGGCTAGATGTAGGACAAAACAGGCCGTTGCAGGAGTACAACTTAATTGAGAGCCGGGGTAGGCGTGAGGTGCGAGGGGGAGATTCGATAAAGCTCATAGGTATAGTTCACCATCTTCCTCTCCCCGCACATCATGCGTACCCTGGCTCACAATTAAATTGTTCGCCTATAACATTGATGGTCATGTTGATGGTGTTGATGCTGATAGTAATACCTAATAATGTGGATAGAGTACTGGAGCTGAAAATATGGTCAGTTCACAAACGCATTTCCAGGCTTCTCGGCCAGTAGCTCAGGCACTTTTTCAAATCGTCGTTTCTACTCGAAAACACGTTTTAAACCTATCCGTAGCACGAGTCCCTAAAAAAGACTCACTTGGTCTACATTATTTTACGTATACTTCACCTTGACTACTCAATAATGATACAAAAGTCAACATCAATATCAACTTTAACATAAATACAGACACGGGGCGCATATACCAATTTCCACACACATTTTCTTGATGACGACACGTTAACGTTACTTGTTGGATTGGATAGAAGTACTTAGTACAATAGGTTCATGGAGTACTGAGTGTCTCTTTCGTTGCAAACTAGATAGAGAAGGATTTCGGAGCGACGAAAAGTCGCGGGCAACTTGTGCTAGCCGATCGGGATGAACATAATAAAACCTTTTATCCCGGATAATATCCGGAAAATCAAAATTTCTGTGGAAATAACTTTAAACAAGTTTCAAGCCGACGAACGGAGGCTAACGTTAGGTAGAAATACGAATTCAACATATTTGTTGATGACGTGACTTAGGTACAACACTGCATCACCAACTCATATCGAATGCAGTATTTTATAAATCGATCCTCAATGTATGTAGGTACTACCACGTACTTGCAGACGAACTCGTGAGCATTCTTATTTATACCTACAAGTTCTTCCCTCCTAGTTTCTAACAAAGGATCTGCAACACTTCCCCGCGCCATTTCCGAGAGCTAAAAACGTTTTGATTTAGCGGGACCGTACTTTATCCGAATAGTTGGGGCAGGCAGTTTAGGGTTATGGGCATTTTATGAGCCGCGCAGCCGGTAACTGATTCTGAAGCTTTATATGCTAGCAGTGCACGGGTTGATTTGGTAAAGTAAAGAGTGCTTGCAATGTATTTGCAATAAGTCTTGATGTAGCCTTCGGGTTTGTACCTCTCTCTCATTCACTCTCTTACGATCTTTAATACAAGAGTCTTTTTAAGATATGTTGCAATGTAGTTGTATTTTTAAGAAAAAATAAAAATATTGTTATATTTTCTTGTGAAAAATACTTATTTTTTTTTTCGATTTTCCCCATCGACATACTTAATACATGATTATACATAGCATCATAAGTATATTTGAAATCGTTACGCTCGTTGTCACACCCTAGGTGGCCAAGATAACTGAACCTTCATAACGTAATACACAAGACGGGTGGGATATGCTCAATGAGATTGATTGTTAACAGTAGTAGCTCTCTGCAAAAATGTTAATTTCCAAAAATAATACTTACTGTAAAAAATATGACTGGTTTGAGGTGACACTGTCTCTACGAGCTCGTTGGCCTACTCCATGCCTTGAGAATTATACAACCAACATTATTGTTTGTGTGATTGTTTTTGACGTGTATGGCATGACGTATGGCTGCGATTATGCCCCGTAAACATCATTTAAAGCCTCGTGGCAAAACAAAGCAGCTGGAGTTAGCGCGACGCAAACACGTCGTAAACTAGTTACGACCGCCGCACGTGCCGAGCCGAGTCGGATATGACGTCGCGTAATAACCACCTAACCGTACCGTGTGATTTGCAGAATAACCTACTGCCGAATAACTCGGGGGTA
Organism: Acleris cristana; assembly: GCA_948252455.1. Taxonomy (NCBI): domain Eukaryota; kingdom Metazoa; phylum Arthropoda; class Insecta; order Lepidoptera; family Tortricidae; genus Acleris; species Acleris cristana. Next base: position 15,762,474 of record OX411786.1, on the reverse strand, counting down.
TATTGCCTAAGCATTTTTTATAGGTATTATTACTGTATTAAGAGGCTCAATAAATCAGGAAGTAATCTGTCAAAATCGAACTGACTTTGCACCGAGACAATATGCTCTTTCAGTCTATTTGGAAAAAGCGCGTTCTCCTTTTATAACGAGCGATCTTCTAAAATTGGTCAGAACAGAGATAATTGAGTTTTTTTAATTAATTATGGTCTAGAGGAACCTTTAGGCCAGATAGATAGGATACCAGCTCAGGCAGAATAAAGCACGGGCAAGATAGTATGGCATTATCAACAGGGCAGTGGGCGACGGCATACACCGTGCAGCCCATTCAGCATTGATCTCATTAACTAAGGAAACATTTTTGGTTGGTATTTGGTGGGATGATCTTCATTGAGTAGGTGCCACGATGCTTCCCAAGTAACCCAGTCATTCTGAATAAGGTTTGAGTAATAGCGATCAGCGAAACTATAAGCTGAAACTTTGGTCTGGATTATGTCTGAGTAAACGTCTATTCAGCTGTTATTCAAGCAATTTGGGCACATTTTTAAATGCTTTAGTCTGTACAACAGCGATGTAAAGTCTGGGTAATAACCTAGTAATGGTCCACTTAGCTTAGAAACATCTGAAAAAAAGCTGACATCTCTTTTATACAGCTATTATTTCATATTTATTCAGACAAATGCATAATTATGGATATTTTTATTAAGAATTTATTCAGGAATAAGTTCATTTGCGTAATACTTTTCAAACAAAATGAAGAGTTAAGTTGTAAAGTAGAAATAAAGTGGTATTTAATCTTACACACTCTGACACTTCATAGTTTAGTTGCAGTGAATAAAAATATTAACGAGGTTGGAAAGTGAAACTGAGAATCGGTAAGTAAATGTTATTTTGTTTTATAACCATGTTATGCGTTGAATAGTATTGCGCAAGTAGTTCTATCGTAAATAGCATATGAGTTATCTCATTTTTTTTCACGCGCCGCTTAAACAATCAAGTTTAGTGATAGTAAATAAGACAAATAAAAACTTTTAGAAGTAACAAAAAACACTTAGGATAAAACTGCTAATGTTTATCTTTCAAAATTTATAAAATAAATGATAAATTTTATTTTTAACAGTAATTATTTACTAAAATGAGGCAATTGAAAAATATAATGATTCAATAGTTTGCTTAGTAATAACTTTTAATGGCGATTCATTATATGCGGGATAAAAGCTCTTCACGCAGCTATTTAACAGCATAGCTCTGAATAAAAAGTCACACCTTGCTTACTATTAAGCTTTTATTTGAGAAATAGTGATCTGGCAGTACAAATACCTGAATAATACTTGAATACGTTACTAAATGTTGAATGTAATACAGCTAATTAGGGTTCAAATTAAAATGCAATCGATTCAATTTCTCATAAAAAATACACTGAAGTACCAATTTATATGTTACGCTTACAATAAAAAAATAATGGACTTTTTAGAACTACTGGTTCTAAAAAGTCCAATGCAAATAATATACTTAACATAAAAACTATTCCAGAAATTCCTTTTTTTGTAGCATGTGTAGTCAGTTAATGTTTTAATAGTCCCTAATTCAATTACTACCCAGAAAAACTCTAGGTATATAAATTGTTTAAAAATGGTACTTTTTCAAGTAATCGTGGAATAAGAATTCACTATTCAGCTTCCATCTGTGTTGGTTAGCTATAAACTATGATTTAATTTCCATTATACCGAAATAACCTGTATAAAGGACCCAGAAAACACTTTTATACAGTAGCTGAATAATTGATAAAATGTGGAACCTTATGTGACTTGAAGATGAAATAAAAGCGGTTATTCAAAATCAAGCTTTTTAATAGAAATTAACTACACCATTATTCAGAAGACAGCCGCCGAGGACACTATTTTACAGCATATAATGGTTTCATACGCAATAATCTGAGTAAAGTTTGTATATTAGTATTAGATAACTACGTTTATTCAGCAACTATTACTATTATACAAATAAATGCTGTATCAGGCACTCTTTTTCATATTAAAGTCATCTGTAATGCTTTAAACTTAATAACATCTGTGTTACATGCGGTATAGAAGATATTACTAAGCTTTAAGAAAATTCGTCAATTTAATATAACTTTTATTAAGCTTATGGAGTTATAAAAGTCAAAAGAGAATATTATTCAGAATTTGGCTATTTCAATAGCCTTTACTCACACGTTACGGAGCTTATAGCTGTAAAAATTTGTGAATTGCTATTACTCAAACTTTATTCAGCATGACTGTTACTTGGGTTGTCTTAACTTGACTCCGCACAACTCAGATAGAAATAGGGCACGCAGGGTGTGTTTATTAACCTGCCAGTGTCACCGTACGTAACTCCGGAATGTCAGTCCCCTGTGCAGACGTGCCTGCACGCTCCGACTGGGGCAGAGGGACGGAATAACAAGTGACGTGACACGGACAAATTATTTTTTACAGGTAAATGAGCTTGGAGTTATTGCTCGGTCATTTTTTACGCTTGGGTTATGCAAAAAACGCATGGATGTTTAAAAAGTCTAGCGATCGCTTTTAAACATTGAATAGGTATTTGTTATTGAAAAGCTATTTTGATTTGACAGACGTCATCTTTCTTTTATTAGTCATGATGTTATATTTTCTGAATTTGAAAGATGCGTAGGTAATTTAGCTGGCTAGAATTGTCATGGAGTCATCAATGTCATCATTTCAAAAGTAAAATAATATCTTTAACTCTCGTGCGCGGGAGCAGATTGATGGCTTTAATCAATACAGTCGGATCGCGCGGAGACTCAGCCGTGACACCTGATGATGTCGGCGACACTTCCCTAATTACGTGATACTCGTGCTACATGACATTGCGTTTTTATTGATAGACATCTTATGTGTATTCTTATGTTTTATTTAGTATGTTTTCGTGCCTTATTGCACGCGACACAATAGACAAACGACTTACTCGAAAATAATCGAGGAAAGATAGAGATTGCACATTATTTGCTTGTGTTTGGAAAAAATATGAATGAAGAGCGTCACGGAGAAATAGTCTTGCATTTGCAATATCAGTTGCAAGTGATATTGTAAATTCAAAATTAGTCAATATAACGTTTTCCCTTGCTGCCGGGGAAACGATTTGACCTTGCGTATAAAACGAAAATGCGCACATATTTGGAAGTAGATTTATATTATACAACAAAGAATGAACTCCAGAAATCTTGTTAGAAGTAGAAACAAAATTAAAACTATTTTTCATATGTTAATCCGAATGTAAAATAAGTGCTTCGATGTCTCACAGCCAGTGTACATCCATTCCTTGCGGCCGTTATCGGGGCTCAAATCAGCCGGTTCGTGGGAAGTGTCCTCCCGATCGTATCTCGGGGCCGGGGTCACATTCGGGACCGGGACCTCGGAAATGGGACCTTCTTAAACGTTAAATAATGCGTGAGATTAAGATCTGTGTACGTGACAGGTGTAATGAATAAAACATTAAGATGGCACCGTACCTACTCGCTTACCGTCTCCGTGGTATAAACAAATAATTACACAACCAAGACTAACTGACGGTCATGGAATGAACATGTCTGGTCACTTTTTTTAGAAAATGAGATTTAATCTTAAAGTGTAAATGTAATTGTTCGCAATAAACTTACCAATTAATTATTGTAATTTCGAAATTACATGGTTCGTAACTTCCATATCGCGACAAATCAAAAATGACTAAAGTGACTTACATACATAAACATATTCTTCCGTGTACGCTTCAACTGATATTGATTAAAATGGTGTGGTCATAGAAGGCCTCCTGATTACGAAGGCAACTTGGCCCTATATCTGTAAAGGAAGACACAAAAAAATAGTGAAAGACATGGTCCATTAAGATCTCATACCTTACAAGTAGTTACCCAACAGCCAACACCTAAAGCGTATCGTGTACAAATTATGGAAGCAATAAATAATTGACTATTGATAAATAGAATAAGGAAAACTGACCCACCACCATGTGGAATTAATCATGTTTAGGCAGAGAGAAAGAGATATACAAAGGCTAAGTTATAACATATCTCCTCGAGTAAACCTTAAATGAATAATCTGAATAAGATAAAGAAGCAAAGTCTTTAATTCTATTCTAAGAAGCAATCAAACAAGACAGTTGCTGAGATAAGTTTTTACTGATGATATCACTGACTAACCGCAGATTAAAACTACATGCGGGTTTAACTAGAACCGATTAGAGATAACTAGAGTTTTTCATGATTACGATCATCTTGTTCTCTAACGCTATCTCACACAATCAGTCAACGAGCTCTAGGACTTTGGACTCGCAACTCAAGTAACTTAAAAATCAGACCACACACACGTGTGTTTACGTAGGTACATAGCAGAGGCCTCTTTGAAAATTTAAGTTGGAAGTTAAGTTAGCTCCATCCTTTCGATTTAGTCTCGAATGACGAGTGACAGGGATGAACGTACCTTCGAACTTTTATTTTCAAAGAAGGGCCTCAGAACATAGGAATCGGCATCGGTGGCCGGGTGGCGGGTCTTATCGCAAGGTACAGAGTTCGATCCCTAGTAGCAGCCGTCTACGGTGGAACTCAGAAGTGGCTGTGTGTTTTAGTACCTTGTTGCAGCTATTGATGTACTAAATTTAAACCACTTCAATTCGTTACGTGGACCGTATAATATAGCCAAAATGAAAACGCTGCGTTAACGTTTTTCTTTTCTATCGCTCAAAATGTATGGATATGACATTCTCGTGCGTTTCGATAAACATGGTAAACTGTCAGACTATATATTTTGAACGATAGAAAAGAAAAACGTGTGTAGCGTTTGCATCTTAATCTGCATTGTAACCTTACACCCGTATTCACAAACGTCACTATGAAGTCTCACAGTGCTCACGAACGCACAGGGTGGTTCAAATCGTCCCATAAACAAAAGGACCAATCACAAAGCTGTATTGAACGCAGTGCGTTTACTCAGTGAAGGATCCCTTAAGTATTGTTTGTGAATACAGGTGTAAGTCTCACCGGTTTAAATCCGTCAACAAATGGTTAAATTCAAAAGCGAAGATCACCTTAACAGTAGGATCAAGTAGACATGTGAGTTTTTGAGTTATCGTAATTTGAAAGTTAGGAACCGTGACACTATAAGTTTTTTTTCGTATCCGTATTTTGGAAAGTGAAAAAATAAACAGAGTAGAGTAGATTAGTAGAGTGACTAAAAAGTTTATGTTCATTGTGAACTCTACAATTTAAAAACAAAATCACATTTTAACTGACTTGGTTCATCTTCATGTGTGCATCGATTGTGCTCAGGCTTTGTCCTGTTAGGTATCTTGGCCACTACACACACCTCATCCAGTAATTGCTTCGGTACACCAGGTAAATCGTCGACGGGTACGCCTGAGTTCTGTTAACAATAACGTCCGCAGATGAATCTAATTTGCCTGTCGCTAAGTGTGCCAGCCGCGCCTGCACGTGCGCCGGTCCGTCACGAGCGCACGATCGCGGGACGTGCGCGTTTTTATACACGCCGTATGAAGGGGGCTTGACACTAGTGTCGCAACAGCTACTGGGTAAATACGGAGAGATCATTGATGAAACTAAAAAAACCGGTCAAGTGCGAGTCGCACTCCCGCACCGGGGGTTTCGTACCGCCGTTCGTAGGTATTATATATAACACTCCAATTTTAATTCGATCTCCCAAGCCCGTCACCCGTGACCAATTTTCAGTATTTTTTATTTTTCTTCAGGGATTGTTCTATAACTATAACAAATAAGACCCCCTGGGCTTCCTTCTGGCACGGAACCTTAATTTTTTTTACGTTTATATTCATTACGTTTTGAACCCAATCGCGTCACTTGACATTCACAATCTTGGCAAGGGCCTCTGAGCGACCTACCTGCGCAGTGAGCAAATTACGAACCGAATTGGTGGGGGCGACGGGGGGAGTGTAAACCGCTCCGCTTTGCTGCCACGCTATTGGTTTGTCGGTAGACAACATGCGCAAACATATCCCCTCCACTAGCCGCTCGGAGCTTTTTTACGTGTGTCGACCTGTAGAGCCAGCGATCAACTATTAATATGTGTCTCTGCTTTTGACACTAGATCTATATTTTTTGATTCGGCAAACTAGTGGTCAAAGTTATCTCCTGCAGTGTGAACAGGCAGCGATCAACTATTAATATATGTATGTCTCTCTTTTATTGACACGGGATCTATATCTTTTGATTCGGCAAACTAGTGGAGAGAGTTCTCGCCGGCAGTGTGACTGTTCACACTGGGATCAGCTACTAATATTGTGTCTCTGTTATTGACACGGGATCTATATCTTTTGATTCGGCAAACTAGTGGAGAGAGTTCTCGCCGGCAGTGTGACTGTTCACACTGGGATCAGCGTCTAATATTGTGTCTCTGTTATTGACACGGGATCTATATCTTTTGATTCGGCTAACTAGTGGAGAGAGTTCTCGCCGGCAGTGTGACTGTTCACACTGGGATCAGCTACTAATATTGTGTCTCTGTTATTGACACGGGATCTATATCTTTTGATTCGGAAAACTAGTGGAGAGAGTTCTCGCCGGCAGTGTGACTGTTCACACTGGGATCAGCTACTAATATTGTGTCTCTGTTATTGACACGGGATCTATATCTTTTGATTCGGCAAACTAGTGGAGAGAGTTCTCGCCGGCAGTGTGACTGTTCACACTGGGATCAGCTACTAATATTGTGTCTCTGTTATTAACACGGGATCTATATTTTTTATTTTGACTAACTAGTGGAGAGAGTTCTCGCCGGCAGTGTGAACAGCCAGCGATCAACTATTAATATGTGTTGTGTGTCTCTTTTATTCACACGGGATCAATATCTTTTGTTCGTTTCTAGAGCGAGAGAATAGTCGATAGCTTATCACTTTCTCGCCGGCAGTGGGACAAAGGCCTTATCGTCCGTACGACCGCGCCACGCGCACTATTATTTAGCCCGTGGCGTAGGTTTTTGTCGACTACTATCGAGTTTATTTTTTGTGCAACGAGTAAATTGATGACAAGGTAACGTATTAAGCTTCAAATTATGTATGTAATGATTACTCTTCATGTAGACTTTTTGTGAGTTAGGTACTAAAAATAGTAAATAAACATACATACTTACTACGTCAAAGGTAGGGAGGTAGGTACACGTATCAAACTTAGACCGATTTTTAGATCATCGATGTCAGCAAAGTCGGTGCTGTTGGGTGACCGCTCGGCTGGGCGCAATACATGTTTTTTTTATTTTATAACCTCAACCAACTTAAAGTTTTATAAATGTATAATAATAAACAAGTGCGAGTCGGACTCGCGCACGAAGGGTCCCGTACTTATCTATAAAAAAATCACGTTTGTTGTTACTATGGGAGTTAAACATATAGTTTATTTTAATTTCATTATTTATTTTTAAAGTTAACATGTATCTAAATACTTATTTTGTAAATATTTCAAGCCGCCGTTATTAATGTTGAGCAAAAAACGGCAATCAAATCACATTTGTTGTATGGGACCCCAACTTAAATATTTATTTTATTAGTATTTAGTATTTTTTGTTATAGCGTCCACAGAAATACATCATCTGTGAAAATTTAAACTGTCTAGCTATCACGGTTCATAAGATACAGCATGGTGACAGACAGACAGACAGACAGACGGATAGTGGAGTCTTAGTACTTATTAATGACTCCCTATTTTACCCTTTGGGTACGGAACCCTAAAAAATGAACATGAGAAAAGGGCTGTAAGTTTATGGAGTCATTCATTTGGTTAATGGAATAATTTTAAACATTTCCCAAGCATGTTTACAAGCTAATGAAGAGTTCCAAAATACTAATTACAAAATCGCAAATAAATTACAATTAATTATACTGATTCCAAGTTTTTATGTTTCTTGTTCATTAAATTACATTTTGCAAGTCAAGCAATAGTTAACCTTGAAAACACAGTAATAAAGTCTGAGCTAAATGCAATTGTAAACTTGGGAAGTTTAATTAAAACGCAGTTAACATTAAACTGTAATGACATGGATTAAGGTGCCTAATTGTTTGTAGTCGAGCGAGGAGCTCGGATGGAGCGATCCGGTCGTTATGACAACGCTTCTGAATTCGAACTTCGAACATTCGGAACGTGCTCGCTAAGTTTGTTGGGAGCGCTCGAACCATTTTGATACTCGGTAGAATAATCGCTAATATATTTTTTCTCGACTTAAGAGGATTGTGATGTTAAAACTTTCCATACAAAATGCGGTAACGTTTATCTCCCCTAAACGTAGTTTTTTAGATTTTTGAATATGTTGTAACAAAATATAAAAAAAAAACGGAAACCTACAAACCTAGTTTTTCTTAATAACCATATTAACCATGTTCAAAAAACGTGCAAATGGGAGGAGCTTGGAATCCTCTTAAGAACTCGAGAGAACATTCTAAAAAATGATTCGTCTTCGAAAGAATGGGAATTTTCTCGAAAACACTCGAAGTCGACGGTTTACCTCTTGATCAGGTCACCAATGTTAAAGTATTAAAACTGCTGAATAAAAACTTGAAATTTGAAATTAGAACAGGTAACGACTTCTTTAAATGCAATGCCCTGGGGAACTGTTAAATTTTCTGTGATAAAATCTTCTCCAAATCCTTCCATCCGTCTTTCTTCAGGTTATAACCAATTTTTTACCCCTGTATAGTTTACTGTACCAAATTTTTCATAGATCATTTGATCGATTTCGGTTCAGTAAAACTTATAACTGTCACCGACACTTTCCGAAATAATTAATTTTCTTGGAGTAGATGAGAATAAAAATAAGAATAAAAAGGATCTAATTTTGTAGACATACATTTACATGAAAATACATACGGTAGTTAGAATTACACAGTAATAAATTAAAATATAATAACGGTAGACATATAAGTATAACCACTCAAGGAGGGTTGCGCGCAGTATGGATTCTGCTCGGCAGTAGCGTCACGTCGTCCGTTTTTCAATATGTCCGCCGCGGGCGACATGCCGCTGGATCGAGGATCGGGGAATTCCACAATTCCAAATTTGAAAATTCGATGCGTAACGGAATTATGGCTACCAATTATGACTGTTGGGTTGGCAACACTGAAAATATCACAAAGCTAACGTAACCCTACCACGACTAGGAGCACCACAGACTAGCATTCCGTTGGCGATACTGACTGACCTGTCAGTTCATCATAATATGAGAACACCATTTTAGTTTCTCTAAAGGTATATACACTTCACAGATTTTGGACTGTCAGGCGGCTTGATAGACACGGGACAGCATGTAAATATAAAAGACGTAAGTTATATATGTAGGTATGTAAATCCTTTATCGTCTCTATCTCTATCTCTATTGCACAGTCTATTGTGTCCGATGTCCTGCTGAGCAAAGGCCTCCCCCTCATTTCTCCGGTGATCTCTTGTTCTGGCTAATCCTTGCCAGTCTGGTTTGAATTTATCCAAATTGTCCCGCTATCTACTTTTTCGTCTGCCTCTACTCTGGCTGCCACACAAACACACACACAAACACTTCATTGTACAAAAGAATAACATAATCAATAAAATGAAGATTTAAAAAAAATGTACAAAGGCGAACTTATTCCTTTAAGGGATCTTGTTCAGCTAACCCTTGAGATATTGAGAAAATCTAAAGGTCGATTAGACGAGTGTACAAATTGCATGTCATTGCATGAATCTACAGATATACTACTTGCCAAATAATGTTTTTTTTTAAAGTGTATGCTAAACTTTGAGTTGAGATAAGACCGTGCTAGTCAAAAAAAACGCGGCGCCGTTGTCATATTTACGAAATAAATTTGTAAGGCTTGTGGTAGGCACCCTTAACATGATTGGGATTTCCCCAAATCCAATTTTATTTCGTTATATTATAACTGCTGAGTTTCTTGCGGCGTTTCTTCTCGGCAGCGGTCTCCTCTTGGTAGACTCCTGACGTTAAAAGTGCCCGTGCGGCCTACCTAATGAATAAATGTCTTTATCTTTTTTTATGGCAACAAGTGCGCGCCGCTCAAAGCTTAGCAGACGCATTATAAACAATCGTAATGTAGCAAGTTAAATACCTGTGGAGTCATGCAATAACTTACGTTTTTTATAGATCGACTGCATTATTGCAGCGTTTAGTGCACTTACAAGGACTATAAAAGTCAATACATACTTATTTAGTCCATTAATCGGTAAGAAACATCGCTCTGCAAAAAAGGTCCGAACGTAGAGCCATTACATCGTGACCCTGAAGCTGTTAGCAACTATTTGAAAGCAGATATCAAACACAGATGATCACACAAATCAATGTCTGGTATATTTTGGTCTCCAATTTCTTGAATTAAGTATAGAGCAATGATTCAAGACATAATGGTTGCAGAATTCGACAATTACGTTTGATAATAAGGCCTCAGTTTACGACCCAGTTAAGTGCCGCGTAATGAATTGTTTAATGATTGTATAGTGATTCATGACCCAATCATTAAATTTATACTTGTGGTATTGGGGCCCCACCCAGAAACAAGTACACCTTCGAGTAGACCTCGTAGACCTTACTAAATGGACAAGTACCAATGATGGACCCTTAATTCTTATTTTACAGAAAATTAGGCTTGTTCATTTGTTTTGCTGCAGTCAAATCATGACCGTGTGATCTTTGAATTAGGAGACTTATGTGTCCATTATTGGTGCCTGTCAGGTTAAAGTATCTATAATACAGGCGCTTTTGTCAGGAGATTATTAGATTTTAGGTGTTATTTTGAAAAAAAAACGGTTACTTGTAGAACGATCTATCCAGCGGGCCTAGTAGGTATGGCTGCGTCTATATCGCGTATCAAATGTGGATAAAGCATCCGTCACTCTCGTACTTGCTTATTTACATGTCAGAAGGTGACGGATGCCTTATCCAAACTTTATCACGCGATAAACGCAGCTATATTAGGGCCCTAGCAATTGCTAAGACAGCTATCAGTTTTCCGTATACATAGATTAAGAAAACTATACAATATATAAAAAAAAAACGTAATATCGTATTGTTAGGGCTTTCTAAATATGTAAACAGAAGGTGTATTTTTTAACGTACCTAATTACTAATTTATTTTTAACCCAGCATGTTTAACCATGCGCCCGCGCCGGCCGGGTCCTAATGGCGCATGCCCCGTCGCGCGCTTATCGCGTAACACATTACCAGCTGAGCGGCGAAACTTACTTACCGCTTGGAGCCTTAGGAATAGCGATTACCGACAAAGATGTATGCCCAGCTTACGATAGCTTAACGCTAACGTAAACTATTTTCGAATACTGACAAAATGTATGGAATAGGCGTAGGCGCTCGACGCGACCATCTGACAGCTCACGTCAATCCTATATATTCATTTTGGATAACGATAATGAACGCTGAATGCTCTTATCCAGGGCTACTGACGTTTTTTGGCCAAACCAAAGACCTCTACTTTAAAAATAGAAGATCGAAGTTCAAATCTCTATCCCTTTCTTTCGACATAGTCTTGAATAACGAGTAAGGAAATGAGGTATAAGGAAGCTGAAGTTTAGAATTTCATGGTTCATGTATCTATGATAAAAGGTAGAGTCTCCATGATAGAGAGGTAGAGTCAATTTGCTCTTCACGGGCAATTTATTGAGCAATAATTGCCCGTTAACAGTACAGATGTCCCATTCTATTACAAAAAGCTAGAGCAAGACAGCTACTGTTGCCGTGTGTTTAAACCTCTTTTATTTCATAAGGAGCATAAAATAATAGTTACAATAAAATAAAAAAGTGAACCTTTAACTTGTTGAACCATCTCAACATTGCGACGAAAAGGGTAGAAGATTAAGAAATGAAAACCAATTGCTAGAGAGTTGGCACTGCGCTACCTATGCATTTTTGATACCACTGCTTATAATAATATGTATATGTATATAGAAAAGGAAAAAATCCGCTTAAGTAGGTAATACATGAATGTTTTTTCGAAATTTAAAAAATATTGTGTTTGTGTTAGTAAATAAATAAATCTTCTTCGTCTTGACTCCAGTTCATGTCTTTTACATGCTTGGTGATAAAATACTTAAATATCAGACTACTTTACGCTCAAATTCTCATTTATTTTAACGCTCTGTGTATGGCCACACATTACTTTCGGGATACCTTAATTCTAACGTTAATCATGTCCCTTTTGAAGACAACATCAAAATGTATTTATTAAGTTACACATTGAGCTTAACAGCCCTTCACCTATGTCTTAAAGTCACTTACCAGCAATCATAATCAAGGGACACTTATCTTTTCGTTATGAGTTTTTTATGGGACTTTATACCGCTTGAATAAGGTTTATAATATGAGAATTATTTTATAAGTAATGTCAGATGTACGTTTATCTTCACTAATAGTGGTTGAACGAGTGTAAAGATATTTTAATTCCTTGATTAGAAATTGAAATGTTACGTAATAAATAAAGGGGAATTAATTATTCTGGCGTTATATCTCGGTAATTTATGTGTTTGGTTTAATTAAATTGTTGCTTTCTAAAATAATGCAGCGATAGGTTGAAAGGGTTTGATGCGATCGTTAATTTCAGATGCACCTCTTATTTATTGGTTATCTCTAGAACTATGTAAGTACAGTCGTAAATGAAGGTTCGTAGACTTTAGTAGATTCACTCCATATTACCGACGTGTAAAAGAGCTCTCATGTGGCCAATTTAATAAATAAATTTTGTTCATAATCGCACAATAGTTAAAGTGTGCTTGAAATATGCTTTCTCCTTATCTGTCATTGTAATATTTCCTTTAAACAGAAAGGGACACCGCATACTTTAACTAAAATAGGTTTATATTCTGTTTATACCACTAACTATTGGTAAAGTGAGACAGCAGAGCTTGTGTAAATTGAATGTCACCTGAGTTTGCCATCTGTCGCACTAGCTTATATGTATACAAACTTGCAAACACACAACTGGTGAGATTTAGTTATATATTCACCCTAATAATATTTACAGTCGTCTAGATACAACTATGTATTTAAACTTTGTCCGCACTTCCGCAGCAGTCAGCTACTTATACTACTGACTGTACCTATCTAAAGCTTCCCTATTGATAAATATCTTTATGGCTACGGCAATTAAGTAACTGATGGCTTTCAATAATATTAAAAAAGGCATTAAAATTTTAAAAAGGTGGTTTATAGCCTTCCTCTTTTTCAAATATTTATTTGGTTGCGGATATCTTACCTTTAACTTCTGTCTATAGGTAATAGGAATTAATATTTACCTAAAACAGGCATACTGATGTAGAAAAACCGTAATCAATATGAAATAATAAAATACTTATACTTAATTTATATAAAAGGTGAAGGTGAAAGTGTCGTGTCGTATATTTGCCAAATAAAATGTATTTATTATAATTCATTTTCCTGGAAGCAAATCGATGAAAAAGCATTGCTTCAGAAATTCATGTAGGTATTAAACACATAAATATTGAACACTTCTTTTTTTGCATAAGATTATGTTAACCCAAATCATTTTGCATGAGGATCAGTCACATCACATTTCCCCACTTCTATTCGTACCCGTCAAGATCTGACCGCGACTGACAAATCCTGCTCCAGGGGCTCTACTTTGAAATCAGTAATTCGAACTTCGGATCGCTCTGTCACTTTCTTGCGAATTAGTGACGCGTCGAGAGCAAAAGGGATAGCAATAGACAGGTTCGAATTACGGATTTCAAAGTAGAGCCTCAGCCGTCAAGAGATCAATGTGGATCGCTAATGGATCGCACACCGCATTAGCATTTTATGTATATTGATCTGAATTAGGTGACGTGATTAATGTCGTAGATAAAGTATTGCGTGCCGTGGGAATACCGATCGGAGAGTTACATCGATACAATGTAGTGGACATCTATCAAAATTAACATGTTGAAGATAATGATGAAACACTTATAAATGACTAGAGGACGCCCGCGACTTCATACGCGTATAATTAGTTTGCCGGTACTCCCCCCATTTCTTCCCGTTGGGGTTAGATTTTCGGAAAATCCTTTCTTAGTGCTCATTTACATCATGAAAGGAACCCCTGTACTAAATTTCAAGTTTCTAGGTACAGTAGTTTCGGCTGTGCGTTTTATATATAATTGTTGCGTTGATATATAAGTCAGGTTTGCCTTTTATATAAAGAAAGTAACTACAAGTCAAATTTTAATGGTTTATTAAAAAATGTTTTTAATCAATAAATAAATAAATGCAATGCAGCTGTAGTAGTTAGTAGAACTTCACAAGAAGCTTGCGACAGGCCGTTAGCGAAAAAACAAATCGTAAAAATGTTATGCAATTGATATAAATTCTTCTTAAGCGCTTCGCAAGCTTACGTCAGTTGCGAACATGCTTGCAGCCCTACCGGCTTACTCTCGGATTATGTTTTTAATGGTTCGTCCATTTTATTGAATCAGAAAACTCTAAATAAATAAATAAATATCAGGGGACAATGTCACACCAATTTACCTAGTCCCAAACTAAGAACTAGGCTTGTACTATGGATACTATTAGACAACGATATAAATACTACTTACATATAGAAATATAATCTTAAATACATAGAAAACATCCATGACTCAGGAACAAATATTCGCGCTCATCACACAAATATCTGCCTTTACCGAGTTTTGAACCCAGGACCGTTAGCTCTTGGATTTAACAATTGAAGCGGTTAAGAAATTAAACCAACAAGTTAAAGCAATAAACTGCAGGCGCATAAACACGTGGAATGGTTGATTAATCGTTAGCACCTTCAGGTTCCCTTTCCGGCTGCAAACCGGATGCTCTAATACGGGGCCATCTCCCTGTGTGGCCGAAACAATTGCCTTAATAAAGCCCAGCAGTGGCTGGTCGCTTTACGACCAATTTTGAATAATTACCCATCTGAGTGACTATAAATTAACTGCAAGCAACACGAAAACAGCTAAAAGTCAAATGAAGAAAGACCAAATTTGAATAAGTGATGCCGTTACAGAGACACGCCGCAATTTTGAAATATATGGGAACCGCCGAATAGTAGCCGACGAATAGGCAGTTCCATCTGTTAATTACCCGGTAACGCTTGGGTCAGACTATTAAAATGTGATATTTATTAACTTAGTTAGTTGGGCAGTTCTTTTTAATCGATTTGCTATTTGAATATTTATAATTTATGTTAATTTTGCGCTGGACGGTAATTAAACTGTCGTAAAGGCTCGGATCATTTTACACTCGAGAGTGTTTACGCCATGCTCGGTCAGAGATGTTCATTAATTCTCAGGAGGTCGAATCTCAGGAAAAATTTTGGTCACGAATGTCACGACATTATGTTGTATGTATCAAGTTATAGTACTAAAATAGTTATATTTAAATGCTATTATAAACAGTGAATACCTATGGTATGGGCCGAAAACAATATCTTAATAAAGATTTTGTCATGGAGTTTACTAATAGATCAATAGTTACAAGCATTGATGACCTTCTGGAAGAAATTAATGCTTTGAATTTAATTTCCATTGTTTTAATGGTTATCATTTTTAACCTTACACAAGTATAAACATAAATCAATTATTTACCAAAACCTTTTACACCATTTGACTAATTTACTTATTTATTCTACATATTTAATTGATGAACAAGTTTGTTTATTAATTTTTCCCAACGACTACCTACTTAGTCAATAGCGTTAATTCTGTTATCAGTAATGGGTCGTGTCGAGCAAGTATTATTGATGTCGTCGGATGTCGGAATATCCGTTAAATTTACGACATCGGTATCCGTAAAATTAACATTATTTCTCGGTTCAATTTGGTGATAACTTTTAATGTAAACTAAGAAAATCGTAGCTCTGTCTAAGTTACGATTATTCTTTTGTTAATGTGTTCTCATGCTTTTAATTCTAGCAGGAGACAGAGAAACTATACCAAACTGATTAAAGACACATAAATGGTTATAACCAATCAAAACTCTCAGGGTAAAAAAGTCAACAAGGGGGAGTTTTACCTTAATTGTACATACAGAATTAATATAAAATTTTCTTGAATTTTTTGTATTAAATCCAAACCGTTTAATCGAGCATGTTCGAACTACAACCATTTTAAATATTTTTAGCCATATTTTACTAAATATTTTAATGTATTTACCGGGGAATCTCTTCGTCATGCCATGCAATGTGTTGAACTTTATCAAAGGACTGTAATCTACGTATAGACGATCTGTATCTTAAATGTTCGATCATTTTAATCAGAGCCAATTTAAACAACTTCTTAAAACACAAACTCAAATCAGGTCCTGCTTTAATGTAATTACATCTCTACCTGTTGGTTTAACGATAGCCATCTTTATAATCGAATTCGAATCAAGATTTCATTAAGCAAATGACCCGATCGAAGCGAAGACCAAAATCAATACTTCTATCAAACCTCCGCGACATGCAAAAGGCGGTACTTCTAAACTACGCGAAGGAAGGGCCATTCGGGAAACGGGATAAATGGGATAAATCGCGGGAGGGGACGATACCATCTTATGGGATGATTAGACGGATGCCCGGGGCCCACGACCCTGTTTGGAGCAAGATTTGTTCGGGGATGGGACCCGTGGGCACTCGATTGAGATTTAAAAGGAGCTGCAGGCTACGGTCCGCAATCTTAACAGTTTGCATTTTCGCTACTTCAACGTATTTGCATACGTTATTTACATTTGGATTGTTGCGTGGCTTTGGTAAGTCATGTCTTCTTATGACCTGTGATTTGATTATTTCGGTTATTTATTCTTCAATCTTGTTAATCAGTGTACTAAACTCATTTATAAAAATAAGTTATTATAAATTACAATAGCCCTTTTGTATAAGTTGCACTTTGTGAACTTTATGGAATATTTAACTACTAACCTTTAAACCACGCCGATTATGTAGGTACCTATGAGCCCTAACTTAGTGCAGAAGTCTAAAGCTCGAATTAATAAACTGTTTTAATGCCGGTCTCAAGTTACGTCAGAAGTGACGTGTCTTGTGTGGGGCATCTCAGCCAAGATGAGATTACCAATACGGGCCTAAAAATCTGCATTGGTGTTTGTAATACCTCTTTCACAATCACCACCTCACTGGATCTAATTTACCCCAAAATCTTTTATATTTGGAAAAAATATCTCTAAAATTAAAAACAAAACCTCTAAGTTACCCACAAACTTCATATTATTGTTTCCAAAAATATTCTTCAAAGCGGTTGCTATTGCAATCCGTGTCGGGAGTAAGACGAGACACAAGATGACGCGGAACGTGACCGGGGAGCTAAGTGGGGGGTAGGCACAGGTGGGGGACCGGGCTTAAGATCGGCTATTGGATCGGTGAGTCATTTAGCCGCTTGAGTTAAAAACACGCAAAAACAGTTGGCAAAGCATTTGATGTTAATCCAAAATCTTTCGTAGCACCTTGGCCTTTTTTGCAATATGCGCTTTTGTTTTTAAGTAGGTACACTGTTAAGTTGCACCTATTCGGGAAATTTTATGAGAAATAATAATTACAGTACGGGCGTCTCATTCTTTTACACCAAATTGGAGTAAGACAGCACAGGTAATTATTGCTCATAAAATTGGCCGTGTAAGTGCACCTTTAAGTGTTATTTTAAAAAGGTATCTTTTTGCTTATTCATCTCTTATTTAAACGCCCTTTAAGTCAAAATTTGCTAATAATATAACTGTAAGTATTCAACATTTTTAAATAAGATAAATGTTGTTTTTTTGAAATAAGAACATCGAGAAATGCTTCTTCCTTGTAAAAAAATCGTTACACTAAACATATTGTTTGTATTCTAAGGACATCTTCATCTTACCCTCAAGTACCTCCTCCGAGTCCTAAAAAAACCATTTAAATGACATTTGCGTTTCTAAATCCCTGAGACCGTTTTGTATCCTCCTCGAGGCCATATCGGATAAACCGCGGCCATTTTGGATCCCGATCACGTCTTTAGGTTACTACTTCAGGGGTTTTGGTTTATTTTGAAATATTTATCGGAAAACTTTAGGCTGATAGGAAGGCATTTATTAAGTTTAAAGATGGTAAAAGTAATTTGACTCACAAAATGGATATAATGGACAGTCGATATTTGTATTAATTTATGCTGTGTTTAAAAACACAAGTTGTTAGATAGAGGAAAAACACGGATTATCATTATGTTCATGATAATGATTGTCTTGATTAGCCGCTTTACATTGGTTATTGTATTAAAAATAAATAAATACAAAGGTTTGAAGACATAGTTTGCATAATCAGTTGAAGAGATGCTGGCTCCCTAGTTATACTAGTAATCAGCATAAGCAGATCTTTATGGAACAATTGTTGAGAAGCAGTTTAGTGGAGTAACGTAGTGGGTTTAAAATAAAAACCAGAGAAGATGAAACTTTAGTAAATTCAGATTATTTTAATGGGACGGCTTCGACGAAACGGTTTGCTTTAACGCTGCAAAATTGCTAAGAAAGAGTTAAAATATATTGCGTGTATACAATTAAATTGAATTAATCCTTCGTCGGCTCTTGTGCTAATTTGTATCATTATCGACATAATATAAGACTTGAGGTGAGATCTTGATAAAATCTGATAAAATAAACCGACGGAGAGGTAAAAAATGAAAGAAAACGAGATGAACATCGTAATAAACTCTTGTATTTTACAAACGAAAATTGTAGGTTTGCGAAACGTGAGACGGATTTCTACAAACTAGAGCGCAACGAATTGCAAAATGCAGCCATTTACAATATTCAAATGCGAGACATGGATATGTTTAAAATGCAGTGGGAACGTTAAGTGTTAGAGACGACAGATCCCGGCAACTAGTCCCGTTCCATCCATCGGCGATGTGGGCCAAACCGGTCCGCGCACTCGCTAATTGACGTTCGACAGAACACAAACACGATCACCCTTCACAATGCAATATCAGACAAAATACAATGACCCAAGACTGTTTTTAAGTGCTTCGAGAAGGTTCTGAATTCGCGAAAGCATTCGACAAAACCGCGCCGTAAAAGAAGCCGTGCAAACCTCGAACAAAAAGGCAATGGATATTGATCTGTTGTTCGCTGGAAATAAAATTCAGTTCATTGAGTGATCTTTCAACCCTTGTCACGTTTATATCATTGAAAAACTGGTGCAGATCGTGAGTTGCACAAGGACCTATCATGGGTCACGCTTTATTTTACTTTATGACTTAATTTCAAGGGTCAGGGTTTAATTTGTATTACAACGGGCGCGGTTGTTGTGTTATTTTATCAAAAGTGCAGCGAGCCGGAATGCCCGTTGCAAGAACCTGTCTTTGGCCTCAGAAATGCATTCGGAGCTTCGTTAAATTCGCAAGGAGCTTGTTGACAAGTCGTCAAAGTGAAGCGCTGTTTTGGGTTCGTTTGATCCTTATTTAATCGTATTAATTTGAATATCTCGTAAAGTGATCGTAAAATTAGGAATTTTAATGTTCGCAAAAAGCTAATGCTATCACGTTTCTGAAATCACTCACCGTTTTATGGGTATCTGTCACTTGTTTTCGCAAGAGATTTAAAATTTAATAAGTTCCTAAATTTAATTAACTAAATGTATTAAAAATAACAAGCAACGTTTTATATTAAGCACTTGTGATACTACCCCATTAAAAGTAATATAAGCACTTAAATTTCATTCCCCTATAACACAGAAACAAAACAGAAGCAGTAGGTCATTTGCATCCAGAAACAATTAATTGTATAAAACATCGCAGCTAATAAAGAACAAAGGGCAGAACCAAACCCACGTCCCGAGGGCCCACTTAATGCTATTACTAATTCACTGGACAACCCACCAAGTTAACCAAATTACCTTTCCAACCGAATTTCACCCCAAAATACAGGAATACTTGTGGAATTTTCCGCATTTTTCCGCTGAAAGTGGCTCTTGAGTTGCGATTGTCCGGTTTTGTGGTGCGACTCGTATCTAGATGGGTCCGGAGTGTTTTTTAATCCGTAATGGCCGGTGGCGCGCTGATAAGGTCGATGATAAATGGCTGGTCAGTGGCATCGGAGAGCGGTGTGGAGGAGGCTTGTTCGAGGTAATCGCTGCTACTTCGAAGGTAGGATTATCATTCTGTTCAATTAAGGAAACGATAAAGTAATTTACCAATATTATCATTTTAAATTTCAACATGTATCAAAACTTCAGGAATGGGTAACGTAATTTTGATGATTTAAAGACAAACGTTTTATTTACTTATTTTGTGCTTATTATTTAGATCGCAGGCATAGAGGAAAATGGGTATGGGAATCATATTTTTATGTCTCTTTTTCTTGTGATTCGCTCTTGTCGGTGGAGTAATTTCCAATATTCTCTTCTCTCTGCCAGTTCCTTGATCTCTTTATACGACACGACATGCACCTTCTTCTTGATTTTGGTCCATGTAGATTCTTTTTGGTCTTCCTCTGCTACAAGTAAAAAAAACTTCGAAACAAACAAGTCGCCAACCTTCTCCAAGTCGGTTAAGTAAAACCGCATTAACGAAAGACCCAAACACGCCTTGCGTGATGAATGGGGCCCAGGCACGTACGGGAGTCGATCCGGCGACCCGCGGCTTGTCCGAGGGGCACTGTGGCACATTAAGGTTATCCGGGTTCCCAATCTCCGCACAATCCCGAAGCCTTGCGACATTTATGTGACGGATTTTTGTTTATTTCGTGAATAATAACATTTTGTTGTATCGTTTATCCGTCCGACTCCTTTATCTTTGCCATAGTTATTGTTATTGCTATTGTTATCATTACTGTTAAATGTTGCTGTTTACCTTTGTTTACAATCCCTTTATCATTATACATATAGGGCAAAAGACGTCCGCCGCTGTACACGGCGACATAACATAAGTCTTCCGCAAGGATCTCCACGTCCGTCGGTTTTGTGTTATTCGCATCCGTCGGTAACAATGCCTTGATTGCATAGTGAGTTTGTGACTGTTCGCAATAGGACTTAAATTATTTTCGATTTTACCATTGAGATGATAATTCTTAGCGAGTTATAAATTGATTCATCTTCTTGCATTTATACGGCGAGCAACTCCGGCTTAGCTCGCTACTTATTTCTGAAATTTCAGCTTCTACCTTACAGTGAAATTCCCACTTATACCATAATTTACCCACTTTCATAATTACCAGGACATAAACCACGTGCTGTCGACACTGTGCCGTGCGGGAATGCTCTGGTCTCCCCCGGGACTTATTAGTCCTCGTCGCTGATATTATCACGTCGGGAAGTCAATATGACTTGTACTAATTTGAAGTCGTTTGGGTTACGCTTATGGCTGGTCCCCGAAGTATTGTTGTTGTTAGGGTATACCAAACGGCAGGAAGTATTTCTGTAAACCTGCATTACCTGTTATTACATCGTCTATACATTTAAAATTCCTTACAGCCCATAATGCACTGAACCTAGAGACTAGAAATTTGAAAGAACTACTCGTTGGGTACCCAAGGAGGGCACTTGAAAAAGGTTTTTTTGTAAATCGACCTCGTTATAGAGTCCGACGGGAAGAAATAGCTGGAGTAGTGGAAAATCAACAGAGTTTCGGGTGTGCTCTCGTTATAGATAATTCTCCAGCCGTGGTTGTTTATTTATTTGTAGATGTCGTCTATGTTTGGTTAACGTTGCTTCTTGTTCAGCGGGCCTAGTATGGCTGCGTCTATATCGCGTGTCAAATATGGATAAAGCTTCCGTCACTCTCGGTCTTATTTACGTGTCAGAAGGTCAGAAGGTGACGGATGCCTTATCCAAACTTTTTCACGCGATAAACGCAGCCATATTAGGGCCCCTGGGTAGAGTATGTTTATCTATTCTTCTTAAAAATAGTTTGTATCCTGGAGATTGTCCCAATCTAAATCACACTTCCACTGAAAGAAATGTATGTAAGAGTCGGCAAAATCGATGCTGAAATATAATTTTATTGCGATTATAATTTTAATTACAACTGATAATTAGCAAAAACGGGACAAGTTGTGTCTTATATCACTAAACCTTTCTATAGCCGTAAGAAAAAGCCTCATCCTAAAACCACGTTAAAGCAGACATAACTCTGATTTCCCCTTCATCTTGCCAGTTCAACATAATGACGCTATTTTTGTCAACATAATGTATCTGGAACAAGACGCGGGAAATGTCGTGCCGATGGTTTCTTTATTCAAATCGCGTCACTCGGGGGTTGGGGGTTAAGGGAGGGGCGATAATAGCTTCATCGAATATATTAGCTGCAGATGGAGATGTGTGCGTTTTCACCCAATTTCTCTGAGAGAATAAGCTTGGAATAATAAAGGAGTAAGCGTAGATAAGACGCATTCTGCGAACGTTATTTTTATCGAAAATGTATAGGATTGAAGTGCTGCCGGACGGTTGCAAAGTCTTTTACGTTTGTTAGCGTTATGCATCTTATCGGTGTCCTCTGCTGTTATTCATATAAAAAACCTACAAATTATTATAATTTTATCATCGATATGCGCGTCGCGTTTGCTTGTACATATTGCAGTAAGGTTTTCTACGCAATACAGGTGTAATAAGATCGACCGTCGATACGAGTAAAATCGTAACTAAATTTAAGTGTTTTTTTGACTTTTACAGGGAGAGTTAAGTGAAAAAAGATCTACAAAACTGTATTTTTACATTTTTGATACATTGAGAAATAAAAAAAATACCCAATTTCATAACATTGTATGTCGAGGTTCATCAATAGTAATCCACTATTACATTAAGAGAAAATCATTGTAACTAGACTTAAGAATATTTTTTTACCCGAAATCGCTTCCAATTGCCGCGATCACAGGCCAGTATCATCGCATAAATAGTTACGATTTTAATGTGCCAACGTTTTACCAAGTACAGAGCACGTAAATGTGGTTAAAATGTTACTCTACTTTAAGAGCTCGCGCTATGGGTGTTTCGGTTTTGCGCCTAAATTGATTTACTATGATTTTACTGGCCCGTTCCTTCCATTTGCATTTTTTGCCTCGTAAAATTAATTTTGAAGACGGTTTTTACTTGCACCGTGTGACGTGGATGTAGGCGCACGTCTGTTTATGTGTATTGGAAATATTTTTCTTTTTTTTGATTGAGTGTTAATTACTAAAATTAATATGGAAAAGTTCCACTGAATTTAGTTATGAATGAAGAGTGGTGGAAGTACCCGTAAGAACAAAACTATTTACCTATTGCGATTATATTATAAACCTGTTTAATTAATTAAAAGGTTAATTGGACCAAATAAGTAAAACTTTTACTGTGTAAATCGCCTACTAAGTAATACTAACTGATTTTTTTTTCGAATATTAAGTATTCTGGTTTTGTTAGTGAATACCTACTTTCTTTAGTAAGGTAAAAAGTCGCTAGAGTACGTGAAGAGAAACAATAAAAAAAAATATCCAACCGGTATTTCGTTACTATTACTTAAAATGACTTTTTTTTGTAAAAAGGCCCGGATGTGTATAGTATTGCATAGCTATACGTATTTAACGTTTGTTTGAGCGTGATTTGAAATATTTCAAAGGATTATTAAAAAGCTACTTCACCGATTTGAAAAATTCTTTTGAAAAAAATAAGTCTCATACTTCTAAGATAGTAAGTTATTAGATACAACGCACTATAACTTTCACGCTAATTGCGGAAAACTTTAAAATTGTGCTTATTTTTTGACAAAATATTAGTTAGGTAGGGTAGGAAAGTATTAAATAATATAATCACTAAAAAGGGCAAAATTAAAAATAAAATAATTAAGAAAAGAAGGAACCAAAGGAAGGAAGG
The DNA here is from genome assembly GCA_948252455.1 of Acleris cristana. Taxonomy (NCBI): domain Eukaryota; kingdom Metazoa; phylum Arthropoda; class Insecta; order Lepidoptera; family Tortricidae; genus Acleris; species Acleris cristana. Next base: position 15,738,648 of record OX411786.1, on the reverse strand, counting down.
GTTAAACAAACTGAAGTCGGCGTTTTAGAATATTTTAACCAAAAAGCCGACTTTAGTCTGACTTAGGACGCTTTGAATTAATGATTTTGTTTGGAGTCGCTTCATTGTTTTTAAACATTTTTAATAATTAAATGAAATTATTAGGAATTAAGTTTTCTCCGTGTCAGTTGAGCGATACCTGAACACTATAGAGACTTTTACAGAAACTTGCCTCACTCAAATGAAACTGAACAAAATACTTTTGAAGATTAAGATTCGCTAGTAAACTCATCCTCCCATATGTAATGTAGTTACGTAATATTTAATTATATAGTTACTGTCAATTGGAAATAAAAACATAACTACTTTATTAAGTATTAATGATATTGATCATCGATGAACACATAACATACTTAATTGAACTTTCATAAAGTTATACGTACCTGATCTATTATTTTATCATTGTGATCTCTTTGAAGAAGAAAGGTAATTAAAATAGTTAATTAAAGTAGTCAAAATACTAAATATTAGCACTTAATAGTGCCAAAGTGAAAGTTTATGTTTTGTTACCCATTTGTTACTAAATAATTTGATTAAGCCAAAGCAAGTGTTGATGTTTATTTATTAATTGCTATTTAGCTGGCAAACAGATTAGTCCTGAAGTATCTAAGTACTTACCACCCTCTACTTATTGAGGGTGGTAATTACCAAATTATGGTGTTAAAGTACTTTTATTGTTTCTTAAGTATTATTTATTAAATAAAAAGTTAAAAAATGTTAAAACTATTTTGTACCTAAATATTTTTTATTCTTTCAATATTCAGTAAAAATATTTTTTTAATGAACAATTATGATAATTGGCAATTATCTACTTGAAACTAATACAATTCACTGTATAAATATATATTTTTTATATTTTCTAACCGGAGTTACTATATTTTAAGTCATAAAATACAATAAAATAGCCGCGAATCTGTTGCAAGTAACATGGTTTCTTTAGATACGATGATATTTGCCTAACAAATAATGGCAAAACTAAGAGCTGTAAGATGGTATTGTAATATACAATAATACTCGATAGTCGATAACGCAAAATACGTGATCGTAACTCGATCTAAAATTTAAAATAAACAGTTTAGAAAAAAAATGAAAATTTAAAATTAAAGAGCACCAAATTCTGAGAAACATGATATGTACATTTGTACGAAAACATAAACTAATAAGTAAAATATCGCGGTTTGAAGTTGCAAAATACGTTTTTTCGCTCTCCTGAAAACCTCTGTTTTGTAGTTACGATTTTACTCGTATCGACGGTCGAGATGATAAGTTCCTGAAGTACAAAGTCTCTAACCTATGTTTTTTTTAGGACAAGAATAATTAAATAATATTTCGTCCTTTAAATTTCTCTTAAATTTAAAGGACTTGTCATTAAGTTTTTTTTTCCGGACAAAGTATTCAAAATGATAGAATTCTCAACACTGCTTAAATTGACTAACGATAAAAATCCCAGAGGAGAGAATCTAATTCCTACTTTATGCAAATGATTCCACACGTATCATTACGTCTAATAAACTAGGCGGTCACCATTGACGGCTCGATGGGCGGGCGTAATGGACACTCGGCGGTAATAGATCGGTTATAACTTAATTAAAAACATAATTGCAGGTATTGAATATATTGCAGCTTACTACTCGGTGATCTTTAATGAAAATAGGCAACTTTTCTACACCATCTAACATGGTAACTGACAAGTTTAAAGACGAAACATGTCTTCCTAGAACACCTACCTATTCACTTGAAAAGATGCGGTCATAAGGTCTCAGAAAAATGTATTTGTTTGTTTGTTGTGTACAATTTGTGTACACAACAAACAAACAGGGCACAGCAAAGTCCAAAGGAGAATTTGTTTTGGCTAGAAATTGATTTAGTACTAAATCTATATGGTGGGAGGTAAAAAAGAAGTGAGTTTAATTCTTATTAAACTAAAGCAACACGGTCGTCGAACAGAAATTAGAAACAACGTGGTAAAAAAGCGCTGCTAGTTTGTTCAACTGAAAGCGTAAAACCTAAACTATTTCTTACTTAGTTACATATCTGTAAATCGGTATTACACATTTTATTTTATAGTCTAGGTACAATAGTGTAGATACGACTCGACAGGCTTCCTACATATTCGTCTGGATCACTTATACCTTCCACAGAACACCCTAACTTTCAGGAAATTGGAACCCTTTTAAACACGATTTCGGATTCCTTGCCAACAAGTTTGAAATACAGTCGATAAAAAACAGGGCGATTCTTATATCGAGTGGCATAGCAATGGGATTAGTTTGGCAGTTCCCTGTTAAACAGTAAGGAGTGATTTCTTTGACTACCTCTACGGTAAGTTGATCTTTTTGAGTTTATATGATTCGACTAGATTTTATCCTACCATTTCAAATTTATAAACCCTACCCGTACCCGTGTGGTTGCTGGGTTAGAATATGCCACTACACGTCTTCCTGTGGATGTCGTAAGAGGCGACTAAGGGAATATAGGCTTGTAGTAAGGCGATGGGCTTGCAACCTGTCACTAATACGCCGATCTAAGCCTATTTGTGATAAATGTAGTTACTGAATTATCAACAAGTTTTTAATGTTGTAGGTAATTCTGTGGCTCTGCCTACCTCACAAGGTATGTATGTATGTACGTACCTAATCCACTTAGTTGATCGTAAAAAAACCTTCAAATTAAGAAGTGCTTTCATAAATTGGTTCTATAAAAGTTCTATTAACCCCCTTAATGTTTTTGTGTTTTCAATATTAGAAAAGGCCAGATGCTCATCAAAACCAAAACGTAAATAATGAATCCGGATATGAATTTTGTCGAAGTCGAATCGTCTTCCGTAAACAGTTCAAACCTTCATTCCCGTAAATTGTAAATGCAAACTAGGCACTCCGGCGGCGGCCATTTTGGCTGTTTACTGCTCAATGCTAGAGCGACAAAGTAAGACGACAATAAAACTTCTTACTCAAGGAAATCAGAGAAATTCTACCTCTACAGATGAAAATCACCAACTGCCTTCGAAAAAACTACCATATTATAACACATTTAATTATTGCGGCTCCATTTATTCTTGTATTTAAAGTGACGGTGATATTAAAATGCAATTACCTAGGTACGCATTTTTAAACTCATATCATAACTTTACTAACAAAAGCCTTCTTTTGTTTCAGGTAATTCTCCCACGGACCAATTAACGCGCAGCTGTTCTAGCGGACAGCCAATCAGCGCGCAGCATCTCGTAACGCAGCGCGGGCGCATGCAAATGAGCCAATCGTGCGCGAGCGTGAACTGTCGCGATTTATTTGCTACAATTTTGGAGTTACACTGGTCAGCGTTCTGGGCGGTCAAGAGCGTTTAATTTTAAACTATCACTGATATAAAGTAATGTCGCGCATGGCACTAGTTAACTTTGGCGGGTCACTTGGCTCCTGATAACCAACCCTTTGTCGATATTCACTTCATAGATTGGATCATTTTATCAAACGCTATTTATAGCTGAAACCGTGATATTTTCAGGATATTTTAAACAATAAATATGTAGGTTAGGTTAGGTTACATTGGTGCCTACCATAAAAAATACTTTTATAAAATTAAAATTCTGCGCAATGATATAATGTTGGTTGAAAGGTGTTTCGATAAAATAATAGCAACCCCTTGATAGTCTTAAAATTAATTAAATCCCTCCCGAGAATTATTTCTTGTAATTCAAAATAGGTACCTACCAAAAAAAACTTTATAATAAAGTCGCAACTCAAAAGGTTTTAGCCGCAGCGCACTCGGTCGCAACAGGTTCCCGTATGTTCCCCTTATTTATAGCAGGGCAGGACGGAGGGCGCGATAATCCGGAGATTCCCCGAGATTTGCGACTGAGGGCTTTACCGTTACCGCGCCCTCGCTAAGTGCTCCGGGTAATGAGGAGGATAGTGCGAAACCAGCTGTTGATAATGAACCCACTTTTGCATACAGTGATAATGCAAAACTTGACAATTACAGTGAAGCGAATAACTTCTCCATTAGCGCTCAGAAGGAAAGGAAGGAGACTGCTGACGAGACTTCTGTTTCTGCGTATCGAGCCAAAAGTATCTTAGGATTGATGTGTCAGTTGGTTCAATTATATACGTTGCTGTCCGATTTTTTTGTTTACCAAAACCGGTAGCTTTTTTTATATTAATGCATAATTTCATTGCTGTACCCACATTAGTTAAATTAAGTCAAAATTATGAACAATATGAGTTTCAATCAAAAAATTACTTTCGGAATTTTTAAATTTGGGATGTCAATTTGTCACCCAGAAAATGTGCATCCTTATAATAGGCATGGCTATAAAACCTAGATTGTAACGAGGAGAAATGAAATATTAAAGCATCAACCTAGTGACCTTTATACGCCTGATCCGATATATTATAAAAAGGTTTATTTGTGGAGACCCTTTAAGAAGAATGATTAACCGAACCTACAACACCTTAAGGCTAGCAATTAAAGCAAATTACCAGCTCCTTTAAATGTAACCTGTATCAAGTGTATTGGGTGCATCTGAGTCTAGCCGGTTGGTCGAGTGCAACGCTCGGCTTAATGCGGCACTAAACCTGTCGTGCATTCCTTGTACTTGCATATGAAAGAGTTCTCTGGTTTGGAAAGAGATTAATAATATTGGCATTGCGCTATAATTTAGGTGTAATCGTTGTTTTTCGTTTATTGTAACCTGTTATTTTCAGTTTTCATTCTCCTATGTGACTGAAGTGTACAATTTGGTTTAGTTAGTGGTCAGTAATCAGATTTGGCTACGCACGAAAATTTACTTTTAAAAGTAAGGATTTACTTACTTGAAGACTAATCCTGGTCACGGCACCAAAAATGTTCAAGTACTAGTATTAGGTATTATTTTGATTATGTGGAATCACTTGTAATGTTATTGTTTGAAAAAATGTGAAATAAATAAGTATTAACAGTACCTAGAAAATAACTTTAACAGTATAAATCTATACCTACAACCATTTTAGAAAATGTTAGGGTCCGAAGCACCAAATGTTTTTTAGTTAACTATTTCAACGATCGGTAAATAAACGTAATTGAAAACAAACTTGTTCATAATTGAACTAATAACTTGTAAAAATAAATCACGATGTGTTTAGCAAAGCAAAGTGCAACCGGATAATCTTTTCACTTCATTATTCATGTAAACGCATACGTCTTGCAACTTGCTATAACTATTTAGTCGCATTACTATTTAATCAATCAATGCTCATCAATACCTTTCCTTAAAACTTATACAAAGTAAACGATCAGTAAAATCTCACTCTTATGTTAAACGACATAAAGTCCAAGTAAAATAATCAAAACTATAAAGCTACAGTATAATAATTAACAGACACAACTTGCAAAAAATACTACTTCAAATTAAATCCTAACGCGCGTTAATAAAGTTTAAAGCGGATCTAAACTTCTCTTAGATTTATGTCACTTCTTATTAGATCCAGTGAAATTTGAACAAGAAACATTCGTTTGCGAGCGACGTATAAGGCAGCGTAGTCCGGTCACGTCCCGCTAGATGTCGCTGGCAGCACTATAGCATAATTAATTATGTCGTCAATGTACAACTCCCGAGTTACAAGGTTTGAACGTTTTTCTTTAAATGAATACTGCTTACTATTAGTGCATACAGAATTTATTTATTAAATTTGTAAAGGAATTTATATTTATTTTTCCTGTCTATGGTTTGTAAAGATTGTGAACAAATTATGAAACATGAAGTATTAATTGCAATTGTGTTATTACGTTCCGCATTTAAGTAATTTGAAGCCTTAATTAGTAAGTAACATACGAAGGATATTTGATAATTATTTTGAAAACCGCTCTAATATTGTAAAGATTCAATATAATACAGCAAATAACTAACTAATGATGATAATTTAAGAACCTTACGTGCAAAATAAAATGTTTATTTTCTAGAATGTTTTTCCCAGATAACAGCTTCAAAAATCTGCAATGCTCAAGTTAAACAAGTATAAGATGTTGGTATGTTTGCCGCAGTTCGCACTGTAAAAACATTTTTATAGCTGCCAGTCGGATTACCGACCACACACTCGTATATTATGTGCTATCTTTCGCTCATTATAGTCAGTCCCTTCCTGCGATTACCTATACTGTAAGTACTCGTACAAATCAGAGTATTAGCTCAAATGCCTTATAAGTTTTATGTGCGTGCCGAGGTTTCTAGACTGGTTTCTGGCTGGGTTTCAGATTTATTGTAGTAAAAACTGATTTAATAGCAACATGCCAACAGCTCAAGTTAAGATCTAAAACTAGACTATTACTTTTTGTGATTTTTCTACCCTTTGAGTTTTTAGCATGAATTTTATTTTTCAAATGCTTAAGGTGAGTAAATTTTGAAAATCTTTTGTATTCCGTTCATAGCAAACCTAAAAACTGTTATTCCAAAGATGATCTAATGAATGCAACTTCAATATTACAAAGTTACAGAATCTAGAAAAAACTAAAGCCATTTACAATTCCAAACCTATAAATTTATAACTGTCAAAGTGCCATCTTCTTTACAAACTATCAGCACGCGAGCTCTGGTACCCTGTCGCACTACATTGTAGCGTGGTAATGGATGAGTCAATTTGTCAAGAGGTGGATTGAGTGATAGAGACAGCCGATGACAAATAAGGTTTGATCGACGTGACGGGCAGACATGGCGACGGTCTTTATAGGTGTAGTAGGGTTACACTAGAACTATATAAATACAAAAATATCATTGGCTCTTATTTATTATTTTTAAACCATGGAGAAGGCATACGAACGCACCTGATGGTAGGAGTAAGTGGGTTTCAAGGTCTATCTTACTATCTCAAGACTATACAGTCTTGACTGCAATACTGAGACAGCATTAGCTTTGCAAACCGTGATGAATTGGATGGAATGCTACTAATAGTAATTTGACCGGGTGTCTTATCCCCACACCGGAACACAACGCTCCGAACACTGCTGCTTGACGGCAGGTTAAAGGATGAGATGGTGCTAGCGAGTGCGTAAAGTATCGTATTATATAGGTATAGAAATTTTGGGTCTAGTGCAAAAACAAACGAAAACAAGAAAATTTATTATAATACTTGCTAAGCAAACCTCATCTATTGGTTCTTTATCTTTTTTCAAAATCTTTATAAAAAACGGATTTCACGCAAGTTTCAAAGTGTTTAAGTTTAGCGTAATTGTAACGCGCATGTGTTAAGAATTAGCCCTACTGAAGACAGTAGGGTTAATCTTAACACATGCGTTAGATACAATTATTGCTCTTATGTTGCTGAGCGGTATTAAAAAAAGTGGACCTAGTTATGGACAAAAATAGTCAACCGTTTACTTTTCCATTTTGCTGTGCGTTTGATGGACGTCACATGAATGTGAACCTACCTTTTTGTAGTTCCATCCTTGAATACTTGTAATGTGACATGCAATAAACCATTTGAATTTGAATTTGACGTACTGTATCTTAAAAATAATAGTTTTTTTAACATTTAGAAAACATTAATTAGGAACATCGATAAGTTACCCGAGAATAATAAATGTCGGTTCCAAATATTCAAACCATGGTCAGATTTGGTTACTTCATTGATATCAAACAAATGTTATATATAAAACGTGTCAAACTGAGTGCTGAAGTAACTAAATCTGTCTGCGGTTTGGATATTGAGAACGGACATTACTTTACACGATTACTATAACTCGGAAACTTAGCCCGATATTAAACTTGCAAAATAGGCATTTGCTCCATAATCCATGAGCACGTCACCGGGCATACGGCTGAAAAACGATCTCTGTCAGCCGACTGTTTATTCCCTCTAATATGAATAGTGGTAATGTTGGTATTACTACAATCTAGTCGTGACTGAATCTACTTAATACATGATAATGGAATCTTCTATGATGAAACGTCTCCGTTTAAGACATCAAGAGTGTTTTGCTTAAGGATCCACAAAGATAATATTTTGTTCTCTGTAAATATTTAATTGAAGGGTAATTGCCAAATAAACTTAAGGGGAGGATTATAAAACAATGGTTAGACCTGCTATCTTGTATGGATCAGAATGTTGGGCCGCGAAAGGAATGAATGAAAGGCAATTGCATGCAGCTGAAAAGAGAATCCTAAGAGAGATGTGTGGTGTTACACAAATGTATAGAATAAGAAATCAGTATATAAGAGGAAGTCCGAAAGTGACACCGATGACTGAACAGTTGTGTCGGTTGTCATGGTATGGGCATGTAATGCGGAGGAATGAGGAAAATATCGTCAGGAAAGTTCCGAGTATGAATGTGGATGGCTATACGAGTAGGGGAAGACCAAAGAAACAATTGATGGACTGTGAGAAAGATGATATAGCTAGAAAGGGAGTGACTGCCGAGATGACGACTAATAGAGAAGTATGGGAGAAAAAGACATGTTACGCCGACCCCAAATAAGTTGGGATATGGGCAGGAGAATGATGATGATGGTAGTTGCCAAATCAACATCAAATAACCAAAATTCTTTAAGAAATGAGATTTATATGTTGCCGTACGAAGCGTAAGTAGTGCCATAGACAAGATGCATTTGGCGAACGTTAGGATTATGTAAATTCCACAGGCAAATTCAATACACAGTCAAGTAGACAGTCTTCGACCGTCGTTTACTTTAGCGTTATGCATCGTGACTTCTGCAATGTATGGGATGGTTGAGTGCGAAATACAAATATGCGTTAGAAAGGGAAGCACAGAGCAGACACGTTCGACCTATGTACCTAAACACTGTTATTCTAGGATAAGCGCTTTCTTTACCTGTGGCCTTAGACAAGCCAGTTAACGATAACGTAAACGACTTGCGAAAACTGCCTAATGTATTATAGGATTGACCATAAGCACTCGACGCAACTGTGCGGCAGCTTACGTCAATCCATTTTCGTTAACGACAGCGCTCTCGCAATGCATCTTATCTAGGTCCACTGTTATATATTCTCTGCAATAAGGTACTCAAGCAGGTATATAATAGTTCAATTGTATTCTATCACCCCGTCTTACAGCTATTGAATGCTACCGCGACGCAGAACAATAGCCGCTAAGGGCACCTCTGCTCCGCCGTATGCTAATGACGGGAATCGAACCGATGCTATCCGCGCAGTTGTCCGTGGGAACGCGAGGCTTCCTGACTGTGCCTAACAAATTGTTGGAACACTTTGGATTTGCAGTTATACAATTTGTTTGTGTTTTCAAATTGATAGTTTTAAATATATACTTATTCATTTCATACTCAACTGTGAACTATAATATTATAATAATGGCCCAATGTCCGCGTCTACGGACTATAAACTATCACTACTAGCGCATAGATCAAGTTAACCGTGTTAACCTGTGAAAGTAACAAACAAACACACTCTTGCTCAATATATAATAATTCGTTTGAGAGCTCACGGGTGAAAGGGTTGGTGAATCAACGCCCTTTATTCTCTTTCAGAACTAACTTATTAGAACACGGACTAGCTTATTCTCCGCGAACAAAGTTGCAAGACCAACAGTACCACAATAATTTAAGTCTAGCCCACAAAACAATAATAAATCTGCGGCTAACAAGACCTACCAGAGATTTAATAACTGGGTAGTTGTTGTAGGTTGCACCGACTGGAAATAGGTTTAGACCGCCACTACTGATTGCCATTAAACTAAATTACTTAGTAAAAGTCGTAGTGGGCGGGTCTAGAAACCTCCGCAAGTGACACAGTTACGTTTTTCCGTTTTTAATACCGCTCTAAATTTAGTAATGAAAGAAAATAACAGGTATTACTAGTTACGGTATGATTGAGGAAATTGATTAACGTAATTGATTAAATCAATAAAAGCTGTCTAATGGCCCACAGTCTCGTTTTTTGTTCGACTCGAACTGCATTGCTTAGCATTAGCTTATTTGCTTTCATCTGCGCTTTTATCGCTATGCATTGGAGTCAATCCACTTTTTAGGGTTCCGTATTCAACACGGAACCTTTTTAGTTTTGCCATGTGCTATTAGCCCATTGGAACCCTGACCCACCATAGAACTGTGTCACAGTGACGTTATGATTCAATTCGTATGGAGTGAAAAAACCAATTGTTTTATCATGTCACTGTGACACCTGACACCGTTCTATGATGGGTCACGGTTCCAATGGGCTGACGGTACATCTGTCCGTCTGTCCATCTGTCCGCGATTTAACTCTAAGACTATTGGTACTACAACGCATAGTTTTAGGTACATTAAATTGGAATGTATGTACTTACGTATGGAAGGTACCCGAAAATTAACTTTTTGTTCAACGTTTTTCGGAATATAACACAAAGAGTATTTGCGTTTGCCATACAATACGATAAGTAAAAGCTATTCTTAGAAAGGGGATTTCTGGAATTCAACGAAACGCAATTTCACTTTCACGGTGGAACGGTAGAGCGAGATTAAAGGTGAGTTGGCATTTTATCTTGCTGACGTCACTGAACGGGGAAACTTGTATGTATGTATGTATGTTAAACTAAGTTTTTTGCTCTAATTCCTGCTTATCCTTGCACTCTAAACCATTTACTAGCGTTGGATTTGATAAAACTAATCTAATTGGGAACTTAAAAAAATGTGCATACTGAAAGGCGTTATATGTGTTACCATGAATTATCAGGGCAGTTTCATCAGAATAAGTAATTTAATTATTTCCATCATCTTGCAAAATCTTAGACATTCACGGCACAGTGTTTCCACGCCACGCAAACAAATCACGCTCAATGGTACTTAATGATCTTACCATTCGTCAAAATTAAATAACAATTGGCACAGATCATTATTATAAGCTAGGAAAAGCGTGGGACCAAGGATACTGCCCCGTGGAACGCCATGAATACACAACAAATATATAAACGATATTTTCAAGAAAATAATATAGTTTAATACATTATCTAAATGGAATAGGTAAGTATTGACAGGCTCGGTGACTCAATATCCAGTATCCATGCTGCCCACTGCGCCTGCGTGGGTTCGAAAGTAATTAAAAGTGACACTTCGCGGGCCCCGTCACCTTTCGGCGGACACGGCGGTGTTAGGAAGCCGGCAGTCGGCGATAAACCAGCCCCAGCACTCGCGCGCAGGTTCGCGGCGTTAATTGCGTTTGCGCAACTATTTGTGGCGCGCGGTGCTTGTGTAGTGTGTAGCTTTCGGTTTTACTTCGACATGTGGGCTTTGGTTACGTTAGAAGGAATTATTTTAGGTTGAGCGATAACTTATTTCGCATTGCCCATTAATTACTCTGGCAATGAAACACAAATTTATAATCCATTATTATACTAATATTTGATTAATTATCGAATCAGAACTTTTGATTGATTGCTGATTCACGTTAGATTAATAAGGACAGGGGCTCTATTTTACTTGGTAAAACAATAGTGCTGTTAACATGTTATCGTATTGTTTTTAACTCGGCTGCCATTACTGTCAAGTAAATAAGAGCTACCTATCATAATACGTGTTGTCATATGAGAACAAATTTTGTGTTACCAAGTAGAATAGAGCCCTTCTTGGCAACTATTTATCTCGAATCAACTATAATCATAGTGAACGGAGTGAAGTCACGCGTATAAGCTGGGCTTAGCAATATTTATTGATAACACAACAAGTTTTATCGCATAAGTATTTAGGGCTTAGCGCCCTCCTTTATTTACGTTATAATTAAATTTGCACATTTAAAATCGCATATTCGAACTAGAAAAACCACTTCAAAATTTTCTGCCTTTTTTCCGCCGCCCAAACCCCTTATCTCGCGGCCGCCGTCGAGCGGCAGCTGCGCGGCGGCTGGGCGGGCGGCGCTCGCTCGTGGCAGCACTCGGCAACGAGCCGCGGCGCCGACCGCCCGCCCTACGCCGCCCTACGCCCTAACTCGGTGGCGAGACATACGAAACTACTAAAACTTCGAAACGAGTTTTGTGACTTAAAAAAATGTTGTTTCATTTACTGTAAATTAAAAGCAGTTTGTGACTCAGTGATTGCACATGGATATATTTTTTATTATTCGGTTGTTTTTTGTCGAACTGTTGTGTTTGTGTAAACAGAGTTTTGTGTTGAGCTGTGATTTGGGATTATTTGCAGATAAAGTACAGGTTAGTATGTGTCAGATTGAGCGGTTACAATTTTGTAATCCATGCTTTTTCAATGTTCCTTCTTAAAAGTATACTATTTACTAGGTTTACTGTTAAATAACATCAAAATTACATAAACACAACCCTTTTCTTTCTATTTTTTTGCAATAGCAGTTGTTTCTAAAGATAAGTAACACAGTGTTAATTTTTCAATACATAAACAACAACAACCGTTATAAAATAATTAAGTATTTAAGAATAGTGCATAAGTGGTTTCTCAAATTGTTTAAGTCTTATAGTTACATCTGATTTTGATTCAACTTTGTGTTCGTTATATTTAAGATCGTGACCTTACGATTCGCCGATAATTATTACGCAGATTGTATTGTATCGTTTCGCAGAATTTTCATTTTTCTGCTGAAGTCTTATTGTTTTCAGATTATTTTAAGCACGGGTTACGTAGGTTAGTTTAGGTTAGATCTGTGACCACCAAAAACTAATCTGGAAATAATAAGGTTTCAGCAGAAATTAGCTTTCTACGAAATGAAAATTCTGCGAAACAATACAATCTGCGTAATAATTATCAGCGAATCATTAGGTAACCGTTTAAGATAAAACCGATGAATACAAACGTTTTTTACCTTTGATATTCGACTAATATTATTATTTCGTTTTAAATACTTTACAAAAAATCCCCTTTAATTACCGAAAACATAAAGTACTTATATTTAAACAAAAGGCTTTGCATTTAATTACTGCTCGGGCCGAACACGACCCCTAATTGTCCTTTTCTCGCTGCCACCGTTCAGTTAATTAAAACTTTCAGGTTTACTTAACTCCGCGCAAAGCCTCGACTGTTTAAACCTTTTTATGAAATTAAAGTGTATTGTCACCCTCGTGCTTGTTGAAATTTTAAACACCAAATTGCTAATTATGGTGAATGAAGCTAATAGAGGAACGTGCTAACATATTTTTACGATACTAAACGTTGTCAACAACGTCGTAAACTGTTAAAACAATTTACCTAATGTTACAGTAGGTGGGAACTTAAATAATTAGGTATCGGAATGTTTCGTAGATAATGATGAGATATAGCTATTAGGCTGTAGATTATATTTCAACACTAACATCACTTAAAACAAACTAGAGGTCGATAACGTTGAGGAATTAATAAAAAATAAAATTTTAAGTACTTTTCACATGTTTTTTTTTATTTTTATTTTATTAATTTAAAAGGTACACTTACAGCAAGGACAGAAAGCATTTATATCATAGTAACAGGTCAGGGTATTATGTCTAGTGTACAAGCCAATTACAAGTATACACAGCATTTCCAGATGTTCCTTATTTTAATAAATAATTTTACAAATTACAAGGGACCTGTTTCAAAACTTTTCTTTTCTTAATCAATCGTATAAACCCCACAACTAATTCCCGGATTATTAAAATGGATCGAGCCCCGATAACGCGTCATTAACTGACCCTTCCACACTTCATAACTCCATAAAGCCACCAATTAAACGGCTTCGATCCCGAGAGTGCTCGCTATCAATAAATCAGTATCAGCTGATAAGCTAACGAGCTGTTATCACGGGCGCGGGCGCCGGCGACTGAAGGTTTTTTTTATTACATTAATGCCTTTGCAAGCCATTAGGCACGTTTAAAAGCAGCTTGAGATGTATTTATAAGTGGGCTTTATAAAAGAAGGATGAACGATTTCACAAGACTTGATCGGGAATTTAAAATGTTTTTGGTGTTTGGTAATTTATAAAACATACGGTCCGCAGTTAAATTTTTAACTGAATTTTAAAAACAGTTGAAAGTAAAAGAATCGAATGGCGTACAAATTTTGAAGTTAGAACGACAGAGTTTAAATCACCTGACCACGCAGTTTTAGTTATAAAATCAAAGTGGGTACCTAATACCTACGCCGTTAAATGCATGATTAATTGTTCAGTGGTTAATAACTAATATTTTTATAAAAAAAAAAAATTGACATTTGCGACTGTAGCTAATTAGCAATATTTTTATTTTTTGTAATGTAATTCTAATTTTTGCATTTTGACTGCGTTTGTTTATTTTATTTCATTATTATTATTATTTTCTACATTTTGACGATCTTATTGTTTAATTCGTTATGATTATGTGACATAGAATTATGTAATTTTCAATATGAAATAAATGCCCACCTACCTACCTATTAGGAGTAAAATCTTTAAAATCTTTATTGCCGGAAAATTCGTACATAACCTGATGATTAACCAACTTATACCTTTAAGGGATCTCTTCCAGTATAGGTATTACTTTATTACCACAGAGGTTTTCGATAAAAACTAGGCTACGATAGTAGCGATTATAGATTTTTGACGTTTAAAAGTTCCTGTGCGCCTAATTTACTAAATAAACATCTTATTATCATAGAAATGACTGTATTGAAATACTGTTTACAACAATAATCTACTCAGCTTCAGCGTCAGTTTTGAGAGTAACGCCGAACCCAATAAACTATTTGATTATTTCAACGGTAACCTGTAGGAGAATGCCATAAGAAATTAGGTCCGACTTTAGCATTAAATTTTTTAAAGCGTTAAATACTTCGAAAATAAAAAAAAAAAAATTTACACATTAACACAAACGTTTTCTTGCATTTTCAAACGCGAATTACGAAATGACTACACTCACGGGCAAAACTAAACGGGTCATGTTGTACTAAAATTATTTAAAAAGTGATCGGTTATTTTTGATCGCCAGTGTGGTTATGACATTGTTTACTGTTTAAACCCGAAGTTAACTATGAATTATAAATAGTCGACCCAAAAAGCTACCGTACACTAAATCCGTTACCAAGCTCATGCACGGAGCTTCCGGCGAAGCTCAACTGAGCTTTCCGTAACATAAGCAACGCAAGTTAGGGCATAAAAACTATATTTAGTTGCTAACAAACAGACCAACTAAATCGGTCGTTTGTGCTGCGTTGTAAACGCTTGAACTGTTACTAAATAGCAAAGTGCAGTGCACTTTGCTATTAAGTATAAGTTGTACAGCGAGTTTGGTAACTACAACAACCGTTACTGACGCTAGCTACTGAATAAAGATATTCAAATTACATTCTTCTTTTGTTTTCAATATAACGGTGATTCTCTTACCTAACTCGACGGCCCAATTATTAACTGGCGAGTTCAAGTTGTCCCACCAGAGCGTACAAACAATATTTTAGGGTGTACATTCTCGATAGGTAGCCCTTCTAATACCCACCATACAAAAAAAATTGACAACTAAATATGAATCTATTGTGAATGAAATAAAGTAAATTTTCTAATTTGATAAAATGGTTTGGTTTGGTTTGGTGGTGGATTTGGTTATGTTTTTGTTCATAAAAACAAAAGAAATTTCACTTTACTTCATTTGCACTTGATCTTTATTTCAATGACCGTATTATGAAGGTTAGGTACTATTTCTAGTACAAGGAACGTCAGGAGGTTAAAACTCGCTCGTATATCTCCACACCATTTGATATGAAGGATTTGTTAAGGGGATAACACCTCTGGAGACGCGAGGAAATTGTTATTATCAATTAACTAAATATTAAAAAGTTAGATATTATTGTTTGTTTTTTCTTGACGATTCCTCATTTACTGTTAATGCTGTTGTTATTTGAAGAGTTAAATAGCGAGTATATTATTAGATTTGTAAAGACACTTAGCCAAATAAAATGTTTGTTTAAAACTGAATGCTTTCAGGGAAAATATAAAAAACATATTAAAGTTGTATTAACTAACAGTGTATCGTTGTGCCGCTAAAAGTATAAAGTTTTGATGACTTAGCACAAGTTGCCTGATACCGGGAAATACAGTCAAGTATCGAGTCAAGTAGCTGGCGGTCAGCTACTGGCATCAGTGAACGCGGCGCAACCCCGCACGTGGCCGGATACAAGATCGTTACGATGTCTGTCTGTGACTCGTTGCTAATTGCGCGGTTTCATATCAACTCAGTGGGCTTAGACTAGATGCATTCGGCGAACGTCATATGTATGTATGTATGTAAAATACTTTATGGTACAAACAGAAAATAGACGGAAACAGAACAGATACCCATCTTCAGTCAGTTTTATAAAATGTATTTTCCCTTTGCACAAGTGGGCTTGGAAGATTTACGAAGATCCTGAATAAGTTATTTATGGTTAAATCGTTTGGTAATATTTTAAGGTTCCTGAATTCTTGTTTTCAATTAGTTAAACAAAGTTTTAAATTGCTTGAGGAATTCCAGGTCTAAATTTAGCCATAGTTTTAAGTCACTTTTGTAAATGACGATTGTTTCTTTATGCATCTTGCTGCCCCCAGGTTTCGTTAAAGAACTAGTCAGTCAAGGGGCAAGGTAGTTTTCTAAAGCCAGGGTGGCTCTTATAAAACAGTTATGTTTTAGTATACACATTTGAAGATAAGGGTCGAGAGAGAGAAAGAGAGAGAGAGAGAGAGAGAGAGAGAGAGAGAGAGAGAGATAAAGGTATTTAATAAACGTTACAATCCGACAGTGCAATTCATGATGTACTGAATAACGGCCAAATCAAAATCACCCGAAACCGACGTAAGTGCATGAAGAGGTTGATAAATGTAGAGGAAGCGAAAGTTCTCTGCCTACCCCGTTGGGAGACAGGCGGAAAGGTATGTATGTATTTATGTCCAATCCGACAAACTTGCAGAAAAATTACCAAATTTACGAAACACCAACAATAAAAAAGGAAAATCTCCAAAAAAATATTACAAAATCTACCTATCGTGGATGGATATCCTTAGGAAAGGCTATGTCCAGCAGAAGACGTGAGAGTTGATATGAGATACATACATTTTACTTATGAACTTATGAAGCAAACTCTACGTATAATTAATATTTCTATTTTATTATTAGATTCATATTTTCTCTTCTTTCCTTTCCATTTTTATTAAATTATTATTTTCAAAACAATTGAAAACAAATACCAAACATTTGTACAAATAGCCGAGTATTCCCGGAAACATCGAGTTCATTATGGCTATCTCTTTTCCCATCGAGTCGTGAAGCAATTACAGGAAAGGGAGCAAACGAAGTGTCTTATTTGTTTGCAGGAGAACTTTAGTATAAAGTAAATTAACCAAATAATAAATAGGAAACCAACTTCCGCGGTTTTGTTTGCGTAGAACTAATTTATCTTTAGCCTTTGGAAACTTACAAATTTTCAATGGATCAAGGCATACAAAGTATTCTATCTCCTTAATTGAATATAAAAATATTTTTGCTCGTTTACTTTCTCTATCCCATAAAAAAGAAGCACTCCGCATGGGCACTTACCGAGCAGTACATGTCTGCGTCTACTTCTCGGCAGGTGACTTTAAATATATAGCACCACAAGACAATTAAAAAATATAGTTAAAGAAACAGGCTATGGTCATTTTGAATTGAACTAAATCGTCAGTTTCGAATTCGACATGTTAACCGAAATAAAAACTAAATAATCACAGGCCAAGACGGCTAGCGCTCTAGCACAAGTTTTCCGCTACTTTTTTTTTCATGTGAAAAAGGATGCAGACGGCCAAGCAAGTCACTTGATGGTAAGTGATTATCACTGAGATCCTCTTTCTAACTAGTCTCTCAAAAGACGCATTATAATCGACAAGCAAAAACATACAAAATGTACAAACTAGCCTTTTTAAGGTGGTTTTTTTTTCTGGTAAGGAGACGGCAAACCGACCACCTGATTAAGTGAGATCTGAGAGACATCTCAAAACTGCAATCCTAAGATGCCAAATATGTAACAATCACTATTAAGAACTAATATTAATTGCCTTTACTAGTTATATCAGCGGTTGTCTTGACACAAGAACACAGCAACGCGAACACCGCTGCTTGGCAGGACTCGAACCTTCATCTCTGACTATCCGAGCCGGAACAGGCCCCTGTTTTCTGGTAATCTGTGAGTTCATCGGCAACACCCTGTACAATCCAAACGAAAGCCAATTTATTACACTACAAACAGCACATTAATAAAATCTCCGGGCGGTTATTCTCAAATACTGATCGAGTCGATATTGCAACGAATGGCGGCGATACCATCTCTATGAAAACCTCATTACGCACATTATTTATATTATCTGCGATCGCGCAGCTGCTTAGTTGGCGTAAAAATAAGATTTATTAAACTTTTCTTTGAAGATAAAATACCTATTGACCAACGTATTCACTCATATGCACGAAGTGTTTTGCTCCGTCGCGAACTGATAAGGAATGGAAAGGAATTCACTTTCTCCATTTATATTTTTCCATGAAATTTAACACAGCTGTCTGTCTCTAGAGACACGCCCATTTTGTCAAAATTACATGCTATCCTTCGTTGTCGGCCACGAATGAAATATTAGAAAATATTTTTATTCACTGGATGACATTTAAGAAGAAGTGCCTACCAGTCCCCATGGCCTGTAAGGGCTAGAAATTTTCACCGTAGCCGGTTATTTTTATTACAAGCTTTTATTAACCTTGCTTCGTCTGTGAGTCTGTCATTCCGGTATAGTAAAGGACTGAAATTTAATAAGTACCTAATCTCGACGGCAATCCCGAGGGTTGATCTGATGATGAAGTCAAAAAGCAACCGGATCTCCGCTGTAATTATCATAAACCCAACCGTCGTTTCGTCTGTATAAGCGGATGATGACTGTACAACAAAAAAAACTGTAGGCAGTAAAAGCTTCTATCAAAATTTAATATTTTGATAGAAACTTATTTCAGAAAAGAAATCTTGGAATGGAGAAGAAAGTCTCGTGTTGCTCATAAAAATTGCTAATCGTTACGCCAGTGGCGCTGATGTCTTAATTTTACGTACACGCGTGCGAACACAACGAAGAAGAAAAACTTAAACTTGTCAAAACATACTTCAACCACTACCTTAATTACAAGGCAGATAAGAAGTCAATCCTGGCACAATTTTTATCAATATTCTGAAACTGCATGGATGTGCAATATGTCCGGAAAGACTTCTTACCTGCCTATTGCCTAGTACTGTAACATATTCTCCACCTGTAAATGTATTTCAGCATAATCATGCCTGCGAGGCCCGCCCAAACTACATCGTCACAAACATGGGAATCCCGTTTCCAATCGCGGAAACCGTTTCCTGCATGCAAATTCGAAAAGTCGCTCGATATTTTATTAAGATAGGCCCCCGTGCGGTCGCGCGACATATTTTCGTCAATCTGTTTTCGTGAGATATTATTTGAAAGGCTTTGAAAGATGTAGAGTGGATTTAAAATATGAAACGAATTGTCAATACTTAGGTACTACGTGTACGAGTATAAGTATGTAGTTAGATTTAAAATGATTACTGTTGTCCTTTATTTCGTACTACAATTATTTCGTCACACGGCACTTCGCCACATACGGGTCATAAAACGCCGCCATAAAGTAGTGCACTATAGTAAATGTAGTTTGAATTGTAAAGCTACTTGCCGTTTGTATGGTTCGTATTTTTGCCGTGTAATGTAAATCGGGTTTAGTCGGTTATAATTATAATAATATACCCAGTATGTATTTCTCGGCTAAATTATGAATAGCAGCAAGTGGCTTAAAATGCCCCTGTTGTTATTTTGCATTTCGCTGACTGTGGTTGTTGCCGGTGGCCGCCACTAACTACAAATGAAAATGACCCATTATGCTAGCTGAACTAAAGATCCCTAGAAGAATAATACTATCAATATTATCATTTAACGCATTCTTATATACTTACTTGAAATTCAACTAAACAAAAAACATCGTTTTTAGTAAAGTATAAGTTATGTCTTTTGTGAGTAACTAAACGCATTCAAACATTCATTTTTTAGTTCCTGTCTCAACCTTCTTAACTCTGCACTACCGCCGCTCAAAAATATGAATATTATTCAAAGTGATTTGTCACAAATTGAAAGCGCGGCGCTCGGCGATAAAGTGCTCGGAATAGGGGCCTCGGAAAACTCATCGTCAAGTTTTTCTTTCTCACAATTTGTTTTGAACACAATATCAAATGCCAAAATTTATTAGTGTGTTTTTTTTTATTAATAAATATTAAATATAAAAAAACCATGTAATTGCAACCCCTAATTTCAGAGCTGATATCTCTGACGCGGCTCAATGAACCTGGCTAAAAGCATATTCCAGTTAAATTAAAAACAAGTCTAGCCGGTTATTTTATCGTTTGACTCATCACATAAAATATGGAGTGGGATAGAATTAAAAGGAAAATAATACCTTTTTCATCTCTCCTGTTCGGAAAGTTTGATTTGAATGGGTAGATAGCCGGGTGGAAAATTGCGTTTTCATCTCTAGGGTGGAAAGTAAATTTTTTTTAATAGTTGCGATCTGCCACGGAGTCTAAGATAATTGAGCTACGTCATATTATTAAAATAAAATGTTTTCATATAATTACCTAAACTCGGCTATACGTTAAACGACGTATTTATTAATATCTATAGGTTCTTATTAAAATCATTTTACGACTGGTATTGCTACTTTTTTTTTCCCAATTACAGAAAATCAACGTTTAAAATTATTCCTCTATTCTGCTGCCCGCCATAATGCCATTGATAGCATAGCATGACACTTTTTTCTTTCACGTTTCGGCTTGGCCATTTAGAAAATACACATACTGCCAACATTAGAAAAGTTTAATCGAGTTGGTCACGACTCACGTCCAAGGAGATTGTATACCTACAACACTGGAAGTTGAACGCCGAACATCCGTTCGAAACAAGAATTTTGCATCTCTTTCTTTAGTTAGGGTAAGAATAAGATGGAAGTCATTTGTGACATGTGAAAGAAAGAGATGGAATATTTCAATACGTAATAAAGGACAAACTTCTTCGTTCGGCTTTCAACCTCTAGTTTTGTATATAAGCTCCTTGGTCGTGTCGTGTCGTGACCAACTCGATTACTCTTTTGTAATGTTGGCAGTATGTGTAAATATTTTAACTTTTTTCCGAATCTATTAAAAAAAGTTTGCAATAGAAAAAGCGGGAAACGAGATTAAATATATTTTATTTTCCTCACAGTCGAAATGAAAAGTAGAGTGTCTAACTCGGGTGAAATTACCCATTTCCCCTCGAACTATTGGCGCTCTCACTACGTTCGAGCGCCAGAAATATCTCGGGTGAAGTGGGTCATTTTCAACCCTTGGTTATCAATCTACTATTTTCTACGTAAGCGATGACTCATCTAGGATAATGGTCGATCTGTGTGCTGAATTTCATCCAAATTCATTCAGCATTTTATATCGTGTTTTTGCCTACATAATCTCGAATATTTTAGGAAATAAATCCAAAAACATGCCTTATTGTGCTATTTTGGAATGTAAAAACGATAGCCGCACCAAAAACATTTTCCATGGTGGCGTGTTGTTTTTATGATAGTTTAAGTATTGGCGACAACAGGTCTGATACTAAGCGAAGCTCATGCCACTTCCACTGTTTTTTCTATTCCTTGATCGTGAACATACATACTAACAGAGGCGACGGGCGCAGTGATGTCTCAGACATTAAATATAAGTACTACCTATATACTTAACTCGACAAGAACTCCTCATTCCTCCGCGCCTAACTAGACGCCATCTTTGTAAACGTGTGCTCATCGTAATTAATTCCTTGTCCGCAGGTAATTACGCCCGATTATGCAACGACACGGCCGCGGGACGTGCCCGACACGGCGCGATCGCAGATAGAGTCGTCGTGATGGGTAAGGGAGAACGGGGGTTAGTCGACGTACTTATTTACTTAACAAAAACCAGACCATGTCATAACATTTTTTTAACATGTTTTGAACTTTTGAAAAGCTATACATTTAAGTTTTTTTTATCTGGAAAATGGTGTCATCAGAAAACTCAGATGTTTTGTAAAAAATCCGCGATATATTAGTATATAAGTACAATGTATATTTGGTGAGTATAGAAAGTTAGAGTTAGTTTTTTATTTTGAATTCAATACCAACAAGTGCAAAAAATTAAGAAATTTTGGTTTGTTAAGGCACAATGTAACGTTACCTACTTATATACATAATATTATGATAGTGTCTTTTACTTTAATTAATCATTATTTATTATTTTAATCCTTGAAATATGAGATAATATATCCTAATATGGGTGTGGGTGTAATAATAACAACCACTCATAATAATCGGCAACTATTATATAGGTACTGTTGTAGGAGGCACCAATCTAATCACAGTAATCACATAGCACCAGGGAGGGCCTGGAGGACGTCGCTCTCCGAATGAAGGAAATTATATTAATCTATAAATCATGGAAACCTGAGACCCTGGGAAATAAAACAACCCTCATGCTATTACGATTGGGTTCCGCACACTTCTCTCATACCTGATGCGTCGTGGATTCATTTTAGCAAAATTAAATGTTCAGCATTGGACCAAAAGTGGGATTAAAGAAGTGATTCGGTTTATACAATAGATGTCATCTAGTCTATGTCTAGGGGTTTTTTTTATCACACTGAC
Organism: Acleris cristana; assembly: GCA_948252455.1. Lineage (NCBI taxonomy): Eukaryota > Metazoa > Arthropoda > Insecta > Lepidoptera > Tortricidae > Acleris > Acleris cristana. The sequence continues at coordinate 15,716,013 of OX411786.1, read as the reverse complement.
ACCTGCGTCTAGTTACGCGTAGTTTATTTTTTGGCCCGTTTTATCCATAAATATGTTTATATACCGCTAAAGAAGACTGAGCTCTAAGAATCTATAAAAAAAAAGATTATTTCTGTTTGACAGAACTACAAAAGCTAATAAATCTGGCGGGGTTTGAGATAGATTTTCACTTAATTCTAAGGCAAATGCTAAAGTGAGCTGTCTGCTTAATTAATGTAAGTAAAAATGCCAGGCTACGAAACACATAATGCGTAAGTCAAATTAACCTTAGTTTTTTTACTGTAAAATAATCAATTAATAATTAATATTGCTACCAACCATGCACCACAATTCTGGCAAATAAACTTTGACTTTGACTTTGGAAATAAACATCGAGTGAAATAAGAAACAATCCTCAAAGCAAATCCCGCAAATGGCGCCTAAACATAAATACGTATTTATCTATTAAAAAGGTCTGCCTGCGGAACCCTAAACCCATAAGCACTGCGCGTGGCGCTGCATCCCCGAAATGGCCGAGGGAGGGGGCGCATACTGCGTGCACCGCACTGCACATTGCGATCGGGATGGATATTACTCGGAAAGGCAATGGGAGGTGAAAGTGCTGCGAGAGTAGATAAGTAATATAATAAAAGTTAAATAGTATTGTTAAAAAAATAAGTAAAATGTGAATTCTAATACGTTTCGATTTTAAATAGGAAACTGATACTATTGGCAAACACTAAGTTATAAAAATAAACGAAATATTGTTAAACAATAGTAAATAAATAAATAAATAAATAAATAATTAGTACGGCTGTACGGTCACGAGCGTTAATTTGAGACCCATTTCAAGAAAAATATGCTTGAAGTCGTTAATGTCATTAGAGATGTCAAGTCGTTTGTAACTTTTAGGGAACTCAACCTTATTGTTGTAGAATGTCAGATTGACTTTGGGCCTAAGGTGGGTACCAAATTAAATCTCGTGACTGTACTATGGCTCCTTTTAATAATGACTTGACCTGTTCAAGTTGAGCATATCGAAATAAATTACAATTAAAATAGCAATAGCCAATATACTTCACATATCTATTATAAAAAAAACTGTAAATTACAAATTATTTTAAAAGTCAAAATAGTCCTAGCACACTCTTAAATGTTTCTAATAAGACAACACAGACATTTCGGAGTCAACTTTTTAAACGCATCTATCTATGTTGTTCTGTGGTGATATTGGTTCTAATACTCGTACTAAATATTCTTGATTCTTTTTCTCGTGGTTTTTGAAATATATATTGAAGTGAAGGGTGCAAAGCTGAACACTCTCAATAGCAGTAGATAGTGGCACTAGTGCTAGCTAGTACCGTAACTAGTAGTCACGTGGCACAAGGTCACCCCTCCCCCCGGCTGCATGAATGAAGGGGCGCCGGACCGCGGGGTGACGTTCACTCGGACCGATACGGTTTGATACTTGCCCACTTCTGGTGAAAAGGCTAAACTTACATGTTACCTTAAAACTTTTTAACAGTTTGGTCAATGTATCTTATTTTCAAATACTAAACGTATTTAAAATTGCATACGCCTAAAGGAACTTTTGAGGAGTAAAGTGGTAATGAGAAAACCGTAGGTACCCACTGAATATTTATGGCTTTTTGTCACTTTCTGTCTTAGCTAGCGTTGCATGAATGAGGCACCACCACGCCACCTGATGGTCTGTGGCCTATTGACCGTTTTAACCTACTACTACCAACATAATTGCATAGTGCATAACTGCATTTACTTTTCTATAGCTTTAATTAAATGTAGGAAACTATAGGTCGGCTTTGAGAAAGGTCTAAGCATAACCTTAATTATAATATTATTTTGTATGAATGTTCCTGAAAATCCATTAAATATCTGACATAATTTCAATTTTTAAAACTTACAATCCTAATTTTAAAAACCATTTATAACAATGTTAATTCAACTGCATTATTGAACACAAGGGTTGCGGTTAAAAGTTTTAAAATAATGAAAAATAGTAAACAGGTTATTAAAAAAAATATTGGCGCTACAACTATTATCCATTGAAACAGTTAGGGTCAAAGTTCCCGAAAGGACCAAGACGTGTGTATCAGGGGCGTTTTACGAGCCCCCGCCATGCAAGGTTAGTCGCAACGTGGCCGCAGACGCGAACGCGCCAAATACTTCGAAAAACGTCACTGGATTTTCAAAATTTAAAATTTCGAACGTGCGAACTGCGAACTGTGTTTGTGTGTGTTGTTCCTAATGATTGTGATTGGTTGGATTACAAGTTTGTGATTGTGTTGGTTTTCAATTTCCAATTGGATTCTTGTTTGTTTTTTTTCCTCATGGGTTTGTTTACATTTTTATTGAGTGACTTTCAAGGTCCGAGTTGTTGTAGGGAAAAACAGAAAGCTAAAAATGACTACTTATTTGGTTACAGTATTAATTTAAATACAAATGTCAACAAAACTATCAAACATCCAAATCTTTCGTCCCTAACTCGAAAAATGCGCAATGTTCATGTTTTTTCCTGTTGTTTATATGCATGTTTGTCCCCAAACGTCCCGCCAGTGCTCCAAGTGCAAGTGTTTACCAAAAGCGCATCGATTTCGCATAAACTGGCGCGCCTGCACCCCGGCTATTGTTTGATTAAGTATGTTCGATGTCACGGGGGCGTGCTAGAATTTTATATAAGTAATAAATATCAAAGAGTACCTAACATTTTAGTTAAAACTTTATTTTCTATTGCGTATAGGTGCGTAATTGACCGTCCTGATGAGCTAGATAATGTCAACTATTCCCGCCAAATTTCATATCACAATTTATTTTTATTTTACACAACACTAGATAAACCTACTTCATCGTAATATAGCCATTTATTGTGACTTTTCATTTATACGTCCACGTGATTCGCCTGTAAGTAGTTTTAAAACTGTTGTTTTGAGCGGAAATATGCCTAATAACATCTAAAATAATAGATACCTACCGGACGTTATAGATTTTGTTTAAAAAAAATGTACAATTGTTATGTTACAAAGTTCCTTCCATATTAAAATCGTAAGCAACTAGCAAATGCTTAAGTTGTAAGCTTTAATAAATTATAACCATTATTAAGCTCTATTAAAAAAAAAAAAACAGTCAATGTGCATCAAGCTTTACCGCGTACGCAGACAATTTGGCGTCTATAAATATTTTACACGCAAGTGTGAGTTGGGCTTTTCTATGAGTCACGTTGCGCTAGCAAATACCATTTTACATTTACGGGCGGACATTCCAAACGACTTCCATTTCATAGCAACTCGTTTCGTATTCTAAGACAGTAGCGCCACTTTAGACTGCAATAATAACTTTGTATTATTTCTTTTAGCGGATAAATTTGGAACTACAGTCGTTTCATAGAACTTGTTGCATTTTATAAGATAGTAGCGCCACATTGGACTGTTTGTGGAACTTTGTAGTAGGAATATGAGGTGATTGGTCGTTACAGCTGGTATATCTTGCAACGAGATCTAGGCGAAGAAAGTAGACTTTTATAGTCCTGGTTGCAAAGTAATGGTGTTTGGTACATAATTAATAAGGCTTTTTCTTACAATGTTAGGGTAAAGTAATAGCTAACTAATAATTATAATGAAAATAGTAAAAGTGCAGTAAATATTTCAGAGCCTTTAGATTGCATTGGCAGAGGTCAAATATGAGCTTTTAAAGTCGAAATATGGAAAACAATTAGTACATATTTTTATCGTTTTAATTCTTTCCGTCATTAATGTAAGTACTGATGTTGTGAACAAAATGGAAAAACCCCTCGTAGTTAGTTGAAATGCTGACAGAAAATATCTGAGGAATGGGCATGCGTTTATTTTTACTTTAAAAAAATGTATTCCTGTAACTATGCCACCGTACCGATTTAAATAATAAACAAGTCCTAACTGCGGCACTCAGAGACGTCAATTAAATTTAATGCTTGATTAAAGAGGTGATGTCACTTTCTTTGCTATGCAATAGAATAAGACAACACGTCACTAAACAAGCGTTAAATTTAATTGACGTCTCTGGGTACGGCAGTAAAACTTTAAAATCAAAACAGGAATTTAAATTTGTGCTAAAAATTTCATCGATTCCCAAAACTAACTCCGGTTTTTACAATAATTACTTAATTTATTGAAAAAAAATTGCCGCCGGCCCAAGGACCGGCAGACAACAACAAACCTATGCAAATGGCTGCATATATTTTTAATTTTATCTGTACGGGACGAATGCAGACACCCATGCTAGGGTCTCACCCCTTCCCTAATTCACAGCTGCTAATTTATACCTTACTCCATAAACTTTAAAACTTATTTTGCAATTGCATAGATTTCCCGCTGTTGTCCATTTCAATTTGTATCTAAGCCTAATTGATTTAGGGCTGAATTTGTGTCGCAGGCGAGGGTTAATCCAGCCGGCGTGATAATGAAGTTCGGTTCATTGTGTTTGACTAGATATTACGTTTTAGGACACGTTTAGGGGTCCGTTGTTAAAAAATATCCAAGTTTTCATTTTTAGGGTTCCGAGGCTCACGGCGCTGTCCATCCACCTGTCAGTCTGTCCGTCCGTATGTCACGGGTGCTCGTAAACGGTATAAGTTACAGACCTGCAAGCATATTTTTCTAAAAGGTTGACCCAAAACCGGATATTGAATATGAAATTAATTTTAATTACTATTCATCTAATTCGTGAAAATGGAGAAGATTCTTTTTTTGATTGTCTACCGCGGGTTGTACAGCTTAGAAATAGTTTCTACGTCAGGTTGGTTCCATAGCATTAAACGAAAAAAACGTCTCTAGCCTGACTTGGTTTTCCGAAAACATCATAAGTTGTGATGGTTTACAAACCCTAACTAGCAACTCCACGGGGTACTAGCCCAATACTGGGGTAGGACAGCGGGCAACTCCGCGAGCAAGTAGGGGCAAGTCGGGGCATGCATGTAGCACTGCGAGGGCACGGTGAGACGGGCCATTTGCAATTGATTAAATATATCTTGATTACTTTAGACGATATTTGTAGGGACTGTAGGGAGTGAGGATAGAGTAAGCAATGATTAGTTTAAGTTTCCATTATTGATTGTTTAATATTGTGCAGAATTATAAGCAAATTTTTGGAGTTGTTGGTAATTCTGTGGCCCTGCCTACCCCACTCTGGGAATGAAGGCATGAAGGTATGTAATATTAGATAATTTCATTCCTACCTTACTCTTAAATTAAATTTTCAATTTTTCGTCGGTGGCTTCACTAGGCTGGGCCTGTATTGTAGGTAGGTACACATTATCCATAACTTAAAATGAGTTTTTAAGTCTAGAATAGGCATGTGTACTTACACACACGCCATCAATTATATCTGAACGTACGAGGTGCCCGAAAATATCTGAACTTGATTCCGCGATTAAAGCGTATTCAATTATTCTTTAGCACAACGAACAGGCTTCAATATGTTGGCGAACATAATTAAATTGTATCACTGTAACTAAACTGTAGATCTACACCATGATGGCTGTTTCCATCGCTCTGTGTGTACCTAGTGTATTTCTTAATTCCGCAATTTATTTTTCAAAACGACAACTCATCTGACGTTGCTCAAAATTCACTTATTTACTTTAAATTTACCTTCTTCCGAGCGCAGCGCATTTTTCACCCCTCACTGAACTTAATTCAGTGTGAAACTATTTGCCCACTGCAGCGGGGGGAGGGGGGCGGGGGCCGGAGGGCCACTCTTTTGTTGGCCAGCTCCATCAAACTAAATGCATTGGAGGTAATTTTCCGAAGTGGGACTTCAAACAGAAAACTATTTCAGACGAAATGAATATTGATGGATTGAATGTTTTGGACGGTTCTATGTATTAACAAAATAACTCTGGATTTTGTGCGTTGAAAAAATTGATTTGAATTGAATTTATAATTAAGTAAATCGCGGTGTTACTATAAATATTAGATAGAGTAACACATTAAAAAATATTAATAAGAGCACGAGATGAAAGCAAATTATATTAAGGAAATAGATGGACTGTAATCAATTACAGTAAAACAATACAAATAAACCAAAACAAGAAAAATGTAACTCCATCAATCGATTAAATAATTGAAGATTTAAATAAGTAGTTGATTATATAAACGATGCAAACAATGGCAACAACGTGTTTACGCCGAATAACAGATCCTCAGGCGTTTAAGAGAGATAACAAAGTTTGCTCAATTGTGGGGAAAATGTCGCATGACTGTGGGGGATACGCGCACTGCAGACGGTCCTGCTATTGATGTAGGGTATGATGCGAGTAACCACTGTTTGATAACTAAGGAATTAATCATATTTTGAAATGTTTGAATTTAATATTTTATTTAACTTTGATTATTAGACAAATAAAATTTGGGCGAGACTAGAATTTTACACGTGCTCAAGAACACCTTTATGATAAAATAATATTTCTTTTCTATATTCTCAAGACAACAATCTTCAGACTGCAATCCTAACCTAACAAACTTTTAGTGTAATTTCATTAAAATATAATCACCAAATTGTAATCGTAAAATGTCCCACTAAACATTATATTGTATGTTCACTTTTATTTCTTTTATATTAAGAGACAATGAATTACTTCAGTGTTATTTTACGAAATAAAATTAGGAGAGATTAAATTTAAAGTACCTACTACCCATACGTATTTTGTAAAAATAAAATATTGAACACTAATAATTAATATACCTATTCCTATTCAAACAAATACTGATGCAAGCAAAGCTGTAAGTCAGAGCTAGTTAGTATTTCAGACTTAACATATTGTCTAGATACTCGTATACCCTATCATTTCCCCCGTCGCACCCTGTTTGCGTCGTGTTTGCAAATTCATCAGTTATGAATGTTAAACCACGCCAGCCGCGGACCACTGCCGAGTGGACAACTAGCCATTTCATTGTTTATTACTTTGCACATTTTGATAATGCATCTTTGTACTGAGAAAGAGAATGACGTAGTAGTAGAATTTAAAACAATAGTTAATGATGCAATATGTGCTGAAACAGGTTTATCCTTCCTTCGAAAATTTAGTTGCTACCAAAATTAAAATGTTAAAGAAATGGATGTCGTTTAAGAAAATTGTGAATCGACGCTTAAATCGCGTGGCTGTCAAAAAATATCCGTACAAATTTCGCTCCGGGCCATAACGTTTCTCAACCCTAAATCAAGTCCAATTTTCACGTCTTTTAAATATGTATGTTATAATTGTTATAACAAACTAGGTTTGTACGTTTCCGTTTTTTTGTTTTACTTGTTTGAATTTTGTTTTAATGGAAAACGTACAGTCTTAGTTTTTCATAATATCTTCAATATATTCAAAAAACGAAAAATTTGTACTACATTAAAGCAGAGAGAAAAGCAGAATTTTTCAGCTTCACAATTCTCTTAATTAGAATGTTATCTTACTTAACAAACTTTTGCTCGAATTTCATTAAACAATCGGAAACTGCGATAGTAAAGTGTCCCTCTATATTTCAGTCCATAAACACCATTACAGAAATCTTTAAAGCCTCTGCTTACCATTCAAAATCTCCGAAACTGCATGTGGGAACTGGCAACGCACAATGGCACATAAGCGACGGGATGAATCCTGAACACCTCTCAGGGAGGGGCTTAAGATTTATTGCTTCCAAACTTCACTTTAACAAACCCTCATAACAATTCTAATAACGATCTCCTTTTCACACTTAAGGAAAACGAAGGGGACATAGCTATCGAAATCGAAAACGCCGAGGAACTGAATAGGCTTGGAAAGGGGATCTTTAATAACGCTATTTTCCGAAGGGAACTAAATACAATGCAACGGATTGCTCTGACACAAACTTATTGCGTTCACTTCAACTAGACTATAGGTTAAAGCGTTAGAGTTGATTTTGCAACGTCCCAATATCTCTTAAGTTATTTTTGGGTTTGATGCAGAATGGATTTTGGACGTTGCCAACGTTGATACAGGGGAGGTTTTTGTAAATTTCCAGATGATAGACATCTGTAGAGAGCGTTATCCATCATTGTTGTAAAATTTAATAAGACTTGTTAGAGGGATGGAGCTGCTGAGAGGTTATGAAACTTTTGCTGATGCGTATAATTCAGGCGCTGTCGAATAAGCACCCTCTGGCGTTAGGGACCAAAGATTTGGAAAGTTTGAACAGTTTGATGATATATTTGAATCAGATACTTTATTGAGAACGGTTCCTTTAAAATTTCCAGGATTTTTTTTATTAAAATGATAGCATAAAATGTGAACAATGATCCTAAGAACTTTAATGCAGTATTAAATAAATAAATAATTAAATTTAAAAAAATAAAAACAAGAAATTGAGCCTGATATTTTTTGTATTTAATTGAGTGTGTGACCGTTGCAAAATAAAATAAACCCTAGTGCATTGACATACCAAGTGACTTCAAAAGCAGAATCCAGTTTGCCCCTTGCTTGTGATTTTGCCCCGCAATGGCGGAGCACTGGTCATGGTTGACGGGCGCGGAGGCGGGCGAGTACACCTACAGCCCCCCCACGAGACCCTCGCGCCCCCCCCATCGGCCACTCGTCAAGGTCGCCACCAGCGCGCATATACATACTATAGCCAGGTAAGTGATGGGTTTTAGCTTTAAAAGAACACAGCTCATTATCTAAAAACCATTTAGATAAGTCACATAAGGCCTAGGGTGAGGTACCTACGTCCCATATTACCCCGTGATTGTGATCTTGCCCCCTATAATTTAATTTGTAATGAGCTTTTAAAATAACTAGGAAATAAATGATTTTAGCGAAAACTGCGTTCCGTGAAACGTTAATTCTGCGAAAGGATGCTTAGATATGCAATTTAGGTACCAATGATTTTGATTTATCGATGAATTCATATTATTTATTTGTATGTATGTATGTATGTATGTAAACTCTTTATTGCACATAAACAATTACAGGACATGTTTGCATCAATATAGATATGTACATAGGCGAACTTATCCCATATCGGATCTCTTCCAGTTAACCTTGGAGCAGAGTAAGCAAGGACAACGCAGAAGGATAGACAAATTAACAAAATTACAGGAAATAACAAATAGTACATACAACAGAGAAACAGGAAGGAAATAAAATTGTAATGACTGTTCACCGATCGAGTTGGAGATACGTCGCGCACTGCGATGTGCAGACCTATGTCCAGCAGTGGACGTGCTTTGGGTGATATGATAATGATAAAATATCTGCAATTATATATTTGAAAATAAGACGAATCAATACAAAGGTCTTTGAACATTTGCAGAATTAAGGAGAGCATGTACAATCGCGTCGATTGTTAGTGTGACACAGTAATTTTAAGTTTGACGATTTCATTTATAACGTCGCTGTGACATGGTTTTATGGTGGGTCAGGAACGCAGGATTACATTGGCCGATTGTACCTAACGTAGCTCTTAGTATAATTCCTAAGTTCAACAATTCATTGGCTTTTCCAAGTGCTTTTACTTAATATTCTAGCATCGTTGTACGTGAAAAATGAACCGATTCCCGGGGGCATTAATATTATTTGCTAACCGAATCACGTACAGTTTTTAACACATAAGCTGACCAAATATCACCTTTACTGCCAATACAATATAGCTTCTAAATATCTAAAATAAAGGCACTGTTAGACTTGTAAAATATTTACTTTGACCCGTGAGCATCCCTCCACTTTTGCTATCGTTGTCAATTGTATTCCCACACCATAAGGTATGTTTTCGAATAACTCGACGATAAAATAATGATGTTTTAGTGCCATTTTATATTTACGCGCTATAAAGTATTCTTTCCTAGTATTTTGTAAGTGTTGAACGGTAAATGTAACTTGGTAATGCAGTTGTTGCAAACCGTTGACAGGTTGATGTATTATTGCAGTTCCTCAGAGGAATTCATTTAAACTTAATGCATGGAAGCCATACATATTTCATACGTATGCTTTTATTTTGCTTATTTAAATAATTGAGGTAATTTTCAAGAGAATCTGTTTTGTTTTAACTTATTATTTACTACACTCGTATTAATTTATTTTTAGAGACAGGATAGGTCTTAATGGACTAGTTCGACCTATTTAATATTTTTACGACGAATTTTTGGCTGCAACCAATTTTATGATGAGATTTAAGCGGGCACTATACTATAATTACTAAAACTTTTTCAAATATCAACCCGATAGCAGGAGTATGGAAACCCAAAAAATACAAACAATGGTACACCTTGGAAAACACAATAAAGTTTAAGTGACGGGATAGACCTACCGACAATAATAATATTAAGTGGCAATTAACATTAGGTTTCTGATAATATTCTGATAATATTTACAGAATACCTACTCCGAACCGAGCCTTTTTTTTCCTAACACGTATAACAGAACTATAAGATATGTAAAAACTTAAAAATAAAAACAAGGTATGCCCGGAATTAATGTAACATAGTATTTTAAATAAATTTCAACCCTTTATCGCATTGCCTGAATTGGTTAGGGAGATAAATAAGAGACGTATTTTATAGTTTCAATGAAAATAAATTGTTTTTAAAATTATCCATTATTAAGAGGGTCGTGTACTGAACTCATCGGTGCCATCGATACGGCATGACCCTGGTGTGCAAATGTCTTTAAATAAATAAATAAAGTACCGTTTACCGTAAGCAAACATATTAAATTAAAAAAACCCTTCTTGAAAACAAGAAACACCTGAGACAGTAAATTAATATCCATACGAGGGAAAGAGAACGTCTAAGCTAACAGTAACTACTAGTTTAAGTGTGACGGATTACTTTATGTGAATTCCAACAGCTTGTCATATGAATACCTAACACAAATTCAAAATTCAAAATCTCAGTAGCGATACCAGACAATGAGTAATCGGCGTGGGTTGCCAGCTCGCGAGTCGCGTCACGTAGTGTTGCCAGGGGAGAAATAAATATATCCCAAACTTGGTCTATATGTAAATTTTTATATTTTTCATGTGATTGTTTAGACGCAGGTGTTTGTCGCAAGTGATATGTGTTCCGTGGCTGAATTTTAAAAGGAAAACACGGTTATTTTTGGAGCAGGGAGGCAAATTGCTTGGGGGTTTGTGTAAAGTGGCTTTTTTGTTTCATATGAATATATTTTCCAGTATTTTATACATAATTTTAACTGTTTATTATCTAATCTTAAACATAGTATAACTTTAAAATATTGTATTTGACACCAATTACTTACTTCTTAAATAGCGAGCCGACCGTATACGATCGTGCAAATTTTGTAAGCAATTTTTACTTTGTGATAATGAATAATAAAATTCATAATCAACTCACGCATCATCACAGGCTCGTCCAGAAAGGGCTGCAGGTTTTTGACTGAGTCATTATATATTTTCCCTCTTGATACGGGCATCTCAGCCGAGATCATTTTATAAATACGGCCCAAACTCTTTTCCCATTAAATAGATAGATAACTCAAATTAGAGTATACTCTTTAACACGGTGACAGGCGGAACCACAACCAAATAAGAAGCTTAAATCTGATTATGTTGCCTTTACGCTCTGAACAGCGCCCTTATTTTATCCAAACTCTTTTGCCAATCTTTAGCCAATAGATCCGTTACATATCACGTACAGGACAAACTGAGTCGGGGGAAATTTTGAAACTACGCACCTTTCCCCCAGACGTTTTCGTAACATTTTTTTTACCCCGACCTGTCAAAGAGCTCATTACTGTTGACAGATTGTTCCTGCAGACCCCACTGTCAAGATTGATGGTCGAAGTTATTCGATTAGCAACGATATTACAGCGTTGACGTGACCTGACCAATTACTTTAAACTAATGACAGTTGTAAAAGAGTACGTTTTGTACAGAAAGTAATAGTTTTTAACCGACTTCAAAAAAGGAGGAGGTTCTCAATTCGACTGTATGTTCTTTTTTTTTTTTTTTTTAATGTTTGTTACCTCAGAACTTTCGACTGGGTGAACCGATTTTGAAGATTCTTTTTTTGTTTGAAAGCTGGTGCTTCCCATTTGGTCCCATTCTTATCACAATGAAGATTTGATGATGGAGTCCATGAGGAATCGACGGAACTCTTCAAAATTTATAGGCACACCTATAGCGATTTTGGTATTTTTCATTGTAACTTGTGTATTTGCTCTTGGAAAACACTATTTGGTAAAGTGGAACTGATGATGAAAACCACAGATGGCCACCGGAACTCCTAAACGGTATATATTTCAAGGGTGGCGACAAGATATTTCGATTAAGATAGTTGAGCGACTATGACGAAGCATGTATGTTTAAGTATTTGACTATGACTTTCCCACGGCGTTGCTTGCGGCGAGATTGAATTTCAATGTTCTATAGTTTCTTATTAATTCTTATTAATTAAAGTGGGACTACATAACATAACAGTATAATTATGATCACTAAAAAGTATAAAATAAAATAAAAGTTAAAAAAAACAAAAAAACCGCCTTCAAAAAGCAAAAAATAACTTCATTTAAAATGGTAGGTAATAGGTCAGTCCAACTGAAGTCGGCGTCCAACAATATTTTAACCAAAAGCAGACTTCAGTTGGACTGACCTATTACCTACCATTTTAAATGAAGTTATTTTTTGCTTTTTGAAGGCGGTTTTTTTGTTTTTTTAAACTTTTAGTTATATTTAATTGGTGGTGTTTCTAGATGTAACATTGATATGGTCAATGTAATATTTGATTGTTTGAAAGGCACTTATCTTTATATATAAAAGGCAAACCTAACCTGACTGACTTATATATCAACGCACAGCCGAAACTACTATACCTAGAAACTTGAAATTTGGTACAGGGGTTTCTTTTATGATGTAAGAAAGGATTTTCCGAAAATCGACCCCCAACGGGAAGAAATGGAGGGAATAGTGGGAAACTAATTCTACGCGTACGAAGTCGCGGGCGTCCTCTAGTGTTAATATATAATGCGTATTTTGCCAAGAGCGTTCAAATGTGATATTTGTTGCGGTTGGCGGTTACTCCGCCGACAAGAGCTTGGCTCAGAGAGGACCTTTGAAAGTAACATGCCTTGACAAATGAAACTAAACACTTTTATTTCTCGTAAAATAATATCTTGGTCACGTGTTTATCTAATCAGTGTTCTTAAACCATCTATCTACTTATACAGGGTGTTCGGCTGAAGGTTGGACAAACTTCAGGGACTAACTCTGTAGGTCATAATCATCAACTTTTACTATGGGACCAACATGCAAATGGTGAAAAAAAAACAGCTGTTCCATACAAACTTTGAGTATGACCTACAGAGTTAGTCCCTGAAGTTTGTCGGACCTTCTGCCGAACACCCTGTATACCTACACCATTAAATGTTATTTTTAAATGTGAACTTTCTCGTTATTTTTTAACTCTATCTGTATCAAGTACAGAAAAAAGCCTAAAGTGCAAACCGAGGTTGAACCTTGGTTGAGCACACGACTGACACGACCCACTGTTTGAACGGCGTATGCCCAACTAAATACGAAAACTTACGAAAACTGTGTTTAGGGGTTTAGCTTAACATAGTTTTCGTAATTGGCGGTTACAAAATGGCTTCATTACCTCATAATAACTTAATTACGGTCGCGACGACGGTGAGTTGCGACTCGTTAAACGTTTATACCATTACCATACATGTTCTTTGGAAAAGTAATGGTTAGTTTTTGCTATTACAGGCAACTTATTTACTTACTTTAAAGGTTGTTGTGGAATCTCTTAATAATTTGGTTATGTTTATTGGTCAGAGTCGGTTATTAAATGATGTTCTAACTCATACTATCTAAGGGCACTATCACACCAATCGATCGATGCATCGATTGACGTCGTTCTATCGTCGGACGATACAAGATGAATCGAATAATATTGCAAAGTCGTTCGCTCGACTGACGTATGATCGAATAATGTAAGGATCGATCGAATAACTATTCATCGACGTCAATCGATGCATCGATAGATGCTGTGATAGATAACACCCTATACGATTCGTGAGCAGACCACCGACCACCTCCCCGATGAGCGAATGACATAGGCATGGATATAATTGTAATATTAACGAAAAATTAAATATTTTAAAGCTTCTGTACCTATTAAAACTGGCGTTGGCGCCTTTTTGAGAATACTTTCACGTGTTCAGTTAAAAGGTCCCTACAAATTGGCCCCTGCGCCATACGTCTCTTCCCGACGTGTGGGCAAGTGATTCCGGGTCCAATGGTCCGTGGGATGGGGTACGGGGCTCGCATACTGATTAGATACGTTACCTATCACCAGCCCAAAGTATATAAATATACAACCTATAGGTTAAATTAGGGTAATTTTGTAAAAATCCTTAAAAGTTAAACGGTTCCAGATCAAATGCATTTATAAAAGTGGAATATGTTTGTTCTGCCTTTGGTTCTTTGGGCAGACTATTGCCACTATATTCTGCCACCAAGACAGAACAACCAAGAAAAGGACCATAAGGGCAGGATAGACTAACAGTCTGCGCGCTGACAATGGCCTGTCACCTGTCAGTTTTAGAACGCAGACTATCGGTTTCTGAAGTCTTAAAGTTTTATTTATTTCTTTACAGATTAGTACCGTCATGGAACGGGCGTACAGGCCTGCTTGGTAGATTACCTAAAAGTTTTTTTTTTACTTTTGCGGGAGGGACGGTTATATGCCTATACGAGACTCCTGTTTATTTACTTTTTTGTATTAGGGGCATAGTTCGGTCCCTGCAATCATCTGTACGAGATTTAGAAATAGAAAACTAGAAGAGCGAGCTTCGCTCGAATTAAAAACGAATTTGCTTGAAGATGACAATTTGACAGATTGATTTTAGGGCAGTTTTCGAGAAAGTGAATGAAAAAATATGTATAAATACAATCAAATGACGTCTGGTTATCATTTTAAGTCTTTTGTATCTCAGATGCACCTGAACGCCTCAGTTTACATCACATCCTGTCAGTAATACCACCTTTTATCTACTTAACCGGTAAATTGTTGAGCATGCGCGACTCCTGACTGACGTCTGCTGTATATTTTAACTAAGTAAATAAATGTACTGGCTGCATCAATCTAATTTAAGGGGGCGTGCTTGTTTTTTGTTTCAATTATCATTTTATTTAAGAAGAACGTATTTATTTCAAAATTATTACAAATACACAAGTACCTAGTCTAAAAGTACTAATCTAGGGACCCACAGAGTCGGTTAACATAATTGCATAGAGAAATCAAAATTCACACCGGGACATGATACATGAAAATATGAGTTATACATACATACATTAAATCACGCCTGTTTCCCAGAGAGGTAGGCAGAGACCACTTTTTTCCACCTGCTACGATTTGAAAAAATACGAGTTGTCATTAGTTATTACTTTATCTCCCTATTAAAATGGCATATCTGATGGCTCATTCGTTTTCAACAAGTTATCAGACATCTCCCGTTTGATACCAGATAGAGTTTTGCGAATTTTGATTGCTTTCGTTGGTCTTCCGATCTTTTGAAAAAAGGTTTCTTAGGACTTCGAGTATACTAATAAACTGGTTTTGAGTAAGATTAACATGTCAAGCCACGTCAGAAATAGCTGTTTTCTATGACTTGAGAGTGGCATCATACTCGAGATCAGTTATCATTAAGTGCTTTTGAAACCGTATACCTTAGAATAAAAAAAATCCTCTACTTATTGTCTATATTGTATCACAATTTCCATATAGAACCCTAATCCGCAAACAAACACAACCTTCAGGCCAACATAACATCCCAGGCATGAAGTCACGCCCCCTAATCACCACAATGACTTGCACCACCCAACCATTAAACTCCAATCATAGTTAACTAGCTGTATTCCAAAACCGTCTTTATTACCTCCATTTACAGACTACAGCTTCACCTGATTATCATAAGTAATGATAGGAAATTCAGAACCAAAAAAAAATCTGTCGTCAATATAATGGTGTGGTAGTGTTAGATGGTAAAGCATTGTTACCGTCATGTCGGCTTGGGTGGTTTTGGCCATGGTGCTGGTGGCCGGCGGCCACCTCGTGGAAGGATCGGCGGAGGTGATGAGCCATGTCACTGCGCACTTCGGAAAAGCACTGGAAGAGTGTCGGGAGGAGGTAAGTTTCAGTTTTTTTTTTAAGTTTGGTATTTCCTTTTTTTTACATTTAATAGCTGATTCATTTTTAAAGTTTTCACACTTGTCCGATTTGCATAATGTTTTTTAAACATTTAATTTTATAAATTTTATTTAGCAACTCCA
Source organism: Acleris cristana (assembly GCA_948252455.1). Classification (NCBI taxonomy): domain Eukaryota; kingdom Metazoa; phylum Arthropoda; class Insecta; order Lepidoptera; family Tortricidae; genus Acleris; species Acleris cristana. Next base: position 15,699,748 of record OX411786.1, on the reverse strand, counting down.
TATCTCTTTAGATGTTACCTGTTGCAATTATTTAGTTATTCAATAGAACTTTGATAAATCTGACCTTAATAATAATATTCGAATTAATCGATTAGATCACTCTTAAGTATTTTATATTCAACAATTATTACATCAATTATTTTCAATAACTTCATCTATGATCTTTCTGAATCCTCTCAACAGTCAGGCCTGTCTCCTGAGGTCCTGGAGGAGTTCAAGCACTTTTGGCGCGAGGACTTCGAGGTGGTGCATCGCGAGCTGGGCTGCGCCATCATGTGCATGAGCAACAAGTTCTCCCTGCTGCAGGACGACGCGCGCATCCACCACGAGAACATGCATGACTATGTCAAGAGCTTCCCACAAGGTCTGTCCTTTGATACACTTTTAGACATACATACAATCACGCCTCTTTCTCGTAGGGTGTAGGCAAAGATCACTTCCTTCCACTTGCTACTATCCAGATAAACTTCCCTCGTTTCCTCTACGCTCATAAGTCTCTTCATACACGTGCGTCGGTTTAGGGTTTTCTGACCTTGCCATTTTTCAATACATCCCCGATCATATTGTAGTACGTTCGCCTTGACCATCCCCGTCCAACATTTACATTGCTCTTGCCTCATATAATATCTATTTTGTTAATCTCACTTCATCCATTCTCTCGCATGAGCGAACTAAATACTTCAGCATTCTTTTATTGATCCTTGTCACTAATAGGCCTCTCCGAATAGTTAGGTCATGGAAGCAATTAAAACGAAATTGATGTATCGTAGCTAAGAACAATTTACAGTTACACTTACGTTTAAAGAAACGTTTTAGACCAAGAGGGGCGCAAAATATTTGTATTTTGCGGCGTAAAACACATAAAAACAGAAAATGAATTCGCGATTCTTGTATCTGAAGTCGTTAGAACTATAATATTTACCATGGCATCCTGTAATAAAGTAGTTGTAAATACTTCCTTTTGTAATCTGACCTCAATTATAAGTTATGTAGGGTACTTAAGGACTATAAATTCTAGGTCTAGCTGAATTGTCTAGATAGTAGGTAATGCAAAGCATAACTCCACGTACTCACTGTATGAAGTGAGTGCTCACACGCGATGCTTTTCACACCGCCGGTTCAATAAACTCTAGCGTATTTTTAACAGCGTTAAAATGCTGTTTGTACTCCTTTAAGAACTTAGTACACAACACTAAGAGCAGTTAATTTAGAACATGAAGTTACAAAGCAATTAGGTTCAATAATTTTATCTGGCAACAAAAAAAATACTCATCCAAAATTCTCGGAAAATTATACGCTTTGTTTGCTGACTGCTAAGTTTTCAGTACCGCTTCCTAGGCTAAATCTGTAAAAATACTTTTATATCCAATGTCCTTCCTTATCAACTTCAAAAAAAATACCGTATCACACTCAACGTAAATCAAGTTAATTATCTCCACAATTTCCAGGTGAAATCCTCTCGGCAAAAATGGTGGAACTTATCCACAACTGCGAGAAACAGTACGACGACATCACCGATGACTGCAGCCGCGTTGTCAAGGTCGCAGCCTGCTTCAAGGTGGACGCCAACAAGGCCGGCATCGCGCCCGAGGTCACCATGATCGAAGCCGTCATGGAGAAATACTGATACCCTTTACACGTAAATTACATCACAGAAGAACTTGGTAATGATGAAGTTACAGTCTTCGTGGGCAAATGTCTACGATGAATAGTAAACGGACGATGAGTTCCAAAATGAGGTAGAAAAGATTGGGAGCTGACACTTGTCCCACCCTCGACGATGAGCAAGAAGCGAGTAGAGCCGGCGATCAACCATTAATTTAAGCGTCTTTTTTATTGACACGGGATCTATATCTTTTGTTCGTTTCTTGAGCGAGGAAATAGTCTATAGCTAATCGCTTCATTGTCGACGGTGGGACATCTGCCCCAGTAAGTAGATGGTAGAGGGCACGGCATTTGAAATATTGCAATCATTTTCATACTGCTTTTCGTGGAGAGTAGTTAGAATTAGCAATTTAAACAAACCGGGCAAGACCATGTTGGACCATGCTTAGTGTAGGCAAAAGAATCTCAAAAAACAACATGTATGAATTATTTTTTATATTTAAATTTATTTAATGCTCTCTTAAGTAGATGATTTGTTAGGTAGGTATAAACACTTTAGTCGCCTGTATCTCAGGAACCAATCAAGTCTACTTAGTCGTGATAGTTTTCCTTTATAATTCGTTAAGTACACGTGCTTTCTTTTGAGATTTTTGATTACTTGTAGTTTTAGCTGTAGGGGGTGGGGGACAGTAACTCTAGCGAAAATACACTTTTCGATTTCAATATTTTCTTGTCGGCGTTATTTAAGTGGTTAACTATGCTAAATTACAGCTTCGACTCTTGGTAGTCTCGTTTCGTCTCGTCGACAGACAGACAGACCTTCGGACAGACGGACCGACGGACAAACGGACATAGCGAAACTATAAGAGTTCTTTGTTGACTACGGAACCGGAACGGTAGTAAGTAGGTAAATAGTAGTCAGAACTATACTTAAATAAAAAGGTACTCGCAGTTAATAATCCTGTTGATAATAAATTTCATAGCAATTAGCCAGCATTCTGTTTAAAGTGTTATTTAAGAGTTCTTTTCACGAAAAACAGAGCCTAATACCAGATGCGAAATGTTAGTATTTTTGAGGTTCGGTTTTGTCTACCCTTGTCTTTCACAAAGCTAAGCCGCAAAGAAATGGAATGGTGCATCTTGAATGGACAAAGCAATAGAGGTTAAGTGTGACATGTTTATTGGGAAGATCGTCCGGACTGTAACTTAACTAACTTACCAGTTTGAACTACGTACAGTCAAAACACGTGATCGTGTAATGCCAATCGGGTTTAGTCGGTGTTGTGACCGTACTAGGAGTTCTGTGATGTGATGTTTAGATCGCGCGAGTCTCTGGTTTATTTCGTTATTGAGTAGTTTTAGCTGCTGTAGATTTTAGTTTTAGTATTAATAAGTGTTTTTATCCGGTTCACCCTTGTTTCTATGAAACAATAATTCTGCGTAGTGACACGTTCTATGAAATGAGTGTCGGTGAAACAAGGGGACGCCGCTTGTATCCTAATATGGTTTATGCTTGAAATAAAGAAATATTTGGGTAAATTACTTTTTTATTAGAATAACCTGTGGCCGTTTCATTCTACAAATCTTGAAAAGTATTATTCTAAATAATATGTAATGCATTAAGGCTGTTATCAAAAAAAAACACATGGTTAAGAACAGTTAAAACCTCAATTTATTAAAATCCTTATTTTTTTCCATTTCGTAACGAAAGTTAACAATAGTCGAAGCTAAAATGACAATTGGCGTAAAGGACAACTAAATTGTACTGTGAAATTGTTCTAGGTATACACCCATTGAATCATTTAAGTAATTTTCGTTACGAAATGTAAATGTAATAAGGAGTTTAATTGAGGCCTTAACAGTCCTTAACTATGCACAATGTTTTTGAAAACGGCCCATTAATCATATTTGGCATTAGTCTAAGTAATAATCATCATGCTTAGGCATGCCAAGCTCTTCATAGAAAGAATTGACCAGAGCTTGATCTAAGAACTTTGGAAACTCAGCAGAAGGCAACTCCAATACATTATCGGAGTGTTTACGGGGTACTTTGGTGTTAAAAATCTCCTCCTATCAAAGATGGACCTTTATCACAACACAGATTGTAGAATGTGCGGCGAAGAGGTGAAAACAATGAAACAATTATTGTGTGAATGTGATGCCCTCGCCGGAGTAGGAATGAAAGTCCTCGGTTGTGGCTACCGAGAACGTTTTTTTTATTATAAATTATTGGAATACAAAATGGAAAATAGCAGCGTAACGGTCATAACATTATCTTTTGTAAATAATTTCCCATTTTGTATTCCAATAATTGATAATAAAAAAAACTTAAACGCTAAATTTTGAAATAACAAATACCTTATACTTAGGTACCCTGTCTGGACACCTTGTAGTATACATAAAAACCGCACAACTTCATTTATGGATGAATGATGAATCTTTAACTTGCCCTGTTTATTATCTGTTAGGGTCAAATGTTGTAAGTCAATTTCCAACCAGTTCCCGTCAATGGAATAGGCTGATATTTGGAATACAGGTGTAAATAATACAATAAGTATTATGCTACCATCGAGCTGATCTCATGATGGAGTCGGAAGGTGGCGACGTGATCTTTGCTGTAGGTACTTAATACTCGTATGTACCCGCCGAGTTGCAGCTCGTTAGTTTCGTCTTGATAAGCAGATGATGTCAGAGCGGAAAAAAGTATAGTCGGCAGCAAAGGCTTGTCCCAAAAATGAAATTATCGACAGAAACTTATAGTCAGGCGCCAGTCTTCCCTATTTACTTACGAAATAGACAGGATTTTGGATCCTTAACACCGGCTATGTTTTTCAATTGATGCTGTGCCGTGGGGACATATTCCACATTGTCTTTACCCCTACTGTTATCTACCCCCGCTAAATAAGGCACGATAGGTTGGCGTTTACTGTCTAATATACAGGTTTCATCTACATCAACAACTTGTGTTCTTGGCTATTTCAATTGCTCATAGCGATGATAAAACGTACTAGCAAATCTAGCAGCGGATAGGTTACGGTCAGTAATGTACCTCTATGTGATGTACTCTTTATTGGCACATTTTTGCAAACAATTACAAGACATATTTGCATCGATTGATTGATTGATTGGTATAATAGTAAAGTATTATTTTTCAATTTAAAAAGTAAACAAAGACGTAAAATACAAAAAAGTATTCGAACATGTGCAAATCATTACTTAGTAAATACCGTTTCGAAGTAGCTATTTGCGTGTGAAAACTGAAGCTAGAAAAAGTCGGGTTTTACAATAAAAGGATAAATTGTAATTTTTTCAACTGAAAACGTAACTCGTAATATTGACACCCTGACTACAAACTTCACTTATTGTGATCTGCAGTTTTTCTAAAGTGCAAGTAGCAAGGCCTGGCAAGAGAAAGCGTTCCATGTGGACTACGAGAGAACATTACATAAAAGAAATACATTTTAACTTTGCGGTCTATCCCGATTTCCTTACTATGCCTTACTCCTTATTTCCAGATTTCCATAATAGTTATTATTAATCCGAAAGTGTTTCTTCGTTTAGTTGTTTGTCGACGCCTTAACTGACCTGCTGAATTAATTTATAGCCTGGAGACAGATATAGGACATCCTTTTTTATCTCAGAAAATTAAACAGTCCCCGAGAGAAAGAGATGAACGACTTCTACGATGGAGTCGCTGGATCTGGCTAGTTTGTTTACAAGCATAGTTTCCGATCCAACATGAGTACCAAGACTTCATGAATTGAAGCAAGATAACATCCCAACGCGAGACACCAATTAACCCAATCAGCCGCTTTATCCTAAGTAAGCATGACTCCAACTCTTCCGAGCCGCCAACTACGAGTTGATTCACTGAACAATAACCCGGCAATTAACCTTAGTGTAATTAAAACGGATCGTATATAAACGATACTGAAGTTTACACGGGTATTGCAAGTAAAGAGGTTTAAAGAAACGACGTCAAAAAGGTAGGAGTAGATGGAGTCATATTTTGATATTTTCAAAGAGATAGTTTAGCTGATTTGCTTGAGTGTCGAAGAAAGGGAAGGAAAGGTAAAAATCATAGAAACAAAAATCAATCTTTATAAGGAAGGCGATAAAGACATTATAGGTCAGGCTGAGGAAATTATATTTTGAGTTTGATTCTCGACACATTTATTCCCTTTAATATATTTTGAAATTATCTCAATGCTGTTTTAAGTAATTCAGTACCAGGAAAAGTGAGAGTTAAGCGCTAAAATTAAATCAAATAAATGACAAAGCCGATTCCGCCGTTAATTGGTTCTGTATAAGTTAATATATTTTATTTAATCGGCAATTTACAGCCTGTTTACACCTGAAAGATGGCGAAGCAGAAAGATATGACTGCTGCGTTGATGTTGGTCGCGTACCTGGCTCTGGGGATGGTTGAATGCTCCCAAGAAGTGGTGAAGGAGATCTCCATGAATTTCGGCAAGGCGTTGGAAGAATGCAAAAACGAGGTACGTACCTTATTTTGTTTTTGTACTTTTAGTCAGTGTTATCTTATTGATATCTACACTAATACTATAAAGAGGAAACATTTGTATTTTTGTATGTTTTTAACAATTAAACTTAAAAAAATCTGGACCACTTTCAAAGATTCTTTCACCATTAGAATGCTACATTATTCCTGAGTAACATAGGCAACTTATTATCCCGGAAAATAAACAATTCCCGCGGATATCAAAAATACGTATTCTAAGCGTAAAACGTTGGAGATGCCACTATTCATACCTATGTTTATTTTTGGTAAAGGATGTCAGTCAATCAAATTGTTATTGGCGTTAAGTTTAACTTGCACTTGCTGAGCAGTGTTTAAAACATAATTTTGAAAGGACATGAAACTTATTTGAAACCCCTCCGTAGCGTCGGTGATTAAATCTTCCATAAATTTATTTAAGCGTGCATCGTTTGAGAGGTTCGCTCATGAGCACAGTAACCTAAATGTTCCAGATGAGTCTAGGAGATTCGATCTATCAAGACTTCTACAACTTCTGGAAAGAGGACTACGAGCTGGCAAACAGAGACACGGGCTGCGCCATCATGTGCCTCTCCACCAAGCTGCAGCTCATCGATCCTGAGGGCAAGCTGCATCATGGAAACGCCAATGAGTTCGCCAAGAGCCATGGCGCTGGTGAGACGTTTTTGGCTAACTGGTTTTACTACAAACGACACGTGACTACGGAGCTAGCGGTCAGAGTTTGATTTCTGATATGGGGAAATGTCTGTGTGATGAGCGAGAGCCGTATTTCTTCCAGTCTTGGAATTTTTATTTGTATTCGAGTAGACATCTCATTTGAATGACCATGTAAGAGCATAATGAGGCTAGAAAAGTTACTTAACGCTAAAGTAAACTATTTTCGAAAACTGACAAAATGTATGGAATTGACGTAAGCGCTCGACGCAACCGTTTGATAGTTCAAGTCAATCCTATTTATATTTGATAACGATAAAGAACGCCAAATATATGTTGGCCTAAAACTCTTCTCATCGTTCTATTTAATACACTTGGGAGCAAAGAAATCGAGTCACTTAGTACTGAATTTCCATTAAATTCCATAGTGGCTCGATTTCTTTGCCCCCAAGTATATTTATGTTTTATTTAAACAGGTATTGTCATGACCCATATTTTATACATATCACAAAAAAAATCGAATTGAATTCATTGAGATAAAGTAATTCGAAAAAAATCTTACATTCAATGAAACGTAATTCAAGTGGTTTCCAAATATAATTGTTTGAAGACGCGTTAGCGTAGTTGGTAGTGCCCTGCCTACGAAGCTAGTGGTCTCGGTTTCGATTCTCGGTATGGGCAAATATTACTGTGATGTGCATCATGTGCACGAGAATTTGTTTCTAAAGCGTTGATGTTTTCTTTCTATTTAAGTATTTATTTCTCTATATAAGTATTGACATCGTTGTGTAGTACCCATAGTACAAGCCTAGAGCTTATTGTTAGTTTGGGACTAGGTCAATTTATTTATTTATTTTACACACCAACAAAGTACACAGCTGTACATTAACAAAACAGATAATAAAGGAAACATGGCCTGCCTGTACCTCAGTAACAGGTATGAAACAGCTTTCGCTAATGGATTAAACAAGTAGAACAAGGGGGTTGCATAAACTAACACGTAATTTGTGTGAGATTGTCCCCATATTTATTTAATGGTAGTAGCCTCTCGTGTTTTCATAGCTCAATCTGAAGACAAGATCGCCTTTCACTATATTTTCAACTGGCTCTCCATTTCCCAGATGAAACGTTAGCGCAGCAGCTGGTGGACCTCATCCACTCGTGCGAGAAGACGCTTCCTGATCTTCCGGATGCCTGCCTGAAGGTTCTCGAGTGGGCCAAGTGCTTCAAGTCCGAGATCCACAAGCGGAACTGGGCTCCGCCTATGGATGTAGTAGTAGGAGAAGTGCTGGCCGAAGTCTAAGGGTTTGAGAGCACCTTGGCACTTTACAAGTATTTTGTTGTTAATAATGTCAAGTTAGTACGGCATGGGCTTCAAGACACGGCGTGAAACTGGATTTGGATATTTTAGATTTTATGTAGTCCTACGATTAGGGTAAAGGCAGGTATCATGGGAACTTATTTTACATAATTAAAGACTTTCTTTGTTATAATGTTTTTATTTAGAACACTAAAATAATTTTAGGCTTACGGTCAGACCCAAAAAACTTAGTTCAAAGTTACTTTAGCCCTCGATTGCGTAAAATTTGTAAAGAAAAATGTTACAAGAATATGCACACATAGATCTTATTCCCGTAGGTAGTACCTATTAAGGCCTGCGTCCATATTTTTGAGACGATGTGGTGTATACCAATCACCTCGTCTTATCAAAACAAATGAAGTACGTGTTCTGATACTTCTGATTAATTGAAAACAGGCGTCGTAGTTAATTGAAATTGTGTGAGAGATCAATCATACTTCCAAAGTGCATGCTGCAAACATGTTGCGAACAACACTGTTGCGCCTGATACCCACTTTGTCAGGAGAAGCTTTTAAACAAGAACCTGTGTCTGTGTATATGTCGGATGCGCTTGTTCGTGGTCGCGTGGCCCAACCCAGATGGTTTACCGCTTGGTGGTTAGTGGGTATTCCGGCCGTTCTCGGTTGGTGAGTCAAATATAACCATATTTAGGGCCCGTCGGACCTGAGGGCTCATTGTTTAACGCACTCGCAATCGCGATCGTTTTCATTTTGAAAATCGAAGGCTTGTCTGCATACAAAAAGAAAACAATTGCTCCACTTTGAAGCCGGTTGCGATTGCGAGTGCGTTAGAAAAAAGCCCCCCTGGGCGGTTTACGTAAACGCATTTCTTCTACGTGAAAACGAATAAAAAAATTAAAAGCCGCCTCCTTAAACGCAAAAAATAAATAAAAAAATTTCAAAACCTACTTACCATTTTACAAGTTAATTTTTTTGCGTTTTCAAAGGCGGTTTTTTGATTTTTAAAACGTTTATTTTATTTTATACTTTTTTGTGATCATTACATGCTGTTATGCAGTCCCACTTCTCAATTAATATGAAATTTAAAACATTTCAAACTCATCGCAAGCAACGCTGCGGGAAAATCTACCTTCTGAATGCAAATGCTAGACTTGTTACTGAAAATACCAAAATCTCTATATATATGCCTTTATTGTTTGAGGAGTTCCCTCAATTCCCCACTGATCATCAGATTCATATTTAGTGACAATGGGACCACCTCGTAAGTATACCCTAAAGAGTTTTCAAAATTGGTCCACAATTGAGAGAGGCATCCGTGAACATACATGAAAAAATAACACAACAGAACAGAGAACCTCCTCCGTTTTACTCGACCGCCGACGGAGGAGGGTAATGTGTGTGCCTATATAATATGTATGTTTGTTCCTTTGTGGTGCTTTAGAAACTAAACGCGTGGACCGATTTCGATGCTTGATGCTTTATTTAACCCCCGACGCAAAAAAGAGGAGTGTTATAAGTTTGACGTGTAAGTGTGTGTGTGTGTGTGTGTCTGTCTGTGGCACCGTAGCTCTTAAATGGATGAACCGATTTGGATGCGTTTTTTTTTTATTTGATAGCAGGTTTACTAGCAGTGGTTCTTAGACATTTTATATAGAAATCGGTTCAGCCGTCTTTGAAGTATTGAACTTTGAAATGTCAATGTCGGGGGTTTTCCAACTTTTTGTTGGTTAGGTTATTTGATGTCGGTTTAAAAGAATTGAGCATTATATCGAGGGTTTTAATGTAATAGTTATAAATTTGATGCCCGTCATAGGTTAAAACCAGTGAAGCGCCAGAGGGAAACGTGGAAAGATTTACTAAGTTCTGGACCTATGAGCTCGACATGTGGGCCGACGGCTGCGTCGCGGAGTGCGTGCTGCTGAGGCATGCGCTGATCGACCGCCGCGGCAATCTCGGGCTGACTAAGGCCATCGCATTCTTGGACTTCAAGAATGCGATGGCGTTAGTCAGCCTGAGGTTGCCGTGGCGGTCGAGCAACGGAGCTGCTAATTTCATTTTGGAATTATAAATAATACTTTTCCTTGTCCTGTACTTTTATTTGTCATTTATAATAGTCATGAACACTAATATAAGAACATACATAATATGTCCGCAGAATAATCCATAGAAAAGTCTATCAAGTCTTTTCCTATAAGAACACTTGTGCTTTTTTGAGCCAAAAACACACGCCTAGCTGCCAAAGCTTACTAAACCTAGGTTAAAGTATTAAGCGATAAACACAAACTTTAAAACAATAGTAGATTGTTCACCAACCAAGGGATGAAAGGCACCCTTATCACACGAGATATTTTACAACAAACATTATAAACAAGAGATGGCATTAATACAAATCTTACATGATTGTGAAAACGAAGGGTTTTAGATTTTTACCTTAACTAAGCTTTGCAAATCCACTGGGGAAATATAATACTTTTTTTACATCTTAACCAAATAAATTTACTTCGAGGGGACAATCATCCACCTTGCCGAGTGCTAGCATCGACAAACGCAGGTACTAAATGGACTTTGTCATCAATATATCTATATATATAAAAGGCAAAACTGACTTGCCTACTGATTTATATATCAACGCACAGCCGAAACTACTGTAGCTAGAAACTTGAAATTTGGTACAGGGGCTCCTTTCATGATGTAAGTGAGCACTAAGAAAGGATTTTCCGAAAATCTACCCCCAACGGGAAGAAATGGGGGGAGTAGCGGGAAACTAATTCTACGCGTACGAAGTCGCGGGCGTCCTCCAGTTCAAATACAAATTGTACATATTTAAATTATGGGTTTGATCCCGGTGTAGGATGACTATCACGTCGGGGTCACCAATGTAGCGGGAGAGAGGTCAGTAGAGAGATCTCTCTTCAGGCGGGTGCTATGCCTGGAGACCGAAGTCCATTGGGATGAAGTTGGAAGTGGTATATATGTCAACCGACTGGAGAAACTTCGTTAGCGCGATGTAGAACTAGTTGCGCTGTCTGACGCTGGTGGCGCTGGCGAGCTGGTTGATACAAGTTGTCGCTAGATGTCGCTAGGTCGCTACAGGGTTATGGTATGGTTATATGGTATGGGTACAAGCCTTGAGCTTAGTTTGGGACTAGGTCAAGTTGTGTGAGATTGTCCCCTAGTATTTATACAAATGAATGATAGCACGAATATTTGCCAATAACGGGAATTTAACCTGAAACCGCTAGCTACGTAGGCATAGGCGTAATTGTTTAGCACTACCTACTATTAAATCTGCTTAAAGTATTATCAACTATCTACTAATTAATAGTGTTACTCAAAACAAAATTGACGAGCACAAGTCTAGCAACGCATGTGCAGACTGAGATTTTTATCGTAAGATTACAAATGTCTATTAGCTCCAGAGATAGAGGCCTATTTACCTGCCCTATGCCATAAAAAAGGTTGCTTTCGAAGATATTATGTTAATTGCGATTAGTTATGCAAACGCATGCACAATAGATTTTAGCCTTAGCAGTTCTTCTAACACAAGTACAAAGTATCCTCTCCGACCTTGCCAGCTCACGTGCAAGCTAACCACCGCCTAAACCGCCAATCAACACCTAGCAATTAACGGACCACCAATTAGAACCCGCGCTCCCAGCGGCTTATATACGGTGAATCAACTCACAAACACCACTTTTTACCGACTCTCCGAAATGGCACGTCTGCCCGTCTTATTCGCTATAGTACTCCTGGCCATGGGCGTGACAGAAATAGAATCATCGGCGGACACCCTGAAGCAGATCACGTCGGGTTTCCTTAAAGTGCTGGATGAATGCAAGCGTGAGGTGAACCAGTTTTTTTAATTCAAAATTCAAAATTCAAAATTCAAGACATTTTAATATATCTAGACGTTGCATTTCTTGGATGAATTATCAATTATAACAAACATTTCAACCTTAGATTTCAACTGATAAAACTGCAGCATTTGGTTTTAAAATATTTTTAAATACTTAGTCAACATTAAGACGCTTAATATAGATCAATTAATTTTCGGTAATCGGAACTGTCTTGATTCGCAAAATAATACAGTGAGTTCATTCAGATATATTTTTCATAAGCTTCATTGTTACGCGAAACTGTACCGCATTAAATACCACCAGCTAAACCTCTCGGACCACATTATCAGCGACTTCTACCACTACTGGAAGGAGGACTACTCCCTCCTGAACAGGGACACCGGCTGCGCCATCGTCTGCATGAGCCAGAAGCTGGACCTGATAGACTCCAGTGGCAAGCTCCATCATGGGAACACGCAGGAGTTTGCGACCAAGCATGGGGCCGGTGGGTTTATCATCCAAGTTGATCATAACTTTAAGGTTCAAAATCTATTGTAGGGTTACAATAACAAATGTGTTCCAGAATTGTTGGCAGCCTGGAAACATTTTCATTATCATCATCATCATCGTCTTGGCCATATCCTAATCATCTGGAGTCGGCTCGGCATGTCTTTTTCTTCCACACATCCGTATCAGCCATTATCTCATCGTTCACTCCCTTCTTTCTCATATCACTCTTCACACAATCCATCATTTTCTTTTTAGGACTTCCTCTTGTCCATTCTCATTATACTCGTTGAACGTATATATTTTGATATTATCATTACTTTTTATGCTCTTAAATCATTTATTTCACCATAACACATAACAATATAATACATTAACATATTATCAGCAACAGGCTTCATAACGTTTTACATAGGAATAACCATCGGCAACACGCTTCAAATTGAATGTCTAAAGCTATGCTCTTAAATTGAATTTCTAAAGCTATGTAGGTATAGGCGGAGTTAATAACTTAATTAAACATTTCATCACTCTTTTTTTTTCATTTATTGAGGAAAACAAACAATCAGGTCAAAGAAGAATACTAAGGTTTTTAACAATAATATGTTAGTAAATGTGTGATCACAGATTAAAACAGTTTAAGTTCTTTTCTTAGTTAGTTATTTTATATACAAAACTCAGAGACTGTGCATCATAATAGTCCCCACTCTAGTTTCAGTTTCTGACTTTTTGAAATACCAAAATTTCTAAACTTCTCTGTCATTTTAGCCGGCGACGTAGCCTTTAAACTGGTGGGAATCCTCCATGAATGTGAAACCAAGCACGACACGATAGAGGACCATTGCATGAAGGCCCTGGAGATCGCCAAGTGCTTCAGGACAGATATTCACCAGCTCAACTGGACTCCGAAGATGGACGTCATCATCACTGAAGTGCTCACTGAAATGTAAATATTTTCAAGATCAAATTGCAGGAGGTTTACTTTTATGATAATGTAAGAACAAATTCAAATAGTTTTAACGTAGAACAAGTCTTCGAATGAATTATAGATGTAGATCTGATGCTTATTTTATAAATACTAACTTTACTATAAGGTGACTAACGCAGTGTTCATATTTTTAATAATATTAAAACAGTGATTCTAAACGTTGTTGTTATTTCAAACTTTTCTTGAATTGTTGCAATGGTTATTGACAGCTTGGTCATTTTTTCCAGAAATACTTTTCAGGATCTAACTATGTCATTATTCACCTATAAAGTGTGAGAGCCTTACATGGAAACTCTTAATAATGGGTACCTAAATCATCTCTTACCCCAAGCCATAACTCGGCCCGTATCGGCCAGACAGCACAATCGGCTAGACTAGCACAATACAAGACCTAAACACAATACATCTACTTAGTTCTTAATCGACGATGCTGATAGCCAATAGTGTAAATTGGTCTTAGATCAACGAGACCCTTAACAATGTAAATTAAACTATGAATACCAACAACAAGAGCACATTTTCGATTAATACGGTTACATTTGCACTTGATATTTTGTAGGTAAGGGACTGCTTTATCAAATTGAACTGTAACGCTCCACACTATGATAACATTTACTTCGATTATGCTTGGATTTCAAGAAGATACTTGCATTTAGCAATTTGGGATTGTAAACCTCGGTGATAAGGTTGTATTTTCAATTTAATTTGGTTTCGCTATTGGTTTTAGGAGACAAATTAATGGGTATAGGATAGGTATGCTAAGTAAGTGGGGTCTTAAATCGTGGGGCAATGACTGTAAAGCTGTCAGCTGACAATGGAGCCAATGATCAGCCTCGCGAGATAAGCATCACGTGGAAGGGATTGGGCTTTTCTTATTAAATCATAGGCTTAGTGAGGTAATTGATGCACGTTATATAGCGTGTTTAGGTGGTTATAGCGGGTCGTCGTGGATAGATAACTTTATAAATTTACTATGATTCAGAGCACTGAAAGTAAATTGTATCACATTTCATATATATTTGTAAAAGTCAACTTCGAATCTGTTGACATAAAATTTTCACGTTGACCTTAGGACATTATTTTATCTTTTCTCAAAGACCGGTATTGTACTTACATTTCGATTTCGACAAACGAGTCGTTAGATTCGTTTTGGCTTTACGAATACCACTGGTACTGTCAGCGTCATATATAAGGTAACATTCAAAGTGTTCAAATAGTTCGGTACACCATATTAATTGTATGGTGTACCGACTACTACTACTTAAATAAAAAAAAAGTGTATTAAAAGTACATGTATAACGTGGGAATTTCACAAATATCGACGACAACAACAAATATGCAGTCGGGTTTTTAATGTTTGTTTCAGTTCAAGTTGTAAATCGTAGTTGTGTACAATCGAAAACCACCCTTTATATAAAAAAGGTTTTATAGCCGTTATTTAGTAAGAATAAAAGCAGATTGTTATTTGCGAAGGCGATGAAGCACCTGCGCTGGAGACGCGTGCCCGCCCTGTTTACAGTATAACTCGTACCTAAGGGGCTGCAGCGAGCTGCGGCGAGAGCGTTCTTTCACGAATTTCAAACATTTCCACAGTTTCATTGCTGAAAATTACATACATACATAAACTCATGCCTTCATTCCCAGAGTGGGGTAGGCAAAGCTTCAGAATTACCAACATCTTTCACAATTAGGCTAAGATGTTTCCCAGTGTGTTAGTGACAGGTTGCAAGCCCATCGCCTAACAGTACTACAAGCCTTTATCCCCTTAGCCCGGCAACCATGCGGGTTGCGAAAAATCTATGGAGACAAATGATAAATTAATAAACTGATGACGCCATTAGGCTTTGAGTCTGCCATTTATGTATTTATACAATAAATTAAATCAATTTACATAAACAAGAGTCACGGTGATGAATGCTTACTTCAGCACAAGCTATTTCTTATTGATAATTAATAGGGATGGGGAAATGGGAATGCAGTTTGTTTTCGTAACTTGTCAGCGTCCAAAAAATGGTGTCACTAAAGTAAATAGTACTTTTGGATTATCAAAGAAATACAATTGTTCTAAAGATCAATTGCTATAATAACAACTGTGTCAGATTACCTATAACTAAATAAGACAAATACCAAATACTCTTTCAAAAACCTTAGGCAATATAACCTGTACATACATATGGACGACGTTGCCCCAGATGTTTTCTCATCCCCTCCCTGGCAAACAAGCAGTTTTCTTTTTATTATATCGACAAGATTTATAAACGCTCCAGAGGGCCCGGATTTATTGAATCTGCAAACACACATGCTCCCGCGCCTCAGCGATTTAGCGGAAAACCTTGTTTAACAGATTATCTTTGACAGTGTCACTAGCAATTTATAATAACTTATATTAATTTTCTGAATGCTACAGTGTTTGAATGTGCAACGTTTCCTTTTTCTTGCATCCCATCGTACTTCACATTTATGTTGAACTAGCTTTTGCGCGCGACTCCGTCCGCGTAGAAGTCGTTTATCGCTATTCCCTCTGTAACTGTACAATTTTCCGAAATAAAAAGTAGCATGTGTGCTATTCCAGACTATTCTCTATTTCTTTTAATCTTTTTGCCAAATTTCATCAAGATGCGTTCACCCGTCTGGTATGATTGAGTAGCAAACATTCAAACTTTTGAATTATAATATTAGCGAGATAAGGTTAGTAAGATTATTATTTACTAGAGGATTATTTTCTAGCGCATGCCTAAAATAAGCCTCCGCTACTCCCTCTATTTTTTCTCGTTTTAAGTCGGTTTCTTAGTGCACCATTAATTTCAAGTGCCTAAGTTCAGCGTTTACTTATATGAATAGATTCTTACGTAGGTAGGTACATATTGCTTTTTGGGAAATTGCATCCTTTTTTACATCTTCATCTTTATCAGTTGATATATAAATTGATGAAATACCTTCGTCTTATGATTTATACTAACTTCATGATGTTAAATATCATGTACCTGCATTAAATGAGCATTTCTCTGAACTGAGGTTTGTTAAACTTAATCAAAAACCTACTGCAACTTCCACCATAATTTTATTTTGTAAATAGAGAATCTTAAATTATATCGGATATGTTGGGTATGGCTGACGAAACCAAACTTAAAGTAATGGATATATTTACACTAAATCCAGCAGAAGACCATTTATACAATACACATTAGCATTTTCCCAAAAGTCCATTTAACATTGCGTTTGTCGACGAAGTTAAAGTTGGTGACAAGATAAAAAGGAAAAACTACAAGTGGGTAGTAATGCCAAAGACAAAGCATTACCAATATACTTACTATGTTTCGGAACGTACATAAGGCACATAAATATTAAGAATAATCTTAACCTTTGCATACACAAGTCCTATTCCGAAGTTTCATTTCCTAACTGCTTGGTATGCAAAATTTTCTTAAGTTAAGCTTAAAATAATTACAGAATACGGTGATCTAGAAGTCTATACAAATCTTCTTAATACAATTTAAAATCCTGACAGGAATCAGAAAACCAAAGATAAATTTACTAGTAATGTCACCAACGAACTCCAAATTAGTTTCAAGCTAGATCTCAGTCAGAACCTCCTCAATAACGGTTTCCATGCTTGGGGCCCACTTGAGCGCGTGGATCTTGGTCCGGAAACACTTGGCGATCTCAAGAACGCGCGAACAGTCGTCCTTGATGCCTTCCTGCAACTTCTCGCACTCGTGGAGCATCGTCACCAGTTGCTTTGCCATGTCATCATCTGAAACATGTGGAATATTTTGCGTAGACCCTCTTTACAGTTGCCACTCTAATTGTTCTCATCCACTGTCATTTGTAGAACCAAAAGCTATAAGAATTTAAGCTGATTAAATTGAAGGAATATCGTTAAAAAAATCCCTCTGTTATATTGGGTTAGTAACTAAGCTACAACTGAATCTCCCGAACATCCCTTAGTTAAAATATAAATTAAAATACGAAAAACTAAATCTACCTAAGTCTTGCTTTTCTTTTTTCTAATGACTCGGACTAAACGAGAGTGTTAAATTGATCAGTATTTGGACAACTCCTCTTTGGAAGAAGAGGTCACTTGGTTCCCCAATGGTGCTGGTAAAGACAACTAATGAAATTTGGCAAAAATAACAAACATATATTAGAGAATATCATAGTAGGCTTTAGGATTCTACGATCTAAATACCCTAACTTACCAGCGCCGTGTAACTTCGCAAACTCATGCGCTTTCCCATGGTGCATCTTCCAGTCCTCGGTGACCAGGTCGAACTTGGACGCCATGCACATGATGGCGCAGCCCATGTCCCGGTTCACCAGGTCGTAGTCCTCGCGCCAGAAGTTGTAGAAGTCCTGCATTACTTCATCTGGGATGTTTAGCTGTAGACGATGAAATATATCAATTCGATTATTATTATCAACAAATACGATTAGTTACTACATTATTAGTATTATGGTAGCGGGCTCTTCTTATTCTTATCATAAACCCCATTTTCCTGTGGCCACAGCAGTCAATAAATGATAAGATAAAAAAATGTAATGACGTTCGTACTCTCTCGGACTCTCCTCTTCTTAAATATATTAAAACGAAAAAAAATCGTCGGTCTTAGGTACTTAGTGTTCGAACCTACATTTCCTCTGGCCCTATATTACTACTTATGCCACCAAGACCCTCCTTAAAAGAATACGTTTTTACACAGTTTAGAATTTTGTAACGGACGTTTCTATTAAATTAAAAATATCTTCTTGCTTGTTTTTTTGAGTATTTTTTCCCCTCCTATAAGAGTATCCCACTGCTAGGCCTCACTACTTGATGAACTCTCTTGCTCTTGCTCTTACCTCACTTCTACATTTGTCCAACACCGTTGAAAACCCTGCAGTGAACTGCTTCATGATTTCCGCCGAGGAATGCACCCTGTACACTCCAATAACAGCAAGCAACAACACCGTAGCCCGCCATTTTGTTACAGCGGCGGCCATTTCGACGCCGGCAACAGTGCGAGTGTTGCTGTGGCCACGGGCGACGTTTTTATGGTAGAACTAAACTGATTATAGGAAATTAAGGGTTTTTTTAATTATCGTTTGACGCGGATGTGTTAATTGATCGTTGTGAGCATAATGCATGGGACAACTAGCAATTATCAGTTAATTTAGGCTAACCCTTTAATAAGTCTATTAATAAGAAGACGCAACCAGTGACTAGCAAGAAAATAGAAATTGTGCTAAAGATACAGACAGTGAGATATTTGTATACTTATAAGTTAATCAAGGTCCAATGTTCATAAAAGTTGATTCATGTAGGTAAGTAGGTAATTGCTTTCCGTTGCATTTTTAGGTCCTTATTATATTGCAAGATGTAGACGGGCATAACGGAATAATATATGTTTATTAGCTACGAATCAATAGGTATATAAAATTTCCTGGCTAAGTATAAAAAGGCTTTAAAACTTTTCAGTCTTTTAATAAATAGGTAAGTTCATTTTGTCGTTGAGCATAAAAAATATACCAGAGGTTTTGTTTCATTTCTACACAACATACAATTTAATTTTCTTTGTTATTTCTAAACCGATCCTGCGTAGAGACATTGATATTTCGCAGATGTTAACATTCTTGTCACAATTGATTCTGTATTCGCGTCCCGTCCGATGGTAACGAAACGGATACGAGGCGTCCTTCGGGTCGGCGACTCTCTTATTAAATAACTGAAGGTCTCGTGGAAATGCGTTAGACAGGACCAAATGTTTCATCAGGCGATGGTTATTTGAATATATTTGAAGCTCAAATTCTTAAATTTCTCAAATTGAAATTGAATTCTGTCAGAATCCTGTTTTTAGACTACGTAAAAACCTAATAATATGTCCAGTAGTGGAACAGCTATCCTGATTATGATTATATAAGAAGTTGTTTAATAAGACACTGAAATGGGGCGTGACGTGATTAGATGTAGCCTTGTCTTCATCATAATTTAAAAGCTACGCTCATGACTGTTTTATGCCCGCCATTCTTCTATTCACCGCTAGATTCTTGTCATCCCGATACGACGAGACCTGTAACTTCCTCCTTCACTTCCTCAATGTTATGCCGTACGTTGCGTAAACAAGGTAATTAATTAGGTAGGTAATTAGTAGTCTTAAGAATTTGAATGTCTATGGCCGGCATTACACCTGTAAGTTATTGCTGTAAGTTTTGAGACGCAACTATGGATAAGAGTGAGTGGCAAATATCTCTCTTTTTCATACCGTAAAACTACCCATCTGTGGTCCTGGCCTACAACAATAGTCCAATTTTACTTATCACATTATTTTAAAAATATGATAGCTTTAGCTATGGATATAGAGTTTAAAACAATCGATTTTAGGTCAAACAATATATATACCCAGCAACAATAACAGTAAGGTATTATATTTTAGAATAATGTAACGAGGAAATTTACGGCATAGCTTTTTTCAAAACTTACAGTAATAACTTACAGGTGTAATGCCGGCCTATGAGTCTCCGGTACCTTAACCATCAGTGGCCTGTTTTATAAAGCTAGGAATTACAATTTACAGGTTACAAGTGTCCATTTGACACAACCTCGACCAATGACGACCAGCCATTTGAGCAGTGTTGCCAGTTTAGACCTGTAAAATTGTAACTTGTAGCTTTATAAAACGTGCCCCAGGTGGCTAGTGTGCTTTCACCTTGACGTAAAAAAAAACCTATTTTAAGTTTTTTTTACTTGTCCGCTGGTTCACAGAGGACCTAGTCTAGGTGCACAACGCTAAGTTGGCGATTACCTAATATCGACAAAATGCATGACGACAGATTCTGCCAACCGCTTATATAAACTCCATACATTTGAAATCGATAGAAAACGGAAACATAAGCGTCGGTTATAATAAGTACCCCTACCTACCTACCTATCTAGTAGAAGAACCGATAACCGTTGGGGTAGACGTGTTCTTGAGTGGAGACCGCGACTCGACAAACGTAGTGTAGGTCGCCCTCCTGGGGCCTGTTTTATAAAGCTACAAATTATAATTTACAGGTTACAAGTTTCCATTTGTCACAACCTCGACCAATGACGACCGGCCATTTGAGCAGTGTTGCCAGTTTAGACCTGTAAAATTGTAACTTGTAGCTTTATAAAACGTGCCCCTGCAAGTCGGAGTCATGATTTGCGGAACGCTGCTGGCAGAAGTTGGAAGCGACAGGCCGAGGACAGGGTGAAATAGCGCACATCAGGGGAGTCCTACGTCCAGCAGTGGACAGATATAGGCGGATGATGGTGATGATGACACCTGTATTTATCTATCTCTACGCATATAGGTATTTTTTTAATAAATCTCCAATATCTCCAAATATCACATACTCGTACGCTAGGTTTATACACACAAGCTTAGCAACACAAGCTTAGCCGCAAGCGCAGCCAGCTCTGTGCTTAGAGTTGGATTGAAATAAACAGCTACCGTTAACCCTGCCAGTTAATTGTGGCATTATGCGACACGTTCAGCCGCTAGAGCATGCGAAGTTACTGCGTCCCTAGGGAATAACCGTTCCCATTGTGCCACGGCAAGTTAGCGTGCACGGTGTATCAACGGAACTGTCGATTAAGATACAGTACAATGGCACTTTTGAGACCAGATACGAAAATTACTCACAGATTTCTTTTATCACACTATAAATCCACAGCAGCAGTATGAAAGGTTTGTAGGTTTCTATTAAACATTGCCGATCTTTGACGCAACTGCGTTTCGTTGCCGAGTTTTCTGATACACTTACCAACAAAACTTGATCCCTGAATTGCGACATGTCATATCTGTGGTTGACTGGCGTGTCCCAGAGTAATTATCCTACTCACCAAACGTTGCAAAGAGTAGGTACAATAGTTCCCATGATGAGTTAGAAGTGTTAGTCTTGTTACCACGTTGAAATAAGTTTTCAGGACGTTTTCAGGACTTTTGAGGAGCCCTGGGACCCCCATGTCATGGCTGAGCAATTCAGTTTACGGTGACGATGAGACGGAGTCGTGCAACTGCTATAACTCTGTCCCTTACACTCATGTTAAACTGAATTGCTTAGCCGTGTCATGTTAACCCCCCTCTCCTGTATCCAGTTACAGTTACGTGTCATTCTTAGGTACTTACGAAACTTCTTTACTCGCATTTTGGACATGACATAAGCCAGCGTAAAAAGTATGCTTACGTCATCAATTTTAGTTAACGATCCGTCAATTTCATTGTCGTCTCGTGTCGTACAGCAATGCGCACGGGCACCATCGCACGTTGCTAATCCGTGTCAGGGATTACTCTTCATTAGACAGCGTCAGCTGAGAGACATTAGTCACGGCACTAAGTCCGCCGCCCGTATTATTAGCTTATGCGCTAATTAGCGCTTTGATTTCTATGGTGTAAACTGTTCTGCGAATGTCAATCCCCTCCTTAATGCGGTTTTAACTTGTTTCGATAAAAATGAAGGAGACATAAGGCACTTTTAAAATAAAAACCTGACAAGGCAAGTCCACCGAGGGTTCCGCACATGACCGGTTAACTCAATTCAAAATTTGCACCGCCACCGTTCCTTGCATAAAGACCCTGTTTTTTGTGATTTAAGTATAAATGTACAGATTTCAGATTTTTTCCTATACTTGTAGTAAAAGACGGTGCTACTTGCCAAATTTCATAGTTCTAGGTCAGTGGGAAATACTCTATACATTTTGATTCCCTTGAGAGTGTCGAAATACACGTTTTTGGCGACATAAACGGCCGTTTTTTTTTTCGTAAATGTAGTAGTTTGATTTTTTCACAGCTTCAAGGGACTGTAGACCGGAGTATATGGTTTTAATTTCAACTCGATACCTTCACGCGTTCCCGAGATAAAGGGTCTTGACATACAGACAGCCTGACAGACGGACAATAAAGTGATCCTATAAGGGTTTCGTTTCCTTTTGAGGTACGGAACCCTAAAAATAAACTTATAACCTTGAAAAATATCAGGTGAAACAAAATATCATAGTTAAGAAGATTGTGAAGCTAAAAATTTCCATACAAAATGCGATAAAGTTTCTCTCCCCTTAAACCTAGTCCGATTTTTACGATTTTTGAATACGTTGTAGACATTATGAAAAACTATATCTGTACGTTTTCCTTCCCAAAAAAAACAAATTTAAATACCAAAAAACTGAAACGTACAGACCTAGTTCTTTATAATAACTACAACATATTCAAAAATCGTGGAAATCGGACTTGATTTGGGGGGTGAAAAACGTTATCGCCTACAATAGAGCTAAAGTTGTATGAATTTTTTTTGATAGCTACGCGATTTTAGCTGCGCTTCACAATCCTCCTAAAAGTGAAAAGTAACTTGATATTAATTTGAATAATCTAGAAGTCATTTGTATAAAGTGAATCTGATCGTATAGCTACGTATGTATAAGGATTAGTGCAATGACATCTTGTTATTTATTATATTGTTCGTCCGGCGCTCTTGCCTAGCATTCGGTTTATAGCCTCTTTTAAATAAAAAAGCTTGTGATTAAGTTATTTTAATAATCTCAATTATTTTTAACTAATTTTTGTCTTCTTTGTTTTCAGGTACGTCGTTCACTCAGAACTGATTCAGCTAAAGACTTCGCAGCGTCCGCCAAAGTAAGAATAAAACTCAATCCTCGCTTTTGTCGCTATAAGTCTAAATAATTAAATTAAAATAAAATAAATATTGAAGGGGGCTCCCATACAACACCTTGATTTTTTAAAGATAATGGTACGAAACCCTTTGTGCGCGAGTCGGACTCGCACTTGGTTGGTTTTTTTTAATTCAGCTTAACGCAAATGAAGTAGTTATACAAACGACTGAACTACAAAGTTGTACCTATACTACAAGGGGTAAAATAAAATCGTCTATAAACTGAGCACCTTAGATCTGGGGGTTATTATGACATAGCAATGTAGTTCAGTTTACGCTGAGAGAAAAGGATAGATCTATATAACTGCTATAGCTCTGTACTTTACGCTCGCCGTAAAATGAACTGCATAGCTATGTCATAATAACCCCCCTGATGTAATCCGCATTTAATTGGCTAAGCAATCTCAAAACGCTGTCCGTAAGACGCGGGCCGTAATGATCGCATTAGAGCCCGTCCGGTCCGGTCCGGTCCGTTCCGGTAATCCCGGACAGCTGCGTCCGACTGATTGCACGGTTCCGATACCTCGGCTGGTAGAGATGAGAATTCTAGACATGATAAAAAATTTAAACAATTTTCAAGATTAGGTACCTAAAACTTAGGAAGGTTCAGTTTTTAGTGTGAATATTTTTATAACTATTTTGCACTGTTTAGCGTAAAGTTTTTTATTCAGTATTTTTTCGTAAAGTTACCTACTTTACTAAAGCTACTATTTACAATGAATCAACATTATTATCTTTAATTTGATACAAAAAACGTTCTCACTTCATAACTCTTCTCCAATTTTATAACTTTTCTACTATTACGTGTCTTCTCCATGCCTAACTCTATGTCGTTAAGAACAATCTCAAGACAGATGTCTTCCGATCTTATCGGCCACGGTCCATTTGCGCGGACACCGGGACACCCGGGGCCCGATGTCCCGGGATTCGCGGGATTACCGCCGAGTCCGCGTTGAATAATCCCACCAGTTTAATGTTGGCATTACCGGGATCTTAGCGGGATTGTCCAGGGTGTGCTTGCTTAATATACCAATTTATTTTGAGCCTTAGAATCATTACTGCTCTGTTGTATTAAGGGTCAAAGTTTGGTGGCTATTGAATTTTAAAATACATCAGCATATATGTTTTTATGTATGTAAGGGATGTTTGGAAGAAAAAGACGCTGCTACGCCGACCCCCAAATGATTGGGTTAAGATAAGAGCATTATGTCTAAACAAAACGAAAAATTGGTTATAGTTTTATCGAGTGATATTAAGCCGTAAAATCTTCAAATATTTACGTACCTATACGGCTTGAGATTTGAATTGATAAACCTTCACGCCGAGTTTCAATTAATTGATAACTCGAAATCATTCTTTATTAACCGTTTCTCAAGCAAATAAATTGAATTTGACTTTGAATTTTGAAGTTTAAATTCTCATTAATTTCTAACCTTTTTAACTTGGTTAATGCATTTTAAAGAGTAAAGCGGCAAGTTTGCTGGCGCCTCGCGTTGGTTCTAAGTATTTGACTCGATCTAACTGAAGAACTAGCATAAGTAATAGGTGATAGTTAAGAGTACTTAAAAAACCTGGCATTGTTGACGTCTGTGAGTGACCGCTCCATCGAGAAGCCTGTTTCCTTGATTACTGTGATGCCTATAAAAAGAAGATATTTCATTTAATTGTTTGTCAATATGTTCACTAACAATAATGTAACATGTAGAAAATTACTATCATCAAAAATAAAGCAAACCACGCACGAGCAACAAATTAAAGCTGCCATTAGCGAGCACGCGATCGTTTGGCGATCGGCCAGCCTGTCGCCCACTCGGGACGACGGTTTTTATTTATCGACATTTGATAGCCTATTAAGGAGACATATGAATGTAAATATGGCAATTAGTTATTTTAAATGAACACGTGTGAGTGAAATTGTTTATGGGTAGCTAGGAGGTACACTTGGGATTTAGTGAAGGACTTTTCAACCCCTGAAAAAATAAGAGGGGTGTTGTAAGTGTACGCCTTTGTCTTTCTCTGTGTCTATCTCTCTGTTTGTGGCATCGTATTTCCCAAGTGGTTGGAATGACTCAGAGGCGTTTTTTTTAGGTTTAGTTTGATTGAAATCGATTATGCCGTTTAAAAGATAAGATAAAAAGATAAAAGTCATTTATTCAGTAAGTAGGCCGCACGGGCACCTTTACACGTCAGGAGTCTACCAGCGCTTCCCAAGAGGAGACCACTGCCGAGAAGAAACGCCGCAAGAAACTCAGCAGTCAGTCATTTTTTTAACCATATTTCCTATTACAATGATACAACTTAGTCTAGTATTATATAAAGCTATAAATATTAATTTAAATATAATATCAAATATCATGCGTAGATCAGCAGGAAAACATGGCAAAAATATTAGGAGAGATATAGACGGAGAAAAAGGCAAAAACAAAAAAATTAATAATAAACAAAGTTTCGACATGTTTTCCTACATCAACAGTGTCCCCTAGACAAGATAAAGGTTTTACATTTGAACAAATTATTATTGACTAAGTTTCGAGTTTAGGCCATGCATTTTTGTCTGCTAGATAGTCCTCGACCCTATAATACGCTTTAGACATTAACGACTTTTTCAAGTAATTTTTAAGTGCTGAAAAGGGTAACTTTAAAACTACGTCAGGTAATTTATTATAGAAATGAATGCATTGACCAACAAATGATTTATATACTTTACGTACGCGGAATTTTCGAATAGCAATTTTATTTTTATTTCTTGTATTTAAATTATGTATATCAGAATTTTTGGTGAAAGAATCTAAATTTTTAATAACATAAATAATATTCTCATAAATAAATTGAGATGCTACAGTTAAGATATTAATTTCTTTAAATAGTTCTCTTAAGGAGTCACGAGAATTTAAGTTATAAATAGAACGAATGGCCCTTTTTTGTAAAACAAATATAGTTTGTATTTCAGCTGCCTTACCCCAAACCAGAATACCGTACGACATGACACTATGGAAATAACTATAATAAACTAAGCGAGCTGTTTCAACATTAGTTAGCTGTCTAATTTTCCTAACGGCATAAGCTGCCGAACTTAGTTTACCTGCCAGTACAGCTATATGGGGACCCCATTGCAAATTTTTATCTATTGTTATGCCTAGAAAAACTGCCTTATCTACCATTTGCAGACACTCGTCATTTATAAAAATACTAGAATCTACCGGTTTAACATTAGGCAAAGCGAACCTAACACATTTAGTTTTCTTAGCATTTAGTAGTAAATTGTTACTAGTAAACCAATTAAGTACTTTAACTAGTATGGCGTTTATCATACTGTAGTCTACGGACTTTCTATCTACCTTGAAAATTAATGAAGTATCATCAGCAAAAAGCACAATATCACAAAGTTTATCTACTGTTGGTGGTAAGTCATTTATATAAACGAGAAATAGAAAAGGACCTAAAATGGAGCCTTGAGGCACACCTAGTTTCACTGTAGCTCCAATTGATTGCGTTTTGTTTACAACCACTGTTTGAGTTCTGTCACTTAGATAAGAAGACATAAGACTTAAAGCTTTATTGGACAATCCATAGTGTTTTAATTTTAAAATAAGGGTCGAATGATCCACGTTTAAGTAGTGTGCTCTAAAAGTAAGGGTCGCCATATTATATTATGAAAGTATGAATACAAAAGAAAAACCAAAACAATACATACATACATACATAAACTCACGCCTTCATTCCCAGAGTGGGGTAGGCAGAGCCACAAACTCACCAACAACTCCAAAAACTTGTTGATAATTCTGTGACCACATTTTGCACAACCAGGCTAAGATGTTATCCAGTGTATTAGTGACAGGTTGCAAACCCATCGCCTAACAGCACTACACAGCCTTAAGTCCCTTAGTCGTCTCTTACGACATCCACGGGAAGGCATGGAGTGGCAACATTCAAAACCCGGCACCACACGGGCGAACCAAAACAATAAAAGTAACATAAATATAATAATCAAGCAAGTGTATACATTTATTTGGATATATAAAGTAACAATAAATAAAAAAATATCGAGGGACAATCTACCACAAATTGACCTGAATTGATACTTATATAGATAAATAAATACATAAATACATAGAAAACGTTCAACACACAGGTACCAATTATCGTGCTCATCACATAAATATGTAACCATACCAGGAATCGAACCCAGAGGGCTTATTGTCTAACGCACTCGCAATCGCAACCTGCTTCAAATTGGAGCAATGGTTTTCATTTTTGTATGCAGACAAGCCTTCGATTTTCAAAATGAAAACGATCGTGATTACGAATGCGTTAGACAATAAACCCTCAGGACCCCAAGCTTCGCAGGCAGGGTCACTACCGACTAGACTAAATACGTCGTCAATATAGAACGTTGACCGCGACTTTATCCGCTTGATGGGTTGGAACTAGAACTACTTGCAAGACAACGACTAACATAGTAATACTTAGATAGTAGAAAACATCCAAGACTCAGAAACGGGACTTGTACCTTATCAATCAAATAATTTGCCCTTACCCGTAGGAAAATCTATCAACTAGGTTACCCGCGTCGCCGGCGTATAAGCAGTTATAATACAAGTTAGGTACTACAGATTAGGCAATAACACCGCTTTTCCATGCGGACGTATTGGTTAAGGTAGTTCAACACTGTCAGACCGCGTTGCGTCCAGTATTAACAGTAATAAATCAGTCGGGACCCGACATATCGGGCGACGAATTTATCGACGCGCGACTGTCCTGCAGTACTGTCAACGACTCATCACACTATCTCTTTTGAATTAGGCCGGTTAGAGAGGGAGGAACGGGAGTAGCAGATGTATTGCACAAGGCAAAAGGGGATGTTTACAACGACATGCGGAATTTTTAATTATTTCAATGTCGAGTGTTTTGAAAATGTGGGAGGGTTTGCATTTTCAATTTGGTGGTGTTGTATTTTGCCTATTCGTTGTCTGTTTGATATCCCTATATAACTATTGATCAAATCTGTCGTCGTCATTAAATTTCGTCCAAAAATTTAGGATTTATATAAAATAAAAGCATGCAGTTAACGCCATTAACGCAACCGTGCAAAGTCGTAGATTGAAAGCACTACTTATAGCTTAAAATGCAAAGCATACAATAACGGATCTTTGAAGTTCCAACTGCTTAAATCTTAACCCTATCTCTTTACTAGCAATGCCAAACACCCCTTAACCCTAATGAAATGTATCAAAAACAATAAACCAACTCCAAATTATTAAAAAAAAAACCGTTACTTGACCAGATCTTGACGAAGTTTGAATGGGACCACCCCTGAGATACCTACTCTTTAAAAATAATAATTATAATCGGTTCATTATGGGCGGAGAAATAGAGTAACACACACAAATATGTTCTATCAGCCCAATGGACATGTGACAGCCCCACAGTGACATTATAAAACAATTCGTTTGACATTTCTTACGACTTGAATCATAACCTCACTGTGACACAGTTCTATGGTGGGTCAGGGCTGAACGGATCGGGATGAAACTTGGCACACATATAGGTTAGATCCTAGAATAGGATAAGGGATACTTTTTATCCTTAAAAAATATCTCATTCCTACGGGAAATCAAATTGTTTGCGGACGCAGTCGCGGGCAGAAGCTATCTAATTATGATAATTATATGCATATTTAGTTTATTGAAGTCGGTTGAGAAAGTGTAGGTACACACAACTAACTCTATGTCAAAATTATTATCCAAACGGACTCGAACCCGCGACCGGCGCAAGCCAAGCCATGCATCACGCTAGTTGAACCACAAATTAGCTCCCATAAATCATACATATCGGTTATTTATAGCCGATATCTTTCCCATTAATTATAAGTCTGATGCCAGTTACCGTTCAGTGCCGGCTTTTAGATTCTCATACAAAATAAACCGAAAATTTGATTTTTGGCGGTGAAATGTTTTAATAACTGTGAGAAAGTTCGGCTGCAGAGCAAATATGGAGTTTGTTTTGAGTTAGGAAAATGTACTGGAACGTGAAAGGGTTCGACGATCGGTTCAATCGGCTTCGAGTTTGCCAATATTACCTTTGCGTCTCAAGTTATCTTTTTCATCGTTTTTAGTAATACATACCTACCTATACTTAAAATTCATTGGGATACCCTGCATGGCCAGATCAATTCAGAGAAAATATACTTATCTACGAGAAACTTTGCCTTGGAAAAAACCGTTCATTTGTTCCGTGCTTCGAGATTACAGACTGACAGTCACACAGAGAGACAAACTTCCTTAAAACTATAACAACTCTCTTTATGGTAGAGCATAATAAAACCGGTATAATGTAGAGGTAAGACGTATAATTATACTGGAATAGGTTTTTGCTTGGACGTCCAAATACGCGATCCCATCAGAGTGCGCCAACGCGTACCGAGTCTTTACACGTATCGGGATCAGGACGCGAAAACAGCGCGGTGTATTTGGAGTATTTAGGTAAAGACTCGTTTCACCGGGCGAAGAAAGATTAAGTATATATATTTATTTATTTTTTTTCAAATCAATAATTGTGTATGGATCATTTTAATCCAATTCAATGCGTGTGTGTGGACCATTTTTTGTAACCGCCGTAATATTGAAACAAAACATAATATTGGATTATACTGAAACTTCTGAAAGTCTCTGAATCAAATATTTTACTCATAAGCCGCCTACTTCTAAAATACTCGTGGAACTAGTCTTTGGACCTAGTCTTTTTGTGGACGCGTACTCGGAAGACTGTACGTGTACGCGTACGTGATTTGACTAGTACGTCTCACCTCTAGTATAATGGACTTAGCACAGGACCGCTGGAGATGTTTGGGAAAGGCCTATGTCCAGCAGTGGACCTCTGCTCGCCTGGCACGATGATGATGATGACACGATATTCCTCCATGCAGCGATGCTTTTTGGCCCAAGTGATGCAATTTTACCCAAATACTAAGATTAGTTCACCAAATGAACAGACCACCAGCATAATTGAAACTTCTTTTATGTAAAGTCGGCTTGAATCTAGGGGTTAACATTGAATGGTTAATGTTAAAAATAGCACCTGTGACTGAACTCGGTTGTTTACTACGAACACAACCACGTGTTGTTTATTGATTGTTTGGATTGAAGGCAATCATAACGTGTTTACATAGCGGTTACGAACTTCATAGGATCGTTTGATACAGCTAACGCCATCTGTTGCCGAGTAGTGGAAACTTTCAATGCTTAATATGGTTAGTTCTGCCACTGTGCGTTGGATGGCGTATCTAAGGAAGAGATATAATTGATCGGTTAGATTTTTCGTTTTGGGAATGATCCCACTTTTCTTACTAGCGTGTGCAATTGAAAGCAAACATTATCATTGTTTTCTCTTAATTTAAGGCTTAAAGTATTATTTATTTGGAGTAACTCTACACAACTTTATCTACACTTACAACTATTAGAGGTTCTTATCTAAAACTGTAAACGAATCGAAACGAACGAAGTACTGCGGTTCTCGGCAACCAAGTCAGATAAAATAAAATTATATTACTTACTGCGTGCGTGCGTGCGTGCGTGCGTGCGTATGTTTGTTAGTCGTCAGAATGCCTGGACGGATTTGGATGATTTTTCATGGAGATAGCTTATACCACGGATAAATACAGAGGCTTTTCTCCCAAAAAAAAAGTTCTCGAGTGAATAACCATAATCTAAATCTACGCGGACGAAGTCGCGGGCCGAAGTTAGTATTTAATAATTTTGAGTATGCGGTCAAAACCGCGGGAAAAATCCTATCGTATTTTATATTCGTCTATTTCTGTGTTAACGTGCGCGATATCAAATTGATTGATCAACAAGCAATCAATAACTTTATGACGCTCTGATCGCCGGGTCGGGTGGGCGATAAACATTTTTAAATTAACTGCTGTCAATTAATTATACTCAAAATATTGTATTTTAAAGACTGTAGCGACTGTAAACGATTAAACGATTTCAGCAAAAGTAGGTTTCAGATTGCCGCGGAATCTTTTTTAGGGTTCCGTACCCAAAAGGGTACAAACAGGACCCTATTACTAAGACTCCACTGTCCGTCCGTCTGTCTGTCCGTCCGTCTGTCTGTCCGTCTGTCTGTCTGTCACCAGGCTCTATCTCATGAACCGTTATAGCTAGACAGTTGAACTTTTTTCAGATGATGTATTTCTTTTGCCGCTATAACAACAAATACTAAAAACAGAATAAAATGAATATTTAACGGAACTCCCATACAACAAGTGTTTTTTTTCCGATTTATATAATAACTACAGGACGCCCGCGACTTTGTACGCGTAGAATTAGTTTCCCGCTTTTCCCCCCATTTCTTCCCGTTGGGGTCGATTTTCGGAAAAATCTTTCTTAGTGCCCACTTACATCATGAAAGGAACCCCTGTACCAAATTTCAAGTTTCTAGGTACAGTAGGTAGTGTCAGCTGTGCGTTGATTTATAAGTCAGTCAGGTTTGCCTTTTATATAATTATATACCTATATATAGATTGGAAATAGCGACTCCATCGATTCTATAACCACCCACGGTGTTCCACCGAAATCCTAACCCCACTCATAAGTCTCATAACCCATCTTTTAACTTCTCGCAGTCGGGTAAATAATTACGGTCTTACATTCTTGGCGCTTATTTCTTATCAGTAATTCTCCTTTGCTGTGTTATCGTAACAATAACGACGAACGACTTAATAATACTTTGTCCGCAAGTTCTAAAAGTAAGCAATCAACTCGTTCACTGCCAGTAAATGCCAACTATATGCAGTTTTGACACGTAAGCGTGTCAACGACTTTTTTGACACGGCAATTAAAAGCAAAAACGACTTATGTCTAAAACAGAAAGCCTTAAGCCTTGAGGTCGTAATTGCGATGACTTAATAATTTCGCTTGTTTTTTTTTTCGTTTTGATAATAAAGATTCGTTGTTAAGGTCAATCTTTAGAAATCCTAATCTGTGAGATAATTCATTGTATTAGGTAATATTAATTTGGCATTTCTTAACGTTGAAACTGTTGAAAGTTGGCTATCCAAACATTAAGTACTTATTTACGCGACGTTAATCAGTATGTTCGTTACGTCTTCTCTCTAAAACGACTGACATTCGGAATGGAGATAGTTCAAACACTAAACGAACACATAGGCTACCTTTAAAGTCAAAAATCACATTTTCTGTAGGATAATCATCGACATGGGTAGGTAGTTAACTGTTCCAACTACAAGATAAGTCTAGTTGAATTCGTGATTTCACGCAGACAAAGTCCTAGGCTAACTAGATATCAGTATCAGCTCAAAATCCTTGTTACTGTTGTTTCAAGCTCATAGAAGTTGTAATAAAGATGATTTTAAAATACAGTTGTATTTTGAGTTACTAGGTACTGTTTTGATATAGCAGTGCGCATCTGCTTGTTTTCATTTCATGGCTATAAAATTAATCGAGTAGACAACAGTTTTAATGATACACAGTTAATTAAAAAAAATCTTTTGCTCTGTTTAAGTGATAATAATATGAGCTCTGAAGGCAGGGGTCACCATAATATCGGTTTTTTTTTTATCTAATCGTTATTTAATTAAACATCGTTGACTTTGATAGTTCGTTCAACTGTAGAAGCAAATGTACTGCGGTGACATGTTTGATGCAGATGCAGATTTTCGAGGGCTAATTATAATGCATAAATACTTGTGATGCTTGAGTCTACTTGGTTATACTTAGCTTTTATTTATTTTGAGAAACATTACCAAGATAATATTCTTATCCATAGTACTTCTTAGCGTGTCGACGGCATATGTTATACTTCACGGTGACTGGGGGTCGTGTAGCAACAAAGTAGGTAAACTAAAACTCACTACAACATTAGAAACATAACGTACTACATTTAAAAGCGATAAGATAATTACTTTGTTTTTTATTAAAATAAACATTCAATTAAATGTTTCCCTAATTATTACTAAAATTATGGTCACCTAACGTTTTCATGTTAAAAAACTTAAAACCTATTTGAAAATCGAACGATCAGACGAGTAAGAAATTGAGTATGTAGGGTGGCCATGATCCCGAATAAAATGAATTCATTCAATGTTTATTTCAATAAAAAATAAAGTAATTAGGTAATTGCCTTAACGCTTTTAAATCTATTACGTTATGCTGCTAATGGTGTAGTGAGTTTTAGTTCTTTGTTGCTACACGAAGCCGCAGTCACCCTGTATATGAGCTGACCAATATTCTGCCACGCGAACTGCATTGCCAGTGGCGTCATTAAAGGTCCTGCCGCGTTATTCAATTAGGGGTGTTATTCTCTTATAAACGGCGGTCGGTCGAACGAACGAGCGAAAGCGCAGCGGCGAGTTTAAGTAGTCCCCTCCGAGCGAACAAAACAAATTTTAGCGCGTGCATTCTCAATTAGGCAGCATTATACGTTCGAGAAGCCATGTTGCCAAATTGAATACTCGAGCTAAAATGTTTTTTGTTCGCTCTGACGGGACTACTTGAACTCGCCGCTCGGACATTCACTCGTTCGTCCGTCCGTCCGTCGTTGTTGAGAGAATCACACCCCAGGTGTCGGGGCGCGCGGGGCTGCAGGAGATGCGCCATGCACTGTGGTCCTCGGCCGGCGGTGTAACCCCACTATATAAGTAGGTAAACAAAATCGACGCATTTGTATGTTTGTGAATGCCAATCGTATATTGTGATACAATGAGGAAAAGACATGCAAAATGTTGTGAGATCATCGAAGTATAATAATGAATGAATAATAAATGTAAAAGGAAAATCTCACACAAATTGACTAACGGCCGAACATTTGCCCATGCAAAATGTGTCAATTAATGTTAATCCGAAGTAAGCCTATCTATACGCGGTTTGAATATAGGGTTCGGCCATAAGTCCCATTCTAAGCTCCAGGCTTGTACTATTGGTGCTAGGCAACCATAAACATACGTATAGGTACATATATTTATGTATAGTGAACATACACAATCGTTTTCCAGTTTTTGTTCCGTCTTTGACATGAGTCGGACCTTTCTCTGCTCTGGGTAGTGATTCTTTCAAAAGCAAAGGTGAGCGAACGCAGGAGTGATGTCCAAGCGGCGAGTTTAAGAAGTCCCGTCAAAGCGAACAAAACACATTTCAGCGCGTGTATTCAATTTGGCAGCATGGCTTCTCGAACGTATAAGGCTGCCTAATTGAGAATGCACGCGCTAATATGTGTTTTGCTCGCTCTGACGGGACTACTTAAACTCGCCGCTTGGACTTCACTCCTGCATTCGCTCACCTTTGCGTTTGAGAGAATTAATAGGTACCCTGAACCTGATGTTTATCTCCCCTACCGCACACTCCACTTTCATCTCTCATAAACTAAGCCCATAAACTAGGCACCGGAAGTATGCCCGCCGTAAACCAAAACTATGGTTGGTGGGGTCAGACGTCATTTCCGGTCCTATCTGGTCGCTATATCTTGCCTTAGCTTTAAGATTGCTGTAAGGTTATAAACTTAAATGCTGGGTTGCTGATGGTATTTACGACAACTTCGCCCTGTCCAGAGGCTCTACTTTGAAATCCGTAATTCGAACTTCGTCTATTGCTATCCCTTTCGCTCTCGACGCGTAACTAATTCACTAGAAAGTGACGGGGCGATCCGAAGTTCGAATTACGGATTTCAAAGTAGAGCCCCAGAGCGTTCAGTGTAAGTTTCTGATGCAACCAATGCGTTTAAGTTTCTCGTATTAGTTAGTAACATGAACTCAATTACGCGTTCGAGACGGTTTGACGCGTGAACAGCAACTTAGAAGTGGGTAGTGATGTGCCGCGGGAACATTCCCGGTCCCGATAATATTCTGATAGGGAATATTCCGTGGGTCCGTGTGTATTTCCCGAATGTGTTTCTGTTTATATATATGTCTATCTGTACCAACGTAGCTAGGTACCAAACGAATGGTCGGACGCGGTTTTTAAAAAGCAAAGCCTTTTTAGGGTTCCGTACCCAAAGGGTAAAAACGGGACCCTATTACTAAGACTCCGCTGCCCGTCTGTCTGTCTGTCACCAGGCTGTATCTCATGAACCGTGATAGGTAGACAGTTGAAATTTTCACAGATGATGTATTTCTGTTGCCGCTATAATAAGAAATACTAAAAACAGAATAAAATACATATTTAAGAGGGACTCCCATACAACAAACGTGATTTTTTTGCCGTTTTTGGCTAATGTTATATAGATAATGGTACGGAACCCTTCGTGCGAGAGTCCGACCCACACTTGCTCGTTTTTTAAACACAATGGTTCTTGGCTAGGTTTCATAAAATTTGGTTGAGAGTTATACGCTATTATATCGGGGATTTTCAACACTACTTGTTTTAAAATAAAGTCACCGCCGCGCCGCCGCGCCTGTCTGTTTGTATGTCACGGATTTCCATGCCATTTTCCCTATCAGTTATATAATTTACCATGGCACGTTTTGTACTTTGAATTTTGGTTTATGTACCTACGGGTGTTACAGAAAACTAAGCGAAGCGACGGCCGGTCGCATGCCTATTTAAAAGTTACTTTAAAAAACTACGTACAATCTTTTATAAACTGTTGTAAAAAATAACTCATTCCTCCCATTAGCGCGTGCATTCTCAATTAGGCAGCCTTATACTTTCGATGCAGAATGCACGCGCTAAAATGTGTTTTGTACTGACGGGACTACTTAAACTCGCCGGTTTAGTGCGTTTACGCATTCACTCGTTCGACCGACCGAACGCCGCTGTTAAGAGAATAACACCCTTGCAAATCATACTAAGCTAATACGGCATTGGTACATATTTCTTTTGCGGCCGAATCTTATCGCGCAGACTTTGCTAAAGACCTTGCGCAAGGGCAAAATTTTATCACTTAAACTAACTTGTTGAAATCTGGATTTCAGTTTATAGAGAAACCAAAAAACCGGTCAAGGGCGAGTCGCACTCGCGCGGCTGTAGTGGGTATTATATATCCTGTTAAAGGAATTATTTGATTAGCCTCGGGCCCAGAGCTTATAATCGTATGCGAGTCCAACTCACACTTGCCCGGTTTTTAATAAGTACTTATTTGTTGTTTTTCTCTATGTTTGTACTATAATTATACCAAATTAAACGTTTGTACGTTTTACCATTTTAAAGATAAAAAGTAAAAATTTGTTATTAAAAACGTTTAGGTATTGTATGGGAACTTTATACATAGAAAACATCCAAGACTAGAATCGAACCAGGCAAATAAGGCCTTTTACAAAATCATACTTCATCTGTCAAAGTCATCCGCCGAATTACCTGCTTATCTATATAATTAAGAAATCTTCCCACGCTGGTTTTTGGTTACAAGTACCCCCTCATAAAAGGTGTCGCCTCTTGGCATGTTGAGTGGTGACCATCCGGCCTGGGGTCTGCGGGACTGTCCCGAATTAAGAGCTTAGGTACGTCCCGAATTTAAATAATGATTTATTTATTTAGGAGATAACACAGAAACATACATAGAGTGTAACAATATTTGTAAATTGCTACTATATTAGATACGGATGCTTCCATGAATGTATCTCACTATGTACACAAGAAATACTAAGATAAAAATACAGCGTGCAAAGTACGTAAGACTTAAAGATAAAAATACTTAACATAAAGCAAACAAAACACACTGAAATAGTAATGCTTGTACAAATTTGATACAGATGTTTTAAACTGGGCGTGCGATTGTGAAAATAGGTCTATGTCATTAAGGAATCTATTGTGATGGCGACACAGCCTATAGGTAGGTATATAGGTTTAGTTTTGGGAAGACTGAAAAGGTGTTAGGCGCGGGCCAGACAGAAGAGACGTAAGACCCGCTATACACGGACTGCTTTAAGCAGTCGGGAGCCGACTGCACTTCGTTGCTATTGGTCGATTTGCAGTTTCAATGCTCTAGAAAGTGCAAACCGACCAATAGCAACGAAGTGCAGTCGGTTCCCGACTGCTTAAAGCAATCCGTGTATGGCGGGTCTAAGACGCGGGCGCGTCGGCGTCGCGGCGCCCCTTTAATGAATTTTCAACCAACCAAAAACCTAGACTACTATTTTCTCGTTTCGTTTTGCATGTTCCACATTACAGGTGATTTTTTTAAATCTGGTTTAATTAGAGACCTAAAACTTATAAAGGGAATATTGTTTTAATAACTG
Organism: Acleris cristana; assembly: GCA_948252455.1. Lineage (NCBI taxonomy): Eukaryota > Metazoa > Arthropoda > Insecta > Lepidoptera > Tortricidae > Acleris > Acleris cristana. The sequence goes on along the minus strand of OX411786.1, from coordinate 15,662,462 downwards.
GTTAGTAATATTATTTTCTAGTTCTTTGAATTTCATACAAAGAACAGTTCGTAAGTTGTACCTAGTAATGACGCGGCCTTTTCGTAGAAATTTCATAGGCCAATAATTATATAAATTGCGGTAGGGTAGCATGAAAACTTAGGCCCAAATTATACACAAGCGGCGTAAGGCGCAGACGCGGCATTTTGTATGAGTGGACGGTGCCGCTTGAAAACTTGCTCGTACAAAAAATCGCGCCTTTGCCTTACGCCTCTTGTGTGTTATTTAGGCCTTAAGGTGGTGAGACGAGGTGAGACGAGAATTGAAATTTGCATTGATAAATTTCAATTCCCTCCTCGCGAATCTGAGGTGGGAATAGTTTTTAATACAAATTAAAATTCGTCTCGTCTCGCCTCGCCTTGACTCGCCGGTGGAAAGGCAGCTTAAGGCACTTGTCCCACCGCCGACGATGCATGTGAGGGAAGCGAGTAGAGCCAGCGATCAACTATTAATAGGTATGTCTCTTTTATTGACACGGCATCCATCTTTTGTTTCGACAAACTAGTGGAGAGAGTTCTCACCGGCGGCAGAGTGAACAGCCAGCGTTCAACTATTAATATACGTGTCTCTTTTACTGTCACGAGATCTATATCTTTTTTCGTGTCTTGCGCGAGAAAATAGTCGATAGCTAATCGCTTTCTCACCGGCAGTGGGACGAGTGCCTTAGACGAGATTATCTACATGCTGTCATGGCGAAAAAAAGGTTCCACTGACGTGACAAATAGTTAGCCACTTCCATGTTGAGACTACTTCAAACAAAGGATACCGTTTATGATATTTATGTCTCAAGTATAGAAATACACATTTAATATGGCGCGCGGATTAAGCAATTATAGACTCTTGATCAACGTCGTAAGAGCTTTGAGGCACGCCATATTATACCTTGTTCTTGAAATCATTAAGTGAAGTAGTTTAAGCGCCGCCCTCGAACATGTCGACTAGTTAAATTTTTCAACGAAACACTTAAATAAAATGATCAAGGCAGAGTGGAACTATCGCAAAGGGTCCTGCACAATAAAGACATTTTGTAATTTTTCTAAGGTTAGTCTCAATTGAAATGGCCGAAGATGTAAACAAATAATTACCGTTTGACAGATAACCTCAAAATTTTACCGAGCGTGTTATTTAAAAACCTTACGACTAAGTAGTTATTTAATCTTAAACTATGGAAGTAATGATCTATATGATGATTATGTGTGCGTTTGCTTTCAAAACATACTTATTGTTTAAAATTCTCCAAGAAAACATAGTTACACGCGGCTGCAAAGCAAAAACATTGAAAAAGCACTTAAAAACGTTTTTTTCTCGACACGCCGGGGTGTCGGTGGTTATGCACAAACTGCAGGTGTATCATAGGGTAGGAGTCTAGGAGACGCCTTTTTTAGGTGTATCTGTGTCTTTATTAGCGGCCTTTACACGTAGAGTTCGGACCGGGGAAACGCCACGTGCTTTTCCTGTCTAACCTATTCGATCAGATACGTGGTTGAGAAAGTAAAGGGACGAATTGCACGGCACAGGGTATTGATTCTCTCAAAAGCAAAGGTGAGCGAATGCAGGAGTGAAGTCCAAGCGGCGAGTAAGTAGTCCCGTCAGAGCGAGCGAAACACATATTATTAGCGCGTGCATTCTCAATTAGGCAGCCTTATACGTTCGAGAAGCCATGCTGCCAAAATGAATACACACTCTGAAATGTGTTATGTTCGCTTTGACGGGACTACTTAAACTCGCCGCTTGGACATCACTCCTGCGTTGCGTTCGCTCACCTTTGCTTTTGACAGAATCACTACCCAGTTTGGACTGCGCATCTGGGACTGCGTTTCAAACGGCAGGTGAAACCGTCCGTCCGTCCGATGGTTCCGATCGCGCATCAAACTGTCAAGACTTTATTACGACCAAATGTGACCACGGTTTGAACCGCGGTTAAATCTTTGATTTCTGCCGGCCCGCGGTCCAAACTGTCCATGTAAACGATATTATTAACTAGAATGGTAGTGTTATCACTGTTATCAGGGTGGTTTTAGCATGGTTTGTTAAAAAATACGATTATTTAACTTGGCAGCCAACACTGTTTTCGATTTACGTTACGAACCCTAAAATAATGTCAACACACGAAAACGCAATAACTTAGTGGAAGCAATAAAATTAATCATCAATATTTCAAAGTATGTACCCAAGTTGCCTTATGAAACACGCTCTTATTCTAGTAGCTATATAGTTTACATTCTCAACTAACATTCAGCTATAGGCTTATTATTTTCTATAGAAAACGGACACGATAAGGAGTGTTTTACAGTAACATGTGTACTAGGTAACTTACTGTTACAATAAAGCCAACACGACAAATCCAAACGGTAAATAGGGAAAGCCCCAGATATACTGGCAACCCCCACTTGCAGAGCTGATATCTCTAAGGCGGGCTATTCACGCACCTGCCCGCAGGTGTGTGAGTAGCCCGCTTAACAGGGCCCAACCGATTTTCATAAAACCTTGCTAAGAAAGAACCATGTCGATTAACTACATGCATTATTTAAAAAAAAAACGCGTCCTAATAAACCCATTTTGGAGCTATGATGCCACACGGATACACAGACAAACATACATACAGATTCTTTGATTAGGTTGAGCTACTCATACATGAGGCACCCCAAATGTCCCACCTTATTGTAAGTGAAAACGAGCGAAATAGATGAAAGAGGAGTAGAATCGAGAACTTACCTCCGAATGTGAGTAAAACTGCACACATGCCGTAGCATTACCTCCCCTCATTTGAGGTAGGATATTGAGGTAAGTACTGTGAACGTTGAAGACCTCCATGTCGCCTCTATGGCCTGATATTTAAAATAGGACCTTCATTGCCGCTACCTTCTTCAAATCAGGACCACTTCCTTTTACAGAGACTGTATGCCCCAATAGGTACCGACGGATTCAGCGTCAAATTTGCTTCTACAAGGCGCTGCAAAGCTGCAATACCTATTTTAAATATCGGGCCGTAGAGGTGACGTGTAGGTCTTCCTTCAACCTTCGCAGCACCAACCCACCACCTTATTTAATGGCACGAGTAACTCCTCCGAACTCATTTTGGAATCGTATCCTACTCAACTCTAACACAGGTGTACTTAGTTACAGTCAAGGTTAAAAATAAATATTCGCACAAAGTTCCAAAAATATGTACACAAAGACCTTATTGCCATAAGGTTATTGTACATATTTTAGAGACGTTGTGGTGTATACATATTGGAGACCTTGACTGTACACATATGCACGATTTTAAACACGTCTTTTTTTGTGTTAGGGGTTAAAAATTGACGCAAACTAGCACACAGGCCGCTTGATTAGTTTGGAGTCTGACTGAGGCCCATAACCTATCCTCTCACGGGCCATTATTTATTATGGATATGGATAAAAAATATATAAGAAAGTAAAGATGAAAATGTTTACTTACTTAAAAGCGTAGCAATAAATTGCATACGTAGGCGTAGGTACAGATAGTGTTGCCCGACACGTCCCGGTTTTCAGAGGTCTTTGGACACGTCCCGATTTATCCTTGGACGGGACGCCAAATGTCCCGATTTTCGGCACATCGCCAGAGCGTTCATGAATAAAAAATTACTAACATAAATATTCATACAAACTGGAGGTCAAAAACCGTCAAAATCCGTCGTTATACTGTCCCGATTTATAAACCCAAGTCTACTGTTTTTAGCACGTTTTTAAAAGAGTGGTAACCCTAGAAAGATGAGACTTATTTATATTGTTAATAAGTATACCTACTCACATATGTACCTAGTATGCAACGCATATGCATTAGGTACATAAATACAAAACATTCACTCCAACGTCTAACCTAATTCCTTTTTTAAATTGGCGAAAGAAATTCCCCGTGCATTTGCGGCGCGCGTGACGTCACCGCTGCATCCCGGCGCCAAGCGACCCGCGCCAACTTCACGGCACGCCGCGCGCCGCATGGCGTCACCGACGAGTACGCTCTGAAGCTAGCGCCGTGGTGTTGCCACTTATCAACTGTGAAAGATGCTAAAATGACGCGCAATATGCCGTTAACTCAAATAGTAATATATTGCCTTCAATATGTACATTTTACCGTATGGCATGGCATCACATTTTTATTTATTTATTTAGACTTTATTTTCTGAATTACCTAATAAATAATAAAAATAAATAACATTGACAGTTACAATGTCATGCTTTGTCACTTTTATAATTACAATATTGTCAATTTTTGTGTCGTGCTGATGGCGTCACGTAGTTGTTATTATGTACTTATGTAAATAAAAACTATACATTTAACAATAAATATGTAGGTATTAGGTATTATTATGATTATATGGTTTCACATAGGAAACACCTAATAGCAAAAATATAAACTACTGATTTAATTATTATCAGTTGTTTTTATAACCTTAATAAATAACCTTTTATTATTATTGTTATTGTAATGACATGGTCAAGATCTCGAAGATTGAGATTTAATTAACTGATAGAGTACTTACTGTGATGACATACCTACAAATTAGTGACTGTTCAAACCAAAGCCGCTGTTTAGTTTGCAGTTTTGCACATTTCAGCCTGCTTTACGTTCAAAGTTCAATGTTTACTTAACCAATTGTATATTTTAAATATAATACAGTTAAAAAGTTATCGTCTATGTAAACGGAATTTTACTTACTATAGTTATCGAATCAAAAGGTGCTAAGTTTAGTTACAAAGTTGCTAAATTGGCAACATTGCACTGCAAATCAAACCGGTCCACATTTTGGCACCGGTTCGCTCTACTGGAATACGTCATAATCGACAAGTGTCGACACCAATACCAAAACTAATATAAGTCATATTTCGTTCGTATAAAGTTGCAAATGGGTTGCGCTTTGTTTTCAATGCGGGGTGATTCGAAGGGCGGAGGGGTATCGACCGCAGTTTGTCTCGCTCACTCACAGACGGCTGCCGCGCGCCGAGAATGGCACACGCGCGGTGCGGCCGCTAACCGACTCGGTCCCGCTATCAAACCTCGTCTATCGATGTTGGCAGAAATGTCTAAAGACGGGCGCTGTTGAAAAAAAAACAAAACAATGACAACGCTTTCGCGATGGGCTGGCGTCATGTGTCCAAATTCCAAAAGACTTTGCTTATAATACTGTTTTACTTCACGGTTTACGTCCTAGTGTCCTACTCGATGCTGCCGGAGGCGAACTTCGCGTTTGTGAGTGATGATCTTCGAGTGGGTGATAAATACGCACTGATTTATCTGATGGGGACGCGTACGCCAGTGTTCTCTGACGCGGAGGGCGCAGATGTGTTCAAGGCGAGGAAATGCGGACAGTGCTTCATAACCAATAAAGAAGGCTTCTTGCCTATGAGCGAGTATGACGCCGTGGTCATCATCGGTGACAGAAGCGTCATGTGCGAGAGTCCCGCTTTCATGGACCCGGGGAAGCGGTTCATGATGGAAACGACGCGGACTTGTGTGAGGAAAAAGCTTCGGGGCTGCTCCGCCGAGCCCCGGCTAACCTCCTTCGAAGAAAACCGGCCGTACGACCTGTGCAGCCTCTGTGACTACCTCCAGAGAAAGCGTCTAAAGCAGAAAGTTTGAATCTCCGGCGATATGGGTATAGGCTCAGCGATGGCCTTCTAGTTTTACGGTCAGGTATGGGCCTGCCAAATATTTACCTAATCTACATTTATTATAACAAATAAGTACAAAACCTTTTTTTTTATTAGGCAAAGTACTTAAACTGCGTTCACGGGTCGTTATTTTAGTAAAAATTAACAGAATGCGAATAGAACTTGTTTAAACAATCCTGTTTCAAAACATCTGTTACTTAAACCTAATTTTTTGCGCAAGTTAAAATTCTTCTTTTGCAGATTTCGTCGCTATGATTGAAATATAAATAAACCTAACCGTCCATGAACGGCCAGTTAACTTTTAGGTACTTCGTCTGATAAAAAATAAGGTTTGAAGTAGGTAGGTATGAATGAATGTACCTAGGTTTTATATGTGAATTGGTGCTTAGTTTAAATTTGAAAAATCTCACTCGTTTACTCGATTTATATTTGAAAACGATCATTCGATCTTTTGTTAGGTAGGTAGGTAAACCTACCTACCTATGTATTATTACGCCTAACTTAATCTCAATTTTATTCAATTTTAAATTAAAATGAATACTCAGTGTAACGAATGAACGCGTTTCGACTGTAACCGATTCATTGCGGCTCCCCGTTTCGAAAACTTGTTGCTGCCATTTAATTCCTAATTTCATTTATTTCATGACCCGCCTGTCGTGCCATCCGCAACGGATAGGTAGGTGCACAGAACAGAAAAAACAGTAGAAGTTTCAAGTGGGCGTGCGTGTGGCATGGTTATGCGGAGTTCCGCGCAACCTACCATACATTTGCCGCGATCGCTTAATTCGATATTTCAATATTTCGATATTTCTAAAATAGGAAATAAATCCAGAAGCGTGCCTTATTGTGCTATTTTGGAATGTAAACACGATAGCCGCACCAAAAACATTTTCCATGGTGGCGTGTTGTTTTTATGATAGTTTGAGTATTGGCGACAACAGGTCTGATACTAAGCGAAGCTCATGCCACTTCCACTGTTTTTTCTATTCCGTGGGTAGGTGATAGGTACCTATGTCATAGACTTATTAGTCGTAAAAACAATGCAACTTTGTAAACCACCGCTGTTTTTAATTTTAAACAATAAGTATTCAGAAACGAAGGCAAACAAACTTGTTCTAGATATGTGAAAAACAGTGATAGTTTTGGTCTGGGTAAACCCTTGTGAAACTTAATTTGAAGGAGTTTTAATCGATTTAAAAATGGCACGCATCACTCAACGGCACGTTAAAAAATTGATGACACGCCTGTCGTGCCATCCGCAACGAATAGGTTTAATTGAAATGATCACATTCCATTTGCGTTTATCAAAGCATTTTTACGTATTATTGTTTTTGTGGTAGGTACTATGCATTTTCACAAACTAAATTTAACTGGATGATAGCCAATTAAAGGTCAAACGAAAACTTCAAAAGGACAAATGGAATGCATGATGTTATGTCACCAACCTGTTCTCTAAGTTCATCGGCTTACCTATTTATAAACGCTATAGACACAGAATAAATAAGAGTAATGTAGGTATGTAACACAGAATATAATAATAGTACCTACCTACAAGTGGCTATACGTAGTTGTTTTTGTGGACAGACCAAACTTTACACCCACGTGGTAGGTACAATTAAGGAAAATAAATTAATTAACATCACAAAGTTGATACCAATCTAGGTTTTTCCTATTGCGTAGTCAACAATGGGAATGATTTACCATTTTGTACCTTAAGATCTTGAAACGTGAAGTCCTGTGTCGATTCGAAACCGTTTTCCTTGTAGGCCGGGTAGTGAATTTCTCTGAACGTGTCTCTTTCCACATAGTCTTGTCTGATAGGGACGGCTATACGCGTCTATAACGATGAATTTTTGACTTTATCTTCAACATTCGCGAAGTCTGGCCAATGCTCTTACCTCATTCTGTCAAATTAAATTACTTAATTACTTTATTAGATTTCATATTATTAAAGTTGCACCTTGTTGATGCCATGCATGACTGCTATATCCACACTTCGCCGTAAACTACGGACGGATTAATCCGTCACGATCGAAACAGTAGTGAAAAACGTCCTTGTAAGTTAGGTACTTTATTTTCATACTTTTTTGATATAGGATATAGGTAGGTACCTGCCCCCTATTTCACCATCTTGACAATGACAGGGGACAGGTGACAATTCGCTATACATTGCCAAGCTACCAACCTTCCACATCAGTGGAATTCATATCAGCTGCGCCATGTACACTGAAATGTCACCTATCACCTGTCATTGTCAGGGTGATGAAATAGGGGGCTGGTCTCGAATGACAAGTGATAGTGGATGAGGGTTTCGATTTAGTGTTTCGTAGTTTACCTAGTAGGTACCTAACTATTCGGAGTATTGGGTCATCGTTATTTTATTATTGTTAGGTACCTACCTTATCGTCAATCTTTCTAACAACAGCCGATTCAAGTGCCTACTTTAAGTTTGATGGCCTTAATATTTTTTGTGCAGCCTTGAATACCAGCCAGCCACTCGAACAAATGACTTGAAACTTGTTTCGGATTTGTTCTAGTTTTTGTTTGCTCTCAATTTATTATGGCTTTGTTCAAATCCTCGGACTGTAATGAATTCGTAACGGCTATAGGTGAAACTTAAGGTGAAAAATTCGTGACATTGTCGTCCGTGTGTCATACCTACATAGGTACATAGGCACGTTTATATGCATATTTATTGCTTAAGACGGCGAGGCATGGCACGCATATTAATTGGCACTTTTTTATAGTTTTAAACATTGACGTCTGTGACTAAATTTAAATATTGTCAGAAACGACAATCGCCAAGTCAAGGGTCTTGAGCAGGACTCGACCTACATCTCTCGAGCGTCGATGCAGGCACATTACTAGTGCCACTAAATCAGTGGCATACTATTAATAGTTTAAATGAAATGCGTATATAAATTTTAACTTTACGGATATATTTTGTGCAGCCAACTGTGACTGATTAATCCGTCGGCGAAGGTGCAGAGGTATGGACGTATCCGTCAATGGCGTAATATTTAAGAAAATAGAATCCGTGAAAATAGGGTCTAAAAGAAGACTCAAGAACTGTGGTTAAGTTTATGTAATCTGCTTCGCAGTGGTGTATCTATTGTCTACGACTGGCTCGCAGCGCAGGAGGTCAGGGACCCAATTCTCGTGAGTTCGAGATGATTTTTCATGCGAGATGAACTGTCAACTGCATACATTTTTTCGACATATCTCGCATGAAAAATCTTCTCGAAGTCACGAGAATTGGGTCCCAGAATCTAAGCCAAGCTCGTAGACACAGAGGGTGATGCTGTTCGCACACATGTTAGGTTAGACTAGTTTGATCGAGCAAAATGTCACCATTGCCTAGCAACATTGAATGTATTTTAGATAGGCATAATCTTCAACCTTTTCTACACACCACGCAACTCAACTAACGTCAAGAAAGTCAAGTTATCCTTTATCGAGTTGGTCAAAAAATGTATCATGAAGACGTCAGTGAGACAACCAAATTGAATGAATTGAAGTTGAGAAGACGACCTAACTTTAGTTTAATTGCGTGGTGGTTCCGAACGTGTAGAATAGGTTTAATGTTATCAGTGGTTTTTGGAGTTTTGATTCGTTTTATTTTAACTAAACTAAACCCGTTAAACTTTCATGGTAAAACTACCGTATCATTTAAAAAGGGCTCCGCACACCCCTGCACAAAAGGATGTATGAAGCTTAAAGATAGTCATAGCAACAGCTCTTTTAATAATTTAAAGTTGTTCCAGCTGCTTGTGTCAACTTGTTGCTTGTTGTTATCGATAATGGTAGAATTACTGAAAGGGCCACAGCTTAGTTAAAATAAAATGAAATTTAAATTATGATGGACGGTTGCCTTATTTTCATATTAGTAGGTAACTCGAGGCTGTGGAAAATAATAAAAATAATAATATGTTTTTAATGAATCTTCTTAGTTACTATTATTACTATTATTAGGCAGCTAGAAGAACACTCCGTCAAAGTACATACCGTAGCTGTTGTTTTTTTTTTGGAAATTTTAAAACATGTTCTTAGCTTAATTTTGTTACATTTATTATCTCTAGTAAGTACCTATAGTTTCAAATTCTTCTCGTGAAAAAAAGCTGACATGTTTATGATTTCTGTCGTAGCTCATTTTAGTAAAAATAACATTTCATTAAGGTTTCTATTACTTTACCCTTTGCTTCGTAGTAGTTTCATTCGACTAATGTTTTACACTGTGAAATTGGCCGTCTGTAATCTTCGCTAAGATCTTTTTGTTAATATTAGGGAATGCAAATAACCGGTTATTTTCATACAAAAACGGTTAATAACCGGTTAAATTGCATTCCCTAGTTAATATCAAGCAAAAGGTAATCCTAAAACTGCCCTCGTTCTTCAAACAGCACAATGGGTTGAAAGGTTAAGGTTAAGGTTAGGTCCGGTAAGCCTTAACGCAGAAAAAATAATTGCAAAGTAGATAACAGACGGCCAAATCATATTTCCAAGCTATAACCTGTATCACATTGATAAAAATATCCTGAAAATAATAAAACTTCAGCAGAAAATGGCTTTCGGTGAAATTATATATTCATTAAATCGTTTCGTTTGTCTATGACTGTATTTTTGACCTTTTCAATCGTTTTGCACACGCCAATGGTAAATGAAAAGCAGCGTGAATTAAAATATTTTTGGCGGACGGATGGATCCGTCGTTGGCGTTGGGGCAGTGGACGGATATATCTGTCAATAGCATTGAAACGGTTAAAACGCGTTTTTTTGTAATTGAAAGATTTGACCTGAACTTAATGTGCTATGTTAATTTTAAGAAATTCGAATATTTAGAGCCATAGTAATTTTATTGTGGGTCCAAGTTTGCTTGAAAACATATATTTATTTAAATTCCTATTTAGGTGTAAGTGAACTGAGTAGTAAACGCCAAATAAATTCGCTGGTGTACGTTCGTCTAGTCAGAAGAATGCAGTAAGACGATAAGTTTGCTCCTAGTTAACGTTATCTTATCACTGTCAACGATTCAAATTAAATACAACTCAAATAATCCAGAGAAAGACTGTCGCATCTGAGTTTGAACTCGGATCCTTGTCCTTGCTAGCGTGTTGACTAAGCCAGCTCAAGTGTATGTTTATTCTGAATGAAAGGGCTCCACAGACTAGTAAAGTTCGTGGGCCGATATTACATAGACTATCAGTTTTTCTTCAGATGATTGTGGAGCTAAAAATTTCCATACAAAATGCAGTAACGTTTCTCTCCTCTTAAATCTAGTCAGACTTTTACGATTTTTAAACATGTTGTAAATGTTATTAAAAACTAGGTCTGTACGTTTTCCTTCCCAAGAAAATGTTTCTCGGAAATAAATAAAAATAAGCAAACATACAAACCTAGTTTGCCATAACAACTACAGCATATTCAAAAATCGTGGAAATCGGACTTGATTTAGGGGGTGGAAAACGTTATCGCCAGGAGCTACATTTGTATGGACATTTTCTGATAGCTACGCCATTTAAGCGTAGCGTCACAATCACCTTATACATTTATTTACAGATTACGGACTGTCAGACGGCCTGACAGACCAAGGAATGGAGATAAACTGTTAGACTGTGATACCCTTAGGAAATGCTGGCATGTGATGTTTTTCTACAATCTACTTATTAATATGTATTTAGTTGAAACTATCATTATGGCTTAAGAATTACCCAAATATTAAAAATTAATGGTTCTGTACTGCACACCGTATATTGGGCTCAGAAACGTACCTTAAAAGGTACTTGTATGAATGCCATACCTAATGTCGCATTTTATATGTTTAAGTTAATTTAAGTAGTTGTTCCAATTTCGGTGTCACGTCAAAGATACTCATTGTAATTGATGTGGGATACAATAATTGTATATTTTATTATTTTATTTGTGTGCTGAACTATGCCATATTTTTGTTAAACCATTTGAATACCATGTATCACTGCACTTGTCGTCAGTGCAGATATTCTATTCTCTTCATAAACTCAAGGCCTTATTTATTAACTGATTCTGGCCGAGATGTCTATCTCAAGAAGCGACGGAAGTGAAGTATCTTGAGACGAGGATCTCAACCGAGGTCGGTATATTAATACGGCTCTTAATCACTCTTCTCTAATTTCGGCGACGGTAACTTGACCTGTCAGCTCTAGAAAAAATGCGCGCTTGGGCATGTCTCGTTCGACTTGGGTCCTATATCCGTACTACTCCTACGAGCGCACGCGTCTAAATTTGATTGTCAAGCCAAATTAGAGAAGACTTGCACGTGTGGTTTTTAAGAGAATACATTGGGCTACGTTGCATTCCACGAAAACTAACGATTGTATCTGTCAATAAGTATAGAATTGACATAGACAAACGCACGACGTTTACGTTACGTCAATCCTGAACATAGGTATTTTTGAATTGCAAAGATCGTTAACGTTCGCGAATTGCGGCTTGTAAGCCCCGCTGATATCATGGACTCATGGTATACCCAAAAAAGAAGCGATAACTATTTGTTTGATATTAAAAAAAGCATGTTACTGATTAAATTTTTGTTCCGACAGTTTAAAATTAAATAAACGCGCTTTATCATTATAACGTAATTATATTGTGGTACGATATAAATAAAATGTATCTATATGTTTTGTAAAGTACATACATAGCTTATGTTGAAATTGTAGTTAGCAACATGAATGTTCAATATAAGAAGGTAAATAAATTTGCTATTAAAATTGAAACATTGTTTGATATTGCGTATAGTCCCAAATATTTTCTACTACTGACTAATATATTCTTTACAAGTAGAGGATGGACAGGGCCTCTATTCGAGGCCTATTATGGAATTGTTTTTAACTCGGCCGCCATCACTGTCAAGTAAATAGGTAGGAGTAGTCGGTATCAAAACGTAAAGTTCTCTACCCACTACACCGTATCACACCATGACCGTAATAGGAAAGTGTCGGACAAAAAATATATCTTTGTATTGAAAAGTGTGAGACTATGCCCACTAGACCGTTCCGCCACCGACCAACATTTTAATACTAATTACCTTCCGGGCCTGATACGTTCATAGTACGGTCATGGTATGGTACGGTGTATGGGCAGAGATCAACGGGTCAAAGGCGATATGGTTTTGGAAGGAATGTACAATGAATGTGTCATTGATTCTTCCTTTCACTTTAAAAAATGTAAATAAGTATTAGTTTCCTCCTGTGCTCACAGCCTTTCGGCCGGGGGACCCGTGGCTTTTGCCCGCTCTGCCACCTTGTAGTTACGCCACTGGTCAAGTAAATGAGAGCTATCAAAACGTTGACAATAACCAGCGCCTCTATTCTAGGCGGTATGAACGATATCGTAGTTTACCTGTTAAGGTATTGTTATGACGTCAGCCGCCATTACTGTCAAGAAAATAAGAGCTATCAAAACGTTGACAATACGATAAAAGGACAAAAACGATATTGTTTTTACCGTGTTGAATAGAGGCGCTGGTCAAAGACGATATAGTTTTTACCGCCTAAAATAGAGTCCCTGAAGTCTTTACAAAAATGACCCGTTGTGGAGTACGACGGCGCTGAATCCATCACAACTGGCGGTCATCGATTGTGTCAGTTAACAGTATTACCATAAGTAATGACGATGGGAAGCGTTTACGAGCGCCCGCGCAGGAAAGGAACTAACGAAAGCGGCCAAGCGCGAACCGCTTTAATTACAAATGCCAAGTACCTAGTTTGGGGTAACTTGATTCTTTAATTAATTCATGGATGAATGATTCAATTTACTGATAGTTAGTTGGACCAACTTGGATGGTCGACAGGTGAGGGCAGATAAAGTCAACCTCAAAATTTCCTCAATTTTGTAATATTACTAAATCGTAGTCAATCAAATTTCAAATGCAATCGTAGTATATCAAATTTCAATTCACGACTTCGGTCCTAATGGCTTAAGTTTCTCGGTCGAAATCGAAATCAGCCACTGCCCACGACAAGGTCACGATCAGACGCCGTAGCTACGATGTAAACGCTAGATACTAACGTCTTTCTTTTCTATCATTTAAAATATATGGGATACCAGTTGACCACGTGGTTTATCGCTACTACGATATCGTTTTGAGTGATAGAAAAGGAAACTTGTTAGTAGCGCTTGCAACTTGGCTAAGGCCTCATGCGTGAAGACAAATTTTGGACTACAGATTTTATTTTGACATTTACGATCAAATTAAATTTGGAAGGACGCCGATCCAGAAAACACAATAGAATGACTTTAAATCAAAAAATCCAATTTAAAAAAAAAACGTTGTATTTAGCCTCATCAAGGCCTCATCACTTCATCATCATAATCATCCTATCGGCAGCTCTAATTTTTATGACAGTCCGAACGTCTGTCCGATGACGATATCGAAGCGAGATGGTCTAAATCAGAGCAGAATAAAAGCCCCGAGTGTTATACAAATAAGTACGATTCATGGCAAACCGCAAGTAACAGCCAGTTTCGTATAACATTACAAATGCGAAAGCGTGTTTACATACTCGCCATACCTTTCATATTGTCACTTGTAAGTAAGTAAATACGCAGACTTCTTTATACCGTCGCCGGCTTCAGACAATTGTCGAGATGAAAAGTATATCAAAGTCAAAGTCAAAGTCAAAGTTCTTTATTCTTCAATTTATCAACCATGTATGTGGTACCAAGATAAGTTCTATCAAATTTCTTGCATATGGCTGTTTGGAAATGACGTAGCGACGACACACTAACATCTTGACAAATGTTTACATTAGTGCCTAATTAAATGCTCGTTCGGACAGATATAACCTACTAGCTTCTGCTCGCGACTTCGCCCGCGTAAATTTCGTTTAACGTTATTCCGTCGCGAAATTTTAAATTTTCCGGGATAAAAAGTAGCCTGTGTTAAACTAGTGGAATGGAGATAGCTTATATCTCCATTCCAAATTTTATCAAAATCTGTCCAGCCTTTGCGGCGTGAAGGAGTAACAAACTAACACACACACACACACACACAAACTTTCGCATTTATAATATTATCTTCTTCTATTAGTGATAAGGTTGCATTTGGTACTGGAGTTTTGTCTGAGATACTTACTGCCATTTGTCGCAGCATTATTATGGTCGCGTTTATCGATGTGTATATAAACGTGGACAAAACACCTGTCACTTTCTGACCAGTATGTAAGTGCGAGAGTGACGGATGCTGGGCAGAATTTTTGACTGATTTTTTTTTTATTCGTTTACAGCTTTTGTTGTTTTATAGTTGTACGTACAAAAAACAATGGACATATAAATTAGTTATTACTTACACTTTTATATAGGTAAACTTATCCCATTTAAGATCTCCAATTAACCTTAGACCAAAGCGAGTCATGAAACACACAGCGAAATATTAATAGATTTAAAAGGCAAAGGTTCAAAACAGTACTGTACCCTAAAACAGACAGACAAACTGACAAACGCGTCCTGTTTCCAAATGCTTCCTTTTCGCAACTCCCGCGCAGCGCGATCACTTCCATTACGGCGCGGCATTGGGTAATAGTGCACCGATCAAACAGCAGTTATTAAATTTGTGAACATGAACGTCTTAGTGCTCATCAGGTATGTCTTTTAATTTGTTAAGACACCTTGGGCCACAGCTCTGGGGATCTATTCCAGGCCGTAAAACCATATTGTCTTTGACGTGTTTTGGTATTGCTTTTAGCTCGGCCGCCATTACTGTAAAGTAAATAAGAGCTATCGTAACGTTGATAATACGATACGATAACATGCCAATAGCAATATGGTTTTTGGTAAATATGAACGCACTTAATAATAATAATAATAAATAATAAATATCAGGGGACAATGTCACACCAATTGACCTAGTCCCAAACTAAGCTCTAGGCTCGTACTATGGGCACTAGACAACGATATAAATACTTAAATAGAGAAATATATACTTAAATACACTTAAACAAATTTCGCGCTCATCACATAAAATATTTGCTCTTACCGGGATTTTAACCCAGAACCGCTAGCTTAGGAGGTAGGGTCACTATCAACTAGGCCAGCGCGTCGTCACTTCCTTAATAAGATTTTTATAAACACCAGCTTTTTTGTAATCATTTTATTTAACGTTACAAGGCACAGCAACTCACATCACACCATTACCTTCAGGGGGCCTAATATGGCTGCGTTTCTCGCGTGACAAAGTGTGGATAAGGCACCCGTCACCTTCTGAGTTCTGACACGTAAATAAGTACGAGATTGACGGAGGCTTCATCCACATTTGACACGCCATAAACGCAGCCAACTAGGCCTGCAGAGCAAGAGAGAAAGCACAGAGTAAAAATACAGATAAGTAGTATGCTACGGTGCATACTTAGAGAAATGTATAACTTGTAATTTTAACAGTTTTTACCCAGTATAAGGGTCTTATTTACTTGACAGTACCTTATGGCGGCCTATTCGAAAACAATACCATAAGGGTGCGGCTCCACTGAGGCGGAGACGAGCGGAGCGGAGCTGTGCCAGTATTAACTAATAGAAGGCGCATGCGGTCACGCTCATGCTGTAGAATAGAGGCGTTGCTGTCGTGATGTTGACAATATAATAACATGTTACAAGCAATAAAATACAATACAAATACCTACTCCAGGTACCCTTTATTGAACACCAGACAAACTAAACACGGAACAGTAGGTACATTTTAACTAAGCAATATGGTGGTAAGGTAATAGAATTTGTGCACAATTCAATTAATTAATTCAATTATATATAATAATATCATATTATATTATTATATTATAATATTAGGTACCAGGTAAGAATTTAATTAGTAGG
Source organism: Acleris cristana (assembly GCA_948252455.1). Classification (NCBI taxonomy): domain Eukaryota; kingdom Metazoa; phylum Arthropoda; class Insecta; order Lepidoptera; family Tortricidae; genus Acleris; species Acleris cristana. The sequence continues at coordinate 15,645,948 of OX411786.1, read as the reverse complement.
TACTGATTTTCATGATTTTCCTGTTTGTTGGTAATATAATGGGTGGCTATTTTATTTATTGGTAGCTTGTACAATTTATTCAATCGTTTACGGAAAAAAACCATACAATTAGCGTATAGCATGGTATAGCTTTATCTTGTAGGTACCTTCTAATTAAAAGGCCACAGATTAAATAAGAGTTATCTACTACGTAACCTACTTAGAACGCCAGCTTTGTTGCCTACTTTCTCACTAGGCTTCACTTCGGCTCGTCGGTGTTTAAGTTTTAAATTGTATGGGATACGAATGAGGGATCCTAAGTAGGTACTTATTTTTAATAGCAAAAATATTTTTCTCATAAGTAAATTGTGACGCTATACTGTCCAAATACGAAATTCTTTATTTATCTAGTACTTTTATGGAATCACGGGAGTTTAAGTCACATCTAGAACGAATGGCACACACTAATATATTTCAAGAGGAACCCTCCTGACTTTCATTAATATTGACCTGAAGTCGATAATTCCGCACTAAATTTAGTGTTTAATTATTCAATAGAAGTAAAAAATGTAATCAATAGGAAGCTGTTGTATTAACGTTGAAATCCATTTGCCCGTTTTTGTAACATCCTGAACCTTAACACGGGCTGAGTCATTATCAGTATTATCATGCAATTTTACTGCACATACTCTTGAGTCGTCTCACTTCGTTTGCTTGAATTGTATCACTTGCGGTGACATTCATTTGCCATAAAGGTTAGGTTAGGTATTTTCAGGTAATTTTTACATGCCATCGTATAGAGCCCAATGAGTTAGGTTAAGTTAGTTTTATAACAATTCTAAGAAATAGAAATAGAAATAGAAATAATTTATTCAACGCATACACACATTTGAAAAAAACAGAAACTTAAAGAAAAAAACATTTAACATGGCGTTGAAAAGGCCTCCTCTCAGTTTTGTATTCTGGGGTGTGATTCTTTTAACACCGCGGTCGGACGAACGAACTAGTGAATGTAGCAGCAGCGGCGAGTTTAAGTAGTCCCGTCAAAGCGAGCAAAACACATTTCAGCGCGTGTATTCAATTTGGCAGCATGACTTCTCGAACGTATAAGGCTGCCTAATTGAGAATGCACGCGCTAATACGTGTTTTGTTCGCTCTGACGGGACTACTTAAACTCGCCGCTGCTGCTACATTCACTAGTTCGTTGAGTGAGTTGAGTGAAGTCCAAGCGGCGAGTTTAAGTAGTCCCACTTAAACTCGCCGCTTGGACTTCACTCCTGCATTCGCTCACCTTTGCTTATGAGAGAATCGCTACCCTGAATAGTTCATACTCATAATCGACAAGTGTGGCGAGCTCTAGGGGAGGCATTTGCGGATACGCAAGACAATCTCAATACCGGTGTCAAATAATTAATATATTTAAGTTACTTTATATCTAATTAATTACTCATGTTATCTATCCACATTTTGGCACGCGATGAACGCAGCCATATTAGACCCCCCGGAGTGGATAAAAGTACTTCGTTCTAATTCCTGTTATTACCAAATCCAGTCTCATCTCCTCGTGTTCCGCGGACCTGTTCAGCAAAGCCACCAGGACGCGGGCCGAGGAGCTGGACGTCCGGAACAGCGTGTTCGACTTCGTCATCATCGGCGGAGGCACGGCGGGCTGCGTGCTGGCCAACCGGCTCTCCGCTGTGCCGGAGTGGAAGGTACCTCCACACGAGGGGGTTCAGGGTTGCATGAGAGCACAGAGTAGGCGTCAGGAACTGCTTGTTTGATTTCATGGGTGGAGGTCCCACTGGCTGCGTGCCAACTATAACAGGGGCTCTACTTTAAAATCAGTAAATTCGAACTTCGGATCGCCCCGTCACTTTCTTACGAATTAGTGACGCGTCGAGAGCAAAAGGGATAGCAATAGACGAAGTTCGAATTACGGATTTCAAAGTAGAGTTTCAGGCTAACTGATGAGCCTAAGTGGAAGCTATAGTCCAGGGGCCTAATATGGCTGCGTTTATCGCGTGATAAAATGTGGATAAAACATCCGTTACTTTTTGACACGTATATAAGTTCGAGAGTGACGGATTCTTTATCCAGATTTTGTCACGCGATAAACTCAACCATACTAGGCCCGCAGGGTCACATCTGGGGGGTTATTATGACATAGCTGTGCAGTTCAGTTTACGCTGAGGGAAAAGGACAGAGCTATATAACTGCTATAGTTCTGTCCTTTACGCTCGCCGTAAACTGAACTGCATAGCTAAGTCATAATAACCCCCCTGTTGATAACTCAGGGACGTATTACACCTTTAGTATTGCACCAGTTAATAGCACTAATTAGCACTATTTATAAACAGATAATTCAAAGCGTTCGATCTCAATAACCGTAACGCCTTTGTATCTGATCTTTGGATATATTAAACTTGATCATATTTGCTTGAGACTGGCAACGTGAAAACACGATTAGAAATGAAATCCTCGATAGTTTTATTTTAAAAACATGACACCATTTTGCATATTTTTGGTTGAATCTTTGAAACCCTATTAACGATGATGATCAATTCAATTGTTAAGTATATGTAACTCCTGGCTAACCATTTTTTCAATAAATGTTGTGATTTTACAGTAAACGGCAATTAATGTAATTTGACGCTGCCATCAAGGTGCGCGCGAACTATCTCCATCTCACATTCTTCGCGCGGAAGCACATAAAGCCATCCCTTTTCATTGTGGGGGCGTAGCACTAAAGGTGGCCTCTTAAAAAGAGATTTGTAGATTGACATTGGATTGATACGTCCATAGTTTACAGTACCTACTTACCTACACGTGTGTTTTAAACAATAATCGGAATACCTCGGTAGGAAGTCAACCTGGGCCTCTATTCAACACGGTAAAAACAATATCGTTTTTGATCTGTTATCGTATTGTCACCGTTTTGATAGCTCTTATTTACTTGACAGTAATGGCGTCTGACGTCATAACAATACCATAACAGGTTAACTACGCTATCGTTTTTACCGTCGGGAATAGAGGCGCTGAACGGTTGACGTGTGATTGAGATAGGAATTCATTTGAATTGGACTCTGTTACGCAATAATGTGTCAATCCACAAGTCTTGTATTTAGCATTAAAGGGAAAACTCTCAAGTCAGAAGTATCGTTGTGGGTTGAAATTTTATTGTTAAATAATTGTGGGATGACACATTTTTGCGTAACAGCATCCTTTTGTAAATACTACCTACTGTTTTTATTTCATTGACGCGTGAATGATCTTGCGTCGGGTTTAGGCATTTCAATTCTACCTCAACCACTAGTTGTTGAATGACCGTGTTAATTGACTGTTAGCTGTGGTTTATCACTACAGTTACATGAGATAAGAATACATTAGTTTAGTTCACTGCGCTAAACCTTCGGTACAGAGTGGGTTCAGATGTACTTAAGGTAGGTACTGCACATCTTACTTGGTCCGGAACGCTCGTACTTGCTTTCTCAGTCGGCTAAAGTTCCAATCGATAAGCTAATTGAGAAAGCAACATAAATACGAACTTATCGGACAAAATACAAAATAATTAATGGTAAGATTACATTACAACAGTATTGGAGTAGAAATGTGTAAAATAAATGGAATGCGGCCCTGAATAGTACCGGCGCGGAGACATGTGTGTGTTTTTAAATATATCAATGAGATCGGCGATCGCACGTTACGATAGACACGGTCGGTAGAACAACTAAGGGCAAAAATACGATAAAGGTCAAAGTATTCATTAATAAACGACTACGTGCTCTTTTTAAATTTATTTTCTATTAAAGGGCACTTTTCTTTTGTAGTACAGAGGGCCTAGTAAAGATGCATTCGTTAGTTATCGAAAATGTATTGGATTGACGTAAAGCTACCGGACGGACGCGTCGAGCGTTAATGTCAGTTCCCTACATTTTTGTGCCTTGGAAAAAGAACATTAACCATTTTCGATAACTGTCAAAAAGTATGGAATTGACAGAAGCTCTCGGCGCAACCGTCCGGCAGCTTAATGTTAATCTCATACATGCATTTGCGATAACGATAACGCGCGCCAAATGCATGCATCTTGTTTTGTACTCTTATCAGTCTTATCACCAAACTACCCGCATTATCTCCTGGCATAGAGACGATGGCAAGCGGCCAGACGGAGCTACATTGGTGCCGTGGAAACTGGGTAGGGCACTGGTGTGGGACGCGACGTGTGTTGAGACATTCGCCCTGTCCCACGTCCAGTCAACCCGTAATCGGGCCGGTGCAGCAGCTGATCAGGCCCAAACCATCAAGCGCCGCAAATATTCATCATTATTAAATAATTATGAATTTGTGGCGCTTGCAGTGGAGACCATGGGACCTTGGTCAGCTGATATGAAAAGCTTTATAAAGGCCCTGTCATCCCGGCTCATAGACACCTCCGGAGATCCTAGAGCTGGTGCTTACCTCTCCCAAAGGATTGGGCTAGCTATCCAGAGAGGTAACGCAGCCAGTGTCATAGGGACCATGCCGCGAGCGGACCTGCTAGAGGGGGTGTTCTTTTTATAGTGGTGATTATTATTTACGTCTTTAATATTTGAGTAGCTTAGTTTTTATTTTAATTTAAATAAGTTTAGTTTTAACTTTTAATTGTATTATATTAAATATGTATCTACATATAAAACATATGTATTTTAAAAACTTTAGTCTGCCATATTTTTGTCCTTGACTTTGTTAGACTGGGAAACAATGAGTGCTAATCACGTGCAAAAAAGGGCATTGAAAACATCTCTAAAAAGCTAATCTAATGACCTTTAGCCTCCCATAAGAGTGGGCCGGTTGCTAGAAGGGTTTTTGCGATTTGGAACTTAACTTTGATTCATTAAAGGTCAGTTCAGTTTTTAACATTTCTTTTTTTATACGGCTCGTTTGTTCGGTACTTTTTGCTCACAGTCTGCAAAAAAATTGGTTTGTTTTTGCTTACTCCCGCCACCTCACTCAAGAAACATAATGGCTGTATAATTTATTATATTTCAGTATCTCAAGGAAGGATATTTTTATATTTATTTAATTTTGAATTTTAAATACATACGTAGTTGCCGCTATTTTATTCTTAGTACAGATTTCATTTCTTCGGTGTATGTGGCCAAGAAAAACAATTCAGACCTTGATCAGTGTGCCAAATGACAATTAAAAGCTTTAAATAAGTAATCAATAATGTTCTACCGGAATACGAAGTGCATACGAAGTGCTAATTAGCCTTAATTTGACACTTGTTCATATACACGCGTGAATAAATAAGAAATGACTAGGTAGGTACTTACCTACATTGTTGTTTGTGCTTTTCTATCACATTCGCACGTGAATGAGCATGCGTCGAGTTTCGTCATAGGATTCGAACTCTGAACTCTTGGCATATGAAGGCTGTTTTTCTACTAACAATAGCAAATAGTGCCGGGTTGCTTCTTTTTTTTGTGCCTTAAAGAAAAAAAACAAATATTCCGGGTGACTGAAGTCGTGAACCCAAATATGTTTTTCTGGCTCTATACCGTTAGTTAAAGCACTCGTACATAACACTATGCAAAAACCTACCCAAAAATGTATTTTGTAATAATTAATAAAATTATTAATTTTAAATTTAGCGAGTCTCATGGTTACCCTATTTCTTGCATTGAACTGTCATGATTATAAGTACTCTGAGTACTTTGATCTACAAAACGAGTTTAGTAGAACAGGGTGACCACAAGGTTGGTAATTTTTACTCTTTAAATAAATTAAGTTTTACTTTAACAAAGTTTAATTGTTGCTTTTTGGAGTTAATTCACTGAATTCGCCTTGGAATCCTGTGTTAGAGACCATAACTTAGGAGTCACTCTGTATATCATGATACGAGTAATACATGAAGACTAATTACTCGTGAAAGGTCCCACAAAGGTCGATGAAATGCCGCGACGGCGAAGGAACTTAAGGTCGACACATTTATCAGATAATCTTCTATAAAATGAATGAGGTCTTTTTGATTACATTAAATGTGACTGACATGAGTTGCTCTATAATCAAAGTAGAAAAAACCGGCCTAGTGTCAGTCGATAGAACATTTAGCAAAAAACGGCAAAAATGTCACGTTTTTTGTATGGGAGCGCCTCTTAAATATTTATTTTATTCTGTTTCTAGGTAGTATTTGTTGTTATAGCGGCAACAGAAATACATCTTCAACTGTCTAGCTATCACGGTTCATGTGATACATCCTGGTGACAGACAGACAGACAGACAGACAGACAGACGGACAGACGGATAACGGATTTTTAGTAATAGAGTCGCGTTTTTACCCTTTGGGTACGGGACCCTAAAAATGAAGTAAGTAGATACTTCCCAAAAAAAAAACAGGAATTTTAATACAAGTAAGTACTTACCTACTTACCATTCTTAGCATGTGCAATTATCATGGTCAATGCTATTTAAGAGTCATTCAATGGTTTAGTAGCTTGAGGTGACGATTCTTTGCCTCTTATTCATAAACTCGAAACAGCTAAAGTGTGCTTAAATTATGCTTTGTCCCTATCTTTCTATGTGAAATTTGAAGAATGAGACAAAAAAAATAGTTTACCTACTGTGCGTTTATGAGTCAGGGAGTGTATATTTAGGGCAGAATTCAGTTTGACGACGGATTTAGCCTTGTTGGTGGTGACCCTGCCTACGAAGCTAGCAGTCCTTGGTTCGATTCCCGGTATGGGCAAATATTCCTGTAATGAACACCAGTATTTCTTCCTGAGTTTTGGATGTTTTTTGGATTTAAGTAAGTAAGTAATGTAACATTGTTTATGGTTTCTAGTACCCATAGTACATACAAGCCCAGAGTTAATTTGGGATTAGGTCAATCTATGTGAGATCACTCCTCCCCTCCATTTATTATATTTAACAAAAAGTTCCTAGTGGCGGCAGTGTACTACCAAAGAGTATTTCCAGCACTACCTGATTTCTATCTCTGGGTCTCTGATTTTTGGGTGAGGTCAAATTTAAAAAATAAATTTATTTATATTCTGGTCTTTAGGTACCTATATACTCTAAAAGCGGCAAATGCTTACGATCTTAAGATCCAACAAGGTCGAAGTAAAATAATAAAATAAAATACTGGTCATCGACAAATATATCTGAAGGCCGAAATTAATAGCAATTATCGTTTTCAAACGGCTCAGAATACTTCAGATTGGATTTTATTGGCACTTTAAGCCACGTTAATTTTTAAAGCCCCATTTTAATTTAAGTTGTTGTCAATCTAGAATGGCTAAATCTAGAATGAAACGACTAAATATTCTTATTCGTCTTCGTTAAGACTGTTGAGTTTATTCCATGGTATTCCTGATTTTAAGCAAACATTGTTCTAAATTTAAAATACTTAGGTCGTCAACGTAGAAGTCGAATGTGGTTATTTCCTCGGGAACAGGCCAATATCACTCTCTAAAAACTACTAGCTTCCCCAGAGGCGACTACTGCCGAGAAGAAGTGCCGCCAGAAACTCAACGGTCTTCCGTAGGGACCGCTCGGTTAAAACTCTACTTTGATCGGTTATGACTATAAAAAAAAACAAAAACAAATTTCGTATTTAATTAGTACCTAGTTCCGAGATCAGCGAGCCTAGTATGGTTGCGTTTATCGCGTGACAAAATGTGGATAAAGCATCCATCACTCTCGTACTTATACGTGTCAGAAAGTGAAGGATGTTTTATCCATATTTTGTCACGCGATAAACGCAGCCATATTAGGCCCCCAGTACTCGTTGTCAATATTCTATAACTATTGAAATTATTTGATTCCACTTCAAGTTTCCGTTTATAGTTGTTTCTCCATCTTGGTTTAATTGACGCGCGCTTGTGCAGCAAAGATGTTACTAAGGTGGTAGACGCACACTGCTGCACAATCCATACGCAGTCACTAATCGGTCATCAACGTACAAGAGAATAGCACCCTTATACGATTGGCGCCGAGTATTGACAGTGTGACAATGTCATTGTGTTCTTTGTTTTAATGTTGACCAAATATGGAAAAGCGGATGGCACGTGCAATGGCTTTGATTAGTCAATTAAAGCTATGGCCTTTATTCCACTTTAATTTAGCACATCTCGCTTTGATATCGTAATCATATTGATGACTTTATTACAGCTCATATTCACTTGACGTAAATATGAGCGTAGGTATCAATAATGTCATTAGGTGTTTTGATAAAAAAAAACCCTTCCAACATAATCGCCGCGCCTTTGGATTGAAAAGACTACAGGCACCCAGATAAGAAACCTAACCACTTAACAGTTCTTGGACACCATTGCACTTAAAATTCCAAAGTAAGGCCTCTTAAGGCCCCTTAAAAGTAGGGTTACCATTTAGGAATTCGAAAAGTCCGGACAAAAAGCCTGACATTTCGATAAAAGTCCGGACTTTTCAGTCACAAAATGGAAACATTACTCACTTAGTTACAGTGGTTAGGTAGGCATTTAATTATGTAGTTTTATTACACATATTCCATCTAACTAAAAAAAAACCGGACAAAGCCCGGACTAGAGCCTAAAATTCCGGACATGTCCGGACTAATCCGGACTGATGGTAACCCTACTTAAGAGCTGGGGCCCTGGAAAAGATGCTAACACAAACGTAAAAGATTATCGAAACCTGTTAAAATGTATGGAATTGTCATAAACAAAGCGCTCGTCGCGTTCGTCCGGCAGCTTACGTCAATTCCATACATTGTTTGCTATCATAACGTTCGCCAAATGCATGTTGTGTTGTCTGTCACAGATGGCTCTTAAAGCGATGGGTTACCCAAACGGTTAGATAATTTCGGTAACATAACGAAGTAGATTAGTACACGTCATTACATTAGGTTACCCTCCAACCTTGTACTAACCCATGAGCTGACTGAATAATCCACGAATGTTATACATTTTTCATATTTCTACCCATTCTAGCGGCTTTACCAGAGGTCGATCAACAATTGATGCGGCATCTGTACTCGTTAAATATATATATAACAGTTGGGAGACATCTTGCGATGCAGTAGGAATATTTTGTGATCTTTCTAAAGCATTTGATTGCGTAGATCACGCGACCCTTATTTTAAAATTAGAACATTATGGATTGTCCAATAAAGCTTTAAATCTTATGTCTTCTTATCTAAGTGATAGAACTCAAACAGTTGTTGTAAACAAAACGCAATCTGTTGGAGCTACAGTAAAAATAGGAGTGCCTCAAGGCTCTATTTTAGGTCCTTTTTTATTTTTGGTTTATATAAATGACTTACCACCAACAGTACATAAACTTTGTGACATTGTACTTTTTGCTGATGATACTTCACTTATTTTCAAGGTAGATAGAAAATCCGTAGACTACAGTAGGATAAACGCCACACTAGATAAAGTACTTAATTGGTTTACTACCAACAATTTGCTACTAAATGCTAAGAAAACTAAATGTGTTAGGTTCGCTTTGCCTAATGTTAAATCGGTAGATTCAAGTATTTTTCTAAATGACGAGTGTCTGCAAATGGTAGATAAGGCAGTTTTCCTAGGCATAACAATAGATCAAAAATTGCAATGGAGTCCCCATATAGCTGTACTGGCAGGTAAACTAAGTTCGGCCGCTTACGCCGTTAGGAAAATTAGACAACTAACTAATGTTGAGACAGCTCGCTTAGTTTATTATACTTATTTCCATAGTGTTATGTCGTACGGTATTCTGGTTTGGGGTAAGGCAGCTGACATACAAACTATATTTGTGATACAAAAAAGGGCCATTCGTTCTATTTACAACTTAAATTCACGTGACTCCTTAAGAGAACTTTTTAAAGAAATTAATATCTTAACTGTAGCGTCTCAATTTATTTATGAGAATATTATTTATGTTATTAAGAATTTAGATTTGTTCACCAAAAATTCTGATATACATAATTTAAATACTAGAAATAAAAATAAAATCGCTATTCGAAAATTCCGTGTCCGTAAAGTATATAAATCATTTGTTGGTCAATGCATTCATTTCTATAATAAATTACCTGACGTAGTTTTAAAGTTACCCTTTTCAGCACTTAAAAATTACTTGAAAAAGTCGTTAATGTCTAAAGCGTATTATAGGGTCGAGGATTATCTAGCAGACAAAAATGCATGGCCTAAACTCGAAACTTAGTCAATAATAATTTGTTCAAATGTAAAACCTTTATCTTGTCTAGGGGACACTGTTGATGTAGGAAAACATGTCGAAACTTTGTTTATTATTTATTTTTTTGTTTTTGCCTTTTTCTCCGTCTATATCTCTCCTAATATTTTTGCCATGTTTTCCTGCTGAACTACGCATGATATTTGATATTATATTTAAATTAATATTTATAGCTTTATATAATACTAGACTAAGTTGTATCATTGTAATAAGAAATATGGTTAAAAAAATGACTGACTGCTGAGTTTCTTGCGGCGTTTCTTCTCGGCAGTGGTCTCCTCTTGGGAAGCGCTGGTAGACTCCTGACGTGTAAAAGTGCCCGTGCGGCCTACTTACTAAATAAATGTCTTTTATCTTTTATCTTTTTTATCTACAGTCGTAATCTTTTGTAGAAAGAAACTAATCTAAACCTACTGAAGCTCGATTCCTTTCAATTTTTAAGTTGGATAGAAAACGCGGATAATGAACACAGCCGATCATTTATTCGTGACGGTAATGACAGGACCGAAATAGCGTTATTTCCAAATGAAAACGAACAGGTGTTTCCTGACGTCACACGTTTTACTGTACACCAGCGTAAAGAAGCATTTTCATTAGTCTATACGACGCATCCAAATAAAACCATTTTATCGTATCTTACACGGGAATACCCAAATACTCCGAAATATTGTATTCTGAATTTTATTTTTTCTGAAAGTTATGTTATGCTGGAGCTATTTTAGATCAAATGCATAATTCAATTGCTACACGTAGGTTAGGTTATTTTACTAGGTTTGATTTATAAGCGAGATCAAAAAATTAATTCTTCTATAAAAACATTGCATTCGGAATTATGTAATTTCGGATTTTGACTCTTCTGAGTTATGTAGTGAGTTGTGTGTGAGTTATTTATATTATATATATGGGTCCTCCCGCATATATTTCGGCATTATTGGATCTTTTGTACAAATACCCCTTTTATACCCTCAGTTACCGGAATCTGCATATTTCTTTACGATGTTACTCCGTCGCCACAACAGCAATAGCACAGTTTTAATGTATACAATTTTATAGCAATATAGATAAAGGAGGATAAGGAATCAAACATGACACCTGTAATTCCAGTAGGAATTATAACCACAAATCCAAGAGGCAGTTATAAACTGTCCATGATCCAGCATCCAGATATATGGCAACCGATGGGGTTCGAACTCGGTACCTTGCGATCACGAGTTGACATCCTATACCATTAGACCACAGTGTCGCTCAATTTGCCAGTAACAATACATTGACACGTGTTGGCGCACGTTGTTCAGTCGGAAGCCATTGCATGCCATGCAATATTATGTTCTAAAAATGTACCACTGCTAACATCCAGCTGCATAAACGTTCATTAGCACTAAGGTCCCATAAAGACACCTGTCCTGTCACTACCAATTCGCTAAAGTAGATAGTGACAGCAAGCGTTTTGAGGCGATATTAAAAATAAACATTTTGTGCCACTGGGCATAACTCCGTTTGCATGGAAGTACCAGTCCTTTTATTTGTCAAAAATAAAAAGTCGTGAATATGAAAAGTGTTAGATTTTAAAACAGCATTAAAAAATCACGAAAAATGTATAAAATTGAGTCAACTTGACCTTCTGCGTTGGTATGTTCCTTACAAACACGACAGCTACCGAACCGATCTTTAGCAAAAATCCCACATATCAAGTCAGGCACTCGTAAGAGTCCCTCAAAGACCGCGGTAGCTAGAGCTCTTAATACCGTTGCACACTTATGCGATTTCTCTCGTATTTATAGATCGCCTCGTTCGCTTCAAGTAGATTTCCTGGTGGGAAGTGCTAAAAATAATATTGTTTGCATCGTCACGCATTCGTAAGTGTAGGTACCTTTTGTTGATGCTGTGGTACAGTTGGCCTTTATACCTGAATATTCTTGTACCTTGTCGCTTTAACGCTTTTTACAGATTAATACAGCAGTTTAAACACGATGTTAATGTGACGAAGCGAGGTGTGTGTCGTATTAATTATGTTGAGACTGATTGGAACTTACGTGAGGAACTAAAGGCAACTATTTACGGTATTTTTGAAACGTTATGGTAATACCGGCTGTGTTGAAAACAATACAATAACATCTCAAAAGCTTTAAGGTTTTGCCGAGTAGAATAGATCTCTAGGTTTGTTAATACAAACTGAAATTTCAGTAATACCATATTATTATTAGGACTCGGGTGTCTATATAGCTGTCACTCTCTGTGGCATAGCAAATATATTGACAGGTTCCAGAGGGAGTGTGGCAGCGATAGACCGGCCTTTACTGTACAGTGTGCAGACAGTGTCAATACTAGAGTTAGGTCTTATTATAACTAACGTTTTTCTTTTCTATCACTCAAAATGTATGGCATGACAATAATTGACCGCGTGGTTTATCGTAACGCACGAGAAGGTCTTATACATTTTAAGTGATAGGAAAGAACGTTAATAGTGTTTGCATCTCGGCTACAGCCTCAGGCAAGGTTTTTATCTGTAAATGCTACCACTCCGGCGTCTGGGTATTTAATTGGCTATTAGCCGATTAACTTTTAACGACATAAATTTAAAAACAATACGTTTAAATATTTAGCGTTAATTGAGCTTATCGATTTACAGCACGTTTTTGCTTCCGAATACGAGTATATTACAACTAGAAAACGGTTCGATTTTACGGCATGAAAAATGCATTACAAGTAATCACGCGATCGTTTAAGTCGTTAAAACTTTAAGCGAACAAATAAACAAGCAAACAAACAGCATGCTGATTAGTTAGTATTTTGTACAGTTATAATAATGATGATTAGTTATTGGTTATCATTGCAATGATCAAAATAGGTAGAGCAAAATTATCTTGGCGCATGTTCATTCACGCGTGAATGAACATGCGTTAGTTATGTTATTAGTAAATTATCTCTTAACATTGCGATCATTGGTAATAAATAAAAACAACGGTCCGAAATCACGGATCGAGCGTGTACGTTATTATTGTCACTACGGAACCTTGTCGATGAAAGCTAATGATAAGTTTTGACGTGATTTCTTTTATTGAGGGTTCAAATGTAATGGTGACATGTCTACTTCGACGGTTACTTAATTCTCGGACCTTATCTAAATAAAACCGGCCAAGAGCGTGTCGGGCCACGCGCAGTGTAGGGTTCCGTAGTTGCCCGTCACAATGTGCGTCTTCTGAGTACGTAGGGGACTACCACTACGAGAATAACGTTTGACGGTTAATAACGACTGTTCTATTCAAAGTTATCATATCATAGGCGATTTTGGTAGGTATAAACACTTTAGTCGCCTGTATCTCAGGAACCAATCATGTCTACTTAGCCGTGATAGTTTTCCTTTAAAATTCGTTATATGCGCTTTCGTTGAAGATATTTTTCTGATTTTTAGTATTTGTAGTTTTGGCTGTAGGGGGGGGGGGGACACTTGACTCTAACAAAAAATAGCGCTTTAAAGCTTAATATTTCATAAACGAATCCCTTAATAGAAAAATGGTTTTGATAAACCCGCAATATTTTTGAAAGACCTATCCAACGACACCTCACACTATGGGGTAGACAAGAAAGAAAAAAAACATCCCCACGTAACGTGTAGGGGAGGTGCACTAAAAAAAAATATTTTTCAAGATTTTATTTTACCACTTTGTTGGCGTGACTAATATGTATATTCATGCCAAATTACAGCTTTCTAGTACTAAGAGTCTCTGAGCTAGACTGCGGACGGACGGACGGACGGACGGACATGGCGAAACTATAAGGGTTCCTAGTTTGACTACGGAACCCTAAAAGGAAATTACAATCAGACGACAATCTCACACAAATTGACCTAATCCCAAACTTAACTCCGCCTACACTAAACCTACTTGTATAAAAAAATACAAACGGTTGAAAATGTCCATACAAAATACGGTAACGTTTCTTTCTCCCCTTAAACCTAGCCCGATTTTTTATGAAAAACTAGGTCTGTAAGTAGGTACCTACGTATCCCAATCCAACAAAAAAAATGTGGAAGAAAAGAAAAAGAAAAAACGGAAACGTACGAACCTAGTTTTTCATAATAACTATAACGATATTACACATTTTATTTTAATTTTTATTCTTATTTTGTTTTGTTTTATTTTATTCTGACTTTAATTTTTTTATATTTTTTAAGTAATTGTAAACTTTATGGGATTAGTGCCTAAATAAATAACTCTTTTTTTTTTAAATCATGGAAATCGGACTTGATTTTAGGGTGAGAAAGTTCCACCCAAAACTAAATTTGGATGGGAAAAAATTTACAGCCAGGTACGTAATTTAAGCTTCGCCTCACAGTACTCATATTATAATGTACTTTGAAAATATCGAAGACTCAAAAACAAACAGCCGCCCTCATCACACAAACAATTGCCATGGGAATCGACCCCGGGACAGCTAGCTTTGCAGGCAAGGGGACACTACTATCTAGGCTAACAAAGACGTGAAGATTTTGATCTAATTCGCTTTATTATTATTTATAATTGTACCAAATGATTAAGTCAAAGGGTCAAGTGGCCGCCATTACCACACCACGCGACGGACCATCAGGGCAATAACACGAATTACCTTCAATAGCTGACTCGGTGCCATGACCCGATTTGGGGTCCATTTCGTATGACGTTAGAGAACTTGGCACTGGACGAGTCGAGCTCTGGTCAAAGGTTAAGGCGAGGTATAAGACACACTCAACTGGCTATGCTTTTGCTTGTGCGATAGATACTATTGAAACTGGTGTTAGTTCATAAGCCGCAAGTCCCGTGGTTCGGTCAGTCGAACGAGTGAACGAGTGAACACACGAAGTGACCAGTAAAAGTCAGAGCGTACAAAACACATTTTAACGCGTGCATTCTCAATTTAAACCCTGTTAAAGACGATAGAAAACAGACGAAGGAATATGATGGGGCACTAGATACGGCACGATAATTTTATAAAAATAGAATAGAAGAAAAATATAAGGCAAAAGAGGCGTTAAAGTTACTATGAGCAAATGAAAGAGAAAGTTAAGGCTGTGTCGAATCAGAATGTAAAGAACCTCAAAAAATAGAGAACAATGGCAGGCACTCCACCGATAAGGGAATAGCTCTTCAGTTATGATGATAATGATGATTATGATGATGGTGATGATGGTGATGATGATGATGATGATGATGATGATGATGATGATGATGATGGTAAGTAATAATAATGAAGATGATGACGAAGAAATGAAAAGAAGGCGTCGTGCCGTATCAGTGTTTAAAGAAAGGGCTCGGAATAGGGTAGAATGGAAACGCCTCCACCGACAAAAGCATACTAGACTAGCTGTTGAGTTGAGTGAATAAGTAGCAACCGTGTTACATTTTATTTAATCTTTAGTTGTTTTCAAGAAAAACTTTTCAAGCAGTTGAAGGCTTCCGCTGCCAAATAGGAAACAAAGGAAAGATTTTGTACGAATATCCATCCTTCCGTAAATCCACCCATGTCCATCCGTAATGGCTTCCATCCGTCCGTCTTCGCGTTCTTACAGTAGCTGTTATTTCTACTGTACCGGGGTTAACCAATCATTTGGATTCACTAATATTAAAATAAAACGTTATGTTTGTATGAATGACACGGACAAACAAAATACGATAGTGATATCATTTTATTTCAGCGTTATTACTCTTATCAATTTCCAAGTGTCATAAATCATATGCATTTAATTGTTTTTATATAATTAGGTCAATTGTTTATGAATATGTATCGACTCTTATAACGTTACGGGTAGGAACGAGTAGTCCTTAGGGGAAAGAAAAAACAAGTCGATAAAACTCATCCCGGATGGCAAGGAATTTGCAGGCTCAGGATTGCAATATTAAGATTTTAGTCTTGAGAATGCAAATTTCTATTGGGTGGGTCTCAGATCCCCTTATCAGCAGGATTTCTGTGTTTATTTTCCTACTCAATGCCATAAAAAACCCATCCATCTTTGCGTTGTTACCATAGCTGTTATTTCTACTGGTGCCGGGAACTTCCAATCATTCACTAACATTATTATAATTCAGTCATATTGAATAAAACATAACGTTTATAAGAGTGTTGGTACTTCGTCCCACTCGATAACCGCCCTTGCCAATGACGCAGACAAACAAATTACAATACTGTTGGTATACAGCGATCCCACAATTTATATCATTTTATTTTAGTTTTATCCTTATCAATTTCCTGCTCCCAATGTGTTAAAATCGTCAGTTAGAGTTATTTTGAATCATTGAAACAACAAAAAGAAACTATACAACGAAACTAGAAATTCAGTGTCTCAGTGAAATTCGTCCAAAACTTAGTAATGATGACCAGGGACCCAATTCCCGTGACTTCGAGATTATTTTGCATGCAAGATGAACTGTCAACTGCATACATTTTTCCGACATATCTCGCATGAAAAATCATCTCGAAGTCACGAGAATTGGGTCCCATGACCAATATCTATATATATAAAAGGCTAAACTGACTGACTGACATATCAACGCACAGCCGAAACTACTGTACCTAGAAACTTGAAATTTGGTACAGGGGTTCCTCTCATGATGTAAATGAGCACTAAGAAAGGATTTTCCGAAAATCGACCCCCAACGGGAAAAAATGGGGGGAGTAGCGGGAAACTAATTCTACGCGTACGAAGTCGCGGGCGTCCTCTAGTTGTTACATAATATTAAAAACTGGCTTTTGCCTGCGACTCCGTCTGCGTGAAGTTGTTGTTGCCTTGTCCAATCCAGCGGGCCTAGTATGGTTACGTTTATCGCGTGGCAAAATGTGGATAAAGCATCCGCCACTTTCGTACTTAAATGCATGTCAAAAAGTGACGGATGTTTTATCCACATTTTGTCACGCGATAAACGCAGCCATATTAGGCCCCCTGGCTTTAAACTAGCTCGTATAAAATTACGCGTCGCTCAGTTTGAACAGTGAAGACTGAACAAAAATAGAATCATCATAGGTACTTTCTCATCTTTTTTATCTTCTTCTTCATCATTCTCTTTACTTTCTTTATTATAACATAGTATAAAACCAAGTCGCCTTCGTCTTTCTGTCTGTATGTCTTATATATCCGCTAAGTCCTCATTAACTACGCAACGAATTTTAATGCGGTTTTCACCATCCCATTTTTTATTTTCAGTAGGTTGTTATGTATAATAGATTCTGGTTTATGTACGTGTGTTACAGAAAACTTACATAAATCAAAGCGAAGTGAGGGCGGGTTGCTAGTTTATAATACTTATTAGGTACTGATAAGGATAATCTATAAGAGCATTCTGACACAGTCAATAACACACCGCACTGGGGCTCTACTTTCAAAAACAAGTTCGAGTTTATGTTATCCCATTCCTTCCCCTTGATTTGGTCTAGAAGGAAGAGTGAAAGGGGATGGGGTTACATTTGTTATCTATCGACTCGAAATGTATGGAGTTGACATAAGCGGTTGACACAATCGTCTAAGACCTCACGTCAATGCTATACATTTTGTCCATTTTCTAGATTCGCTAACGTAGCGTTATGCATTTTGACTATGCCCCTGGTATATGCTACACTATTTGGTTATTTGGACTATATCACCGCTTTACAAAACATTGCTTTCATTAGACCTATATAGTAAGGTCCTTTAGTAAAAACAACTGTCACAGTTAGAAATAGACAATAATCTCAAGCTTTTCGAAGAAATGGAAAATTACCGGCTTAAAGATAATCAAGTGGGAACGGCCGGCCTCTCTAGAAGTCCTTCATAAATCATAAAGCATACGTGGGATCTCTGAAGTGTCTGACTAACAATCACAAGTAGCCCGTAATTTTCCATTTTTAACAGAAACTTACGACCTATTTACTGAAAGTGTTTTTATGAGTAACAAGTATGAATTGCGCGGTGATGAATTAAATCAATACCTATGCACCATGATTACTTTTTTAGATTTATAGTGTTTTAAAATACCCAGGTGTTGCTCCTCGAAGCGGGTGACGAAGAGAACATAGACTATGACATCCCCGGCGTCCCCACGAGGGACTACAGGCCCATCTCGTGGAACTATAGGACGGAGAGGAACAACTTTTCCTGTTTATCCAGACCAGGTGGCTTCTGCGAAGTCAGGACTGGCAAGGTATATTTACTCGTGAAGAGTATTGACGTGACCAGCCACCTTTTCATCAAAACTGACAGTGATAGCTGACAGGTGACATCGGTGTCCATTGCGTAGCTTAGGTGTAGCCCAGCGACGCGACGTAGGAACACGTCGGAATTGCAATGTACACCGCAATGTCACCTGTGTACCGAGCTAGCATTGTTAGCTTTGTAAATTAGGGACAGCCACAGTTGGTAAATCTTTAGTGTTCAATGGGATTGAACCACAAATAAAAATATTTTTGGTCTTAAGTAGGCCATGCTGGATGTATTGTTCTTTGTTACATTTTAGGGTGGTTTTATCACATATACCTAGGTCTTTATAAAATGTTAACTGTCTAATGACAAATAGCGCTCTATGTCTCCTCAACAAGTGCTACATTTTTCTCACCTCTATTATCACTTTCATTGAAAAAATATTTCTCTTGGTGGCACTAAGTGTTCCTTTTGAATTAATTCACAATATTCTCTTTGCTAAGGTTCTGGGAGGTTCTACTGTGACCAATGACATGAAATACACTCGAGGGTCCAAAGTGGATTACGATGCATGGCACAAAGAAGCTTTGGGTTCCGTAGACTGGAAATTCGGGAACCTGTTGGAGTATTTCAAGGCTTCAGAGGATAATGGTAGGTTGGGTTCTCTGCTCTGGCAAAAATATGTTTGGCTAAATGTATCGTTTGCCAACCGTTTCATATGCCAATCCGCTTTTTTTCTGTAACTGTAAATATTTCAGGATTTTTATAAAAACTAAACTAACCTAAGCTGTAGGGTTCTACACGATGGTACTGAAATAAATCCTGAAATATTTACACTCACAGAAAAAAACGGGTTGAAAAATGAAACGGTTGGGAAACGATACATTTTGCCAAATGATTTTCGGGCAAAAGGCAGGATACCGGTAGGTTGTATTATTTGCAAAAGTCAATTATGTGTAATAAGGAACCGAGAACTTGAGTTCCGTTGTAATTGTGGATTCTATTCTGATGCTAAGGTTAGTGAATTCTTATGACTAATCAATAATAATTAATAAGACTAGGCAAGAATCAGCTTTTCCTTTTAAAAAACCCAACAACGCAGTACCTAATACGGGTATAACAACGCTAACAAACCTATTATGATTTCATAAAAAAATTGGGAAATCCGCTCACAAACACATCAAGCAGTTCTTGAATTAGTTTCCTTAAAATAGCTACAAACTTAAATAAATAAATAAATAAATAAACGTATAAGCGTGGAACTTCAAACAACCGAGATTAGAATCGAGCAAACTTGGCTGCAATTTTAAGCGTGTACCTAATAGTATTAGATCCCGATCTATGTGGGGGACCCCTCAGTCTTTTTCCAGGCAATTATTTATACATATTTTGTACAATGAAACATATTAACAAACACGACCTAGGGGTTGTGGCCAATAATTTGCAAAAGGTTATTTGAAAAAAAAGTACCTACATTAATTATTTTCCTGTGACAACTAAGTGTCAATTAAAATTAATAGACTTGCAGAAAATGCCCTCTTTGCGGCCTTTTTCGAATCCATATCCAGATATAAACAGTTAAATTTGTTATAGTTCGTATTGTTGTCCGGAACCAACCATCAAAGTGTAAATGAAGTGATCTTACTTCAAAAAAAAAACGTTTATTTTTTATTAGAATTAGCCTGGAGTTCATTTTTGGTGACAAACCCCGGGTCGGGTTTGTTAAAAAGTTTTATTGTTTGAAAAAATGTCCCCTGAAAGAAAAGATCTTAGACCATAATAAGGACTTTATAAATCAACTGGTCTTAAGTGAGATAAGATGACTGTCTGATTCTAGGGCATGCTATTCCGGGATTCGTTTATACATATGTTATACCAGAACTAAATCCGATATGGCCATCTTGAGATGGCTATCTCAAGATTACTTTTTAACAAGGCCCTTAGTCATCAACGCTCATTACGACGCAGCTCTGCCAAGGTCAAAGGTGCCTCTTGCAGCGTAACGCTTACTATTGTGTGTTACCAGAGTTTACTGGCATTGTTTTTCAAAAGAATAAAACTTAACGCAACTCAAAGGTCCAAAAAAATGATCGTGTGGCATTTGGACAACTAAATTAAATCAATTGATTTGAATTTGACAATTCGAGCGTGTGGAATACAATGCTTTCCCAGCAGTTTCGAAGACAATACTACATACAGACACACTTACTACTCTTTTTATTGCTGTTTTCTGTTTTTTGCTTTTTTCTGTGTCATAAGTGTGTTAATAAAAATAAAGTGAATAAATGTAATTTTCTTCTTTCTTTTTCTTTCTATAAATATTTTGTTTCACTTCTAACTTTTTATTATTAAGTTCCGGATTCAGCAGCGCGCATTACGGCAGATTCGACATCTATTTTTACCTCCCAAATTGTTTAAGTAGTCAGGCCGGGTGCAAATTCTAACACGTAATTCGTAAACAATTTGAACATAAACAGCATTTAACAACATTTGAGTTTAAAAGCCAACACGAACAATAAGACTTACGTAAGAGATTTAAATTGTAAACACTGTTATTTTTAAAAACAAATAGCATAGGTATTATTCCGTGAAATCTCTTCTTTTTCTAACCAATCTCTATCGAGCTTGTGTAGGTATTTTGGATTTAATTAATTACTAACTGTCGTTCAGTAGAGAGTTTCGAACAAAGCAAAGGTCAGAACCTATAAGCTAACCTAACTTACGAATGGAACTTAAATAAAATCATCTCTTATATTATTTATACAGTGTACGATCTGTAGGTATAACAATTTCTCTTACTCCAACAGGCAGGATTCTCTCTCTCCAAGTGTTGGAAAAAATACATTGTATTAATTTTCAGGTGATTACGACGTGCTCATGAACTCTTTCTACCATTCCCGCGGCGGAGAAATGCGTTTGCAAAGGTTCAAACACGTCGACAAGTACATCGAGTCCTTTGCCACAGCGTTTGCTGAAATGGGTCTTCGCACTGTAGATATAAATACCAATGTCCCTGAAGCCATTGTCCTGAACCAATTCGCCGTTTTTAATAATACAAGACTTAGTACCAATAATGCTTTCCTTAAGCCCGTCAGACATAGAAAGAATCTTGTAGTTATAACAGGTGCTACTGCTACAAAAATTGTAGTCGACAAACAGGAAAAATCCGTTGAAAGTGTAATGTATGAGGTAGAGAAAGGAAAAGAGCGACCAGCGTATGTCAAGAGAGAAATCCTGCTGGCGGCAGGCGCTGTTAACAATGTTAAAGTGTTGCATCTATCAGGCATTGGACCGAAATCTGAAATGAAGAGGCTAAATGTTAGTACGATTGTAAACTTGCCTGTTGGATTGAATTACAAAGATCAAGTAACAACGGGTGGACTAGCCTTTATTTTAAATGATGTCGCTCCAATTACTGACAGTGATATCATTGCCGATTTCAAAAAATGGTTTCAAAGTCGAAATGGTAATTTGGCTTCCAGGGGAATAAACCAATTGTCAGCTTTTATACAGTTGTATGAAAATGAAAATGCTCCTGATGTTGAATTGAGTTTGGAAGGGAATTTCGTAAGAAGTGATAAATTTCTGCTCAACAATATAAGTGTGTATGCGGCTGAAGAAACACAGCTACCAATGGCTTATTATAACTTAGTCAATATTCATCCCATTCTGTTAAAGCCTAAGAGTAAAGGAAAAGTAACGCTGAATAGGCGCAATCCTAAGTACGGCCGTCCTATAATACAAGCTAATCTTTTAAAAGAAAGTGAAGATTTAGATACTTTAGTAGATAGTATAGATATAGCTTTGCAATTACTTGATACGAAAGAAATGAAGAGGAATGAAATAAAATTTGCACCGTTGGATTTGTTCCCATGTGATAGACTAAAAAATAGAGATCAGTGGAACTGTATGGCGAGACATTACACAAAAGCTGTTAGTAATCCTATAGGAACTTGTCAAATGGGAGAAAATAGCACCAATTCTGTAGTTGATTTTCAATTAAGGGTTCATGGTATAGAAGGGCTAAGGATTGTCGATGCTTCAGTAATGCCTACACATGTTCGCGGAGGGATTTTTGCGCCAACAATGATGATAGCGGAGAAGGTTTCAAAAATGCTGCTTAAAGACTGGAAAGAAAACAAAGGTCATTCTTTTAATAAACGGTAATGATAATAAATAAATAAAACACTTAAATCAATACCAAGATGTTTTAATGAGGTCACTGGCTTTTTCAGCAATCATGATGACTGGGGCTGCTGT
The DNA here is from genome assembly GCA_948252455.1 of Acleris cristana. NCBI lineage: Eukaryota > Metazoa > Arthropoda > Insecta > Lepidoptera > Tortricidae > Acleris > Acleris cristana. Next base: position 15,623,375 of record OX411786.1, on the reverse strand, counting down.
GGACCCTCTCGTTATTTTCGGTATAATAGACGCATCGGCTATTCTTAAATTAGTTACACCATATAGTCTTAAATTAGAATCTACTACAGATTCTGGGTCTTTCGTAGGCCCCATCTTACACGTGCCCACGTAATTGTGCATTGGGGCTGAAAAATGCCTTATTATACATGTCCAGAAATCTTCTGAAACTGTCTCGTGGTTTTTGCAATCGTTGTTCAAAATTGGTCGTGGATCAAACTCAATATTAGAGTTTTTAAACGCGTCAGTATCAAATAGTTTGACAACTTCTTGGATTCCTTCTAACAATTTCTTTTCATCTGATGGATCCTTTAAAAAGTTTGGATATATTAAAGGTTTTCCAAATAAAGGGTCCGTCGCATTTAAAATTACTTGCCCTCTGCTTTTAGGCGTCATTAAAGAAATACAAATATCTATTTGGTCATAATACATATTGGAATCATGTCCTTTGAATCTCACTTCGATATCAGGTGTGTTCAGAATATCCGACATACTTGACTCGATAAATGCAATCACTTGAAAGTTTGCCGATAACGGGCCGGTACCTGTTGCATAATATGTTGATATATCTTTCAATTTATCGGCAAATTTCGCAAGTGTTGCTGTTTTAGTTAACTTAATTATAGGCAGACATACTGACACGTGATCTTGAAAGTTTGAACCTACAGGTAAATCATGATAAGATACTAAATCTAAATATTCCAGATATTCTTTAGGGCCGATGCCAGACTGCATCAATAGTTTAGCGGTATTGATAGCACCTGCACTTAGTATAACTTCTTTCGTTGCTTTTACTTTCACCTTTGTACCATTGCTAATATACTCTACTCCCACTGCTGCAAGACCCTCATTCTCACTCTGAAATAAGATCCTAGTCACTAGAGCTTCAGTAACAATTTCAATATTTGTCCTAGTTTTTCTAATTGGTTCTATAAAAGCCGTATACGTACTGACTCTTTCACCAAAATATGACATAGTCTGTAACCTCATGAAACCCAACTGATTTCTTCCATTTATGTCAGTATAGTTATACCCTAGTTCATTGAAAGCGCTTAAAAGTATATCTACGTTATCGTCAACGAAAGGGTATCTTCCTACATCTAGTGGTCCTTGAGTGGAATGGAAGATTTTGTTCTTCGAAATGTCTTTATCGTAGTTGCCTTCGGAGTATTTGAAGAAGGGTAGGACGTGGTTGAAGTCCCAACCCTCATTGCCCAAAAGAGCCCACTCATCGTAGTCAGCAGGGCTGCCTCTCATGTAACCCATGTCGTTGATGGAGCTGGTGCCTCCCAGGACCCTACCCTGCACGACTTCGCAGCCAAGATCCAAGCGGTTCTGACAAAACCTGAAAAGAAAAACTACTTGTTTAATGTTAAATATTGTTGTGAGAATGAATGGGTGTGGTTGTTCGAAGTCGAATGGAGCTATGAAGTTCCTTGTGAAAATAGTGAAGTTAAAATACTATACATCAATTTCCTTATATCCCTTAAATGCTAAACAAAATGTAACCTCACTATCTATCTGTCTACTATGCCTCAAAAATAAGTACTTGCAGAGTGTTAATCCTGTTTACGTGTTTTCACACCTTGAGAATGTTTTTGATATTTGGCATACCCTAAAAGGATGACTTAGAATACATTACTTCTTGAAAATAGTTATAACGAACATGAACAAAATCACATGCAAAGTGACAATTAAAGAACCCTGGCCTTGAACTAAGTCATCAATTAATTGTAGAAATGATATGATTTCATAATAATGTAAAAACCAGCGTGCCTGGAATCGTTTTAATACCATGTCAGATACTTGATATTAGTATAGATATTATAAATGGCTTCCCACGCCATATTGAATTAAATAATAATCACAACGAACACGTAAAGTAACACGTTTACTAGGTATAATATTTTCAACCGAGGTGTTCTTTTTAGTTTTTTGTTGGCCTCGGCACACGTGCACGTCAATCTTTGAGAAACGTAGACTCGAAAAATTTATTCGAGATCAAACGTGTAACGATAAAATGCGATTTTTTAGAGTTTGAGTTTAGTGGTAATGATCCTTCGCATGCGATTCATTTTCTACTTTCGAGAGCACGATTTCTCAAAATCGACTGCATCTGCCTATAGATATAAATATAATTGCGTTCCCCAGGGAAGTATTCTTGGTCCGCTTCTCTTTTTACTGCACGTTAAATGACCTCCCCAGCATTTCAAATGATAAATTATATACTGTTTGCCGATGATACGACAGTAATCATTCGAGCCGACCAGGGTGCTCCTATAGAAGATAAAATTAAGATAACACTGTCAGAATTTCATAAATGGTTGTCACATAATAGCCTCAAAATAAATTTTTGTAAGACTAAAATCATCCAGTTCCAAAATATAAGGCTAAATTAGTTCCACTTTATATCATATCGATGAATGAAAAGATTGAAGATGTCAATATATCTTTATTTCTAGGCATAAGATTTGACAATTTATTTAATTGGAAGTCGCATGTAAAGTTTGTGTGTGACAAGCTTAATCGCTTCGTATTTGCCTTAAGACGTTTGGCACAGATTGTCTCGCGAAAAGCAGCTATAACTTCATACTACGGGTACGTTTTCTCGACTCTTCCTATGGCCTAATAATATGGGGTAACTCAAATGATATTGATGATATTGATTACTAATGCATTCAAAGCGCAGAAAAAATGCATACGGGCCATTTGTGGAGCTCAGGTCTGGGAGAGTTGTAAGCCACTATTCAAGTCATTACGCATACTCCCCTTACCTTGTATGTACATTGGGGAGATATTTATGTTTGCGGTCACACGTCTCAAACCGACCAGAGAGACATCAACTCAAACATAAGCTCGTGATACCCTATTGTCGTCTGACTTAGAGTAGTAGAAACGTGTACTCCATGTGCATACGGGTTTATAACAAGCTGCCGTTTGAGTTTAAGGAAATGAATTTGTTTAATTTTAAGAAATTTTTTACCAGCTGGCTACTATAAAATTGTTTCGATAATCTTAATGAATATTTTAATAAGGAAGGATAATTTCAGTACAAATGATTTTGACATCAATTTAATACATGTACCTATTGCTACAATTATTGAATTTATTAAAAAAATGTTTGCATGCTTAGTAAGGCACAATGTAAGGACCGACCTAATTCAATTTTATTACCACCTGTCATTATTGTAATACTACATTCTAGCAAATAAATGTTTTATGACCCGCAGGGCAGCAGAACTATGCCTATAAAATTTTATATTTATTCCTGTGGTAGGCATGTCGCATATTAACTTTAAATTCATAAACACGTTATCACAGCATAACCTTCGAAAAAGGTGTGTGGGCTAAAACAAGTAGGTACAGTCAACTACAAGGAGATGTATCTTCTTTTGGATCTACGTTCCAAGTATTATTGTAAAAAACGTCATTGTTTTACTGATTAAAATAAACTCTTATGAATAATGAATAAATAAAATCTTGACTGCAGACAACGAAGTAGTACCGTACATACGGAAAAAATATAGTGAATCGGTAATGAATGAGATAGAAAAATGGTAAAATTAGTTTTTGGTGGTAAAGTGGTTAAACAATAAAAAAATAAGTTTTTTGTAATAAAGGTATTAGGAAACCGAAATCAAAACGCTTTCAATCGTTTGAACATCATGATTTTTGAAACTGCTAACTAAGAAAAGCTTTGACATTAAACCGCGTGGATTCCTTCCATCACTCACCCCTTCCTGGGCCGCATACTGTACTGCCAGTCCACGCTAGAGCCGCGAAACTCGCTGGTGAGGCCAGGAATCACCGCCATCTTGGGTTCCTCTGGACCGGCTTCCAACAGCAGTACCTGAGGCAACAGGTGCAACATCTTCAGCATTAAGAAAAGGTAACCACTAACGGAAACCTGGAACGGGGAACGCTTGAACTTTGACCTTTATCAATTTAAAAATTAATAAAAAAACACAAGTAGCCAAACTAGAACGACCTGATTCAAGTATGTTAGTGGGTGGATCAACTTTTTGTTGTTTTTATTCTGTCCCGTAAGCTAGGAGACAACCGTAATAGAGTTTATTAGAAAAAATGATATACTATATACTTTTAGCACACTCAGGAGAAAAGCCATAAAAGAATGGGTTTGTAAAACTGATTTTTAGTGGACTTATATAATTTGAAATCATCGTTTTAAACAGTGACCCTGATGAAATTACAGTAAACACTAATAATGATTTTTAAATCTGGAAAATCTTAAAGCGATATTGGTGCCGTAGCCAGGATTGTAGTGATTTTACCTTGGTTTTAATAATTTTGGCAAAAAAATTGCCTTGTAATTTTAAACCACCCATTTATAATTATGTACACAAGTGTTAAGTCAAAAACTGTTATCTTTACAAGAATATTCTTATCACAACCTGCGATTCCGTGTTTGTGGTGAGCTCTTATTGTAACCTCGAATAATGATATTATTAAAACAGATTCAGGGATACTTGATTAATTGTTATATCCTTGTTTGTTATTAAAACGGAGATTCCATTCATTATTTAATTTCCGGTTATAACTGCTATAATAACATAAAACGATTAAACAAACATTTTTATTATATTTTCACAAGTTAAATGTTATCTTGGTCGAACCTAAACGTCACTGTCACTGTGTGATGGAATGTCACAACAAATCAAACATTGTATTTTTATTGTGTAAAAATATTTAACACTTTGATAATATTACCGTGGTGTTTAGGTATTTAACAGAAAATACAGCGTCCCGTGCCTTGAACCCCGGGTAAACAAGAATGAGACACATATATTTGCGCAATCCTAGCCTAGCACGTACACGGATGGCCTTTTTTGCGTAAGAGCATTAATTTACATCATTGAAATGTATGTAAAAAACAAAGACTAGAATTTTCTCAACACTTTTGAACTATGTCAGTGATTTCTTGTTTATGAACTCCCGATATACATAATAATATCGATACACTAAGCTTCGACGTTATTTAATTTAGAAAAAATAATCTATTGAACATTGATGACTAATTTCAGTCATAAATCAATATTCCAGCATTTGCTCTTATACAATAGCCTCCGTTCAAGTAAAATATGGTCACCGTATTAAACTTAAGAGCTTTCAAATGATACCATGACAGAACAATTTTTTTTTTGCGATTCCAATATTAATAAATTATTTAAAGTTATCAAATGTATAATCATGAGTGAGACTTCGTTTGGGCATATTAAAAACTATTTACAAGTATACCAAATTTTAGTTAATCTGCTTTAGCCGTTTCAGAGAAAAGGGTCTTGGCAGATAGACGGACAGACGGACATTAAAGTCGTCTTATAAGGTTTCAGTTTTTCAGTACTAACGGAATGGCGTGGTACCCTAACAACAACAACAGCCACTTTCTAACAAGAACTACAAGAATATCGCCGTATTACGTGATCTGTTGATAAACATCTTCCTCGACTTCCTCGCTTCGCAGATGCGCAAGGGTTTAAATATTATTAAGACACTATGAATACGTACCGTCGTATCCCACTTATTGACGCATGGATCTACTTTAGATTATTTGTTGAGTTTGTGTAAAACTAGGGAAACTGGCTCTAAGCTTAATGATACTCCAGTACCAGAACTACCAGATATGTATATAAAATGGATCTGATATAGACTTCTAGGCACTAAACGTGTAAATTATAGAGCACTAATGTTAATTAAAGCGTCATAAGATCTCTGTTATCCTAGAGTCGTCACGACACCGAGAAAACAATGCTAACTGTTATCAATTAGGACCACGATGATAAGTAATCCCAGCGCCTCCACCTGTTTACGGTGACCTTGGCTTAGATATCAGACTTGGCCGGTAGTTCAAGGTTGAATAGTTCAGAAATTGCGGTAATTAGTTATGTATTCATACCAAATTTTTACCCATTAACATTTATGTATAAAGCGCTTCTTATGGTTTCTATTTTAACTAATTTTAGCCTATTTTGCTTTTATATCGTAATTATATTGTTAACGTTATGGTAGTTCCTTTTCACTTGACAAAATGATCTACATAGACACGTTAACGGTTTGGAAGCAAAGTAGGCTTTAACAGTGTGGAATGATTATAACGATAAAATTAATACCTATATAAGGATGAACGATTAAAAGTGACGCACTTAAGTACTTAAATCAAATCGTAACAAACCTCTTAATTATATTTATAGGTTTTGTTATTTTTTTTTAAATTGAACGCTTTTTAAATTTGCTATTGTACTGTATACCGTCAAGATAAAGTAGGTGACCTAAATGTATGGAATCCGTGCAGACACTTAATTTACCGTTGTCGAGTGGATGAAGACAGTAAAATATTTCAGTGCAGTACGACGGCACATTCTAAAAACGCCCGTACCAATGGCATTTTTTCTATAACTATGTATTTTTAGTATTTGAAATAAGGTATCTTTTAAGACTGTGCGTGGTGCACAGCCTGTAATCTTTTTCATTTTTCCTTTCGTGCTCTCGACATGATATTTATCTTTCATCGTGCTGTTATCACTACTACGTGTATTTGCTATACACTTTATATCTCCCGTAGCTTGGAAAAGTGTCTATTATACAAAACAAACTTGTGATGTGATAATTTACCGTTTAAAAAGTAGTTTTTTCTTCATAAATATTTCACGATGAAAAGCGATAAAAACACTGATATAACAGCTATTACAGTTGTTGTAAGTAGTTTTCTTTTTCGAGTAGTAGTTTTACGCCTCAATTATAGTTATTATACAAACTACAGTTGTTACATTTGGAGTAACTTATGCTAGCATTAATGATAAATGCCAAGAAAAACGGTGGATTAGTTCAGCAAAGGACAGGGATCAATGTGCATAATGGCGTGAAAATGGTCTTTTACCTAAATACCCTGCACTGGGTTAATGCAGAAAGTCTAGTGTTAGACTAGTGCTGCCATGCAGCAATTTTCATGTCACATTGTATTAAAATGTGGGGATTATACAATATGCGAAATAACTAGCAATAAATAGCTAGAAATAAATTCCATTAGTCGTCAGGATTTACGTGTTTGCAGTTTTTTGATTACATAGGTCTATAGGCCTCAGTCTTCCACGATCAGGTGGCCTCTCTGCACGTCTACTTTCTGCATACCGTACAAAATTAAGCTGATGAATTCGCCTACCTTCCATTTCCGGTTCTCCGAGATTCGGCTGGCCACCACGCAGCCGGCCGTGCCACCGCCGACCACGATGAAATCGAACTCTTCTTCCTTCACCACCTCTTTGGCTGAATGGAACTCGTTCACACTCTGCTTTGAGTTCGGCTCCTGTATCTTCTCCTCCGTCTTTATCAAGTCGTTCCTTAAAAACAATTTTCATTCCATATTGTTTTACAATTGTAGGGAGATTATACTTGGGTATCCAATAACTTGCTAAGCAACATTTCGAAAACATGTCTCAGGCAGTTAATATTTCAGGATTTATTTCAGCGCCATCTTGTAGAACCCTTAGGTTAGGTTGGGTTAATTCTAAATATTTACTGCATTTTTTTTTAGCAAATGATGGTCCATATATTTTTTGCTCTATAATAAAATAATTCAAAGCAATATAGGAAAACATTCAGTCCAAACAAACGCATCAAAAGTAGAGTGCAAAAACCCTTAAACAAATATCGATAGTTTAACACCCGTATTCAAAAACGTCACTATGAGGTCTCACAGTGCTTACGAACGCACAGGGTGGTTCAAATTGTCTCATAAACAAAAGGTCGGTCAAAAAGGACCAATCACAACGCTGTATTGAACGCAGTGCATTTACTCAGTGAAGGATCCCTTAAGTATTGTTTGTGAATACGGGTGTAAGACTATACCCGTTAGCATTTAACATATTCTTTAAAAGAGGATCCATAAATTTCGATTGTCTTTCCCTAATTAATTAGCCAGTGGCTGCCAACTGGCTGTAATTTTATACAGCTTTGCACTAATTTGTGATGAAATAAGTGATGACTTTTTCCTTAATAGGTACACAACACCTCTCCTCACCCTGCTTCGGGTCAACCAGACAGCATTCGAAACAATGCCTTCTTAACGCGATTGTTTCACAATTCAAGTGTAACCAGAAAAACACACACTTATATGAACTCTGCTTCCACAAACTTAAACTGAATTCTCCGATGCTTGCGACACCGGATTTCGATTTTCCAAACATTTAATCATTACTTGGAAACACAAGATTACTAAATAACTATCCCACTTTAGAGAAGTTTCAGCACAAAACGTCTTCAAATTCAGAAATTAATTCACTAAGAGCTAATTAATATACAACGCTTGCAACTACGGAAAATAACAATTGTGAGAAGGTTAAAGTTAAAAGTAACATTACCTATTGCCCCCAAAATAATCTGGTTCTGGACCGATATGCCCATAAAGAGTATGAACAAGGGAAATCAGTAGTATAGCTGTGGGAGCACACTCAATTCTGCCGTCACAAATCTTGCATAAATCGTCCGTTATATTTGCTGTCATTGCATCTTGCGTTTATCAGCTTCTCTAATTCAGTCCACGTCTTGGGTATTTTCTAGTTGGCTGGTTTTCAAATATTCTATCATCTCACGAGTATCTTCAGACATTTCTTAAACAAAGGGGTCATTACTTTCATCAGAAATTCTCATTGTTACTAGGACTAGATCACTTCTATTTTCGTTGAGAGGTAAACACTTTAACGATAATTCTCGAAAATTTTATCCTGTAGAGTATTTTGATGCTTCAATTTCATCTATTAAAAAATAATTATATTGTTCTGTTTCATCTTGTGCTTCTATGATATTGATTTTGGCATTGACCTCTCAATTGTTACGTGTGCCTGGACCGGCGTCGTCCGCGAGAATGAGACACGCGATGATGTTTACAGTCATTGTCCGCGGACACCTAATTGTTTACAAGTTCCAAGATTTTTTTGTTTGTACTCCGGCACTTCTATTAAGATTGAAATAATATAAACAAGATTGAGCGTGCCGCGATTTGTTTGTTTATGTTATCTTGCTTACTAACGGAAATAGCTTATACCTAGTCGATCGGGTCGGGTTATATCCGAGCTTATAAACATTACCTACATTATACTTAGTCATTATATGGCTATTTTAGACTTCTGACTGTTTATGGGAAGTTTGTGTGCTAAGGTTGCGGTGGGTAGGTACTATTATAAAACTTGGAGAAATTTGTACGTTTGAAAAATGTGATGTGTAAGTCATTATGTTTTACTCATTAACGTGGAATTGCTCGATTATGGCGTAGTAGGTACTACGTGTTTATAAACATAATAATGGTTTTTATTACTGATCATTTACATCTAATGTATTAGGTATTGCAATTATCTAGTGTACTTATTAAGTATTCATAATCTTATAAATTGTGGTTCTGTGTGAGAGCAAACTTATAATAGGTATGAATTTATAAACAAATGTGAAACAGATCTGATGATGACTTATTAAATCGACTCGTTAATACAGTACTTAACGTGTTGCATATGCATTAGTCATTTACTAGTTGCTGGCAGAAAATCGTCTTTAAGTATTTCTACATTTTTTACCTTATTCCATTAAAATAAGGTAGAAAAATCAAAACATATTTTTGGCATCGACACAAAAACTTTCCAGTTAGAAAAGGTCCACACACTATTACTCCCGTTTCACGACGTGAAAAAGACAAACCATAAGGACAAAATGATTGCCTCTATGCCGATCATTTCACCGGTTGTCTCATACTTACTTCAAACCGGAATTCCACCTCTACGCATGCACAAGCTACTCATGTCACCCACGTGGTTCAATTGTTTTAGACGTGTGTAGCTGACGTCATTTCGTGTGAGGTGTGCGTGCGTAGCTTCGCTGAGGAATTCTTCTGGAGGCTTTGCACCGGAGCACAAGCGAGCGACATGCTGCTTGGTGACAGGATCAGCGGATACCTTTATATTCTTCCTTCCAAACCTGTCGCAAACCTGTAGATATACATTTTACTCTATAGTCTATCTATACCCATCTATCGGTTGTGACAGGTCGATCGTAAATCAATGGGATGTGTCAATCATTGATATACGTCGACCAAATTGTTTAAAAAAAGACAGTTTGAAAGAAAAAGACAGACTGAAATTTTTAAAAATAGCATGTTAAATGTAGCGTGTCATAAGAATATGAAATGAACAGGGATAGCCATTGGTATAACGTGGGGGTTTTTACAAAGGCGTGAGAATAGCGGTTCCGTTGCGGGTTTATCACTCTTTGTAATGCAAGCACGTGTCAGGAAAGGGCGTTATGTGCGAAATGGTATCTCACGCATTTCCACAGACGAATTGTCTTTCTCTGTCAGTATTTTTAACTCACGGAAGATCGCATGAGTCAATCAAAACACACGTATTAGGTATAGGGTAGGCAGCTATTAAATTGAAATGACATATTTAGGGCATCGTATAAACTATGTTTAGGGCGACGGGTTACCTAGTTGTTGCCCGCGATACGTCCCCGTAGAAGTCATTTATTGCTATTCCCTTGAGAACTGTCTAGTTTTCCGGAGCAAAAAGTAACCTAGGTCGTTCCTCGTGGTGCAAGCTATCTCGGTTTAAAAGTGTAACAAACAAACAAAGTTACTTTCTCATAAATACTACAATATAATTACAACATACTATACATTGCATTACTAAATTTCATCATTTCATTTCCAAAAAATAATCAATATAATTATGTAAATACAAATATTAATTTTAATTGCAATTTCAACGCCTACACAAATGTAATAGCAACTTGGGTTTTCGCTACAATGAACAAATTATTACAGGCGATGTGAAAAATTATACAGCAATGTTATAATAATAACTTGACATCAGGGATATTACGCATTCATGGCTTGCGACGATTTTACGACGCCTTTGTGACGCACCGACAGACATATTTACATGTATATGGAACACAGGGTGGTATCAAGATGTTGAATAGGATTAAGAAGGTAGGATGATTGTTGACTTCGTAAATAATTGTCAGGAAGAAAGAGGTTATGTCATGACATGAGTCATGAATCATGAAATACTACTTAATACTTTTTTTATGGGCGGCGCAGGATAAATAATTTGATGTACATTAAATATAAAGTCATAACATTAATTATAACTTAATTTAATTAGCCTGGTAAATCCGCGATGGATTAGTTATACATTTCACTAATTAAAAATAGTTTGTAGAGCGACGTAAAAATACAATACAATATGAACATTAAAATAACACTGATAAGTAGGTAAATGGAACAAGAAGTAGTGAGTTTAGGTTTGTTTGTACTACTTTCTCACTTACTTTAATGCGCTCGACAATCAAATTTAATAACCGATTTTACCCAAAACCGAGGCTTTTTACAACCGTGAATTGAGAATTATTTATAGGGTGACGACACCAATGTTGGACACTTTAAGGTAAAGGCACACTTGGACACTTCTCTCAATTCAAGGATCATATCATAAGGTTATAAATTGTTTATCTCAAATCAATTAATAACTCTTATCATCTGTACCATAAGAATCATCCATCCATCACCCTAACACTTTCCTAAACTGAACAGCTTTAGTACTTCTTCACTTATTCACTAGACTAAGGTTAGGTTGTGTAGATAAACTAAAGACTAGTTAATATACAGGTTGATTTTGGACTGCTGAATACAGGACACCCTGTATGCAAAGCATATTATAATAATAATGTTAGCAAAACCGAGGGCGCTCCCTAAAGTGATATTAAAGCCGAACTAGGCTCTATCCATTATATGGTCCGCTTTGTTTACAAGGCGATCCATTGTGTTGTGGAAAGCTTTTTGTATGATTTCGTTTAACCAGATTAAAATTTGGATCGATTTACTTACATGAGGCTTTCGGCTGGAAGGTGTTATAGAAATAATTTATACCGAGTGATAATTAAATAAATAAATGCTCTTAGTTTTATTAAAATAGCCCTTACAATAAAGTTTTTCTTTTTCGTTTATTAAATGGTTTATGGTTTAAGAACTTTATTCTCATAAAGAATTTACAAAATTCACTTACATGAGAATGATGTTACACTGTATAATTTATTTAGAACAAGCGCACAGGCTGTGCTTATTAAGAAAAATTCATAATCACAATTATCACATTATCACATCGCAACACAACACTATTTATATCACGATTTCAAATTCCTATAAAGAATTACTTATTTACCTCCTGTACTACATTTTAAACATGGCAAGAGGTGGGTAATTCTTTGTTAGTTTATTTCTGACGTAGTTCCTATTAGAGATTAAAATTTCCGAATCCCTGTATTACCACTAATTTTACTCGCATCAATCAACAAGAGGACATTAAATATACCCCAGAGTTTGGACAATTTAAATTATTTAATTGCTTTGATAGTTTTATGGTTTGATGCGACTGAATGGTAGGAAATGTCCTTAGCTTGCTCCCCAGCTGCGGCTTCGACCCAGTTTCCCACGCGTGGGCAGCCGGGAACGACCAGCTGACGATCGATGGCGACGTGTGATGCCACACCTGACTCCTGACTCACTTAGTTGATTGGCTGAATACGTTTCAGTGAAAACTAGGCAGCCTTAAAATAATGTTCGTTGTTAGTAACCGAAATTCAATGTCTTTTCATTACACATACCTAGTGCCACGAATACAGTAATTAAAATTAGGAAGATGCATTACGCTAACTAGCGTTTTTAAACCTTTAGGTAAACCAATTGCCTCACTGGTAGATGATGTGATACGGTGATACGAAGAGTCATGTGATGTACCAGTGATTGGTTTTAAAACGAAACGAATAGAAACGCTAGTTGGCGTAATGCATCTTGGCTAGGGCCTCAGAGGCTGTATATTTAACGAATAGAAAATGCAAAAGGCGTGTGCGCTATGCTGTTTTATAGCTCGCTGTCAGGCTTCCAAGTGCTTACTGAGTAATAATATAAATGCATGATTTAGTTTTAATAATATCCCTATTCTTAAATTATTACCCTTATTTGTGTTGTAAATTCGAATGTAGGTATGTTTATTCGTTTTTCAACAGTTCTGACAGATATAGTTTACTTAAAGCCCAATAAATGACATACCGAGTAGGTACTAGTTATCCCTGGATACTTCCAATTAAACAGTTCTTGAGTGATTAGCGATTAATGGCTTCTACGCGGACGGAAATGTGGCAAAAGCGAGTAATAAATATATAATACGCACTAAAGTTTTTCAGTGTTTTTATCTAAAGAAGAGAAAGCAGAGAAAGAAAAACCTTTTATTGATCACACTTCCCCATACATAATATGATATAATAAGAATATATTAAAAAACTATACCTAATAATGATATTGGTGGAATGTGACACCAATAAGGGTCCCACTCAGCGTGTGCAGCACTTGGAGCTACAACACTTGATTTCTGTGCAACCCTTTGTGATTCAAGTGTAACAAGTGACAGAGATATGATGACTACGATTGCCTTTATTCTAGAGCCGAGAGTAGCTAGAGTGAATCATTAATTAAAAACACTTCATATCTTGTTCGTATTGTCTTTATAAATGTTTGAATCATTATCTAGTACTCCAACTGAGCATTAAATGGGATGCCGACGTTTTTTATCATCGGGATGGTTTACTTGTTATTTTCCTCTTAAATTTAGGTAAGAATATTCAGTGCTTGTTAACCTGAACTCCTTACGAATAACATAATTTTTAAGATCTTGCCACAACGATTTCAAAATTCCTCAAGTTCCTAAGTCTTAATTAACTATAGCCTTCTGTTATGGTGATTTAAGCCAGAACTCGGTCGTCATTAAAACCCAAATATAGGATCACTTATACTTCTAAGTTTATTAAGAGTGTTAAATGATAGATACATTTTCACATTATAGATGAATATATTTCCGGTCTGATGATGATGATGATGATGAGATCTTCTGAAACCCAAATAAGAGATATGTTTAATTTAAAAACAGCTTGGACTAAGTGAGAAGTACCTAAACATACAAGTTTGAAGCTTAAAAAAAGGAACGTTGCATGTGACCGATTTCCCTATAATTACTCCGTCCATATTAAACGAGAGCTCCGAAGTCGTCAGGCGTCGCTGGGCGTTGCCGATGCAACTTTAATCCTGAGGATCTACTTTGAAATCAGTAATTCGAACTTCGGATCGCCCCGTCACTTTCTTGCAAATAAGTGACGCTTCGAGAGCAAAAAGGATAGCAATAGACGAAGTTCGAATTACGGATTTCAAAGTAGAGCCTCTGCCCTTAAAGGCCCAGTTTAAAGGGTTTAAACGCCTGTGAAGGCCGACGAGCAGTCATGTAGTTTGACGCTGACGCATGCGGGAACGGAGTAGGCGCTGAAATTGTGCAAAGGTCTTTAATACTTTTTTAATTTTGGTTCGGAGGTGACTTTAGGTTATACGTGAATTTGCAGATTATCTATATATGGTTTACTGTTTGATGAGCGGACATTTTATATCCATGGCATGTTGTCGTCAAATTAAAAAAATGATTTACCATATTTCCACGGCGGGGTTAGACTAACATAGTGACTTAAATAATTATGTTATTAAATTTAACACCAGTACCATGTTTATTGCAAATTAAGAATCTGAATCGAAATATGAATGAAGTTAAGTACATTTGCTGTTACTGTGTAGGTACCTGTGTATAAGTGCACACAAAATATTTCATCAGGCAATTTAAAGCTAACGACTATTTTTATGGCATGGAGAAGGGCAAATGAGCTAACAGGCCACCTGATGGTAAATGGGATTTGCGACACTTGCATTCTCAAGACTACAATCCTAAGACTCCAATCCTAAGACCGCAAATGCTCGCCAACCCTGAGGACCAAGATGGAATGATGCTAGTAATTTCACTGGTTGTCTTATCCTAAAACAACACATGAATGGCACTGCTGCTTGGCGGTAGGTTAAAGAGATTGTCGTAGCGATTTGGACGGACCTTGCAGAAGGTCCTACCACCACAATAAAACTAAAAGTTAGCCACATGTAAAGTTTTTTTTTTCAATTATATTAATTTATAATTATCAATAATACATAACATTTCATAATGTACATAGCCAAGTACTTCAATGGTCTTGATGTACTTCTTTTAAAATGTTTTCTCCAAATATACTTACATGGTAGGCGCTTATCTCTATCAACATTTATTATTATGAAACACAGACGAAACTCCGAACACAAACAAATTCCATATAATTTAATAACGAACCGACCGACGGACGGCAGTAATATAATATCATTCACTGACAATGAACGCAAATTGGTCACGAAATGTCATTTCTTTGAATTGTCCATAAACAACGGCAGAAGCGACAAAGTTATTAAGGGCAATTGGTGCAACTAGTAATTTTGAGGGTGTACCGGAAATTTGGTTTGAGTTTTAATTTGAAAAATAATGTTTTGGGACAGGATTTTTGACACGAAATTGAAAAGATTCACACTCTTAGGTTGGCCCCCCAGGAGAGAGGTTAAAAGTAGGAGCCATTACAGTTAACAGACAAATTTAATACGCAATACATGGTAAAGGAAATTGCTTAATTTAACTAAAGAATTATGTATCTGATTAGTCATCCGTCATCATTCTCCTAATATATTTTTTCTCCTGGAAATGACATCCGAATTTTTTCTCATTGATGTTCCCTTATCCTGGACGTCTTTTAGTTGAAATATGCAACACATTATGCCAACAATTATTATTCCCAAACACTTAAAATAACATAAAAAACAACGCCAAAACACACCCATAAATTTATAAATAACGGAAACCCAATTATCACTGCAGTAATTGCATTTGCAGTTGCGATTCATTATGAAACAATCCGACGCCGTTAAGCTAAATTGCATTTACGCAAAAATATTAAATGAGCAATGACAATCACCTTATATAAAAGAGCGTAAGTACATTCAAACCTTTAACACGCTTAAGCCCTTTTATATTTGACTGTTTTATGTTCGCTATTCCGCGCAGATGACCAAAATGGCATCGTTACGACCAATAAAACCCCCAATAAATGAAAATATGATCAGACGAATGCTAAAATGGCGTTTTGGTCGATGCTATTCGTTTTAATTCTCGCCAATAAAGGGTTAGAGGCTATTAGAGCGCCACCTGTTATCGGGCGGCGCAGTTTTGTTCGTTTTAGTTCCGCTACTGCACGCCGCGGCGGTGGCGTCGTAAAAAGTTATCACAGCTTAGTCTGGGTGCAAATGCGATTTGTGGATTCGTTGATTTGAAATTGTTTTTGCGGATTCTGGTCGACTTAGCTGTATTTTATTTGTGTGTTAATTTTTCATTCTTATTAACGTCTATTATTACAAGAAATGGTGAAAAAGCGTGATCAAAGTTGTGTAGGTATGTTTTTTTTTCAGTAGAAAGAAATTTTTAAATTTTATTTTAACTTAACTATGTAACTATTATTTTAACTATGTGAGAAGATAAATATTTATATGCCTAAAATGTAAAGTAGGAAGGTGAAAATTAGCAATGTACGTCAGATGAATCAACAAACCTAGCTTTCTGGCATCATACATAAAAAAAGACGTCCATTGTGGAAATCTTATTAAAAATTTAAGGTCGAATACAATAATGTATATAATTGTGTAACGTATGTATGTGTCTCAAACATGCAAGTTGTTAAAATGTTGTTCTTGGGTCACAGCCTTTAAGGCAAATCATTTTTACCTAAAAGGCTAATTCTGCCAGTAAATATAACCTTCTAACTGTTGCATCTTTCTACAGTTACTTCAATGTAAGTTGACCTAAATGTGTCACAAAAATGTATAACTAGTTAATTTGTTAGTGGTGTCAAAACAGTTATTTAATTAAGTAATTTATGAGTGCAGTATTATTAAGTACTGCACTCACAATTACATCACCATTGACCTCGTACCTATCTGACTTGACTGGTGGTCAATTATTGCATACTCGTATAAATGCTAATGTAAATGCTTCTGTTACATCACCATATAAATGCTTTTGTTTATTACCTATTATTTTATCCAAACACCTTTCAACAAGCGTACCAACCTACGCAGAATTTTCATTTCATAGAAAGGCATTTCTCGCCGCATGCGTTTTTTTTTTGGTTGTCATGAGTCTGACCTATTACCTAACTTATCTCCCTAATGTTTAAGATATCCTCAAAATATCAGGTTTCAGCAGAAAATAGCATTCGATGAAATGAAATACCACAACATGTGGTCGTCTTGCACCGTCTTATATACACATGAGTAGGTTTTTTTTCCTTTTCTCCTTCTATCTCTCTAGCAAGATTTTTGGCATGTTTTTCTGCTGAACGCATGTTATTTGATATTTAATATTTATAGCTTTATATAATGCTAGACTAAGTAGTACCATTGTGATAAGAAATGTGTTTAAAAATAAGACTGACTGCTGAGTTTCTTGCGGCGTTTCTTCTCAGCAGTGGTCTCCTCTTGCGAAGCGCTAGTAGATTCTTGACGTGTTTTAGTGCCCGTGCAGCCTACTTACTGAATAAATGTCTTTATCTTTATCTTATCTTTTATCTTTATATTTTGTCACCTAAAGTAATGTTTTTTTTAACTGCTTGGTATGGCCCACTTTGGCCACTTTGGATATATAGTAGCGTAATCTGATTCCCAGGGCTCCTAGATCCGAGCCAAATATGATCTATCAATTAATCTAGATTTCCCAAACCGGTTTAATATTTATAGAGAGTCACAAAAACATCAACGGTAAACGTAGTCGACATAAATTACTGCCCAGTGTAGGAATGCAGATGATACAGTTTTATAAATTTAATTATACAGCTTGTCTTCTTTATTAGGTTATTTTAAATAGCTTTCTGGTCAAGTTTTGTAGCTGGTTACATAATAAATATTAATGACACAGTTTTATAGTTAAAAATTGAAATTAAAAAAAAGATTTTTGCATTGACTTATTGTTCTAAAGGCCCGCTAAGTTCAAGTGATGTCATTAACAGATGTCTTACTAAATAAAAAATAAAATAAACAAAATTGCAAAAGCGATTAACGTAAAAGGTAATTATAATCAATAAAAACAATATTTATTAATATCAAATTTAATCAAATTATTTATTTCTTTATGTTCAGAGTGTTCAGTATGTACGGTCACGAATGTTAATTTGTGACGAATTCAAAAAAAATGGCTTGTAGTCGTCAATATCATTAGAAATGCCAAATCATTTGTAACTTTTAGGAAAGTCAACGTTATTGTTGTAGAATGTCAGATTGACTTTGAGCCTAAGGTGGGTCATAAATTTAAGTTCTTGACTGTACATTACTGGTAAACATTTTTAGTTTTTTTTTTATTGCAGACGTGAGATTGAATTCTAGAGATTGCAAGTGTCGATCGGTCTCATATCCATCAGGTCAGGTTGCATGTGTGCTCGTTAGCCTTCTCCAGGCCGATAATACCGATAACGAACCCATTGCAATTAGTTAATAAATATTCATAATCATAACCATATCGTCACTAAATGTGAGACCAATCAGCCTCGATATTTTCCCATACATTCCGCTAGATCTAAAAATCGTTGCTCATCAACAACCACGTAACTCACAATTAAAGGCTATTTAAATTTAAACCGTAAGCCTCTCGCTTAAAGTTTAAATGGCATGAGTTTAAATTTGACTTGTGGAGTTTTCATGTATGTAGTGAAACATATGTGGACCGGTTTAAATGTATTAAGTTGATATTGGCTCTATTTTAAAAGAATCCGGTAGCATAATATATTCGCTTGCGCGAACACTTCGAGTTAAACATGTAAAATAATTAGAGATTGCACGCAGTTTTTAAGATGCGTTGATGCAACCGACTGCATCCACTTGCATTCCGTTTCGCAATGAAATAAGCTAAAGGTACAGTCGGCAAAGAAGTGGTCATCATGTTCATACGCTCATATTTACGTTCTTGCGATTGGAGGTTAAGACTGCAGATCAGAGGGGCTAGACAAGATGCATTACGCTAACCAGCGTTTCTATTCGTTTCGTTTGTAAACCAATGGCGTCACTGGTAGATCACGTGACTTTTCGTATCACGTCATCTACTAGTGACGCGATTGGTTTAAAAACGTAACGAATAGAAACGCTAGCTAGCGTAATGCACCTTGTCTAGCCCCTCAGATCAGAAGAGTTGTGTATTTCAAGTTAAGTTAACTCTATTTCTTGGGCAGGTTCTGCAACCGGCTTAAACGGCTTGATGGATTTCATTATGATTCGTCTTGGTTGTCGGAGTGATCTAGGCATAAATTTTTAATCAAAATTGTGAGATTTGGGTTAATGTTTTTTACTAATATATTATTATATCGACGATAATAAATATACTTAATTTGGCAAAAATAAAAAAGGTTGGAAATCAAACCCTTTTTGATTTTGAATGAGCAAAAAAAAAAACACAATCCAAACAAAAAAATTGGAAATTGTGGTATGCTCACAGTGACGAACATTGCCAAATTAAGGGTTAGAGCTTGGTTTTTATACTTAGTAAGGTACTTTTATACCTAATTGTTATTACCTATCTTTTTTAAATGTATTTTGCTATTTTATTACAAAAATCGTGTACAAAATAAATACTCGTATATTAAAAAATGTAACTAGGAAATATATCGTGTCGTGTATTATCGAATAATTTCTGCTTTCTCAGTTAGTTTTAGTACCTACCCATCGATCGACAAAATAGGTACTGTAATGTATGTTGATTATTTACTACATCTTATCCTATTAACTATTTACACGCATGCGTCTGTTCTACGGGGTCTTCTTTTTGACTAGATCATTGACAGTCAGTCTTATGGTTTATGTTTATGTTTGTTAAAGAAATACTTTTTTCTAGTATTTACCTTTGTCCTCCTTAACTGTTCGTCTACTTTTGTTGCTAACTGTACTTACCTGATGATACCGATCACGATCTGTAAGTATTGATAAACTTTATTGATCCAAAGCCTTAGTCGCATTTTTATGTTAATTATTCGGTACCAAGATTCTAAGAATTCATATAAATTTGACTCCGTTTTGAGCCATTCGCAGTGCCACAGTACATATATTTCCAACAGTAATGCATGCACCTTTGAAGCTGTTTGCTGTAGCCCACGTACCTATGTTATCTATTAGAATGTTTATTTATAGTAATATATATTTACTTAATGGTAAAATGTAACTTTAAAACTAGTCGGTCGATCTTTATACGGTCTACTTAATCGTTAGAAATGAAAGGTTCTTCCTACATTTCTATTAAACCGACTAGTTCTTTTTCTAGTAACACTAACTACATTTTGTCTGATTTCAGGACATTGAGTATAAAATACTCTGATAATCTATGACATAATTTACGTACCTACCTAATAATAATTTATATAATACTGGAATGATATAAAGCTTTAAATTTAAAATAAATAAAATTAGTTGGCATGTGTATGTGACAAAATAGAATGGCATTCTGTTTTTTATTACTGCAGGTTCCAAATTTTATGCGATGTTCCTTCTAAAATAACGTCACCTATTTAAAATGCAATTTTATTACGAACTTCAATCAAAAACTATATTATGTATCCTGTAGACAACAAAATTAATCACTTAACTAATAATCAACACTCTCACATCCCGGTACACGATGAAAAAACTAATGAAGCCGTTCTAAAACTTATAACTTAGCATTCACATTCATTGAATAGCTGAACAACTTTCCAGCTAGCTAAGCTCTCCCATTTCCCTAACTCATTCCCAGCCACTGACTACCAATGGTATGCAATTTGAACGCGCTGGAGCCTCACCGGTACTTAACGAGTAAATATATTGTCTGCCCTAAGACTACAAAACGAGTCGTAAATCCATACAAGTATACGATCATTGGCACGCAAACTGTAACACATGGAATTTTAATCATCTCCTTATGCGCATGTAATAATAATGTAAAATGAAATGCATAACTTGCCCGGTTTAGTAGTTAGTAGTTTAGTACTAGAGCAGGTCGACTGGTTTAGAAACGGTATTCGTGGATTAATGCAGAACATGTTGATTTTATTAATTTTGCTGCGTTATATGTATTTGGTGCAATCAAGTTGTTTCTAGCTTGAAGATAGTGCTAACTAGCAGGCAACTCTATGGTTTACCTATGTTTGGCCAAATTACTTTTCCTCAAATGTATCATTTCGTCAAATGCATCATTTGGTCAAACGCTTTTTTTTCCAAAACTGTAAATATTTCAGGATTTTTATAAAACTAACCTAACCTAACCTATAGGGTTCTACGCGATGGTTCTGAAATAAATACTGAAATATTTACAGTTTCGGATAAAATAGCATTTGACCAAATGAAGCATTAGACGAAATGATACATTTGACGAAAAATATTTTGGCCAAACGGCAGTACACCAACTCTATACATAGGTACATACATTAAATCACGCCTGTTTCCCTGAGGGGTTGGCAGAGACCACTTCTTTCTACCTAATATGATAATTAATTAATTAATTCCAGTTTCTTTTATATTTAGAGATGGGAATTTCAATGTAAACTGACTTGATTCGACATTTGCAAACTTCCGTTTTGTTTTAGTCTAGGACCTAGACGATTTAGCGATTTAGAAATAATACGAGTACACCTAGACTCTAGGTGTACTCGTATTATTTCTAAATCGTCAACATATTATTGACGTTATTGTAAATCTTATTCATTTCACAGTGAGAAATAAGATGGGCTAGCAAATCGGAATTGAGACTTACAAATACTTTTTTTTTTAATAACGTACTTACTTTTACCAACAATAATTAAATAATTTTGTTTGGTTTGTTACAGGTATGCAAAAAACCATCATGATGCGGGTTTCAAAGTAACGTAAGGTGAAGAAAGTGCGATTCAGATTATATTACTTTCTTTCGAAGTATATAAATACTAAGTAGTTTCCAGAACAAATATATCTAAACAATGAAGAACACAATGTCACATATCTACCTACTGGCTATTTCTCAAGCACGTTAGCTTTGCTTTTATATAAGTGTGTGTTATGCACGGGGTCACATACTTGTGATTGGGCGAACTTTCGTGTTGTCTTTTTTCAATATTTACCACCCTTCATTTGGCAATGTTCGTCACAGCGAACATACCATAACGTACACTTTTTTTGTTTGGAATGTATAATTTTTTTTGCTAATTCAAATTTAAATAGGGTTTGAATTCCCAATTATTATTTTTTGCCAAATTATGGGTTAAAGAAAGAGACGCCAACAATTTAACAATTGCTTTTAAGTACCGCAGGCCTGCAGTAATACCCAGGACTGCATTGTCTAGTACCGGCGGCGCTCTAATTTCCATTCGAAGTGCAACCGATTTCTGGTTCTTGGGACTAAGTGGTAATTATTGGACGAGTGCGATCAAACATGGCGGCTGTTATAAAGAACGAGTTTGGCTTCGCTTGCGTTATGTTTACTAGGTACTTATACGATAGAATTTGCGTAGAGTAAAAAATAGTTTTTAAGGGCTTCTATCTGACGTATTCTTGATAATAAACTTATGTAGATATGCGGTTTATCGTCATAAGGCTGGTTAATGCCTGGTATCTCAGACAAATTTTTGAGCGACAAACCATGAAAAGATGGATATGTATTTTTAGGCTTGCGGATCCAAAAGGTGCCAATGTAATATGCTTAACAAAAAATAATGTAGTCCATATTACTAAGCCGCCGATGTCCGTTTGTCGGTCTATCAGCATCTCATGAACTGTAACAGGTACACAGTTGAAATTTCCACAGAGTTACGAAAAAATAATGGGATAATGGTACGGAACTCTTCGAGTACGAGTTCGACTCGGATAGCAGTTTGTTTTTTTTGTCAAACCTTTTAACTTTCTTGGATTGTTGTTAAACAAACCTAACCTAAACTATAGGTTCTGCAGGTATCTCTTTTTTTTTTAAAAGTAAATTTGTTAAGAAAAAAAAAATCTTTCAAACATATGAATTTTTGGATATTAAACAGTTGGGAAAAAAAACTTCGGACTTGCGTTTGGATATCATCCGACTCGCACTTGGCCGTTATTTTTCTTACAAGTCTATAAATCACCATTGTGGTATGAGAATCACGGTACTTTGGCGGTGTTTCGGACCAACACACCTATTCGCAAACATTGCCACATACGTGCGAACTCATCACTTACGCAAGACGCTTATTCCCTTAAATAGTAACTGACCCGCGAGTATGTCGACAAACAGCCATTAGCGAGACTAACCAGCTCCACCGTCAGTGAGTACACCAATAGAAATAAACTACGTGTTTTTGTATGTCTGCCTTCGTCCTTTAATTCGATATAGCTCAAACGAAGAGAGATACCTAACGTCAGTTATACCTACAAGCACACGAGTTTTTTACGGCAAGGGGAAGGCAAACGGATACACAAGCATACCTTAAGACAATTTCATCCTCAAGTCTATCCTAAGACTGCAAATTCGTTACGAACCAACCATGAGGACTAAGATGAAATGCCTTCGGTTGTTTTATTTCCAAAACGGAATACAACAATGCGAATCCTGCTCAGCGGTAAGACAGGGGCAAGCTATGGTTTTCTTTTGAAATAAACAAACGACGAACTTATTGTCCAACAACATGCCAAAATACCGCAAAAGCATGTTCTACTACGGCCAGTGAAGGTTAAAATCATTTCTATTCCAAACCACCTTGTTCTCGAAACCACATTACCGTTTTATGATAAGTAGTCACTATACGGTCACCATTACTGTCATTTTAATAAACTACCGCTAACAATATGATAACTCTACATGACTAAAACAAAGTGGAGTAAAGCCCGAGTTGTGTGAACTGAAATTATTAAGTGCCGAAAGAAACATCACAATGAAAGTAGAAGATTCTCCAACACTTTGAACTATTTTAATTTTAAAGACGGTTATATTTAAACGGAACCCATAAATCTTCGTAGTAATAGCGCCTAATTCGGGGGTTCGGGAAAGAATGCGGTCGGGGGTCCTCGGGCAGTAAATTGCTCTGTGGAAAAGTGTTGAATGTGCGTCATAATTTTGGTGTTTCGGAACTGGTTTCGAATAATAGTTATAAAACTAGGAGAAGGTTCTTAGGAAGGCTTTTCACGTCAAGTACAGGCAGCGGTATGTGGAGATGAATAAATAAATATTAGGGGATAACTTGTCATAGATTGACCAAGACATAAAATAAGCTTTACGCCGGTACTACGAATATAGGTACTGGACAACGATAAACACCCTTATAAAAAGAAACAAATACAATACTAAGGAAACATCTAAGATTCAGGAACAAATATTCACGCTCATTAGACAAATATTTGCCCCTTCTGGGGATAGATCGGGGGACTTTATAAGCACGGTAACTACCAACTACCGCCTCGTCGATAATGTTACTCTTGAGCACTCTTTAGGTCCTAAGAAGCACGTTTTCGTATAATTAAGAACTACTTCACTATAATCAGTGTACACGCCGCCCACTGTTGGGCATTTACAATTAAATGTAGCAAATTGAATATGTAATGATAATCATTTAATGGTGTCTGATTAATATGAGACACGTATCGCGGATCTCTGAAGAAAGACGCAGTACACCTTACATGAACCAGTAATACTACGGGAATTACTTGTAAGGCCTGGTTCCCACTATGCCGGACCGGCAATTTTGCCGGATACCGGTAAGGGTAGTGGCTGTACAATTTATATGAAGCTGTTCACATTATGCCGTGTGAACAGCGTCATAAGCCACTAGCCTTACAGGCATCCCGCAAAATTTCCGGTCCGGCATAGTGGGAACCGGGCCTAATGGAAACCTATGGAAATGGCCGGTGCGCTGAGATTTCAATGACAACATAAAGTTTCCAGTTATATTATAATAAATAATTATATTTATATTTTGTGTGGTTGTTACTTGCGGTTTGAGTTTGTTCGGCAGGTATTGGTTTAGGTTTTTGCAATAGGTATTTTGATTTCAATATTGCTGGAACTAACTTCCAACAATATTGAAACTATTTATACCTACTATTGTCTTACATGTAGAATTCGTAAACAGTTTATATTTGTGATACCCAACAAATGTAGCACTAACACCAGAAGTAGTATTTGTAAAAAAATAATCAGTTCCAACAGTGATTACTGTTTTAATCCGCGACTGTGGTCCAACGGATGTGTTGGAGCTATTTCAATTACATGCAAATTCCCGACTGATGCGAAATAATAATACGTCATTTTAATGGCGCTCGGTATTAATGTGTGTCGCAAATTAATGTCCAGGCAATTCATCACGTAAGTAGAAAAATAAATCAAATATGACAACTTTACTTATAACTGTAATAAACCGTTCGATATCTTTTTTCGTATAATTGAAAGCATATGCAATTATTTACGTTTAAAGTTTATTTTTATTTTTACAAGCTTTTATTTAACTTGACTCTTTCGTATGTGTGTATGTCTGTCTTTGTCATGCGGTTCAAAATTTGTGATTGCGGAGTCCAAGAGTGATCATATTACTCTATATATATATATATATCCTATCCTACTATACATATATATATATATATATATATTATATATATATATATAATATTATAAATGCGAAAGTTTGTGTGTGTGTGTGTGTGTGTGTGTGTGTGTGTGTTTGTTACCTCTTCACGCTGCAACGGCTGGACGGATTTGGATGAAATTTTGAATGGAGATAGCTTATACCCTGGATTAACACATAGGCTACTTTTCATCCCGGAAAACTTAAAAGTTCCCGAGGGAATAACTATAATCGAAATCTAAGCGGACGAAGACGCGTTAAGAAGCTATTATCCACTAAAATATTATAAACCCTAAGGGGTAAAAGGAGGGTTTAGGATTTTGAATGAGTTTCGTAATTTTTAACCGACTTCAAAAAAGGAGGAGGTTATTCTTTCCACTGTATGTATTTCTTAATTTTTATGTAAGTATACCGATCTCTCCATTAATTGTGGACCGATTTTAAAAATTATTTTTTGGTTTTATAGAGTATACTTTTGAGGTGGTCCCATGGTCACCAAATCTGAATCTACTCAGGGGATCAGTGAGGAATTGAGGGTACTCTTCAAATATTGAAGGCAAACATATAGCGATTTTAGTATATTTAGTAACAAGTCTAGCATTTGCATTCAGAAAGTATCATTTGGTGAAATGGAACTGATGATGAAGACCACAGATGGCCACCGGAACTCCTCAACGATACCTTTTTCAAGGGTGGCGATAAGATATCTCGATTAAGATAGTTGAGCGACTACAACGAAGGACATTTAATTGTTTAAATATGACTATGACTTTCCCGCGGCGTTGCTGGAGGCGATCGTGAAATGTCTTAAAGTTTCATATCAACTAAGAAGTGGGACTAGGTAAATAAGCTTATTTATGATCTCTAAAAAGTACAGAATAGAATGAATGTTTTGAAAAACAAAAAACCGCCTTCAAAAACGCATTTATTTTGTGAAGTGAAAATTGGTATATACAAATTTTGGAAAAACTACCCGTAAGGGATAAAAGGGGGATGTTGAATTTTATATGAGAGTTCGTCATTTTTGTAGTTAGAAACGTTAAAATTGTTGTTACAAAAAAGAAACTTATTTCTTTTGGCGATTTTGAAAACAATATTCCTAAGGAGTTGAAATGGGGGATAAAGGTATGTATCAAAGTTAAATAAACTATTAGCTATGAACTATGATAATAACTATAGTGTACTGGGAGTAAGTACAGTTGGTTAAGTTAGGTTAGGTTAGGTTCAGCGACAAAGTTCTTCACAGCGTGTCGTGGACGCCGGGGGTGTAAATAGGAGCGGCAAAGCCCGCTCGCGCTCATTGATCGAAGAACTTCGTCCTACTTGCTTTGTTTGGGATATTGTCAATTTGTATTATTCTATACAAAATTAAAATAAAAACTGCGAACCATTTTTTTTGTGTTATCGTTATAACGGTAAAAGACACAAGCATCAAATACTGAAATCCGGTCAAGTGCGAGTCGGACTCACGCACCGAGGGTATTTTTATCGACTATGATTTCGGCCGGGGCGATTGGGAGCGCTGGACGTACCTATTTACATCCTATCCTACATATAATATCAATGCGAATGGTTATGCGTGCGTGAGTTTGTTACTTCTTCGCTAAAACGGATGGACGAATTTGGTTGGATATAATCCCTTACCTACCTTGAATCCCGAAATAAATCAGTTTTCCCGTGGGATGGCAAAATTACTAATTGTAAGCGGACGAAGTCGCGGGCAAAAGCTAGTATATATATATATATATACATAGAGTAACTAGAAAAACAATTGATTCCTAAGCAAGATTTTTTTTTTAATTTATTTATCACATGCCAGACGACCTGTACAAGGTCCTACGCTCACTTTATCTAGAAATTCTTCTTTTTACATTTACTAGCTGTACTCGTAGAAAATGGCTACTTCTCCACTCAATTTAAATTTCCCAATCACTGCTTCCCAGAATTTAATTAAGCCTGTAAATAGAGGCGTAACCGAATCAAATAAAAGGATCAGGCTAATTAGCGCGGGTTCGAGTCCCGATGCGATCTGCGCCCGCGCACGCTTGCGGATTACGTGCGTGCGACGGTTTTTTTGTATTTAAATTGAGTCTGTGAATGTTATGCAGAACTGGTAGGGGATACTAACTAATTTGTTATTTGAGTTGTGGTGACTGAAAATTGTTGGTAGGACTGAATTAAAAGGACGATAGGCGACACGGGGTACGTTTTATAAAGCTACAAGTTACAATTTTACAGGTTTAAACTGGCAACACTGCTCAAATGGCTGGTCGTCATTGGTCGAGGTTGTGTCAAATGGAAACTTGTAATCTGTAAATTGTAAGTAGTTGTAGTTTTATAAAACAGGCCCATGATGTATTTTACTATGACGATGATCGCCTTTACATGGAGTTTTCTTGGAAAATCATATCGTATGATTTTTTTTAAAATAAACACATTCTTGCCATTGAAAGAAAGTTTTTCATTAAAAAAAATCCATCGATTTTTCTATTAAAATAGGTATTTTGTCTTTTTTTGGGTCCTAATGAACATATTTGACATGTATCCTGTGATGGTAGGAGAGCGGTGACGGGGTCCATACAAAGTCTCCCATCACCCTTTAAATTCTTTACTCTGTCTAGTTTGATGTATTAACAGATCATTTTAGATGCCTCGCCCATCATTTCGTGAGACGAAAAACCTCTTTAACCTGAATAACCCATGTTGGTTTAACTTCAACTGTTCTTTAAATTTCTTATCCTCTGCGGCTGCTCAAACCATACCACTTTACTAGACCCCATGACGATTTCTCAGGAAATTTGAGTAATTTCAAGAGTACGCAGAATCGATGATATCTCGGCTAGAGAACCTCAAACAAAACAGCAATTTATGAGATAAACATCTACAAACTAGCTTTGTTATCTCGCGACGTTTCTACCGTTACGGTAGACATCTACTGGATTATTTTGGTTTTTTACTAACGTTTCTCTTTAGAAACAATAATAATGATTCGAAGTAAGTTTTTTTTTTGGTATACATCTTAGCCTAATTGAGCAAAATGTGGTTACAGAATTATCAACAAGTTTTTAGAGTTGTTGGTAATTCTGTAGCTCTGCCTACTCCACTCTGGGAATGAAGGCGTGACTTTATGTATGTATGTATGTATAAAATATTTTAATTTTATTTATGCACATCAACTAATTTTATAAACCCAAAAGTTTCCAATATTTCCATGATTATTTAAATGAAAAGGACCGAAAAATGTTTTAAGCTAAAACAATCACTGATGTAAGTTTAGTAGTGACCCTGCCTACGAAGGTAATGGTCCAGGGTTCGATACCTAGTAAGCGATGATACATTGTCAAGATATCATTCATCTTAATGAATTCTACTATTATACATATAGAAGGCGGCTTTACATCATTAAACAAAAGAGGCTTTCGTGACTTAAAATAAAACCTAGTAAAAATGATAGTAGGGGTTTATTTTACTCAATATAATCATAAAGCTTTTGACATGTTATCGTATGTCCTCGTGATTGTAGATCTTATTCCGTTGACAGTAATGGCGGCAGAGTTTTATAATTTCATGGTCTTAACGAGTAAAATAGAGCCCCTAGTATTCGTGTGAGCGACAAACAAATTCAAAGTAATAAAAGTTTTAAAAGTTAGAACGAACAAAAAAACCGTAGAGCTCACTGACACACACATTACCGATCCATCTATCAAATTAGCCGCGCTGTCGTGTCCTACCGACCCGGGCCTGTCTAATAGAAAACTAATTCAGTTTTAATACGCCGTCACGGATAGATTCAATTTCGGGAAGTGTGATGACGGCAGTAACGTAACGGACACATGGACAATGGACATTGGCTTAGGATAATCTTGGATTCGATTCGGATCACAGAGTCATTGCCTAATTTTAGAATGTGACATAAATAATGATAAATGATTTTTGTCATTAAGTTTTAATGTAGTACTGTTTTCTACAATGGACACTCTGAAATGAAAATCTATCCAGCTCTTCTCAAGTGATTTGCTTACCAACGAACACCATTTCATTATATTTAGAAAGATGTTATAGAAGACTAGCTGTAAGCCGCGACTCCGTCCGCGTAGAAATCCGCTATTTAAGCGTCGGTTCATAAACCTCTTAGCAAGCATTACCTATTTCGACATCTGCTTATTTCACTTGAGTGATCAATAAATGCATAATGTAAGTCTATTGCAAATAAAACAGCAACACTTTGATGGATTGACAGTTCCATTGTGGATATTATGATCTACCCACGAGCTCCAAACTCGTTATCGCAAACTCGATCCCGTTCCCACGCTTCTAGTAGGTTAGTTATTACGTGCCACGAATTGCGATCGCTATCTCCTTAAACACTTTAGATATAGAATCGGGTGAGAATATATTGACAGCTATTGTTAAATATGTAGCTTTTACTTGCTTTGTTTATGGCTCGTCCCACTAATTTTCATTTGTTTAGTTTATTTTCGGATCATCATTTTCTACATAAGTTGTACGACTTGTGAAGGGACTTTTACAGGTCTAAAGAAACTAACCCGTGTTGATTTCAAGTTATCTTGAGATGGTTACAAGTATAACCTAACCTACGTAAATAATATTTAAGATAAACAAAATTAAAGCGAAAAAATTCGTCGGTCTTAGGCAGGATTCGAACCTACATCTCCTCCGGCAATCCGGGCCAATGCAGGCGCATTACCAATTATGCCACCAAGATCCTACTTAAGATCCACGAAATTAGTGATCGCTTACTTTTTCATACTCGGAAGGTATGCTGACGCCATCTATCGTTATTTATTAACAAACGACACCCATGTTTCAAGTTCGTTGAAAATACTATTATTTTAATATTGTTTGAATTACGTACAGACGTTTCTGTTAAAATTAAAAAAGATATTTAAGATAACCTGAAATAAACACGGGTTCAGCAGAAAATTGCTATCTATGAATCGAAAATTCTGCGAAGTGATACGTCCTATGAAATGAGTGTCGGTGAAACAAGGGGACACTCTGAGAAATACTTCCACACCGATTTATTAAAAAAAACAAGCAACTGTAGCCTGATAATGACCAAAGAAACCACTGACGTAGGCGTCAAATTATACAGCGATTGGTGTAAAAACCGAGCAAAAGAATAGTGATTGGTCGCAGGCGCCGGTCCGTAGAGAGCTTGAGAAATTGGTGTTTTCTCTTAGTTATTGTTCCGGCCGACTAGTTATTATTATCAATTAACCAGTTTTCCATTTTATTTTGCTGTAATAAATATAACATTTCTATTTTCTTATTACCGCTTGTCAATTTATAAGGTAGTTGGAGTAATAATTTATAGAAATCCTTATCTAATACATATGTAAGTACCTATATCAATCTTCCATGACTTATCTTTATGACATGGAGAAGATGAACAAGCACACAGTCCACTAGATAAGTGGGATCTAGGACGCATAGACATTTGCATTCTCAAGACTAAGATCTTAAGACTGCGATCCTAAGAATGCGCTGCCGTACCCTGAGGACTATAATGCAAAGGATCTATGCTAAAAATCACCGGTTTTCGTATCCTCACACCGGAACACAACAATGCAAACACTGCTGACGGTAGGTTATAGACTGACTGACAGACAACGCACCTAGCATGACTGAACCTAGGATAAGAAATTTGGAGGAAATTCTTTTTTGGGGTTCACTAGGAGAGGTGACCCCCAGAAGAAATAATGGGAGTACCTAGCGGAAACCTAATTGTGTCGCGGGTGTCGTCTAGTTTAAGTTCAAAAAAGAGTGTCAAGTGATATGGAAGTGATACGAAGAGTCACGTGATCTATCAGTGACGCGATTGGTTTAAAAGCAAAACGAATAAAAACGCTAGTTAGCCTAATCCATCTGGGCTAGGGTCTCTGGACCTCACCAGATGCGAAGACGACCAAGTCGAAAGTTCGATGGATTAGTAGCAGTCCGTATACCTTGACGACTCAGTTACCTTAGTTGATAGTGACCCTGCCTACAAAGCTAGCGGTCCTGGGTTCGATTCCCGATCAGGGCAAATATTTGTGTAATGAGTGCGAGTATTTGTTTTTGAGTCTCGAGTGTTTCTTGACCTTAGTTTGGGACAAGTTCAATTTTTGTCAGATTCCTCCGATATTTATATATTAAACGAGCAATTCTTGTAATATAATTATACTTAATCTGAATTTCGGAAACGGCTCCAACGATTTTCATGAAATGCAGGGGGTTTGGGGGGCGATAAATCGATCTAGCTAGGATTTTTTTTTAGAAACTTACCGCAAAAAAAGGCAGTCATCCAGGTACCTACTTTACTATTTTATTTTTTTATTTGATTGGCTCTAACGGTTTTCGAGAAAATAAACGTAATAGTTTGTTTTTCAGAGTCAGAATATATATCAAATTGCCATTTTCGGGAAAGTGTGCCTTGTCTTTGTTAATATATCTGCAATCTGGTCTTGATTAGTAATCTTCAAATTGCCATGTTCGGGAGAACTCGTTTCAACCCGAGCGACATCGGCTCCCAGGTTACATTTATTCGCTGTATAATCCCTCGTCTAAATGCCAACTCCTGCGCATTACTCACGCCGACTAGTTTTTACGCGCCGGTTTCTTTCCCCATCAATCTTCCATATCGTCGTTATTTACTAGCGCCATTTCTCACTAGGCGCTAGTATGGTTTACTTAATATAAAATGTCGTCACATTATTATAATTAAATCAAATTGAATTAAATCATCCATAGATATATACACATTAATTATGAAATAAATGAACAACATTTTTTTAAATTTATCCTACCTATATAAAACAAATTTAAATTTCGAAACGAATGTAGTTTAATTTAAAACTTACAGTAAGAAACATTTTCAACTATGTCGCTTTTGTATCAAAGCAACAGTTTAGTAATATAATGACTTAATACGAAGAAAGATTTTTCAGTAAAGTTAGCGAGCGTAGTTTTTTTTTCACAAAACAATGGGTATACCTACTAATTAAACAGATTGAGTAATTTAGGTCGGTCAGTCGGTAAATTATCGCAGTTCAACCTAACACTCCTCGCTACGCTCGTCGTTGTACCTAACTTTTATAATTCAACTGTAATAAACGTTCGATTTTTAAACTTTAGACATTTTGGACTTCCTTTTTGGACCTATCAATTTTCGATATTTTATTTATTACACACCCAACAAGTACGTTCGATATTTTAAACATCAGCATAATAGCCGTTCGATGTTTTGGACATCGATATTTTAACTTTAGATGAATCAACTTTCGATATCTGATTACATACCCAACAAGTACGTTCGATATTTCAATTATCAGCATAAAAGATAAAAAGATAAAAGATAAAAGATGTTTATTCAGTAAGTAGGCCGCACGGGCACTTTTACACGTCAAAAATCTACCAGCGCTTCGCAAGAGACCACTGCTGAGAAGAAACGCCGCAAGAAACTCAACAGTCAGTCGTTTTTTAAATATTGCTTATGATAAATGATATTATACAACGAAAAGAAAAAACTTAACCTAGCATTATATAAAACAATGAATGTAACAAACAATATGAATATATATATCATGCGTAGTTGAGCAGGAAAATGTGTCTAAACTCAAAATTCTAAAAAAAAAAAACTCATAAGTAGTAAATATAAAAATAAATAAAAAATATACTTAGACGGGGCAAAACAACACATAAATAGTTTCGATACATTTTCCTACAGAAACCGTGTCCCCTAGACAATACACAATGTTTTACATATTTGTATGATTAAGTTATTTAGGTGTTTAATTTAGGCCAAGCATTTTTATCTGTTAGATAGTCTTCGACCCTATAGTAAGCTTTAGACATCAACGACTTTTTCAAATAATTTTTAAGTACTGGAAATGGTAACTTTAAAACTTCGTCAGGTAATTTATTATAGAAATGAATGCATTGACCTACAAATGATTTATATACCTTACGGACACGAAATTTTTTATTCTTCGATATTTCAACTTTCGATGTTTCGGACTTCGATATTTTAACTTGAGATATTCAGATATATACCCATTTAAAAATCATCTTTAAGTTTCTTTTTGACGACGAGCTGGCCTAGTTGGTAGTGACCCTGCCTACGAAGCTAGCAGTGGTCCTGGGTTCAAATCCCGGTAAGGGCAGATATTTGTGTGATGAGCGCGCATATTTGTTCCTGAGTCTTGGATGTTTTCTATGTATTTATGTATGTATTTCTCTATATAAGTATTTATATCGTTGTCTAGTACCCATAGTACAAGCCTAGAGCTTAGTTTGGGACTAGGTCAATTGGAGTGACATTGTCCTGATATTTATTTACTTACTTATTTCATCATTTTTCTTTTCGAATAATCATTAAGGATTTATAAAGATTTAAAGTTGATAAGTCACAGTTGGGTTTTTCAAAGCAGGATTTTTGTAATTTAAATGAAAGTTAGTTAAATCAGAATTGTTCTAACCTAGGTTTAATGATAATCGATCGGGCCGTTTAATTACCAGCGGGCTTAGCATGCGAGGTGAGGATTATACGTCAAAATTCGTCAAACGAGATTTAGTGTCAAATATGTCTATTCCATATTCTAACGTAAGAGTAAACGTTTAAGGTTTTAAATAAAAGTGTAATTTGTGTGACTTGAGTCCTTTTATTACTAAGCATCTTGAAGTGGGATTTATGTCATGTGTCATTTTCGATATTGCTAATTGACACTAATTCATGGGAAACGTCAAATCTGACAGTAAATCTCGCCTCGCGTGCTAAGCCCGCAGCTCTGAAAGTAGCGGTCACCATTTTAATAGTTTAAACTACTTCAAGCTCGTACTTAAATCTATGCAAAGGTTCTAACTCCGGTCGCTTCGCAGAGACATCGTTACTTTCTGCTATTTATGTTTTTATGCCGGCCATAAAATATTTTTAGGCATTAATTGAATCTGCTATCTGCTCTTACAGCTAAGTTTTATGTTCCTGGACTTAATTGCTTTAAAAGTTATTCTAGATTTATTGGAGACACTAACTGTCGCACTCAGAGTCAGTTTAAGTCGTTCCTCAGGGCTCGTTACTTGATCCGTAGTTATTTCAACAAATGATTTAAAACTAATAGGGCATACGCATGGATGTTTTATATCGCATTTCTCAACAAAATATGAAAATACCGTAAAAGATTACACCAAAAGTGAAATTTAAATTAAATTCGGCCAAGAAATACGGATGATAAAAGCATTCTAAACTGCTAATTAGACAACTATTAGACAGAGAAATCCGATATGCACTGTGACGTCATGTAACGGGTCGGCCATAATTATAAACTCCATGTTAAATTATAAATCTTTGTTTTGGCTTATATCTTGGTAATTTTTATAGCTATACAAAAAGTTATAGTTAGTTAACTGTTTGTTACATGAATCAGCTTCAATAGAAAAAAGTAATGAATATTCCCTATTGTTAAATCTGATCCAGATGTGTCATATTTTTGATTCGATTTTCTAATTTTAACCATTAGTTCGTGATCTACTGATC
The DNA here is from genome assembly GCA_948252455.1 of Acleris cristana. Taxonomy (NCBI): domain Eukaryota; kingdom Metazoa; phylum Arthropoda; class Insecta; order Lepidoptera; family Tortricidae; genus Acleris; species Acleris cristana. Next base: position 15,588,262 of record OX411786.1, on the reverse strand, counting down.
AAATTCTACCCAGTTACATAGGTACGGTCGGCCTTATAAGAAGCTGCACACTTTAGTGTTTTGTCACTATAACGTCATGTTTGAACTGCTGCACTAATCTGTCAAAGGCGTTATAGCGACAAGGTACAAAAGTGTTCAGCTTCTTATAAGGCCGACTGTACTCATCTATATCTTCTTCTTTCGCTTTCCGCATCTGTCTTTTCCGTGTTTCTCTCTGTCTGTATATCCACTAACTCTTCCGTAACCACAAAACGGATTTTAATGCGTTTTTCACTATTGATCAGTTAGATAATTTTTACGGAATGTTTTTATGTACAAGTAGTAAATTCTGGTTTATATACGGGTGCTACAGAAAACTCACAAACCGAAGCGAGGTGGTTTAGGAGGTATTAGCGGGTATACAGAGAGACAGACGGAAAGCGACTTTGTTTTATACTATGTCATAATAATAAAGATTAATAATTGTTTTGTCTTTGTTACAGGTATGCAGAAAAACATCACAACGTTACGTAAGCCTTATATACTTTTAAGTGATCGGCCGACGGACTGTGAGTCTGTCGTGCCCTTACGGATAAACTGTTTCAATGCAAAGTATTGTGTAAGGACTCGTTTACATATATAGAAAAACCGGTCAAGTGTGAGTCGGACTCGCGCATCGAGGGGTCTGTACCGCATAGTAGGTATTACCATATCCCAATTTGAATTCGATTTTGAATCGAATCAGCGCGAGCCCATATCACACTTGTATTTTTTTTAGTATTTGTTGTATTTCTTCAGCGTTTGTACTATAATCATACGAAATTTGACGCTTGTATGTTTAACCGTTCTTACGATACACATTAATAAAAATCTGTTGAATAAAAACGTTTCTTGTATGGGGACAGCCTTTAACATTTTCACTTTCTTATTTTATTTTATTTGTTAGTATAGTAAATCCGCCGTAATAACAAATATTTTTATTTTTTATGTGTTTTCAGCCAGCATCTTGGCCTTTGCCCATTTTTTTTATATTATTAATGGGGTCCCGTAACGTTGGTCTCCCTTCGGGCACGGAACCCTAAGAAAAAACTAAGAATCAATTTGAAACATCATGTATAAAACTTTCACTTAACATTTTCTGTCACATTCATCCGTCAATCTGACACCATGACAGCTAGAGACTGCCCTAATCGACGCTCTCTTTCTAACTTACCTAAGTTGAAAGAGACAAACGACTTTTCATCGAATTCACTCGTGCGTATAACCATAGTACCTTCATTGCTTCCTGTACACTATGCTAGCTGTATTGGAGACTTTAAACTGAAATTAACTTTAAAGTATTAGAAATATGGTTTATTTTAGGTTGTTTTAAAGATACACTAGCCCGAGATGAACTTTGGCTAATGGTGTTAAGGTTGCTTTTGGGTTATCGTGGTTTTTGTTTTGGATGTGGTTCATTGACCCGAATAATTGGTACCTAATGGATTCAAAACATCTTCTATGATTAGGAGTAATTTCGTCCGCCGTAATAAGCTACTTATACAAATTGCATACGCTTTGAAGAAAGGTTACATTCCTTTGAACGAGTGCTTTTAGGAGATGGTTTAATAACTATTAAGTTGGTTAAATTGTGATTGGTATGTTTAAATTTTGGAAAAAATCCCTTGATGTGACGACTCCTGCTTTCAGAGCTGGATATCTCTTAATCGGCCTAAACGATTTTCAAAGAATCTAGCTTAAAACCACCGAGAACCGCATCCACATCAGTCCATGCTACAAACAGACGCACAAAATCAAAATTCAAAATAAAATTACATTACACCAGAGCCAAATCATCATCATCATCAACATGTCAGCTGAGACGCCCACTGCTGGACATAGAGTTTCACTAAGAGTGTCCATGACCGCTATTTTAGTGCTCCTCGCATCGGTTTCTCGCGATCTTCTTTAGATCTTTGGTCCACCGTGGAACAGTATAGTTCGTTCGTTCAAATAGTTTGCTTTGATGAGCCACTACAATTGGTACATAGAAGCTGTCGCAGCGTGCACAAAGCGGTGTTGGCGACTTCAAAGGGTTGTAATGCACACTATTTGAACGAACGAACTATAAGTCTAGCAAAGATGCAAACGCTGCTATCGTTTCTATTTTCTGTTGATATAAGCCAGGGGTACCCAAACTTTTTTTTCTCATAGGCCTCTTTCAAAAGTTAACTGGTTCTGGTAGACCCCCTACACCATATTTCTACCATATTCCCAAAACTCGGCAAAAAATGTGAACATTACGTAGACCCCCGTCGAGTCTCCTGTGGACCCCTGGGGGTCCACCTGGGCCACTTTGGGAACCCCTGATATAAACAGTCGCGCGTCCGGATCACTACCACCTCTTAACCCATAGACAAGAATGCTTAACCCTATCATAGACGATTTTCGAAAACTGTCAAAGTGGGTATTGACGCGACTGTCCGGCAGCTTACGTGAATCTTATATATTTTCGTTAACGATAACTATCCCGCAATACCATAATGTCTAAGGCCACTTATCCTTTAACATACAGTTAAGAAGCAGTGTTCGTATTGTTGTGTTACAGTGTGGGGATAAGACCAGGTGAAATTACTAGCATAGAGGCGTTTCAGCTTAGTCCTCAGGGTTATCAACGCATTTGTGGTTTAAGAAATACAGTCTTCAGATTGTGGTCCTGAGATTGCAAATGCCTATTTTTCACAGATCCCAGTTACCATCAGGTGGTCTGTGTGTTCGTTTGTCTTCCCCATGCCATAAAAAAAAGCGTCTTGTCTAGACCCCCGGGCACCAACCACATGAAACATTAAATTACCTACCTACTCACTACACAACCCGATATCTATTTAAGTACTTAACTTCCCACTTCATAAATAAACAGTCCATTTTATCGAAACGTTTCCAGATAGAAATATCGTGATTTATCGACTATCGACTAATGGGGTCGATAAAGTGGGTCGATATCACCTATTAGCGTGGCAATGGGACATAGTGTATCACTGATATGTTTTATTTACAATCATTGCTATTATTAACTGCATGTTACATGGGCATTAGAAAAGAGGTGCTGAATGTGTTACTGACAGTAAATTATTGTAAGTGAGAGCTGTTTTAAAGCATATTGGTAAGTAATAACAATAAATAATATATTTCACTTATATGTTTTCTTTGGGAATGATATAAATTTCCAGGGTGAGAAGAACCACTTCTTTATTCAGGATATGGTTCATCTGATACCAGTCATATATATTACGTCATCAACGCATGATTAGTAACACACGAACATTTGAATCGCTTCACGTTTATGATGACACAGATGATAGAGTAAATTATACGTACGTACGTACGTACAAAAATGGCATCACAATGCCTCAAGCAATGTTTGATGGCAATTACACAAATTGAAAGTACGAGTAGAAACGGTAAGCCAACAAAAATAGCACTTGAGTGCCTTGTCATAATAAACTTCTAACTAAACATACATTGACAAGCACGACAATGGCAATGATAATCACATTGACAAGGTTCTAAGTATGCTTAGCATTGCTATTGGCCGACTGTACCCCGTTATTAAGAAATCATTCAAAGTTTTCGCTGGAGGCAGTGAAGCAAAAAACAATGACATGATGATTGTTGAAATCGTACTACGGAATTCTTAATCATGTGCTGTATGATAATTATATGATAGTTTTTATACTGTTATATCATCATTTGGTTATTATTCTTGACTGTAATGAAATTCCTCTCATTCGAGGCCTACAATAATGATTGTCATTTATAAATGACAAATGATAATAAAATGATAAATTTATTTCATTTAAACAGTAGATGCTATGCTACATCAAGGTTGAAATTTCCTATTAGATATAACAATGTCTGTATCAGGAGACCTCGCTCTTCCAAATATAGTAAAGGGTAGTGATTTATCTAATTAAAACTACAAAATGTATAATTTGCTTCTCATGTAGCGTTTTGTTGGGTTCTGCTTCTTCCAATTTGCCCTCTTATTTGCATTTACATATGACTAAACTAATGCATTACACACAAATACACGATGCACAATTTTAATAGATGGTGTACTGATAAAGTTAAAATAGTCATGCCGCCGTAAGCATTTCCTTACGGTAGGTTCCAAACAACATAGGTTCTTGTCTTAAACTAATAATACCCTACCACTGTCTTTAAAGACATCTGCTGCCGATAAAAGACAACATAACCTTCTTTTAGTAATAAAAAACTTACACCACCTTCAATATTATCAGCGACTTTATCAAAAACAGCCGAAAACAGATCACGACCTGCGGCGCAACAAAATGGATGCAATTACACTAATCCGTACCTTTACAGCAGAAAAACCTCTTTACAATTCCCTATCGTCAACGAATAAAGTCTAGATTTGAATGGCAGGAGATCAAATTAAAATGGTTGTAGAGTTGTTCAAAATGTTTAATGGCTCCCTAACCTGAGGGTGTGGTAAAAAATGGAAGGTTATTTGTCTTTTTTGTAACTAGTTAGAACCGGTTTGTAGCTAGTTCCTGGTCTTTGTCTTAGAAGTTTTGAACCCTTGTGTGAAACATTTTGTAAATATTTTAGATATGGCCTTGTTGTGATAAAGGGTGTAGATGCTTCCTGATTTGCGAATACTAGTATATTGTGTACAGTATTTGACCTCAGTTTCAAAAGATGTAGTAACAATTCAGCTGAAGATGAAACACACACTGCACTTGCGTAACCGTATGATCTAAAGGGGAGCCTACCGTTTGGCGGAAATATTTTGGGTCGAATGTATCAATCCTCAAATTGTCATTACCGACTCAAAAAGCTATTTGTATTATCATTTGTTCCTAGAATACCTAATAAAACTTACTGATTGCTTTGTTTAGGAAAGGTTAGACTGGAAGTAAAACAACTGCAATGATAATTTTGGAAATGATGCATTTGCCTAAAAATATCTCCCCCTAACGGTAGAGAACTAGAGACCCAATTTCATGGCTTTCTATGTCCTAATTTTCTCGATTTTAACAATAGTAATAATAGAAAAAATCATACAATTCACGTAAGGTAATGTGTTTTAAATCGTGAAGTCACGTCAAACCAATCTACCTGCAACTGATACATACAAGTCACGACATGTTATTTAACTCTTAACTCAGTTCCGGTGTGCATTCCAGTAATTTGGTCCATCAATTTGGATTTGTGTAGAGTTTTTTTTATATCTAAACAGTTTAAATACTAATTGTCTTCTTGGAAGTAACAGATAAATTGAAATAAATTAGGTTCCTCCTGTTGATGTAATACCCTGTATTATCCCAACGATTCGAGCCGTTTTGAGGTCTATCCATAACCGCAGGAAACTCAGGACGTGGTGGAATCCGTAAGAAATATTTATTTGAATGAACAAACGTTGAAACCCATAATGGGAATCATAGTCAACACATCAGATTTTTTTTTTTTTAATTTCGTAACCAGTCTTATAAGCTTCCCTACATTATATGAAGCTACTTATAGACGCCGATGGCTTAATCGTAACCAGCGAGTCACTTCCCGCCTATATTCTGGCTTAATCAGTCATCAGTCATCACATATTTTGCTTCATTTAGGTAGATATGGTGACTTTGAAGCACTTTTTATTTGTCAGAGCCTTATCAAAGTCTAATTGAACTTCATTAGTTTGCCTTATAATAATGTGTGGATGAATAATAATAATAACAAATTTTACCACTTCTTAAAAAATATAATATATAATTATGTTAACTTGACTTGACTTGAATACTGTACTGTGCTGTTGATAGAGTAGGGCATTTATTCCACATTTTTTACCACATCTTGCATAGATATCGTGATCACACTGTTGACAAAAACAACCCTTACAGTCGAGAGAATAAAAACTATCGTAACGTCAACCAATAAATAAAATCTCAAACGGTTCCAAGCTTTCCCTATCTCTCTGTTAATGTCCAAGTCTCGCTACCGTACAACGCGATGCTCCACATGTAGACTTTGTCTTTTTGCGTAGTCTGCTAAAATGCTCCTAAAGTTAAAATTCTGTCAAATTTATATTTCCACAGAAACTCTGCCAAATTGCATCTGTAGCATTGTTCATAATTCGCGGTTAGCAGACAATGGAGTTACGGGACCGGTGCTTGCGGTCGGTAACGGGCCGCGTTATGGCTTCGGAACCATCTTGTTTCGGTGAATATTGCAAAAGTCGAGATCTATGATTCCGTTGATGACAGACGACCGTTGGAGAGAAACAATTTTTTATGGCATGGGGAAGGTAAACGAGCAAACAGACTATGTCATGATAGTTCGTATTTACTTGACAGTTATGACGGCCAAGTTAAAAACAAGACGATTACATTTCAAAAACAATTAGGTTTAGCCGAGGTGACGCCTCGTCCTTATACCATTCATCTCAGATATCTATCTTCTATTATCTCAGTATCTCATCATCATCACCATATGAGTGTCCCTCTGCTGGGCAAAGGCCTCTCCCCTTGATCTCCATGAGTCCCTATTAGGTGCCTCGTCCGTCCAGTTGCTGAGGAAGGTGTCCAAATCGTCCCGCCATCTCCGTCTAGGCCTGCCCGTCTATGTCGCCCATTTTGCGGAACCCATTTGGTGGCCACGCTAGCCCACCGGCCCGGATGCATGCGCCAGACGTGACCGGCCTAATCCCACTTAAGCATGGCGGCTTTTTCACCTACGTCAGCTATGCGTGTTTTGGAACGCAGTGTGGTGTTCCGGATGCGATCTGTCCCTTTGACACCTAACATACTGCGCTCCATGGCTCGTTGGCAAACCTTCAATTTGGACTTTTGACTCTCAGTGAGTGACCATCTTTGGGCACCGTAGGTTAGGACAGGCAGAAAACACAGTTAAAGAGTTTTCGCTTGAGTGATAGAGGAAGGTTGCCCTTTATTTTACATAAGCTAATTTGGTAACAGCATTTCCTCATTATTGACTGCTTGATGATCTCTATTTACTATTCCAACACTGCATAAATGAGAAATCAGGAATGTTTCCAGGATCCAGGCAACACGTCATATTTCAACTTGCTTTCAGACCGCTCATTGTCTAACTTCCAACGACTCGCTAAGGAAGAAATTCTTCGTAAGAATAGAAAATATGCTTATACAAACATATCAAGCAATAAAAGACCTAATCGCGTTGCCATAAGAGCTCCACTGACTGCGTTGCGTAAGTTGCGCTTGCGCAGGTTATGGGCTATTGTGGCCGACAGCCATCCGTCAAACTTCTGCGCTTATGACAGTTGGAATCGAGTTATTTTATTTACCTTTTCTTTGAATTTTCTAGTTTAGACTTTTTCTGATTGTGAAGTTATAAATATGTGCGAAGACGTAACTCAACTTGCGATTCGCCAAGGAGTTTTGTTTATAATATTTATTTAAGCAGGCCAACAAAACACATGCGAAATACATTAAAAATAACACAGATGTTCGCACGAAAATTGTAATGTTTATAGCTGTGGTTTATTTTTATTTAAATAAATTTTCTATCATTGTTTTACTTTCTGTTTGTATGTTATCAGAAATAATATCACCGAACACAGGGCCCAAAAAATTCTGACACCTCTATTTCTAGAGGCATAAGAGCGAGTAAGATATTATTGAGTGCATTGTTGAATAATATAATTATTGCTGGGGTTTTATTCTCTTAATTAAAAACGGCGTTCGATCGGTCGAACGAGTGAACTAGTGAACGCGGCGCAGCTGACATAAACCGGCGAGTTTAAGTAGTCCCGTCAGAGCGTACAAAACCCATTTTAGCGCGTGCATTCTCAATTAGTCAGCAGGGCTTCTGTCGATAAGATCGTATGTATAAGGCTGCCTAATTGAGAAAGCACGCGGTAAAATATGTTTTGTACGCTCTGACGGGACTACTTAAACTCGCCGGTTTATATAAACTGTGCCGCGTTCATGCTTATTTTTTTTAATTGGCTGTATACATGATAACTATTATAGATCTAACATTATATTGACGACATCGTCCAAATAGTGATTTTTTTAAGCTTTTCTTGTTGTTGTTAGACATGTTAAATTACTATGTAATGTTTTGAACGTCTTCAAGGTCTCAAAGAATAGTAATTTAAAATGACTATTACCAGTATTATAATACATTTTTTCTACTCGCGTACTATAAACCGCTAATATTGATATCGTTAATGGTGTCAGAATACCACCTATAGCGTAACCGAAGAGTAAAAACAATTGTATAATGAGCGTTGCCATGGTAATAACAGTTGTATAATTTATTATAGCATTGTTATTACCATGGTAACGGTCATTCCGGATATTAGTCTTTGCGTTTAGTTAACACTTGACATCCTAATAATTTGTATAAAAACCGTTAAAATCATTTTAACACCAATTTAAATTACGTATATTAAAAATAAAATTAATTTTGAGACTAAATATGTGTTTAGAATTACATTTTTATTAAGTTACTAAAAATAGATGAGTAATATCCATCGATTTGTTATTTGGTTACCATGGTTACGTTCAATATGGATATCAACAAAATGGCGTTGTGTTTGGCATTCCAACTTTTATGATAAATTGTCAGAACTGTTTTAGTACCTTAACTTAACTTTTAAAAACTGCATGAAATTTGTAAACATTTAGCAATAAAATTTACAAACTGTTAACGCCAATCGGAATAATGAAAATGACTTTGCTAACAAGTAATTTGTTAGCAGAAAAATCGAGTGAAGCATACGAGAAAATTTAGCGATTGTTTATTTTTGTCATTATCATTCTAAACTTGTAGAAAAAGTTATGTATGCAACGGTACATAATTAGCTCTTAAGGTACTCGTGCCTATAATTAGAGCGCTCGCAAGCTCGCGCTCTAACCTCGGCGCTCGTACCTTAAGAAGCATCATTATGTACCAGTTACATAAATAACTATTAATAGCTGTCTATTAAAATATAATTATAATACAATTCGTTATATTCCTTCAAGTCAGCAGTCAACCTTAATTTTTCCGACAATGCATCTTTAAACGCGCTTAATGATATCAGAATAAGGTTGAGTTTTGGAAATCATGAGGTAGTAAGAAAATAATACAATGATACAACGACCACCTGTCAAAGCGCCTCAATCATTCCATAAACAACCCATAATTCTAAAATAAACCTTATTTTCAACAGATAAAATACAAAGTCATATAAAGGCATGTCATACAGCAAAACAAAGTAGAATGAAAATCAACAGGTGGCAGTAAAAACTGGGTCTTGTTACAATGACATTAAGGTCGTTTTTGTGGACATGGTTGAAGAAGCTCTGCAGTGTTACTATGAAGGGCACTCATTTTTTTGTCACTTATACTTTTCCTTTAAAACGGTCTGCAATTTCTAAAGCACCACTTTTTATCAACAGCATGTGACTTTGCCGCTTATGGTAGTAAAGAAAAGCTTATTATAATATAATATTCGATTTTATAATAGTAATAATGTTGAAAGACGGTTTTTATATTGTTATTCCTTTTCTATTCTCGGTAATGATATAAAATAGAATAATGATGATGAACATCACATGATTTTAAATCATATCATTTCTAGTTTACAATTAATTTCTTAAAGACCTTGTTTATTTTATTGTTAATTTTCCAGCCGCTGTGTTTTAACAAAGATTACTTATCACAAAGGTTATTTAAAAATTATGGAATTTAATTATTTAAAATATTGTTTACGCTTAGGCTTTGCTTACGTTAGTTGTTTTTTTTATGCACGTCTATTACAATGCAATAAAAACGTAACAATATAATGACACTGCACAGTGACCTTTTTATTGTTTATTAGTGAACTTGTCTTACAAAATGTCTACTTATTACGTTTTAACTAATAAAATGCAAAAGTGTGCTAGTTTATTTGTTCGCCCTTCATTGACGTCAAAACAGTGCGAGGGTGCAACGTGACAAGCGCAGGGAAAGTCGATTAGAATTGATTTCTTGTCCTGTGTGGGCCTAGAGAAGTGGCATTTCGCGAACGTTACAGTGACTGCAGAAATCAAGGAATTTGTATAGGAATTTGAATAGAATTGATGTACTTGTCTAAGTTGTCATGCATTCACTGGTTTGTACATTTGGCCATTTTATTTTAGAATGCGACTAAATTCTTGCTTCAATATTTATTTAGTACAAGCTATTGTCTGCGGCTCCACCGGCGTAGAGGTTATTTATGGCTTATTCCCTCGGAAACTAGTAAAATTTTCGGAACAAAAAGTAACCTATATTTCCTTCCTTTCAACTTCATTTAAATCGGTTCTGCGGTGGAGGTGTGGAGGTGTGACAAACGAAGAATTTTTTGATTAATAATACTAGTATTTCCGTTAAGTGATCTTTAGAATGATAATAAAAAGTGAGTCCTTAATGGGTAAATCTTGATAATATCGAGACCGGTTGAATACCGTCGAGTTCCAGTGGTATCCCCACAATTGTCATCTGCCGCCATTACGTTGATTGCTGGTAGCAAATGATACCCGTCGGCAGCGGCGTAATTGTGCTTCCTAGGGGCTCAGCAGGAGTACCACTATCCAACTAAACAGTCTTATATATCACAACTTGCTATTGGAATATGAATTTAATGGCTATAGAGCAAAGGTTTAAATTGTAAGAGAATTAATTTGAGAGTTACGGTGTTTTTCGTTCCGATGTTTTTATCTAGTGTTGTTAAAAGGTTACAAGTTTGAAAAAAGAACATTGTAATTTGAATTTTGATCCAAGAGTGTATAGTTTAGAATGTAAAAGTTTTTTGTTTTAGTAGTGTTTTTTTTTCATTGTTATATCGTGGAAAAGGTTACAATGTGGACTTCATCCGATCAAGCTCTGTTAAGTTGTATGTTTTGCGTTTATTTCTTAATTTATAAACTGTAATGCTAGAGTTCAAGTTAGTTTTGCAGTTGTTTTGTAGGACATAGCGAGGAAACCTGTACCGTTCACTCAGCTGAGTGTGTAATAGGAATAATTTTATTCTAATATTAGAATAATTGGAATAATTGTAATAATCGTAATATTGGAATAATTGGAATAATTGGGAAAGGGTCCCAATAAAGATAATAAAATTTAATTAACTCACGGGTTGCCTCTAAAGTTACGATAGTGATGTATTTGAAAGTTTTCTATCTCATAAATCACTCAGAACTATGTAGACGTTTCAGTTTAAATTAAAACAAAAAAAAAACATGATTTTAACTTTACAAGTTTTTGCTCCCCTTGCTTCGTGCCTTCAACGTGACAGACGGACAGACGTACGTACGGACACGTGAGTGATATAAGTTTTTACTTGTATATAAACATGCGCTACGAAAATTATAAATATGGAAAGTTTTTTAGATCAAATACATCGATCTTTTTGTTAATTCAATTTTTTCCTTAACGTTTGCCTTCGAATGTTTGTAAGTTTTTGTAACATACAAACGAGCACACAGGCCACCTGATGGAAAGAGGGGTCTGTGACCCGTAGACATTTGAATTCTCAAGACTGCAATCTGAAGACTGCTATCCTATACTCAACACTGTTGTCTTATGCGCTTATTACACCTTCCTAAATTAGTCACTAACAAGAGGGACGCAGCAATACGTTGGAACGAGATGGAAATATCTCCATACGTATCTAACGTATTGCGGCATCCCTCTTGTTAGTGACTAATTTAGGAAGGTGTAATAAGCCCTTTATCCACACACCGGAACACAACAATGCGAACACTGCTGCGTGGCGGAAGGGTATGTTAAAGAATACTATGGTGGTCGCGATCTGGACGTACTTGCACAAGGTCCTATCACCACTTTCAGAGGGAATAGCGATGAACATTTTTTTGCGCGGAGGGAATGAAGGGCAAAGAGTAGGAAAACTATACTCGTTAACAAATAGATGAATTACACGAGCCAAAACTACTCACTCGCGTGCTTTGTGTGACCAGAGTTACCAGCGATAGCCCTTATTTGCGTATAAAGGACGATCAGGGGTACGTTTAATAAAGCTACAAGTTACAATTTTACAGGTCTAAACTGGCAACACTGCTCAAATGGCTGGTCGTCATTGGTCGAGGTTGTGTCAAATGGAAACTTGTAACCTGTAAATTGTGAATTGTAGCTTTATAAAACAGGCCACTGCACGACCACTGAAGTCGGTATCTACAGTTGAAAGCATAAACGTCTATACATATATCGCAACAAATATGTGTAGCTACACAGACCTAACTGTCAGGAAGATAGACGTGTGTAGATATATCTGACGTCTTGGAAACGTGAATATATTATTTATGACTTTGACTGCGCTCTCGGAAAAATGGAACCCTAACCCACCATAGAACTGTGTCACAGTCACAGTGACGTTTTTAATCTAATCATAAAAAGTTTCAAATAAATTATTTGATAGTGTCCCTATGACACAGTTCTATTGGTTATTCAGTGCTCCATTTTGCCATTTATACATACATTAATTTAATCTGCTAAGTAAAACTGGTTACCCAAAACATACAAATACACTATCCTAGTACAAAACAAGTTCTTGTACAAGAGACCGTGCTAGAAGCTTATCAGCGAGTTAATTAATTGTAGTACGAGCTTAGAAAGCTCAGATAAGCAGTTAATGCTTGTCAATTTCCTGCGAGCTTTCGACTAGACCAATTAAAATGATTTCTCGGGGATTAAAGGCTTGGCGTTTCGTTGATAGCGATGTGTTTAAACTAGGATTTAGATTGGTAAAGTAGGGACCTACTTTATTGTGCCACTTGTTCTATAACTGTGTCAGCAGTTTTATCCGCTACAATACAACAATAAGTAACTTTACAAGTTGTACTGTAGGTAATTAATTTGTAGTAAATAGTACACGCCATTAATTTTTGTAGGGTATGTTCGTATTTAATTTGATAATAAATAAATATAAATCAGAGGTTAATCTCAAAAAAAAAACCTAGTCCAACTAAGCTCTAGGCTTGTCCTATGGGTACTAGACAACGATATGAATACTTGTATAGAGAAATAAATACTTAAATACAGATTAAACATTCAAGACTCAGAAACATATACTTGTGTAGATCACACAAATATTTGCCCATACTGGGAATCGAACCCGGGACCGCAAGCTTCATTCATAGGCAGAGTCACTAACGCGTCGTAATTTATAAAATACGATGTCGTATGATTATTTACTATTAGGTACATCTGTAGCTAGCTGGTAGCCTAGTGTGTTATGTACCTATTCAAAAGTATGTTATTTGTATTTGTATGTTTAAAAAATCTTGCAAGTCAGATTAAACCAGTTCTAGTTATTGCAATTGGCTCTTTATAAAATACTTTGTAAACACGATGAAAATTTAAAAGATTAGTATTTAACAGCTGATCTAGTGATGGAGATGAACGATTACAAAATAAAAGATCTCCGCTGGATTCGAAGTATACCCATCAAGTTTAGAAACATTATGTTGATGTTTATATGTAGTTAAAATTATGTACAGACGGTAAAAACAGCTTGTCTGAAAAATTACATTTTGACAATAAAAATATGTGATAATTATTCTTGTGCTACGGTATCGTGACAAAAATATTTATAGTTTATAAAGTCACATTCAACTCGGCTATCAGCGACACATAAATAAACATAACTATGTGTTATAAAATGTGATAGAGTAATCGACTTTCTATCTTCTAATTGGTCGCGCGGTGATTTATTGGCAACATTAACATTTACAGCTCGGCGTGAAGGAAACTAGTAGCGGCGTGCTGGGGCTGAGGAGGTTAGAAGTTGCTTTTGATAACTTTATAAAATACTAGTTGTTTCCCGCGACTCTGTCCGCGTTGAAGACGTTTATCATGGGTTAAAACTACCCTACGTCCTTTTTTGAGGTATAAGCAGACCTCGAAATATACGGGGTAAACTTAAATGCCAGCTAGGGATCTCCTATATCGATAAACTCAATTATCGATGCTTTTCCCATACTTATACCAATTATCGCTCCAAGTTTGCCTGTAAAAATAAAATTTTATTGAAAGTATGCGAATTAAACAAAATAGCAACATAATTCAAGTTATTCTTTATTTTAAAAGGATTTTTAATCCTTCACTCATCATCATCATATTTTCTCTTCTTCTTCCTCATTGTGTATTACAGAATAACTGTCCCATTTACTATTGTTAAAATAAACATTCAGAATTTGTTCCAACTGATGAATCCATTTCAGGTGGCTAAAAGACTTTTCAATTTCTATGGAATTGTCTTCAGAATAGCATATACAAAAAAAAACACACTTACAAACAATGCTGGGGGCGATCACTAGTATATGGGAAAAGCATCGATAATTGAGTTTATCGATATAGGCGATCCCTAAATGTTATTTAATTTTGCCCCGTATATAGGTATTCCGAGGCCTGGTTACAAGCTATCCCCATACATATTTTCATCGAGATACGTTCAGCAGTTTAACGGTGAAAGCGTTACAGACAGACAGAAATGTTAAGGGAAACTTTTTGTATGAAGTAGGCGCAGGTTATGAATAGAATAGAATAGAATAGAAAACAATCGACCAAAAGTTTAGTGGTGTTAGGATCTTATGCAGGGTCCATCCTCACCACCACCATTTTATTCTTTAACCTACCGCCAAGCAGCAGTGTTTGCATTGTTGTGTTCCGGTATAGGGATAAGACAACTGGTAAAGTGACTAGCATAGAGGCCATCCATCTTAGTCCTCAGGGTTAGCAACGCATATGCAGTCTTAAGATTGTAGTCTTGGGAATGAAATGAAATGTGTACGGGTCACAGATTCCACTTACCATCAGGTGGCCGGTCTGCTCGACTGCCTTCTCCATGCTGTAGGACCTACAGCATCGGGGATCGGGCAGTTTTACCTACCAATAGCCAATAGGCAAATTCAATAACCAAAGCAATTCAATCCTTGCCCGTAAGTAATACGGTTGCATTTGTTACCGGTGTTTTGTCTGAGATACCGCCATTTGACTTAGTAGGGCAGAAAGTAAAACAGTTTTTTTTTTTTAATAAATGATAACTAGGGTCAGTTTAAGGTTGGTTTTATTATAGTAAAACTGTTTTTTATTCTTATTTTAAATCAATACGGCGATAGAATAAAACATTATTTGATGCATAATGCCATAATGACTTCTCTTATAGCATAATTATTTTAGAAAACGGTACCAAACGTAGAAATGCAGAAATTGAACTATTAGATTACATTTTACTACATGTATAGATTTTAGCTTTAACATTTTGTGAGCAGCTTTCCCGAAGAAATAGAACCTTTAAAAAAAGATAACTCACGTGTACTTTTTAATAAAAAAGTCATCAATTATTTTAAGGTTATAATTTATACTGAACCTGTTTCATCTATACGGTAGCGAAATTTCAGGGTCTCTCCCTTTCCCTTTCCGACTCATTAAGAATACTATGTGGTGTCTCGCGTCTCGGCGCGCGCGGTTGGCTGCCTTCAGTAGCGCACACGCAACCAAAGGAGACACGCGTTTTGAATTTGGAATTTTCGCGCGTTATTTTTTAATGTGACCAGTGTTTTGAGTTTTCAGTGAGTGGATATATTTAAGTGTTGCAGTGTATTTGGATTACAGTGATTGGGATATAGTGAGTGGTTTGGTTTTTGGGTTTTGATGAGATTGCAAATAACGTATAGAAAAAAATTACAAAGTAAAGGGTTTTAGAAGTTGTATTTCTATAAACTATATTTTCTATTAGAAAATGATTGACGATACGACAGTTTGGTCATCAGAAGCATTGACAAGATCAATTTGTATGAAAGACAGAGACTAATATAAATAATAAATGAAAGGAACAAATTAATTTCCAATCGTTGTGTTTTCGAATATTTCTATCAATAAACAGATACTTATTTGTCGATATTAGCATGAACACGATTTCTATCTGCAATAAAGAAACAATAAATCCTGGTTTTTGCATACATGTCTGTTAAAAAAATACAACTTTACAAGTAGATGACAAACACCATTAAAACTCAATTTTAAATAAGCACCGTCACATGTGTGTTTTAGTTTTGTTGTGTTACCGTTTTTGTGTTTGGCTTATACACTACACCAAAATCCCATACTTATTTAGTGATTAACCAATACTTAATGACATAAGACAACATTATAGGGGTCTTAAATATGGTTTAAATAACATATTTATTGTGCAATATCGATTTATACATAGAGAGATACATGATAATTTTGACTAACATTGAACAACACAATAGGAATGCTTCTTTTAAAGGTAAAGAATATTAAATATAAATTCTTCATCTTAGTGTACTTAGTGTATGTTTTTTCACATACATTTAGATAAACAAGTAACCAAGTATCATTTTTATAAACTGACGATATCAGCAAGTTCTTTGAGAGTTCAATAAGTCCGTTGATGTCTTTTCGTTAAACATCTTTTTGCTCTAAAGAAATGTTTTATTCAAAGCAATTTCTACGTAACTTAGAATTTTACTAACACTTAAAAGTGTTAACGTGATACTTAGAAGTGTTAATAACAATATTTTATGTGTATTTTAATACATAATAACATATTTTTTCTAATAATTAACCATATTCCCATCTGCAAAACACCACGTTTTTTTTTTTTTATAATGACAAAAATGCAACCCATGCAATTTTATTCCTACAAATTTAATGGTCATGAAATTGAGAAAAAAAACTACACTCAGGATTTGTAAGCAATGCTATAAATAGTTTTTAGATAAATTTTAGAAATATAGTTTTTGGCATAGAAATGATACTTCTATCATTGCATGTCCCAAAAAAACAACCTTAAATAGTATGCATAAACTAAGCTCTAGGCTTAAACTGTCAACATATTTAATTATTGATTCGCCTTAGAATCCCGTCATGTAGCGTCAAGTGACGAGAGAGACATTTCGTCAAATTTATCCTTGACTTTCTTCTGACAGGCTGCTACAGGGGTGCGCCAAAGTTCATATAAAATTGCAACTCCGTTTACTGGAACTCCGAACTGGAACCGTAAACTTTTCAGAATTTCTGTAATATTCAATGTGTAGATAAGATTTATTTATAAAAATCCTGAAAAGTAACAGTAGCTGAAAAAAATACGTTAGGAGTTGCGATGATTATGACACGTTATGAATATATACTTATAAGTATAATAATTATAATACGTTATGAGTAAAAATAATTATATGAGCCGATATGGACCCCTGCTACAGTGGCTAATTGAATAAAGTTGTTGACTGGCCTTTGGGCACTAGGTAACGATAAATTAATAAAATATTAACATATTAATATTACTGTTAAGTAAATAAAATAAATAAATATATCAGGACAATGTCACACCAATTGACCTAGTCCCAAACTAAGCTCTAGGCTTGTACTATGAGTACTAGACAACGATATAAATACTCATATAGAGAATTATATACTTGAATACATAGAAAACATCCATGACTCAACTACAAATATTCGCGCTCATTACACAAATATCTGACCTTACCGGGATTTGAACCCAGGACCGCTAGCTTCGTGGGCAGGGTCACAGCGCGTCGTCAAACTTTATGACTTTTCGGAATTAGATATGTAGTGTGCCCGGCCTCTAGTCTTAAGGGCACCATAGACTGTCAGTCCGTCGACCGACATCGGTCTGTAAGTTCATTGTATTAGAATACGGACTAAATATGAGTTCTCAAACATTTTTTGCGAACAAACCCTTTGAAACTACTAAATATTTTACCAACTAGGCCAGCGCGTCGTCTTCCGCGTCGTATAAGAGTTACCTTAACGTTGACAATACGATAAAATATCAAAAGCACTATGGTCCCCAGGTACCCAGGATCTCCAGCGCCTACTAGTCTAACCGCGTCGCCTGCGCTCGTTATAAGACAATACAGGCTGATTAATGTAAAAACTGGCGCCAAAACGGACGCGTTTATCAATAATTGATTATCATGCGCAAGAACTGGACGCGAGTGGTTGCCTATAATGGGTTAATCCGAGTACGTGGGTACTGCGCGTAGTGCTTCGTACTTGTTGTAGTACAATTAGAGTTCAAGACGAGTTGTTTTAAAATTAAGCAATATGTAGAAATCATGGTGCCAAAAAAGCTGCTCATTATTAACAAAGCAATTCTTTTTGTTTGTTTACTTTTATGAAGACAAAAATCGTGTCATTATTTTAGCTCGTTTTGGTAATTTTATGGGCAGATATTTATTAAGAAACTAAAACGGCTTCATTCCTTTTTTAAAGTGTAATTTTTAAGCCCGTTTTACGAGTAATAATGACTTTATCAGTAATGAGAAAACTGTCACTTTGGGCGTTTTAATAAACAGATTCTACTCTTTAAAACTATATTGTCTTTGACATATTTTAATATGGTTTTTACCTCGGTCGCCATTACTGTCAAGTAAATAAGAGCTATCGTAGCGTTGACGATACGATAACATGTCAATAGCCATATGGCTTTGCCCGGCTATTCCCAGGTGTGGTCAACCCATTTGTCCACGTAGATAATTTGTCAAAATATATAATGAATTTATATTATTTCCGTTAGTACTCACTTTACTAGAACACTAACTGGGAATTTTAATTTTTATTCTAGCTCTCAGCCAAGATCTAAAAATATCTATACAAAATGCTATACGTATCTCACCGCCTAAATCAATTTCGATTATTATGATTTTTTGAATATGTTATTGTGCTACTACAACATATTAAAAATTTGTGGAAATCTGATTTATGGGGTGAGAAACGTAACACCCACAGCTTTTGTATGGAAAAAAAATCAAAGCTACACGATTTAAGCATCGTTTTACAATCCTTTTAACAACACACAGTCCCACATTTATAATGCAACCGTTACTCGACAATTATACCACCAAAATATTCCGCATCCAACTTTAATAGCCAATAACTATGCAGGAATGTTAAAAATGGGTGTAGTAATGTTGCAAGTAGATTGGTTATGCATATTCTAGTTAGCAGCCCTCCTTGTCGTGTAATGGTAACCGAGCTATTATTTATTGCGGACGCCCACCGCTTCAAGTGGTATAACTGTCGGGCAAGAAACAAATATGACTGTTATAGAGCTTCTTGTGTAATTGGTTCTACGGGAGGTCCATTAAAATAAATCTAGGTCGCTTTTAAGCATTAATCAAAGTAATATAATGTCGCATATTCTAGATGAATCTTGATAATTAACATACCGAGTTGAATACTTCGTTTTTTTTGTAACAGTCGCTATCAGATGATCTCAAGTAATTTTTTAGAGCTCCTGCCGACTGCTAGATTTCCCACAAAATCGAGTATTAAGTGCTTTTCCACCGGCGACGCGAGATGAGACGAGGCGGCGCGAGAATTTTTATTTGTATTAAAACACCCATTTCCACCGCGCGCGCGCGACGAGGTTGCGCGATTTTTCAATACACATTTCAATTCTCGTCCCGCCTCGTCTCGACTCGCGTCGCCGGTGGAAAAGCACCTTTAGACTTGCACCATCCTATTAACGTATATAGGCATGACCTAGTGACATATGGAGGCATCACTAACATAGTCTTAACCTCAAAGGATTTTTTTATCGTTTACTCTTTGTGACGTCAAAAAAGAGTAAAAGTGCATAATTTTTCTATGCAAAAAAGGCAGAAAGGTAATCGCTAACCGAGACATTTCAGAGACAATTTACTCATTCCTTTGCAAACGAGTACTAATACAAGTAGTAATAATAATAATATCAGGGGACAATGTCACACCAATTGCCCTAGTCCCAAACTAAGCTCTAGGCTTGTACTATGTGTACTAGACAACGATATAAATACATACATAGAAAATATCCATGACTCAGGAACAAAATTATTCGCGCTCATCACACAAATACCTGCCCTTACCGGGATTTGAACTTAGGACCGCAAGCTTCGTAGGCAGGGTCACTACCAACTAGGCCAGCGCCGTAGGCGTCGTCGTAGTGTATGAAAAATCATAAATAAGGAACGACTTACATAAATACATACCATTTATTTACTTATTTTATTTTATTTATTAATTATATCAATAGCTACATCAAGGTACTGAAATGTTCAGCTACTTATGAATTCGACCGTACGTCTATTTGATGTTTTTAAATATTTTTCAACCACTGAAAAGTTAACTGGAAGAGATCTTTTTTTTATTCATAATGGGTTTGCTCTTGAGCTCTTGACTATCTTTCGCTCTTGGAGGACGAACATTTTGTCGAGGAAGCGCGCTCACCCAGAAGATGCCTAGTCACCCTAGCTTTTAATACAGACGCTTAAAGGCATAATTTCGCCTTAGTTTATATATATTTTTCTGTTTTACATAAGTACATAAATGTGAAATTGAGCCAGGTTTAGTAATAATAATAATAATAATAGTTTATTTCAGATAAAATAATCCATAATTTGTTAGTAAATTCTAAAAACTATGTTAGTACCTAAAATTAAAAACTAAAGATCGGTGTGGAGCTGTATCCATCTCCGAAGGAGTGGCGAGTCCCACCGGTCCGCGAACACGCGGAGGACACTGTCGGTGCTGCCGCGCAGGCGCCGTATCCCCACAGTAAATTTTAAAAGTAAAACAGCATATATTTACTGTTCTTTTTAACGTCTGTGAAGCGTGTCAACCGCAAACAAAAAGAATAAACAATTAATTAGTAAACTAATTTTTGAACAATTAAATTGCGAGGGTAATTAAGTTTTAGTATCCTATTTTACAAATTCACTAGACTCTTTGTATAATTTGCTATTTCGCAGTGTTTGTGTAACGTGGTTTAAAGATGAAGGAGGTGCGAATATTTCATAAGAATCTAAGCGTTATTTTCTTTAGACGGGAAAAGTGAATCGGACGGGAAGGAATACTGTGAGATTCACGTGGATAGTAGAAATGCTTTTTTTGGACAGGTACAGTCAAGGACTTTAATTGTTATGCCACTATGGAACCCTGTCATAATGACAGCGTCAAACCACGTGAAAGAAATTACGCCAAAATTAATGATTAATGTTATGCGACAGGGTTCCATAGTGGCATAAGAATTAGAGTCCTTGACTGTACTAGCTTCTGCCCGCGACTTCGTTCGCGTAGAGTTCGATTATCGTTATTCCCTCGGGAACTTTTAAATTATCTGGGATAAAAAGGAGCCTATGTGATAATCCAGTGTAGGTATAACCTATCCCCATTTCAAATAAACACACAAACTTTCGCATTTATAATATTAGCAGGATTCTTAATGACCAGTTAGCAAATCACTGTACTTGCTACCTAATCTTTAGTTTAGATTTAGTTACTATATTATTTAGAAAAAATAGTATTAACTGAAGTATTCGCAAAATCACAAGCAAAATACAATATTTATCTCATAAAATAAGTTATACGCGTTACGTCAAAGGAAACTTTGCAAGTTATTACAATAAATAACTTATTTTCATAAGTATGACCATGTTAATTTAACGGCTTGTATTACAATCACACTAATATTATAAGTTTGTGTGTGTGTGAGTTAGTATGTTTGTTAGTCCTTTATGCTATCTATAACAGCTGGACAGATTTTGATGAAGTTCGACACGACAGCTGTTCCTGTGAAATGGTCAACGCGAAAGAAGTCGCGGTCGTTACTATGTCATACTTAAAAGAATTAGCGTTTTAAGTTCTTATACCGTTTTAACCTAAATCTAAACATTTAAAAAACGCCGGATTCTCCTGTTTACCGCAACCATTGCGTAGTATTGTGTAGTGATTATCTAAACTATCCATTATGCTGATACTCATAGACATTAATAAGTAAAAGTAATAAGAATTTCCTTTTGATTTACGATTACATGACTTAAGTGTACGAGTTAAGCTATTGTTTAGCGTCAAATGAATTATGTTATAACCTTTTTCCACTAGTGGCTTAGTTCTCAGGAGAAACTTTGAAAGCGCTGTGCGTCTGCGCAGCGATCTATTGTTGGCTTTACCGAATTAGAAATGATTGGCTCTATTATAATTAAAACTATTATACTTTCTTGTTGTTCGAAGTTATATCATATCACCATTGTATTATGATGACGTTTTGAACGCTCTAGAAACAAATAATAAATTACAGATATGCTTTTAATTATAGATAGAAAACTTGCTTCAGGCCAATTTTAAAAAACGTTGTCTTACATTCACTTTCAATTTATTAAACAATTTTCTTCTCACTCAAAATTAAAATCACCTAGCAACTATAATTATGACTAAATTGCTAACTTTATGCCATTGGAACATGTTCGTTCCAAATCACTTCTACATTTAGATAATGGCTCTAAATTAGGCAGCTTAAGTGAAGCATTCAGCCTCTAACTTTAGCTTAACATCAAAAATAATACTGACCAGCAAAGTTATGAGTGCTCTGAAGCACCAGAGGCTGTATACTCCATTATACAGCCACAATACAACCACAATACAGCCTGAATGCAACTTATCATTGATTACTCGCATTAGTGGTAGCGGGATTGAGTCACGTGCGCGCGCAGATTGTGTTCGGAATTAAATTACAGTCGGACGGTGAAGAATTTAATATAAAAATAATATTAAATATGACTACATTTGTGTTAAATCTGGATATAAATATACATTTTTAAATATCAAAAATGGGCATCTTCTAAATCACAAAAAATAGTTTCAGTTTTATAGAATGAAATTAATACTAGTGAAACGGATTAAATTTTACCATTTATGTTCTATGGAATTTATTGGAAAATAACATCAATGGAGTCGATAGTAATATCTGTAAACAGCAACGAGGGAGAATGTAATGATTTACTTGTTAAGAAGTTATTAAACACACAAAGCGTTATGGAAGTTTTAACGACCACTCACTATCGGGCTATTCAGCACAAAATATTATTTATTACAGTCTCATTAAGCTCGAGAATTTCCTTTCAAATGAATTACACAAGCGGTAACGGTTTCCTTGATCGCAAAAAACATAAAAGAAAATATTAAACGCTGCGTTATTTTCTTGGCTACGTAAATGCGACTTTAATGTAAATTTTACCTGCAATATAGTCGCTTCACATGTCTATAAAACTTTTATAGAGGTTTTATATGACCGTTCAACAGCTTAGCTGACCTGCAACCTTTGAGAATGCTAACCGATAATTGTTGTAAAATCGAGTAGTTATGATCCTGTTTTTAATGTGGTCTCCAAATGCGCTTCAATAGCAATATTTAAATGCCAGAGTAATTAAACAGATATTACTTTTAAACTTGTAAGCTTCCCGGTGCTGTGGAGTAATTTCCAACACTATTTTAAGAATTTGTATTCTTGGATATTTATTAATGGTTGGTAATATTGAAGACCAAACTAAAACGAAAAGACAAATTAACATAATACAGTTATAGCGTATTTTAACATCGTGCTTTATTCGGTCTTCCACATCAGCTAGAAATATATGGTAATTATTATTCTATATTTGCCATGATACCGATTTCTAAAGAACTTGTAAAAATATATCCGCCAATAAACTACGATGGTTTAACAGCAATCATACATAACTCTTCTAAGAAGTGAAACCATTCTAAATCCAACATAACTACTTAACCACCATATTCATGTTTAAATCAGATGATTTGTATTCTCCATAAACAATAAAATTACCAGACAGACTACCTCTTACACTAGATATTCCGTACACATCTAACAATTGTTCATGGCAATGAATTATCATTCTAAAAGTCACAACCACCATTTATTTTACCGTCAAAACAGACCTAGAAGCCATTGTCGCAAAACTAAAAATCACATGAAAGAAACATTCAGTTTTAAACTGGTTCGATATAAAAACTTGCTTAGAACTAAATCATAAATAGGCTTGTAAAATTCTAGCACCTACTCCTGTAGTGAAGGCATCCGAAAAATGCGGGTAAGCTCGTTAGAGTTGTAACGGCTTTTTGCACGGCTAAGTAGATCGCACTTATAAGGTAATAAGGAGTTCTATAAGGGTCGGGTAGTTGGCAAAAAGGCTAACGTTTGGTTTGATGCACATCGAGTGTTAAGTGTGATATTTGTTTTAGAAATGGAAGTTATTCGATTTTTGCGTAACGGTTATTTTTAAACTTTCTTTACAACACATATTAGACATAGGTAAAATCAGGTGAAAGCTGGTGCAACCAAGCCAAAACGTTGGATTAATAACGAGGAATAGATATTTTTACCTGTCGTTAGTCTTCACCGCGTGAAAACCTGATTTTATGTCTAGTATGTTGTGTATAATGTGTTTTTCAAAAGTTTTTCTTTATGTCACATAATATAGCTTTATGAAAAAGTTATTGGTTGCACGAAAGTGTCCTACTGACACGTGTCATCGTTTACCTTCAATTAAATTTCGAGAGTGCGATTCCCTGGGTTTAGAAAATTGCATGCTCTCCAACCGCTGTCTTTACGCTCGGCTCCTATTTAAAGAAGCCCAAAAAACATATAACAATACTACTGACCCATTAATAGTAGTTTATTTGACTGTACATAATGAAGGGCATTTAACGCAAGTGTTTTAATGCCTAATTATGTACAGTTACATACACTACTTTATCTACCCACATATCATAAGCCTCCATGATGCATTCAGGAGCCGCATACACCATAACAAATTTTAACCGGTAATGGCGGTAATGAAAAGATTGAAAAGTTTTCTAGCAGCTGTCACAGTTTTTTTTTAATTCAGAGACAAACTAGAGTCGGTTCCAACTATCATATCGTTCGATATCTTACTTACGTGCGACATTTGTCAAATTTGTATGCAAATTGACAATTTATTTCGAACTAAACGTCATCTCGACTAATATTAGAATAGAGGTCAAATCAAATTTCTATGTTTTTCAGAGATGTTCGAAATTTGAATGAAATAATATTATCGAAATCGATGTTATTATTTAGCAATAATAACATTTTTACAGATAAGAAATTTGCTCTAACAAAACAGTCTATTTTTATGGTGGTCATAATGTGCGGTTCTTGAACGCATCATGGAGGGTTAATGATATTTGGATAGATAAACATATAAAGGGCATCCACTCTTTAGTCATTTATGACATTTTAAACAAATGTAAGGTGTTAAAGTCTACCCTATTCCTAAGTTCTAGACACAACCACTATCTCAAGATCACGAGATCCATTTAACTTGCTGGGAAACTCTTATCGTGGCCAGCCAGCTAAATGGTGGTCATCAAAAACTGGAACTGGTTGCAGAATCCATCACAACTGTGGGTCCGGACAAAATAGTCGTCGTAACCAGTTTTGAGATAAACTATGGAAATTGAAATTTGAAATCATGAGGAAGGAGACTGTTAAAACTAATGCTGTTTCCAGTGAGGTGCTTGACATTTTAATAATGGTTAATCATATGTTGATTATGTTTAATATAAATAATTGGTTGAGAAAATTCTTGCACAAAATGACCCTACGATGCATATGCATACAAAGATCTATGGATCCCAATAAGTACTTGTATGTAAAGACGAATAACTACAACTAAAACACTAGTATTTGTCCTTCTCGCGAATCGAAACCGGGATTACTATGGAAAATCGATAGACAAAATCGTAAATCGCCTAATGATAAATTGAATACTTTTTTGGTTTATTAGAAAGGGCAAAACATATTTGCGTGATGAGCTCGAGTATTTGTTTCAGGATTTAAGGTGATCTCCGATTTAAGAACGTATTAATTAGAATGTTCATCGTTGTCTAGTACCCATAGGGAGACCGGTTCTGGAAGTTCCGATTTTCATGTAACATCAAGTTAAATTATGAAAATGAAAGGTTTGATTTTCAACATGTGCACGTATTGAACAGGTGTTTATCGTTGTTTGTAATGTTATTGTTTGTTCTACGAATAACTCAATAGTTATTTTTACAAAAGCAAATTTTTGACAAATTTCGGAGCGGAACATTCAGCCCCGCTTTGGGCTAGTTGTTCCATCTGTGAAGCAAATTGTTCTTAAATTTTCTTAAATAAAACATCCATTTTTATGATCGTGTGTATATAATATTGATGCTGTGCAATGTCAATTAATACCTACAATCAAAAAGCTAGGTTCAGGTGTAGGGCACTTTGTTTTTGATTGTCACCTGATTATTTATTTATTAATATTGCTCTTTTAATAACGAAACATAAACAAAAGATCGTAAACACCTCATAGTCGTTGTAACTATAAAGAAGAAGAGTTAATACCGACTGACCAGACCAGGGGACAATAGAAATATAACCTTTCGTAGTTTACGAGTATGTGACCTGCTATTGAATGAATGACGAATGTCTCAGAAGTAGTTTATGTAACATGTAACATGACATGTTCGTCCCAGCGTAACGTCTTTTGTTTCTTAAATGTATCTCTAAAATAAGTAAAAACAAGTACCTATAAGCTTTTTAATGACTTTCTGTACATTGAATATTGTTGAATATTGTTTTTTTTTGTTGCAAGAACACAGTAAATGCATTGTTACGAATTTGGTAGTGCTATGTAGGCATACCACATGGGCATGCAAAAATTGATAAGGAAAAATTAATTTGTATAAGTAAGGTCTAATGTAGAATATAGAAATAGAACAATATCCATATCAAGTTATAGGTATATGTTAAAAGACAAACGTTAAAGGACAAATTTTTTCTTCTACTACTATCATGCTTGAGGTACCAAATTATTTATTTAAATAAAATACGGCAGTCACTTCCGCACAATCATAATTATTTTCCAAAAAAATACGCCTTATGAATATGATGAACTTGTCATACATCAGTTAAACGCATTTACCGGTTTATTCCGGAATATAAAATGATTTCCAATCAATAAGAATAATATTTTCCGAGATGAGTCGAGACCGGAATTGATGGATTCCCATCGTTTCCTCGTTATTGATGGCTTGTGTTGACTTTCTCCGTTCAATGTGCATTCTAATCATTCCGAGAATGATGACGGTACTTTGTAGTGTATGAAGTTATCAAGTCTTTTTTTTATGCTTGCGCGTTCTTTTAGTATTGATAAATGTGTAATAATTGATTCTTGTAAATATTTTTTGTACTGTATTTTAAGAGAAATTATAAATAATATTTTAACTCGCATTATAATGTTATGATGTAATATACCAATTATATTTTGTTAAAAAATTAAAACAAATAATATATGTATGTACAATTTTGCATAAAGAAAGAGTGGGCTTAGAAGAAAAATATTGATTTATTTTTATTTTTATTGAAAACGAAGAATAAATAAGAAATGAAACTTCCAGCACATGAAACAGTCTTAAACAAAAGTTATAATTGATATAGTATAAAAAATATTATGACTAATTGAATTCAATTCAACAACACTGAAGTTCGTAGATGTCGCGTCACAATCAAAAATAGAAAAGGATTTCTAAATATTGACGTAAGCTATCGTTACGCGTTAAATCGGTATCCTGTGCCAATTCCGTTTTTATTTCTACAGTCGTTAACGTACTGGACTTTTATTCTAATTTACCATAACCCAACGTTTCCATATCGTGATCGAGACGTTATGACAACTCTTTACTCTTACTGTCAAGCGAATAAGAGCTTTTGAATCGTCAACAATATGTATGCAATATCAAAGCAAGACAGATTTCATTGGGATAAATACCAGTACTATTAAAACTTGACGCCTTTTTTAACCTCTCTTCATTGTCACGTCAACTCCGCGACAGCACGGACCACATTTCTCATCGACCAATTTAAGAGCACTCGAAACCAGTCCTTCGGAACCAGTTAGCAATATAGCTGATCTATTGCGATCACGTCTCTTTTGACTAGAGCTCGGTCTAGACGAGATAAAAGATAACGATTGTATAAATCTGTCATAACGTATGGAATTGACCCAAGTACCGCAGCTAACGTCAACCCTATGCATATTCTTTGATTTATGCAGTTGTTAACGTTTGCATAGCGCGAGTTATTGGTGGTAGGACTCGTGCAGGATTCTTCCGTATTGCCATCACCTTATCCTTTTACCACCAAGCAGCAGTGTTTGCATTTTTTGTTTTGGTTAAGGGGTTTTACAACCGGTGAAATATCTCAGTCAACGGGTTGAAAACGCATTTGCTGTTTTGGGATTGTAGTCTTGTCTACTAATGTTAATTGATCTGTGTTTTCACTTAGCATTAGGTATCGATCAACCCTACGAGGATCGAGGATCTTCTCAGGCCGAACAATAATAATAATAATCGATAGTCGTCTCCATGCACTGAAAAACTATACAGGTCCACTTGTAACAAGGTGGTTACAATAACCTCCTTTTTTTGATTTCGTTACTCTTACGTTTCTTTTATAGATCAAAATCCTTCAAAATTCAAAATTATTATGATGGATTCAGATATCGATCAATACTGACTCTCTTAGCAACATTCAGAAATAACATACGGGGATCTCGGGTTTCATGACAACTTAGTATTATTTTTTTATTTTTTATTAGTGTGCTTTTATATGCATAAATAATTAAAATACAATAAAATTGAATAAGAGATGTATTTATTCACAACTACATAAAAACCCGTCCCAACATCACAATTGAGAGATACTAACCCCATACTGTCAGACACTGATAGTGATAAT
This sequence comes from Acleris cristana, assembly GCA_948252455.1. NCBI lineage: Eukaryota > Metazoa > Arthropoda > Insecta > Lepidoptera > Tortricidae > Acleris > Acleris cristana. The sequence continues at coordinate 15,559,674 of OX411786.1, read as the reverse complement.
CAGGGCCCGCAATTTTCATGCCGTTGACGCAAAAATGACGTCACGCTGCATAGAGTATGATCCCGATTAAACACGTCATAATTAATCATTTGACAACCTCTGCAGATAATAATAATTAACCAAATGTGTGACACAACAAACAAAAATACGATTACGAAACAAAAGGATTTTCATGAATATTGCATATCGACCGTCGATACGAGTAAAATCGTAACTACAAAACAGAGGTTTTCAGGAGAGCGAAAAAACGTATTTTGCAACTTCAAACCGCGATATTTTACTTATTAGTTTATGTTTTCGTACAAATGTACATATCATGTTTCTCAGAATTTGGTGCTCTTTAATTCTAAATTTTCATTTTTTTTCTAAACTGTTCATTTTAAATTTTAGATCGAGTTACGGTCACGTATTTTGCGTTATCGACTATCGAGTATTATTGTATATTACAATACCATCTTACAGCTCTAAGTTTTGCCATTATTTGTTAGGCCAATATCATCGTATCTAAAGAAACCATGTTACTTGCAACAGATTCGCGGCTATTTTATTGTATTTTATGACTTAAAATATAGTAACTCCGGTTAGAAAATATAAAAAATATATATTTATACAGTGAATTGTATTAGTTTCAAGTAGATAGTTGCCAATTATCATTATTGTTCATTTAAAAAATATTTTTACTGAATATTGAAAGAATAAAAAATATTTAGGTACAAAATAGTTTAAACATTTTTTAACTTTTTATTTAATAAATAATAATTAAGAAACAATAAAAGTACTTTAACACCATAATTTGGTAACTACCATCCTCAATAAGTAGAGGGTGGTAAGTACTTAGATACTTCAGGACTAATCTGGTTGCCAGCTAAATAGTAATTAATAAATAAACATCAACACTTGCTTTGGCTTAATCAAGTTATTTAGTAACAAATGGGTAACAAAACATAAACTTTCACTTTGGCACTATTAAGTGCTAATATTTAGTATTTTGAATACTTTAATTAAATATTTTAATTACTTTTCTTCTTCAAAGAGATCACAATGATAAAATAATAGACCAGGTACGTATAACTTTATGACAGTTCAATTAAGTATGTTATGTGTTCATCGATGATCAATATCATTAATACTTAATAGAGTAAGTAGTTATGTTTTTATTTCCAATTGACAGTAACTATAAAATATATAATATATATATAACTACATTACATATGGGAGGATGTGTTTACTAGCGAATTTTAATCTTCAAAAGTATTTTGTTCAGTTTCATTTGAGTGAGGCAAGTTTCTGTAAAAGTCTCTATAGTGTTCAGGTATCGCTCCACTGACACAGAGAAAACTTAATTCCTAATATTTTATTTAATTATTTAAAATGTTTAAAAACAATGAAGCGACTCCTAACAAAAACATTCATTCAAAGCGTCCCAAGTCAGACTAAAGTCGGCTTTTTAGTTAAAATATTCTAGGACGCCGACTTCAGTTTGTTTAACCCAAGATGTCCTGAACAAATGACTCCATTTAAAATCGGTTCCTTCTTTTCTTAATTATTTTAATTTAAATTTTGCCCTTTTTAGTGATTATATTATTTAATACTTTCCTACCGTACCTAACTAATATTTTGTCAAAAAACAAGCACAAGTTGAAAGTTTTCCGCAATTAACGCAGCGTGAAAGTTATAGTGCGTTGTATCTAATAACTTACTATCTTAGAAGTATGAGACTTATTTTTTCAAAAGAATTTCGCAAATCGGTGAAGTAGCTTTTTATAAATCCTTTGAAATATTTCAAATCACGCTCAAACAAACGTTAAATACGTATAGCTATACAATACTATACACATCGGGGCCTTTTTACAAAAAAAAAGTCATTTTAAGTAATAGTAACGAAATACCGGTCGGAAAATGTTTTTTAATTGTTTCTCTTAACGTACTCTAGCGACTTTTTACCTTACTAAAGAAAGTAGGTATTCACTAACAAAACCAGAATACTTAATATTCGAAAAAAAAAACAGTTAGTATTACTTAGTAGGCGATTTACACTGAGTAAAAGTTTTACTTGTTTGGTCCAATTAACCTTTTAAACAGGTTTATAATACAATCGCAATAGGTAAATAGTTTTGTTCTTACGGGTACTTCCACCACTCTTCATTCATAACTAGATTCAGTGGAACTTTTCCATATAATTTAAGTAATTACCACTCACTCAAAAAAAAAAAAAATACTTCCAATACACATAAACAGACGTGCTCCTACATCCACGTCACACGGTGCAAGTAAAAACCGTCTTCAAAATTAATTTTTCGAGGCAAAAAATGCAAATGGAAGGAACGGGCCAGTAAAATCATAGTAAATCAATTTAGGCGCAAAACCGAAACACCCATAGCGCGAGCTCTTAAAGTAGAGTAACATTTTAACCACATTTACGTGCCCTGTACTTGCTAAAACGTTGGCACATTAAAATCGTAACTATTTATGCGATGATACTGGCCTGTGATCGTGACAATTGGAAGCGATTTCGGGTAAAAAAATATTCTTAAGTCTAGTTACAATGATTTTCTCTTAATGTAATAGTGGATTACTATTGATGAACCTCGACATACGATGTTATGAAATTGGGTATTTTTTTTATTTCTCAATGTATCAAAAATGTAAAAATACAGTTTTGTAGATCTTTTTTCACTTAACTCTCCCTGTAAAAGTCAAAAAAACACTTAAATTTAGTTACGATTTTACTCGTATCGACGGTCGATATGCATTACGTATGAACGCGAAGATGACTTAGATTTTCTTTGCACGGGAATTTAATGCAAGAAGGATGGCGTGCGTTAGAGAGGAATTCTGTTTTCTACATAATTATTAATTATTGTAATGTTAATAACATTACCATTTAATAAAAGTATGTATAAAAACAAATCAAATAGTTTTATTTACGTTTCACGTATCAAGTAGGTATTATTTATTCCACATGTAAATAGAGTACTTTTGAAGTCATTTGTACATTATTAAAATGATTGACGACTAATGATTAATAAATTACAATAAAACTATTTGGGATCACCCTATAGGAGCGTGACGTCAAATTGATGTCATCGGCATGAAAATTACGGGCCCTGGGTAGTGATTCTTTCAAAAGCAAAGGTGAGCGAACGCAGGAGTGATGTCCAAGCGGCGAGTTTAAGTAGTCCCGTCAAAGCGAACAAAACACATTTCAGCGCGTGTATTCAATTTGGCAGCATGGCTTCTCGAACGTATAAGGCTGGCTAATTGAGAATGCACGCGCTAAAATGTGTTTTGCTCGCTCTGACGGGACTACTTAAACTCGCCGCTTGGACATTCACTCCTGCGTTCGCTCACCATTGCTTTTGAGAGAATCACTACCCTGATGATAATCCTCTAACCCGTTCCTCCAACACATTCTTGATCAGCTCAGTTGGTAGTGATAATGCTTAAAAAGCTAGCGATCCCAGGTTCGATTCCCGGAGTAACTATTTACGTGATAAGCGCGAGTACTTGTCCCTGAGTCCTGAATGTTTTCTATGCACTTATTCAAGTATGTATTTTTTATGTACAGTGGTGGTCACATAATTAGAGACACTTGTTTTTTTCCCATACAACTGCCTACAAATATGACTTTTCAATTTTGACCACCAATCAAAAAATTCTCGACCAATTTCATTGCTAAATACTATTTACTTTAGATAATTAACTAAGGTTTAAACTGATGTACAGTGAACTGCTGTTAAAAATGGACCTTACATTTTATAAGGATTTAAAAACTTAGTGCTGACGCGTCCATACAAAGTTTTACAACTTTGTATGAACGCCAAATATTTATTTTTTGAAATCCTTATAAAATGAAAGATTCGTTTCCAACAGAGATAAATTGTACATACATTTAAACTTTAGTTTATTAGTACACAATAAGTGTAAATAAAGATAAAATTTACTAAGAACTTTTTGGCTGGTTGTCAAAATTGAAAAGTAATATTTGTAGGCAATTGTATGGGAAAAAAACAAGTGTCTCTAATTATGTGACCACCACTGTATGTATGTTAATCGTTGTCTATCAGCCATAGGAGAAGCCTAGAGTTTAATTAGGGACCGAGTCAATTTATTTGAGACTATCCTCTCCCTATTTATTATTCTATGCCAAGTTCCAAGATATCCATTAAAACAGACACATAATAGAGTCTTAGAAGTAATAAACAACAGGTTTAACTTTTTACTGAGTTGCGAGTGATCTTATTTACGGCCTAAAGCGTAAAGTAGGCGTTTACGGCCCGGCGTACGCCGAGCGCGAGTTTCGTAATTATTTGACTAGTCACTGGCCGAAGACAATAATTAACAGGCCACAACATAGGCATTATATATATTTATATATATAAGTAGCTAGAAGTACAGCTGGTAATTTTACTGTTGAACATAATTTGAATGGTGTTTGTGTATAAATCATGGGTAAAGCTTGACATCGTGAAATTGTTTGTAAGTATATGAATCAGTCAAACATGAAAGTTTCTTTACAATAGCCCACATTATGACGAAGTCACTGAACAATGCGCAAGCGACTATAAACTTTAATTTATTTGCGATTTGCTCGGATTTATTATGGGTACCTTTTCAAATGTCAGGCGCCTTCTCAGGGTATGTTTTAAAATACTATACTCCTTATTTAGGTGTTTTATTAAATGTAAACAAACTCTGTTAAACAGTCAATCTAAACTGTTTTCTCCATTTTTGATGTTTCAGTTTACTGGTTCTATTATGGTTGTTACAAAAATAGAGCCACTTCTATAAACGAAAAAAATCACTAATTATCATTTTTATTTTATTATTTTACTTTTTTGGAAGTGATATATTGTTTTCTTTTTTAATCGAAATCGAACCACAACACAACCGTCGTAGAAATCCATTAAAATATACACAAAAAATACAGAACAATTGAGAATCTCCCTCTTTTTTTGAAGTAGATTAAAATACCTCACTATTTTGATTCGCCAGTGCATAAATCTGGTGTTAATGTTTTTACGTAATATCACGAACGTTAATTTGGGACCCATTTCAAGAAAAATATGCTTGAAGTCGTCAATGTCATTAGAGATGTCAAGTCATTTGTAACTTCCAAGAAACTCAACCTTATTGTTGTAGAATGTCAGATTGACTTGGGACCTAAGGTGGGTACCAAATTAAAGTTCGCGACTGTACATGTGCATAATTAAGTAAATATTAATTCTTAGAAATCAATTTATGGAATTTGCTATTAGCATTTCTGTTTATTACTCGTGACTTTATTATTCTATTCTTCGACCCCCTTACTAATAAACGTTGAGTAATGGTGGTATAGGTATACAATGTTTTCTCCTTATCTGTCAAATTCAAATGTCACAATGATAGATAAGGACAAAACATTGTATAGCTATACCACCGTTACTCAACGTTTATTAAAAGGGGGTAAGTGTTTTTATCTTTATAGCTCATTAATTGTTGAATTGAGAAAAATCGGTAGTAAAACTTTAATTGACTTTGGGTTACGAGCAATTTCAATTCATTTCTGAGTATTTTAATAAATAAAAGTGAAATCGCTGTTGCATTAACTATAAAAATAAACAGTTCCTTTACCGATACCATTTATGTTTTATTTTAAAAACACCTTATACGCACTCATGCGCCCATGTATGTACATTTAGAACACTTGCTTTTCAAAAGCCATAATTTGAAAAACGTGACAAAACTGGAAGTGCTTCAATTTAACGTCCTAATATAGAACACCCGTTTAAAGAATGGTATCACCTCGCATCTAAAATATAACATTAGTTACAATAACCTTGCCTTACAACTTAGAACTACAGCCTTGGCCAAAGGTGTTGAGCACCACACGATTTCCTTTGTAACTTATAAATAGAGTGTTATTTTTCAATTTAAAAAATATACTAAGACGTAAAATACAAAAAAGTTTTTGAACATGTGCGAATCATTAGTAGATATCATTTCGAAGTAGCTATTTGCGTGTGAAAACTGGGGGCCTAAAATGGCTGGGTTTATTGCTTGACAAAATGTGGATAAAACATCCGTCAGTTTCTGTCACGTATATAAGTACGAGAGTGACAGATGCTTTATCCACATTTTGTCACGCGATAGACGCAACCATATTAGGCCCGCTGAAGCTAGAAAAAGTCGGGTTTTACAATATAATTATTAATAGTATTATTTTCACGGAATTTCCCTTGACGTCAATAAATATGACTAATTTTTCCGATAGACATACAACTTTCTATAATAAAACATATAAATGCACCTTTTAAAGGTTCGACTTTTATATGAAAAAGTCGTCGAGCTAAGCATATCTAGGTCCCGTCATCGTTAACATCGTCACTAAATATTCAAAAAACTATCTCCAAAAAGCGTGTTTCAGATAATTTTCTTTTAAAATATTATTCCAATAGCAACGAGAATAATAAATCTGAGCCGAGGCGGGTTTTTATGAAATTTCTGATTACCTATTTAAATCGTTTAATTTACTCGCAATTTATTAAAATTATGTGGCGATATTATTTAAGATGACTAAGCAGATTTATAATTTTGTACAACAAAAATAGGGTCCCTAATAATCACAAAATAATGTTAAAGTTCAACTTTATGCCACTTCTGTACCTTTCATTTCAATCATTTTAATCACTTGTTGAACAATCTACTACCGCCTCGATCCATAGAGAGCGAGCTATTTATCACGGACTGAATAAACAGACAAAGCTCTTTATTTGCCCTCCATCGGATTGCGTCAACACGACGCCAGCCTAATTAACTCTTTAAATTGACTTATTTTGCGGTTTTAATCCTCCGTAAAGGGTTTAAGTGCCTTTAAATTAAATACACGTTGGAAATAGAATTATTTATCAATTCAAAATCATTAAAAATATTTTCATGATTTCTGCGTCTTGAGCTTAAAAACCCCTGTGTTAGTGGACCCAGTAACAAGCAATTAGTAGCACTGTAAAAATGATATTGTAGATTTTACAGATTTAACTATGGGTAGTAAAAAGGAATTGTAATTTAAGTAACGTCAAATTTGTTAATTTTTACGTACATTTAGAAATTTTATTTTAATAACAATCGGCATAAATCAATTGAACTCTTCGGAATCATTAATTGTATTATTTATTATTTATTACAAAACATAAGCCATCTATGAAAGTTAATAGAAAATAGCGTTTAAAAGAGAGGGAATTAACGTCGGTCTCAATGTAGACCATTGTGAGCAGCCTTCCATGTTCATTTTCTATATTCAGAGAGCAAAAATTCAGCCAAGTGCGTGTCAAGCACGCATTAAATCAGGGTTCCGTGTTATGTTCAACGTAAAAGGTGTATTTTTACATTAACAACCAATTTATCTCGTCTTGTGCTACTAGCCTTAATTTTATTCGATTCTTTTAAACTTACCTTTGGAAACTTAAACGACGGTGACTAAATCTTAATGACTTCCGATGATATCATGCCACAAATTTGATTAAACGAAAAAATAGAAAAGAAACTTGCAAACAGACAGACATGGCAAATTTTAAAAAGCCTTCCGTTTTTGCTATTTGGCTATAGAGCTCTAAAAACTACATGAATGTGAACGTAGCGGTGGTAGTGTAAACGCGTTTTGTTTGATAAGTGGCTAGTCAGTAGTAGTTACCTACTACCAAAGTACTGTTTATTTTTTGTTTTAAACTTTGTGGTCGATGGGTAATTACAGGATGTCTTATTCTCTGTTCTTGTTAACATTTAAAACTGTATTTACCACAGATGGGAAGTTGTTACACCTTACTGTTTTTATATATTTTGTAACTAGTGCTAAACAAACAATTATTCCTTAGCAAATCTTCAAGATATCCATACTAATATTATAAATGTGAAAGTGTGTCCGTCTGTCTGTCTGTCTGTCTGTCTGTTACCTCTTCACGCTTAAACCGCTGAACTGATTTAGATGAAAATTGGTATGGAGATAGTTTGAGTCCCGAGGAAGGACATAGGCTACTTTTTATCCCGGAAAATTAGACAGATCCCGAGTGAGCAGCGATAAACGACTTCTACGTGGACAGAGTCGCGGGCAAAAGCGAGTATTAAATAATTCTGAATGACACCAAAAAGAAAATGTACCTTTACTACAATAAAAATTCTACATAAAATATCGATACAAAATAGTAGGCACAGTCGAATAACCCCATAACAACTAACCTTTTTCATCCACATAAAGGTCTCAGCACTAAACTACAAAGTTTCAATGCAATGGTCACAGTAAACAACAAACAGGCAATTATACAGGCTCCATTGGTCTCAGGTCGACAGGCGAAGGCAGTAATTTTAGCCAAGTAACCCGAGGCCAGTCATTAATGTCCACCACCACAACCTGACCTCACACACCAGCTTAATCTGCCCCGGCAAAGTGCCAAGTTACAGTGGCCGTGGAGTAAGTTAGCGTACCAGACCCGGCTCCGCCCGAAGCTTGGTTTTTGTCGGGATGATTATTTTTTAATGGCTTCTTGGTAGCTTTGGAATGATCGGGTTAGACGTGAATTTGACAGGTAATGACACGACGAAATGACGTATCGTCACGATATTGCCATTTTAAAATGTATGAGGATGGGAACAATGAAAAATGCATTATAAGATTTGTCACACTTATGAGGCAACTAGAAGCAGCAGACATTATGAGAATTTTACGACACGTTAGCACAGTTGATAGTTGTGAAGAATTTGAAGCCAGCGGTCCCGGGTTCAAATCTAAGTAAGGACAGATATTTGTTATAAGCGAGAATTTTTGTTCCTGAGTCTTGTATGTTTTCTATTTGGGACTAGGCCAATTTGTGTAGGATTGTCCCCTGATATTTATTTACTTATTTAGATTTATGTATAGGTAAGAGTAACTGGTAAAGGTAATAAAATAACGAAAGAATTTCGTCGTGTAAATCGTGTAATATACAAATGTTTTGCAGCGTTCATTTCCAACTAAACGGTACCTATACTATAGAGACTTCAATAAAGCAATAAAGCATTGTTGGATTTGGAATTCTCTTTCATTCATAACCTATTTCCCGGCGACGGAAAGAAGTCAGTCAGAATGACGCGAGGTCGCAGTGGGGATACAATAAATTAACGTTTGACTTCACCTCACATTATCTGCTCTTTGACTTTTAATTTTTGATTTTGTCTACTAAATAAAGAATTATGAAATATCTAACTTCCTTCTACGACGTACTCGCCAAAATATAACCACTCATCATGTCGCGACATCATGTAATGACTTTAATTTGGAGGTTATGTTTTACTTAACATTCCGGAAAATGACACTCTTTCAATGGAATTAATACGGTTTACGAAAGTTAAACGAACGACGTGACGTCACGTAACGTTTCTACATCATTATTATCCTCAAAGATAACTAAAACGTTAAAAGAAAAATCAGAAGCTCCATTAAAATCAAATTATCCTACTCTCGCACACGAATTCGCGAATAACTCCCAAATTGCCTTCGCCCGAAACCATGCCCTTCGGTAGCTAGCCAAAAATTACCATAATAAGCGCAAAAAACATACTTCCATCCCCCTCACTCGTACTCAAACCGTGGCGTGTGAGCAGGAGCTTCGATTTCTCCTTATTTGCATGCGTGCGTGTGCGCAGGTATAGTATAATAAGGTGTTTTATAAATGCTATAACGGTAAACAGGTTGGAAGCTCCATTTTGTGAAGCATCTGCTAGATAAAGATGATGGGGTTCACTTATGAATAAAATATTTCTATTACGTGGTTGGGCTGGGAATGGGAGAGCATTTATTCAAGTCAATGTAGTTGCGTCTTCTATATGTATCCTTTCAAGCAGGCTTGCCCTGTCCAAACGATCAAAAAAAATTCAAATCCTAATAATACTTAATAGGTCCATTTGACGTAGTGCCACAGTGACATAGAAATCCATTTGTTTGACTGTAGATACATATTTGTGACGTCATTAGGAATGGTGCATCAGATTTGCTTTACTATAATATACTATTACTAAACCCTACCAGAACCACGCTTATTGCCCTGATATACACATGCAGTAAGTAAGTACAGTGATGTGGTCATCTTCCAACTGCATCATCAAATCAACACAGCTCTTAGACACCATTATATTGCAATGTAATCCGAATTCCCCTCAAATCTACTCATGAAATATTTAAGCTCACTTAAATATCAGTCAGTAACCCACAAAGAACAACAGAAAATAAATGAAATCTCATAACAAAAATTAAATAAAATCAAGATCATTTTCTACTAAAAGCTATTTCTATTAAAGTAGGGTAAGCTACACGCCATTAAACCAAAATAACTTCATACAAAAGGTAAACAAAACAGCGAATTCCAATACTTACGGTTTACGATGGTCATATAACTGGGGACATCAACATGGACATTAAAAATGTACTTAATTAAAAATTGTTGTACCATAAAATTGAGAAGATACCGTCATATTTTGACCATCAGAGTCGTAGGATTTGTATGAAAGCGAAGATCAAGTACACTGGTTCATCTCTCGTTGAATAGTTTAAAAGCCGCAAATACACTTCTCAGATATTGCTGTAAGAAATGCCCAAAAGTGGACATATCTTGTAGATTTGTTTGCGAGTGGATTGCCGTAATGTACATTATTATTGCGTAAAACTCTATCTATAGTTCTCTATATCTTTGTTTAAACTTAAAATAGGCAAAACCAAAAACTAATAAGTTTTTTAAGTTTTTGTTTAGGAAAATAAAATACATACATCATCACCTAAAGTTACGAGGTGAATACTCGAAAAGACATATTTTGTAAAATCGGTTTAAGTTTATATGATAAGATAATGAAGACATACTCTCAGTCAATGTACTGTCAAGTATTGACAAATACCATTGCAAAGATAATCGAGAAGCCGCCGTTGATATTGTAATGTCGCTTATAATAAAATTCTCCAAAATCGGAAGTTTTAACATACACATTCAAAATTTTGATCATTACAACATTACAACATTCTCATTCAATATAGGTACGGCCAAATATTTACAAATACCTTTACAAAAATTTACAAGAAGCTTCCGTGGATATTGTTATGGCGGTTAAAATAAAATTCACCAAAATTGGAAGTTTAAATATACACATTCAAAAATTTTGATCATTATTAACAACAGTTACAACCGCCAAAGAAAGATTTTTTATTACGAAAGTAGCCATCTTTGGAATGATATCAGATTTCCAAAACATCTGTTGCACTTTTATTTATATAGAAGGCAAAAAACACACGTGCCAGTACATTCTTAATTACAAGATTGCTAATACGTTGGCAAGTCGGAAGATAGATGGAACATTACGCCTCTATGCTTGTCAATTTACAAGCTGTTTTCCCTCTAAATTCTCTAAAGAATTTATGGAGCAGCCCAGAAGGACCCTACGTAAGATCTAACCTACAGAAAAAGTAAAAGCTATAAAATGACATGCAAGAAACGTTTTATTTCCTCTTATCAATGAACTGGCAAAGAAAATTAAACAGAGATTATCCAATTTCAATGTACCTAAAAAAGGATGAAAGGAAGAGTAGCGGAGAATTAATTCTAGTCGTACAAAGTCGCGGGCGTTCTCTGGTTAGTAATATTCCTGGAATTGCCTTTCGGCTACTGCATAATGTACAGTATAAATTAATTTTGTAACTCTTTTTTCCGTTTTACTGCCATTTAAGTTTTGTTAATTTGATTTAGTTTTTTACTGTGTAGTTTTTCTTTGTTCCTTACCTTCCTGTCCTTCGTTTATGTTTAAATGTATTCTATCAGCTGTTGGTTTTCCTAAAAATTAATAAATAATGTTAAATTGAAAGGCAATTATTTAGAATTCTACTGACTTATCTATTACATTGTGTCTACGCAACATAAACACTCACCATTATTATTTCGCACAACTAATAACACAATTGCATCTCATAATACGATATAAATCTTGGTAGGTACAATAGTGGTGCGCGCGAGTGGATAGCATCGATAATTGCGCGCTTGATCTATAGATCGCAATTAGTGGCGCGCAAACATTATAGCTACCTGCGCAAGAGATTGCTATCGGAGCGCGTGCGTTTGCAGAAGATTTAATTTCCGCTTTTATCTTGTGATCATGGCTTAGGAACATGATTTCTTTTTTTAACTGAATTATTGAGGAGTAATTACAAAATAAAATAAAATCTACTTCTGATTTACATTATACAATTTTCATACTTGGACCGGGCGTTTATAAATTCGAGACCAGGTTTGTTTATTTACTTGTGTATTTTTGCTAGCATCAATTATGTATGAAAATCAATAAACTTACAAAAAGCCCAAAAGGTAGAATTGAGGCCCATAGGGGGCCTAGACAAGAAGCATATCGCTAACGTCAGCTATTTTCGAAAACTAACAAAGTGTATTAGGATTGATAATAATATACGTAGAGATAAGCTGACGATCTATCGCTACACTAGCCGTTTTGTTGTAGAAAATGAAATGGAAATATCTTTTGAGAATTAAATATTACGATCACTAACGCTTTATAAGAGAAGGTCAATGTTCATCATTGGGTCTGGGTCTCTATTTATATTACCTTTGCGTTTCTGTCAAGTAAATAAGAGCTATTAAAACGTTGACGACACAAAAAACACGTCAAAAACAAAAGTTTTTACCGTGAAGAATCTCCGCGCAGGCAAGTTCGTACTTATCTTGCTGTCTCTGTTAGCTTATCGTCAGATACTGAAGCTTACTGGGAAAGCAAGATAAAAACGAACAGGTAATCGACAAAATACATTTGCTTTTTCACTACATCTGTAACTACATATAGGCGGAGATGTTTTGTTACGTTAGTGTTAGTAAAATTACTAGTTTCTTAAGAACAGTGTTTCAACGAGCGCATTTCTTCCATCATCATCCCGTTAGGCCAGTGTTATCCCGCAGACAATTAACCGGTAAATCACGAGCTAGATGAAGCAAATAAACCGTAATAAGGTTCGCGAGATTGCTCCGTAATGACAGACTAGTCGACGGCCGCAGGGCTGCCTCTTTACAATCGTTTTGTTGTGGTTATTGGCGTTATTCTTCTAAAATTGGGTGGAATCGTTGATGAACTAGATTTTTATTCAATTTTGTTTGAGACCATATTGTTACCATATGTTAACGTTATGGTAGCTCTAAGTAAGATAAGAGCAAAAGCTATTAATAATATAATTACTATATGGTTTCGGACGAAGTGAAATAGAAGCCCTTTACGATTCACCAACCAACCCAACTTCCAAAGTAAAATCCCAAGAAAAGCTAGAATTTGCCATCAATAGGCGGTAAATTACTTTATCTATATAAGTAGGTGTTCCTAATAATTATAACATGGTTTGATAATAAAGCTTTTTAACAAATCATTCCGCCGAAACACATTTATATTCAGTCAAATCTTTGTACATTTTGAAAGTTTTCAAGATTTTCATAATTGAATAAGACTTTATTTTACTTTTTTTAAACTCATGAGGAAAACTTGTAGACACCAGACGTTACATTATTTTCTAAAAGAAAAACTAGTTTAACCGACTTTCCTGTTTATCTAGTGTCAGCCCTAGCAACAGAAACTTCTGTTGCTTTGTTATTTTCTGTATTTTGTAATCTGGCTCAGCTATTGCAGGAAGCGGTTCACAACATTGTAACACAAAATCCCTTACCCTGTGTATTTCATCAAGTAGAGAAAAAGTTATCGCAATCTCATCAACAACAACATCTATTCCAAACCAAGCCTGACCTAAATCAAATATTTCAGCTATTAAAAATCCAAAATGTCGGCGACGGCGACTCGCCATGTAAAATCCTCGAACTCAGCAAACATTCTGATGTGCAAGCAATGGTGGAAGGTCTGTTGGATGTATGGAGACCAAGAAAAATACTACAGACAGCTATATGGAAGAAGAAAAGTGAACCACATGAACAAAAACTTTATACACTTTGATTTAGCTGACGTAAAGCGTCCAGGCGCCCAAATCACAGAGCTAACTGATGATTTTTTTGAAGATACTACTCAAGAACCAGCCCCTGATGAAACAACAAATGCAACTGATGACAATAAAGTAGAATACAATTTCGAAGTTGAACCAGAACCTATTTACGGCGTTAAAACTTGGCAGAAAGACCAAAGACGGCAACCTATACAACACAACTATGAAGTAGATTTAGATAGCATTATAAGTACAAATCTAAATTCTAGTAGCATTAAAAGTATGTTAGAAAATGGTCTACCTCAATCAATTATAGATTCCAACGAGCAAGTGATTAGAAGTGGGAATAAAGTTGGGAAATCGTCTAAAGTTGTCTCAAGAACTAAAAGAGGGTCGATTGTGACTGAAGCTACAGAGATCTTGACTGATGGGAAGACTACAGCAAATTTGAGGTTTGAGAGATCGACTGTGAAGACGGGCCCTAATAAGGTGAAGGAGGTCCTGCAGCCGTTGAAGGAGGATGCAGTGCTGGACGACTGCGAGAGGAGGAAGTGCGTGGGGGACCGGCTGACGACGACCACGACGACGCTGGTGACGGTATCGCAGACTTCAGTGACCTGCTGTAATGAGTGAGTACTTTAATAATCATGGTGTTTCAGTTTTAGGAGAACGTGTTAAAGTTTCGTCAATGACGGTAAAATAATGTTCCTTAGCCTTTATATCAAGCTCTTTTGAATTTACAATGGAAGCTGTAAATACTAAGCCATCTCATTTACAAAAAAAAAATGTCTTCTACCTACCTACATATCTTTCTAAAAGCAGAAAACATAACCGCTCTTAAAAGATTCTGTAATAGACAAGAAAAAGTATGCACACATTAAATATTAACCGCACATAATCGTACTTGTACTATGTTCATGCAAATCACCAATCATAATATTTCGAATACAAAAGAAACGTATTTTTCCAAGCAATGAAGTTGGCTGTTTTACAACCATTAGCACCACAACTTTCTTTGAGGGATTCTTGGTAAGCTGTCGCCACATATACTTAGTATATATCCATTGTACGAGTTATTGTGAACAACGTTTTGCCGACATATTGCTTTGCAAAATTTTACATCTCTTGTGGTCTGCAGCTTGTGGTGCAAGTCAGGAAAGACCTCTGGTGGCAAATTTGTTATTATGAATACCTACGCGCACAGCAGAGCTAAGTATGCTATCAAATTTTATTTTTCGATAGCATTGTTTTATTTTAACCGTTTTTTCTTTGTTTCCGTGTTTTCTTCCACTTTGCCCTATTTTTGTATGGTCGTAAAGGACAGAAAACTTTAATATATCCTATGACCATTGAGCTTGTGGTCTGCCAAAACTTCTTTTCTCTAACCAAAGCCTGCAGACCAAAGCAATATGGTTTAGTACCAAGTCACAGCCCCAGTCCTATCCTGTGTCAAAATAGTAAACAGCAAAGGTATGAACAAAACAGAACGTTTCGCTTGTCACTTGACACCTATCTTATGTTATTTCTTTCGACATCGACATGTCGAATTAAGTGTAATTTATTAAAATTGACAACATTATGTCCCACGATGAATGTTTTGGTCAATTTTGGTAAGATTCTATAATTTGGGTTCGGAACGTCAGATATATCTTATAATTTTGGTGTTATAGTTAAATTACATTAGCATAACTACATAATTCATACACATCTCCATTTTAATAGTGGAACAATGCAAATTTTTAAGTTAATATTGATCTGCGAATAATTATTAAAGAAAAGTAAAGAATTACTAATTCATGTTTTAGTGGCAATTTGTTCATATTGGCGTTTGAAATTTGCTATAAATCATAATTATTATGCTTGAAGAATTCGTATTGATTGTTATCTAAAATCAGAAAGATCCAAACCAGTTTTTGTGACAATTTTTACTAGAAAACTTTGCTTAGAAGTGGACTTTTGGCTGATATTATTTTAATGAATAATCAACTTACTTTTGTAATCGAACCGCTCGACTTCACCAAAGCAGTTTAACGTCGCTTTTGGCTTACCATCATCAAAATTATCATCATTGTTGGAAAGAGTCACAAGGAACAAGACAGGGAATCTATTCTTCACGGTAAAACCATATAGCCTTTGACGTGTTACCTTATTTTTTTTAACTCGGCCGCCATTACTGTCAAGTAAATAAGAGCTGTCGTAACGTTGACGATATGATAACACATCAAAAACAATATTGTTTTCCGTGTTGAATAGAGGCCCAGACTTATTTTTAATGCAAAATAAGGTATGATTACTTTTATCTTGGGTAGTGTAGCAATAGTAGAGACTGACGCTTGTTGGCATTCAAATCGACCTGTTTTCAACAGGCTGTGATCTATATGTTACCATGTTTTGTGCATCGGAATTAGAAAAAATAAATTCCCAACGTTTCTAATAAACTAAGAATGATAAATTAATATATTAACTTACCTTTTTATTGCTCTATCATCATTAAATTAATCGAAATCTCGCTTTGCTCAACGTAAATCGCAATTCCAACAATCCATCAAAGTTGAATTGCGCAGAAACCTATAAATCGGCTGTAGGAACCTCGCATCGCTCAGGTACAAACAGTAGCCGATACCAGATACCAGATACCATCTTGTCGTTCGACCGACGCCATGTTCCTTTTAACTTTTTTATTTTTTAACCGGGCGAGGGTTCGTGTTCGCGGCCAGTGTTAAATTGCGCGGACTTCATCCGATATTCGATTACATCTCGGTTTTGTAAAAAGGTAGATGTTTTAATGCGAGCTCGATTGATAATCTTAATCGATTGTTTTTGACGCGGCGTTTCGTTTAATCGATTGCGTGTATCTTTTTTCTTTTTAGTATTTCTAGTTTTAATGTTTTTTTACTTCTCTTAGTATCTTAACTATAGAAACGTGTATAGACTATTTGAACAGTTCGATTGTCCACCTACTTTTGCTGCTGACTGTACATACCAAATAATTAAAAATAAAATTGCCTTGGCAAATAAAATTTGTTAAGATTTAAAATTTCGCCATATTTCGCAGCGGATCTTAGGGAAAGATAAGCTAATGGTATATGTTTTTAATTATTTTTCGCGTTTTCTTAAGAGACAACAACCTCTTAATCCGTATCGTTTCACTTAACGATTAAAATTTGATAAAAAATCGATTAGTATGTGATGGAGACATCCGATTTGCCATCGAGTTCCAGTCGATTGGTGATAATGATAATTGCCTCTTATAAATTGCCAGTGTTATTGAGAATTTGGTTTTTAAAGAAAAAAGTTTAAAGGGCTCCATATGCGAGTAAAGGAAACGAGTGGGGTTGTTAATTTCCGAATATTTGTTTTCTGTTCATTTGTTCCATTCTCATGTTGTCCCAGTAGCTTTTTTTGGGTCGGGCTCATATTTTCCGAAAATGAGTTTTTACTCTAGCAGAATTTCCAGTAGTATTTTACCTTTATTTTTATAGTACTGTCAGCATTACGATAGCCCTTATTAATATGCAAGTAATAATAACCGAGTTGGCCCAGCGACAGAGTTCGAGAATTAAAAAAGATTTGTTTGACAAATATACTAATGATTCCTTTAATTAAAATCCCGATTGATTAAGGAAAGTGGTTTAGAATCGTTTGTAACCCTACACCAAATTAATATCAGTTAAATAGCACTGAAAAAAACTATGTAAACCTTTTCTCCTTACATTTCACCTAAAAGTTTCTTCTTGATAAAGCTTTTAAAATATGCGTAGAGTCCCAAAAAAGAAATTATTCAAGAAAAACACCTGGTAAGTAAGAAAAAAAGTATAAAATATGACGTTTTATAAACTTTCCTCGCTCTTTACCAGCGGGCGGCGTATCCGATTCCGTCCAATTTAAAAGAGTTATGGGTTATAATTTAACTTTTGAATTTAAATTTAAACGACCTTTATTACTCTTGAGGTATTCACGGCGCTTTTGAATTTGATATTATAGGTACGACGTATTTTTTAATTGAAAAAAAACCTGCAATTCTTGCAAAGCTATTTTAAATAATGTGAATTTCTAAGCTTACACTGCTTAGAAATAAACATTTTGACGACACAGTGAGTCGTTGGTAGTGACCATGTCTACAAAGCTAGAGGTGCCGGGTTCGATTTCCAGTCAGGGCAAATATCAAGAGCTTAGTTCGGGACTAGGTCAATTTGTGCAAGATTGTCCCCTCATATTAATAATTTACTATCAGGGTACTCTGACACATTTTTTGATATACTTATAATAATAAGATCAAATTATAAGATATCGTCATCGTCGCTCTTACTGTCAAGTAAATAAGAGCTGTCGTAACTTCAACGATATGATCGCTATATCAAGCAAGATGGGCCATTACAATGTAAAAGAGAAACCCAGGAACGTGGTTCTTTGTTATTACAAAGTGTCATATAAAATTAAACGCATAATCTTAAATCATATTCATATTATTCATTAATATCTTCAACCACATAATGCCCTATCAGCCTCTTTCTCAAATCACAGTATCATCCCTATGAGTAGTCAATTAGGGTTTAATTTACATGAGTGTAAGCTTCCGTGCTCAGAAGCCGTAACTCTCGCGCATGATCTAAGCCCGCGTGCGCGTCAGGCGCAGGTGTGACGCGTCGGCGCGGAGGAAATAGATTAAGTGCTAACTTTCAGCTTAATTGCATGCGTAATTCTACCTTTATGACTTTTACTATTGTAAAGGTAGGAATTCTGTAGTCTAAGGAAGCCTTTCAGTTTCACCGTGTCTGTGTGTCCGTCCATGTGGTCCGTCACGATCGTTTTATTTAGAGACTGTGAAGAAAGAGTTAAAACTTGGAATTACTAAAATCCAGAAACTTCTAAAAGCCTATAACATAAACACATAATATAAAATGATGTAAGGTGAGGCGGGGCTATTGCATCTGCGGTGCTATTGTAACTTTTCATACTAATGGCGGATTTCACCAAACGAGAATAAGGTCTTATACCTAGATTAAACGCCAAATTTGTATAGAAAAATCTCGAAGTAAGTCTTATTCCAGTTTGATGAAATGCGGCCTAAAACGTTTTCTACTTTTAAAATTAGTATGAAAAGTTACAATAGCCCCGCAGATGCAATAGCCCCGCCTCACCTTAAGTAATTTGCAAGTTATACAGGTAACTTAGTATTAAGCCTTAACTCTACCAAAACAATTTGTACGGACAATCCACTAAATCAACATTTTACTGACTTGGCTACGAGTAGTCACATACTTGGTCACATCCCCTTTGGAATCTTTGGCAGTATTTATTGTAACAGCTATTTACATTCTAACGTACTCGTATATTAATGAAAGTTCATTAGGTACTGCATTAACATGTTGTTATTGCATGTTTTGGCCGGTAACGACTTTTTGATTATCTTGTTGTGCTATAGTCCCGAGCGGGATTCAAAACAGTGTACTGCATTTAATGCACTTTACCTAGAACTCTACAAACCTACACAGGGCTAAGAACTTACTTGTTACTCTGCAGATAGATCAATTCAATTATTTATTCCTTAAAATTATTTCATTTTATAAGTCAATTCCGTTAGTTACTTATTTTATAATACATGTAATAATTCATTAAATATAACGACAAGACTCATGTCACCCATCAAAAAACTCGTCAATGTAGTAAGTACAGTGCGTGAGCAATCGGTTTCCCCTTTAGTAGTATAGGGCCCGTAACTAGGTGCTCTTTAATGGTCTTGATGAAGAAGTAACGTGCAATTAGTACTCACCTTCGTCATTAAGGATCTATCTGGATTATTCTGGATAACTGCTGTCATTATTTTCCACAATTGACAAGCGGCGCCAAATAGACTTGAGGTATTATTTAAAGACTCAGTTCTTCTTGTTTTAATGAAAGTTGAACTGATAAAAACATTTTATTTAGTTTGTTGCAATACGTAGTACTTACTAATTTCCTTGGCAACGTCCATCGATGCGTTCTGTGGCCTACTGATAGAGAATGCCTTTGAGCAGCAAGCAGCAAGTTTGTTTGATCACGAGTAGATCCCCATAATCCATTAGCTGCTAACGTTCTTTTTAAATAATAAATAAATAATGTTTACCAAAAGAATATTTACAAAAAGTTACAATGATCCTTAAAAATAACAGGTTAAGATGCCGTAGACTGTAGGTAGACGATTTAGCTAAATAAAAAGAAATATTAATAAATTTGACAATACCTGTTTTTCATAGTATAACAATTTCTACATCCATCTCGGTCCCAATCTAGACGCAACCTTTATTACGGAAACCTATTAATACTTTACTTTTTATGTACGGTGGGCAGAACCTTTACTCCTATTTGTTTTTACCTATCTTACTATTATATCGTAATTGTATTATTAACCCTATTGTAGCTCTTATTTCCTTTACGGAATAAGCTACTATAACGTCAGAAACAAGAAGCGTTTACACAATTTTTGAATAGATACGGTATTGCAAATTTTGCTGCTCGTTATATTTAGCTATTATCAAGAATCATGTCATAAAAACACGCTCTACTGAGCACCCAAGGTCATGAGCAACATTTCCTCTCATGCGCATATCTCGCGTGCTAATAAGTTTATGCAAAACTTGCATTTTTTCCCTCGCTCCAAAACAAGATTTTCTAGTCTTCGCTTCTCACGCCTCGTGCATACCCGCCGAGAACCAGTAGAAAGCAGATTAAAATCGATTACTAGATCACTCATTTAGATAGACTGACGGATGGACGGGACGCGACCTACATGCAGGACCTAGAATTAACAACACCTGGCTTAATTAAAGATAGGCTGTGAAATATCGAGCCAGTGGGACCACGCCTGTCCGATGTAGATTGTAATGTTTTTGGAATTCTGCCGACTTCTTTTCAGATGATAGGTTACAACAGTTTTTCTTGGTGGTAGAATCATCTCATTCTTTAACTCTCTTTACCTCTTCTAGTACTCTTTACCTCTGAGTTACTCTATTCTGTGTTCCGATATACCATCTTAGTCTTCTGGGTTAGGAACGCCATTACATATTAAAATCTATGTTATTACCCCATCAAAGGCTGCGAAAGGAAAGTTTAAAAAGAACACTCCCATAACACCTTAGGCAAAACAACTTCAAAAATACCTACCTAATTTCAATCGGCTATCTGCTGATTTATTCGACGTCATTAACGGTTATCCGCATCTCGCTGTAAAACTAGAACAGATCTGTTGGCAGCTTTATGAGACCAGTTTGTGATTCATAAATTTGACTGTCTGTGTATAATGAACAGGCCATTTGCTAACTGATCCAATCTAAGCAGGATTGGTAAACGCGCTACAGTGTTTTTTAATCGACAGGCTATTCCGAATCTTTCCCCCACTGGTGGATCCGTGTTTTTTAATTATGTTTATTCCTATCCGATCCGACATGCAGATCATGTCCTTATCTTCTCCTATGTTCTGAGGGATCCGATCGGAAATAGCAAATGTTTGGTGGATTAGACAGGAATAAAAATGTAGCAATAATCAAAGGGGGATCTTGAAGTTCCAAGTTCATAGAGCAATAAGAGTCATATATCTGTCGGTTATTTGGAATTTCTCTGGTTTTAACACCTCAGTTGACAACATGAAAGTTAATAATGACTTTATTTATTTGTTTTGAAATAACAAATCAACGACTTCACAATAGCTCATCGTACAAATTATAGAAAGTAAAGATACAACTAGATACTAGGAGCACATAACATCGACGTGTTAGCCAAAACGTCAGTCATAATGACAAAGCCGTAACAAGACTGTTTAACCACAACTCCAAACCGATGCCCATGCGCACCCTTGTTCACACTTTCCCCCATCCTTCTTACCCTACAGCCAACAACAGACGAGTGAAAGGGCTAGGAGACGTAAAATTTCTCAGTAGCTCGCAATATTTGTCGAACACTCGAGAAGTCGTTGGCTTTTCTAATTTACTCGGTCAAAAGCAGGTGCTGTGGCGAGGGTTTGGATATCGTGTTATGTTAGGACTAGACACAATGGTGTCATAAGGTATTGAAGTGGACACACTTATTTTTGTAATAAATCAACATTCGATGCTAGCTTTATGTTGGCTTGTTTAAAAAGAAAATAACCGAGTGTTTCAATACGAAGAAGTATTCTGTTTTTTATTGTAAATTTAGTAGTAGTTAGTATTACATAAGCATCGATGTACAGATAAAAAATGTATTTACTCACTCGTATTTGTTCAGACATAAACTTATACTTATATGGTTTTGGGTGACAATAATATACTTCATACTTCATAAAAATATGTAAAAAAACTACCTATTGCTACTTACTACGTCCGCGCAGCATGTATTTATCATTATTTCTACGGAAAAAAGGTTGGTACCAAATTTCAAACTCTCGCGCATACTCGTGTAGTAAATACTTGTTAGTAGGAAATTGTCCCTGACAATACCCATTTAAATTATCTATCGCAGTTCCATGTATCTCTAACTCAGCTATTTAAGGTATAAATCCGAGATAATTGGTCCCCAAGCCCGGTCCGTACACGTCTGACTCATTAAAAACCGCTAATTAGCTAAGTAGAGGCTAACCGAGCTTTAACTAGCGGCTAACTGCGCCTGTTCGATCCAGGAACATCCCGGAAGAATGCAATTTATAGTTGTATAGAGCTTCACGGGTGATTTATCTAGCAAACGGATATGAAAAGAGTTTAGTCGGTTTTGATCGTTTCCTTAGAAATTAACAAGTTTAATAAAAAGTAAAATTTAACCACCTGAATGCATTTTTTAAAATTGTCGTAGGTGTAGGTATTAAAAAAAATGAACTCCCTCCCGTTAATTTTTTTGATTTAAATATTATAGACATATATAGCTTGTCACTTCTATAACCAAGTCAAATCGAACATCTCCTGATAATGTCAAAATCCATCAAGCCGTTTAAGCTGCAGAGCGTGCCAAAGAAATAGGCATACATACGTCCACTTAAAAAACAGAACCCTCCTTCTGATACAGTCGGGTAAAAAGGATAAACACTGAGAGTAGTATCACAGATTATATATTAATTGTTGAAGTACAGGTGTTCTTCCTAACAAAATACTTCGCGTTTAGGTAGGTCGAGCGTATCCACTGTGCTTCTCTTTCTATTGCATTATGCATATTCAACCAAACGCAAAAGTTAACCCGCGTTAAAAAACCCCTTTGATAGGAGTTTGCTAAACCGTGCACAAACGACATCCAAGCGTGTGTTTGATGATTGCGGTCTATAAACAGCAGGTCCCCAAGCATCAATTATCCTAGGTTCTGCTACTTGAGTTGAGTTTTCTCACGATAAATAATAAGTGTGCTTACGTCTGGAATTCCATGTTCATTTGAGTGTGTCGCTCGATGAGTGAAATCCTGTAATTTATGTCTAGGGGTTATTACAACATGGCAATGCAGGTCATTTTACGGCGAGCGAAAATGACAGAGCTATAGCAGTTATATAGCTCAGTCACTTTCTCACAGCGTAATCTGAACTGCATAGCTATGTCATAATAACCCCCTGGTCTTTTTGTTTATCCATCCCATTATTTATGTCATGATCACTGGATATATTCGTACTAAATAAGCGAAGGGTTTCTTAATTCAACCTATCTGGGGCTCTATTTTACTCGGTATCGAATCGCTTTTGACCTGTTTAGTTATTGTATTGTCAACGTTTAATTGTCAGTAATGGCAGTCGAGTAAAAAACAATAAGATAACATGTCAAAAGCTATAAGGTTTTGCCAAGTAGAATTTAGCCCCTACAAAGTTGAGTTGCGATTAAAAAAACTTTTTGGGCAGCATGGTACGAAGTAACGTTTTTTTGGTAACTGGCAATAGTTTGTACATCTCGGAAATGAAGAGCCCGGAAAAAGAAGAGGCTATATCCAGTCCAGCTGTGAGACATTTCGAAACTTAGTACCTTAGCTGAGAAAACATGGATTACATTTTATGATGTTGCTTCATTATGTTTGCCTGACTGGTTTAAACAAATATTTATGTTAGGCCATAATAAATACGTTTAGCTTTTCTTCAACAAGCTTATTTTTTTATTTATTTAATTAGGAGAAAAAACAGGATACAAATATAGAAAGTAACTATAAAGATAGAGTAGTACAATCGTAATGAACAAAGCCCATGAGCAATTCTTACAAAGACACCCCCCACCCCACGCCCCGCACCCCCGGGAAAATCGAACATCCAACACAAAGTAGTCGGTATACTCTACTACTTACTATTACCCGTGTCAAACAGCTGCTTTTGATAAAAGGTTTTAATGCGTTAACACCAACCCGTTTTTACTTTGTCTGCCTAAGGTGCGCGCGCGCCGGTAAATTAGAAGCCCACGCCTTCGACTAATTATCACCCCGTTGCTAGCTTTGAGTTTTTAAAACAAGATGGCACTGACAGCTGCTTAGACAATGTTAAAATTATGAATATAACACTATTATTTTTAAGTTTCGGTACACTAAGAAAATTGCATCTAAAATAAAGCTCTGTAAAGTAAATGAGTGTAGAATAAAGACCCAAAACAAACCAGAGACATGAGACATCAACTCGGTCCTTTTTCAAATTTATGTATGAAATATAGTCACTAAGAACGACATAATCTTCATTAAGGGCCTGTCCACATCACCACGGCGGGGTGCTGCCGTGAAGAGGCGGTAGTCATTATCTTTGGATAAATAAGTTTAATATGTTGTTATATGTTGTATGTTGTTGTGTCTGGAGCACATAAAGATTGTAAGATATTAGCGATAGCGATTATTATCTATTTGGAAATGTTGCGGAACTTACGGGTGTCCATGTGCTGGTGATTACTTGCCACAAAAACAATAGCAAGATCAAATAGAAATAGTTGCTTGTACCAATATGACACATATGACATTGTACTAGGAGTATCAAAGTAGAAAGTTACGTTATCTCCACCCCTTTTTCTCAATTTTAACTCGAATCACGAGTGAAAAGGGTGGCGCATCCGAGGATTCAAATTTAGTGCTTCATTCACCATCTAGAGCTGCTGCCTGATTTCTACTCAGCCAACAAGCCTGAAATAATCAAGTACTAAACTAAATAGCCTTATAAACAATCTATTAGCAAATGAAATACTTTCCTACGACACATCAGATAGGGTGAAAGCTAATTGTGGAGTGAATGGGGCCCTAAATCACCGCCGACTTATCGCGCCGTGAGTCGGGCCCTAATTGACGTTTATACAGTAATAGGGGTATTGAATTAAAGAGATAATGAATAATATTCGCTAGCAAGGGGATTCCAATGGATGCGGTAAGACATGTTAAAGTCAAGTGATATTTTACTAACATCCGCAAGGTATACAACTACAAGTTCTATATTCCATTGTCTCCTGCTATTTATTTTTTATATTGTTTACCATGACTTAAGTAACGTGATGACAATATGGTCCAAGACTACTCAACCCACTTGGGTTAAAAATCCAGTCTTTTTGCCATATGAACCACAAAATTATTGTCGCCCAGTCGCCCAGCGTTCCACTTTGATTCTGCTTATCGACTTACAACTGACGTTATGGTGGTTCTAATTCTCTTGAGGGTAAGATCTGCTATAACTTTAACACTATGATTACGATATAGAATCAAGATAACCCAAAAGAAGTTGAAACATTTCCCCAGATCCAGGGAACTAAGTTAGGTTTCGATATGAATGCATAAGTCCACTGAGAGGTAAACAATATTCAGATGAATGAAACCCAAATATTTCTGCATCGCCTCATTGCAACCAGCCGTTGTATGAAATAAAGACGTAAACCAAATTACATAATAAAATACTTATTATCTGTTGTCGATTTCCTGCTTTAAAAACGAAATAAACAGTTCTCAAAACAATCTCAACCTTTCTCATTAAGAATACCGTTACGCGGCAAAACATCACAAATTCTCACGAGCACAAAATGAAACGTAAAAATTTGCATCATCTTTCGGAACATGATAAAAACATTAATAAAAACTCAAGATAACAAGTATTATATGTTTTCGATATATTCAGCAAAGCATTAGGGAAAGCCAAAATAACATCTTTGTCAGAAAAGTCGCGGAACTTGAGTATGTTAATTGAGAAGATAACCGAAATTAGATGTCTTCATTTTACGAATCTATGCCAATGAATCAGGTTTTGACCCTCTGGTTTAAGAATGTTAATTCATAGCTGACATCATTTAATTATATTAATTCTATAACTAAATTATTAATGCGGAAGTGTTTGTTTGTATGACCTTGTTTCACGTTATACCGGAATAACAGATCGCCATGATATTTTTCCCTGTGGCATATAACCTTAAGTTCTATAACAGTAATTTAAGAGTCCAGGGTGCTGGTTTAATCCGCATATCTGCAGCCCCAATCGCAAGCATCAACCAAACTTAGTAAAAGTGGCAGTAGCTGGGACTAAATATTTATCACCTTTACCGTTACAATAGTTCTTTGTAGGTAGAACCCATTATTCATTTTAGCTTTTAGAAACAGGTTAGGTATATATGAAGAGCTACCTTCTCTTGTCACTTTTCTACATTTAGAATAGAGAATAGAATAGAATAGAAATAATTTATCCAACGCACACACACATATTTAAAACAAATGTCAACTAAAACAACACATTAAACATAGCGTTGAAAAGGGCCCCTACTCAGCATTGTGCCGCAGCAAGCCGCGGTGCTGGCTTTCAGAGGGCCCCTGGGGCCCTAGCCAAGATGCATTACGCTAACTGGCGTTTCTATTCGTTTCGTTTTTAAACCAATCGCGTCACTGGTAGATCACGTGACTCTTCTTATCGACTTGAGTGCTCGTGCACATTTGATCGACCTTATTTATAAGCAAATAAGGGTTGCACAGAGCGGGTATCACGTCATCTACCAGTGACGCGATTGGTTTAAAAACTAAGGTCTCTGACTCTTCATTTTGTACTCTGTCCTCGACAACAACCCGCTCTATGGAATTATTGATTTGCGTAAGAGGTGCTTCTTACCGATATAGTTTAAAAAATCGATTAGAGCAGCTCGGATTGTAAATCATAATGCGCCGGCGCAGTTTCTGAACGGACCAGCCAACCTTGCCGGCCCACCGGGCCGCGCCGGACCGCGACCGTCACGCCGTTACTATTCCGGACCGTGAAATTATTTTAGGGTTCCCTTATTAACGGAAATCTCTTTACATCATCGTGTACTTCCGTAAATTTTGGGTAAAAAGGTCGGTTGGATTATTTATGCCTAATGGCCAGACATAGGAGCCGTTTGGCCGAAATATTTTTGGTCAAAAGTATCATTTCCAGTAGGCGTGGGCAGAGACCACTTCATTCCACTTGCTACGATCCAGAAAAACTTCCCTTGCTTCCTCCACACTCATAAGTCTCTTCATACACGTGCGTCGAGTAAGGGTACTCCTGACCTGGCCTTTTCTTAATACGTCCCCCGGTCTGATCCAAAATTCCAAAATACTCATTTCCCGAAAAGCTATTTATAATTATAACATTTTTATTTTCAATCAGGAATACCAAAACCTCTTGTTACGTCTATTAGGTTAGGATAGACTTATGACTACATAAAAAAAACAAACTAACTGCGAAGGGATACAACTTTTTGGCAAATACAAATTTGGGAAATGATGCATTCCGGCAAAAGTATTTTGCCTAAACGGAATAGACCCCAAACATGGTGACACCCACTTTTACTATTGTCATTATAGTTACCTACGTTTTGCAAATAAATAAACTGATTGATTGGACTTTTTAGGTTCGAAGAGGCCATAATTCTCTCCTACGGAGAAAAGGCGCAAGTTCTATTAATTCATAGATTAACCTTTACCTTTGAGAGTATTATACAGGGTGTCCAATAATTGACACGTAACCCTGACACCGGAGATTGCCCACCCCTAGACCTACCAAACCAGCCCAACATGCCCTCTGTAAAAGTTGCATGGTTTTCGAGATATTGCCAATAATGATAATTAGTTTCGTGTGAAAATTATTACCAAAACAAAAAATACATAGAAAAAAAATTTGGCTGGTTTGGTAGGTCTAGGGGTGGGCTATCTCCGGTGTCAGGGTTACGTGTCAATTATGGGACACCCTGTATAATACTCTTAAAGGTAAAGGTTAAGGTTGGAT
This sequence comes from Acleris cristana, assembly GCA_948252455.1. NCBI lineage: Eukaryota > Metazoa > Arthropoda > Insecta > Lepidoptera > Tortricidae > Acleris > Acleris cristana. The sequence goes on along the minus strand of OX411786.1, from coordinate 15,531,547 downwards.
ATGCAATACAATTCATACAGTAGATGCACCTTTGGTTTCGGCAGACTATAAACGCTTGTGTTTGAAAACTTTGAAAGCGGTTGAAGCTTCTTAAAGAAATAGAAATGGAAAGTCGATAGTGTATGTTTTTACTAGAGAGAGAGAGAGAGATGATGATATATTATGCTACTATCTTTTGGACAAAAAATACTTGTCGTCTAACCAGAAAACAGATTGGCAAAAATAATCTTGGCCTGTTTATATAACTGCTGTTTTGTGACCCATCTTTGGCGATATTTCCGTGCAGTGTCGTTAAAAGAATACTATTTGATTATTATTGTTTTGTTTCAGGTAAGTTTCCTTATGCCAGTAAACGAGTGGTCCATTAGCATGGTAAAGTAACCACGTACGAAAATGTATGCCTATTGAACATAATAGTATATATACATATAAGGGTTTTATAAGTTGAACCGTTAAGTTTACACCCGCGTATCTGTGTTGCGTTATCTTAACACCGGAACATAATAATGCGAACACTGCTGCTTGGCAGTAGGAGATAAGATGGTGGTAGCGATTCGGCCGGCCCCTGTACAAGGTTCACCCACCACTGCTACTGCTTGTTTCGTTGACATGTTCAGTTACTTAAAAAAACAAAAAATAATTTAACAACCAATATGTCCAATATAATATACCTATAATTACTCCTTGGATATACTAAATAACTAAAATGCTGATCACTACCCATCGATGTTACTAATGATAAGTAATATTTAATTTAAGTAATTGGTAGGCATACTTTTTTGGGATTTTATAATTCAAGTAAACATCAATTTTAATATATCAATAGCTTTATTCAACAGTATAAACATAAGTAGATACATATTTAATATAATACAATTAAAAGTTAAAACTAAACTTATTTAAATTAAAATAAAAACTAAGCTACTCAAATATTAAAGACGTAAATAATAATCACCAATTTTAATAAATTAAATTTCATTATTAACGTGTTTCTTACACAAAAACTTCTTTTAATGCTATCCAATCGATTTCCATACAAAGTAATTTATTTATTTATTTATTATTTATATCATACGTTATCTCACTTATCTCAAAGTCATAACATAACTGTCATAAGAAGGTACAATTTATCGATGAATTAATATCGTTCGGAAGTCCCTAGGACAATTTTATTCGAGCCACAAAAACTTCTCTCAGATCTTCAGGCAGATAATTGATATATTTCTATTTACGTAAAAACATGAACAATTAATCAGAAATGTCTCAAATTATTATTAATTTGCATTTCGATGTTAGATTAAAAATCATTAACAGCAAATGAGTTCATACGATGCGAGTGATTGATGGGGCTATAGATGAATGCGTGTGCGCATTGTCATACGGTAAATCTATTAAGCAGTAGTCAGGAATAAAATTAAGTGGTTAAAATCAGCAAATATTTTTTTCAGACTGCGCGAAACCAAAAGAAGGGAAACGAGTTTAATAATCTAATAATATTGAAATATGTATGTATGTGATCTTTTTTTTAATTCTCTCAATTTCCTGTACTAAAGGACTGACGAGTATGAGTCTCATAGGCTTATAAAAAATAGGATAGTGCATCATACAGTTTTATTTATAAACTTTTTTATTTACGTATTTTATGTAAAAACATTCCATTTTTGCTTATTAAGAAAATGTTTCATTTGAAATTCAAGTGCTTTAAACTGGTTTAAACTACGGTAATCGTATATTTCAAAGATATCTCTGTCATATCATTAAAATGTGCAAATATTAATCTGTCTGAAGTAACTACTAATTAAGAAAATGTCGTAGTTGCCTTTAAGTGTAATAACCAGAATCTTTCGCAATTACCGTACATTAAACATATCTTTGACGTATCATGTTTATATAATATGAACAGGAGTTTCTTAAGTGGCCACCGGTTTTCTGATCGCTGATTCTGAAAAGCTGCTACAAGATTCATTTCAAGATAAAACAGACTTTTTTTCTTAAAAAAATGCATTAAATTTTAATGAATTAGTTTTCTATTATCATATAACTGCATTTGCAAAATAAAAAGAGATACGGAAAAGGGCCTATTAGTAAGATGCTATTAGCAATTACTAAGTTAATGCAAGTTACGTATCTGACGTATCGTGTTTTCAATCGACGACGTACTTCCCACTCCCACTATTCAATTTTACGAACACGACGCAACCGCGCGACGTCGATATTCGTGGCAGGGCGAGCCGTCATTTGGTGTCTTTGGTGACCAAAATGGTTATAGAAAAAGACTTGACGTGACGTTTGCAACAATGGACCCACACTTACGTCCAAAAGCACGCGGTTGTCTCGAAGCAATTTCATTTAAAATCAATTTACTTCCGTAATTAGAAGTAATAATTGAAAGTTGGCCCGGTCCAGTTATTAGCCGCTGATTGGTTTAGTGGAAAGGTTTTTTATTAAATATTTAGGTTTTTTACCCGCAGTCTGCGGAGTATCTGGAAAAAGGAAGGAAAAGGAAGGATTTAAATAATAATGCCTTACTACTCTTGACTTTTAAAAAATCTAAAAGATTCTGAAATAAAAATCTTCAGCTTACTGTAGATATACCTACTGTTTAACCTGTCGCCAAAAAACAGTGTTCGCATTGTTGTGTCCGTGCGAGGGTAAAACGACCGCTGAAGTCTAGCCTTGATGTCATCGTAATATTGCAATCTTGAGATTTTAAATGTGTGTAAACTTCAAAGTCAACTTGTTTGTCACACTAACTATGACCCTTTACGTGACATGTAACTTGGTAATACGTTATTAAAGTATTCTTATTAGAATGCCATTGCATTGAAAAGTGAAATAATTCAGGTGGAAGTTACTTTGGAATACCTGATCATGGCGGAGGTCGTTGGGGACTTTCGGGAGGAGCTATGTCCTGCAATGGTCGTGTTAATTTAATATAAATTATTAAAAAAAACACTATACACTTACTACCGTGATAAAAAGAAACGAAACAATTATTGTTAGGTCGTTAAAAACAAAAGTCAATCAAAATTCAGACAGTTTAAAACTCAGTCATTTATTTTTTTGAACGGGATGTACGTTTTTGTTTGGTGCTTTAGTTTCTAGATATCGTTTAGTGATAACGTCAATAAAGTAATAGAATTAGAGTTCTTAGCTGAGCTTACTTCCGCCATAATCTTTGGATTATAAACATTATGGTTGATCCGTCCCATATGTCACGCAACTTGACATATCACTTAAAATAAAATCGGACCCGAAAATGACTTAGTTGGTTTAACTGACATCTGTAACAATACTGACGGCCAATTAAAAGTTATGCCGTTATAAGAAATCTATTGACGACTAATGGTGCGTTCCTATGTCCAATTCAATTAAATTTTTGGCATATTATGGCCCCATCGATCGGTGCGATGATTCCGCCAATGTCGAGGTTAGATAACACACTGCCAGTTGACCCTTGGTCTTGTACGGTACCTACCTACCCAAGTAACATTCCGGGTTCTATATAAGATGTCTAGTCGTTCACATGTACTCCACAAGCTGTCAGCAAGCTGCAAGTCAGCTGTATAAGAGCTGTATAGCTTGCTATAATGCTCTTATAGAACCAGTTTGGGCACAAATTAGACAGCCTTAAGTTCACTATGGCTGTACATTAGCAGTATAATAGCATTATAATAGCAGTTTAAGTAGTAACATCGGACTTAAGGCTGACTTACGGCACTATATGGGACGCAGTGTGAACCATGCAACATCCATGAGTGTAATAAAGAGTAACAAGTGGCTAAATACACAGCCTTCACAGTTATAAAATCCGACAAAAGTACTCTAGTGCAACCTAAAGTTCACGTGTGCCCTAAATTATTTCCTTATTTTATTATTGTCATGGTTATTATATTATAGAGTGCTATAAGGTTATCAAGAAAGACAATTTACAACTCCGGCGGATATCATTTGGATATAAATTTATGATATAACACGCGGGAAGTTACCTGTTTTAAATACTTAATCATGTTAATGCCATGGGAATGCAACTTTATCGTGAAATGTATACATATTTACAGCTAAAATATTCACGCGCCTCTGTAAAAACGCGATATTCATTTTAAAATATTTAAAACTGGTTGAGAGGAAATCTAAAATTTTCCGTTTTTGATATTATATTGGCATTATAATTATACCACGGTAATTAATTATAACATGAAACCAAAACTCAAACGGTCTCTCTGCTTATTTTGTGATAAATCTGCATGATAATTTTGGAGATTATTTGGTAAATATTTTAGGTTACGAGAACAAAATGGTGGAAAAGAAATACGGCTATGTGAACTGTTATAACTCCAATTTAATGCCGTGAAGCGTATATAGGTTCACATGTGTTCTGTTAGAATGCTAAGTGTAATAGAATATCACATGCACATTCATGTTCAGCTTACAGCAAATAAGAGTAGAACTTGTGGACAAATAAACTGCTATTGATGTTAATGGACAACACATATAGTCCATTTAACAGCCTACAGTGCACATGTGAACCATTTAAACACTTCTGTACAGTAGTAAAAAAAGGTTATTTTAATGATCACAAACAAGTCCTACTACAGCTACTAGCTGTATAACAGTCTAAAACAAGTATACATACAGCCTTTGGCTTTATAAATGACCACGTGTGTTCTATTAAATGCTAGCTCTATAACATCGTACAAGTAGGCCGTTAAACAGCGGTTGCCGTATCTCTACCCTCCTATAATGCTCTTTGTTAGACGGCTGACTAAAGGATAGTTGTTAGAGTATTATAACACCAACAATCGTATAAAAGTATAACTCTACACTCATATAAGTCCCTTATACAGGTATAGGCGTTATTAATCGCAATAATGCAGCTTATACATCACGAGTGAACTGTAATAATGCTTCAAGTACACCTGGGAACTAAATGTGTACTCTTAAATGGAGTAAAATGTTACTTGGGTAGGTTCCTATATTCAAAACCGTGGATAGAGTTGTGACGTCTCGTTAAAATTTGACACATTTTGTACGTATCAAATGTCACATTTTAATGAGACGTCACAACTCTATCCACCGTTTTGAATATAGAAACGCACCAAAAAGCGTCCTATTAGTGGCCAATATAGTTAATGTGTAAGCAATGGCCATAAGCTGTATCTATACGTGTGTATGTAAGTCCCCACATTGGCACGAGAGTTGTTTCGGTCTTCTTCTGACTACCTGAAAGTAGTCAATCACCAAACTGACGAATCTGGAACCCAATGCAGATTTTAGCTATTCCATGAACGTCACAAATTAATTTCTTCATCAGAACTGGTGATGACGTCAGTCAACATTGGCCTGGCTCGCTACACTACGGCAGCTGAATGGTGCCCTATTTGATACTTTTCCTTTATTTGAACTTTGATTGGTTTTTAGTTGGTGTCAAATTTGAGCAAGTAAGTTTATTTCTATTTATCTTAACTGTTGACCGAAGATAAAAACGTACCTACCTATATAGTTCCATAAAAGACATTTTTTAATCTGGAAAACATTTCTCTCTAGCTTTAAATGAACTGCATTAAAACTCCAACCATTAAAAAAAAACACTTGCTATTTAACTTCACGTTTGAATTTAAATGTTAAAAGAGTTTTAAAGTAGCTTAACGGGGTCCGTAACATCGTAAAGACCTGGTTAATTTCACGCGATTTTAAATCCATGTCAGACTTAGCTGGTAATGCCGCAGAAAACTGACAGACGGACAGACGATGACAGCTCGACGGATTATGTATCTTGAAGACATCTTTGTAAGCGAAATTTTATTTTTTCTTCTAATTTCAGCTTTTGCTGTCTACGTAGAAATTATCTGCATTTCTTGAGGAACTATTCAATTGAGCGATTTCCCTTTATTCTTTTAGAAACTTCATTAAAGATTATATACATCGCAAGTTTACTTAGTTATTACTCCGTTTATACCGGTAGCAGAGCGTTACTTACTATAAACTCAAATACTATTTTAGTAACTACTTGAAGCGTGTCGTCCAAGACTTTAGTGGGTACCTAACTTAGTAATTTCAACAAAACTATGCGTTAACAGTAATCTAGCATTCCACTGTCACCAAGAAGGCGTTTGGTCCTAAATGCCGAGAACTCAAAATGGAGTAAATTTTATACTTAAATCAAGAAACTGAGCCTTGAACGTTTCAATTCCTGAATTCTTAGACTTCCATCCGATACTAAAAGGACGCATTTACATAATGACTAAGTGAAATTCAAACCTATGAAGTTGGAGGTAATGTCGCGAATGTATTGGACGTTGAATGACAGATGCGTCTTATTTTCTGATTAGCGCGACTTAGCTTCCCACGCTTGCGTGCAGTCGATCTGCGATACACGCCCACTAGCGCCATCTCGTGGGCGCCGACGGAATTTGTGATTTAAACGTGCAGGGTGTTATTAGAACGGATACTTGTTTCTTATTTATTTACTCGCTACCTTTATCATATTAATTATATGTTTACGTATAATTTTATGCGTACGTGCGTGTGCGCATGTCGGGAGCGGACTCAAGGTGCTTTCACGCAGGCGACACTCGTTAGTTACTGCTACTACTTTGGATATATGTTTGCCAAAAATCAAAAATCGAATTAATACTTTGTCTCGTACGTACGTTTTTTGGAAATCGACCTTTATGTTTCCGTGTACCTTCGGCATACCACCATCCCACGAAACGCTTAACAAATCCCAGCAAACCAGGTTTCAAGTGATCGAGTCACTCGGCCCCATTTAACCAATAGCTTACTGAGAATTTTGACGACAACTGACTTCACTCGCTTCTGGGCTATGTCTGCGTGAGAGGAAATTTGCAAGTTGCTCCACTAAAACCACAATACCTATATCGAAAATTTCAAGATCGATTGCAAATACAAAGTGTGTTATGATCCTCTAAACTAAATCTCTTAAATAACATTTAATTTTGAATATAGTAGCACTCTTCGAAAATAATACTCCATTTGAACTCAAATAATATGTAAAATGGATACCTTTGTTTCGGCGAAATATGTTTGCGAATTGTATCGTTCCCAACCGTTTCATTTGTCAGCCCGCTTTGTTTTCTGTAACAGTAAGTATTTCAGGATTTTATAAAAACTAACCTAACCTAACCTAAAGGGTTCTAAAAGAAGAAGAAGAAGAAATCCATCCGATGGCACTGAAATTAATCCTGAAATATTTACAGTTGCAATGAAAAAAATTGGATTGGAAAATGAAAGAGTCAGGAAACGATACATTTGGTAAACATTTTTTTTCTAAACGGCTCCGATGTAAAATGCCTCGACCTGAAAATCGCAATATCACTCGATCCAAAAATGTCAAACCAAAAACCAGAACTTAGAAAATGGCAACCATTTGAAGATTGACACAACCCCGTCAGCGCATCTCTAATATCTGGGTCATCCGACGTACAGTCAACAGCATAAATAAGTGATCATTTATGTACCTTGTCACTTTAACGTCGTGTTTGAAATGTTATACAAAATTGTGAAACGATTGAAAGCGACAAGGTACATTAATGATCTCTTATTTATGCTGGTGACTGTACCCCCAAAGCGAGCTAGTTTAAGTCTGCGTTTGATCTGCCCACGTCTAATGGTTCTCCCACGACTACCAGAGCATTTATTTTTACTTTTACAGTTTTGAGATTGCCTCAGGTTTCGGGTTCCACTTACCAAGAGGCAGCCTGTTTACTCGTTTGCTTTGTCAAATGCCATAAAAAATGCCTGTGAATAGACGTAATAGATAATTATTTACCCAGATATTTGGACAGTGATATCCGCCATGTTTGCCGAAGCCCGAGTGGACAGCTTTACTGCTGTGTTACGAAAAAAGATGGCTTCGCTATTGACCAGAATACGTGGCAGCCCAAACAGTCTCCTGAGGACGATAGCCGTTAGGAATGAGTGCTCAATGATGCAACACTTAATTAAGAACACATTGTCGCTGGTTAAATATATATACTAACTTATTCATAAGAAAAATACTAACAAAATGTGGATCTAGTTGTCTGAATAAATAAATTATTATTATTAATTATTATTATAGGCGTCATACAGCAGCCACAGAAGGCAAATATAACTTAACCAACTTGCACAATTTCTAGTGTAATCGCAGGACCTTTTGGCTCGGTGGTTAAATAGTTGCCCGCCGACCCCGAGGTCGCGGCAGCCTCCGCCGCCCGACGTATGAGCGCGTCAGAGGAGGGTGTCTACAACTTAGTAAATGTCCTCGCTATCTGAGGTACCGGTGCGGGCAAAGCTTCTCAAAGATTCCTTACAAATTCCTCTTGATTCGCGTAAAGGTAGCTATAAAGGTAGTAAGATAGGTCGGTATTAACAGCTTTGGCTTCGCTAATTGGTTCTCACTTCGAGTATGCCCTTCTACCATGGGATCCCTTTGAAACGCATAAACTTTTTACGCATAATTTTTTTTCGCTTAATCACCCTTTTGGCTGACATTTCAATATTTAATAAACGTCTATTGTGTAGGTTAGGTAGGTTAGGTTAAGTTAGATTTTTAAAATAATTAAAATAAAACGTTTTCTATTGTAAAAACCGTTTTAGGTCAAACGATTTTATGCGTAAAGATACGTTATGCGTAAAAAAATATGCGGTCTAATAGAGATCGCTTCTACATGCTTGTAACCTTTGTAATTTTGTATAAATGTTTTTTTAATGCATTTTAATAGCAGCGCATTCGTTGCTTTATAATTAAAAGGACTTGTGTTGTGAAGGAAGACAAGTGATAAAAAACCTCATAATTGAAAAAATTACAACATCTTTAACTATGTTTAGGCAATATGAGATAAGACAGATGATGCCTCTACGTGTAATTTATTCTTTGTAGTTATGAAGCACCTTATTATTCATTAATTTTCCTTGACATTTATCCTGATCCACAGAGTGTCTTGTCAGTATGTTTTCACATTTTATTGATGTAAACATCTTTTTCCGAATAGATAAGCATGAAAACCAGAGCTTTCCACTTAAAATTAAATTATAAAGACCAACAACTTAAGACGAAGACGCGGCGGCAGACTTCGCCGGCGTTCGTGGGATGAGATGGATTCTATTTTCTTGAAAACTGAGGGGCTAGACAAGATGCATTACGCTAACCAGCGTTTCTATTCGTTTCGTTTGTAAACCAATCGCGTCACTGGTAGATCACGTGACTTTTCGTATCACGTCATCTACAAGTGACGCGATTGGTTTAAAAACGTAACGAATAGAAACGCTAGCTAGCGTAATGCGCCTTGTCTAGCCCCTCTGGCCAGAGACTGCTCAGAATAGAGAAACCTGGAAGAAGTAGGGGGAGGCTTTTTCCCAGCAGTGGGAAAAAACAGGCTAGAAAAAAAAAGAATACTGACAGTTTAGGTACCACTGCCGCTAAAGCACGCCATGCACTGTCCGATGCTCGATACCGACGACTAATGCGACGCGACACGGCCGTGTAATGTATGGCCGTTTTAGATGAAGCGATATGCGGAGCACAGAACTAATCAGCTTCTTCACTTCAAAAAACAAACAAATTATTTTCTTAAAAGGCAGTAATGTATATACAATTGCTACGTGGACCCTGCATCCACCCAGGCGATTGAGCTATGGCTTTTAAGGTGCTTTTCCACCGGCGAGGCAAGGCTAGACGAGAATATTATTTGTATTGAAACTTTTCAATTCACTCCTCGTGCAACCTTTGCTGAAAGTTAATTTATTTAACAATTTAAAATTCGCGCGCCGCCTCGTGATACCTCACTTTACCGGTGTGAAAGCACCTTTTAGACCCAGGCTATCCCAAAATATATAGGAAACAAAACTTGCCCTAAGAAGGGGTGAATTAGTAGGTCACCCCGAAAGGAAAGGTGTCTTTGCGGTTTTTAAGCGCAGTGCAGCTTCTGTAAAACTATTCTGTGCTCTCGGGATATAGTAATTGCTTCCCTCCATTAGTATCGAGACCGAATTTGAGGGTACTTCTGCGTTGTCCATTAGCTTGATAGGACCTTTAGTGGTTCCTAGGTGTGATTTGAATCGTACTGGCTTGTCTAGACCAATTAATAAAAATATCTTTATATCAGAATCTATGTGATGAACGGCAGTTAACGTAGCGTGATTTTTAACCAGTACCTATGGGACACCGAGTGTTGCTCGAGTTTATACTGAGTTATCCCGAAAATTACCGACCGACAGATCTATTTCTTGGAGCAGAAGACACCATTTTGTCAAAATAATTGGAGCCGTTGTCGAGAACGCTAAATATTACAAAAGTATGATAGGCCGATGGAATATGTCACTGCGTGTTGGATGGAATATGTCACTGCCCACTATAATAATATTTAATCGTCGATCGTTATCAAAAAAAATATATAACAAGGATTACTTTAGAGTGGTATATGAAAGACATTGTTGACAAACTGCGGTCTCTTTAAAGGATGAAATTGCTAATAACTGTGTATTTTTATTCGTCGCCGTTACTTCAACTGAAACTGCTCCGCTGAGATCAAAGCCCTAATTTAAATAACCAAAACAAAATTAAACAAAGTGCCTATTTACAAAAAAACTCGCAAATAAACAGTCTTGATCCTTTAGCGGATCATTAAAAATGCTATATAAGATCTCGACGCAACATTAATATAAATATAACCAAAAAACAACTGAACGCGTCATTCCCTGCGCAAGAGTCGATATCAGCATATGCGAAGCGCTTAATAGGTACGAAACTTCGGAAGCTCTTTTTCACTCTACAGTTTTTACGTGATAAGAGAAAGGGACAGGGGTATTTTACCTTCGAATTTTGATCTAAAGACCCGCTTTTGCAAAAGTCCGAACATAAAATGACATTATCGTGTATGGAGATGTTTATGACGTTATTAAATTGAAGCCTTATTAACAGGGTGATAAAGTTGGAAGTGGGTTAACAAGCGGTAATGAGGAGATTTTGGCGATATGGCTTTGAATGTGGTTTTTTTAAGGTTAAGGGTTCCTTGATTGCTGTTTGCATAAATAAAAGTAAGTGAGTAAGATGTCTTGCAAAAAGGATAAATAAGTACCTACTGTATAAAAAAGGTTAAAAGAAGATTTTTTTAAATATTTGAAGACGATTTTTTCTTTTTTTAAACATTTATTTTATATTAATGTAAGTCACAGTTCGATCATAATTTTTTAAGCCTATGTATAAAATATATAGTTTTTTTTTAAAGGAAATGCCGTAGTTTCAGTGTTAAATAGGTAAATTACGTAAAAATATGACTATTGTGTAGTTAGGAAAACTATAGTTACTTATGCCAAACAACCCATCGAAAATTAAATTTATTTATTCTGCCAGTTGCAACGGGAAATGCGCAGGAGTTTGTTATATTGGCAAATAATAAGGAAAGTGCGTCGGAAAGAGAAACGCGATGGTTTCCGGTGGTGGAGCATGCGGGTAATAACGCGGCGAGGTAAAATGACCACGTACAGTCGTCCGCGTATGTGGATATTTGCGTGAATATGTATTTACAGTCGAGGAATTTGATTGTTTAGCAGTTTGACGCAATACGTCAATTAGCCGGGTTATACATTTTTCACGTGTCATTAGTCGTGTCACGCCGGGAAATGTATAACACGGCTATATTTGGCATATTATGTCAAACTGCTATAAACAATCAATTTCTTTTTCTATACTTGTAGTGAATCAAAAGCAAACTGCTCCCAAATTAAGCAAAGCAGCAATGTTTTTAATATCTTTTCGCTTTCAAATTGGTGCGCTTACAGCGTGTCTTTCGACATTAGTATATTTTTTTTACTACTTAACTAGTCTAAAGAAATAGTATTTTTCACAATCGTGTTATAATAGAGAGCTTTTTAGTCGAGTACCGTGTTTAGGCCACGAAGCTTGCTGAGTGGCCTGAGTAAGGTACGAGATTAAAAAGCTTGATTATGACACTATTGTGAACAATACTTTTTGTACGAGTTCATTAAAATTAATAATTTAAGTCCTAAATACGAGTATAATTATAAGAAAACGAAATATCGTAAGTACTCTCACACGACCGTCGTCCGTAATGTTGCGATACTGTGCTGTGATTGGCTAAAAACTAGCCAATCACAAAGCATATATTTTCATTTTTTTTATGCCCTGGATACAGCAGCAAGTTTAAGTAGATTTTTGACAGATGACGCGACGCTGCTACGTTCTGAAACGCCATAGATTGGCAATTTTGTATCGGATCGAGTCTCCTTAAACAAGGACACATATTATTGAAATACGAAGTTCTATTTTCAAATTTTTTTCGGTTGTCTAGAGCGTATCGAAAAAGTTATTTCGGTTGTTTCGGAAGTAACATAGACTATACAACGGTGAAAAGTGTAACGTTGCAGTATTCTCTATGAAATCTTAATATACAGATTATAATCGACGAGTACAAAAAGTAAATTTTGAATACTCTACTGCCCTTGCAGGATCAGAAAATGACTGAGAAAAGTTCAAATTTTAATTGAGAACGTACGAACAACCGCCGTTGGCTGGGTAGCATCAGAATTTGATAATCGAACGTTCAAATATAGCCTATGATATTCCATGGATCAAGAGGCATTCCACTTTGGTCCTTGGGTCGCAACGCATTTGCAGATTTAGGATTGCAGTCTTTAATTTACGTTGTCAACCAAACGTAAGACACTTTTATGTTTTGGTTTACAGCGTCACGTTGACATAGGTCGTCCATAGTAGCCTAATTGTATAAGAGCGTCGGTGGCCTAGTAGTTTTGGGGGTCGAATCGTGATCGTAAGGTACCGAGTTCGAACTCCCGCGGTCACCATGTACCAATGAGTTTTTCTAACTTAAGCGCATTACCCGACGCTCTTACGGTGAAGGAAAAACATCGTGAGGAAACCTGCACATTCGAACAGCTGATTATGTAAGAGGGTAATTGCACAAAAGATCCTAAAGAGTCGAAGTGTATCCGGAAGGGCCCATCTGTAAGATAAGATAAGATAAGATAAGCCTAATTGTAAATTTAATTATGTACATCCGAAAATACATTGTCTTTCTTCTCGAGAACTCGGGTAAAAGTAACAAGTAGCCTGCATGACATTTGGCGAACATTATTATGGCTGACTGTACCCTGCGTGTAATTTCGAGCGAACCTGCGCAAGCGCATACCCATTTGCATGCTAGTGATCTTCCATTAATGCACGGCAAATTAATACATGTACACTATGCCGTTTGAAAATGTACCCTATGTTTGTTATGTAAAAGGGCAAAATTCATGTGGCAAGTATGTTTTGTTTTTATTTTAAGGGACTGTATGTATTAGCAATAGGGTAGGAATTTATTTGACAGAGTAATTAAGTTGGTTTTGTTATGTTCGATGAGTTTCATTCTTTATTGTTTAATGATAATTTATCTATTTTTTATAATTATTTTTCAAAAAGGCATGCGGATACGTAGATGTGAAATTTTATAGAAATTAAAAAAGGTGTACGTTTTTAATTTCTGAAATTACATGCAGCGGGTCGATTTTTGAGAATGGAACACTCGAAAATTTCATTTAAAAATTAAAGTGAAACGGTAAAATTATAAGTTATAAAGTTCGGAGTTGGTTGTGTTTTGCCTTCCCAATTTCGAATACGATTTATTTGCTGCTTTCGAGCATTCATAGTCATAACATAACCCACAAAAAAAAACTAAATCAATAGGTATCAGAATTTATTATACATCCGTGAAAAATTATCTAATTGAAAATCGCATCAAAATCAGTTGCGCTGTGACGAGCTAGCAGATACACAGACAGACAGATAAACAAACGCGGAAAGCGACCTTGTTTTATACCATGTAAAGATATACAAAAAAAAATACAAATATATTTATTTACAGAAAAACACAGTTAATGCAGATTTTACAGGATAGCGATGACTCCCACACTAGGCGTAACTTATGTTTAATTAATTTTGGAGCATAAAGTCTCATTTCCGTACAGTATACCTACTCGTATTTAAACTATTCTAAATATTCTAAAATAGTCACCGTTTTCTTTGCAAAGGGGTTTATAGTTAATAATCATATTTTTTAAGGCTTATAGTTTTGCTTAAAGCTCGTATTTATCTTGCTGTCTTTGTTAACTTATCTTATCTTATTGTGTGGTTGCCGGGTTAGAATAGTGCCACTCCATGTCTTCCCGTGGATGTCGTAAGAGGCGACTAAGGGAATATAGACTGTTAGTACTGTTAGCCGATGGGCTTACAGCCTGTCGCTAATATATAATGGTAAACATCTTAGCCTGTCAGTGCAAACTGTTGTTTCAGAATTAGCAACAAGTTTTTAGAGTTGTTGGGGTAATTCTGTAGCTCTGCCTACCCCACTCTGGGAATGAAGGCGTGAAGGTATGTATGTATGTATATTTTTTCTTAAGTAAGTATTTAACCATGAGCTTTTGTACGTCATCACCCATTACGGAATCCCAAGTTAATTATAAAAAGTACAATAAGTACGAGATAATCAACTTGAGTTTATTGCGTCAATAAAACAAAATAAATAAAAGAATTGCGATGGAGTCATGGCGATGTGCTCCACAATGCGCTGCTGGGTAAATACCATTAGCCATTTAGTTTGCCGCAGAGTTTTATAGTGTGTTTGAAATTGAAATTATTTATAGGCAAAACATACACATGTGTACAGGTGCCCAGGTGTAACTTGTGTACTTGTCAGTAGAATTTAAATACATAAAGGTCTGCTCTGTCATAATTTGTCATGCAAAATCTTCAGTCATACTATTCATCACAATATTCATTTAAGTTATGAAATGGTCAAGTATACAACTAGGATTAAATTTTTCTAGAAAACAACATTGCTTTATATCCTTATACCATTACTTTCAACACTCCATTTATAATGAATGTCAAAATTATATCTACATAATCTACGTCTGTTGTTACTTTTGCATGCAAAACTGGATTTATTGTAGTAAAATGCTTAAAAGATAATTTGATTGTGTTAATCAAGTAAATAAACAGCTTAATATCAATAATATCAAATATCAAGGGAGGATCTCACACAAATTTACCTAGTCCCAAACTAAGCTCTAGGCTTGTACTTTGGGTACTAGACAACGATATAAATACTTATATAGAGAAATAAATACTTAAATACATAGAAAACATCCAAGACTCAGAAACAAATACTCGTGCTCATCACACAAATATCGGCCCTTACCGGGATTTGAACCCAGGACCGCTAGCTTCGTAGGCAGGGTCACTACCAACTAGGCTAGCGCTTCGTCAAAGCTTGTACAGACAATGTAGTTGTGAGATGTTTTTTTCTGTGCCATGTTTAAGTAGGTACTTTACTTGATCTTTTGGTGAGTGGTAAGTTTAATAGTTAAGGTAGATTAATGCACACATGTCACAGTGTTTGAGCACTTTTTGATGGCGTTTGTCATTTAATTTGTAAAACTTTACTCACATAAATGGAAACACAAGGCCTAAATCATTTACGAGTAGAGAGTAGAAATTACTTTTAAAAAAAACCACTTTATGTTATGTTAAGAAACCAAATTCAAAGAGTATCCGTGTTGTAGGCTTTCATTGCCCAACACTCAGGCCCTAAATGAAAGAAGTAGCATGATTGATAAAAAATGTTTACATTTAGTGCAATGTTGGATTATTTTCGTCAAAATTTAAACGTTGTTCGATTTATTAGTAAAATTAATGAAATGAAAAGTGACTATAGGTACATTTTTTGAATACCGATTATAATCTTTAGTTATTGCGCATAGTGTGGTGCCAAGTGAAGTAAACCTGCCCGTCGAAGCGGCAGCCATACTTGTTCAATTACCTACCTTTTTACAACTTTATACTCTTTGTGCTCTCATTAATGGACAACACGTTACCATTTTAATCTCTTTATTGCCTTTGATTGGGTTTCGCGGATCAATAAACGAAATAACAAACACATGAGTCATATAATTGACATTCGGAATGGCGCCGTCTCTTTCAAACAACGTGGTTTTGCTATTAGAGGGAAAGGCACGTGGTTAGATTAATTTTGGCAATTAGGTATTGTAAAAGCTAAGTACGATTAAGCCACAAATTGGCGTGTGGTGGATCGCATGCGCGGTTGTTTTAAAGAAACCCTATTTTTATCCTGTTTGTCATATCTTATCTTTTCATTGAGTAATTATTTTATAAAATAAATTATTTTTGGAGCATATAGGTACAGTCAACAGCATGAATAAGTTATCATTTCTGTACCTTTTCGCTTTCAATCGTTTCACAATTTTGTATAACATTTCAAACACGACGTTAAAGTGACAAGGTACACAAATGATCACTTATTTATGCTGTTGACTATACAGTCTACTACAATGCAATAAGGCGAAGATGCGAATACATCTCTTTTGTAGTCGACTGTATTCTACATACATACCTTCACGCCTGTAATCCCAGAGTGGGGTAGGCAGTGCTACAGAATTACCTACAACTTTAAAAACTTGTTGATAATTCAGTAACCATATTTTGCACAAATAGGCTAAGATGTTTTCCAGCGTATTAGTGACATGTTGCAAGCCCATCGGCTAACAGTACTAACAACCTATATTCCCTGAGTCGCCTCTTACGACATCCACGGGAAGACATGGAGTGGCTCTATTCTTACCCGGCAACCACACGGTAAGATAAGATAAGTTTACAGAGAGAGCAAGATAAGTCGAGCTTTTCCAACAAAATACGACGGCGTTGGATTTTTCATTACACCGGCCTATAGGTACCAATGATAAACACTGGCCTTGTCTTATAATGAGTTAGTCGCAGTAGTAATATTTATTTTTAAGAACATATTTCTATTTTATTTCCTGCAACGTAACACTCATAACGAGAAACCGTAGTTTTTGCTACTAACCAACAGCGGAAATAACGTTTTATTCTCTGTAATGTATTCAAATCCATCCAAACGAAAGGGCTACATCACTACTCATTTGAATACCTCACAATGTAGTAAGTAGGGCGTGCGACCGCGTAACGTTAGACGGACAGACGGACAGACGGACGAGGCGTGAAGCGTGAAAGTTACGGCTCGGGTTACGTTCGCGCCTGTTTGTTAGTAGATACGAGACAGATTACGTTCTTTGGTACGTTTAATTGTTTAGATAAAGGGACAATGAGTGTGGAAAGGAAACAAGTAAGTACTTTTGTTTTTTTTTATGACAAGGAGAAGAAAAACGAGCAGACAGGTCACCTGAAGCGCTAGACAAGATGCATTACGCTAACCAGCGTTTCTTTTCGTTTCGTTTTTAAACCAATCGCCTCGCTGGTAGCTCACGTGACTTTTCGTATCACGTCATCTACCAGTGATGAGACTGGTTTGAAAACGAAACGAATAGAAATGATAGTCAGCGTAATGCATCTTGGCAAGGGCCTCAGATGGTATGTGAAAACATTTGCAATCTCTAGACTGCAATCCTTAGACTGCAAATGCGCTGCCAACCCTGAGAACTAACAAGGAATGCCTCTATTCTGTTTTGGTTTTGTGTCTATGTTGTCTTATCCCCACGAAAATGGAAACACTGCTGTTTGGCGGTAGCTTAAAAAAGCATTTGATAAACTTGAAACGTAAGGACCATATTGTAAACATAAAAATATTAGCAATTAATAAAGTTTGGTCAGTTACTTAATCTACTTAAGGAACCAAAGTTGTGGTTTCTTTTCACTGTAAAAAAACACTGTAACGCAACCAGCAGCGCTATAATGGGATAAGTAACAGGAAAAATTACTACACATGATAAACATAGGCATATATGGGGGGGGAGCCGGGTGGGCCGTGCCCACCCCAGAATGGTCTGGTGCCCACCCCAGGGTGATTGATCACTTGTAAATAGGAAGCCGAATGAAGCCTAGCCCAATGTATCTCAACAAGGCGGGTGCCAGGCCCCCCCTGGAAAATATATCTAGATACGCCAATGATGATAAAAACAGTACTGTCTTTATAATAAGTTACCTGGAAGATCGAGCGTCGCTGTGTTGAAAAATAATTTTGTCGAAGATGACTACTTGGCAAATCGATTTTTCGCCCCCGTAAACCCCCGCATTGCAAATTTCATCGAAATAGAGCCTTCAAGAACATTCATACACACATACATAAACTCACGCCTTCATCCAAGAGTCGAGTAAGCAAAGCTACAGAATTAGGTACCAACAAATCTAAAAACTTGTTTTTAAGAACGTAATACATAGACAATAATGTAATCTATATATATAAAAGGCTAAACTGACTGACTGATGTATCAACGCACAGCCGAAACTACTGTACCTCGAAACTTGAAATTTGGTACAGGAGTTCCTTTCATGATGTAAGTGAGCACTAAGAAAGGATTTTCCGAAAATCGACCCCCCAACGGGACAAAATGGGGGGAGTAGCGGGAAACTAATTCTACGCGTACGAAGTCGCGGGCGTCCTCTAGTGTACCTATAAAGCCCAATATTGCTCGTTTAATAGGATAGGATTACATACATTTATTGCGCGTAGTTTGTAGTTTTTTTGTCAACACCGTCACCTACCCACCTACAATTGAAATTGAATAAGGTTTAAGTGAAGGTCAGCGTTGTACAATGAGTAAATACTTACTCGTACGCCTTGACTTTAAATCGGGAGCCAACATTCAACAGTGACGTAAAGTGAAGCCCCACTCATTCATACATAGTTTACGGACGCTGCTCGTTAAATCCAACAATGGCACAATGTTAAAAACGATTTTTAACCGCAATAATGCCACTATTCAAATAGTTATTTTCGTTATTTAGTTTCAATGTTGGATTTAAAGTGCAGCTATGTTCGTAAAGTAGGTAATTAAAATTAATAAATAAATGTCTGGGGACGATCTGACACAAATAGAGCGAGTCCCAACCTAAACTTTAAACTTGTACTATGGGTATAGGACCACGATATATTTACTTACAATTACTGCAACAATCGCACAGTTACTAACATTTTTTAGAGAAATAGATACTTATTTTAAATAATAGAAAACATTTATGACTCAGGAAAAAATACTACCGGGTATCGAACCCACTATTAGCTTTGTAGGAAGGGTCACTACACTACTCACTACCAACTAGGGCAGACTGCTTCGTCAAAGTTTGTATTAAAACACGGCTTTCCAAAAGATCAGGAGTTAAAGTTTTACGTCGTTCGTAAATCTGGGTACTTGTCTACGCTACATAGGTTATTGGCCCTACTCCTTGAAAGTTCGAAATCACATTAACTTTGTCTTTTTCTTTCTTTCAGAACCCCTTACCGACAGGGGGTATGTGTGCCCGTTTTCTTTCGCCTTTTAAAAAAAAAGGTCGATAAAGAGTACCGCCCACCAGGGGTTGAACTGGCAACACCAGCCGGTTTAGACGTCAAAATGGAGTGCCAGTTTTGATAAATTCTTTTTAAGTAGTTTTAATGTTTAAATTGTTAATTTTTTGGACTAAAACCCAAGATAAACACATAAATATTAAGTGTACATGGTATCACGACTATATGTGCTGTGAAGGAAGTATTATCACGAACGCAAAATTTGACAAGTAAATGGGTCAACGACTTCGTGATTTGAAAATGTCTTGAAAATTACACCGTCTGCTGTACTGATTTATCATCAACAAAACCAGGGGAGTATTCATTTTGTATAATTTCGTTATTACATTTACTACTGCATTAAATTTTAACGAATATACTGTAGTTGTAACAAAGTATTTTGATCAAATTATGTGACATTGACAGCACGAAAAGGTTTTAGTTTTTAAAATGTTTTGGTAAAAGCGTGGCTTATTTCAAGCTTTAGTTAATAGTATTGTAATAGTAAAATTATTGCAGTCATTAATATACCTACATTTGCATAAGAAATTAGTTTATTTTTGTGACATTGTCACTTTTAAGGCAATTAACATATAATTTAGGCTAACTATTGATAGTGTATCTTGTTTAACTGTTTTTGTGTTCTAGTACTATACTCTGTCACCATGATTTCAGCCACTACCACACTTTTTTTTTACCGATCATCTGTAGCTTCAAACCCTGACACTGGCAAAGTTGTCCATATGGACAGAAGTCATTCCGAGGAAAAAATGAAATTGAAGCCCACAACCCGTCGGGATGTCCTGGTGAACAATCTCCAGAATACTCAGTCTGAGCTTAAGACAGTCAACGAGCTCAATGCACGGCTGTTGCAGGAGCGCGACGAGAGTGAAGAGGAGGTCCTGCGCGTCATCAATAATAACAAAACCCTCAAGCCGGACTTAGAGTACGATGACATGCGGGAACAGCGGGACCGCCTGCAGGCCAACGTGGACCAGTTCCAGCAGTGCCGCGAGACGCACGAGGAGGCGCTTCGGCGCATCCGGGATCTAGAATAATTACTGGAGGCGCAGCAAGTGAAGCAGGAATATTAAGCAGTCCATACCTTTAGTATATATTACTCACCAAGTATTGTATCTATCTCCCTAATGCTGACTTCACGATGCCTGAATTCGGGTTGGCTCCACCTCCCGTCTCTCCCTTCATATCGACTGCAAACCCTACACTCCTATCCTATCTACTTGGCTCTCCGGTATCTCGGGCAGGTGCGCTGCTGCCTGCGGCGGGCGGAGATGGTTGGTGCAGCAAAGGCGACGAAGCTCGCCTACCCTAATCGGTTTAGTATTGGTGGCTGGTCGGTGCGGGTTAAGGTTCTCGTGCTCTGCCGGCTATACGCTACTCCTACCGGACCGAGTGGGGCGGGCGTGCTTTTCCCCGCTAGCCTAATCTAACATCTCCTCTCCGTCGCTGTCAGCGCGTACGGGTCCTTGCAGCAGAACTGCTGGCTGGAGATGTCACCAGAACAGAACAGAACAGAACAGATAAAGAGTACCGCCCACCAGTCTTTTATTCATACAGGTGTAAACAAATCTACTTTCTCAAATCAGATAATAACGTCAAGAATAATTAACCCATTTCACTTCAGCTTTTTTTTTTTCTTTTTTTTTCCAGAAAAATAATCGAGACACAAAATGGCGTACCAATATTAATCATAAAAGAAGCAGTACTTTTCAAAATTACACTCAAAAGTCACTTGAAAGACATATCGAACAAAACGCAATAATTTACTATGGACGGGTGATTTGTGGATCCTTTGTTATATGTTTGGGAAAATTCACGACAATTAAGAAGAATATTTGTACACCATTTTAAACCTGGGTTATTTAGATGAAAAAATAAAACAAAATGAATCAAATTGGTTGAGTATTGACGTTATTGTCTAATTTAAGAAGTAACTTTTGTTAGCACTACTTGTGTGAACGAAAGGTGGGTGGACGGTTATTTTTGCCGCTAAGTTTATTACGCCTCTTTGCCACTGACAATAAATTCTCAGTATGGATATATTTAACGCGATACCCGTTGAGGTTATGTTAGTGACTCCAACTGTACATGGGCGGCGTAAAAACAAAACCCTTTGATGTTCCCTCCAAGGCTGCCACAACGTTAAAAACGAGCACGTTATCTGGAATGCAAATTGACCAGCGAATAAATACAACTATTAATTACATGAATAATGCTCTGATAACGACGTCAATTTGCCGTTTTTGGATATGGGAATTAATTAAAATTGTGTTTTTTCGGAATGTTTAAATATATTCTGCCGTGTCGGTCAAAATATATGTATATGAACTACCTACCTAGTCCCTTAAGTTAGTTTGTGACAGAAACATAAGACTATTGAATATCGATATAATCTAGACAAATGGGTCTTCATATTTAGTTATTATGTGTCAAATATTAATAGGTAAGTACTTAATACTTGTAACGGGTCTATATCGGAATCCATAATATCATTTGTCCTAATCGTCATTTGTCCTAATTCATCGTTTGTCCTAAAAGCCATTTCCGCCTTTATTTTGTTGTTCACACAACTCTAACCTAACCTAACCGCAGGTATTTTTGGAAAGCTTAAAAAGATGTCTGAAAACCAGTTTAGGACAAACGATAAATTAGGACAAATGACGATTACGACAAACGCTATTATGGATCGCGAATGACACCCACTTGTAACATTAACGTATAACAGTCTATACCCTGTCTATTTAACAGAGTTAGCAAAGCGTTGTCTCTGTTGCACTTTTGTATGAAAATGAAAGGGACAAGAAACTGCCAGTGGGCGTCAACAATCGCACGTCGATGGCGGGCTCGGCTTACATGCCGCTTGTTGGAATATTCGTAATTATTTCTCGTGATTTTTGTTTGTAGTTAGAGGCACCTCAAATAATTAACTTATTGATAACATGACATTGTCATGTCATGTTTATTCATCTATAAATCCTAATTATGTCATTTAAATGGGAAACAGTCTAATAAACGAGCCAGGTAAAAAATTGTAACCAAAGATAAGCACTTGAAAGCGTCCGCACCGTACGAGCGACAGATGTTGACTAAACTTTGACAGGCATGTAAACCTACCTTGTGCCTGTGCATCGTCCTTATCGCTGACCAATTACGTGCATTCTCTGTTTTCTAGTACTAACTCTGTTAAATAGACAAGGTATAGGGCAATATTTTATAAATAAAAACAACATAGAAGAATTAGAAGATGCCGTTGACGTAACTTCACTTCCAACTCAGGCGCAACATGCTCAAAGTGACATCGTTGATGTAATCTGTGACATAATCATCTTCCTTAACACGAGTTTACTTATATTAGGGCTGCCTTACATCCGGTATTTTCCGCATCTGTCCTTTGAAAGGCGTCCAGGAGAATCCGGGTATTTCCGTCCGGGTTAAGTTTATTTATTAATTTAGCTTATCCCGTTAACGTTTGATTTAAAACATGGTACAAGATTTAATGGTAATGCAGCGACTTTTGTAACCGGACTAAATCCCCGTAAACCTTAGGTAATGCCCGAGATTTTGAACTTATTTGTCCGTCATCAGTTTCCGTCCGTCAAAGATGCCTCCGCTAGGTTTTCTTTTACAGTTAGTAGGTATATACTAACCTAAGCCTCAAATTGCTTCAACACAGCTCTTAATTTGGTCGTTTAAGTACAGTGTATGTCCTCTTAAATTCCTTATAAGCTAAAGCTTCCTTATAACCACGTTTTGTAAAATAGACTATATAACTAACGTGTTATAGTTAGTTTTCCAACAAGACCAACACGAGTACGCGAGTCCAAAGATACCTAACTTTATAGGACATACTTTGCAAATGTCTATTTATTAGATTAAGCTTTAAGTGGGTACTTAAAACCGTACATTCCGTTAATAAAAGATAAAATATATGATAACGGTACTAAAGTAGATTATAAGTGGCTATTACCATTCAATTTAGTTTAATATGTTGCTAGATGTTGAAATACATACATACAAGTCATATATCGTGAATGATGCCACGATGAACTGCAATGTCTGTGAGTGTTAAAGACAGTTGAAATGAAATTTATCATTTTAATCGTTCTTACTTTATCATGACTTCAACTTTAGTTTTACTGACCTAAGATGACGTGGAAAAGAATTATTTTCACGTCTTTAGAAACCAGTTTAATTTCAGGCAACAAACAAGGCCCATAAAAATAAATACCTCACAGACTAACATACATAACAACATAAAAAAGACTTGAAACTGTACTAATAACGAGGTGACAAAACAACTGAGTCGAGTTATAGTAAATTAATGTAATATATTACGCTTTTATGGTCAAGCAACTCCGCATTTAAGGCCCTGTGAACCTATTATATACTAAAACGGTCAATATCGTGCCAGACACCCATCCATCAAGTGTCATCGTCATCACGAAGGACTTGACACAGATCAGGTCTCGCCGGAAACGAACCCGCTTTCGCACTTTCACGACCCACAGGTGACATCCAACACGTCAGTCATTGTCACTTTCTTTAGCAACTAAATAGACGAAAACTCCAGACTTAATTGGGACCCACAAAATCTGATCTAATAATGGCCTGGTCAATTTTCATAAACGTAGCTAAGAACCACTTAAGTCCATTAAATTGTGCAAAAAAACACGTCTGAATTCAACTTGTGGAAGTATACTTAGATCTTCCTATTACAAAACTAACTTTTGATAACTTTTTCAGAGCTCAAATGCCAGCAACAAGAATCAACAAGTCATACCACTCGTCTTCATAAAAGACAATTTAAAATCTGATATACGTATAGTCTCATAGTGAAACTGGGTTCGTTGAAAAAGTTTCCAAATACGAGTAGCCACAAGACCTTTTGTCAGCAATCACTTCCTTTCAAAGATTAATACGAATCTAATTCGCGATAATATTATGTAAATGTCTTCCCACTCTTCTAATACATTTAATTCCCCACAGCGAATCGGAAAGGCTATAAATTAACCAAGGCCTATTCACAACCATTTACACCGTGTGGAAAATATATCGAATTAATTCCACATAATGTACCATTAATCATAGACCCCATTTGAAAATAAATTGATGTTTCGACAGGGTTCATTATCTTTAAATGAAGTGTTTTTGTTATTGAATGTGCCAATTTTGTCCTGTTACGTTTTAATGAATAGGGTTATGAAGCAAAACCTCTCTATGAAATAAAACATGTGATCACGATTAAGTCGTTCCTTGGTAGGGAATGCAAATAACCGGTTATAACCGGTTTTAACCGGTTATTTTCATACAAAAACGGTTAATAACCGCTAAAATTGCATTCCCTATTCCTTGGTGAAGATGTTTCATACACAAGTTTACAAACGGAACGAGTTAATTGTCTCTAAAATGTCTCAGAGTACGCGGTAAGTCATTAAGGGTTTTAAATATTTGATTACCTATAGTAAAATGTCTGGGAAAATCTTTGCATAATTTTTCAACACACACACAACACGACACCTTGGCAGATCGAGTTTTGGACGCAAATAAATCCCTATCTGGCTATTTTCATTAAAATAGTTACCTAGTACAATTTCTGAGAAACCCATGTTGGTACAATCGGCAAAATAATGGTATCCTGGTTTTGGCACAATTTCCTATGAAATAAATATTAAATAGGTAAAAACTTCCGAAATAACGGCAACCCCCACTTTCAGAGCAGATATGTCTTAAACGTCCCAACTAATTTTCATTTTAGCTCAGAAAGTAAGAACCATGTGTTTGTCTGTGGCATCGTACGGTCAGCCTTATAAGAAGCTGCACACTTTAGTGTTTTGTCACTTTAACGTCATGTTTGAACTGCTGCACTAATCTGTCAAAGGCGTTAAAGCGACAAGGTACAAAAGTGTGCAGCTTCTTATAAGGCTGACTGTACCTCCGAAACGAAAAGATCGATTCGATAGTGGGATACACAGATACACCATGTTAAACTTATATCACCCAGAGGGATAAAAAGAGTTTTACCTTGCCTTCAATTGACAGACGCGTCTTATTATTTTATGTCGTGCAAACAGATCATATCTAAGGGTCTCCGACCATATAGGCCGACTGTACAGCTTATCTTAGCGAACTATTTCTAGCCAATAAAACTAATATTGTAAATTCTGAGCCCCGTAGAGTGGTCGTAAAAGTTTTACGAGTCAACCTCTGGCCTTCGCGATCAACAGCTCTATCTCTCTCGCCATTAGCGACCAGTCGTAATATAGTACAGCGCACGTCATATGTAGATGACCAGTTCGCCACTTTAGTACCTTGTCACTCTCATCAGTTTCAAAATGAAAATGAAAATAGATAACTTTCAAAGAACGCCTTGTTGGCACTCACAGGTGTACGTATGCCTCAATTTATTCGCGCTTCCCAAGAGTAGAAGGCGTTCTTCAATAGAGAAGAAGCGCTGCACTGAAAATTAACAGAAGTCTTTTTTTAAGTTTATACAAATTGCAATGACTTAACTTAAGCTTACATCCGAAAAAAGAAATATTATTTAAAAAGTGCGTTCGTACGTATTACGTTCACATAGAATTGGAGATTTAAGTGTCACAGGGAAGGGATGTTAATATTAGCTATGGCTTTCAAGGGACAGCTCGTTGACATGTGCATTCTTCCGATCCTTGACAAACATTCAGATTTCCGCCCTTAAGGTTTGCCAGAGAGCCATATAGCGCAGTATTCTGAGCCTCACCCCAGCTCACCAAGATCATCATCAGAAGTACAATACTACGCTCTAAAACCCAAATTAATGACGTAGCTCAAACAGCCGCTAGACTCAAGTGGGACTGGGCCGGACATATTTGTTTCATGCCGGATAACAATTGGGCAAAAACCATCACAAACTGGATCCCACACGAAAGAATTCGGCGTCGCGGCAGACCTAGGCGCAAATGGCGAGATCAACTTAACACTTTCAGAAGGGACTGGAAGGAGGCTGCACAAGACAGGAAGGACGAGAGGGAGGCCTTTGCTCGGCAGTGGGACAATTTAGGATAAAAAAAATATCAGTGATGCCTTTTGATAAATGCATCTAAATGTGAAAATAATCATATTGAAGGGGCGTTCAGACGAACTCTGCATCTAATTAAAATATTTAATTCTCATTATATAAAACAACACTTGCTCTAACGAAGCCACCAAAAAATAATGTTAATAAAGTGTCAAATATGTCATACTAATGGCTCCTTCGAATAATATAATACATTATTCAACATATTAGAATACCAATTTATGTTTGCAATTTAGATAGGTAAGCTAACAAAGAATTCATATGAGAAGTGGTTTTTTCCAACTGTGTTAATATGTTGGGTAAATATTATACAATCATAATTATAGCGATGTGTAAAAATTAGACATTGATATGTACAGAATGCGTTATTGTTATGTAGATGACATTATGAAATTAATAGTTTAGATTGGGTGCGCTTCAATCAGTATAAAAACATTTTGTATAATTTCATTTAACTAACCACGAAAAGCATAATGAACGTTTAGCATAAAAACCAATTGTATAATTTTATCTGGCATACGATCGAATAACATAACACTCATTTAGCATAACTGTTATTTTCTTGTTATTATGCATTTTAAGTCAATTTCTTCTAACTAGGTTAGGTTAAGTTAGAACTGTGACCACATTAATAGTAATGAAAGCAGTTAGAAATATTTATTTTTTAATTTATAAACATTATAGTTTTTGAAATTATGCATTTCGTTTTATGCATCATGACTATTATATCGATGGTTTATTATGCAGATTGAAATTATGCAATTAGTGTTATGTAAATTGATCATTAGATCATTTGTTTTTATGCTAAACATTACACACCCGTTTAGATTAGTTGGGTTTGGCTAAATCGTATGCTCATGGGTACGATATTGTATTTCAACACCGAAAATGTTTTTTTGTGGAGTAAAACTTCTAAGAGCAACTTCGTAACAGTAACAAGTATAAAATTAACGATATAATTTTGAAAAACTTTGCTTCACATCAAGTTATCCGGTTTGACGACACGTTCAGTCTAGTTGGTAGTAAGTAACCCTGATTACGAATCTAGAGGTCTTGGGTTCGAATCCCGGTAAGGGCAAATATTTATGATAATATTTGTTCCTGAGCCTTGGATGTAAATTTTCATATTTCTCTAAACATAACTATGCTTATCGTTGTCTAGTACCCATAGGATAGCCTAGAGCTCATTTTGGGAGTAAATAAATCGGTGAGAGATTATCCCCTGATATTCCTTTATTTCTTTATTATTTAGCTAATTATGTTTTTCATAGTATTATTTTTTAATGAATACTTACTTATTGAGGCATACTTACTATGTTAGAATTAAACCAACTGAGTAAAATAATAAATTACTTAATAGCAAATGTGTATAAGCTGTAGTAAAATATGTATCTAGATACTTTATCGGCGTTGTCTCTCACATTAGAAACTCTCTCCTAACACTTGAACAACCCATAAAATTGTATGAAAGTCATACAATTTAACACAATCATAGAAACCGGCCCATAAACCAGCCCCCCATTAAATCAAACGTGAAGACGGTTTATAAATAACAATTAGAACCACATTAAAACCAGTTAATAAGAGCCTCAAAACCTCTACGATTTCTACGCGTTCAAAGGTCTAATAAAACTGGACTAACCATTTACCAAAGACCTTAAACACCCACAAGTTTGAACACAATTAGGGGCCAAGAGTAACTGGCGATGGGTAGTCGACTTGTTGTGAATTGCCTTCGTTAAGGAACTCGGCGCGGTACGGTACAGGAGAGCAATAAAAGGCCAATTTATGACAGTGGTAGTATAAATAGTAGCTTGTAAATTTGTTGCGCCGGCGACGTTATACTTTTAGGTAGATATCCATTTATAAGATTTGCTGGTTTAATAACTACAACCTGCTGTGACAGACTCGAATTTAATATCTAATTTAAAACAGACTAAAAACAAAAACTAAAAACTAGTCTAAAAACTATCTAAAAATATACTAAAACATGTTTAAAATATGCTTTGTCTTTATCTGGCATTGTGTCATTTGCATCTGACAAAAAGTGACACAGCATACTTTAACATGCCAATTTTGGCAGAACAGGACCACACTGTTCTGTCACCTCGGTGTTAGTTTTAAGTTTTATATTGTTACAATGTTTTATGTGTTAGTCTATAAGGTATTTGAAAATATGGGCCTAGTTGCCCGAAATAAAATTTATTATTATTATTATTTAACAAAATTAGGTCTATAGTGCGGGTTATATCTGAATAAACGTTGAATAAATAAAATAAAACTAAAGTGTTGATTATTATTATAAATATACATGTATATACAGGCTTCAAAAATAATAGAATAGTTAACTATAAGCAAAATGAATTGCATTATAAAATTCTAGTGTTCGATCATGTTACCGCCGAAAATTAAACTGACTTAATAAAAAAAAATATAATAGTATGTTAAAAGTGAGAGCTTTTCTGTCTACTTCTTCGTTCGTATTCTTCAAAAATCTACTATTTTTTTTTGTGAAAAATAAATACGAGTAGAGTAAAATAAATAATAAATATCTCTACCTTTGAAAGCGTCTGCCATCTTACTTTTTATAGCATGTTATTAAAATTAGAGTTGTATCGAACAATTTAAGCAATCGTTGAAAACTGCTTTCACTGAAGCCGGCCGAGCCACGTCTAGTTAAACGTTTTATGCTCCGAAACTATAAATTATAAATATAAATTACTAAATCGGCTAATAGCAAAGCTATTTCGGTTTTAAAACATTTCATCAACAAAATTAGTTTCCGGGAAGTTTAAAATTAAGTAATAAAATTACATTTAAGGTTAACTTCAGCATGGTTTCTCGTTTTTTTTAATTGTTGTTAATTAAATATCGTACTTAAACGTGATTTAAACAAATAACATTCTGGAATCACATATAATTAAAAAATAGGTCGTTTGATGACTCTATGTCAAATAAATGAAAAAAAATGCTTATTCTCAAGAGCATTATCTTATCTTATCTTATCTTATCTTACAGATGGGCCTCTCAGATACACTTACCCCTTTAGGATCTCTTGGGCAATTACTCTCTTACACACTCAACTGTTGGAATGTGCAGGTTTCCCTACGATGTTTTTCCTTCACCGTAATAGGATTAGGTAATGTACTTAAGTTAGAAAAACTCATTGGTACATGGTGATCGCAGGGGTTCGAAATCGGTACCTTAAGATCTCGAGTCGACCCCCTAATTAAGCCACCGACGCTCTCTTCTCAAGAGCATTAAAATTAAAACTGTGCTTTGCATAGTTTATATACAAACTAGAGGACGCCCGCGACTTCGTACGCGTAGAAATAGTTTCCCGCTACTCCCCCCATTTTTTCCCGTTGGGGGTCGATTTTCGGAAAATCTTTTCTTAGTGCTCACTTACATCATGAAAGGAACCCCTGTCCTGTACCAAATTTCAAGTTTCTAGGTACAGTAGTTTCGGCTGTGCGTTGATATGTCAGTCAGTCAGTTTAGCCTTTTATATTATATAGATATAAACACACCGTGGTCTGGTAGGCAATTCTGTTAAGCAACTCGCTCTTAAACTCGAAGGACCAATTATTAACCTGCCAGTTTAAGTTGTGCCATCAAACAATACAAACAGCACTTCAAGGCGTACATTCTCAATTAAGTAGCTTTACCCGTCGCGTGTTTGCACTCTACTCTTAAGAGAATAACGCCTCTCTCTGCTCTCAATAATCTTAAGTGATTACACATTTTAGCAGATATCTGTAGCCCTAAAGCGTTACAAACCACACGTTAACAAATCCCAAGCTGTGATTGGCCGAACCGAACGAAGGCACTCGGCGCTCACCCCGCGACATCCGCTACGCTAATGGCTGGTAATAGTTAATAATTGGTGAATACTGCAATTATGGCAGCTTCCGCCATTATGGAATAGCCGAGCATTAGAACATAACACACAGGGTAATTGCAGGGAATGCAGTTATGTTGCACATTTGTCATGATTCCCTGGGACTGGGAGCTGGTTGAGGAAACGCTAAATTCTTTGGTTTTTGCGGAAAGGGGAGAAATGTTGGTGGTTATGGGAACGATCTGTTTCTCGCACTTTGATGGGAGACCGTTAAACCGTTATCCCTACACAATATAAAACAAAAAACCTGCCGTTTATGTCTGTCTGTATGATTGCGACGATCTTAAAAACTGCTGAACGGATTTTCATGTAGTTTTCACCATCACTTAGATGATTTTTCACAGAAGGTTTTTGTGTATCATAAATTCTGGTTTATGTACGGGTGCTACAGAAAACTTAGATAAACTAAAGTGGAGCGAATTAGGCAACAGGACTTCTGCCGAACTATCGAACCTATAAAGGCTGCCTAATTGAGAATGCGCTAAAATGAATTTTGTACGCTCTGACGGGACTACTTCGTTAACTCGTTCGCCCGACCAAACGCCGTTTCTAAAAGAATGACACCCCTATAATGAAAGCGTCAAGTGGCGAGATAGAAATGATGTAGGAATTAATCGTTAGTTTTATGCGACAAGGTCTGTAGTGGTTCATCAAGTAAACTGCGTGACCGTACGACCTCTGATTGCTGTATTTTTTTATAGCCGTAAAAGGCAAACGAGTAGACGGGCCGCCTGATGGTGAGCAGTCACCGTCGCCCAGAAACATCAGCAACGCCAGGGTAGTGATTCTCTCAAAAGCAAAGGTGAGCGAAAGCAGGAGTGAATGTCCAAGCGGCGAGTTTAAGTAGTCCCGTCAGAGCGAGCAAAACACATTTTAGCGCGTGCATTCTCAATTAGGCAGCCTTATATGTTCGAGAAGCCATGCTGCCAAATTCAATACATGCGCTGAAATGTGTTATGTTCGCTTTGACGGGACTACTTAAACTCGCCGCTTGGACATTCACTCCTGTGTTCGCTCACCTTTGCTTTTGAAAGAATCACTACCCAGGGGCACAGCGAAGTTGTTGCCTTTCAGTAAATACTCTTTTTAAGCCGCGTTTAAAGGAGGACATGTCGTAGTGCTGAGGAAACACCGGGGAGGGAAGCTCATTCCATAGTTTCAAGGTGCGAGGAAGAAAGGACCGAGGAGGGTATTGACATTGGCATTGAGGGGGCTCTTAAGGTAAACCCGGAAAGTTATAGGGTATTTCAATCACAGAACAGAAAAAACAGTAGAAGTGTCAAGTGGGCGTGTAACGTGTGGCATAGTTATGCGGAGTTCCCCATAACCTACCATACATTTGCCGCGATCGCTTATTTCAATATTTCGATATTTCTAAAATAGGAAATAAATCCAGAAGCAAGCCTTATTGTGCTATTTTGGAGCGTTAAAACGATAGCCGCACCAAAATCATTTTCCATGATGGCGTGTTGTTTTTATGATAGTTTGAGTATTGGCGACAACAGGTCTGATACTAAGCGAAGCTCATGCCACTTCCACTGTTTTTTCTATTCCGTGATTTAAATGAATGAATAGCCTAAAAATACTCTTGATTTGGTAGGATAATAAACATGCTGAATTAGCTATTTTAACACGATTCTGCTAAAAACTAAGTCTCACTTGTTGATTCTGTTTTCTATTGAAACTCTCGAGTTCTCCCACGGCATTGTTTGCTCACTTTCGTTCAACAGCACCAACGCCACCAGCCATTAAAGCTAACCACCACTTAACTGTTATTTAACTAATCAACTTAATTACTTGAAGATAACACTCACGTAAAAACAATTATACGACAAATTACTCCGAATATGTGGGTACTAAGTTTTTCGGCGTCCTTCTCACGAAAAAATAAAGGAGCTATCGCAACTTTTTACAATCACAATCAATCGAAAACGAAAAAAATGACGCTCAAAACACAGTAGTTTTAGAAATTTCCTTACACACACATACTTACATCGAAAAATAAACTCCAAGTCTCCGCAATGTAAATAATTATGCTGTAAGACGGGGTCTACACAGTGCTGTTTTTCAATCTGTACCTCCCCTCCCTCTTAATGTGTGAATAAGCCTTTATGGGCACTGTGCATTACATCACGGCACAAATTCTAAAAACAACTTAGTCTTGTATTGAAGAAATTTTCAGTTACCACGTTTTTATAGGCTCACTTTCTTGTTCGTTTTATTTTTTTAATAACTGTGGAATTAGATACTAAAATTAAACTATGTTTAAACTCTGTAACGAAAAATAGCAATTCTTTTTAATGTATTTTTATTCTTGATTTAGAAGTCACTGAATTAACTTCGAAGTCACAATTAACTCATCGACCCCCGATTGAGGCATTTTTCCAGTTCTTTTCTTTATGTGTAGTGGTAAAAACAAATCAGAATTCATAATTTTTTATTTCAGGAATCTCTATAGAATAGTTAGTAAAGTTCCTTATTGCGTTTGTTTAAAGAATACATTACTTAAAGCAAACACAGCAATGCAGCATCATCATATCGCATCAGTTCGGTCTTTTGAATCACTTGTTACATTAAAAATAGACGTCGAATCAACCATGAATCATCAAAGAGGTCAATTTCAATCCGTTCGTTAAACCCGATGCGTATCGCTAACGGATGCGTATCGATTTTCGATCGCTCCAAATCGATACATCACTCAGTTGCGGCTAATAAATCTCATAACTCACTGGCGTCTGCGCATGTAACGCTATTCAGGGATCTGAGCTCTGTGGTAATGATGTAAGGTCGATTTTTATGTGTATTAGTTTATGATTTATTAGTGCAATTGCTACTGTGATTAAAGCTGAGCTATACGTTTTTTCTGGTTTAAGTCTAGGTCAACTATTTAATTAGTCATAAATTATAGTTATGACAGATAAACATAATAGAAAAGCTCTTCGTAATAAATGTATTCGATTAAGCTCTTCCACATATTATAGGTATTACTGCTGTTTATAATTATTTGTTATAACTCGAAATTACAATACAATATTATGGTGGTTTTTCATTTAAGTATATTCTTCTTTTGTTACTTATTTGGTTTTGTTAGCTAGGCTCTTGTCAGTAATTGCCACTTGTTCTCTGCCAACCTTTTAATTTTTACCTCCTGATACGATACGATTCTTATTCTCTTTTCACAAGTCTTATTTGGCTGAAATAAGTAAGCCTAGGTCTTCCTCTCCCTCTTTTTCCCTCAACTATGCCCTCCAAAATGTTCAAAAGAGACTGTCTTGCAGTATCAGTTGTCCCATCATTTTCCCTCTTCTACATTCTAAAATACGTCTTCTCTCGTTTACCATCTTCAAAACCTCTTCGTTGGTTTCTTTTCCGTCCAGCTAATTCTAGTAATGAAAATTCACGGCGTTAAGTTTATGTCCGTCTAATAATAAATTCTAAGGCTACTACCGTTTTTAGGCTACGTAACCTCAAAAGCCATGTTAAACACGAATTCGTTTAGAAGTGTTGAATGTGCTGTGTTATGTGCGCCGCGTGCGCAGCCGGACTCTCCCACGGTGCGCCCGCGCCGCCCCGCATACACAAAACCACACTAGTAACGCTAACTTATTACACTATTTTCCCGGGATTCCGGGCTTTAACCACGGGTAGCACAAGTTGTATTTTCTCGCTTGTCGCTCAGTGCGTCTCTATCGTTACTGACTAAATAGAAAGGGAGATCCGAGCGACAAACAAGTCGCGGGCAACTTGTGCTAGCTGTGCAGTAAAGTATAAGTAAAATGTATCGCTGTTGATGTCCCAAATAAAATAAATAAATAAATAAGAATGTGTGGTTGGGTTGACAAGTAGACGAAATTTTAAAAACGTTTTATTTTGTTTATTTATTTACACATTTTGTATTTTAAGAACTTAAAAATAAGTTTTGTTGTGGTTATTTGTATTAATATTTATTTCTTTTTTAAGTTCATAAGTCGGTAATGTAATGAGTGCCCTGGTGGAGCCCATGCCGAATACTATTACTATTACTATTGGCTATGGCGTTGATGGTACCCATTCAAAACGCTTCGAAAGGTAATACTAGCGTTTATTACCAAACCTAGGTACCTGTATACTACAGCACTCATTATAAACACATTTAGGTGTTGGATTCTCATTCAAGTGTTTAGGTACTAGCAAAGGTTGCAAAGTACATAATTATCGTTATAATTTAATCCAAAGACCTTTTTAGGATGCCTTACCGTTAAGGCATGCCAATCTTACCATAACAGTAATAAATTAACATCAAGGCATTAAACACTGTTACTCGTACAACTTTTATTGAGTTGCCGGAGTGTTATAGGCGGTTGTGATAACTTCCCATCAGGTAACCCGCACGATCGTTTGCCTCCCTATGTTATAAAAAAAAAAAGAACAAATCTATAACCAGGGTCTTGATATACTAAAATGTGACTAAAATCACGGCCAAATAAAATAGGTTCTTAAAATTCCCGTAATCCCGGGATTGTTTGAATTATAACATCACTTTTTTGAAGGACGGTTGAACGGTTAAAATATTTTCGTGATGTTACATTATGCATGTTTTATTGTAGTTTTACTGTTTGATACGCGACGTAGCTTCTGGATTTAATAAAATATGCAAATAAACATAACCTTTACTCTCATGGCTTAAAGTAATAAAACATTTCGTCAACCTGTTCGTGGAGCTTAATGAAAAATATACATTTGGGTTATGAAAAATGTATATCAGAGGCCGATCACACAAATTGAACTAGTCCCAATCTAAATTAGATAGTGCTATGGGTACTACTGTGGGTAGTACTATGGTTACTAGACAATGATAAAAACAAGTATTAATATTAATGAAAATTACACAAATATTAGGACTTTCGGGAGGTTCGAAGTTGGAACCCTGGACCGTTAGCTTCGTAGATTAACTTCCAACTCGGCTAACCACATCCTCTGTCTATATCTATAACCGTATCAATATTATCCAGGTATCTTCCGTCCATTCTGCAATTGCAGCTCATTGCACTATGCACTCATTGGGGCGTTTCACATCGTCAAACAATTGACATTCAACAAGCCGGTCACGTAAAGGGCATCCCAACCCCTCTAATGGAAGGGATGCTATTGGCACGACACCTGTCGCTCTGCGAATGTATTAGTTTCTGCGCTATGACATCTGCAAACAGAAATGTGTAGCTAGTCGGCAGACGGCATGCCTGCGGGCGAACCAAGGTGCATTAACTAATTTGATACGTTATTAACTATTAGATTGATAAAAACGCTCGGTAAATTGGCGAACCCTACTTTCGGACCCGATATAGTATATTACTTAATTAACAAGGGCTGTAAAAGAAAGAAAGCCCGAAATCGCAGGTATTTGAGACCCGAGCCGTAGGCGAGGGTTGTAAATATGCGATAGAGGGCTTTCTTTTTTATTGCCCGTGATGAGTACACAATTTTACGTCTTCACCTGGCCACCATGCGAGTTTTACCGTGCGCGCAGGGTGCGATAAAACTCACATTACGGCCAGGCGTTACGTAAACTCCTAAACAGCCCAATTGATTTTCATGAAAGCAATTGCAAAAAACTAGCATTTAAAAAAATATAGCGTTCGATGTGCAGGTACACAGACACACAGATGTAGATATATACACACTTTAAACTTACAACCCCTCTTTTTGCATCGGAGGTTAAAAATATATGGAATGAAAGGCAAACAAAAACAAATCAGTTTACATCAATCCTTTACAACGTATTTGAGTTCTGCAGTCGTCAATGTAGCTAGATAAAGCATCTTAACTAGAATTTATTAGTGGTTAACTGAAAACGCATTGGTCTATTATTATATCCTACTTATATTATTAATGCGAAAGTTTGTATGAGTTTATGTGTGTTAGTTTGTTAACTAGTTTATGCTGCAATGGCTGGACGAATTTGGATGAAATAGAGATAGCTTATACTCTGGATTAACATAGGCTACTTTACATCCCGGAAAGATTAAAAGTTCCTGCGGGAATAACAGTAATCGAAATCTACTTGGACGAAGTCGCGGGCAGAAGCTAGTCAGGCCATAAATTACCTGTGGCCCTACACAACATGCATTCGGCAAGCGTTATCGTTATCGAAAATGAATGAAGGATTGGCCGAAGCGGCCGTCCGTTTTCGAAAATGGCTTACGTTAGCGTCGTGCATCTTGTAGGGCCGCTATTCTATTTTCTACTTTTGCTATTACCCTCCTAAGGCCGCTGCTAGGTTACCTGTCCTGTCGGAAGTGACCCTACAAGGGTAACGAGGGCAAATATTTTAATAAGTTGTCTAGAATGGGAATTTCAAGTTCCAAGCCATCAAGAACGAATGCCAAGTTCTTGCTAATACTAAAGGGTGTCGACAAAAGAACTTGTATTTTGTATTCAGACCTGGTAATAAGGTTTAAACGTTCAGGTTCATGTAACTAATCCATAATTTCACTTCTCAGAAAAGAAAGATTATTTGCAATAGACTACACTGCAAATAATGAAAAAAAACCGGTCAAGTGCGAGTCGGACTCGCGCACCGAGGGTTCCGTATTGAAGATAATATGCTTGGTATCCGCAAAAGAAAATACTCATTTTGTTATAAGCTTTATTTTCCAGGCAATAAGGTCGATTTTGACTAGCCTAAATTTTAATACAGATTTTCTTAGTTTTTTTGTTATTTCTCAAAAACTGTAAATAATGAACACTATTTTATTTTTCCCAGAAAATATAAGTAATTATCTATACGTCAGGATTTTTTTCAGAATTTTTGATTAATAAACTTCGGAGATAAGGGGGGGGAACGGTCATTTTTTGTACATTTTTGGCTATAAATCAAAAAGTACATCATAAAAAAAATTCAAAAAAATTGTTTTGAAATGTGCAGATTAAGACCTTTCATATGACACCCCATTTGCTATAATCGAACCACTTTCATTTTTGAACCCCCCATTCTAGACCCCTTTTCAATTATTAATAAAATTAATTTCATATTTTTTTTACTACAAATAGATGCGGGCAAGCAAGTTGTACAACTATGCCAAATTTCAAGTTGATAGCATTTGTAGTTGCTGAGAAAACCTGCTGTGACATACAGACAGACAGACAGACAACGAAGTCTCACCATAAGGGTTCCTTTTGTACCATTTTGGTACGGAACCCTAAAAACGACGAGATTAAATGCATAAATTTTTCACCTCTTCAATATGACATATATGTATCATTTCAACAGATATAACGATGATAAAGAAAACGGTAAAATAGATAAGTACTTAAATATCGGCGCTTAAGTATAATATAATATAACCAATCTTTCAACGAAAAATTGTAACAATATATTAAGACCATAACGAAAAAAGTAGCATACAAAATCACAATTACTATAAATCGTTGTCGCAAGCCACCGTGACATACATCTGTCATACATGCTTCGCTGACATGATGCTTTACTTAACATGAAACAGCTTAACTATCAAACAGACCACTTCCAAGTTCTACCTCATTCCATCTTCATAAGATCTAAATTGGTTCGATTCATTCTTGAGTTGGTGCACTTTGTGAATGATGGTAGCTCTTCATCTCTATGCCAGTTATTGATGATGCTCAGGAAGAATGACGAATCATTCAGGTTCTTAAAGATGCCGGCGATATCTGTTAGCTAGTAGATTAAGTAGCAGATAAGAGTTATTGTTTTTTTATCTTTCGAAGTTATGGGTTTGGAATGTAGCGAGAACTTGGCTTGTTTTTTACGCTTTGTTAATTACAATAATTTGTTTTTTCTTAAGCAGCGATCGATCGTATCGATAACCCATTGTTTTATGAGATACTTTATTGATTATAAATAAAAATCAGGATGATTGAGACAAAAAGGTACTACAGGTAGGATACGTTAACAGAAATAAATGGTTTTAAAAATGATGATGAAAGTTTACACGAGTAAAAAGAAATACATCATCATACTTATTCGAATTCTAAACACTATAGTTTTATTTTACTGCTTTTAATTTTTCTTTTATTGCCGTCCCAAAAAACTCATCGGTTTTTTAAACAAAGTTTTAACCAAACCATTTTCTTCCTTCCAGACCAGTCTGCCGCAACTGCGTGATATCACCAACCGGTTCATCACCGCCACCACTACACGAAACAACCCCTCCTCCCCCTGCCCCATCATCCCCCCCTACATCTCCACAACCTCTCCCATCTCCCCAACCCAGCCACAGTTCTCACACCAGCCAATCTTCCCCACATCCTTACTCCTACCCAAACTTCCGAAGACATAACCCAGAGTACATGCATAGCCACTCCATGTCACAGCTGAACTATCAGTCTCCTCAGTCTCCCCAGTCAGCCATGTCGCTGTCTCCCCATCCTGTGCCCCAGGGGAAGTTCAGGGGGCTGTTGGAGCATGCTGAGAGGCTGATGAAGCCAGGGGATCCCCATCGGCATTCGCAGAGTGATGATGATTCAGGGTGTGCCTTGGAGGAGTACACTTGGGTGCCACCAGGATTAAGGCCTGAACAGGTATTTCTTGTAATGTTTATATATTTTTATCGTTCCTTTACAAAGTAAAAATTCTTGAGTGTTAACTACGCATTGTGCGTATAAGAGTGATAAAGAGAAGGCTCAGTATAGAGAAGAATGAAAAGTAGTCCACCGCGATAAGAGCATATTTAACTCTTAAGTGAATGATGATGAGACGTGAAGGTGGTTTTTGAACATCATTCATCCATTACCAATACTGAAAAATGGGAAAGTGTGTTTAGTGTAAACGATTACGTACCATAATAAAGAATCAATTACTGATGCCTCAATAGGCTAGGCCTGGCTCGAGGGAGTAACGACGCCAAGACATGTCATGTTTGTTTGTCGGTTCTGTCTCATGGTTCAACGCCTTCAAATAACAATGTGGGACGGACAGCGTAAGCTTAGTGATAGGGTCGCGTCTTCGGGTACGGAACCCTAAAAATACAGACAAAAAGAGTATGTAACTTAGGGCTAGACCAGACAGACAAAAAAAAGTGTTAGCTTTTACTACTACCGATGACATTCTGCTCAATCAAAACCACGTATATTGAAATTGCTTCATTGTTATGCAGAACCACAAAATAGCCATTGTCATATTTAGTCGCTGGGCATTGTCCGTAGGCATTGTGCTCCCAAACACCTATTGTCTCAGCCGGCTTTGCTCTTTTTCGTGTCTGGGTTTGCGGTACTTTAGGATATTGGAAGGAAAATATTAGGGGTTATAACTACAAAGTTAGGATTTATAGTTAAAACAATAGACACAACCTAAATATTATCTCTTTTCATACTCACTATCAACTTTTAGTATTAGTAAATTAGTTCCTATATACTTAACGGCCAGCCTTGAATATTATTTATTTGATAGCACGTCCAGGGATCTCCATGAACGCTCGGTGTTGTACTACTAAATACGTGGAGATTCTTAGGGAAGGCCAATGCCTAGCAGTGGATGTCTTCCGGCTAATATGATTATAGCTAAGGGGTAAAATTGAAACACGCGTTAATTAAATGCTACTTTGATTTATGAATCTATGCGAAGCCAAGATTATAAACCTTTCTATTATGTGGTACCTACCTTAAACATTGTGGAATGGAATTAAATTCTAAATTTTGGTTCGCAAGCAAGACTTTTCAGGACTCTTCTAATCTAAATTGCAGATATAATTAAAATAGCTCTTTTTAATTTACTACAATATAATTCTAATTAAAAGAGGGTGACGATTCCGTATTTCCTCCTGAATACCGCATCCAGTATTTATAATTGGTATAAAAATAAAGGAATAGGATCTAGTTAGAAGCAGCGGAGCAAAAAATTAAAATGTCCCCCGAGGGCGACGGCGGCGTTTACCGGGGTTTACAAATGGACAGCGGGATTACGACGCTTTCTTGTTTACTGTTTGGTTTTATTTATGTTTCTTCAAGAAACTTACATAAGTATACTTATTTGGCATATTTTTTGGATTCATTTTGTCTTCTGTTATTTCCTCAGGAACTTTCGAATTTCAAGTAAAAGTCTTGGAAAAAGATAAAAGGACATAATAATATATTTCTGGTACAACTATAAAAGTAATATTTTAAATAAGAATAGTTGAACAAATACAAAGGATCCAGTTTCCTCCTTTGTTAGGGGTGTTACCTATTTTTAATTTATAGTTTTCAAGACCAGTAACGCCATCTAGTGCAAAGTCACTTACATTTTGCGATTAACATTGGTAAAAAAAACCATACCAACCACATCAAATATTCGATATGAATGCCAATAGCATAGTAAAGTGTTTTTAAAGTCGCTTTATTTATGTGTTAATTACCAAAATACCAACTAATCGTGTCTGCAACGGCTCCACTGTCGCAACTTATCTACAACTTAATACAAACCAATTTCAAATCTACTTGTTTTAACCTACACTTAACCTTGTTTTTCACAGTAAGTTACACCCAAAAAACTCAACTATTCTATCGCAAAAATGGCCTCTGGAGTTATTTCTCTTCAAAATAGTATCCACCATAGATAGTTTACTGTTTGACCAACCGTAAGTTAAGTTTGTAATTCTATCCTCACGACTTCTTGGCGTGGGCAGAACTTATTAAATTGTGCCTGATCTAAAACAGTGCAGTAATTAGTTCGATTTATTTATCTTTATTGATGATAGAGTGAAGTTATTGCTATTAATTTTGTTCACTTGTCTATGCTCCATTTTCTTTCAACTACCTGAAACTGATTTATTCCGATTAGACAGGTTAAGAAATATGGTTGAAAACTTTGCTAATAAATATGCAAATTAGGGACAAGTCAACTAGTTATGAAAACTGCATCATTAAATAGTGTGTCAACTTTGTCTTTGATTAAGCGCGGCATAAAAAGAGTATGCACTGAAAGGCAGCCATTTGCCTATGCCCCTGGCGTTGCTGAGTTTTATGGGCGGCGGTGACCACTTACCATCATATAGCTTCCTTTGCCCTTAATGGCTATTAAAAATACATTGTTGTGTTACCTTTACCTATAAATACAAAGACCGCATCCATAAGAAAAATTAACAACCACATCCACATCCTTTTTTATTAATGAAAACACCCCATATATTATGATATTGTAACCATAGAAACATTTTATCACACACGTAGCGATACATAGTATCGTAATAAATTATATTTAATAAAGCCAACACATCGTTCTAATGAAAGCGGGACGTGCCCACCATACTCATACAACTCATACATAATGGCGTCCGTTATTACACGTAGTTTATTAAATTAGGTCCCGTGGCGTTAATATGATGCTATAGGACAGGATTTCTGGCGCCGGTCATAATATGCGAGCATTTCTGTGACGATATTGTACCAAGTTTGGGATGTCCAAAACAAAAACTGGTGATTTAAAAGAGTAGCTTATTCGAAGACCATCGGCATCACCTAAATATTAATTAGCTAGTAACTTACAAGATGAAAAATTATTGAAATACTTAAAGTACTTAGTAAATGAAATTAATGTATTTTACTCTTAATTGTTTTAGGATGGCCGTTACCCAATTACGGTTATCAATTAGGATTTCAAATCAATTAAAGCGTAATTATAATTATATAATCAAATGACAAGAAGTTAATTCTAGAGCCTATTTATCCCAACCTTAAATTGTTTATCATCCATATTTTTCATCTTGTACCTATAATTTCACCACGTTATATTCTCGCTACAATGCCACTCTAACCCTACCAGCTAAACGGTTCCGTCACCTCGTTCCAGGTCCACCTGTACTTCTCCGCGCTGCCGGAAGACAAGGTGCCGTACGTGAACAGCGTCGGCGAGCGCTACCGGCTGAAGCAACTGCTGCAGCAGCTGCCTCCCCAGGACAACGAGGTGAGGATCAGCATAATTATGTACCATACCGGCAAGTTTACGGGGCAACGAGGTGAGGACCAACATTGTACCTCAGCAACGAGTTCACATGTTAATGAGGTGAAGGCTCATATACTCGTACAAAGTTTCTGCCTTTACAAGACATATCTTATCATCATCAAGATCACAGGGGAATGAGCTGATTCATCACATATACCTTATCATCAGTAAGTTCACAGGGCAATGGTGAGGGTAAAATATACGAATAATATACTTAACCAGCCAGATCACAGGGTGATGG
The DNA here is from genome assembly GCA_948252455.1 of Acleris cristana. Classification (NCBI taxonomy): domain Eukaryota; kingdom Metazoa; phylum Arthropoda; class Insecta; order Lepidoptera; family Tortricidae; genus Acleris; species Acleris cristana. The sequence goes on along the minus strand of OX411786.1, from coordinate 15,489,052 downwards.
GGTGAGGATCACATACAGCAACAGCCTTCAGAGGACAATGAGGTAATGAGGTAAAGAACATAATACCATAGCAACTGCCTTATCATAGCAATACCAGGCAAGGTCAGGATTATAATATACATCTACACCTGCTTTTATAGGGTAAAAGGTGAAAACAGAGGGTTACTAATGTCTTGCACAAAATTTATTCGCACATTTTCGTTTCGCATAGCAACCATTGGCACAATCATCATTTCGCACAATTGCTTTTTGCCTAAATTTCTTGGCACACTATCATTTCGCACAATTTTCTTTGGCAGAATAATACATTGGCATAACGTTGATTAGAATAATAGTCCTATGGTAGAACAATTGTTTCGCCGAATTTTGTATGGCATACTATGTAGTTGGCATAAAGTTATAAAGCAGAATAATATTTTACTAGGTACTTTATCCTTGATTGTACCCCTAATTTGCTCCAATTGCAATGCGGTCCTGTCGCTTCGCCGGCCGCTGCCGCGGCACGCTCGCTACGCTCGCTCGGCTCGCGCGCTGTTATTGTAGAACTTCTAACCTAACCCAACCTATTTTACTGGTAGCGGTTCGTTATTCATTATTATGCTATGTTACAGTTATGCCATAATAAATTCGGCGGAAGGTATATTCTGCTACATAAAATTCTGCGAAATGAAAGTCGGCGATATTAGTATTCTGTTATTCAAAATTGTGCCAAATGAGTGTTATGCGTTATGACAGTTATGCTAAGTATACTATTATGCTAAAGTATCATTCGGCTAAAAATGTTTCTGCGATAACTGTTATGCGAAATGTATTTCGGACAATCGATATTATGCCAGATGAAGGGAACCCGAAAACAGAAGTAGTAGCCTTCTACATTTCTTAACCAAATCAAGCACATCCAGTTTCAATGACTTACTTCTAGGCGTTATTACTTAGGCAGAATACACTCAAATCATGACCACCATCTTCTCTGATAACCCAACCTCAAATGAGCAGTTCTGGCAGGTGTTCCAGTGTGGAGACGAACAGATAACTTGTGAGATCACTATTATTGCACATTACTTCTCAAGATTTTAACGCATTTTGTTAAGTGCCTGATGATGACTACTCCAAGCACTAGCATTTCTGCTATATTTTGCTAAAGATGCTCAATCCTTCCAATTTCCTTCGCATTCCAGGTCCGGTATTGCCACGCCCTCTCTGACGAGGAGAGGAAAGAACTGCGGCTGTTCAGCGCTCAGAGGAAGCGAGAAGCTCTGGGCCGCGGGCAGGCGAGACAGCTACACGCGCCTGCGCCATGCGAGAGGGTACGTACCATAGACATACTTGCAACTATACTAGGCCAGCAACCCAAAGAATATCATAACATAAGCAAACACTTAAAGTTACTAAGATTTTGTCATAATGATCTTATTGGAAAGAGACTGCTAGCAAGCAATTACTTCATGTTGTACCACGGACATCATATCAGTATCATCCGAACGACATGCTCTGCTGGACTTAAGTAGGCGTTCAACAAGGATTTTCACGACGGTCGGTTTGTGCTACTCGCATACATCGGTTTCCGCCATCTTCAGCACATCATCGGCGCACCTTCTGGGAGGCCTGCCAACGCTTCGCTTGCCACTCTTCTACTCACATATTGTTTTACTACCGAAAACTTTTACCTACCTTAAGGAAAAAATATTATCGGGTGCAAATCATTTCATGCCACAAATACAAGGTAAGATTCAAGGTAGGACATGCTTATTTCAAGAGTATTTTTGAAGTCCTAATACTAAACCTTTAGGCCTCAAAGCTTACGTACCATCAAGAGGGTTTAGTGGTGGTGGGACTTTGTCCAGGGTCTCATCCTAATCTACCGCCAAGCAGCAATGTGCGCATTGTTCCGGTGTGATGCCGGGTGGTGCCGGGCTCCTCCATGTCTTCCCGTGGATGTCGTGAGAGACGACTAAGGGACTAAAGGCTGTGTAGTGCTGTTAGGCGACGGGTTTGCAACCTGTCACTAATACACTGAATAACATCTTAGCCTGGTTGTGCAAAATGTGGTCACAAAATTATCAACAAGTTTTTGGAGTTTTTGGTGAGTCTGTGGCTCTGCCTACCCCACTCTGGGAATGAAGGCGTAAGTAAGTAAGTTTATGATGATGATGATGATGATGATGATGATGATGATGATTGATTGTTCCGGTGTGAGGATAAGACGACCAGTGAATTTATAAATTCTACTAGCTACTAGCATAGAGGCATGTGATTACCCGTGTGGTTGCCGGGTTAGAATAATGCTACTCCATGTCTTCTCGTGGATGTTGTAAGAGGCGACTAAGGGAATAAAGGCTTGTAGTCCTGTTAGGCGATGGGCTTAAATTGCAACCTGTCACTAATACGCTGGTAAACATCTTAACCTAATTGTGCAAAACGTGATTACAGAATTATCAACAAGTTTTTAGAGTTGTAGGTAATTCTGTAGCTCTGCCTACCCCTCTCTGGGAACGAAGGCGTGAGTTTGTGTATGTTTGTATGAGGCATTCTATCTTAGTCCTCAGGATTGGCAACGCATTTGGAGTCTTATCTTTCAGTCTTGAGAATTAAAATATCCATGAGTCTTAGATCCCACTTACCATCAGATGGCCTGTGTGCTCGTGTCACTTCTTCTTTGCCATATTTTTTTATCAATTAATGACGTCACTCTCCACCAAAACAAAGACGCATCATAACATATCGGCTACTAATCCCGCTCATCTCTCCTGCTACCCTGATCCTCCTAATTAAAGCGCCCTCCTTGCGCTTGCGACCCCGTCCACGTCGCGGGCATTTGTTGCGGCGCGGTGGGACCGGGGCAGCGCGACGAATACTAAGGTTAAGGGTTTAATGAAAATATTGGTATGGATGTCTTTGTTTGTGGATTGTGGTTCATCTTAAGGACAATAAATATATTCAATAAATTGACTAATAGTCCCAATACTCCCAATGTATATTTTTAGGCCTGTACTATAAGAACTGAATAACGATATGCTTATTTATGTACTTAAGTAGGTAGATAAATAAATATTTACATACATTGAAAAAAACCAAACCACAACCTACAAAAATTAAAAAAAACATTTATTCGTTTCAGCAAAATGAATATGCGCTTACGGAAATCATGTTTGTGTGGCCCCCCACTTATCAGTGGACGAGATGACATAAATTGACCTAGATGGGAAAGATATACTGTATTTGTTATATTAGTCTTGCTGACACCTATCAATATCTTACACGAGTTTCAAGTTTATTTCTTTATCAAACAGTATGAACAATCCTTAAACATAATTAGGCACTAGTAGCTACATTCCGATGATCATTTTATGTTGCTTGCCAATTTAAAAATAGAGGTACAAACGTTACATGAAAGCATTCAAAAGTATTGACGATGTTAAAAACCAAGTACAAACTTCAACCATACTCGAACCTACTTAGATACTCAGTAGCCCATTAAAACTAAAGAAAATTAAAGTAAAAATATCAGCCTCATTTAACTGGAAGCTTCAAAGTTTATTATATCCAATGAAGAAGAAACAAAAACTCCCCTGTAAATAAAACAATATGCAAATGCGCGAATTCATTTTACTCTCCAGTTAATTCGTTAGGGCTAAAGCTAGACAATTAGTTTAAATAAAGGTTTAGCTCATGCTTTGTCTTAAGTTCGGGTGAGGGCTTAGAGCTAGCGGGAGCGGGAGCGGCAGATGAGCCACTGAGACTAAAGCTTTTCTCTCAGTATTTATGCTGAGTTTGAGCATTTATGCGTAATGTTTAGTTTCTTGAAAACAATCTGGCACTGTATGTGGCACGTAAATATCGTAATCCAAGGGTGTTATTCTATTAACAAATCAATGTTATATATACCTATATTAGTTGACGAGATATCCTCACTGTCTAACTCGTGTTGCTCTGCCCTTGCAGGGTGTCACATGTATGCCTAATCCTGATTGTTCCACCTTGAATTATAATGTGATATGCAATTAATTATTGAATTTTAATTTGAATTTAAAAACTTAAGCTGTCTTGCATGCTTTTAGGTACGTGTGTAGTTACTTATCTACGATTTTCAAAAGTCTACCAGTTTTGACATCGAAACCCTTGACTAATTTAAAAATACACGCACTATAATTTTATAAATGATCTCACGGGACAACTAGGCTTGCTTATGAAAATCACCTACTTAACATGATTTATCACTTTTTACTTCGCGAAGAAAGTATAAGAATGCACTTTTTTATATTTATTAGAACTACCTTTTCACCGAATTTGATAATGCCGTTTTGTTTAAGGATCGAACAATCTTTTAAAATTAGGAACGATTTTAATGTTGAATATTATGAGTCGTACTCGTATAGAATCAAAACCGGTCATCTGTACTTGCATTGTATGTTCGTTTAAAACTTACACATGACTACACAGGCGGATGGAAATCCGCTACTCGCTCCGCTTATCACCATCCCTTCTCGGGTTCATGTCCCGGGAGGTAACATTTTAATCCCTTGGCCCGTAAATCATCCCCAGTCTGCAATTGATACGTGTTTCGCCCCTGTTTCCCCGGCGCGGCGTGCAGTGTTCGTCTGGTTTGTTTCCGGAAAAATAATGTAGGCTATTAATATTATTTTTGTTTGTTTTACAACACTGCGTGCTTTATAAATTGATATGCCTTGTGTATTTTAAAATATAACAAATCGCAAGCAACAAATTTTCGACAAGCTACGGACATTTAAAATAAAAAAAATTAAGCCGATTGGGTTCATAACGATTAAGGTAACAATAATTCGGGGTTCTACAAACGACTGGTCTCCGTCCCGAGCCTGGTGCTAATCATCGGAGACAGCGTGATTTTCCAATAAATGATTAACCCAGACCACCGGAACTGCTCAATAGTAGCTATTTTAAGTACCAATTTCACCAAACGATGTTAACCACTTAACAGACGATTAGAGCGTTAACAGCTGTCAAAATGTATGAACTAACAGTCGATTAACATTGATTAAATTTAACATCGTTTGGTGAAAATGGTACTAAGGGTGGCTGTAAGATATCTCGATTAAGATAGTTAAGCGACTATGACGAAGAAAGTTTGAATAGTTTAAATATATTAATTACTCTATATTACTTTCCCGCAGCGTTGCTTGCGGCGAACTTGAAATATTCTTGTTTCTTATTCATTGATTGGACTACACAAGACAGGTAACAGCATATTATAAAATGAAATCCAAAAAAGTATAAAATAAAAAAAAAAGTTTTAAATGCATAAAAAAACAATTAATGATTCATTGGTTTTTATTAAACTTTGTAAATAACCACAACAACTCAACGCGAGCAAAGTCACGGTACAAGCCAGTGTTTAATATTCCAACCCTTAGTTCAACTTTTAAATTAATATTTGGCTTAAATTGGAAATTCTCAAGTCCAATTTTAAGGGGCACCTTAAAATTAGTGAAGACGGAGTTATTTTTAATTTCCCTGTCTGTTAGTCTCCCCCAAATTAAGAGTCGCAATCAGAGTGCGGGCGCAGGTTCGGTCCCGGCTAAGCACTTTCTACTAATGACCGAAGTTCAAGTAATTTCTGCGATTTTTCTAATTGGAGTGCTTAAATTGAGTTTGTTAAGAGTTGATGATTCTTTTTTACTGTTTTGCTGATGCTTGCTTTATATAGTTAGCTAGAGATTTGTTTAAGGAAGAAGTGTAACTCAATTTCAATCGGACTGGGGATTAGGTAACGCAACCCTTATAATATTATTTTGACACTTACACGTTCTTAACAAAAAACCAATTATAATACGCATTTAGTACAACAACAACTACAACAACATAAACTCACGCCTTCATTCCCAGAGTGGGGTAGGCAGAGCCACAGACTCACCAACAACTCCAAAAACTTGTTGATAATTCTGTGACCACATTTTGCACAACCAGGCTAAGATGATATCCAGTGTTTAAGTGACAGGTAGCAAACCCATCGCCTAACAGCACTACACAGCCTTTAGTCCCTTAGTCGTCTCTTACGACATCCACGGGAAGACATGGAGTGGCAACATTCTAAACCCGGCACCACACGGTCTCACGCATTTAGTAAAGTTTACTAAATTCGGGCCAATAATGGCTAGACGTAAGTTAGCGTCCCATCCCATTTTTTAACAAATATGTACGTTGACTACCCTCTTATCCGTAAACGGGACACAGCTACAGTGTGCTTAAAATATGCTTTGTCCTTATTTGTCATTGTGACATTTCCATTTTGCAGAAAGGGACAACTTTTACTTTTACTAAAATTATGTTTATGAATAATGGACTACCTATATAGGTACAATCTATGTGTGTAAATTACATCTACTCTTCTGGCTTCGATAAAATAATATTCTTGAACAAAATATATCTCTATTATCTCAAAATTGTCTATCAGAACTTTTCATCTATCTCCAAAACCAGCCGCGCATAAAATCATAACGTTTATTAAAACAGCGGCCCCACCCCTTACGCCGCCGCCGGCAATTAGCGATTAATGTACTGGAAATACTTTCTGTATAATTGTGCGCTGTGGCGACACTCTTTGATTTTTGACGGGTGTCCATTGGACTACCTACGTCATTTTACTTTTTTTTTGCCAAAAATGGTAATCATGCAGTAGAGTCAGTGATGCCAAGGAGAAGGCACACGAGCACTCAGGCCACCTAATGTTAAGTGGGGTCTTTGAATCTTTGAGAATTCAACCTCAAGACTGTAATCCTAAGACTACAAATGCGTTTCCAACCCTGAGGACTAAGATAGAATGCCTGTATGCTAGTTATTTGACCGGCTGTCTTATCCCACATCGGAACACAACAATGCGGAATTATTAAATTTATGTCATCTCAAGCCTCGTGCTGTCACTTAGAACCTAATCGGACATTATAGTTCGTGCTAATAAACGTATATGAAACTGTGTGTAGGGCCACTTGCACTAAAAAGTCAAATCTCAATACTCAATATACTCAATATTTTATTGCAATCATACCTAATGTTTACAAAGATGGAAATATAATAAATAATAAATGTATCAATTTTGAACCCTGTTGGGCACAGCAAGCATATTTCTCTATTTTGTTCTTATTTAATTCAAAATAAGTTCAGTTGCCTAAATCCGATTAAAATATTAAATCCTTATAACAAATACTTGCTGACGTAACTTCCCCGTGTAATGGAGACGCGCGCCTCTCGTGGACCTCTTGAAGACCTCTTTTTGCCGCTTCGGAGGTTTTAACGACGAGAGTTCTCCATTCCGACCGTTTCATGGCGAAGCGATAGCTCTTACTTCGAGGCTTTGATCTTATAGTCACTTTTACTACGAGTATCTATCTGTAGTTATAGAGAGCATCTAGGCAACAAAAGGTAGTACTGAGTTCCAACCCTAGAGGTCAAGTGTTAAGAAATAAATGACGTCAAATTTAACGATTGTCTATTTGCGTCATATTTTAATTTTTTTCTTAAAAATGCGTAGAGAACAGCGAATCAATAATTTATTTAGAAAAAAATGAGCGACGTTGCGAGCTATTTTTTTAATAACGTTACGGGGCAGTTTTCTAAAAAAAAACACCAACTACTTAATTTAACTTATTTTCTTCTTATTTGATACCATGTAGGTGTGATATTTCTAGGATTATCTTACATTAGACGCCAGGGTTTACCGAAAAAGCGACGTATCTTGCCTGTGTGAAAGCATTATAGCAGTAGGTATACAAAACTTAAATATTTGTATTAAATAGCATTACAAAAGCTCAACCGAAGCACTGCTGCATTTACTTAACTTGTACATCTGGGTAAGAAATAACTAATAATAATAACAAGGAAACAAATAAATGCATAAAAGATTGTTACTTTCAAATTCTCCGCATAATACTTTCATCACTATAAAACAGATGGCGCTGTAAACAATAAACTCAAGTTGGCTTCATAAGAGCAATTACAGTAATGTGTTGCGTGTGCAGTTTGAGGGAGTGTTGTTATTCATATTTATACTCTGTGGCATTATTTATTGCTTGTATTATGAATTAGGTTTGCGCTAGCGTGACTTTATTACAGGACATTATTCATAATCAGATTTTAGGGAAGATTAACGTTACTTGCAAAGTTATCATAGACTGATAGTATTTTTCAAGCTTTCGTCACACTAGCCAATCCCCAACAACCAAGCAGCTGTGATCGTTTTGTTGTGTTTCGATGTGGGGATAAGGCAACCGGTGAAATTCTAGCATAGGAGCATTCCGACTACAGAGCATTTTCACGGTATTTATCTTGCCTCATATAAACTAGGTAGTTTTCAAAACAAATAGCGTTACGTCAATAAGATAGTTAAATGTTATGTTTTGAAGAAAAAAACATATTACGGAATAATAATTCATGTATTCATTTTAATAATAAATATTGGTATTCCACTCATTGTAGGCTAGCGATGCCGTTTGGCACCGAATGTCGTAGTTACAGTTTGTGCTTTATTTTTCTTTACATTAAAATTCAAAATAAACCTGTAAAGGGACCATAAATTTCGTAATATTTCATAAAGGAAAATTTCATGATCATGGGAAAAGTCAGTTCTTGCACCTACTAGGAAATAGCACAAACAATCTATTGTTTCAGCGTAAACTGCGATACCAAGCGCCACCTTCGCTAAGTAAATTGTTAATTAAGGCTATTAAGGTGTCTCCACACACGTAGATCAGCGTGACAAAGGCAGTGTCGGCGTGTGGCGAGGCAGCGGCCCATTAAGCACTCCCTGCTGAGATGAGGTGGAAGTTATTCATGTTACGAGAAAGTAATGTTTTGTTATGCTTTAGAGATACGTTGTACAATCAAGTACAAAAGGAGGAATTATACCCATTGGCGATAGATTTGATCGCATTAAAAAAACTTATGCGTAAAGATATATTAAGTATATAAAATAAGTAAAAGACGATACGTAAGCCTAGTATATAAGTGGTAAGCGTAGTACGTGTGTTGCGAAACCCACTGATAGAGTAAGGAATGAAAAAGTCAGAGAGAAATGTGGACTAAAAGAAGATGTAGTGACTAAGATTGAAAAGGGCATGCTTCGATGGTTCGGTCATTTGGAAAGTATGAATGAAAGAAGATTGACGAAAGAGATATACAGAGCGAAAGTTTGTGGAAGGGTCGAAAGGGGCCGTCCTAGGCGTACTTTTTTGATTGAAATCGGAGAAATACTGGAAAATGGCCGAATTTTAAGTACCCGAAACCTACGTGCGTGCATGACTCGATGTATGGAAGAAGCGAAAGAGATTTGTCAAGATTGTAGCAGGTGGAAAGAAGTGGTCTCTGCCTACCCCTCTGGGAAACAGGCGTGATTTAATGTATGTATGTACGTAAGCCTAGTCGGTAATGACTCTGCATTCGAGGGTTCAAATCCCGGTAAGGCCGATATTTGTGTGATGAGCGTGAATATTTGTTGCTGAGTCTTGGATGTTTTCTATGTATTTAAGTAGGTATGTATATATTTCTCTATATAAAATAAGTTTATCCAGTAGTCCACTAGGTACCCATGGTACATGGTAGTTTACTTGTCCCAAACTACTTCGGGATTCGAAGTTACCTTATCTCCTTATTCTCCATCGTGCATCGTGGTAACCATGCTGAAAGTGACAAATGATAAAAAAATACTTCTCTTCTGCCATTTAATATTTACGGGTAATATTTCCAAGTTAATGAGTATGCATTAACCTATTGACGTCTCAATGAAAGCGGTTGCCAGACTTAATCTTTCTTAAACAATAGTTTCACAATAACCGTAAATCAGCATCACAAAGGCGACGCCGGCGTGAGGTGTCGCTAATGGCTAATTAAGCGCTGCCCTGCTGGGAATGTGTGAAAGTAGGAAATTGGATTATGGAGACGTAGGGTAATGCCTACAATATGGCATTAACAGTTGATTTATTGCAAAAATATGGTGTACTGCCGTTTAGCCAAATTACTTTTCGTCAAATGTATCATTTCGTCAAATGTTTCATTTGGTCAAACGCTATTTTTTCCGAAACTGTAAATATTTCAGGATTTATTTCAGAACCATCGTGTAGAACCCTATAGGTTAGGTTAGGTTAGTTTTATAAAAATCCTGAAATATTAACAGTTTTGGAAAAAAAAAGCGTTTGACCAAACAATACATTTGACGAAATGATACATTTGACGAAAAATAATTTGGCCAAACATAGGTAAACCCAAAAATATATATCACATATCGGCCCAAGGATCTATATATCGGTCAATTTGGTCCTATTCGCATCCATTGGCTTCCCGCGATCTATACCAGATCGTCGGTCCACCTTGTGCAAGGACTGCCAACACTTCGCTTTCCGTAGCCGTCTCTTTAGAACTTTTTCGCCCCAATTTGTTCTACGAGCAACGAGCGATGTATATCATATAGAAGAACTTATTAGGTTTATGAAGACGTAGATACTGCTGCAGATTACTTTTTATGGTACAATAAGAAGTACCTATTTGTGCTTTATTTCACTCATCACCATCACTTACTTAAGAGCTGCTATGCTCCGGTTGTTGCAGTACCTAATTTCCATTCTTCCCTATTCCGAGCCTTGTCTTTAACACACTGATACGGCACGACACCTATTTTTTACTTTTAATTGGTCTTGGTATGTTCTTCAATTCAGAGATCACTCTGCTAAAGTCATCGACATTACTAGATTAAGAAACAACAGACTACACACAAATAGTCAAAATGTATAAAAAAATTCAATTTTATTTGAAATAACAAATTTATTGTTTAGAGACACTAACTAAAACTGGTCAAGATAGGGCGACGTGGAAGGAAGGCCTTTGCCCAGCAATGGGAAATTATTGGATGTTAAATAATAGGTAATAAATTATAATAATAGAGGCACTAATATTTCACATTCCATACAGTAACCTAAAACTGTACTTACAATAATAATACGTTTAGGTACCTAATGTGCTCTTTGCGCTTCAAGATCACAAACATTTTCCTAAGCACCTTATAAATATAAGTAAACAAAAGTCATTGACAAAAAAGAACTCGCGATTACTGAAACAAAAGAGTTTACCTTCAAAGAACTATACTTTCCCCTCACCTGCACCTGCTGTCCCAAACTAAGGCAATAAACACAATATTTCTCACTTTTATGTACTTTTCTTCATCCAATCAGCATCAACTCTCAAACATAGCCATTGTAATGTAAATCTTATTTCCGGTAGTAAAAATTTAAGCGCGAAAATCGTTTTATTTCACTTAGTACGTTTTTGTTTCTCTAGCAGTACCAGTTGTATCTGTCACCACTGCGCATATAACCTGCAGAAATTTTCCATTTAGACTTAACACGCACGCAATAAGGTAGCTTACAGCTCTATGGGGAAAGTTTGCAAACGTGCTTGCGAAAAATACCATGACTTTTGATATATTGTTTAACTTACGGCGCCCTCTGTTGTATGATTTACGAGTTGTGAGTAATGAACGCGGCCGGCAGATGGCGCTAGAGTTGTTTATTGTGGGGAAGATTTATCGCTTGTAGGGGATGTCGAAGGGAACCATTTAAGTGAGTCGTTTTAATTGTTTTCCGTAAATCATAGGGAAATAGACGGTGTGGAGTGGTTTCCAAATATTGCACTTCTGATCCACTTCAGTGGGTATTTAATAAAAAAAAAAATTGAGTGACCCTAAACGATAGTGAAGGATATATTCGCATCACAGGTCCGACGTCTACTACATGATTAAAACCTTTTTGCCGTTGTGACAGCCGCAGCTCCCAGTTCAATACGACAGGCCAGGCAGTCAGAATAGGAGGGATTGACCGTCAAATAACTGACTTCTGTAGTCTAATTTCGTGACTACTGCATGATCTCACAGGTCACAGCACTTCAGGAAGGGAAATTTGCCTAGATTATCTAGCCGGTGCGCGTGGGCAGTACTTGTGCAAGCGTCTAATGGTTCCAGTGCTGCCCAAAATACTCTTAGGCAAACAAAAGACCTCAGACTCGACATTGGCCGGCTTTTTTCCCTTAATAAGACCATTAAGACCGTTCAAAGAAAAGATCATCATCATCATAAACTCACGCCTTCATTCCCAGAGCGGGGTAGGCAGAACCACAGACTCACCAACAACTCCTAAAACTCGTTGATAAATCTGTGACCACATTTTGCACAACTAGGCTAAGATGTTATCCAGTGTATTAGTGACAGGTTGCAAACGCATCGCCTAACAGCACTACACAGCCTTTAGTCCCTTAGTCGTCTCTTACGACATCCACGGGAAGACATGGAGTGGCAACATTCAAAACTCGGCACCACACGGCATAAGACCATTCAAAGAAAACAATGCAAACCTAGCTAGCTATTGTAATTGCAAATAATTGGAGTTATAAATTTTGTTTACACTAAATTCAAATAAATGCAATGCTATGCAGTTATTCGCTTAGCCATACTTGGTTTTTTTGAAAGCTAACTTCGTAATAAGATAGCTAGAGAGCAAGTAAGTAAGATTAGGCCGTTTGTCATCAGCTTATTCTAGTCCACCGCTGGACACACCTCCTATGCGACCTAGCATGGTCCTTGGTCATTCTCGTCTAGCTCTTGCCAGCCCCCTTGCGAAGATCATCGGTCCATGTTTGTTTACCCATTGAAGCCCCGCGGTCTATAGAGAATAGACAAATAATGGGTAAATTAATTTGTCCTTAATTGTTTCCTTTGTGTAACGAAAATGAACCATAATAAGTGTGACAATGGAAGAAAGTTAACAGTGTCTCAATTAGTCCGCCCCTTATTTTTTAAATTTACCCTAATAAGATAATTCCAAGCAAAGATATAAATACATATAGATACCTAACGCAAATGCATCTACTTCGCGTGTCCGAATCCGGACTTAAACCCCGACCAAGCGTCGGGTTTGGCCGTCGCTCCTGTCATTCCGCTCCGCGCCCCTGTTGTTGCAGCCCGGTCGGCCGTGAAAATTAAGAAAATGCCTCATAACGTGATAATAAACTGCAATAGCCCAAAAAAGCGACGACTTTGAATCGATTTTACGAGGAAAACGGAAAATTCTCTTCTCTTTGTGTGTCCCAGTTAGTAGCAAAAAGTGACACGGTTGGTTTTCATACAGATTGACGTGTTTACGTTATCTATGTGTATTTATATCTGTGACTCCAAGGGTTATTAGTTCTGTAGATTTTTAGGCCCACTGGCATGTACTCTTATTCATGAATTACAAAATGTACAAACGTCTTCTTTAGAATCTGTGGCAGCAATTTTGAACTTGTTTAACCTTTATTCTTTCTATTAGGTACAGCCAATAATGCAGGTAATTTAGTATTTTCCTTACTTTCCCTTAGATTGCTAGTAAACACACTTAATTTTCTACCACAATAACCACAACAGTTTATCCAACGATAAAACTAAGATATAACGGAATTCACTTACTACTTCACTTTTCATTTCGTTTTAGAACTTCATAAGAGCAACTTGTTTTTCCTACAAGAAAGTAATTTCCTTAAAGAATTTAAACGAACGACTTTATTTTAATTCTTTAAGCTCATCAAACAAAATGTACAGGAAAATTGTTCAGGTAAGTTTACTATGTTATTTAAAAAAAGCATTATTTTTAGTTTGGTACAAGTTTTTCTAAACCGGACATTGTGCTGCCCTCTATTTTCTATCCTGGAACGCCGTATCAAAATTTCAACATAAGCTTCCAGATGTCGCTGTTAAATCTTCGTTACAGACTACGGTCCCTAGTTTTCACCTTAAACTATAGATGGCGTTGTACGCGTCAGAAATTTTAACGTTGAACTGATACCGCTTAAAACTCATAGATGGCTCGCGGCCAAATATTACCAAGCTTTCACCACAGATGACGCCACCGGTATCAAAACGGTACAAAGAAAGTTCATCATTATTTTACAACATTCGTAATAAAAGTTTTAAAACGTTTCCGCGAAGGTGTGAAAATGATTTTTGTACGTTTTTTACACGGCCGTGGGAACAGGTAGCGCGTTTTATATCTATTCACGGCGTTATGGCGTTGTAAAACTACTGAGTTATTGTTGGGGACCGCTTTTACGTCACGTTCGGGTCGCATTCAAGGCGTCGGACTTTTAACACAATAAAAGCTCGCTCGGTCAATGAATTGGAAAATTGTTGCTGACATGTTGTAAATACCTGCTAGATTCCTAGTGAATAATAGTTTTGACTGGTAGAGAATTCCTGTAGCATTAAGTGCGCCTTTTGCGCACTAGTTCAATTGTATGAAATTAAGTAAGTATTAAAATAAGTAAAAATATTAATACCTAAATTATTCTTAGGACTAAAGTTTTAGTCATGAAGAAACATTTTTATGTAGGCATAATAGGTTAAACCGCCCAATAATAGGACGGCAAAAAACATTTTAGGTGAAAAGTTTACAACACTGCATTATTTTTGCTACTTAAAATACCTAAATAATAATTTAAATGTTAGGTGGAATGCGTAAGCGTGAGTTTAGAAGGATATTTAACTAAAGTATCTTTTTTTTCATTCTTTAAGTTAAACCAACTTTAACCAATTAGGAAAACGCTGATATTTTTTCGTGTTCAACCTAAATATTGCATGATTTCTGCCATAGTTAATAAGTTAAGCACAAAAAATAAGTAGCGATAAAACAGAATAATGACATGTAAACATGGCCCAAGACTTTACGAACAGTCTGCAATAAAATGTAGAGTGGAAATGGAGTTAAAAAATCTATTAGGTAGGGCCTGTTTCACAATCGTCAAGTAAAGCATAATATCTGACAGATAAATTTTGTCCTTTACTTTTCTTACACTTGAACATAGACAAGGAGAGGGCTTAGTTTAACTGGCACATACTTGCCGATTGTGAAACAGGCCCTTAATGTAATACAATACTCATTTCACCAACACACGACATCCTTGCACATGATGTCGCCGACAACCTCTACTTAATAGGTCACTTGTTTAGTTCCCTGTCCGCGGTTATTTCAGTGGCCACGTCAGTCTAGAACTTGCACCCCTCGCACAATAGCATACTTGTATTACTGATCTATTTGAGCGCGTCTATTGTTAGTCCAGTCATGAATGAACGCACGCGCATTCCTCGCTTTACGCGCTTTGTGCGATTCGCGGAAATATAAATATGGCGGCCGTTCATTCATAAAATGGCGGCATATTTTGATCGTGCTTACGAGTTAAATACTCGGTTTTTTGGAGAGCTTGGTGAGTTTCTAATTTTATTTGAATTTTTTGTTATAATTTCTTTCAATTTTATTTGTAGAATCGCAAGATTGAGCAAAATTTTTTGTTTTCTTAGCGAACTTAACGCATCTGAATAGTAAATATTTTGACACCAAATTTCAACCGAAATAAATAATGGTACTTATGTACCTACTTAATCGTAACTTGCTTGATAAAAGCAAAATGTTCGAGCATATGTATACAACCAAAAGCTGAACTCTAATAATTTAAAGTAAAAACCCGAACACCCGGTATTTTAAATTTCAAACTATAACTAAACCAAATAAGAAATTTCACGTCCCTAAAATAAAAACGATGACTTTTAATATGAGCTTAATAAAATAATCACAATAGGCCCACAAAAAAGGCTCGTGTCGATTTTTTTTGGAAAAAAAATCGTATTCAAATCATGAGGGAGCCTTCGCCTCACGCCTCACCTGCCGTCGGTCGAAAAAATGCTAAGTACCTAAGAATATATGGAGGGTTTACTGGTTTACCAACTGACAGATAAATTAAAGTTATTGTTGGTCTGGATATAAGAACACATATCGGTCGAACTTAGCCAATATTTCATCATAAGCATAACACATAAAGATGTGGAATTGGCATTCTTAGCAGCAAACTATTAACGGTGGTAGGACCTTGACTCTATCCGGATCGCTACTACAATCTTACTGCTTTAACCTGCCGTTAAGCACCAGTGTTAGCATTGTTGTGATCCAGTATGGGGATAAGACAGCCAGTTAAATGACCAGCATAAAGGCATTCGAAGTCCTCAGGGTTGATGGCAACGCATTTGTGGTCTTGGGATTGCAGATGATAATGGACTTCAGAAATAAAATGAAATATAAAATCATGGCTTTGGATCCTGAGCTAGGATTTCCTGTGTTACAGGACCCAGTGAGGCAACAACATTAGTTTGATACAATGCCTTCGTACAGAGAGTCCACTTACCAGCCAGCACCAGTGGCCAGGTGGCCTGTGTGTTTGTTTGCTTCTTCATGCCTTCTAGTACAGTCGGCCTCATAAGTAGCCGCATACTATTGTACCTTGTTTTAACACCTTTGACAGATTAATGCAAGAGTTCACAAATGATGTAAAAATGAAAGCACTACAGTTTGCACCTACTTACAAGGCTGACTGTACACACCCAAATGACATATTCGACGTAAGCCAAATAGTACGCTAGTCGCCTGAATAGCCGTATGATATTATTAACTTGAGGCCCTACTTTGAAAATCGAAGTTCGAAGTTACGTAAGCTCCATCCCTTTCCTTCGATTCAGTCTCGAATCACGAATGACAGGGATAGCTAACGTGACTTCTAACTTCGATTTTCAAAGTAGGGTGATGGAACCAGTAATGGACAAGAACCAGAAGATAAGGGTTAGATATTCATTTTGTTTGCAACAATCAATTTAGAACCGTATTAAATTTGAATTAAGAATGAAGTGTCCATTACTGGTGCATGTCCATTATTGGTGCCATCACCCTAGGGCCTCTGCCACTGAGCCTGCCAGCCCCGATGTAGCCTTAGCCTTAGCAATTCAAACAGCCGCTTATGAGAAAAACTAAAATTATTGTTTCATTTGGTCCCTATACTTCACTTAAACGCCGTCAAGCAAAAAGTTTAAAACCTCGCATGCTTAAAGAAAGTCCTCGTTTTTGCCAAACCCCAATCCAATAAGTATTTAAAAAGAAGTAAAAGACGTCTTTTGAGCTAAACCCGAGCGATCAAAGAGACCGCAGCGCAATTTAGGGCCCATTTATGTAAGTAGAGCAACTTTGTTTCCTTTTTTTTTGGCAAATTACACCATTAACCATTATATTTACTTGAAGTATTTTTACCTCTAATCAATACTAAACTTGATTTTATAAATGTACTCGGATTCTGATTAGCTGATTTAAAAATAGTTCGTCCTATTAAAAATACATAATTCCCACAACGAATAGCCATAGCCATAAAACTTCTTAACCAAATATCACACTTCAACGGGTTGTTTTTATAAAACAAATTAAAAGGTGCTAATCCACTCAAACATTAATTATGATTCCTTAAGAAAGTGTTTAAAAATATATTCGGCACCCTCTTGCGGTTACAAAAAAGTACCTTCACCGACTGTTGTACATATATTAGGGGCAACAGGCGGTGAGAGTAAAAAAGCCCATGGAGAAAAAGGTTTTTTATCATATTCACTGTGGACTTCGAAAATAAATGTAGCCCACAAATTAACTAACCAAGCTTCATATTTGGAAACATTGTTCGGTTCCATCAGGTGGGATTTTTCACAAATAGATGAAACTATTTGAACTTTTTATGAAATACAGTATTAGCACAGTATTAGAACACGAATTGTATCTTATAAATATACTGATTTATTTCTAAGTATATTAAAGTGATGTAGTACCAAATCTAATCAAATAATTCATTATGTCACCTAAATGCCAAAGTCAATAATTTAAAATACCTTCAGACATATATTATATTATAAGCGTCTTAGAATTAAAGACAATTACAATTTCTATATCATGAAGCAACGAAAACGTAAAAAATATTCTTATAAGACCACTATCAAATTCCATTTTATTTGCTTATGCCCTATAACCATAGACGTGCCAGACGGCGTCGAAAAAAAAGAAAAAAACCCATATCTGCGCCGGCGCATGTGCCGCCATGTTTGAATTCAAATCGGATGCGAAAAAAATCCGACGCAATGTGCGCACGCGCGACGCCATATGTTTAAGAAAAAAAGTTTTTTTACTCATCAAACCCAAGAGATAAGTGAAAAAAGCATAAGCATAATATTAGTAGCAGTAAGTTAAATAAAAAGGGGGGCAAAAACGCGTTTGAGGTTAAATAGAGGATGTTATATGGCTAAGGGCTGGCGCTTGACATGCTTTAGTCTTGATTTTATGTTGTTCATTAGTAAACATTGTTAAGGTAACCCTTAATTTGGCAAAATGAAATAATAATGGTGGGGAATTCAAACCCTTTTTGATTTTGAATAAGCAAAAAAAAACTAACAAACAATGGTATGTTGAGTATTTTTGACCGTGCCAAAGTAAGGGTTACTTTTGAACTTGTATTTAAACAATATAAGAAAAATATCTCCTTTTGTAGATGAGCACAAAAAAAACAAGTAAAAAAATTGGTATTTTTATTACCAACGCATATATACATAGTTATTATATCCACATATAAAATTCGAACAACTTTTTAACAATATTTGTTTATGTTTTTATTGTTTATACCAGTGGCAACCCTGTTAAGCTTCAAAGCATGCGCACGCGCCTCAGGACATCTGTCATTTTGAAATTTGTTCGTCTATCGCCATTTAAGCCGTAAATGCAACATTGTTACAGCATTTTTTCTTAGCATTTTCGAAAGTTTCAAAACTGAAACAAAAAACTTAATTTCAACTTTGAGGTAAATCATCGTATTGACTAACTTAATAGTGCGGTAATAGAAGAACCTCCCAACTGTGCTGAGTCATTTATAATGATTTTAGCTCAGTTCGATGCTAGATTAAAGATGCTGCACAAATCGCTGCTTAAATACAAAAGCACCACAAATCAAAATTAAAAATAGTTTGATTTCAAACTTAAAGTAAAGAGCACTCTTAAATGCAACACAAACACATTTTGATTTGTGGCGCTTTTGTATTTAAGCAACGAAATGCGCAAATATTCTACCCGATGAATGTGTTTGATTTATTTAAATAAATTAAAATAATTAATTATCACAAGGACAACATACGCTCAAAAAAACATCACCGATTTTAACCTCTGCATCAGCTGAAGTCGATAATTTCCACTGTATTAAAACGAAACAACAAATGAAGAAAAGGCAGACCAAGAAGGTGAATGGCAAACTGGACTGGACCGGCAGGCATTGCCTAAAGCACTCGCAATCGCAATCGTTTTCATTTTGAGAGACCGAAGGCGAGTCAGCTTTTAAAATGAAGACAATTGTTACACTTTGAAGTCGATTGCGATTGAGAGTGCGTTAGGCAATAGGCCAGCCAGTCCGATAGCCGAGTATCTAGATAGGAAATTGTAAAAATCTAGTGGGAGGCTTTTGCCCAGCAGTGGGACGGAAATACAAGTACCCAATACAAATACATACCTATACGTCTTCAGTATCTAAAAAATCATTAAATTTTACCACATTACAAAACCTACCCATTAAAATTATATACCATTAAATGAATTAGTGACCGCCTGCCTAAAACAAATAATAAAAGCGTTATTAAGATAGCTATCGAACAAATAATTTTCCGATTATTAAAATTCAATTTAACTTTCGTAATCGCTCGGACGACAACAGGCGCGTCTACCCTACTTTTTGTCCACTGTCACAGAACGTTAATGTCTGTTATGATACTCATAATCAATTTAATGGTTGAATTATTCATGATAGTTTATAGGTTTTGAATAAATTAAATAGGTACTAAAAAGGTGTTTAATACTTTTCAATGAGTAAGCTATGACTGTATGGAAACATTTTGATCTACTTTTCTATCCTTAAAACATAAAAAAAAACATTTTTCTGTAAATAACTAAGTAAACATTATCTTAATGCCAATATACCAAAGTGCTTTCTAATTTTTCTATGCAATTTTATCAGATTAAAAAAGCTCATAAAAAATATTCAGTTCATTCGACTACTCAATGTTATAACTAGCGGTTGCCATAAAACCACCCTGTATCGTAATTCGGGGTCGTTGACCGGCGTTACGCAATATACAGGGTGGGCGCCGGTCTGCCTTTACGAGTTATACGGAAAACGCCGACGGAAGGGAAATAGTGAGGGAACTTCATAATTGTATATCGATACAATAGCTAGGCGGAAAAACCATATTGTCTTTGACCTGTTATGGTATTGTTTTTAACCGCTATTACTGTCAAGTAAATAAGAGCTATGAAAACGTTGGCAGCACGATAACAGGTCAAAGACGATATGGTTTATAGCGCCTAGAATCTCGGCACTGTATATTTAATCATTTGTAACTGATTGTTCAGGTATGTAACGATGATTTAATCAACTTGTTCTAATAAAAATATCATGGGGTCTTGTCAAAATGCATAAGTAAGCGATTTTTGAAAATCGACATTATTTATAGGATTGACGAAAGCTGATGACAGATCGCCCGAGCGCTTTGTCAACTCCATACAAAATGGAAACGTTTGTAGCATTTACATCTTGGCTACGCCCTCCCGTCAGTTAATGTCAATTCTGTATCAATTATACGCATTTTTACAACAGTTTTTGTCCTGCCTTAAAAGTTTCATTCAAGATAGACATACTGAAAACATCGTTGTTTTAAACATGATTTTCTGTTCAAAAACACGTCACTAGCTCTTTACCGAGAGTGACACCTAAAGCTAATAAACAAAATCCAGATTTCAATGAATTCGGAATATTGGAAATTTTTAAAAACATCGATAATTCTGTGTCACATCCCTACTAGTAACTGACTGAATCCTAGGTTTGGACGGATCCCAAAAATCGTCAAGGCCACACTGCACAGCGACTACAACACTAACAATTCATTACATGCTAAATGTATGTAAATACAGACATATATTATGTGCTTACGATGCTCATAACTTGCGCGCTCTTTATAGCTTCTGGCCGTGACTTTGAGAGCTTTCAGCAAGATATTGTGTATAATATAGCTTTTATGTATCTGATGGGGCACAGAAAGCTTCGTATCGTAGAGAAATACCTTGAATCTAAGAAATATATTTAATGAAAGTTTTTTTCCACGTTTTTAAAGAGGATGACCATTATAACGTTGTCTTTCAGTTATGAGCTATGATTAAAATTTCAAGACTAGGTTATCGATAAGTTTAAAATCGATTGTGTAAGTCGTACTACACTAAACAGACAAAATTGACTTCCGAGATTTGATTACGTAGATTGTCAGTTTGTTAGTTATACGTGGAGATAGTATAAAGGGTGTTAAAAAATAGTTAGAGAAAACGAGCTAATTAAAATAAAGTTTATCTTTATTTTTCAGATGGTTTCTAAATGGTTGTTTAGACCACTTGCTCGTAAGCATTAGAATGAGATATAGCTGGCATAGAGGCATGACTAGCATAGAGGCATCCCTTCTTAGACCTCAGGGTTGGCAACACATTTGCGGTCTTAAGATTGCAGTCTTCAGATTGTAGTCTTGAGAATACATGTCTACGGGTCACATATCCCACTTACCATCAGGAAACCGTAAAAAAAAACTATACCATAGTATACGAAACAGATCGTTAAAGTAGCTAAATATCAAACTAAAATTAACTTGCAGTAAGTTTCATAGCAATAAAAAATTATAAACTGAATGTACAACTAATTCCTACTTGTTTTTGTACTTAATACGTACCTACGTAGGTATATTATAGAATAGAATAGAATAGAAAACATATATTTCGCTAAATTTTTACATATTTTTCAGTGTGTGAAAAGTAGTGCTGCGAAAATGGTATCCACTCAGCTATATGTCGTACCACCAATTGGAAGTACGACGCTGGTTTTCTGTGGACGTACGGACTGGTTTTGCTACTTTTGCTAGACAGCATACATTGCATTCGCTTCTCCCCTCAATTATATGACAAAGTATATCAAAATGTCCACCATTAATTATGCTGTCTGTAATGTCACCCTATAGATCCTCTCCGTCCTATCGCAATTTTTTTTAATGACTATACCTTATTTTAAATTTAATTCCGAACTTATTCAAGTGCTGTGACTTTCTCACTAAACTTAACTAATTACTAAGACAGTGAAGGTGTACTAACGAGGCATCAGATCTAATGAACGTTGGTGCATCAGTGCATCCTTATACGGTCAAAGTCCACCGCCATATCTCATTGAGTCGAAAATAATTCGCACTCGATTCTAAATATGCGCAGACGTCTAAATATGTGACATTCCGCTAGTGCCGTCTGAGAGTCCGTCTAGACGGCCTCCGTTAATTCTTCGCCGGACTCTTGTCACTGAATCATTCGGTGACAAGTAACGTGACATGTTTTAATGTACGGCGTTACGCATTGCAAATTGACAAAGTGACAACCGAAACTGAAACCTATAAATTTTGATGCAGATTTAATTTTACAGTGTTCAAAATGGTCTAAGAGATACAAGCTGTTGGATAAGGTGTCACCTACATACAGCAATATTGTATGTTTTTATCAAAAACTAGGTAAACTAACAAACTGAAGTCTCACATACAATACTGCAATAACTCCTCAATTCTTAAGCAATTTCTCACTATACTAATAAACTGATACTGAATAAAGACCTAATTTAAATGATTAATTGAAATAATATGCTGATCTCAATTAACCCTAAATACATGTTTCATCCCTTTCTCAGTACAAGCTTAAAACGAAGGAATTAGCTAAATTAGTTTTTTAGCAAACAAATATTTATTGCTCATAATCACTAATAAATAACCACCAATTAGGCTCCCCTCTTGTCCTTATCGCGATTTTATTAAAATAAACAATTTACCTCAAAAGTTGCAAAAAAGACATTATAATCGTATTTGCAATTATAGCCCACAGTGGGCGCGCGGCGCTCGTTGTGGACAAAATAATTGAAAATAGGGTCAAATAATTATGTATGAATTAATACACGTCGGATCGCTTATATGATCATAATATCTAATCTGAACGCAGATCTGTTAAAGTAAAAAAGTGTAGATATATGTACACATATACTTACTAACAAATTCATCCTTAAAAATGTAGAAATTTATTATAAACGGTGCCAACAAGCGCGGCTCTTTAAATGCAATCTACAATTAATACCTAAGTCATTACCAAATTCCTTTTCATTATTCTTCTTGTGTTTTTTCACTATATTATTACTTTATACCAACAGAAAGATTAATTTAAATTGAAAATGTGAATTCATCAAGCCATCAACCCTATTCCGCATTGCAGTACGTTGTGTCGTACCTAGATCGGCGATAGCGTAGTTCCCACCATTACGTTGAAATTATTTCTGAACCGGAGTTAATTGATATAAGTTTTCATGTTTAATTTGAACGCGACAGAAAACCTTATCCGACACATCTCGAGCGATTACTTAGATTGTTAATGTAAGGAATTATTGTTAAGGGGACTGCGCCGCAAAATGTAGCAATTTTCTTTCTAGATACATTGAAAGGCTGTGTTTACCAGACTGTGAAATGAAGAAATATTTCTTGGTTGTTACTGGAATCATCATTTTCGTAATAGTTATGACATAAAGTCAGTTTTCAGTAATGGTCAATAAATACTTCTACTAAAGAAGTCCACTATTGCTTTTACCTTATCCAATTGACTTTAAGCTGAGCTTGCCATCTAATGTAAATCGGTTGTGTAGCGTTAGCCGAAAAGATTTGACTGTTCAACATTGGTTAAAATGTATATAATCTAACTATTCATATATTAAACTTATTACAAAACTCTTTGAACGACTAGGAAAATAGCTGTTTGTCAAATAAAACAAAATCAAACTCAAGGTGACACTATTTACCTGAACTGTATTCTACTTACTCGTAAAATTATAAATCTAAAGTTTATGATTGAAAACCGATAAATCTATCAGAGCTCGGGTAAAGAGAATACATAACAAGTGCGATATATGTCAGAAACTTGTCAATCACGGACGTGGATTAATTGTGCCTCGCGTTCTTAAACATAAAACAATATACATGAAATGTCTCCAACAACACTTTGCATAATCATTGATAATTTATTCCAATTTCGGAATCTACCCTTCTCACTCGATCGACAATCGATATGTAGGAACAATTGAATTATGTTAGTTTAAATTTTGAAGTGTCTCAATCATTGTTTCCCGTCTTAACTTCTCGTACCTATTCATAGTTTTCAATAATGCTAGGTTATGTATTATGATATGTTAAATAGTATCTGACTGTTGAGTTTTTTGCGATGTTTCTTCTCAGCAGTGGTCTCCTCTTGCGAAAAGTTGGTAGATTTTTGGCGTGTAAAAGTGCCCATGCAGCCTGCTTACTGAATAAACCTCTATCTTATACATATCACTTTGTTAGATGACTGACTTTGTCTACCCTAATAGTAGCTTCCAGGATCGGCAACGCGTGTGCAATCTCAAGATTTTATGGACCTTAACCCTTGATCCCTTGACCCTTGACCCAGAGGGTCTATATTGACCACATTACAATAAGCTGAAATTGAACTTTACTATCTACATTTTATGATACGATTTTAATTGTATTTTCCTGAAATATAACATCATCTATTATTACTCTTTAGAGACTTGCGATTCCGGGACTGTATTTCATTTTGGTCTAGTATTTTTACTTTAACGGGGCCTTATTAAGGGTTAAACCCTACTTAACATCAGGCGGTGGTCAGATGGTGTGTTAAATCTCTATAACATTCTAGTAGTCTTCCAAAATACCTCAGAAAAAACCTTTAAATGCTAAAAATACCTCGCATAGAATTGACAATGGCTAAAACATTCCGGATTAGGCCTGACGCCCGCGAGCCGCCTCTCGGCCGCTCCGGTATCGCCGAGTAATCGTTCGCGGCGCAAATAAACGCGGCCCCCAACAGACTGCACGAGGAGTTGCGAAAATAATGGACGAGAAAGTGATTAAGTACATGCGGTATTAATATTGCAACTTTATTTTTTGCACAGCCTTATTAACTGTAAGGATTTGCTTTGCGTTCTTCTAAGTTAAACGGGCTGGCAAGGATTTATTTACGTCTATGTTGTAAATTAGAGTTTTTTTTTTCAACAGGCTGTATATAGCTTTTAGATTTGAGATTACCTTAATTTATACATTGCGACTTGCGATGATATCGAAATCTCGAATGCAAAAAAGGGAGTTTGTGACTTTGTTGGTTTGTCCTTTATTAACACCGCACAATAATACCGTAATTTTAGCACAAAGATAGCCCGAAATCACATTTAAGTTAGGAGAATACCAATAACTATTATACATATATAAAACCCCAGACATAATATGAAGCCTTTCAGAGCTGATAACTGCTAAAGGACCCAAACGTCTTTATTCAAGCTATAACCACTCTGATTAAACTAACTTTCCTTCCGCGTTCAGTTCAGTGCATTATTTTAGGAGCTATTATACCGCAGACAGACACACGGACGGGATAAAAATATAATTTAATAATTCTAACTCGTTATCATGTCAGATTTACACGTACAATGACAGCGAGCCCGATATTTCTGTGACTCCAATGTAAAAGGGTATAAGTCTTCTGAGGTTCAAGTGAAAAATGATATAAGTCTAGTATGCTCTGCTTATGATATACCCTTTTTTATTACGAGCTACGTCGACTTACTCGATTTCACTTGAGGCCCACATTTCATCACGTACTCTATGTTCTGGTTCCCGGCGCATCCCCGCAACGCACTCAAGCGCAGATCAAAGCGACGGGATGCGCAGACGACGTCTCCACGTCCCCTCCCCCCGCACAGCATCTTGATCTTTTTGCGCCGGTAATAGTGCCTATAATGGTGCGGTTGTCACGCCACGCGCCGACGCAGCTTTTGTGGCGCCAAGCATATTTGCACGGCAATTGAATAATTTAATTATTATGAATGGATAGATGAGCGTTTATGGGTTTATTTGTAAGTCGTCGGTCAATTTGAGTCTTTAAAATGATGGACAGTTATATTTTTAGTAAAAATACGAAATATTATTTAAAAAAAACTGTATGTTAATTTTATACGATAAATAATGTCTTATCTTAAATTATTAAATTTAAAACAACAGTAATAAAATGCTAACGTTATTTAAAACATATAATTCCGAATCGAACGTATAACATTTATGCAACAAAACATAATTACAATAAACGAGAGTCCAACTGCAATACATTTCCGTCAGCAAACCTGTCAGTGAAGTGTAGCCGGGACGTCAAAAGATGACAAATCGCCCGCCATTGAAGTACTGTCGCGTTAAGTAGAGCATTTATCATGCTATCATAATAGCTGTTACGGCAAAGTGGAGACACCTTCGTGATGGGCCGTGAATAAATAGTAAAAAATGTAATTGCTAGTGTAGTCTGTATTTTTCCTTAGATAGGTTGATTGGGTATGTTATTTATTAGCCATTTAGACGTATTTACACGATTTTTATTATAATGAATAAATAAATATTATATTGTTTATTTGCAATTAAGTTAACAAAAGAATACAAAAGTTTTTTGATTAGCACTCAAATAATAAGCCTTGAGTATAATGGCCGTAAGGAATTTATGCTGATTCAAAGCTAGTTCACTTGACAGGAGCGTGCAATCATTAACATTAACGCTATTTTTGATTGTACCTAGGCCACTAAATTACCGATTTTTGCATGCACCGAATAATCAGGCATGATATTCTCTTTAATAATTCACTAGCAAGCTACACTAGTTGATCTGTCATTTAAGATATACAATAAGAAACTACCTTTATGGTATCCTATATCATTATGATTTATGTGCAATCATTGTTATAGGTCCAAAAAGAATGTGATTTAATCCATTAGAGTTCCAGGCATTGACCTGAGATGGCAAAAGCTTTTTACAATGACTACCTACTATACTGAACTCTGACATTTCATTGTTCAGGCTTTTAAGCAACTTGATATAAAAGCCATTCTTTTCCGTATTGTTCTTTATTACGCACAACCGCTGGACAAAAGCCACTCCCACGCAGCCTAGGCCAAGTAGGAAACTAATACAGAACAAGTAGAAGCATTATAGTCAGTATATGATTAAAAGTCAGAAATATCTACAAAAGCTTTTAATAAAATAACAAAGGGGTGTTTATGACATGAAAATTGTATGCTTTCAATATTTTGTCTGGGTTAAGTGACAGACTTAGTCCACTGTGCACAAATAAGTTTTATTATTGAATTTTCATACATTTTGTAATAAATAACGTTAGTTATTGTAATCATCCTAAAACTTTGTTTTAAAGTTGCAATGGTTAAACATGTCTTAAACGCTTATGTGACATCCTTTACGTACTACATATAAACATATTACATATTTCTTTAAGTTTCAAAGCTTAAGGTTTGAAATTCAGTCAACTTTCACTATGTTTTTTATCAATAAAAGAATAATGCCATATAATAGACAAATCTTAAATATAAAATTCGCTACGTCTTTTCGCTTCACCCAACTCTCAAAAGCTATTTCGGTGCAGTCTCACAAAAGGGAGGCTACACACGTTTTTAAGGAAATTGCGAACAAATAAAAATAGTCGTAGGCGTTCTAATCTTCTAGTCATTTATAATTACACGTGTTTTCGCTATTCCATTCACCCACAGTGAATGGCGGGTTTCATATCACTTGCCATAAATAAGAAGCCATTGACTTGATACTATTTTTATTCGATTGTACTTTGGGTTATAAATTAAGACCCTTATTTTGCTGAATAAGTAATGGAATGGGGGTCCGACCCTTTGACAAACCTGTTTCGTTCTAAAATTACTATTTTGGTGTAAGTTTGGTTTTTCAAAAATTCTCATCTTTTTATAGGTAGCTCGCAGTAAATTCTTAAAGAAAACTTATTTATGTTGAACTTTCAACTATTAGTAAGATGATCAGAGATATATCGCTTATCCACACATACAATACCACAACATATGCATCCTTATGAGCCTTCAAGCTTAGCCTCACTGGCGGCATAAGCTCCTTCAGGGTTGAGCGTAGACATAATTTAATTTTTATCCGACTACTTTTTACTGCAAACAACAAAGAGATTACATGGTTTGCTATTTCTACTAAAGAAATTGAATTACTTAAGCTTGAATTAGCATTATGTATTCGTAAGCAAATTGTAATTTAATAAAACATCTTTACCACAATGCTTATATTGTTTAAAATCAAGAGAGTACAGGTTTGTCAATACTTTAAGTACGCGTTTAACAATAGTATAGCCATCGAGCTGAATACGGGCATGTTTGCGGCGCTAATCGCGCGTAGGCAGCTAACTGTAAAACAATCGCTTCGGCCGCGCGTGCGCCTTATACGACGCGAGCTTTACGCCGCCGCTCGCGCATGTCTCTGTAGCAATATTGCTGCTTGAAACAAAAACACAGTATAATGGAGTAATATTTACAAGCTATACTACATCTTTCTTCTGAGTAGTGGAATAAATAGAAACATTTCACATTAGCAGTATTTTAGTTTAATGTGTAGAAGTCAAGTTATTTTTTCTAATTACTCATATAACATACTAAGTTCGACGGCAGTGTTGACGACCTAAAGAGGCTGTCTGGAAAAGCTGTGGAATACTTTAGGAGCGCTAGCTTTAGGTTTTAGCTTAGGCTTAATTTGTAATGATTATAGCATAGTAACAATAATTGCAGTGACATAATAATTGCCGTACGATAAATAAATAATAACAGTAAAATTTTGACTACAGACACACATGTTCACTGTACTTAATAGGTTTAAAAGTACCTAGTTGAGAAAATAAATAATACATTTTGCATCATACCTACCACACCTGTAGCTACGCTAGCTAATAGTACTACCCAAGTATAAATACTTCTTATAAGAACTTTGATTACATAAATTATTAAACCTAACAAAAGTACTTACCCCAAATTATCTCAATTCTCATCCCAACAACTGAACTGCAGAACTCAAACAAACTTAACTTAATAATAACAGCATTATCTGCTCCAAATGCGGCAAACTTTCTCCGCACCCAACAATACCCTAACAGTAACCCAAACTTTTTTTTCTAACAGTACTAAACCGCTACTTGACAAAAACTCATCTCGAAATCACCTAGCACCATCTGGCATATCCTTGGCGAAACATACATATGTCTTTTTGCCCAGATGACTTGCCTTGGCTGAACCACCGTGCATATTTAATTTAAACTCTATTTATATTGTCATGCGCTTGAAAATTATCAAACGACCGACATGAAAACGTGATCACAACATTTTTTAAATTTTAACGTTATGGTTTTGGTTGTTAAGGTTGGATTTTGTGTGTGTGTGTTTTTGTGACAGTTTTTTTCGGAAGTAGCACAAATTCATATGGCAAGGAGCGTGTCAGGTTTCGCGGCAGATGCGCCGGCGCACGCTGCGCACGCGCACAGTGGGCTGTTTGTTTGCAAAAAGGTTATAAATCTATTTTCGTTTATAAACTTGCAATAAATTTAAAACGTAATTAGGTTTGGTAATAAATAATGTGAGGTTATTAAAAGAAGCGACTTAATTACTTTGAGTGGTGGATTGTTAGCAGTTATTTTTAGAGACAGGTAGCGGCACATAGGTACAATACTATTATTATTTATTATTAGATGCTGTGGATTTTTTCTTCGCTCAATCGGTTAAAAATAAGCCTTGAAGGATTCTTCCTTGATTACAGCATCAGTATTTCCGACAGAATAATTTTGAAAAACTTCCGCGGTTTCGTGCTACCCGCAATTATGCAAAACACACATAAAACAAAACCGACGGAACTCCAAACCAAGAACACGCCAATTTAAACCATAAGCCAACAACATTTAGTCAAAAATGCCAAAAATTTATTATTTGAATAACGCTTAAATTTTTTGAAACCTTCTGAAATGCTAGCATAAAAAGCGAAAAATATACTATTCAATTTGAATAGTAACTCCACTCGACAAAGTCCAAAATGGGCGTGCTACCTTTTTTACTTACGACGTTTATATACGAGGCAAGTATAATTCATATGGATCTCAAACTCAAATTAGACTCTTGCGCAACTCAGCCTGCCCCCAGGATCAAAATGCGCATGCGATGTTGATCAAAACAAAATTAGCATGATAATTTAGAATTCGCAGATTCTTTGCAATTTGTATATTTTTGTTGAGTTTTTTCCTCCACTACATCAATATTAAATTTAAATAAAATAAGATTTCTAAAGTTGTTTAGTGGCCCACAGGTGGCGCTGACCAATTTTTATCAAGTGACAACGTCTTCTTAATGGCTTGTCACTAGGTTGGACACCGTACAGCCAAGTTCATAAATATGTATAATATACTTTAGTACCTTGTCTATTTGATTTCATGTTTAAACTGCCATATATGAATTGTCAGAGCGATTAAAGAGACAATGTACTAAAGTGTACACATAGTTATGAACTCGACTGTACCTGAGGCTCTATTCTACTCGGTGAAACCATATTGCTTTTGACTTGTTATCGTATTGTTTTTAAAACAGCCGTCATTACTGTCAAGCAAATCAGAGCTTTATAACGTTGACAATACGACAACATGTCAAAAAAAGCAATATCTCAACCCAGTAGAAAAAGACCCCTTTTGGCAACTACTTACCAAGTATGTTTTCAAATAGAAATACTTACTGTCTAATTCCAAGCATTTTACAAATTGCATAATGAAAAACATCAAATTCCTCCTGCACACGCGATACCCTCAGGATCAAAACAGAGCGCTGAGCATGCGCACGCAATGTTGATCTAAACGAATTACCGCGATAATTGCCTAATCTGTTTAATGATCATAACAGCTTCCCTGGGATTTCCGAATATTTCCTATACTTGGGGGACAACGCGACCTTCAAACAATTTACTCGAACATCGGAATGTTTTTGTAAATATAAAGCACTTGATAATATACTTAAACCACATTCAAACTGATCGCTAGTAATCATAATCATAGAAAGGCAAGTTTTATCTAGAACTTCCAATTAATCATCGTCATATCCATGATGAACTTGACCTTGATAATAAGTCATGACCTCAACGACCATATCGTGATGACCGCGCCACGTTCAGTTAAGAACTCCAGTCAGTAAAAAGCCTTTATTTCTAATACCATCTACTTAAATCAATCTATTTACTTGTAGTAGGAGATCCGAATAGGAGACGACCTTCACCCAGCTGTTTATTCGATAAAAGTATTTAATATCAAATTTAATATGATAAGTAATATATGGCGAATAGGTTGACTGAAAAATTTCAGGCCAGTGCAGACCATAATTAAAAACAAAAAAATGATTTTTTTTATTTGCTATTGCTTGTTTTAGTATGAAGCCTATAGAATATGCAAACGTTAGGTTGACTATTTTTTCCCATCATAACTATTGGGTAGGTAGGTAAGTCGGTACTAATAATTTGCACTAAACCTAACGTTTGCATATTCTATAGGCCTAATACTTTCGATTAGTATGTACCTAACAATAGCAATTTAAAAAAAGGTCCATTTTTAGTTTTTTCTGAAAGTACTGTCCACTGGACTGAATTTTTTCAGTCAACCTCTTCGCCATATATTACTTACCATATTAAATTTGATATAAAATATTTTTTATCGAATAAACAGCTGGGTGAAGGTCGTCTCCTATTCGGATTTTTGACCATTAGGTACTCGTATTCCTCCAAACCGGAATAAAGTCCGTTTGACAGACGTAGAGAGCTAGGCATACAGTAATAATGATACATTGAATAGCCGACTAAATTGCGAATGACCACTTGCCCCCATTGGCCCCTATTAGATTGGAGCTTCACCACAATTAGATTGGAGCTGAAATCCGTTCATGGTGACGTCATTAAATTGACACGAGGTGGATAGGGCAGAGTTCAATAGTTTTTGCAATTCAATTAGGTTAGTTGTGTTTTTCACACTAATCTTCAAGACAATTTTGAACCAGTTCCCATTATTGAAGAGAGCTGAAATTTTGGAATACTCGATCGACCTGCTGATGATGGGGTCAGGAGGTGGCAACAGCATCTTCGCTGTAGTAAACATAGACCCATCCAGATTGGAATCGTGAGTTGGGTCTTGATAAGCTGATTATTAATATGCAAGAAAATAAATCAGTCTCAGGAATGTTTTTTCCAGAAAAGTATCTTAGTTTAGTATTTAAAACCTAATCTATCTTTATTAAGTAGTTATAGACCATCATTTCTGAAGGGCAATAGAATAAGGTCACCGCCGTTAATTATTTTATTACTTACTCATTGGCTATAAACTGTTCAGGATATCAGACAACAACAATACTACCTTTCGGCCGTAAGTTCGTCAGCGTTAAACATTTATTTCTCGACATTCTTTCGATCGTAAAATAAACTTTATTTAGACTTGATTTGACATAAGCAAAAGCCTAGTCGGTTAACTGAAAGCTACCAATGTCATCTTGTTTCGTGTCGAAAATATTTTTGTAAATTCTTTCGTTTCCGGATTTGCTGACGAATTAATAAGAGAAACTCTCCTTAACGACAAAAGAACCCAAACGTAGTGAAAAACTTAAGAACAAACAGGCTCGTCTGTCTCGCTTCCCCGCGCAACTTGTCCCAACCTGCCCAGCTGCGCGCGCAGCTGCCTGCGCGTGCGCTGGTGGCGTATGACCAACGGTACAGACGCACTTACTGTAGCATACTGTACATTAGCCGCTAATTCAATGCCCGCGACACATTCGGCGTAATAAAATTACGTGATATATGTAGTCGGCGGTACTGAACGAGTTTACAAATTTAAGCAGCCACTTGATGTTCCACATTTATTGTTTGTGATGTTGGAACTGTTACCTGTGGTATTTTAAAGTTAACGTAGCTTTACTGAATAGTAGCGGTGATAATAAGGATAAATTTGATTCGTTGTCAAAAATAGAACATAAAATATAGTTGTAGTGCAGCTTTCTATATTATGGTGATAGAACCAGTTATGAACAAAGACCAATATTGGGCACTTGATTCTTATTGTTAAAGAAGATAAGGGTTATTCGTTTATTTTGAGACAATCAATTTATAACCTTATGATCTTTGAATAAGGAGTTAAGTGTCGATTTTGGTGCTTTCAGCAAAAAGTGTCCAACATTACGTACTTAAGAATTACTTCTAGGCCTAACCTTTTTAATACAACCTCATGGACTCGATCATTTCATCTTGACCTTATCTGGATTATTAAAAAAGTAGCAGTAAAGGTAAGGGTTTTACTGGTGGTAGGACCTTGTGCAAGGTCCGCCCGAAGCGCTACCATCTTATCCTAACCTACCGCCAAGCTGATGTTCACATTGTTGTGCTCCGATGCGGGGGTAAGACAACCGCCACAACCGGTGGAATTACCAGCATCCATGCATTTTCAGTCTTGAGATTGTCATCATAGGATTGCAATCTCGTGGTCGAATAAGTCTATGGGTCTGGAATCTCAGTTATCATCAGGTGACCATAAAAAAAAGTATTGACACGAGAGTTAGTTGTAATAAATAAAGTATTCAGTGTTAAGTGTAAATTAGCTAATGTTATAAATAAATCACAAAACATCTTAAATGTTGTTATTATAAAGATGTTAAACGTACAACAAAGGAACATGCTATTGATAATAACAATGACGAATGCATCGTAATGGCGGTCGAAAATGACACGTTAGTGAAAATAGCATTAAAATAATTAAACGTAACGAGCACAAACAAGTTATTAGGACGAAAAAGAAGAGTTTTCGCGTGAGCCTGCGCGCGCGCAGGTGGCCGGCAGGGCTGCCGACTTGAAGAACACACTGTGTTTAATGTAAAATTGATAATGTTATAACACCATACACTAACAAGCACCCTGTGTGCGTCGATTTAATTCTGAATGATTGTTGTTTTGGCTCTACCCTACGTCCAAAGACGACCCTCAAGTTATTTCAACCAAAAAGAAGTTCACTGCCGGACATAGGCCTCTGTTTTGGTCTACTTATCATCAGGGTATCTAAACAGGTAGGATCCTCAGACCAGCGCTGACTTAAATGCCAGCATTTCGATTTGCGACCATTTCATGACTACATTCTTCTTGTACGTATTTCTCTGTTCCTTGTTAATTGTCACGAATAAGTGTTTTTCTTTTTCTTTTTTTCTTTTCGAATAACAAATAATCATGCGCTATATTCTCGTTATCTTTACCAAAAACCACAAAACAATCATACAATTTTCTATTCCTTATACACGCGGATTCTTATTCTTATCATATTTTTGTAAGATGTTATAAATTTAGTTTTACAAATACCCACTATTTAAAAGAGCACTGATCCGTATAGCCCTAATATGTACCTAGTTTAACGTGTTTTACAATGTTCTATTGCAATACATAAATAAGTTTTTGGTGTTGAGTAAAGTTCAAAGATTTTTATTTACAGCGTGCAAAATAATTAAGCAAGTTAATGCGCCAAAGATAAATAAGTGAAACCGCCTTTTATAACTTTCGCCGCAAATTCTTTATCGGATTAAACTGCAATAATTAAAATACCACTGTTTTCATATTTGAACTAATATTGCAATGATATTATTATGAGAAATTCCTATCTCAAAATTTGTTCCTACAAAGTCATTAACATTTCTAGCTGTAATTATTTATTTTTTCGAAGTTGGCAACCCTTGTATAAAAATTACCAATTGCACGCATTTACAGACGCACGCGCTGCATTCTATTTTTGAATATTTAACTTTTTTAATATCGGCATATTGATAGGCAAGCGGTCTTTTGTTCAGCCAGTTAAAGGTTATTTTTCGCTAGAGTTAAATTATCTTGCGATTATCTTTATAACTGCGAGATCGGATAATTTGATCAAAATTAACTTTAATTTTTGTTTCCCATTATCTGCTTAATTAAGAAGTTTAGCCGTAAATGTTAACGCTGTTGCGGATGTGAATAAAAAATCGCATATAATGAAGTAATTGAGCTGTTTCAATAATATTTCACTGCTATTATATCTCGAAATTTTAATCATAATACATTTAAAAACGTTTATTTTTTATGGTTTTCCGAAGATAACCATTTAATTACCCATGCATCGTTAATAGGTAAATATAATCTAACTACTGTAACTAGAAACTTGAAATTTGGTACAGGGGTTCCTTTCATTATGTAAGTGAGCACTAAGAAAGGATTTTCCGAAAATCGACCCCCAACGGGAAGAACGGGGGGGAGTAGCGGGAAACTAATTCTACGCGTACGAAGTCGCGGGCGTCCTCTAGTATACTTATATATTAATCATAATTTGCCTGGTTTTATTATGATTGTAATGAAACCAAAGAGAGCACTTTATGAAAAGTCCTAAATATGTAGAACATAATTTTTAATATGAAGAAAAATATGTCAGTTAATTTATACTACAGAAGTTCTGGGTTTTAACACTCATCCAAAGCAAATCTCATCGCACCCTGAGTATACGGAACGCATTTATTGAAATTATACATCGTTTCACCAGAAAATATATATTACTAATTCGGTATTTTGGAATTTCGCGCAAAAGCTCTTTTTGATTTTACCTTTAAGCTCAGCGTGCATATTTAATAAAGCTCAAACCCAAATCATTGGCAACCACAAAAGCTCCTCGCAGCCGCTTAGGGGTCGGTAAAAAAAACGTATTTAAGGAGTCAACGCCCCCGCGGCATCTGGCGCGCGCGCGCCCGCGCAGCGGCGCAGGAGGCGCTCGGGATCAGCGCGGAGGGTTCTGTATAGAAATAACTATCAAGAAGAAGAAGAAGAAAGACTTTTATTCACTACCCATAAGCCACATTAATATACAAATGATTGAAGAAAACAGTGAAGGTAACAGGGATAGCACGCAATGTGTGTCCTCGCAGCAGTGAAACGGACACTGCAAAATGCTGAGGTGTCAGACACCTACAGCGCCGATTTTCAGCCAGTAAATAACTATTTGGTAAAAGAAAATTAGTGAACGTTAGATTAGATTAAAGGAGTTCTGATTACTCTTCGAAACAATAATAAACTGTATTTAACAGTACCTGCACGGCTACCACAAGTTGCCCGCGACTTGTTTCTCATTCGGATCTCCCTTTCTGTCTAGTCAGTAACAATAGAGACGCACTGTGCGACAAGCGACAAAATACAACTTGTGCTACCCGTGCTGGAAGACCGGGTGTCGCTTTCAACAGAAAACGAATTTTCTCGAAGATTGTAACATGACTCTTTAGAGCCGTTTTCGAGAACGT
This sequence comes from Acleris cristana, assembly GCA_948252455.1. Taxonomy (NCBI): domain Eukaryota; kingdom Metazoa; phylum Arthropoda; class Insecta; order Lepidoptera; family Tortricidae; genus Acleris; species Acleris cristana. The sequence goes on along the minus strand of OX411786.1, from coordinate 15,452,868 downwards.
TATTAAGAATATATAAATATTGCTAATTTATTAGTATAGGATAGAATACCTAGGTCCTGCCATTCCTTTGTAATAATTAATGGTATGCTATGCTATCTCCATTTCAAATATCATCCAAGCACGTCTAGCCGTTTCAACATAAAGGAGTAAAACCTTTAAAACAAACATACTCACACACAAACTTTTGCATTTATTTCTTGTGTGATCAATCAACGTATTAATACAATAACCAATGTTCATAATTTGACGAACCAGGGGGCTTAGTATGCTACGCGAGATTTACTGTCATATTTTACGTCATTCCTATGAACATAAGAAAATATGACATAACGTCACACTTTTAGATGCTTAGTAATAAAAGGACTCAATTCACACAAAATACACTTTTATTTAAAACCTTAAATGTTTACCCTTACGTTAGAATATGGAATAGACATATTTGACACTAAATCGCGTTTGACGAGGTTTGACGTATTCTCCTCGCCTCGCATGCTAAGCCCACAGGTTTTCATTTCGAAATGAATGCTAATTTACAGCATTCAAAGAGGACTCGACCAATTTCTTGAAACGCAGATCCCTAAAACGGTCTTTTTGTTAATGCACCCCGTAGCAACAGATCACCAATCATATTATTCACTTTCACGACTAAGTACTCTTCGATTAGACGCGTTATTTCAAAGGCATAAAGTCCAACTACAGGAAAATTAAACGAAATATTACGTGGTATTTTGGGGGTTGTTCTTGCACTCAAGATATTTGCAGATGTTTGGTGTTTGTGTAATTTAAGTGGCTGTAATTGGCCCCCAAATTAATTATTTTGACATATTTATTATAATGCGGCGCATAAATAAATAAAGTATGCTAATAACAACCATTATTATAAATTTATGACGACAGTGCAAATAGTTTTAATAATTTAACACTTCTTTAACGTCATATATCAAAAAAATAACACAAGCTGGCTAAAGTTTAGCATAGTCGATGTTGTTTGAATTGTCAATAATTATGTTAGTATTATATTTACTCAAATCATAAAATATTCAATTTCAAAAAGGACCCTATTACCCTTACACAAATTAACTATCTTATCTTATCTTATCTTACAGATGGGCTCTTTCGGATACACTTCGACCCTTTAGGATCGTTTGTGCAATTACCCTCTTACACACTCAGCTGTTTGAATGTGCCAGGTTTCCTCACGATATTTTTCCTTCACCGTAAGAGCAACGGGTAATGCACTTAAGTTAGGAAAACTCATTGGTACATGGTGACCGCGGGGGTTCGAGCTCGGTACCTTACACAAATTAACTAAAAAACTTGAACAAAATTTCACCATGCATATAAAATCAGAGTTTGACTTTGAATTCCAACGCAAGGTAGCAACAGCTAGTCGACTTATGTAAAATCTGACTTCTAAGCAAAAGTTATCAACTACTATAAACATGCTGATCCTAAAACAACCTTACTAATACTTTCAGAAAATTGAAATCGCCATACCCATTTAATGGAAGATATAACCTTTTAACATAAGAGAGCAGAAATATCCACACGCGACCACGAAAAACAATAAATCGAAAGATGTTATCTAAACTGTAACATTGTTTTGGGCGGGTTCATAAAGTGCTATGAAATAAAAAGAAAATGGCCAGCGGTTATGGCTGAATAACAGGCTATAATTCAGAAACATGAAACTGGAGTAAAATTAAGTCAGGATTAATAATATTATTGGTTACCTAAAAAATAATGAGTTTTAAAAATAAATTAGATTAGTAAAATAGCTGCTTACAGTTGTAATGATAGTTATATAAATACCTAAACATAAATGGATTTCATTTGGTAACATTTCATCAGAAGTTATTTTAAATAATGTACGTTTGACTTGACAACATGTATGTAGGTATTTAAAAATTCATACCGAAATATATGCAATTATTTGTAGTGAAATGTTTTGTTCGACATCATTATCCGATCACCAAAGACCGAGTACCAAGAAACGTTAGTTTTATCAAATCATGACAAACTCTGTGATTATATATTTTTCAAAACACAGTTCAATTACTTAATACTATTCATGCTTCAACAAGTTTAAACATGTCAAGTAAATCAAAACAACTCCATCCAATCCCCAACCAACAAGAGCGTCTGCGGACTTCAAAGCGCACAATACAGCCGTGACCTCGAGCCCAAACACCCTTATTATTGGCACCACTTAACGACAAACTCGGCAAACCGGAAAAACATTATGGCGATCTAATTCTGTGTATATTTGTACATACGGAAGCAAAGCTGCCAGTTTTTCTGCAACCACCCCTCGCACGTGGCCAAGAGTAGACCCTTGAGGCACACCTGCGGCAGCAGACGCCGCACAAACCTTTCGAAATCAAGCCAAAACGAACCCTTATTCCATTGAGATATGGTTTGTTAAAGCGCAGGGTGTTGTTGGGAAGTATAGCACATATTTGGCAGGAAGAGGGTGTCTATCGCATTATATTTAGTCTCCCTCCGATTGAGCGATAGCAAGGTGTGTCGAGACTTGCTCTCGGATGTGCATTATAGTCTATGATTTGAGTATAATATTTCACCTTAAATAGACTTGGTGATAAGGCACAATTAATATCTGGACTCGATAATGAACTAATAGGTTAACATCAAATATCGGCAACTATTTAATCTAACGAAAAGAAAATCATTAAAATCAACACTTTAGTGTTTGATTTGCTGAAACAAATTACACTTAAAATGTTTGCCCTTATTATTTTAAATCTATAATCTAGATCATTAAAGATTTCAAATAAGAAGGGCAAAAATCAATACAAAATTTTGAAACTGAGAAAAACCCCTACCGTAATATAACATAAACTCACGCCTTCATTCCCAGAGTGGGGGTAGGCAGAGCCACAGACTCACCAAAAAACCCTACCAATATAAGAATAAGCTAAGACTCCCACTACTTTCAAACAGCCTGAAGCTGTTAATCCGCTGGTTAGCGGTTGCGCACAGCTGTTGCTTAGGCACCGTATGAAACCTGCATTATTCCGAGCACATCTCCCCAAACCTGTATTAACTTGCGAATATCTCCACATTCATCAAACACACCTTGTACACCGTTACATCAATCTATACTAAATTCTTCATCATTAAGGTTCAAATTACTTCTTTTTTCAAATTTATGTATTATAAGTTCTACAACAGTTGCAGTTTCTCTTTCAATTTTGCACCTTTCATTTATATCGATATTGGGCCAGATGTCGCGACCTTTTGTATGGTTTCCATTCAACTCGTGTCTAATGCATTTTTTGTTTATTTCAGGTAAGTTGCAAGTTTGATCGAGGACAAAAAAATTATAGCCAAAGGTAGGTTTAACGTTGTTCGTGTTTGCGATGAAGAAAAAAATCAAACAGCACCAAAACTAACCATATATTGTCTACTTCAAAAAGCTGACAGAATGCTGGCTAGAGAATCGCAAAGTAGTTTCATAGCAGATGAAGATTTTTTATAAAATACTTAATAAAACATTTTGTTGCTGTGTTTTGATATTATTATCGAGTGTAATAGAATTAAGACAAATTTTACGGATCGTTGTTAAAATCATTATCGGGTCTAATGATTGACGATTGATGATTTGATTAGGAAACATGAAAATGGCGAGAAGGCCACAATCTAAAATTCAAATTTAGGTGATTTAGTTTTAAGTTATAACACGCAGTAATAAAGATCTCTCTTATTGTTTAAAATTTAGCTGGCGTAACAACTATTTTCCACATATTTTCAAGATTACAATCATATTTTTTATGCACGCTTGTTCCCATTTCGATGACTTCCCCTAAAGCTGATCTACATACATAAGTACGACTTGATTGATTGCTTATGGGATATTTATTCTAGATCCAGATGATTTGTGATATTTTACGATCGGCATACGTTACAATAGGAAATATAAGTTGGTGATTCAGGTCGATTTGTTTAGCATTGCAATAAAAATTGTAAACAAGTTCTAACAGTCAAAGAAGACCGAAACGTCCAAAATATATGAGTGTGTTAAATATGTCCTGCTCTCAAGCTTATCCTTCCGCTGCAAAAATGTAGTTAATTGAAATTTAAACTTAGATATTTGTCATATAAAGTTCAAACTTGGTTTAACAGAATGCCATAAAAGAGCCTTACAGGTTACAACAGGTTAGAACTTTCAATCACAATAAATATGTATCTATTATCTGACTTTACTCTTACAGACGGCTTTATTCTCACTTTTAAGTTTGAACTAAAAATACACAAAATAATTATTACAGTCATCCCACTCACATTTGTCATGCATCTCTGCGTGTACATTTTGGTGTAGACAACACTACAATTATTAAGAACAAAGACTCATGCCATCCCAACACTCACTAAGTTAGTAAGTAGTTGTAAACTTACAAACACAGTTGCCAACTTATAGTTGTTATTCAACTTTGCCTTGCAAATGTTTTTTTACATACTTTCTTTGAATTTCATGCAGAGCTTTTTCTTAGCAGTGATCACCTCTTTCTTGGGTATTGCTGGTTTTTGAAGTATAAAAGTGCAGTCCTTAGTAAACATTTGTGAATTTATTTTAAAATAATTTACTCCTATTTGTAAACTACAAGATATCGTTATCCTGACCTCCCTGACCCCTGCGGTCATCCCCTCGCAGCGCGATCGATCGACGATCGATATGGATCGTCACGGCGCGCGGCGACAGGTGCGCGCGCGTCTAATGGACGGTGAAATTGAAAGGGTTGAGACGTGGAAACTTAAATCTCGAACGTAATTTCGTAATAAGGTTTATGTTAGCGTAAAAAAACGCCATTTTGAAGAATTAGAAACAATAGTGGGTAAGAGCCACAAAGTATATTTTGTAATCTCAAAACTCTCAGGATTAGCAATGTACCGACAAGAAACTTCTTCCATTGTGAAAGATTCTAATGAAAAATTCTCAACTCGTAATTTTTGTGTTGAAAGAAAACAATCTCATTGCCCTTTTAATTTCCGAGAATGTTCTCTGAAATGTCTATGTCCTTCTCTCTCTACATCTTTTGGGAATGTTCTACAACTTGCCCATTGCTTCTCTGGGCCCTAGATAATATGAATAAGGTTAAGGTTAAAGATTTTCAAAAGCACCAGAGGAACCGCAAGTGCACAGCCGGCCTTAGAGAAGACAAGTATCGTTTTTTGAAAAAATTGTATCTTTTATTACCGATAACGATTACCGTCGTAGAATGCATCTTGTATTGTGCCACAGGACCCAAAAATGGAAACTCTCTCCCATACGAAGACTTTTGCCACCCAAAATGATAACAGAACTTTTCAAATCATTTGGGCCGTGAAACTCTTTCTAGTTTGTTTCTACGGCGGCACTTTACTCCGTTAACTTACATCAAACCCCGGTTTTTGCTTAAACGGGAAATACAAAAACTCTTACACAAGGATTCTCTGTATTACACAAAATGGCAAATAAAAAAACAAAACAACAGAAACCGCAAAGCGTTATAATCCTCGCTTTAAATCAGTTTGTTTGGAGATTAACCATAATGTTTCCCTTAAGGATATTAGCCTTCCCTTCCGTGTAAAGACCACACTGGCCGATCGTTGTAGATTATTAGAAAGAACCAAGGGGAGGGTTAACATGAAATGGCTGAGCAATTTAGTTTCAGACTAGAGTAAAGGATAGACCTATAGAAGTTATGCGGGTCTGTCTCTTTCTCTCACTGTAAACTGAATTGCATAACTACATTATGGTAACCAGTTACCCTACTTTGAAAATCGAAGTTCGAAGTTACGTTAGCTCCATCCCTGTCACTGGTCATTCGAGACTAAATCGAGAGAAAGGGATGGAGCTAACGTAACTTCTAACTTCGATTTACAAAGTAGAGCCTCTGGGTTGAGATTCTACACGGGAAAACGTTATTAGCGGCCTTTACACGTAAAGTTTGGACCGCGGGAAACGCCACGCGCCGTTCCAATATTCGTTCTGAACCGTAATTTTTTTACTATTTTACTATGACAGTTGCATTTACATGTACGGTTCGGAACGAAGATTGGAATGGCGCGTGGCGTTTCCCGCGGTCCGAACTTTACGTGTGCAGGCCGCTATTGTTTTTGACGTGTTTCCGTGTCGTCAACATTTCGATATCTCTTATTTACTTGATAGTAAGGTGTAAATGATTTGACAAACAAATTGACTTTTAAAAAAGAATATATCTTCTTCTTCTTAGTCTTTGCCTTGAAAGATTTTTTTTAAATATTTTTATGCCTTTTTCTTTGGCACCAGTGTTCGACACTTTAAGCGGACATGCACCAATGATCGACACTTAAATCTTAATTCAAAGATGATACGGTCATAAATTGAGTGTTACAAAACAAATGAAAGAAATGAATAACCCTTATCTTCTGTAAAATAAGAATCAGTGTCGATCATTAGTCCTTTTTGTTAACATCCATTACGTTATATGGTATTATCTACAAAGTAACTTATAACATTCCAAGCTAAACCGCTGACCAAAGCTTCCCTAATTATAATAAGAACCTTTACTATGAAGGTTATCGCGATTAAGCTGAAAAACCGTAACATTCTACTCGTATCGCGAACGAAACTATTTTACTACGTCCTAATTGGTGCGAACATGATACTAAATTCCTTAAAAGCCTTTTAAAAAGCGTTAAAACGCCATGAAATTCCTTTTTGGACCTTTAAATTAATAACGGACTATTTCTATAATTTCTGTGACGGAGTGACATTGTAAGTAACAAATTTTTAAATTCTCTAGGTTCTTAAAGCTAAAAATGCGAGCACTTACTGTAAAAAAATGACGACTTTACGTACTTGAGTCTAGTAACATATACGAAGTTGCAATATGAAGACCAATTTTATGGTTCGGTGAAACAATAGATATTTCTGATACGTCTCGCTACTATATACTCGCCTAACTGCCTGCTCTTTCAGGAGGTCAAGCTAGGCTGGTATTTTAAAGAGCTCGTCGATGAACGCACATTTTTTGAGCCTTTTTTATAACTTGAATTTTTGGTCTGTATTGTGTGATATTTGTTATCAACCTATGGAGCAATTATCGGCAGCAAATGTATTTAAAAATAGGAAGATTCTTTTGAAGGCCGTAGGTAATCTTCTGACTGTAGCCTTCACTTAAAAATAGTATTTGACTTGGCCGTCCAACAAAATACCTAATTGTTAGTACATTTAATAGTATAGGTCATTCGTCTGTCCGTTGGTCTAGCCTCGCGTGCAAGCGACACTTCCAAGCTGACCCTTTTCGACCTTTAAAATGTGAATTATATGCATTGTTTTATCTTATTAAAATAATTCTTTTGAAGGTTGTAAACCAACAGAATTATCATCAGTTTTTCTACTGGCATGCCAAGATATTACGTACTCTGCAGTCTGTGGATTTTAAGCAACGTTCTAGCGAATGCATGAAATTTAATTTTAATTGTCTTGTTCTTATTTGTATCTACGTAATGTAATTTTGTATTGTTACGAATAAATGTCTATCTTATCTTTATCTATATCTTTATCTTTATCTTAATTTTATACTAACGATTAAAAAATAAAAAGGTGGCAGGTTTAGATATTTTGAATTTTAGAGATTTAGACATTGTACAATGTAATTACTTATACTAATTTAAATTTAGAACAAATGAAAGAGTGTAGCGTTATTTTTAAATATGGTTACCTACCTATAATAAGTTTAGACCAAATGATTTTAGGCCATTAAAGACCCGCCCAATCACCTTGGCTAGATAGGCCTCAGTCGGCTCATTTTATTAAAAATCTAACATAATCACCATAATTCACAGCTGATGCTATCGCAACGGTGTTGCAAGGTCGCCCTAGGCCGCCTTTATGAGCCCTAGCCGCGCCCAGAACCCCCCACTCCCCCCAGTCACGCACCAGACTCTTTATGAACCTAGATTATAAAACACTCAGGGACAAATATAGAGTAACGCAAAAAAACAAGTAGACTAATGACATATTTTATACGTTTTAAGTCAGATATTAATAACACCTTGGGTCATATAAATAAAATGGTTATTATTATTACCTTAAGATTTTAATTGTTTTTTAATACTTCATTTGTTTTTCCTTTGGCTTAAATAGGTATATGCGATTTTTTGGAACATTTGAGTTTGTGCAACGTGTTTTTTTTTTTAAATAGACGTGTATTTATTGTTATAATTGGTAAAAATGCACATTTTAAAGACAATAAAAACAAAAAATATTATCGCAGAAAATGACGTCAATAATCCAAAAAAAATACAGCGTACTTAAAGGGGTAGTCGATTGTTTTTAATTTATTTTATTTTACTGTAATGACACAAAATAATCTATTGAATTAGTTAAAAAAAATACTAAATAAAAACAATGATTTTTTTGTTTTAAAATGGTTACTTCTTCCCGTTCCTCTAATTTTGTCCGTGAGTGTATTTAGCTTTGAAAACGGAATTTTGGGACTAATTTCCTTTGACCTCGGTAATTGGCTCGCGTGTGAAGCTTATGTTTGGTTAATTATATTATAAGTTAGGGTACATAATTGGGAAATAACGTAGTTTGATTAGAGGCTACGGAGTGGAAGCCCGACAGCTAAAAAATTAAACTACTAGACCTAATCAGCATTTAATTTGGAGAACTGACCGGAGTCTGCCCGAACCTGCCTTTAGATTTAGATTAATTTATTCAATAGTGTAAATAACAAGTTTTATACATCAAAAAAAGCATCAGATATCTTTAAATGTTTTTTTTCTTTCTCGCTCACTCGTTTTTCTGTTTTATTACTGTTGAATATCGCAACTACACATTTATGTTTTGCGAATCTGTGCGATGGTATGATAAAGATTTTTTTTTAAACTATTACTCAATCTATCATATCAATAAATATCATTTGCCAGCTATAAATTTCAAAAATCCTGAAATAAAAACCGTTTCAGTAAAATACACTTTATGACTTGCGATGATGATTGATACATTCGGACTACATTTTTTTATATGAAACAAAGCGCTCCCATTAAAATGATTTTGCCCGCACTAAAAATCCCTCGGGAACTATTACGTTTTCCAGGATATAAAGTACCCATAAATTACATACATACACTCACGCCTTAATTCCCAAAGTGGGCAGGTAAAGGCAGAGCTACAGAAATTATCCAGTTACCAGTTGATTCGTTAAACCATTAATGAACAAAAAAATCTACAATCACATTTCCAAATTTAAAATATTAAGAATCGATTTTTAAATCGGACCCATTACTTACCAGTTGATTCGTTAAACTATTAATAAATAAAACAATCTACAATCACATTTCCAAATTTAAAATATTAAGAATCGATTTTTAAATGGGACCCATTACTTACCAGTTGATTCGTTAAACCATTAATAAACAAAAAATCTACAATCACATTTCCAAATTTAAAATATTATGAATCGATTTTTAAATCGGACCCATTACTTACCAGTTGATTCGTTAAATCATTAATGAACAAAAAAATCTACAATCACATTTCCAAATTTAAAATATTAAGAATCGATTTTTAAATCGGACCCATTACTTACCAGTTAATTCGTTAAACCATTTAATAAACAAAAAAATTTACAATCACATTTCCAAATTTAAAATATTAAAAATCGATTTTTAAATCGGACAATACTTATCTAAATCAAACTAATTTAACACCCTTTTATCAAAGCCCAGTTCGCGGACTATCTCAAGTGGCCGAGCGATCGGGCTAACACGGCCTTTAATTAAATGGACATTCCGCGAGATAACACACATAAAGGGTGTTCACACGAAAACAAACAGCTCACAAAAACGTCGGAACATCGGAACAGACTTAACACTGCGCCTGATTCTGCTTACAGCCTGTAGCTGTTGTTTTGGGCATAACCACAGAATGTATTATAGTGGCTGTTGCCCGCGACTCCGTTCGTGTAGAAGTCGTTCATCACTACCCTATGTCATTCCTCAGGGTTCGAACCAAATTGCATTAAAATTTATTCAGCGGTTTAGCTGTAAAAGCGTAACAGACAAAGTTACTTCCATATTAAGATTATTAGTAGGGATTAGTAGCTCAAGTACAGAAGGCGCTCTTTCTAACAAAACAGCGTTTAGGTAGGTCGAACGTGTCTAGAGTACCCTGTGCTTCTATAAAATTTCGTGTTTTTTTTTTCAATATCTGTTTAACGTAACTAAAAATCAAGACATTGCATTAAAACAATATTTTTAGCATAGAAAGTCTGCTAAACTTTGTTGACATTTGTCCGACTATGGCCTATCTACGTCTTATTGCTGAAGTCTGGAAAAAGCCTTTATTGAATTGTCTAAGATGACATAATATTCTAGCTTGTTATTTGGCAATTTGTAGGCAAGGCTTAAGGATAAAATTAAAAACGAATATAATCAAAAGTGTGTGCAGTCACCCATTCCCTCCGAAACCTCGGATATTCTTTAGTGAGTATAAAATAATAGTAGATTGTTCAACAAGGGACTAAAACAAGCCATAATGACACGAGATGTTTAGCCACGCGAGCGAGCCAGCGAGCGAGAGTGGCTATAGTTCGAGTGTCATTATGGTTGTTTAGTCTCGCGTTAAACACTCTACTTTTCACTTTGAATGCGAGGAAAAAAAACAATGTTCAGTGCCGGATTAGCCACGTACCTAGCAAGAGTAGCAAATGCTACGGGCCCAGCGCATCCACGTCTAACCTCTAAAATGCTAGTACTTACATCAGTATGCGTATGCGTGTACTCATATGCATCAGGGTTGACGATAAGATGAATAATCCAGTCGTATTCTCCACCAGAATAACCTAAAACAAACACCCACGCAAAATAGGTGCATATCTAAGTCGCTCAGTTGCGGAAAAAAGACCGCCATAACCTGTAACCTAAAACAAACCCAGGGGTCTCTTTATAGAATTTGCTACGGACCCCGACGGGCTTGCTCATTCCAGCACTGACGAAGTTCTATACACATTTACAATATTGGTTATAAGAAAGTTTCTTACAAATTTGTTCCGCGGTTTTTTTCTTTTCTTTTATTATTTTTTTGTTAAGTGCCGCTTTAAATGCTTGCATATTTAGCCAACAGGTTCAAACTTGAAAACTATTTTAAAACTAATTGGACCAAGCATAATTAAATGAATTCATCCTTAATATAATTAAATATATTCATATTCGTAATCATTAATCGTGTTTCACGAAATTAAATCATTTTTATTTGTATTTTTTCACAGTTGTCATTTTGAGGTTATTTCCACGCGCTAAAAATTGTCTATACCACAGAATAAAAACTAGAAGCATAGAAACCGTACTAAATAGAAAGAAAATACATTATGGTTGACTTCCTTTTACTTATGGTTTTCATAGTGAGTTGGAAAGAGATCGTCACAAGGCGTGATTTGGACCTTTAAGCACCAGTGTGGAAGAAAGTAACGCCAAAGAAGACCGGTCGTTGATTTGACGTTTCTTCACCTTCTGATCATGACAGATTAAAGAAGAAAAGACACCTAGTTTTTGTTTCTTTTCCTCTTATCAAAATGTAATCTATAAAGTAGAGACAAGTAGCTGGTGCAACGTTCATCTTATTGCACGGCTTCTTTGCCTTTAGTCTTTATTCTGTGGTCTATACAAAAAGACTGAAAATAGCAATAAATCCTCCATTCACAAACACCGTGATTGGATGTTAAGGGGATTCCAAAGTAAATTAAAACAATTTTACTTTAATCCCTAGAGATTAAAAAGGAACTTTAGTCCCGATGTGCAGAGACTAAAGTAACATTTTAAGAGCATGAGAAGTGAAAAGGTAATTAATGATTCAGTCGGTAAATGGGTCAATCCATTATCGGCCTGATAGCCTATCGCTATATATTAGCTTTTTTACCTTTTGTCTCGGGTGTTACATTCCTGGGGCCAGGAGCGAGAAGGTGGAGTTTAGAATGGATATGACATTAATATTGTAAATTAGGTATTTTTTGGATGTTTTGACAACACCTGTTACTTCATTTGATACTGCAATACTGAAAAAGTAGAAAAGATTGTCCTAAAAAAGACATGCTTTACCTGTTAAGAATTGTCACAAGGAAAGCAAACTAATTAATTTCATTGCTAACATGTAAAGCTGGGTACTGACCAACGTTACGAGGTGTAATGTAACATGTTACACAGCGAGCATTCATGCAGTCAGTACGTAATTGCTCGCTGGTTTCCCCGTAATACTACGTACTGACTGCATGAATGCTCGTTGTGTAACATGTTACATTACACCTCGTAACGTTGGTCAGTACCCAGCTTTACGGTATCAATTAAATTAAAATTATACTACTTTACTAGGTTTTACGTCTGTCTTCTTAAATCCATAAAGCCTGAAATATTTGTATATTTCAGTCCTCCTAGAGGTCGATAGTCAATCCATTACTTGGTTGAGACTTCAACCCCCGACGCAAAAGAAAGGGCATACGTTGTCAGTCTGTTGCATCATAGATCCCAAAACGACGGAGCAGTTCACACGCAACTTAAAAATAATAATTTGATGGTTCTTGAAAATCGGGTAAGCCGTTTCAGAGATATTATGAGCTGAAAAAGTAGCGGTTGCCATTATGTCAGGGGTTTTGATCTATTTAATAGCTATGTATGGAATCCCTATCGTTAAAAGTGCTATGGAGGATGTTCAGCTTTCTCTTGGTCATTTTCTTCGATGGTCGGCCACTGGCCGTTTTGCGAACGGGTAGTCAAGGATACCAGAGTTTTATAAATAGTAGAAACTAGTACTTTTTATTTACAAAAATGCTATTGTATGTATGTGATTACTTTATTGTACAAAATAAAAACAAATACAATACAATGAAGATGTAAAAAATAAAGAATGTACATAAGCGAACCATGTAATTCGTGTTTAAAGTATAAGTTGATTTCTCTTATGAGAATTGTGAAGCTAAAAATTTCCATACAAAATAAAAACAAAACCTAGCCCGATTTTTTGTTTTTAGAAAAACTAGGTCTGTACGTTTTAATTTCCAGGAAAATATTTCTTGGAAAGAAATAAATAAAGAAAATAAAAATCGGAAACGCACAGACCTAGTTTTTCAAAACAACTAAGATAACATATTAAAAAATCTTGAAAATCGGACTTGATGTAGGGGGTGAAAACCGTTCTCCCCCGGAGCTAATTTTGTATGGGAAAACTTTGACAGCTAACGCGATTTAGCGTCGGTTCACAATCATTTCAACAAATACACTTACGTACACTCGTAGGTAAGGTTACATAGGAACAGTCAATCACATCCATTCAGTGGTCAATAACAAACTGCCGCATCCGCATCCAAAACAACACATCCACATCTCCGGCCCCAGCTTCTCAGAACGCGCTACACTGATAGTCGCTTAGCGCATCCACACCTCGGGCCCGCGGGGCCTGCGGGGGCCCGGGGCCCGGCGGGGAGGGGGGGATCTGCTGACAAGGCCGGCGGTGACCACCGCGGGACCGGCTAGGGTTGCCAACGTTGGGGTATTAGTAAACTAATTAATGAGAAACTTGAGTTACATGCCCTGTCAAATTTTATATGAAGTCATAGCAAACTGTCGTTTATGAGACGGCTATTTTTTCCTCAAGATCAGTTTGGTAAGGGCAGTCTTATTAGGTATATGTTTAATTTTGGTTCTAGCCTTGCATCATGACTAATAAAAAGGTTCAGGGAAGAAATCAGCAACTTTTGGGTATAGGGTTAAAAGTTGGTGTCGTTTATAAGCTATTCTAGGGCTATAATTATTTTAAAAACCGTCGCTTTTTTGTCTCTACATTATGTGTCGTCACGAACGTTACACATTTTCATAAAAACTGTTTAAATGTATCGGATTGTGATTGTGGTAAACTGACATCGTCAGTCGTCCATACATTTTGCCAGTTTTCGAAAATCGCTAACATATGCATCTCGTAAAGGCCCGTAGTCCAACAACCTATAAAAAAATACCAGTAAATTTGATTCTGAAAAGGAACAAACACATTAATCGTGTTAACTATTAAGTACAAAATGAAACAAATTCGTACATTTAAAACATACCCTATTTACAATCTAAGAAATAAACATAAATATTTGCAGCTAGCGGCAGCCCTATTCCAAAATCTGTGCGTTTAATTCCCCGATAAAGGCCGATAGTGCTAAACGCCTTATCTCAGTTATTTCTCACTCGGAATGCCGTCGTGATTCTCGAGAATCGACCCTTTGGATTCCCTGAATATATCCCCTATTAGGAACTTGTTTTAGACAATCTCAGAAATATTGATTTGCCCCAAACTAAACTCTATGTAGACTTGTATGTACAGTCACCAGCATAAATAAGTGATCATTTATGTACCTTGTCGCTTTCAACCGTTTCACAACTTTTGTATAACATTTCAAACACGACGATAAAGTGACAAGGTACATAAATGATCACTTATTTATGCTGGTGACTGTACTATGTGTAGTAGACAACGATAAACATGCTGGGATCCCTTTGGAACGCATAATTTTTTGACGCATATTTACTTTTCGCATAACACCCTTTTAGGCTGACTTGCATAATTTAATAAACATCTATTATGTAGATTAGGTTAGGTTAGGGTAGGTTAGTTTTTTATAATAATGAAAATAAAACCATTTCTATTGTAAAAACCGTTTTAGGACAAACGATTTTATGAGTAAAGATACGTTATGCGTAAAAAAAATATGCGACCTAATAAGGAACCAACATCCTTATATACAGGGTGTCCCAGAAAACGACGTCAATCCGCCTAGGGCTGATAGAGCAGCTAAAAAGCTATCGATTTAACCCATACGTATGTTCAGCGATTTTTACTAGGTTCGGGGATATTGATCATTTTAATCTGAATTCTTGTAACTTACCCTCATGTCCATGTCACGAAAAATCATTAATTTTATGTTCTATTTCATAAGTTTTTCAGTTGTATCTTACATAATTAGAATCATTACGAATCAGCGAAGTTTTTAAACCTATTTCTCCTTTTTTTAATGTTTTTTTAAGTAATCACTTAGTTATTTTTTCCATACAAAGTGAAAAGCAAACACTGGGACTAGGAAAAGTAAAAACTTAAGTTTTTAAAACTTCGCTGATTCGTAATGATTCTAATTTTGTAAGATACCACTGAAAAATCTTATAAAATGGAACAAGGAATTAATGATTTTCCTTGATATGGACATAAGGGATTACAAAAATTCAGATTAAAATGATCAGTATCTCCGTAACCAGTAAAAATCGCTCAACATACATAGGGATTAAATCAGTAGCTTATTAGCTGCTCTATCAGCCTTTGGCTGTATATTAAAAAAACATATTTATTTATGTATATACTAGAGGACGCCCGCTACTTCGCACGCGTGGAATTAGTTTCCCGCTCCTCCCCCTATTTCTTCCCGTTGGAGGTCGACTTTCGGAAAATCTCTTCTTAGTGCACCCCTAGAAATCATAAGGAACCTACCTGCCAAATTAGGAATCTCTAGACCCAGCGGTTTGGGCTGTGCGTTGACATGTCAGTCAGTTTCTTCCTTTATATATTACAGGTGAAATCTAAATGGTAATCACCATCGTCACCTCTGAGTTCTACCCACAAATATGAACAACATTCACTATGGGACCATCTAGGAAATCACGAAAAAAAAATCAGCAGCTTCATACATTTTGATCAAGTACCTATATTGAACTTTTCTATGAAACAACAGATTTTTTTTTCGTGATTTCAGAGTTGGTCCCTTAGTGAATGTTGTTCATATTCCTGGGTAGAACACAGAGGTGATGATGGTGATCACCATTTAGATTTCACTCTTCAGTTTATGGATTATTATAATCATTAGTATACTTACAGCCAGCCGATAGATGCCCCCTTGAAAAGCCTCCCCCAATGGTCTGGTCACAATGGCCCATGAATTATTTAGATATAAATATGCCTTGTTTTTGATTATTCCAACCGAAATGATTGTAAAATCATTTTCAATGGCCATTTTGTTGACACCTATGGTCATTGTTCGTTCGTATATCCTCTCGCATACGAATTGTTTTCAAATCGCTCGTAAACTATGATTTGCCGTCTGACTGTCTTCCGTATGATATTATATAAATTTTCTATATGGAAATAATGATGCGTTAGTTATCAAACGGGTTCTTTCTAGGGTTCCTTTGGCAAACAAAGGCTTATTGCTTTTTGGCTTATTTGACGACGCGATTGCCTAGTTGGTAGTGATCCTGCCTACGAAGCTAGAGGTCCTGGGTTCAAATCTCGGTAAGGGCAGATGTTTGTGTGATGAGCGCGAATATTTGTTCCTGAGTCATGGATATTTTAAACTATTTTCTATCGATAAGTATGTACTTCTCTACATAAGTATGTTAATTGTCAAGCCTATAGCTTAGTTTGGGATTTAAGTCAATTTGTGTGGGACAAAACCATTATTTTATTTATTTACCTACCTGATTTAAAATCAACTGGTTTCCTTAATCGTAGTTCTATTCTTGACGTGCTAGGGTGACGGCACCAATGTTGGACACTTTTTAGCTAAAGCTACCAATAATCGACACTTAACTCTTATTTCAAAGATTATAAGGTTATAAATTGATTGTCTCAAAATAAATTAATAACCCTTATCTTCTGCACCATAAGAATCAAGTGTCAATTATTGGTCCTTGTTCATTACTGGTTCCGTCACCCTAGTAGCTAACTGTCAAGTGTATAACAGTAACAACCACAAAGTCAACAATATAACTAGGATATAGAAGATATCTTACATTGCCTTTGGCTTTGACTTATGGCCGTTGTTTTAGCTCTTGCCTTTAAGGCAATAGGAGCTACCATAACAATTACGATGGAGAAGGACGATGGTTAAAGCAAGGTGGAATAAACCCGTTGATCGATACTTGCTCCGGCGCCGGCGCGCATTAGCATGGGTTTCCGTCGCAGGAAGCAGCGCCTGCGCAGGAAAGAGCATTTGTCTGCGATGACACACCGGAGCGGTGATCTCAGACACCGCTCCAGGGGCCCTATTCTGCTTGGTAATACCATATTGCTATTGACATGTTATCGTATTATTTATTTAAACTTTTTTGCACATTACTAAAGTAAGTGCAAATGGCGGACTTGATGCCTTAAGGCGTTGTCCACCAGTCGGCCAAACAGACAATAGTTGAGGTGGGTACGAGCATTTCAGCAAGAGCGTTTGATTGCATTCAACGCTTGAAAGGCGAAATGGGATAAGCGACATTTTTCGTGACATTTTTTTTTATATATATCGTTCAAATCAGCAGATTTTCCTGCGTCGCATGAGCTAGGTTTCGCCTATGGCGACTTTTGTGTCGCTTATCCGATTTCACCTTTAAAGCGTCGATGTGTTTTTTTATTTCTATTTATTAGCCGAATAAATGAATCTATCTATCTATACAAAGTGACACATAAGTCGTGAACATACTTATCACCAGGGTGTTCTACCCACAAATATGAACAACTTTCACTATGGGACCAACTCTGAAATCTCGAAAAAAAACAGCTGTTTCATATAAAAGTTCAATACGTCCGCGACCAAAATGTATGAAACAGCTGTTTTGTTTTTCGTTATTTCAGTTTTGGTCCAATAGTGAAAGTTGTTCATATTTGTGGGTAGAACACCCTGGTGATAAGTTTGTTCACGACTTATGTGTCACCTTGTATAGATAAATAGATTCATTTATTCTATCTAATCGTTTTTGTATTGTCAACGTTACGGTAACATGTCAAGAGCCCCAGCCGTTGAACAAGGAATTGCTAAATAGACGACTATATAATTTTAAGTGTTTGCTTGTTTGTCTTTCATGCTCAACATCAATCAACGAATTGTATTTTTGGTATAAATAGACTTTTGAAATTTTGACTATTCCCTAGAATCATCGAAACCTCTATGCAAACAAAGTCCCGTGCAAATGGCAATTATATATATTTATTACATGTTAATAACTTCTAACGATTCTGTAGCATCACACAGCTCTATCAGAGCATTTTGTTTTTTAATCTAAACAAGAAAGATCTTCAATAACAAATTTACTCGCATGTAAATAAGGAAAACCCCAAACGTAATCTGACCATACAATAGGTCACATTAGGAAGCATAACCACGAGAATATCAACAAAGCTCAAATAAAATTAAGACATTCAACTCCACCCTTTTAATCTTATATCTTTATACTTCATCTTAACACCGAAAAACGCAAATAAACGTTAACACAATAACTTTACGGTTTAAAATCCAAACGACTCCGGGGCACGACAAATAAAATTGTAAAAAAATGGCCCCCAAAGTAATTTGTGTAAACTGATATAAATCGGGTTTAAAACGGGCTTATTTCGGTGAGCAATATGAATATTATTATGATTTTATGATTATTCCGTATGAAGGTTTCCCGGTCGAAGCTTCTTGGAATTTCATTTAAATAATTTCAACCACAATAAATACTTAAACTTTAGAAAAAGGTCTTTTTAGGATTTAATATCAGAAATTAAATGATTTTACTTTTTCAACGAATATTTTTGGGCACCTGCAATAAATTTATCAACAAAAGTTAGAAGCAACAAAATCATCGAAAACCATCAGCATTAGCCCAAGACAATCCCACGTTGTGGCCGTAATCCTTGAATAAACACAGGTGATCGCACAGTGGGCCCGCTAATCTTCGGACAAAAACTGAGACAACATTTATCTTGACTTTTTACACGTAAACATATCATTTTGTATCAAACAAGTGATAAGGAACAAATAATTGATAAGGGCCACGCGTCGCAAGCTGCTCTCAAGTATTAATGGAAAGATTAGAATGACAAATATTAGTTCTCTGAATGCAACACTGTTCCCAATTCGTTTCTTTTGTGGTAGATAACGTCACCGCAGGTGCAACTTGAAAAAACTACTTTACAAGTTAACTGTGAGAAAATGTAAGTCACTTTCATAAAAGTTGCTCAAACGCTAATTCTAACAAAGCCATAAAACAAAACCTAAGAATTGAATTCGACGTAGAAACATTTTTTTAACCGCTTCCCACGTCCACCGGACAATACTAAACTTACAATTTCACCTAAACAAATAGAATGGGCATGATCTTACGGCGGCGTGCCAAATATTTAACGGTATATAAATTAGTAGGCTAGCTCCCACTGCCCGGGGGGGCGAACGTGCACCGGCGGCGACAAAAAACCTTTTGTATCTCGCTTTATTATTTACACCTCTGTGGGACAACAGACGAGGTGAGCTGGCCGGAATTGCGAAAAAATCTTTTAGGAAACTGTCATTTAAATGAATTGTCGCAACTCAGGGTGTGAATGGAGAGATACTTCGCCGGTCAGCAATTGTGCCTCAAAACCCTTAGGGTCATTATATTCATTGTTGTTAATGGGTGGTACGCCCGCTTTTCATTCACAAATTCAAACCCTTTCATGCGCTTACATCTTATAAGACTAGAGCTAAAATGCGTCGTCTAAAATTATAATTTCTGTCGTCATCGCGTCCTCTATTCAAATTGCTTTGCTATAATGTCATTATACCGTTTTAAGACATAATTGTCCCTAACATACATGCATCATTGAGATGTATCGCCCGAATTTCATGGTCGTTTCACCTTAATGACCGTCCTAAGCCCCTACACAACCATGATAAATGCAAGTCGGCGTTTACAAAGGAGCCATTGACAGCGTGCCTCTACCCAACCCAATTATGCCTTCACATGTCCGAAAAAGATTTTGTCCACCCGCCGGTCTGTGCCGGCCCATCGGGTTGAAAAAGTACACATTGAAAAAATAAGGGTGTGTTGATATAACCAATACTTGCGAAGGTGGATAACAATACCAATATATTAGAACACGAAATGCTTATACATTCATTGCAAAACGTATTCGATAAGGAATGTGACAATTTTATTTGAACATGTTTTCGGTACAATTTAGCCATTTGATTCAGCCCACTCTTCTCAGCATTTCAAGGGGATTTGTCGTGAAAAAAATCACAAAATACGTAATAAATATATGAGTTGATAAATATCAAACTCCAATATGTCCTTGAAATTTGGTATACGATTTTAAAACTTAATTTGTACGAATTAAGTTTAAAATTCTTATACCAAATTTCGAGGACATATTGGAGTTTGATATTTATCAACTCATATGTATAAAACAAAACTGTACAATTACAGTTTACATCATCTTTAATTCACCATCTTACATATTTTTAGTTTTTTGTTTTAAAATCAAAACGTTACATGTGACAAAATAATCAAATCGTGGTCCGTATTTCAAAAAAAGTTGTACAAAGATTAAGAATTATCTCACAACATGGTATCAAACATTTTCAGAGTGGACAGAAATAATCTATTGACGATCTAAATCTGTGTAGATCTCCTCTTAATAAGTGTGAGAGCAACCAGTCAGCTTCAGTGGGGCAGGTTACCTCAGCAGTCCGTGGCTGGATCTAACGTCATGATTCTTGCCCATGGCTCGAGCACAGCTCTGCTCATGCAGCTCGCAGCAGTAGGCGCGGGTAAACCGCTGCCCGCAGTACCGACAGGCGAAGCGGGCGGCCAAGCGAGCGGAGCGAGGCTTGATGTTGAGGACATGATGGCAAATGCAGCAGTTTCTTGAAAAAACATTGGATATAAAACAAAACATTTTATACTCTAAAGCATAACAAAATAGTAACCCATCATTTTATCGAATTTCACTTCATCGATTGTAGCATTTCATCGAATTTCATTTCATCGAACGCTATTTTCTGTTGAAACTATGATTTTTCAGGATATCTTGAACATTAATCACGTAGGTTAGGTTAGGTTAGACTTGTGACTACCAAATAAAAATAACTCATGCGGCCTTTCGATGAAATGAAATTTCTGCGTAATGATACGTTCGTTGAAAGGTGTTTCGATAAAATAATTTTAGTACCCATAAAGATATCTAAGTAAGGCCACAGACGTTCATATGACGATAATTACTATACAGATTATTGAAACTTATTTTTTTCTATCAAAAAAAGTTTTTGAGACAAATTATATTTCAGTAGAGTCATTATCTTGCGACCAATTCTACAACTACTATAACTGATAGCCGTCTGGATTCTGGTGCTACACAAACGACTCAGTTGGCAACTTATAAATGAACGTGAAACCTTTGTTAACCAGATGTTTCAGTAGTATTAGGCACTGGTCCCACCGCCGGCGAGTGAGATATGAACTATCGACTTTTTTCTACCCCAAGAAACGAATAAAAGATAATCGCTTCCGTGTAAATAAAAGAGAGAGATATATATTTATAGTTCATCGCTCGCTGTTCACATTGCCGGCGAGGACACTCTCCCAACGCCCGGCAAGTAAGCTATAATTCCATAGAATTTTTACTAGCCTCCCGCCGATTGTCAACTGTTTCTAGTACAGAGTTTTACTAGTTGCTCGCCGAGCTCGCCGATATCTGGCCGCAGCGATAAAAGCTATCGACTATATGGCACTTGTCCCACCGCGGGCGATGAGCGGGAAGCGAGTACAGCCAGCGATCAACTATTAATATATGTGTCTCTTTTATTCACACGGGATCTATATCTTTTGTTTCGCTAAACTAGTTGCGAGAGTCCTCGCCGGCAGTGTGAACAGCCAGCGATGAACTATAAATATATCTCTCTCTTTTCTTTACATCGGAGCGATTATCTTTTGTTCGTTTCTTGGGCGAGAAAATCGCCAATAGTTCATCGCTTACTCGCCGGCGGTGGGACAAGTGCCTAAAACTAGCTCAGCTAAGTCGTCCGCGAACACTCGCTTTATAGCCAAGCGTCAAAACTATCAAAACTTTACTCGCTTCTCGCCGCTCGCCCATTCTTTTGTAGTTTATAGTTCTACTAGCTTATAGTCTGTAGCCGGCGGTGGGACCAGTGCCTTAGTAGTATTATTACATTCCTGTCAAATATCTATAAACAAAGCTAGCGTTAAAAACATCTTACCTGCTATTGGTCAAATCATGTGTCCGGATGTGATTATTCAGCAGGGATGGTAGCGAGAAGCAGGCTCCACAGATGTTGCACACGTAGTCCACCGGGGCGGTCGTCAGCTGCGGCAGCGGCGACCTCACCAGGTACCGGCTGTAGTCCACGCAGGGCACGTACGATATCAGCTGCTTCAGCGTGTCAGAAGACAACTTGAACCACGCCAGCAACCCCATGGGATCTGTGTTAACCGCAATCGTCATCTGTCTATCCCTATCACCCGGCAACATAAGCTCTTCAATACTTATCTCTTGTTCTTCCATGAGCTTGGTCTTGGATAGGGAATCGGTCACTTCAGTACAGCGCTCTCTAGTAGGTATATCAAAACTTATTTGCACTGCGCAACTTGAATTCGATTGACATAATATTTCCTCTATATCCTTTCTAAATTGATTGCTTTTGACTAACTCTTCACACATAATTTTGTCGATTTTAGAAGTTGAGGAAGAGATATTTCGGTATTTTATTGGAAGGGCCCGTACAACGTATTCTGTTTGCAAATTAATCGTGTCGATTAGGTGCCCTGGGCGCTCCGGCTTCTCCCGTAGATCCGGCTGCTCTGGACGCTCTGCCTTCTCCGGGAGCACCGGAGCACCGCTCTCTTCATGTATAATTTTGTCGATTTTAGAAGTTGAGTTTGAGATATTTTGGTATTTTGTTGGAAGAGGCCGTACAACATATTCTGTTTGCATATTAAACGTGTCGATTGGGCGCCCCAGACATTTCGCCCTCTGCGAGAGCAATGTCTGCTCGCAGTCGCATACAGTACTCGTAGCCTTCGCCAGATTTTCAACTTCATGTTCTGCGTTGTAATCGGAGACACTCGTACTTTTTGCCATATTTTTAAATTCATGTCCACTAGAGACACGCGCCGTAGACGTGTTCGATACTTCCCTTATCGAATCTAATTTTGATAAAATGGTTTTAATAGTATTCGCGAGCAATTCCATTTTAGTTTCAATACCAGTCAAGGAATTTTGACGTTGTTTTTCCTGGTCTTGAAGATCAATTAGATTCTTCAGTCGTGTAATTTCGTCACATTTCTCTTTTGTAGCCACTTGGTCAGTTTTAATGAACTCAATGGTAGTATTTTCTGTTGACGTAGTTTTAGTTGCGACATCTATTTTTACACTCGTGGTACGAGCGGCATTTGTTTCCCACGAATTTCCCTCGTCTTTCGTACCAGGAACGAGAGACGTTTTAAAATGACCACCCGTGGTAGTAGCGGGATATGTTTTCTGCGAACTTTCTTCCTCTTTCCTGCTATCAAGGAGACACGCTTTACAATGACAACACGTGGTAGCAGCGGGATATCTTTCCCTCGAACTTTCCTCCTCTTTCATGCCAGAAACGGGACACGTTTTACAACGACCACCCGTGGTAGTTGCGGGATATGTTTCCCGCGAACTTTCCTCCTCTTTTATGCTATCAAGGAGACCCGCTTTAAAACGACCACCCGTGGTAGTAGCGGGATATGTTTCCCGCGAACTTTCTTCCTCTTTCATGCCAGGAACGAGAGACATTTTAAAATGACCACCCGTGCTAGTAGCGGGATATGTTTCCCACGAACTTTCCTCCTCTTTCATGATAGCAAGGAGACACGCTTTACAATAACAACCCATGGCAGTAGCAGGATATGTTTCCCTCGAACTTTTCTCCTCTTTCATGCTAGCAAGGAGACACCCTTTACAATAACCACCCGTGGAAGTAGCGGGATATGTTTTCCGCGAACTTTCCTCCTTTTTCATGCCAGGAACGAGAGATGTTTTAAAATGTCCACTCGTGTTAGTAGCGGGATATGTTTCCCTCGAACTCTCCTTCTCTTTCATCCTAGCAAGGAGACACCCTTTACAATAACCACACGTGTTAGCAGCGGGATATATTTCCCGTGAACTTTCCTTCTCTTTCATGACAGGAATGGGAGACGTTTTAAAATGATTACCCGTGCTAGTAGCGGGATATGTTTCCCTTGAACTTTCCTCATCTTTCATCCTAGCAAGGAGACACCCTTTACAATAACTACACATGGTAGCAGCGGGATATGTTTCCCGCGAACTTTCCTCCTCTTTCATGACAGGAATGAGAGACGTTTTAAAATGATTACCCGTGCTAGTAGCGGGATATGTTTCCCTTGAACTTTCCTCATCTTTCATCCTAGCAAGGAGACACCCTTTACAATAACTACACATGGTAGTAGCGGGATATGTTTCCCGCGAACTTTCCTCCTCTTTCATGACAGGAATGAGAGACGTTTTAAAATGATTACCCGTGCTAGTAGCGGGATATGTTTCCCTTGAACTTTCCTCATCTTTCATCCTAGCAAGGAGACACCCTTTACAATAACTACACATGGTAGCAGCGGGATATGTTTCCCGCGAACTTTCCTCCTCTTTCATGACAGGAATGAGAGACGTTTTAAAATGATTACCCGTGCTAGTAGCGGGATATGTTTCCCTTGAACTTTCCTCATCTTTCATCCTAGCAAGGAGACACCCTTTACAATAACTACACATGGTAGCAGCGGGATATGTTTCCCGCGAACTTTCCTCCTCTTTCATGACAGGAATGAGAGACGTTTTAAAATGATCACGCGTGCTAGTAGCGGGATATGTTTCCCTTGAACTTTCCTCCTCTTTCATGCTATCAACGAGACACGCTTTACAATAACCACCCGTGGTGGTAGCGGGATAGGTTTCCCTCGAACTTTCCTCCTCTTTCATCCTAGTAAGGAGACATGCCTTACAATAACCACACGTGGTAGCAGCGGGATATGTTTCCCGCGAACTTTCCTCCTCGTTCATGACAGTAATGACAGACGTTTTAAAATGACCACCCGTGGTAGTAGTGGGATATGTTTCCCACGAACTTTCCTCCTCTTTCATGCTATCAAGTAGACCCGATTTACAATAACCACCCGTGGTAGTAGCGGGATATGTTTCCCTCGAACTTTCCTCCTCTTTCATGCTAGCAAGGTGACACGCTTTACAACGACCACCCGTGGTGGTAGCGGGATATGTTTCCCACGAACTTTCCTCCTCTTTCATGCTATCAAGTAGACCCGATTTACAATAACCACCCGTGGTAGTAGCGGGATATGTTTCCATCGAACTTTCCTCCTCTTTCATGCTAGCAAGGAGAAACGCTTTACAATAACCAGCCGTGGTAGTAGCGGGATATGTTTCGCGCGAACTTTCTTCCTCTTTCCTGCCAGAAACGAGAGACATTTTAGCAAAGGGACACATTTTACAACAACCACCCTTGGTAGTAGCGGGATTTGTTTCCCTCGAACTTTCCTCTTTCCTGTTAGCAGGCGGATACGTTTTAAAAAGACCACCAGTGGTAGTAGCGGGATTTTCCTCCCACGAACTTTCATCCTCTTTCTTGATAGTAAGGGGACACCTTTCACGATAACATTTGCTGTCGTTTTCGTATTTGCCTGAGTCGACAGGTATCCGTGAGGGGCTTCTCGGGCGATCGACCGGGATAGTATGAGGGGTACTTAATTGCCACTCGTTTGCAAGCGTCAGGACTCTGTCGAAGGACGAAGTTATGGAAAAAGACTGTCTGTTTTCCTGGCCACTTTCAAATCCTGGGCTCACCCTTTTGTGTTCAGGGTGGTTATTAATACGCGGTGGTTCGGTGTGCTCTTGCTCGTGCTCATGCGGATTTCTATAAGGCGGGTCATGAAACACTTCTGAATTGGGATTGATGGTAAATTCGTTACTTTGATTACTCCGTTCAAAATAAATTCGTGCACGGGGTTCGTTGTGCCGCGGTTCGATGTGCCGCGGTTCGATGTACCGCGGTTCCATGAGCCGTGATTCGATGTACCGAGGTTCCATGTACCGCGATTCGATGTGCCGCGATTCAATGTGCCGCGGTTCCATGTGCCGCGATTCCATGTGCCGCGATTCGATGTACCGCGGTTCCATGTGCCGCGATTCGATGTGACGCGATTCGATGCTCCGCGATTTTAATTGCCGCCGTTCCATGTGCCGCGGTTCGATGTGCCGCGATTCGATGTGCTGCGATTCGAAGTGCCGCGGTTCCATGTTCCGCGGTTCGATGTGCCGCGATTCGTTACTAAGATGACCTGTGTTCTTTAATTCATTAACGAAATTATTCCACTCCCCTCTTTCCTTTTCTTCTTTTTCCTTTCGTCGAGCTATAACAATTTTTTTAAGGAGCGACTGTAACTTGGCATTTCTTTCTATCGATTTATAAATGAAATCTTGGCGAAATGCATTGAAAACTGGTCGGCAGTAAGTAGTTTTTTCAGCGTACTTGTTTTTAGAAAACGAACCTTTGCTATCAGAGCCGTTTGGTTCGCTCCAGTTAACTTTACCATCACGATGTGTCGCTCCGTCTTGGGGGTGGATAATTAAGTTATCTAAATTTCTAATGTTGCAGTAACAGGTGTTAACTGCAGTACTTGTAAGAGCATTTCTACCATCAAAATTATAATCATTATAAATTTCCTCTTCATTAGGCTCTCTGTAACTGTGATTATTAATATCCACATCTTCATTATATTCATAGTTTGCGGGATTTCGTTGATAATTCTCATTTGTATACAATCTTGATCGATTTCTATTATTTAACCATTCTATAGATGCTTCCGTTGGATACATCGTATCGTTATAGCTCTTGCCGCAGTCAGTTCGGGTATCAAATCGAACTCGCGCCTGACGCTGTGCGACGCCATACGTAACCTAAGCCTCGCTCAATTTAGCCTCCACCGCTGCCCTCGTGTCGGCTTATCTTCTATTGCACGCTTATAATTTTGATGGTTTTTGTTCACATTCATAATTTTGAAAACGCGAAAGCAGTATTGTTTGACAGTTGACACATGATTAGACGATTAGACCAAAGATTAGACCGGCGTTTTGATAGAACAATGCACGGAGTTTCCTCGGTAAGTTCCTATTAAGTAAAGGAAGAAAAAGGAGGTTGGTTGTAATTATGTCGAGTAGAGTCTGACAGCGAATCGTGACACAAAAAAGGCAAATTCAAAATAATCACTAGCTGTTAACACGAAATGCATAGCGACTGAATAGGTACAGTCGCCCACACACTTAACTGACCATTAAAGACGGAGCTGAGAATAAGTGTCAATGCTTGAAAGGGATGTAAATATATTTAATATGAAAAAAATATCTACATCCCTGTCAAGCATTGATATTTTCTCTCTGCTCTGCCTCCAATGGTTAGTTAGGTGTGTTGCTGTGTGTACTCATAATGTGCCAGCTTGTTTCATACGTAAAATTGTTGCCAAATCAAGAATTAAAAAAAATGCTATCGTCACGATTCGCTGGTGAGACTCTAGGTATAATTAAATTGATACTTATTATAATTTTTGTGAAAAAATCTGTAAACTGCTGTTTAGTAAGGCGGCTGCCCTGTCATCACGTTAAACTCTTTCTTGCCAAGCTAATAGGTGATTGTTTAGAACATCACGCGCAAACATAGTGTTTTCGATTCACGAAGGCAGTCCCGCTACTCAAATAGACATTGCATGGTTGCATTAATGAACATCAAATTAGTGCGGCAGTATACTTAAAGATGACATCATACTTACTCCTTATAATACGTATTATACCTACTGGTATTTAGAATTATACTTACTTGTATTCTAAACCAGTTCTGTACCCTTACCATGAGTTACAATTACCGTACTCGCTAGCGAGTCGAATGTTCTGTCCCTCGTACTCTATAAGAATACTGCGAGGTCTGCGAGGGACAGAGTATTCGACTCGCTAGCGAGTACGGTAATTATAACTCATTGCGTGCCGTGGACAGACGATGGCAAGGCCGGGACTTAGGGCTTCCACAGACCAGCAGTCTGACTGAATCACAGCCCGAGAGCGACGCACGGGTGCGCCAAAGTTCATATAAAATTGCAACTCCGATTATTGTAACTCCGAAAAAAATTCTCATACCATTTTACATCATAATGATCACTCTTCATACTCTTCATAATATTTTTTAAAACTAATGATCGGAACTCATACTCATCTGAACTTTTAACGCCAATATTCATGGAACCGTACACTTTTCAGAATTTCTTAAATATCTTACGTGTAGATAAAATTAGGGTAGGTTAGGTTAGATTTATAACAATCCTCAAAAAGTAACAGTTTCTTAAAAAATGCATTATGAGTTTATTTATTTATTTATTTATTTATTTATTTATTTAGTTGCGATAATTATGAGTTATGACTTAAAAACAATATTGAGCAATAAAGTATGAGCAAAATTTTTCGATGAAATGGTGAGTATAGACACAAATCGTTATTTGTATAAAAAATCTAAAGACCAATTTTATATGAGCCAATATGGACCCGCGACGCAGCTATTCGTTAGAATGACCAAGTTATATACGCCTCTTCATAGAACAAGTGCTAGCATAGAAGCCAGGCTATGCAATAAACAAAAGACGTAAGGTCAAGCAGGGCTGTTACGTCAGTGGGGCAATTACGTCGAGTGGCTTTATCTCCCGTTTTAAAGTTCGTATCGATAAGTTACATCTATTGAAAAGTAGTTTTTTTTTCTCTACTCCACTCACTCTCTTCACTCTTCGATATGAACTTTAGAACGGGAGTTGAAGCCACTTGACGTAATTGCCCCACTGACGTAACAGCCCCGCTTGACCTTATGTTTAACCTATTTTAGGGTTCAGTACCCGAAGGGAACCCAATGGGACCCTATTAATATATGGCTACGCTGTCTGTCCATCCGTTTGTCCCAGATTTAAAGAGCTATAGACCATAGAAGCAATGTGGGCTACACCAAAGGCTACACCAGTAGAATAAAGGTCCATGTAATATTTAGGTATTCCATAAACACGCAGGCGCACATCGGGTGGGTATTTGCATGATTCCGAGCATTTGGGTGGTCGAATGGCTCTTATTAGAGACCACCTCTGCGAAGCGCTTTTGGAGATTTGTTCGAGTTTGATTGTTTAATAAGCGAGATTTCATTTAATATGAATTCTTTAGACTTGGTTGTTTTGTTGCGCGAATAAAACGATCGGAGCCAAGATTCTAGGCGGTACAGTATCCTACTAATATTATAAATGTGAAAGTTTGTGTGTGTGTGTGTGTGTGTGTTTGTTACTTCTTCTGGCTGCAACGGCTGGGCGGATTTTGATGAAATTTGGAATGAAAATAGCTTATACCCTGTATTAACACATAGGCTACTTTTCATCCCGGAAAATTAAAAAGTTCCCGAGGGAATAACTATAATCGAAATCTACGTGGACGAAGTCGCGGGCAGAAGCTAGTATACCATAAAGTCTTTGACCTGTTATCGTATTGTCAACTTTTTGATAGCTCTTATTAACTTGACAGTACTTAATGGCGGCCGAGTTCAAAACAATAAGGTATAAACCATAGACATTAATATACTAGCGTAATCACAGAATACTAAAGACTAAAGGCATAGAAACCGTACTAAATAAGCAGAAAATACGTTATGGTTGACTCCTTTTTACTTATGGTTTTCATAGTGAGTTGGAAAGAGATGCATCTATAGCTGTTCTTTCGTTATTTGGTAAATCGTCACAAGGCGTGATTTGGACCTATAAGCAACAGTGTGGGAGAAAGTAAGGCCAAAGAAGTCCAGTCGTTGATTTACGTTTCTTCACCTCCTGACCATGACAGATTAATAAAGGAAAGACACCTAGTTTTGGTTTCTTTTCCTCTTATCAATACGTAATCTATAAAGTAGAGATAAGTAGCTGGTGCAACGTTCATCTTATTGCACGGCTTCTACTTATGGCTTTAGTCTTTATTCTGTGAGCGTAATAGACACAGTGACTGTGCAAGATAAGATGCGATAAGGTAAGGTCAACAACTTTAATTTTTGAGAAATACAACCCTGTCGCAGAAATACAATCGTTAATTTTGACGTAATTTATTTCTCTATACGACGCTGTCATTATAGGGTTCTATAGGTGCTCAACAATTACTGTTGTTGACTATACAGAATTAAAGATACC
Source organism: Acleris cristana (assembly GCA_948252455.1). NCBI lineage: Eukaryota > Metazoa > Arthropoda > Insecta > Lepidoptera > Tortricidae > Acleris > Acleris cristana. The sequence continues at coordinate 15,422,817 of OX411786.1, read as the reverse complement.
CGCATTTTACCCTAAAATGGACAATATTGCATGTAAAAGTCTCTTACTTTAATTATCATTTTATTATTATACTAAAAAAGACTATTAACTTGAAAAACTAAAGTGTTCCGAAGCGATAAAACTAGCATTAGCATTATACGATGTTCAGACGACTTTACAATAGTTTTTTTATTAATTCGGAACTGAATTTTGATAGGTTTTTTATGGGTGCTTTTTTGTCGCGCCGTGTCTCTTTCGCGGGTGGAGCGATTATGCTAAGGACGTGGAATATTCAACGAAAAAACACCCTGATACCCTTACACAGCTGGGCAGTTTCTAGGAAATTACTGGCAAATAACGTTAGTAAAAGCAGTTCTGTCACTGCAAAAATAGTATTTGTTGTCGTAGCACAAAATGCACTAGAGAACTTCGTCGCGAAATCTTCTACTAATACTTTTAATCCTAATACATTTTTGATGTGTGAAAATACATGTTTAGCTCGACATTCAAAGAAAATACAATTTCTTCTATAGACATATGTACAAAGAAGCAAAGTAGACAATCGGAAGGTCAGAGAGTTACCCAGGCTATTTTTTAACACGGTAACCTGCATCGTTACTTAAAAGATGTCTGCTAGGTAAACTAATTCTACACAAACAAAATCTCCGGCCATTTGTAATGTAAACTTTCTTTTTTATCAAAAATGGATTTGCGTTTGACTTTAGTCTCACCTGATGGTAAGTGACGACGAGGTCGAGGGTGGTACACCCAGAAAAAAGCCTATTCACTCTCGCCTGGAAAATAATTACGTTACTTACTATATCGTTTCATGAAATAGATTAATTATACAATTCAAATACATCAAAAAGTAACCTATTATTAGTACCTACGTTGGACATGTAGCTGATCATATTTATCTATTGTAAAATTATAAAGAATTCACAATCTCTACACCAGCGTAAGCTCTTCAGTTATAAGTCACCCTCCGCTACTCAAATACTAGTTTACACTATGTCCACTAACGGTTATTCTCGAAAATCAATCCTTAGCTATCAAATTAAGGTGAAAATTTGAATGGATACTATTGCCACATAGTATAAAACTATTAACTTATGTCCATGCAGCGCCCTGTCCACGTCCGCCATTCAGGTGCCATCTATCATAAAGGCATTGTCATCCTTTCAATGATTTACAAATGTGATGATACAAGTTTTATTACACTCAAAAATATTAAAAAGACTACTTTGTTCGTCACGTTTGTGTGCCAGTACCAGTATTCAAAGTTTTACGTTTGTACTTATTTTATAAAAACTTTATGAAATGGTTCATGAAATGGTTTTATGAAAATATTATTACAGTCTTCTCATGAATCGCTATGCATTTCTGTTAATTCTAATGTATTGTTATATTATTTTCAACCTTAAATAAACCTAAACGGTTGTGGATGAAATTTAGTACAAGGATAATTAAAATTATAACATCTTGAATTAGCACTCAAGATACTTTTTCTCTCAGAAAAAAATAACACGAGGGAAAAACGATAAACGAGATCTATACCTACTTACAGATGAAGTCACGGGCAACGGCTAGTTAAATAATCGTTTAAGTTCAAATCCAGGTCACTTTCAATCAAAACAATAAAAACACTTATTAAGAGCCAGCCCCCCTTGACGACTATTTGATTTCAATAGCGATTCAATTACCCAACAAAGAGAAAAGTCGAGATTATTATACAAAAGACGCCCTTCTAGAGGTCACAAGAGTACCGGGCTCAGAACACTACCCTGAGCCACCCCATACGTTTACCACGAAACTGTATTGATGTCGCTTAGGAAACAATCGTCGCTGAAAGCTACATTCATTACTGTACCGCACAAAATATCACGAGTGAAGTTTCCAATACGACCAGTAATGTATTTTATTTTTTATGTCTGATTGTTGAGATCGAAAGCATTGGTAAAGTATACCTCACCAGACATGTCATTTACTCCAAGGTGAAGGCCGAGCCTGTTGCCATGCCATCCGAACAGTCTTTTGAAATATAAATCATCAATATAAATTACGGTATTGCGTAGTAAATAAAATACTACTGAATAATTGAAATGATTGGAGTTGATCCGATAAACAAATCGCTGTGACAATAATTATAGCAAAGTTCAGAGGCAAACAATTCGTTGTAATATTTAATGAAAAGATAATGAAACGAGATTTATAATATTATTATTTAATTATTGCTTGTACTGAATAAGACCGTTAGAAAACTGGCCTTTGGCTTTAATAATTTTATTAATTATTTATTTGTTTATTTAAGGAAAACCAACAGCTAACACAATTCGGTTAGAGATTTATAATACAGAATTTAAAATTAAGTTTATTAGTTAGACGTAAAATAAAAATGTCTACTCTATTCTTAAGGAAAACATCGTTGGACGAAAAAAATCGTGACGCGAAAACATCTAGAAATCGAAACCCACAAAGCCTTAACAACATTATAAAGTAATTCAAATGAATGAAACGGGTATAAAAAATCCCATTCAAAAGCCGGTGAGCGAGAGAGAGGACGATAGCATTGTGTTTGTATAATGGTTTATCTACATGCGCCCGCGATTGTGTCTCGAGCATTTTTTTATTTGTCGTTATTTTATTTATGAATAATAGGGCATTGTAGGGCTAGTTTGGGTTCCGTGGTGTTTGGATTGGGGTTCTTAAAAAAACTTGAAAGATTAACAAGTTCAACTTACCCGTATCACACTAGAAAAGAAGAAAGACATTACATTTTCATTATTAACGGGCTTGAAATATCACCGCTATTGTGGTGCACGGACACTAATAACAAAGATTCATAGAGAAACCTGTAACATTTATGTAATATTACTAACGTGATTAAATTAAGGAAGAGCCTGTCCAACAATTCTAATCCGACTCTCCTTAATTTCTCCATTACGTTTTTAATCAATAATTATGTAAATGTTCGCAACTCAACACTCAGGACTCGCTACTTCCCTATTTAGAACCTTGGAGGGAAAGAGGGAGCACTGCAGATGAGAGTTACGAGTAGAGTAAATCATGAAAACTTTACATACATAGTATAAAACAAAGTCGCTTCCCGCCGTCGTTTGTCCCTCTGTATGTACGCTTAGACATTTCAACGGATTTTAATGCCGTTTTCATCAATAGATAGAATGATTCTGGGTATTACAGAAAACGAAAACCGAAGCGAAGCGAGGGCGGGTCGCTGGTAGTTTTATAAACAAGCTCGATCGCTCAATCACTGGTTACGATTTCGACCACCAACAGAGGCAAACGTAAAATGGCAAAACAATTAGGCTAGCCCAATATTTTTACAGACCACTCGATATTAGAATACTGGCAGTTATCATTCTCTAGCAAAGACAAGTGATCAACTTGAACCCAATAATCACTAACTATAATTGATAAGTGTTGCTACTTGATTTCGTCCTTTTATCTTATATTTTATACATTTACCTCGATCCCAAATGGTTCCTTTCCACGATTCCCTTCGATCTATGATGTGAGGAATGCGCTGTGGCGGGGATTACGCTCAAAGGCTGCGTGCACGCATTGTGGGGCCATCGTCAATAGCAGCGCCTTTGTGGCAGCCGGGGAAAAATATTTGCCACTTTTGTGTGCTTCAAATTTGTGTTTTTTGATACAAGTATGTGAGTCACCATTCACTGAATGTAATATTCTTGGATTTAATTACAGGTATCCGCAAAATTTCAAATTCAAATTCTTTTTTTTTGTTGTACATGTACGTCAATTTAATATGTTTAGTTGGATCTGAATCTTACGAACATATTTAACCCTAATGATACAAACTTACTGAGCGAAAAGCACAATTTACTCGTAGAGCTGAAAAACTAGACTCTAGTTATTCAGGAAGCTGCATTTAGGTACTACAGGGATGTAACACAACGTATAAACTAAAGAAGCTGATTTATTTTTGGTTTATAAGAAATAAAGCAAAGGAGCAAGATGTTATAAAATCAAAACCATAATCCGTGAGACAACTTTGACACCTCACGTTAGTAAATTACTTGTGATTTAATCGCTGTGAAGTTCTCTGATAACCCTTTATATGTCAATGTTGTCTCACGGATTATAGTTTCGACTTTACATACTTACACACTTTCAAATTCAAAATTTAAAGTTAACATTTTGTTTGAGAATTGTCTTGAATTTAGTTTTACATTACTCATTTTCGACGATGATTTTGCAGTCTGCAGAATGTGGATGGCGGATTTGGGCAAAGCTTATTCAATGTAAAGTCAATGCAGACAAATATTTGTAAAACCCGTGAAACATTTTCCAAAGTTGACACAATGGATAAGATAGTAAGTGCTAAACGGAATTTTCTATGAAAATTCTCACGGTACGCGACGGAACTTGAAACAATGATTATTTGCTTTGGCTATAGATAAAAATATTAGTAATGTACGCCGCGCCTCGTCCTACCTATCACAATTACACTGTTATATTTTTACCGATGTCCAAAAATTTCCAGAAATATAAATTATAACTGTCTCAGCTCAGCATGCATTCTTTAGTTAGAGAATCGTCCACTGGGTTTTCTTTAGTAGTACTTAATGTTGTGATTACATAAACTTTAAATAAACATAGATCTTGATTATAAAATATTCCGCTTTACTGCCTGATTCTTGCTAATGCCTGTACAGCATAAGAGTTGGAAGGTTCCAAAGTTATACGTATCCAGTTACTGATAATATTTGTGTTACTTTTATTGATATAATAACCCTAATATAAACTGTAGCAAAGAAATTGAGCCACTTTCTTTGGAAATTCAGCACTAAGTGACTCGATTTCTTTGCTCCCAAGTGTAGATGGTCAAGTCTTGTTCCTTGATGAATTTGTAAGTAAGTGTCTAAAAAATTGTAATTTTTACTTTCCTTGAAGTTTTGGCTACGTTATCATGTGGTACCATCTTCTTAGTAAAGTTAAAGCTTAGATATGGTAGTTCTTGACGTTTTATTTTAGATTTTAGCCATATATTACACGTCAAAATGTTCATAAATAATATTAAAATTGCTCGTGCCTTATTAGTTCATTCTGTTGAAACTCAAATAAATCCAACTTCAACACGGGCTGCGTTTAACAAAAAACAAAGTTTGAATATATTACAAATGAATTCAGTATTTGGCACGCCCACTGCTCGGGGTTAAGGCTTCGTCCAATCTTCTACTTTACCGATAGGTTTAAATAAATTAGTAGTAGGTTACCTGAGAAACAAGAGCGGTACTGATCTATATTTATTATAAACAGGTATTAGTAGGTTACTTTATTTGGTAACTAATGATCCGGTACTGAAAACTTCTATATCTACCTACCGATAGAAAGTGACATACAGTCAAGGACTTCAATTGTTATGCCACTATGGAACCCTGTCGCATAACGTTAATCATAAATTTTGGCGTAATTTCTTTCATGTGGTTTGACGCTGTCATTATGACAGGGTTCCATAGTGGCATAACAATTAAAGTCATTGACTGTACATAGTGAAAGTCATCTCCTGTTAAGTCAGATGCAGTCACGGGCCAAAACTTGATACTTATGTAGGATATTCTAGACGAGTCTTGGGGTATAATTGAAAAAACATATAGGTGATATTGACACTTAGAATAATAAAAAATCATAGACCCAAACCTCAACAAAACTATGGACCTTAATTCGTTACTTATGCCACATCACTAAACGTTTCATCTATATTATATATATAAAAGGCAAAATTGACTGACTTATATATCAACGCACAGCCGAAACTACTGTACCTAGAAACTTGAAATTTGGTACAGGGGTTTCTTTCATGATATAAGTGAGCACTAAGAAAGGATTTTCCGAAAATCGACCCCAACGGGGAGAAATGGGGGGGAAACTAATTCTACGCGTACGAAGTCGCTGGTGTCCTCTAGTCCATGATATATCCTTAACAGATACAGAATGTGCAATTGCCATAAAGTTGTACACTACTGAGTTTTTTTATTTAGTTTAACCAACTTCTCCTTAAGGAAACCTGCAGAAATGCAAGGAATGTTAATAACATCCCCCCCCCCTCTCCTCTCCGCCTTCACCCCCCAAGGCTCCATACCTCACTATCGTTTACTTCGATTATCCTGATTTAATGTAACATTTTATTATTCGACCTTAGATTTAAATTATGAATGGCCATAGCCGGGTTTCCATAGTAAGTCGGCCCTTACATCAAATGGGCTCGGGGATTTTTTTGTCAGTACCTCTTGTAATGAAGAATATTTTAGCCGAGTATGAACATCCTACTTGTAATAGTTTTTGACTTATGATTTTTTCAATATTTTTTTTTAATGTTTGTTTTTTCTGGATGTATTCAAGCGATTTGCTTCAAATTTTGAAATGACGTTCTTTAGATAGATTTGCATCGCCACCCAAAAAACGAATTCTGGTTATCATATAAAAAAAAAAAGACCAATTTAAAAATAAACATTTTTTTTTATGTGGTTGTGAAGAAGATTGAATACACAACTTGGTCTCACATTCTGCTGATTTTTTGTAGGAAGTACCGCCTGGAAAATATTGATATTTAGGGAAGTAGTAGGCCAATGTATGGCCTATTTTGAGAAAAAAATCTAGGGGTGTCACTACTTCACAACCACATAAAAAAAAATGTTTATTTTTAAATTGGTCTTTTTTTTCTTTTTTTTATACGATAACTAGTATTCGTTTTTTGGGTGGCGATGCAAATCTATCTAAAGAACGTCATTTCAAAATTTGAAGCAAATCGCTTGAATACATCCAGAAAAAACAAACATTAAAAAAAATCTTGAAAAAATCATAAGTCAAAAACGATTACAAGTAGGATGTTCATACTCGGCTAAAATATTCTTCATTACAAGAGGTACTGACAAAAAAATGCCCGAGCCCATTTGATGTAAGGGCCGACTTACTATGGAAACCCGGCTATGGCCTTTAATTCTAACTGACGCACTCAGAGACGTCAATTAAATTTAATGCTGCGATTAAAGTAGCTGTTTTCGCTATAGCAATAGAATAAGACAACACGTCACTAAGCGTAAAATTTAATTGACGTCTGTGAGTGCGGCAGTCAGTCTGTTAATAATAATTTTAGGGAAATTTTAATAATATTTCTCAAAACAGAATGTTTTTAAGCCAAAACGTGCAGGCGACACATAATTCAAAATTGATACATTAAAAATATTTTTGGTGAAAGGAAGCATTAGTAAGTCATCGTCTTTATTACAATGAAATTAAACTGTTACAGGTAAATCACCAATATTATGATTATTCACAAAGATGACAAATTTCACAATCAATGCGATTTAGAATCATCACGTAGAGGACTTTCCGGTGAATCACGGTCATTGTCATATACATGCTCTGTGTCCGGTTTACGCACTTTCGTCTCTCATAGATCATTTTCTTTATTACAAAATTCTTCATGAAATTTTGAAGTATCTCTAATACTAATGAATAAGACACCTCTTGCTAGATAACTGATTCCTATTTATTAATGCTTATTTTCTGATATAATCTGAAGAAAACTTCCAAATATTTCTTAATTCTACTCTAACTTATGTTAGTTTTGGTACAGTCAGCTTCAAAGATAAAGACACAGTGAAACTTTCAAAAATATGTAAACACGACTCTGCTGCGAGGGAATGAGGGTGTATATATATTTCTGAAACCTTGTTAACGTATATATATTTATGACGCTGACCGTACCTATCATCTAGCTAGAGAAATGTCGACAATAGGACTTAAGGTCAATTGTGACGCACGTAAACAATCCTAACGCGAGACAATATAAAAACTAATCATTAAAAATCCTATAAAACCAAACCAAACAATCAAAATCCAGTTTGGAAACATTAAAGTTAGATAACGAAACAAAATCAAATGAAAACCAATCAATTAGTAGACGTCAAAAAAACAGGTTAAGATGGCGATAGATCTTCCACTTTTAATTATCGGATGCCGACGCCGGCGCATTGTTTTGGTCCACAACTGTGGTGAAGAAAAAAGTGGACGAGAACATTGTGGGTTCTCAGTTTGACAGTTTTTTTTAACTTAACAATATAAATACTACTTTAGGGACCAAAAAATGAAGTGAAATCCATCATTTTGTATTTAACAAAATAAGCAATTGAACAACAGAAAATGTAACAAGGTAACATTAATTCTAAGAAATGAATTATATAATTGCTTTGAATGAATTTACTGCAAAGATAAAGAAACGAATCAAGGTAGATTTAGCATCAAAAAGACTCTTAAACATACATAGGCTACTCAATTTTGAAAAAGTTTTGACAAATGATATTTGCTGTAAAAATGCTAAAGATGCGGTAACTCTACCAACAAATAGCCACAGTGGTCCGTTTGCCACTGTAGACGGTACCCTAGTTCACAGTGAGATAAAGTTGTCAAACAGAGATCGTGGCACAGCAGTAACTCAACAGGGACAGATCCGCAGAGATAACCCTACCTGGCACACTGCCGGTTAATACGGGAACTAATGTGGGATTCACAATGAGATTTAAAACCAAAAAACATTTTTTATTGAGGCAAAATAATTAATATCGTAAGCAAAAAAAACATTAATTTACTCTTCCGTCAAAAAGCGAAATCAAAAAATAATATAAGATATGCTTCTAAATAAAGGTTAAGATTTAAATTCGAGTATCACTCACGTAAAAGTTTTATAACAGCCATTAATTCCTCTTAATTTGGGTCTCTGATATATTAATCTGTAAAGTACGTTTGTACGTCTGAATAGAGTTCAGAGCCATTGATAGACAATAAAAAGAGCGTATGTTTTTACAATAGACGACCTCTCATATGTTTTATTTCGACCCGGCAACAACTGCATTTAAGACTCATGAACTTAATTTTACTCGGTAACGTATGGAAAATGTTGAGGCATGTCTTTATTACTCATAAAATTAATAAAATTAAGGCAAATGTGCAGTTATCATAGATAAAAGACATTTGCATCTAAAATGATCTTGCGGCATTCTCTAGGTTTGCCCTTTTCTTTTAATGACTAGCGTAGAACAGTTAAGCCCTCTCTGATGGTTTTTTCGTTTGCCCAATATTGTTCTATAGTCAACGTCATACATATTATGTAAACAAGGTGTTTACTGTCCCTCCTTCTCCCTAATACTGCAGTGCCCATCAGGGTTCATAATGAACTGTTGTAATAGTATAGCTATTAATTAACTAAGACTTTTGTAACATTATGATATTGCAATAAATTACTGATTACAGACTGATTACTGTTGAATTATTTCGCTTTAGCTTGACGGGTTGAAAATCGCAGTCCGAAGTTAAATTAGTTTTATTTTTTTTCTCTCCATTTACTCGTAGTATATAATGGCGAGTAAAAGGGATGAGGGATTGAAGGTTTCAATTTCAGTGCTTCATTTTCAAAAGAGTGAAAGCGACAATGCACGACTATAATCGTGCCATCTCGCACAGGAAGACATACATTTCTTTAAGTTTTACAAACAGAACCTCTCTCACTAATATACACATAGACAGAGTAAAACCTTCAAAATCAACATCTTTGTAGTCATCAAGGTCGATTCTAAAAAACAGGGGCTTGGTGTGATTGGTGCCGTCACGGCGTCGTCGCGTCCCGTTCAAAGACACGTCTAGTCACACGGAGGGCGATTTCACGCCGGCCGTTCCCACATGGACCCCCGGCCTGGCCCGGTTTTTACGCCGGGGGTCCGTAGTACAACTTGTTTTGTTCAAGTTTTATTGAGTACTCGACAAGACTCTAGGAGGTTGTTCAGGTGAAATATGGTTAGGATGGTGCTATGGTTCTGAAAAGCGATTGGAAATCGGTGGTGTAAGGTCTTTAGCGAGATTAGATGCACAAAATACTAAAATAATTCGAAATTAATTTAATTCCAAAGAAAGGAATAGAGAAAACTTTGAGAAGTCTCACTACTGGAGCAATGCTTTGAGTATGCATTAATATAGGGACTAGAAGGCAAAGAAAGAGAATACAGAATTGCCCAAAAATCAATCACTTCAAGTCCACTCTAACATGTGGCTGGTAGAATTAAGTACAACCTTAATTTTGTCCGGTAGTAGATAAATGAAACATGTAGAAATAAGGGAAATTTTAGAAGCTAATACATCTCCATTAAACAAAATAGGTCACGAACTGTGCGCAGACGCCGCGCCGAGTCTCCCACGCACGCGCATGCTCACATCCATACGAACATACACACACACACGTGAATAAACAAATAGCGTTCAAACATGTTATGAATCAATACGGAGCAGATAGATTTGGGATAGGAGTAAATAAACTTTTTGTAAACTTTGCTGTCTGAGACAAGAAGGTATATGTTCAAGAACTACTATTGCACTAATGATCTTATTAATGAACGATAAGAACTTTAATCTGCCGCGGTTTATAATTTACTAAAGCAACTTTAATACTTTAGAGAAAAGATGATATGATCCCCGATCTATATAATTTTCTTTGCATGTTAATCATAGCATGTTTTCTAACAGCTAAACCTAAAAATATACTTTGTGTGAACCTTTTCATTATAGCCTAAGTATGAGCTTGTTTAAAAGCGATTAGGACTTAATCTAGACATTTACTTGAATAAAGCATCTTTTAGGTATATTTTTATTACTTTGTTACTTGCTTTCTACAAAGATAAACATGATTTATTTTTCAAAGAAAATTTCAGTATTTTTTAATTGGCAATTTATTTGGACACAATTATATTTTCGGCTACCTATTACAAATAATACCATATAAGTCAAGTAGAAATAATACGGGGCGTAGCCACAAGATTAGCTCAAATCTTGTTTTATGCAAATTTTATTACGATGAGCTTCCACATGATTCATAAAAGGTAAAGGTATTTCCAAAACGTCCTTTTTCTTATATATTTTGAGTCATAGAGGCTGTTAGAGGTCGCATTACTTGATTAGCGTGATCATCATCTTCATCATCATCTTCATATATCACGTGTTGGTAGAAACCTATTGTTATTGGACAAGTTTACATCGTCACAGAATTAAATATTTCCTTCGAACTTATCACGAAGTGCATCTACTTTGTCAGTTATTATCTCTCTAGATCTAATAAATTAAACATTTGTACCTTTCGTCAGTAGTTTTGTCTGCGTAAACTTCATTTCTAAACCTTTCTATAGGGATACCCAGTTCTTAAGTCTTTAAAATATAGTAAGTAATTAAACGCTGTTTAAGATTCATTTGTGGTAATTGGATTACATCATTAATGTTTGAAATTGAATGCGTAATTGGATTTAACGCAGCCCTAAACTGACAGTCTTTTTAGGGTTCCGTACAAAATACTGAAAAATGAAATGGAATAGTATTGAAGGTCTAAAGCCTAGCTTTAGCTGAAATGTGAAATAAGTTTAGTATATACGAGTACATACCGGTCTAAACAAATTCTTCATCATCTTTATTAACTCCAATTTCATCATCATTATAAGCTTTTAGACGCTATAATATTGCATAGTCATCATGTTTACGTGTCTTCCAAATCAAAGCCCATTCCAATAACGCGAAGCAAGATTTGATAACACACTAACACTTCACGTTAAAAAATATATTTTATAGAAAAATATAAGCTTGTAAAAACCAGTAAACCCTCTATGCATCTATAAGTACCCTATCTATCTTCAAACTTGTTCGTTTATTCGTCGAACTCCGTTTCGCTAACACCGTAACGTACGTGCCTGCCGTCCATCGCTCTTTCACAACTTTACCTCACAAATTCCATAGTAACACCGCCTCACCATCCATTACCTTTTCTCCACTGAATCGACCAAAAACACCCTAAAGTGACGCAGTAATAGATGCGTCTCTGTTTTGGTTGCGTTTAGTTATGCCGTCAAAGCGTTAAATGACTGCCCAGGGGGCAGTCGGCAGGTAATCTCCTGTTAGCAACCAATTCCTCAATTTTGAACCTTTTAGTTATAATAATAAGAGTAACGTTAGATGCATTTGGAGTTTGCCAGATGGATGCTAGCCGTTTTCTATCGGGTTTAATAATTTGGTGTTTATGATTGAAGAAATACGGGTGGTATTAGACGCATTTGTAAAAACATTTTGGTGGGTTTTGGAGAAAAAAGAGGCCGTTCCCGACAAGTGCGTGAGGTACGCTTTATCGAAGGTGGGAATAAGTCCGAGTTTGTTCTTTGAATGGTTCGGGATACTATAGATAAATATTTAAGGAATTCAAACACCTCTGGGTGTTTGTTTGAGCGCGACAAGTCGATAGAAAAGGAGTGGATATCGATGTAGAGATTTTTTATAATTTATTTGAACAAAATTTTGATAGAGAAAATATTAAGTTCAGATGTAGATCACTTAAAAATAGTAGACGAATATTATAGTTAAACAAAGGTTGTAAATTCAAAAAAAGTTTAAGCTAATCTTAATTGTAAGGTAAAGTAAGATTTATCTGTGGTAAAACTAAAGTTAATACGTATCTACATCATATCAAATGATTTTAATGGTAATGTCAACAAACTTACAAAGTAAAAAAATATTATTCCTCAACAATATACAAGTTACCTACCGCCGCCTAGATTTGTTTTCTCTCTAATAATCAACAAAACCATCAAACTCATCAGCCCCCTTGTTTCGCCCCGCTGGTGGTCCAAACATTTGCGCCGTTCGTCAAACATCGCCAACACCCTCTGTAATCATTTCACCGAAATATTTGTCCAAAACCAAATTACTGTCAAATTTTACTATGATTCCCAAATTATCTTTACCATCCGCAATTTCTGACAAGTCCCTAAATGTTTCTACGATAGGATTCCTTTTGGCATGAGCTTTTGTTTTTCATTTGCAAAGTTCTTCCTAATTGGGTGAGGTACAATCGGCTTCCTTTGTAGCGTAATTGTGGTAATGGGTGGGGCGGGTCATCGGTGATCTGATCTCCGTTTGATTCCACTGTACCGACTGTGTTTTTTAACAAATTAGCAACTCCTTGGGTTCTAAGTAGGTCGTGATTGAGATTTGATTGTTTTCTTTTTAAATTGGACAAGGTGTGGTCCGTCGGGAAGATCTATCGCATCGTAATGGGTTTTACTAAATTATCGACTATAGTGTAAATATTTAATTTGGACGGAATATTGCCAAATTTTACCTGGGGTTTGCAAGAAATTAGTTGCATATTTGGAACAATCAACTTTTTGTTGTAGCTCGTTGCCATGGATTAAAAGTATTAAAACTATGATTTCAAAGGATGATGTCCACTAAAAATCAGTTTTGTTAGCAACTAGTGGCCCGCCAGCGGCTTCGCCCCTCTACAAATTTCTGACTTTCTTGGTAGATTTAAAAATAATAATCATACAATCCTTGTCCAGACAATGACGAAATCAACAAAAAAGAAATCAGCCAAATCGGTTCAGCCGTTCTCAAGTTATAGCGTGACCAGGAGAATTAGGTGATAATTTTTATATATATATAGATTACAAACCCATTATTTTATGGCTTTTCTCCTGAGTGTCCTAGGAGTATAATATTATAACATTTTTTCTAAGAAACTCTATCACTGTTGTCTCCTGGCTTACGGGACAGATTAACAACAACAAAAAGTTGATCCACCCATTTGCTCGCTATCAAGACTATGGAGATCTTCCCTGGGATTAAACCCAGGTTAAACACCATTTCCCTTCTTCATCTTTAGCAGGTATTCTACCTACCGCCAAACAACAGTGTTTGCATTGCTGTCTTCCGGTGCGGGGATATGTCAACCGGTTATATGCCTAGCATAAAGGCTTTCCATCTTGGGTTGGAAGCCCTTTGCTGTCTTAGGGCCGTATGATAAAACTGATCTTAACTGAGATACGGCTCAAGATGCTTCAGATATTACAGTTTCCTATGTCTTGACGTTTACGTATCCTGAGACGAAGATCTCAACCCAAATGAGTTTATTGATTCGGCCCCTTAGGATTGCAGTCTTGAGATTGCAAATGTTTTTAGGCCTCAGATCCCCTTACGATCATGTAGCCTGCGGACTCCTGCTGTACCATATTCTCCATGCCATAAAAAAGGTACCTACACTATCTCGTCATTGTAATTGTCCTGAAAGTTACCCGTATCATAGTCTTTTATCTCCTCACTGGTATCCTCTTTATTATTCATATGTGTATTTATAGATTTTTCTCTACCATGCTATTTATATATTGACTTTTAATTAACAACGTAACTAATATAAACTTTACCCCGTCCTTGATATTGACCGGCCTTCGCACCAAACCAAAGTGACTCAGCAGCTCAAAAACTTTTGCATTCCTGGAGTCAAACCTACGACAACCGGTGACGTCACGTCCTGCTTCCGTCGCTCAGCTGCTAGTGAAAGTGTACGCCGTATGCATTTTACTATTAGGTGACTAACGTTATAATATAGTCCCGAAATATCCGCCCAGAAAGCTAACATTTTGGTTTCAAATCTCATTTCCAACTAATCTGTTAACTGGGCATGGGCAGATGTGAACTTGATTCCACTATCACTTAGTCTATATCAAATAGAAGCCATCGTCTTGCATATTCTTGAAAGGACTGAGCTGGGATATATAACTCTATTGGGGGCCTAAGTAAGATGTATAACACTAAGGGCTGATTTTTCAATCCCCAGATAAAACTATCCGTCAGTTAAATGTATTACTATCCTTTTCTAAAGTCATGTGAAAGAAAAGGACAGAGCTAAAATTTACCTTCCGGATAGCTTTATTTGGGGATTGAAAAATCAGCCCTAAGTTAGCGCTTTTCATACTTTTTTTTTCGAGAACAGCACTTCATAGAGAATAGAAACGTTAGCAGCATTACATATTGTCTAGGCTTTCTGGAAATGACCAGGGCAATACTTTGAAAATCGAAGTTTAAAGTTACGTTAGCTCCATCCCTTTCTCTTGATGTAGTCTCGAATGACGAGTGACAGGAATGGAGTTAACGTAACTTCGAACTTTGATTTTCAAAAAAGGTTCTTGCAAATAGTTTACAGTTGATGCAACAAGAGGAGACTTTTTTCTATATAGAAGATGTTAAGTGTGACAATAGATATATAACAATGTTAGTGGTAGTTAGCGGTAAAAAGAGTCTTACAAGCAAGCTCCTAAATCCATACTAACATTATAAATGTGAAAGTAACTTTGTCTGTTTGTTACGCTTTTACGGCTATATCGATATAAATTCGATATGAAGATAGCTTGAACCCTTGAAGGACATAGGAGTACTTTTTTTCCTCGAGTAGCGATAAACGACTTCTACGTGAATGGAGTCGAGGGCAAAAGCTATACTGTAATATAATACGGTAAGAAACTTTAACGCAATAATACACATCTGTAAAGTTGCGGATAAATTATAAGGATGACTTTATCGTACAAACTAAAGTTTCCTTACAAGATAAACCGTTTCTACAGACCTGTTATAAGTTATAACCTAATTTGGGAAGAAATACGCCATGTTGATTCATGCAGTAACTATTCGAGATCACTTTAATCTGAGACAAACTTCTATCAGGGTCGGCGAACAGACAAGTTTCAACTTGTCGACACTACAGGAAACTACTCCGGACGACACTAAAGTGAAAATAAAAGTTGATCCATTATTAACATAGCTACTGGAGACGAAACTTGATTACCTACTTAGTATTCATATGACCATTTATTTACGAAGCTTGATGACTCTGTTATCTAAAGAGTTACGACAGAAAGAGGAATTGTAATGCAACGAAGCAAAGCTAAAAATATGACTTCCTTCAAGTAGATAGTGCCAATGGAAAATGTTTGTTTGGGGTTTTCTGCAAATACGTCAGTATTTTGGATAACATGCTAGTTTTTATTCAAAAATCCACCATAGCCTCCTTTGAATCCGTGGTACCTTTTATTTCTGCTACATATTTAACTTACTAGAGATACTTTTAATTCTTCACTTCCTAGTCTTTGAAACTGTAAGTTGCTTCTTCTGCTAGTGCTAAAATGGCGTTAAAAAAAATTCACGGTAACAGTGTTTTTTTTAAATAAATAAACTAAGTTTCTTAACTTCTTATGACGTCATGGAAATCCTTACAGTCGGTTTGTTTTAACCAAGTGTGCAGTTAAACAAAGCTCTTCCGTATTGAACGCACAATAAGGTGGATACCTAGTTGAAGGCAAAGGGCGCAAGTTATAGGAATTTGCCTGCGTGATGTCACAACAATTTCATCTCGTGTGAATCTTCTCGTAGTTAGAGCTAATAGAATTTAATAAATAAGATGAATGTCAGTAATGAATAACAACTAATACCTATCAGTAATAATAACTCGATGTTTGAATGTGGAAGAAGCGAAAGAGATGTGTCAAGATCGTAGCAGGTGGAAAGAAGTGGTCTCTGCCTACCCCTCTGGGAAACAGGCGTGATTTAATGTATGTATGTATGTTATCAATAATTATTTTAATTTATGACGATAAGTGGGGATTATTATGGTTATTTTTTAAACTCATTCCATTTATCCTCAACTAGAAATAGGTAATTGCAGAAAATACGTATTTCCATGTTAGGAAAGTCTTCTGAATTGTAAATATATATGGGTCTTAAATCATACCTACCATCAGGTGGCTTTTGTGCTCATAAAAAATGCTATAGAAAATAATTCAAAATGGTTAAGACACCAGAAGACACCAATACCCTCAACACCACTGTCCTAAACTCCATTAAAATTGTTTGTAAACTTATGAATGTAGCAGCAACGTGTTGAGATCTTGATGTCCCCTAGTTCGTAGCTTGCGCCCGCGCCGGTGACTCACGCGCAAGCCAGACAGACAGCTATGTGGAAGTAGCTATACCGCCACGATCCTGCCTGGATCACTATAGTGAACAGACTATGCCGCTCTCAGACGATCATCGACGTAAACCTACAACATGTGATGGAACTTAATGCTAACGGCTACGTTAATTCAATAAGGAACAAGGATATCACTTGTTCTGTTAAATTACGTTTTTTTAACAATAAGTATAATTTGTCTGTCTTTTGTCAAATTAGCTAAGATTTATCGTATGCTTTTATCGAAAGATTGGTTTCTTTGGTATTAAGTACCATAATGTAATCAGTCACGTGGCTAAGTCGTATCCATGTGAAAATTGCGGCTTTGTTCGTTTAGTCAAAGCGTCGAATACCGAACTTATTACCTCTGTGTAACTTATCATTACTTAAAGTCCCGTAGGCAACCTGTGTCTTCTGAGCTTGCAGTGGTTGCAAAGTATCATTTCTAATATCTTGCTAAAGGTGCTGCCAGCTTAAATCCTGGAGGATTCCTCATGTCATAATAGCTACTGCGATAAACGAGGCAACTGCTATTCAATAGCGGCTTGCACACGTAAAGTTCGGACCGCGAGAAACGCCAGGCGCCGTTCCAATCTTCGTTCCGAACCGTACGTGTAAATGCAACTGTAATAGTAAAATAGTAAAAAATCTACGGTTCGGAAGGAAGATTGGAACGGCGCGTGGCGTTTCCCGCGATCCGAACTTTACGTGTAAAAGGCCGCTAAAACGTCATACGTAGATCTGCTTCTCTTGCGAAAGGATATAAATGTCAAGACACCCAGCGTTAGAATAAAATTGTAATTCGTACGTGTCTAGTAATTCTTATGTTTTATCTAAAGAATAGTTAAAGCCCAATAATCAATTACCTACGTTAGGTTAGCCTTATGATCGATTCTATTCTGTTATCGCAGAATCTCTGGCTCGCAGCGATGGAAATAAGGCAATATCAGATATTTGGAAAAGTCGTTCACTCGAGCATACGTTTATAGGCATTTTTATAGCCGATTTCAATGCTCTAACGTTTGTTAACGTCTTCTGCGTGACTACCCTCGACGTCCGCCAACGATTCACATTCAATGCCCAAAACTAATATCAGGTTCATTTTGGGTGGAAATTACGAAACGTGGCACTGATGTGTTTAACATGCGACTCGCAATTGGAACGGTTCCAAAAGAATTGGGAAGGTTCGGGATAACTGATTTATAACTTGTTTGCGACTTGTTATGAAAGTCCACACTGACTGTTGTTGTAAAAGATTCCCAATTTCACTGGGAATTTTTCAGATTATATTTATTTCCAAGTCAGGCAGTATTTTGCTTTCTGTTAGATCTGTTAACGAGTATCTTAATTTAAAAACTGACATTTTTATTTTGCATAGAGCATCTCACTCCAGATCAGTTTATAATTAGTCTTAGTCTCACTGATACCCTTTCTTATGATTTAAATGCTTATTTAAAAACTTAATTGCATAAAACAATGTGTACAAACGGCGGACTAAATACTATAAGCGGTCTCTATTAGTCAACTTCTAGGTGAAACAGAAATCAATCCGTAGATGCAATAAAAAAAACAAAGTCAATTCAAGTTGTTACGGATGATGTTAAGCAAACAGACTCTACCTATAATTTATAAATGCTAAAGAAAACTGCAACTCCACAATACCAAGTTAAAATGGCAGGTGGGTGGTGACTGCCGTCTAAAAGAAAAAGGCAGTATAAGTGTTAAGTCTACAAGGCAGTTCGCCTTTTTGTTATAGTCGGCAAAATTCTGGTGAACCTTCCGCGAAGGCGAGTACGTGCCGCCGCCGCGCTCTACATTTACCTCTTTACGCGCAAAAAACCAGAGGCTTACAATTTGGGGCTCCATTTCTATAACTATGAAATACGTAAAATCCTCCTATAATAATGGTGATGGCCCAAGCGATTTTCATGACACCTTTCAAAGTCCTTCAAGAGGTGTCTTAAGAATGCACATGTTTATGGCTCTCAGGTTCAGGTCCCACTTGCCACTAGGTGGCTTATGTGCTCGTTTGTCTTCTCCGTGCCATGAAAATAAACAAAATACTCGATTCACTCACTCGCTCGAAATAATACACTCGATAGATCGATGAATGAGTAAAAACACATAGATATATCTTTTTACGTTACTCTATTCGCGGCTCGTATGAATTGTAAAATGTGAGTGAGAGTCAATAAATATACCGAATTATTTTTTGGCGTTATCTGTCTTGACTGGGACTGGACATTGCACCGAAAAAAGACTGTCATCCAGATGACATGCTTGACACAAAAACCGGCGCCTTGCACACGATCCCTATCTCTACATCACTGTATAGGAATACAAACAAAAGAAGATTTTTAATGTTCTCACCGTATGAATCGCAAGTCTAATTAAACTAAGGTGCGCGTGCGCGGAATGCGTGAATCAGCGCGTTGAATAGATCTAAACTAAACAGATCGCTGCAGGAATCCCAAACAACGGCATACCGCCGCGCGCGCATCTAGGAAGCGCTTAGGATACCCGATGTTTGCTAATCTAATCGTAAATGTCGTACACTGGTCGCTTGAAGAACCGATGGACGATGTGGTCGAAGAGTTCTCGAGTGGTGGAAGACGCAGCGTGGCTTGACCTCTAAATTAAGGTGAACCAACGACATTAAGGTTGCGGGATAGACGCAAGAGGCCCAGGACCGATCCTTGTAGTAAACCTTGGGCCTATGTCAACAGTGGACATCCTTCGGCTGAAATCATGATGTCATATACATCTTACATGACAACGAACCGTTGTTGGCAAAGAGATTGTATCGATTAGGAAATTTAAATTTTCCGTATGGACATCGCCTATCTGTGACGTACAAGTTCAGTAGTTGCAGCCAATGGTCCTATCGGAAGACCAGCGCTGACTTTAATGCCAGCATAAGGTTCACTGAGTTAGAATCTTTTCGTGACAGTCAAATCTTTCTTCCGTATCGTTTTCTTAATTTCCTTTCTCTCTTTCAAAGAACTGGTCATCATGGCGACCCTAAGGCCGTAGACCTTTGACCAGACGTCTTTCAGCAGACACGATGACATTGAAAAACAGACATCATAATCGGAATGGTGTTAGTGGCTGACAAGTAACCATATCGAGATCAATGGACACCTGCGCTTGGAATATTAAATAGAAATGTCTCTTAACGACTCTATTGTTACGAATTATCAATTGAAACTTCGTTTGAAAATAAAATTGGCCATGAGTGTGTTCAAGGGCTGTATTTACAAACTGATCTCGACTGTATTACTCGTCTCAAGTTTTATATGGCTTGACGTTTCCTTTGACGTATCTTGTGACAATTTGATAGTATAAATAATTATCAATCGTTTTCAGATCTTGACTAGAATCATCCCACAATAACTCTGCAATGAGGTGACAATAGTAGAAATCATAAGTTTGTTTATGGCAATACTGATTTTTAGTCACACAACACGTTTTGATACTTACAAGTATAGCTCTAATTATTATGTACGGTAACAGTCGAGCCGACGAACATTCGATAGCATGATATTCCGAGAGTACGTAGTCGAAACTATGTTATACACTCCTATGGAAGTATGTATATGCATACTGGATCCTTACTTCTACACTAATATTATATTTTTGTATGTTTGTAACGATAAACTCAAAAACTACTGGACCGATTTCAAAAAATATTTCACGATTACCTGCGCGGGCGGAGTCGCGGCAACAGCTAGTATATTATTTATAAATGCGAAAGTATGGTTGTCGCTTACGTAAACTGCTGCACTTTGGCATAGGGATAGTTTGAGTCCCAGAGGACATAGGCTGCTTTTTATCCTGGATAATTTGGCAGTTCCCAATGAAACGCTATGAACCAATTCTACACAGACAAGGTCGCAGGCAAAAATGCATGTATGTCAGCGGGTAATTTTATAAGTTGAGGTCTTACATGCATGATGTACAGTCAAAGAATTTGGTTCGCAGGCCACTTTGGACTGAGTCATGACGTAAGTAATCAAAACGTTAGAGACTTCATATGATTTTATTTACAGTGTCACTTCAACATAGTCCAAAGCGGTCCCTGATTCCTGAATCAAATACTTTGTTTTTATTTAATAAAATGCAAAAGATTTTTTGACATGTTTAATCAATAAATAAATGAGATATCTGAGTCTAAAAATTCCACTTTATCATACTGTTCTTCCTGAACTTCAACTTCTCCGAACCCTTCTCCTGTTTCAACCTCACTGTCATCATACTGCTCACTGTCATTATTACTTTGCGCATTTATAACATACGGCAGGTCCAATTTGTCCAGTTCTATTTATGCTCTGTACATAATTTGCGATTGAAGTCCGTGTTGTAGTATGAACAGCTTCAAACAATTTCACCTTAAAGAAATTGAACAAGTTAAAATACAATCCTACTAATAATATAAACGAGAATTTTTGTGTGTTACTTTGTATCCCAGAATATTTTAAAAATCCCGAGGGAATAACTGTAATCGACATCTATGCGGACGAAGTCGCGGGCAGAAGCTAGTATTATAATAAAATAACATCATCTTAGCCTAATCATTTCGTTAATATGTTATTTTTTCATAAAATAATATTAATTCATGGGGTTAATATAAAATAACACAGAACGCAGTAATAAAATATCAAGAATTTACTCGTAGAGTTTAGAATTTTATGTAAACATTGCTCCTTTTGCTTACGGACGGACTCCATTTCTTCTTTTACATTTTGGAAATGAGTTATCATCTTGAGTATAAGTTCTCGAACTCCACTTTTAATAGGTTTATCCATTTTGAAAATAGGAATCGTTAAAAAATCCTCGACAAAATATTCACGTAATACCAATATGTCATGTTTGAGTGACATGAAAGAACACAGATTATAAGGGTATTTTATGGGTTGCCGTTTAAAATCTTGTGCAAAGTTATTGTGGGCTGACTCTACCTACCTTACCTATTACATAACGTCAAATTTTGGAATATCAGTCATGGTTCATCCTTTCCTTCTTACATTTTTTAATTTTTAATTTCGGCTTAACAATTGACATTTGCCAGCATTTGCCACTTCCAACCTTGACACTGGCAGAATTTGTCCCACTGGACATTAGCCATATACCAAACAGTTGAACTTACATTTGTCACATAATTATATTAGTGGTAGAGGAAGCTCCTTCCGGATCGCTACCACCATTAACCTACCGTCAAGCAGCATTATATTGTAGTGTTCTGATATGGGGATAAGACTACCGGTGAAATTACTAGCATAGAGATGTTCTCTCTCCTCACAGGGTTGGCAACGCATTTGCAGTCTTAGGGCTGTATTAATAAAATGATCTCGACTGTGACTCTCGTCTCAAGATGCGTATAAAATCACAGTTTTCTATGGCTTGACGTTTACTTTGATATATCTTGAGATGGGCATCTCAGTCTCAGTCAAGAAGACTGTGACGCTCCTCATGATGCGTCAAAAAAGTCAGTTTTCTATAACGACGTTAATTTACTTGGACATATCTTGAGATGGACATCTCAGCAAATATGAGTTTATAAATACGGCCCTTAGGCTTGCAGTCTTGAGATTGTAGGGTCTCAGATGACTTGAGAGCTCGTTTGTCAACTCAATGCCATAAAAAACGCACATGTCCAATTTTAACCAGAACTAACCAGAAGTACAGAAGACAATATAAGATAAGATAAAACATTGGAACGAGCAGGCAATGATCAAAACACATCCAAAGTGCAACAGCCGAGCACCAAAACAAATGAAGCCGTAAGCTTGTAACGTTAAAAGCTCGGTGATATCTCGGCCGGATCAGGCTCGTATAAGGACTGGTGCATGAGCCGGGGTCCATGAGTTGTGGGAAAGACGAACATGATGTAGACGCCGGCGTTGGACCATTACGCCCACATAATGTTATTATTAGACTGGTACCTAAATCTTGCAAATTGTATGTGTTATCGATCTTAATATCGTGGTATTGCAATCGATGTGTTTCACCAATACATTAATTGCGGAGATTTTCTGAGCGTTGATTTACGAAAAGTCTTCTGCAAAACTTTCGCTTTTATAATGCACGGGTTCAAGTACTGTAATGTGTAACAAAACCGTTTAACTGCGAATTTTTATTTTATTTTTGTAACTGTATCAGTGTAGAAAGCAATTTTTAAAGACTACTCCTTTATATCAGAAATGGGTTTGCGTTTAACCTCTGTCTCACCTGGTTATGTGACGACGAGGTCAAAGGCGATACACCTTGCCTTAAAAACATCATACGGTTGCGATGCGATAAAGCAATTTATTAGTTAAGCAATTGAAAATCCTTTGAGAATATAGAAATACCTACCTACTAAACGATTTATCTTATCCCCACCTCTGTTGGTTCTGATGAACCCCTCATTGACCGCTGTCCTTTGTCCACAGTGCGAAGAGTCGATGTCAGCTGGCGACATGTGCGTCTCCGCCGCCCGCGCCGGCCCCTCTGCCCGCTGGCACCCGGCCTGCTTCGTCTGCTCCTCCTGCCAGGAGCTGCTGGTGGACCTGGTCTACTTCTGGAAGGACGGGAGGATGTTCTGCGGGCGGCATCACGCTGAAGCACTGAAGCCAAGGTGTTCAGCGTGTGATGAGGTAAGGATTATTACTGCAAAAAGTAATAGGGTTTCACCATCACCTAGTGGCATTTCGCATACGCTTTGACGACTGCAGAAATATAATGTAAGCTATGCGTATGCCTTTAATTTCATACATTTTTACTATGTGTATGGCTATAGCGGCATTATGGCTACATGCTCTGGCTAGTATAAGCTGTCCGTACCTCGTTTGCTCGGATATCTCGTTTTGACTAGTCTATTACGATAAAGACACACTGAGTGATAATTGAGAAAAATTAAGAGTAATTGAGAAAAGTTAAATATGCTGCATAGCGGGTCGATTTTTTAAGAACTGAGTGCTCGAAACGACAGGCGAACGGTAGAAATATATCGAGAGTAAAAATAAAAGAAATTATATCACTAATCTACGAAAAATAACGATTTTACGTTTCATTTTCGAATGAAACTTTCGTGCGGGTGATTCTCATATTTTGACCTGCTGCTGCAAATATTCGGTGTTATGCAGTTACCCCTACCAAAATGCTTGTGTGTCAAATAAATTAATGAAATACAATGTTGTGTGTGTGTCTGCTTCTTCTTATAAATGGCCTACATTACGTTTTTGACCTTTTAGCCAGTAATTATTCTGGTTGTAGAGCATCAAATTATTTTAAAGGTAGTTAGGAACCAGGAATAGGAAAGTAAAGAAAACAAAGCCAAAGGTATGAGGGAAGTTAATATCGATTCGATGAGCCTTAAAATTTGCCAATTCATTTTTGACACAGCTGTATATCAAGTGTTTTAAACTACCCTCGTTTGGGGGGTGATGCTATCTCAGTTCCGCGCCGGATATCGACGCGTCGTTGTCGATGCGTGTGCGCAAATTGCAATATTAGGGCTGGGATTACGGTTATTTATGACGGCAATTTCATGGTGGTGAAGTTTTGCATGGTGCAATTGAGGATGGAAATTAAATTATAATGTATGGTTGCGTGGTTTGAATGAGGGATGGCGCTTGGTCATGACTTAAGTAAATGTACCTAATTACTTACCTAATGATGGCTTATTCTATTGTAAACGCATACTAAAAATGTAAACGCAAAATTAGGCAAATATTCTACTAGGTAAGAGTTAAGAAGGGCTACTTGCACGTAAAAGATAAAACTAGTTTCGGTTTTTGATCTAGGTTTGAGACTGACAGTTCCATACATTTTGAGTGGTGGCAGGACCTTGTGCAGGGTCCTACCTACTATCCTTCAACCAACCGCCAAGTAACAGTGTTGTGTTCCGGTGTGGGGACAAAACTGGTGAAATTACT
This sequence comes from Acleris cristana, assembly GCA_948252455.1. NCBI lineage: Eukaryota > Metazoa > Arthropoda > Insecta > Lepidoptera > Tortricidae > Acleris > Acleris cristana. The sequence continues at coordinate 15,398,076 of OX411786.1, read as the reverse complement.
AGCACTGCATTCCATTTATCAAGTCATCAGGGCCGACAACGCATTTGCGTAACTATGGGTCTAAGAGCCCACTCCTTAGTCCCCCAGACCCCCTGATGGTAGGTGGTCTCTGCGCTCGTTTGCCTTCTTTTTGTCATTAAAAGATAAGGTTTACTGAATAAACTTATTTTTTTTTTCTTGTGGCCTGAAATGTTATCAAAATACGTGATAGCTGAGAGAAGCAACCAATTCAACCAATTGTACATCGAGAATTTTTTAACTGACACTTTGATTCAACTTAATTTCTCGAGACTTTCTAAAACCATTCTCTAAGTATCTTACAAAACTATATGGATGTAAAATAATATAAATTAACACTTAATCGCAAACTGATTTTTAATTACCACTACGTGACTCCTCCATAATTTTCACCCGGAAACTACAAAACGCAGATCATAAATTCTTGACGCCCGCGGTCGCTCACCCCGGGGCTCTATCTTGTCGATGGCATCTAGATAATAGATAATTAGCCAGACGTGATCTGCATTGTGGCGATAACCAATTAAACATGTGTCTATGGTCACGTTTCGGAAAATTATTGAAAGTTTCGCAGGTGTGAATGAATAATTGTAATTAGAATTACAAAGGTCAATAAATATGGCGGCTGGGAACGTGTTGAAACCGCAGCTACCATGCTCTCTAATAGTTTAGGAATATATGAAAAATTCTAGGTAGACCTCTGCAACTGAGACAGGTGTTGGAAGTTTGAGGACAAAATATGCTGGTTATGTTGGTTAGCGGTTTGGTAGAACGAGCAATGTGTTAGATTTCATAACTTAGACATTACTTTAAAAAACCGAAATATAAATGCGAATTGTATTAGTTTACTTGATATAGTTTAAAATTAGAAGATAGACAAAGTTAATTTTTTTCTTGGAAAATAGAATAGTTTCCATGGAAAGACCTATAAACTAATTCTACGCAGGCGGAGTCGTGGGAAAAAGATAGTAAGACCATAATAATCATTTTGATCATCAAATCCACTGTTTTACTGTAAAATAAATCCAAAATTTATGATCATGACTTTGTATAAAAATAATACCTATCTCGTATTGGCCACAGCAAAGAATTTTCATTGTTCAGACTGTTTGATTAAACCTGTGCAATTTACATTGACTTAAAGTATATTCACAGTTGTTTTACGTATTAGAACCACAAAAGAAAGTAATTCTAGAAAAGAAAGTAGTACCTATAAGAAATTGTGTCCGTATAATTAATTTATTTAAGACTTTTAGTTGTATAGCGTACTGTGACCGCTACTTTGTACAAAACAATCGTTCTCAATTATATTATTGCGTGAAGCATGGAGGCCATTGCCGATAAGCTTTCTGGGTCGCAGACTGAGGGTGGGTTTGATCCATTACGCGCTTGACAACGTTTCCATAGCCACTTAGCCTTCGTTTTCTAAGCAAAAAAAATAAAGCAAGTAAAAGGGTTGAGTCTATTATATTGGTAGGTTTTGTTTGCCAATGAAGCAGCGAGGTCGTATTTCTACTGTATTGCTGAAAGGGTTGAGAGTATGGGCTATCGCAAGTGGTGACCGCCGGCCATGAGCACCGGCAACTCGAGAAGGTTTGTCGGCCCTGTGGAAAAATGAGAGCTAGGTATTTTCTTAAAGACCCTATGTTGGGAATCACCGATGATGGGAGTCGATTCTACGGTGTTACCGTAGGAACGAGATAGGTATAACGTCAAAATCATTGGTCTCTCAGCGACAGGGTTCGGTATCATGGCTTAACAATAAAAGTCGTTGTCCGTGCGCAAAATTAAGAACGCTTAATAAAGTTATCGTTAAGGACGAATGTGGACCCAAAATTCAAAATTAATTGAATTTATTTTTACTGTTGGTTTTTATGGTCGTGGTTGGTAGGGTTAAAATAATTTATTTATTTCTCTCGTATTTTTATAACTTAGGAAAAGATAATGATCATTTCTAATTTAAAATTTTAAACTGAAATTACTAAATCTACCCGCGGTTTGAATATTGGCAACTGGCATAATACATTTCTGAATTTAAGTTGAAATACGAACAGCAGGTATTCCGTTACAGCCCGCGCCGAACGCTTCTCGTCCGCTGCGCAGGCGCCGCGATAAGGGTGATTTATCGCGCAACTGGTGGTAAACGGTCAAATTCGGCGCACCCCCTATACGGCACTAAATAACGCTAGGTTTATTTAGGGCACCTAAAATATGTAACTGCTGCTTTAGGGCTGCCACCTGCTGTGTTATGGAACATCACACTGTTGGTTTATTTCTTAGGTAAGAGGGGGTCCTACGTAAAGTGAAGGGTATAAATATTATGTATGTTTTGTCACATATTGCTTTAATGAGGCTGTATTTTATTTTCCCTATATTTATTTGCATAAAGTGTTATTTATTTCATGATATCTATTACTGCGTGACTATAGTAAAGGCATTTGACACTAATCCTTAGTTTCATGACAATACTAGATTAAACAAAAAAAAACAGAAGGGCGTAAAAAGGTAAAATAACCAACCTTAATGAATTCGTAATAAAGTTTAATTTAGCGTTAATTACAAAGCGATCGTTCTGCCGATACGATCTGTATACCGTTTGTAATGCCCATGTCTTGTGGGAAAACTCGGACAGGTCTTAAAATTATTAAATTAGTTAAAGGTCAGTTAACTGTTTCATTAATTATTAACTTTAAGAAATATCTTATGTAATGCTCTATCTGATCTTTGCCGTAGTTATTGCCCATCCTATAGGATTAATTATATTTAAAACATTATAATGTTTCGTAAGTCTGAATAATCATTTATTATTGAATAGCATTTTAGCCAACTCCTATTAATATAATAGTGAATTTGTGAGGATATATTGTCTTTCAATAAGGTACCTACGTTATCCGGCTGAATGGATTTGGGTGATTTTCGGCGTATAACCATACATATTTAGTACATGTTGTATGTATTAGAACTTAGAACCTATGATACATTTGATAAAAGTTCCCGATAAAATACGTAAAACCAATTCTATGCAAACGAAGTCGAGAGTAAAAACTGACGTTTAAAATTTAAGATATATACCTACTTAACGCTTTAAACTGTGCAAAGGTAATTTATAGACACATAAATATGAACTCAACTGTATAAGTGCTGCTTTCATATCATAAATTATGTTGACGGTTAACTTTGTATACTTAAGTAACAATAAACGGCCTTAAACGCGAAATATTTCTCCTTAATACATCTATTTAATTGCTTAATTACTCAAATACTCTAATCCAACAATACCATATAACTTCAGTCGTCGGAAAAACCTCGTCATATTTATTTTATTCAATTATTTCAATGGCGTGGTCACCGCAGTGGCCTATTCTCTATCATACATAACATTAGGGGTCATTCGAATTCATTGACTGGCCATTATATTTTGACATGCAAACAAGTAGCCACTGGTTGGAAAAGCGGGTTAGAATAAAATCGAACTGTCATGATCATGAGGGTGCTTTAATGTATCACTCTATATTAAAAAACCTACTAATATCATGTTTGTTGTTACTCTTTCACGCTACAACGGCTGGGCGGATTTGGATGAAATTTTAAATGGAGAAGGAAATAGCCCAAGCCCATTACGTTGTCTAGCGTTTCTATTCGTTTTGTTTTTAAACCAATCGCATCACTGTTAGATCACGTGATTCTTCGTATCACGTCGTCTATCAGTGACGCGATTGGTATAAAAACGAAACGAATAGAAATTCTAGTTAGCGTAATGCATCTCGGCTAGGGCCCCTGAGTCTGTTGCCTTCGACGTCGACCGTCGACTTCAGCGTGCCGCCACTAATACCTCCGCGCGGCGTGTGCCCGTAAGGTCATGAAGGCGATCCGGCCCAAATGCCGTGGGCCTTATCGCTCCGAGGGCACCGACCCCTCCACACGACTATTATTTTATAACGCACAAGTATTCACCTATTAAGAATTTTCTAGAATTTACGATTATGTGTTGCTTTCCCGAGAAAAAGAAAATACTTTGGAATATTAGGTGGGTTTAGCTATAATAACCTCTAATAACCCATCGCAACCCATGAAGTGTTATTGTTGAAATAATAATTTGTCCAAACGATTCGATAACGATTTTTTTAATGATAACCTATAGGACCTATTAGGTTAGGTTAGGTTTTTTAACAACTATCCACAAAAAATAAGTAGGTAACATAATGCAATTTTAATTTGTTAAAATTTAGCAAAACCAACTAGGTTTAAACGAAAATGCGGCCTAAAGATGGATAGCTAAAACCGCTAACCGCGTACAGTTAGGTACTGCAATTATTATAAAAGACTTTCCCGCTACTCCCCCCATTTCTTCCCGATGGGGGTCGATTTTCGGAAAATCCTTTCTTAGTGCTCACTTACATCATGAAAGGAACCCCAGTACCAAATTTCAAGTTTCTAGGTACAGTAGTTTCGGCTGTGCGTTGATATATTTATAAGTCAGTCAGGTTTGCCTTTTATATAATAGAAGATGTCAGTTTCAATAATATTTTCAATGTAAAATAAGAAACACATTATCTAATTGTAACAAACTTATTAAATCAACTTTAAATCGAAATACACGATGGTATTTATAACAGCAATTCTTCAGTACAATACCCATCAATATGGTCGCCAAATGTGAAATGCAAATCGTAACGAGCTCGCATTCCATTCAAATGTCTTTATTTCTCAGGTAATAAAGGCTGTAATTGGTTGAAAGTATTTTACCTGCCGTTTACCCTGGTTCAGGTAACGTAGGGTTGTCACTTTCACTGGAATATTGTTTTTTTATTTAAAGTCATGTAAGATTGTGTCAAAAAAAAACTTTTAGTTGCCGAGTTTTTTTATACATTCTTCATCTGATTATAGATATTTAACTCGGTAGGTCTATGTTGACTACATCGAAGCTCCTGTTGCCCCCTTGCGACTCCATTATCAGATCCAACGTGTAAAATTGATTAAATAAATTATTTGATTTTTCATGACTCTTACAAATATTGGTACCTATACATGAAGAAAAATCTTATATAGGAAAGTTTTCGCGTGGAACTCTCTTATAATTATTCTCTCAGAAACTACCAAAGCTAAGACAAAAAGTTGCCAAAATTAAATGTGTGCTTATCCAGGACAGGACTGAGCTTTGTTTTGTTGGCTCTGAATTTCATACAAATCTCTTTAATGTTTAATGCGTAATTAAAAGATATACAACGTAACAAACTTTCCCATTTATAAATTTAGTGGAACGCAAATTGCAATATTTGTAAGACAATGTCCCACGTGGCAGCCCTGTGTGTCGCTCTGTCAGTCCCGCCCGACAGACGAAACGTGATGGCGCCGGGGCACGCGATCCTGATTACGATATTGGGGTACAAACTGAATCGATAACAATCCTACTTTCCACGCAGCAGGGTGAGCTGGCCATAGCAACTTAGGTCAACCATTCAGGCTAGAGGTCAAAGTTCCAAGTAATGTTAGCACGGCTTTATAAATTTAAACTTAAATTAAAAAGGCAACCAACTTTATTGACTGAACAGGGTAGTGATAGTGATTCTTTCAAAAGCAAAGGTGACCGAACGCAGGAGTGAATGTCCAAGCGGCGAGTTTAAGTAGTCCCGTCAAAGCGAACAAAACACATTTCAGCGCGTGTATTCAATTTGGCAGCATGGCTTCTCGAACGTATAAGGCTGCCTAATTGAGAATGCACGCGCTAATATGTGTTCTGTTCGCTCTGACGGGACTACTTAAACTCGCCGCTTGGACATTCACTCCTGCGTTCGCTCACCTTTGCTTTTGAGAGAATCACTACCCAGGGTACTAGGGGATCAGCGCTTCCCAGGAGGAGACCACTGTTATAAAGCAGTGCTAAGTCTCACATGAAAAGCTGAACCCGGTACTAGGGGATCAGCGCTTCCCAAGAGGAGACCATAGTTATAAAGAAGTGCCAAGTCTCAAATTAGAAGGCAACAAACTTTATTGACTGAAACGGGTACCAGGGGACCAGCGCTTCCCAAGAGATCTCTGTTGAAAAGAAGTGTCGCAGAAGAAACTTAACACTCAGGGCCTCTATTCGACAAAATAAAACCATATTGATTTTGACATGTTATTACTGTTAAGTAAATAAAGCCCGCTTTACATTTGGCTAAATTCAGTGTGCTAAATTTAGACAGGCGGCGTGGAGGGGATAAGCGCGTCCTCTTGACTAACATGCTAACTGCCTTTACACTTGTCTTTTTTTAGAGTATTTTTCATTCAGCACACTGAATTTAGCCAAATGTAAAGCGGCCTTAAGAGCTATGATAACGTTGACGATAAGATATAAAAAATACACAACAATCTCATACAAATTGACCTAGTCCCAAACTAGTCTAGTTAGGTACTAGTCAGTGCTAGACAACGATAATGAGAAATACATACTAAAATACATAGTAAATATCATCAGAAACAAATACTCGCGCTCATCACACAATTTTTTACCCAAAATGGGAATTGAACCAGGAACCGTTAGCTTCATAAGCAGGGTTACCAACTAAGCTCAACGCGTCGTCAAACACTAATCCTACTTATAATACTAATGTAATAATTGCAAGTTTGGATGTTTGTTACTCAATTACGCCAGAACGGTTGAACGGATCTGGATGAAATTTCGCACAGAGTCTGGAATAATGGCTACTTTGTATCCGGACGGAATCGCGCGCAAAATGTAGTTTGAAATAAACAAGGCATTTCTAACGCCGGCTAATCCTATACACGCATACTATACAATATATTAACATAACGAATACTAAACGAGAAAGATTTGTATGTATATGTATGTAATAATCACGTTCTCGGCGCAAACGGCTCTAACGATTTCGATGAAATGTGCACGGGTTTTTCATTTGGGTTGAAGGAAGCGAAAAATCGATCTGTAAAGTTACCATATCCAGGAAAATTTGTTATCAACCCGAGCAACGCTCGATCTTCCATGTGCTATTTTATTTAATAAAAACACGCCCGATCTTATTGGTCAACTGGTTAACTTGCTACCTTAAATACCTACTCATACACGAATTTAGGCTTAAACTGAGTTTCAAAGGTCAAGAGCACTGCGGAACCCAGGGGCTTGGCAGGCGAGTGCAACGCAAGCTGCAGTGAGGCAAGGCTGCACTGCACTGCGTCCAGTGTTTGACCTCCGCTATTAAAAGTGGAAAGTTTTAAGTACATTATAGATAAGATAAGCATTGAAGAAGAAAAATGTGCACGAGTTTTAATAATAGCTGCTTTTTATAAATGCCAAAACTGTGTTATAAGTTATAACTTATAACTGTTATATGTTTAACGTGAGTATGTGTATCTAAGTATGTGTGTCTGTTTATCTGTGGCATCTTAGCTCGTAAACGGATTCTGAACCGATTTGGACACGGTTTTTTTTTAAGGAAAGACAATTTAATCGGGATGGTTCTTAGCTACATACATACATACACTCACGCCTTCATTCCCAGCGTGGGGTAGACAGAGCTACAAAACAACTCTAACAACTTGTTGATAATTCTGTAACCACATTTTGCACAATTAGGCTAACATGTTTACCAGCGTATTAGTGACAGGTTGCAAGCCCATCGCCTAACAGTACTACAAGCCTAAAGTACCCTTAGTCGCCTCTTACGACATCCATGGGAAGACATGGAGTGGCACTATTCTAACCCGGCAACCTATATGTGCAAAATGTGGTTACAGAATTATCAACAAGTTTTTAAATTTGTATATAGGTAATTCTGTAGCTCTGCCTACCCCACTCTGGGATTACAGGCGTGAAGGTATGTAAGTATGTATTTATGTATGTTTGTAATTATTACCAACTATCCAACTGAAATGTTCATGTCTTCAATGTAGGTCCGTTTTAATTCAAAGGGGCAAACATTGCTTTCTAGGATTCCGTATTGTAATATGTATGTGACAACACAACCTAGTTGGTGGTGACCCTGCCTACAAAGCTAGTGGCCCCAAGTTCGATTCCCGGTATGGGCAAATATTTGCGTGACAACTAAGTGCGAGTTTTGGATGTTTATTGTTAGCCTAGAGCTTAGTTTGGGACTAGGTCAATTTGTGTGAGATTGTCCCCTGATATTTATTAATCAGGTCATTATAACCATTAAGTAATTTGTTGTTACACTTCAAACGATAAGAATCTGGTTGACCTTCACCGAGATATCTATTCCAACATCTTAAGTGACATGTGTAAAGTGAAACGGCAACGTCAATTAAAATAACAGACTGCTGTGAATCACGACTCCTGGTCACGTGTGAATTATGTCAGCTGTTAGATAAATCTCAAAAGTATATGTTTTAGTGTGATAAGACGGTCTAAGAAAGTATAATTGCGTACCAACATAGTAGAATGTTGCAATGACGCGCTTATCACATAAGTATTTGTAAGTAGCTTCTGCCCGCGACTTCGTGGTATAAAAGGTAGCCTTACGAAACGGAAACGTTTGTGTTGTTCTGGTGTTGCCACACAAAATTGTCAATTAGTCTCTGTTAAGGTTTTAATGCCGTTACCAGTTATATGTTTTATTTAGGTTACTTTTAAGTCAGGATCCCTCTGAAAATCACCGCCGCAGTTTTACTGCGGCGAAATGCTGAGAGGGATCCTATTCAACGTTATGACTTCTTTTTACTTTAAAATTTTCTATTGTTTTTTTGTGTGCGTTGAATAAATATGTACTATTCTATTCTATTCTATAATAAAAGGTGTTAATTCAGGGTACGAGTATAACCTATCTCCATTCGAAATTTCATTAAAATCCATCGAGCCGTTTCAGCGTGATGTAGTAACAAATATACCTACCTACTAACTTACAGACACAAACTTTCGCATTTATAAAATAAACAATAGTGTAGGGTAAAAAACCTAGTAACTGGCCTCTAAAATACAAGTTACTGGCACCTAGTGATTGTTGAATTATCGTCTCTTTTACCTTATGTTAAACTAGAGGACGCCCGCGACTTCGTACGCGTAGAATTAGTTTCCCGCTACTCGCCCCATTTTTTCCCGTTGGGGGTCAATTTTCGGATAATCCTTTCTTAGTGCTCACTTACATCATGAAAGGAACCCCTGTACCAAATTTCAAGTTTCTAGGTACAGTAGTTTCGGCTGTGCGTTGATACATCAGTCAGTCAGTTTAGCCTTTTATATATATAGATTTCATGGGGCCAATAATCGGGAGGTGGCCAACAATAGGTCAGTTTACCCTAATTAGTTTGAACCCGGGACCACTAGGTAGGGCCAAGTTGCTTTCCTAGTCTAAAAACTAGACTCGTCATCAAACTCTATAAAATATCACAATAATAATACTAAATAATTTCTAGTAATCTAAATCTCATAACTCAGTACTGTAGACGGTACTCTCTGAACATATCAACGCACAGACAGGCAGGCAGATGGAAATTGTTTCGTAGACAATGAGTCGCGGCGCTCCCATGGCCGTAAATGAAATCCCAGATACAAATGAAATGCGGATTAGATCGGCGAGGTGCACTTTTATGACTCAGGTTACCAGCTGTTACGTTATGTATAATAATGCCTTTACACCTTGGCAATGATAAAAAGCAAGCTTTAAAAAGAAGACTGCATTTTTTTATATTGTCATCAATATCCTACTAATATTACAAATGCGAAAGTTCGTGTGTGTGTTAGTTTGTTACTCCTTCACGCTGCAATGGGTGGACGGATTTGGACGAAATTTGAAATGGTGATAGCTTATACCCTGGTTTAACACATAGGCTACTTTTCATCCCGGAAAGTTAAAAAGTTCCTGAGGGTATACCGATAATCGAAATCTACGAAGGGCAGAAGTTAGTATTATATATAATGATGAAAAATTAAACCCCCTCTATTGCCTATGTCACTCCCACAGCCAACACGAATCTAACAACCGACACCGTATATATTAACATTCTGTGGTTAAAATGCATCAAGCCGATTAAGCTGCAGGGCTTGCAATAGACATACATACTTACACTCAAAACCACAACCCTCTTTCTGACGCAGTCGGGTAAAAACGAGTTTAACTGGTGGAACTAACTAAGTACCTTAAAACGGGGTGAGTAGGGACACAACCTAAAATGAAGCATATGTTACTAATTATAAGACTGAAATTATTTCCAATAGACGTAACGTTATTGTCCATTTAATACTTGTTCTTATTTGTAACAAGTTATGACTTATTTTAGGTTGTGTCCCTACTTACCCCTTGATCCCTACTCACCCCGTTTTACGGTACATTTTATTGAACTTCAACTCTCAAAGGTGCTCCTTTCTTCCGAATCTTCTTCGGGTTCTCTAGGGTTCCCGAAACTCAGCCCCCAACGGGAAGAAAAGGGGAACGGGAAAATGAATTTTACGCGTACACAGCCGAGGGCGTTCCTTAAGAAAGAGTAATATAACACAGCAACAAAAGTAAAATGAAGTGATCACTTAGCTAATCGCTTTCGTTCGTTTGTTAATTTTGTTTGGCAGTTCAAGTAAGACGTTGTTACACTAAAATATACTTACTCACAATTAGAGAGATGCCAAACGAACGTTGTCTGTGCGTTGTACTACATAGAAATTAGAGCGACATGCCACACGATACGTTGAAACACTTGCGTCGCTCTATGTTAAAATAACAGCGCTGCGACGACGCACCGCACCGGCAACGCTCGTGTGCGTCGCGCTTAGGCTGCCCCTCTCACATGCACACGAAATCCTTGCACAAATTATTAACAGTAATTAAACTGATAATGCAACAATTTACCAAAAATCTCGACATCAAGCATCAAATATACCGTTCTAAATTATTAACGCGAGGAAACAGTTCACTAATGAACATGAACAAACATAAGTTTGAGGTCCGTGGGAGACTCCCAGCGGTATTGTGCGCCCGCGCAGCTATAAACCGACGAAAGCGCACATGAATTGTTAGGGCACTTGGGACTTTTTGGTTCGTGGTGCGACGGGGTCGTCAGCATCGCAGGCACGATGAATGTCCAATTAGTCTCCAGGTTCTTAATTAGATGGAACTGGTTTGGGCCGGGGGGAAAGTTGGTGATTTTGAGCTGATTTTGTATTTGAATTATCGAATTATTGGGGTATATTTCAAGATGTAGACCACCCATTACCGCATAATACGATTTGATTTTAACAAGAATCCGTGACAGACGATGAAGTTGGACAGTTAATATCTTGATAGATAGTATGCAATTTTATAGTGACGAGGAAATGGTGACCTTTCTTTCAGTATCGACCCGACCAACACGTTAGTCAACTGACTAACGAGATACTATACTAAGAGTATTGGAAATATCAATTATACATGCGTATTAAGTTATGATATGACATGAATACCTATATGTTTTTTGGATATGCTTACTTATGACAGTCAGTTTCTTTTTACATAGTCGAATTAACTTATAAGTATGAATTTGGAGCTAGGGAATAATATCTAAAAAGAAAAGAATTATATGAGGAATAATCCTCATATAATTCTCCTCAAATTACAGTTCATAATGGTGGTGTGGAAGAAAGAAACTTGCTGTGTCTACCTCACACAATTTTGGGTACCTTTTGATAAGTCAAGACTAACTCCAACCCGTCTTCCACAGATAATCCTCGCAGACGAATGCACAGAAGCCGAAGGCCGGGCGTGGCACATGAAGCACTTCGCCTGTGCCGAGTGCTCCCGGCAGCTGGGCGGGCAGCGGTACATCATGCGGGAGGCGCGGCCCTACTGCCTGCCCTGCTTCGACGGGTGCTTCGCGGAGTACTGCGACGCCTGCGGGGAGCCCGTGGGGGTGGACCAGGGGCAGATGTCGCATGAGGGGCAGCACTGGCATGCTACGGAGCGGTGCTTCGCCTGTCATACATGCAGTGCGAGTTTGTTAGGTTAGTATTTATACTAACTAATCAGAGTAGAGTTATTTTAATATAATGTCCACGGACCCTTAAAGGGTTGAAACCAATGATTTATTTACTAAAACACAGTATAACTTAGTTGACAGTATGTAATATTTCCAATGTGTTCAACCTGCACTGCATGCAGGCGTGCAAATACTTTTTACAATATTTGAATTGAAATGTAAATAAATAATACGAGTAAGATAACTTGGAAGTTGGTCTTTGTTACTACGTAAAACCTAATAGATACTTATTTTTTATTGCTAGGTCGGCCATTCCTGCCCCGGAAAGGAGCTATATTCTGCTCCATAGCGTGCTCGAAAGGCGAGCCTCCGACGCCGTCAGACTCCTCAGGCCCCGGACCCAGGCCCCCCCGCGCGCCCAGACCTAGACGGCTTCCGTCTCCTAAAAGCCCACCGATGACACCTCAGCGAGAGCCCTCTCCGCATATAGACGCTGACTCTGAACCCAGCGGGTCCTACAACCCCGAGACCCCCCCACCTCACCCACCCCCACCGCCGCACGCTTGCCTCAGCCTCGACAGAGCCCTAGCAGACCTACGGCTAGAACAATCCATGACGGAACACCAGATACAACCGACGCCGGTTTCAGAGGAACCTAAGGAAGAACCTGCAGATTGGAGACCGCCGCATCCTATCGACGCGCAGGTGGTTACTCCTGGACACTCCACGTCCATGCCTGAGCTGACTTTGGTAGATGGGAAGGGATCTCCGAGGAAAGCTAGAGGAGGTAGGACTGTTAGGTTCTGTGGTGATGATAACGAAGCCTTTGAGCCTGATGAGCCAGCGAGGAAGCAGAAGGTCCGCGATGATGACGCGAGCAGTTATTGCAGCACCTGTTCCTCGTCGTCATCGTCTGCGGAGTCGTACACGTTGCCGACGAGGCGAGCTTACGGCGGGGTGAGGATCTCCTACGTCCCCAACGACGCCGTGGCTTGTGCAAAGCGAGAACGACAGAGGAAGAACGCCCAGCCAGACAAGAACTGCATCATCTCGTGATCCAGGCTCACTACACAACCTCCGATCAAAAGACTGACTTTTCGATAGTTTTATCCCACGCCATAGTTATACGACATCAAGTCAATTTAATAGAGAATAAGCCAGTCTACGTTGAAATCAGGTCTTGCTTAAACGAACAAATCTGAGTAACATATAGCTAAGTGTCTTCTTAAATTTGACATTTAGACCGAAGTGCCGCTGGTCGACGAATATGTAAAATCTAAGCAAGGTACACAGTGGCCCTTTCAACCCGACATAATTACAAGACACTGGTACAATGGTACATAACCAAGGCTTTTCCTATACTGTACCTACTGATTTCATTCCGACGGTAGTCAGCAATCAGGACATTTGTCTTCCTTATTGTAATAAAACTCTCGCTTTTGGGTAAACGCCTGCAATTCGCAAATAAAAGGAACCAGGTGTGTCAGCCGTCACTAATCATGTTGTGACATTTAAGCGATTCCAAATATACCACAAAGTTATTTGGTGCGTTGGATTTTTTTTAACTAGTGTCGCTTGATACTAATATCACTCTTGGCATCGATGAAAGTGTCACTATCGCCCGCACATTTAAGTTTGTGATAGTGTATCGACATAAAGGGTTTACTATTGAATAGGATTTTTGACAAATTTGTTCTGTAATTTGGACGTAATCGCTTCCAAATTTGTCGTTCTATTCATCGTACACCTTTCCAAGTGATAGATTAAAAGGGATCGCATTTGATTGAACTTAGAGTGGGGCCTATTATATTTAATGTCAGCTTTAAATTATTTGGAATAATTTAACTTTTAGACATATCTAACGCTTTTTATACGTAATAACCATATCTTGTTCATAGATTTGTTTTAAGACATATCCCACTTTGCCACGTAGCTTATAATTAATTTTAGATGTATTTTAAGACAAAATGTATGATAAAGAGAAGTACAAATGCGCGTATTATTTTGTATTACACTTTGAATGGTAACGTGTGTTCAAATTTTGTAAATAGTTATAAGAATAATTTAATATAATTGTTATAATAAGTAAGATTGCCTTATGAGTAAATTTGCCTGTAATTTGACTAAGTAGATCTTTTTAATTAATTTGTTTATTTTTTTCTAATATTAGCCTGTGTCAACAAAAAAATAATACATATGACGCTTCTCGTTTCTCCTGTTAAATGATTCTTATTTATACAATACTCTGGTTTAATAACTTTTTTATACTGAAATACATGAAAAAAACGAGAAGTAAGTTTTATACAAGTGTTTGTACAAATAAAATTAAATGAAAAATGTAAACAATGTATGTACGTCTGTAAGTTATTTGTAACGCGGAGAAAAATAAAGTTTTACAAATAATTCGTTTTCTTATTTGTCCTTTGGCAATTTGTTTATTTCTGACTAATTTTATACTGTCGTGTTTTTCCATTGGTGTCGTAGTTTCCACATTGCAAAAAAAAACCTCTTCTTATTTTTGCTCGAATTTGGCCCTTCGAGTCTGCTGAAAAACAGTCATTACTTAAACCCAATATTCCGAACTAATAGCGGATGGCAAAAGTTGGGATTTGGAGAGATCCGGATCGGAAAATATCAAATAGAAAAAAAATAAGTTCGGAGAAAAATGCAAATTGAAAACGCTCGTTAAAAAAAAATACTTTCTCGGTCAATAATGTATTAAGTTTCTACTGGCACCTAACATGTTTCCGATGCCTCTTATAGCTCCTACGGGATAAGATTTATCTGCAGCCGCCTGTCAACCCAAAATTTATGACGAAATGTATGAAACCTTAAAACTGGTAAGTAGTATGGGTTCCAATCTGTGATACTAGATAGATAGATAGATGGATAGATAGGTAGATGGTAACCCATGATTTAATCGAATTTCACTTCATCGATTGTTTCATTTTATCGAACGCTATTTTCTGCTGAAACCATGACGTTTTCACCATATCTTAAACATTAATTACGTGCGGCTCCACTGAGGCGGAGCGGAGCGGAGCTGTGCCAATATTAACCAATAGAAGGCGCATGCTGTCACGTCGAGCGCGCCTTGTGCACTTTAGTTTAGATTCTATAGGTTAATATTGGCACAGCTCCGCTCCACTCCGCTCATCTCCGCCTCAGTGAAGCCGCACCCTTGGTTACATTTGATGACATGTACGAGTACCTATAAATTCTGCGCAATGATACATTCGTTAAAAGAGGTTTCGATAAAATAATTGGTACCCATAAACAAGATAGATATTTAAATGGATATATAGATACATAGATACATAAATATAAATCAATGAAATATTAACTGTTGGATGCTTTAGTAGCGGGTAGATTTTTGAAATGCGAGTGCTAGAAGCGACTAGCGAGTCGCAGAAAAAATGTCATTTTTTCAATTTTGACTTATCCTCTTCCCCGTGACATGACACTATGACAGGGTTCTATGGTGATTCAACAATAATTGTTGTTGACCGTATGAAGAACCATGTCCATTTCCCAACCGGTCACCAAACAGCGCCACGCTCCTTATCAGCGAAAGTGCGTATTGACAGAGCGGCGCGGGCGCCTGGGAACTCATTGTGCGCGCGCGCCGCCATTGTAGCGCCGCCGCGGAGAAAACTGGGAGTTTACTCTAAGCTATATTGAAAATGGACGGATTCTATATCATTATGGGTTAAACACGACATTTTTTATTTAGCATGCGTTCTCTATACTAAAAAGAAAACCAGCATGCGGGCCACCTGATGGTATATATGGTGTTAAGTAATATCTGAGACCCGTACATAAGCTCTGGCAATGAGGGCTGAGATGGAATGCACCGGTTGCCGTATTCCCATACCCAAACTGGACGAACTAATGAACGAAACGTATAACGATAAAATACATAATCTCATACATACCATACAAGGAACTATGGTCATGATAACTTTTTAAATTACTTAATTAACTTTTTATATCGATTAAATTCATAATATTCACATTATCTAAAAATCAAAACCCATAACATAAGTATAACAACGAAAACAAAACGCTGAAAAAATGTAATAATAAATATTTCACTTTCTAAATGAAATTATAGTTTTTGTCGTTATATTTAACGTTTGTCATATATCTTACCTACGAACGTTTATAAAATTAAATTATTTCAAACGTTGTTTTGTTACGAGACGCGCCCGTTATACAGGGTCTTTCATTAAGAGTAAGTGTCTTTGCCCAATAATTCAAAAAAATACTTGTCATTTTTTTGCCGCCATTTTGTGAAAAAATTCAACGTCAGTATCTGCCATTTAATTATGGAACGGTATACAGATCACCAACGTTTAGAAATAATAAATCTGTATTATTAAAGAGACAGTTCGATTAGAAAAACGTTTCGTGCCATATATCTATTGAAGGAGCATTTCAATGGACGTGAAATCAGCAGATTTGGAGACATCGAGTGGCCACCAAGATCTTGTGATTTAACGCTATTAGATTATTTTTTGTGGGACTATGTTAAATCATTAGTCTACGCAAACAGGCCACGCACAACTACTGCGCTTAAGGAAAACGTTACTTGAGTTATTCGAGAGATAGAGCCTCAAATGTGTGTAAAAGAAATGCAAAATTGGACCATTCGTTTACAGAGCACAATCAAACACCGCGGACATTATTTGAGTGAGATATTATTTAATAAGTAATGGCAAACCATGTTTATTCACATAAATAAAAACTATTAACGTTATTAATAATATCGTTGTTTTATTTAATTTTAAAGATCACTGATTCTTAATGGAAGACCCTATATAAGTAAAGATATAACGGATTGGATCATAAGTATTATAAACCGAGTCACAACTGGATATCCGATAATAGCAATGCACATAAAACCGAAGCAAATTCACGACGAACGGAAGAAAGGTACATTTATTCCATTTCTTTGCCAAAACTTGCATCGTTATGAAACACGAAACCAGGAAACGTATAATTTTATTTCTTGCGCAAGTCGCTTTAATATCACTGATGGCAATGAAGTGAACTGAAACTTGGCAGACGACGGGCAAGTTGGAGGAAGTCGGGAAATTTGCATAGTTTGGATTATAGAATTACTCAAAAAAGGGACAAATACTTACAGTTTGACTTTTCTTGACAGGATATCATAAACAATCCAGTTTTTTTTAATTTACACGTTGCTTAAAGTCTGCCCATGTCCAGAAATAAATCTTTACGTATCATAAAATTCATAAAAGAAAGTCGCTTCCCGCCGTCTGTCTCTCAGCATGTAAGCTAGGATCTTTCAAACTACGCTACGGATTTTAACGCAGTTTTCATCAATGGACAAAGTGATTGAAGAGGAAGGATTTTATGTAGAATACTGATAATTGATAAAAGAATAATGACTTATATCACAGAAAAGTCACATCATCCGAAGCGAACCGAGGGGGATCACTAGTTACCAAATATTCAGAGATGCCAACATTTATAAGAAAAGGAAAATGATCCTTAAGCAATAACAATTACTAACTATTATCCGCTACTCCGTCCGCCTAGAAGTCCTTTATCGCGGATAAAAAATACGCTATATACTTTCCGGGAGAGCTAACTCGATTCAATATTTCATCGAAATCGTTTCAGGGATTTAGGAGTGAAAGCGTAAGCGTATAAGTTACTTTCGCATTTATAATTTGATCATAAGAAGGTATTATTTATTATTTTATTTTAATACTTTATTGCACAAAATTAAAATAGTGTACAGAAGGCGGACTTAATGTTACAATCATTATATACCAGTCAACTTAATGGTAAAGAGAAATCGAAAAGTAGATAGATGCAATAAAATGACTAATCTAAATCTGGAAAAATGTAGAACTATTATTAAAATATGGATCGTTTTTCTCGTCTGGTTTCTGTGTCATATTAGTAAATTTCAATGTTTTGTGTCATAATTATTAGAAGTACACTTGTTCTTATCTATATACACTTACATATGTCGGTATTAATTGCAATGTGACCAAGATAATGTTGTGTAAGAATCTGAGTCACTAAGTCTCCACGATTAAGCTGAGCAAATGTAAACACAATAAATTGTTTCATTTTCCTGTACGACAAACTCTGAATATATTAACTAAATATTCAACAATCCATTATCTACCTATACTTCCACGCTAAGTGTTATATAAATTCGAAAGAAACTGTTTGTTTATTTATTACGCGTTCACTGCTAAACTGATTTTAATCAAATTTGGCATAGATATTTGAGCTTGAACCACGGGGAAGGATAGAGGGTACTTTTATCCCGGAAAATTCGATAGTTCCCAAGGAAAATAGGAAATTACGCATTCGTTAAATACAACAGTAAACAACGTGTAGACGGTATCCTGACTTTTTACCAAAAGTTAATTTGACAGACGTATCATTTTACAAACTTTCATTGTGCAAAAATGTAATTGTGCTTAACCATTACATATTGCATAGGCTACATGTTAGGTTAGGTTAGATTTTTGATGAAAGTTTGTAAAATGACATTGTTTGCCAATTTAATAAAACATTAATGAACCAACGTAGACACATCTGTAACAGATACCACCAAAAGAATTCAAGGATGTTCACAAAACGTACAAGAATCCGTAGTTCTTGAGTGCGTCTCGGAAATATCTGCCCTTTTGCCAAAACTTTTTGTATATCCACTCATCTTAATTTTCTGCGGCGACGGAGTCAACAAAGCGTAAAAGAGCTAGCTGCCAAAATTCCCGCCATTTAGCCGGCTAGACGCCGTTTGGGAGATAAGGCCTAACTCAATCCGGGCTCGGGACATATTTCAGCGCTGCAGCCATTTGGACATTTATTTACCGAGACAGCAAGTGTTTGCAATTTCGTGTGATTCATATGTAACAATGGCTCGGCTAGCAACACTGTACAAATTAAATACAGAGGAGCATCGCCTTTTTCGAACTAATTGTATTTGGATGGTTTTGGTAGATAAAAGAACTTTTCACCTGTGAGGTTTTTGACTGATAAAATAACTTTACATTCTCGACGAGGTTTGGTAAAGCGGGAATACTGTCCTTTATACGCATATATTTTGTTCGTAAAGGACATGAAGTTAATACATATTTCAAATCCCCAGCATGTATAAGGATTACATAAACTAACTTTTAATTGTATATGAAACAAAACACAAAACACGGGCATTCATACAAGACAAATAAGGCAAAATAATTCAAATAAACTATAAAATTGCTTACTTACACACCTATACAATTAGACACATTTTAATTCAATTAATTGAAACCCACCGCAAGGGCGCGAACATGACTAATTCCGAATAATTCCAATCTCGAATGACTAACCCTGCGACCTTGGGACACCCCTGGCGGCTCAACCCTTTCCCCGCTGGTTATTATGTCATTACAGCCGACACTGGAGATTAATGAATCGTCACGAGAGTTAGATGACCATAGAGTATATAATTAACGTAGAGGGTTACTACTCTGCATAAAAGGCTAACGTCACTGGAAGTACTAGCATAGCAAAATGTTACAAAAGTATACAGCGTTTTGTAGCTAAAAATATAAATAGTGATGTTATAACAAAAATGCAGGATCTAGGACTAAAGAGGAAGGAAAAAGCCAACAGTTGTTTTAACACGAACTACAGACAGAGACAGTTTTACAAAGTATCCATAGAGCAATCCTTTTACGGTGCCTCTATATTATTGCTTTTTATAATACTTAACGGTTGTCTATGACATGTTTGCCCTACGCGCCTGTTGACAGTGGTCTAAATAGGCAATTTTAGAGATATTTTAGAGCTTTTTGATTAGTTATTTTTACAAGAACAAGTGGTTTTTTTTCTTCATTTGTTTGAGCGTTTGTTTGAAGGCCATCAGCGTTTCGAAGATAACACAATATATCTCTAAGGTGAGGTATACTAAAAACTCACATTATAAGGTGTGTGATCTGTGGACCTAGACAAGATGCTATCTGCGAACCTTATCGGCACGTTATCGAAAATGTATTGTCGGATCCTCACTGAGAATATGACACGGTGACTTGGCTCCTCTACGCCCCCTTTGATCTTTGCAAGTCAAGGGCGGAAGCAACCCTTTGCTTGTTACGCTTTGAGTCTAACCTCAGTTTGCGCTAATTGCGGCGGTTGGTTGGTTAATGGGTTTCACTAAATAATAGGGTTATTTAAATAGAAAAGGTTATTGTTTAGATGTTAAATTCAGCTAGATTTGTTATTGTTTGCGTGTTCGGACGAAATTATTGTCATAGTTAACCTAAGGCCAAGAAGTAATGCAGGGAACCATAAACAAGAAACTTCATGTCTTCATTTCGTGATATTAACGCATACATTTCCGACCATGTATGAGAATATGGTATTTTTTAATACAGTGTCTCAAAAAGTTGTACATTTTATAGCTGTAGGCATATCGTGCGGAAAGTTGGATTTTTCGAACTAGTGTGTTCTACTTTTCCATTGTTTTAAACTAAATTATTCAATTTTTTATTGTTTTTTTTCGCCAATGTATTAAAAAACGTCGTTTGATACATGTGCGGAACTGTCATTTTCACTCGGCAATCACGCACACCTCGACACTTCGGGAATCATGTGAAATAACATACTTTCCGCACTTGCATCAAAATGTACTATTTTACGTCCACTATAGGCAATATGACGTCTAGAGCACGAGCGAGGAATACCCTGCGCGCACGCAGCCTGATTACATTGTTCAATGACGTGACTAGGTTAATACCAATTGCTCACTTTAAACACAACTTTACGACAAATAAACAATTAAAGGATTGAGTACTTCGTGTGCTATAGACATTTCAATTCTTAAGTAGGTACTTAGCGTGCTCGCTATATTGAAAAACAAAGTTGCGTGGCGGGAATGTCGTCCTTTGAAAACATTATAAATACCTACACTTTTGAACGCCACAGGCGGCTCTGCGGGCCGATTATGGTGTTTATCGACGTAGATAAGCGTAGATAAAACATCTGTCACTTTCTGACCAGTAGGTATGTAAGTGCGAGAGTGACGGAAGCTTTATCCACCGCGATAAAGGCGACCATAATACGGGCCCTGGTCGTCAATTGAAAGTCATGCCAATGACGCCACGACGGCTATAGCCGTCATAAGTTCAAGATTAATACAGACTTTGTTTCGTATCAATAAGGTGTAATTTGCATATCGCACCTTATTGATACGAATACGAATAAGTAGTCGATATTCGAATCTTATTGATGATTACAATTAATGATGAAAATTAAGTCCTTCGGTGATTTCCTTTGTGGAAGGGGGAACTTGTATTTGATATCATAGACGTGAGAATTTTAGACATCATTGAAGTTCAAAAATACGAAGTTCTACAAATCAGTAAAAATTAGCCATTTTGGAGAGCGTTACCCACCAACCCCCAGGGCCTCTATTCTACTGATTAAAACCATTGTCTGTAACATTTTATCGTATTATCAACCTTACAATAGCTCTTATTTACTTGACAGTAATGGTTAAAAACAATACAATAACATGTCAAAGGCAATATACATTATACAATGTCGGTCTCGTGAGAGGCCTGCTAACATTGCACCTTCCTCAACTCGACCCCTACATAAGTGTTATTTTAAACATAAATCTGTACTCCAATAAGGACTAACGATCAATCGATATAAATCCCGATCCGACCATAAATCGATAAAGCCCTTCGATCAGGTGCGCGCGCGCCGTGGAACGACACCTTGCGTCACGCGCCGACGCGCTGCGGCCGGGGGGGGGTCGCAGTGATTTACGTGTTTCACGTGATTTGTCGGTAATAATGTTAATGGAAAAGTGTTTGATACTTCTTTAAGGGTCTAGGCACAGTCAGACAATGTATTGGTGTACCGTAGAACCCTGTCGCAATGAAGTAACAATATAACGTAGGAATTGATAACAGGTTTTTTTTTTAAACATACTTTTTTTTGTTCATTTTTAACTGAGAAAATAAATAAACTGTTAATGGCTTAACAGCTTAAGCGCTACACGGTATTTTCTACGTCACAGCTATAGTGCTAGTCTTTAAAAAACAAAACGTGGTTACAAACAAAATGACGTCATTCCGACCTATAGTCCAAAGCGGGCGTGTAGCAAACACTCTTTTCTTTCAGTATTTTTTTTTCGGTAAGTACATACACAAACTCACGCCGCATTCCCAGAGTGGGGTAGGCAAAGCTACAGAACTACCAACAACTCTTATAATTGGTTGATAATTCTGTAACCACATTTTGCACAATCATGTTTACCAGTGTAATAGTGACAGGTTGCAAGCCCATCGCCTAACAATACTAGAACCCTTTATTCCCTTAGTCGCCTCTTACGACATCCACGGGAAGACATCGAGTGGCACTATTCTAACCCGGCAACCACACGGGATAAATATCTCAGTAAATAATAATAAATAAATAAAAAACTACTATGCTTTTCCGATAAACCTCTATAAGCATATTTTTTTCCAGTACACCTTTTGAAATAAATCCTATTGTCAATTGCATTAGGAATCAGGCTGTAATTTATGGCATAAAGAAGGCAAAGGGGCACACAGGCCTCCTAGCAGTAAGTGGACTCTGAAACGCATAGACATTTTGAATCTCAAGAATTATTATTTACGTCTTTAATATTTGAGTAGCTTAGTTTTTATTTTAATTTAAATAAGTTTAGTTTTAACTTTTAATAATATTATATTAAATATGTATCTACTTATGTTCATAAATCTCAAGAATGTTTTACCAAATCATCATTTTACAAACTTTAAATTTGCAAAAACGTAACTTCCCGCCACATATTTTTTATTTTTTTGTGATCATTAATCTAACCTAACCTAACTTATTTAATAAGCCCATGTAACCTATATAATATGTAATGGTTTGAGGACAAATACGTTTTTGAGAAATGAAAGTTTGTAAAATGATACCGTTTGTCAAACGTACTTTGGGTTAAAGTCAGGATACCCATGAGGGTAACCTATCCGATATCACTCAAGAGTGGGTGGTTCGTCATTGCGACAATATTCGGTGGTAAAAGAATCCATTGTCATGGCAAAAAAAATGTGATAAGCGCGAGTATTTGTTTCAGTTTCTTGGGTGATTTCTATGTATATTTCGACGACACGTTAGCCTAGTAGGTAGTGAAGCTATCGGTCCCGTGTTCAAATCCCGGTAAAGGCAGATATTTGTGTGATGAGCGCTAGTATTTGTATCTAAGTCTTGGATACTTATATGTATTTCCCTATATAAGTACGTTTATCGTCGTCTATAGTCCGTTCGCGTTAAGAATGCAGTGAATCATCAGTGCAACTGAAGGGTAAATGTGTATTCGCAGTGGAGTAAAAATTCAAACAAATTATATTTAAAAAGATTAAGTTTAATGGATAAAAATAAACCTTATTTTGAGCGACCTGATTGGTTAGGGGGCGCGGTTAGGCCAGCGGACAACACTGATTTACTGCATTCTTAACGCGGACGGACTATAGTACCCATAGTACAAGACAAGCCTAGAGCTTAATTATGACTTGGTTAATTTGTGTGAGATTGTCCTCCGATATTTATTTATTTATTGAGTCCATTGTAATTAACATTAACAAATTCTTTGGATTAAGGACGTTATTTTTCTAGTATTTACTCTTTACCTGACTGCGTCATTAGGAGGTATGTATGTATGTATGCCTATTTCTCTGCAGTAAAGAACTTTGACTTAGACTTTGAGAAGGCACACTATGACCTGACTATTAGGGTGATGGAAACAGTAATGAACAAGGACCAATAATTGACACTTGATTGATGATTCTTATGGTACAGAAGATAATTAGTGTTATTCATTTATTTTGAGACACTCAATTCATAACCTTATGATCTTTGAATTAAGAGTAAAGTGTCCATTATTGGTGCCTTCAGTTAAATGTCCAACATTGGTGCCGTCACCCTATTATTACTTTTATCCTCGTGACAAACGATTTTATCACGAGTTCATCGACAAATAATCACTGTCAACTTATTTTTTTTGACTTAACATAACCATTCGTTACAAAAGTCTTATACGAGTATTTTAGTATCAACCGTGACACCCGCCGCGAATCGCACAAAAGTTACCGTAAGTTAGTTAAGTAAAGTGATCAACATTTTCATTGGTACATGTCACTTTATTCATTCATAATCTCTTCGTCAGCTACCATACAAGCCGTCAAACAAATGTCCGTACAATCGATACCCCGTGAGCCACCCCTGGTAACCTGAGCCTGCGGTTACCATATCAATACTGCCCTTCACTACCACTGGCTCCACATCGAGCCCGTTCTGTATGGCCTTCGAACATCCTGGCAAAGGTAGCAAGCGGATGATTTACTTGAGTAATTTAAACTTTATTCTGTTGGGTTGAGGGCAGTTTCATCCAGGTTTTAAAGGGTATGTACGTAACAAGCGTGGAATATTTGTATTAAGTATTTGAGTAGGTTAGTTTTATTTGTTAGAAATTTACTCCTCGTACCGTTTCGTTTTGTGACTAAGTCGTCCAGTTCTGGGATTTTGGTGAGAATACATATTCCCCGAAAATAGGGAAAGCGCTGGGAGGATAATGGGATAACGCAAACGTAGAATATCTCTGAATTCAAGAGAAACTCTTTTAGAATAGAACTATCTTGTCCTCCTTCTACAATTATATTTCTTTGGTAAAACAGTAAAGCTAATATTTATGAGATAATAATAGCGCACTGCTAGACCAAAACAGTAGTAACTCAAAATGCAACTGTATTTTAAAATCAACTTTAATACAACTTCTATGAACTTGAAACAAAACTAGCAAGGATTTTGAGTTGATACTGTTTTGATCTAGCAGTGCGATATTTATTGAAATAAGACATAACATAATACATGAAGTAGGTTTAAAATAATAATTGATAATGAAAACCAGAAATAAGCTTAAATACTATTAATTTTATAAGTTATATAGTTAAGGATCTTCCCTTAGAGTAGCCAAGAAATTTTTCTGCCCATTTTGCTTCTATATCATATACCTATGATAGATATGCTTATAAGCATATCATATTGGTGACGGTATAATAGCCCTTTTTCATTTGACATAAGAGCTACTATAACGACAACTATTATGTGTATGATGTAATTAGAAGCACGATCGGCAAATTACATAAGGATAGAGCCCCAAATAACTACATATGTATTATCACCCCAATGGAACCCTGACCCACCATACAACTGTGTCACAGTGACGTTATGATTCGAGCCGTAAGAAGTGTCAATCAAATTGTATTATACTGTCACTGTGACTCCGTTCTATGTTGGGTCAGGTCAGGGTTCCATTCGGCTGATATAGTACATGGTGGTTAATAAAATCATTATATTAACTTTATATTTTGTAAATTTTCATTATTTAACTCGTAACTTAAGGTTTATTTTCATTTTGTCTGAGGGAGACCAAAGACTTGTCTGTCAATCAAAATCAAAAATCCTTTTTTTTTTCAACCATCTTTGGACCATAATAATAATAAAGTGTTAGTAAATAAAAATATAAATTACACATAATGTTATGTGGTGTTATGTTGTGTTATGTTGTGTTAGTGTTATGTTAGTGCTTTACTGCCGCACTCAGAGACGTCAATTAAATTTAACGCTTGTTTAGTGACGATGTTGTCTTATTCTATTGCTATACAAGAATAGAAAAGAAAGTGACAACAGCTACTTTAATCAAGCATTAAATTTATTTGACGTCTCTGAGTGTGGCAGATAGTGTTAGTAATGTCAATAGCGAGATGATGTGGATGCTGTTTAACTTAGTAGTCGCGCTGAAATGATACTAAACACAAACCACTCTCACTTCGACAAGGTATTAGAATGTTCAGCTAATTCTTAGTCTGATTGTGTACTGTCATCGAAATTTTAAAATAACTCAGGTTGTTTACTTCCTATTTTCTTTAATCCTCTATCCAAAAGGTAAAGTATCTAACATGACATCTCATCTTAATATGGTCAAAATTTAAAAAAAGATGACGGTCATAACGATCGCGTGCTTTAGAATCGATCCGTATCAGTCGCGGTCATGGCGGGAATCCATTAAACATTAGAAAGTTAAACTCTATGGTTTAACTGAAGTTTAACTTTTCTTTGGTGCCGTGTCCCCTTAATAGTGGGAACATTGTCACTAGATATTTTTAAAGTAATTTTGGTCATTTGGGATAATAGTATAGTTTTCAGGTTTAATTAGATAAATATTGGGTCCTTACCTATGAAATTGGCGTTATTTTTACGTGTTTTATTTCGTACGGAATTTATACATTTCAATTTTAACTTCCAAATTATTTTTAAATTTCATTAATACAATATGTTACAAAGGTTTTAGATACAAATAATATGGTTCAATTTCTTACTTAGTGTTTAAAATTAAAGTGAACTCAACTCTTTTCATGTGCTGTGAGTTTCAAGTGTTTCAGCATAGTTTTATGAAGCTACCTATTTTTAAGTAATTAAGATATGTATAATATGTATAGCTTAGAAGTGTCCAATATTCCTGACAGAATTTTGTTTGGTTTGCATTTGACGTTACTAAATAATCCGCAATATTAAATGTATGAAAACAACCGTTTTCATAAAATTCTCCATATAAAACGCCAATTTCATAGGTAAGGACCTAATACTTTGAAACTTCGACAATGTCTGTATGCTCACCAAAGAATGTCAGGGCAAGATTGAGTGGAGTTTTGTGGTAGGTAAATACGTAAATATGAACTTATTACGTCAAAATATTAATAAAAAAACTTATGTGTATACATTACAGGTAAATAAAGATATGCTTATTGTTCTTGATAAAGCTTATGCCGTTCTATAAACTGACTTTGCCAATTCTGATCATTGAAAAGAAACCAAAAAGGAAGAGTCAGGCATAACCCATCGCACGTTACACATCTACAAAAAACCATTTGAATGGTGACATATACTCGTAGTGGTTAAAAAGCTTCTTTGTTCATAAATTACCATCATTGAAGCAGAAAATAGGAGCTTAGCTTAAATTCCTATTTTATGGCATTGTATTACTTAAATTAATATCAAGAAATGGATCATAATATTATATTAGTGCATGTGCACTGGAAACTGGGTTATCATTCATTCCTTAGGTTAATTAATTAATTAAAAAATAACAAATCAATCACGCGCCTTGCAGCACGCCGCTTACGCACGATCAAAGTCCAGTATCCACTACCTGTTATTTAGTAACACTTGTGCAAATTCCTTCCACCATACTTGCACAAAGTTGCAAGTGCATATAACAACGGAGATAGTAACAACTATGTCGCTTTAACCGGGTGAAGGCAACGCAAGGACGGTCGGTTGACTCAACATCAACATGTCAGTTTGACAGCGGTTTACGCGGGAAATCGAGTTCGATACGAGGAAATTTTTAAGAGGCTATGACTCATTGTAATCAGCCATGTTTGGTATTTCCTAAATATTTTCTCTGTGTGTGTTTTTCCTCACAGGTTTGAAGATGTCGAGCGTGATGTCATAGGTTTTTATTGATCTTTTGCAACTAGCATAATTCTGGCCATGTATTTAGTGTCGTGCCTTGCTTCCAAGTCGAAGTCGTCTAACCAGGTTATGTAAATGTCGTTAAAAGAACCCTAACCTCAATTTTAATTTTAAACTTTCAAAGAAAATAAGTACTAGAAGATGCATCATTTTGCGAACTTTATCGTCTGTCTTATCGAGTTTATACATGCATTTTTTGTTTCTTTGCATGAAAAGGCATGCATAATAGGCAGAGCCCTCAGGGCTTAAATAAACTTCTGCGAAACTGACGACCAGCTCTGTCGCAGAAAGCATAGAGGAAATTCGAGTAAACAGAAATTTGAAAAATAGCTATTTGAATAAACGCACCCAAAAAAAGAAAACATAGAGACACACAAGTAGTTCGATCTTTCTTTATTGTAAAAAAAAAACATTGGTCTATAGCCATATTGGTCATTTTCACCAAAGAATATAAAATAACCATTCGAAAGCGTTTGTATTGACATAAGTCTACCCGATTCTTAATATCTTCCTTGTGATTTAATGTCGCGTCATACGACCAGGGTACCATTAGTGAATAAACAGGTCTGTGAGACTGTGATGCTACAATTTAGCAATTATTAGCGAGGTGTTTGTAAACTGTTAGTAAATAAGTGCTTGTGTTTGTGCAACTAACGAGTGACTGGTGAGTCAATCGCCAGATATTTTTATAATGACCCGAACGGTTAAGGTAAATGGACGGATTCCGTTGAGATATTTTTATTGACTTAAAACCACTTTGTTGTTAAGAAATACATGTTGAAATAAGAGAGGGTTTACTTGAATTAATTTAATGGGGAACAATCTGAGACTTCAATTTGACTTAGTCCCAAACTAAGCTAGGCTTGTCCTAAGGTTACTAGTTCACATACTTAAATACATAGAAAACATCCAAATACTTAGGAACAAACACTCCTTTTCATCACTTAAATAATTTACCCTTAACCTACCGGTAATGATTTTTTTCCCAAAATGGGTTTGCGTTTGTACCCCGGGACGGGACCGCTAGCTTCGTAAGCATAGGTTAGGACTTATACTCCTTTTGTTTAAGTATTTAAAAAAAAAGTAAACAATCCAAACCACGTGGAATTGTTAGACAGCCAATCAAAACTGTTTCATCGCACTTTGACGTATCAGTGTTCTGCTTCTATTGGCTGACGAACTATATCACGTGGTTGTTTCGTTAACATTTTTTTAAGTACCTAAAACAAACGGAGTATAGGAGAGCTAAGTATTAAAAATAGCAATCCTTCTCACTCTACCTCGCATATTTCAACGAGTACACTAGAGAATATACCCTCTAATGCGGTATCACTCCACATCTCCATTTGAATATCATCCAAACTTTAAATGAACCAGCAAAAAACCGCCGTCTGCTCCAGATGACGGCTTTAATCACTACCTGCGCACGCGCAAATGCCAAAGATAATCGCATGCGCCATCTGCCGACCTACTTATTTTGAGACCTTTGCGTTTTATGCTGTTTTCTAGGCTATTTAAAACACCTGTGGCGATGGCCAGGTAACAATGCTGTTAATTTAGACCCTATGGTGTTGTAGGAAATATTTAAAATCAGGCCTGTATCCTACTGCGTAAAACCGTGTTGCCTTTGGCGAAGGCTAGACGTACAATAAATATTGTTATCCATCAATATTTATCTCATATTGTGATATATATTGTTCGTCTACTCTGCTATATTGAATCCATGAACAGATTGTGATCCATCAGTATTTGCCAATTGACGGAAAACAATATTTATTGTACGTCTAGCCTTCGCCTTTGACATGTTATAACATTGTTTTTAATTAGGCCGCCATTGCTGTCAAGGAATTATTTAATCGTATGGCACCTTATGATAGAGAGTCACTTACTGTGTCAATACGAGCTACGAGATGGCTACGAGAGTGGTTTGATTAGTCAGTGACTTTGAGGCATATTGAAATCTTCTTTTTGATTCTCAATTAAAAACTCTTTGGTACCCACCCTACTGTCAAGTCTTTTTTCAAAATGGCGAGAAAAAAAAACGAGGGATTAGTCAGTGTCTACGGCACATTTTGAATAGGTAAGTGGAGAAAAACGATTTATGGGTGTTAAATAAGTATCATAACGTTGACAATACGATAACCTGTTAAAGGCAATATGGTTTTACCGAATAGAATAGAGGCCCAGAGACCAAATAAGCACGGCGTCCTAAGTATGGGTTCGAAGTGAATTACAATTCTTTAACACATGCCATGTTTAGTTCAAGATAGAGTTAGAGAAGATGATTTGGAGTTATAAAAGCGTGGATTGTAAACTTATCGTAGGCTTTAAGGTGTTTCTTTAAAAGAGTACTCTTTGCTTTGTTGCTTTGCTGTTTCGATTTCAGAATAAAGGGCAGGTGGGTAGAATCCATGAAACTATGCAATAAACTAGGAAAATAGGTTTAAAAACTTCGCTGATTCAAATGTGGTATCTTACACCACTAAAAACATCTGAAATAAAACATGAAATTAATGATTTTTCGTAATATGGACATAAGGGAAAATTACAAAAAATTTCGATTAATATATAACCAATATCTCCGAAACTAGTAAAATCGCTGAACATAGGTACATAGGGGTTAAATCGATAGCTTTTTAGCTGCTCTATCAACCCTAGGCGGATTGACGTCGGTTTCTGGGACACCCTGTATTTGATGTGATGGTAGTGTGATTAAGACTTTCGACTGATACCCAATAGATTTTGACGGGTAGACCGCCTCAACATGACAACTGACATTACTGACAATAGGTTGTACCTACTTACATACATACATACATTAAATCACGCCTGTTTCCCAGAGGGGTAGGCAGAGACCACTTCTGTCCACCTGCTACGATCTTGACAAATCTCTTTCGCTTCTTCCACATTCATACATCGAGTCATGCACGCACGTCGGTTTCGGGTACTCAAAATTCGGCCCTTTTCCAGTATTTCTGCGATTTGATTCGAAAAAGTACGCCTAGGGCGGCCCCTTCCGACCCTTCCACTCACTTTAGCTCTGTATATCTCTTTCGTCAATCTTCTTTCATCCATCCTTTCCAAATGACCGAATAGGTTGTACCTACTTCTATCAGCAAAATGGCTAACACCACTATTATCCCTGAAGATAATGATGATGTTGACCTAATTGCGAGTCCTAGACCACGTTACGCAATCTAGACTGACACACGCCGACTCTAACGAGGAAATGGAAAATTCCATCTGACTCAGGAGTCGGGATGTTCAGCAATCATGCAATCATACAATCATACGATCACAATCATCGCAATCACGCGCAGGAAGAGCGGCGCCAAAATGATGTAGCGCCAGATATTAGGGGCTATGATATGATTGATGCTAACAGCCGATGATGTTTTGAAAGAGGGGACCAACGAACAAGCGTGGCTTATGATTAGGGTTAGGACTTTTGGTGGCATATCATGGTTCTAGAATCCATGGAGTCGCTATTTCCTAATTATTACATGACACTTTGATTTTGACCTTCAGTATGGACATATTTCAAAATGTTATTCCATACCTACTAATTCATATTTGCTTGTTTGTTACGGTTTCACAGGAGAGATATCCTCCGTACCAAAAAACATTTAA
Organism: Acleris cristana; assembly: GCA_948252455.1. NCBI lineage: Eukaryota > Metazoa > Arthropoda > Insecta > Lepidoptera > Tortricidae > Acleris > Acleris cristana. The sequence continues at coordinate 15,366,945 of OX411786.1, read as the reverse complement.
ATTGGTTTAGCGGTTTAATGAATAAATGAATTTAGAAATATTAAAATACTGAAGGCCAAAATCAAAGTGATATGTATTAAAATAAATAGGAAATAGCGACTCCATGGATTCTAGAACCACGATTTGCCACCAAAAGTCCTAACTCTACATATGATAGTGGGGGTAAATCATTGAAATTAATAATCAGATTTATTTTTTTAAGATAGAGGATGCAAACTTGCCAAAAAGCTACGTAATGAAAGGTAATCACTTCCGCCTATGGACACCCGCATCACCAGGAGAGGAATTGCTCGTGTCTTGTATAATTAAATCTGGAGGTGTTCCCAATGATGTGAAATCACCACTGCCCACTAGAAGAATATTTGGTGTGTTGCCCAGCTATGACAAATCCAAGGTGCCGAGGTGGAATCACGCTGCAAGCTGCAACCAACGTAATTCACATGAATACGGTCTTTGAGTGGTGGTAAAACCAACGCTAAAGTGATTCAGAACAAAAATGACGCACACACGTCACAAATGATGTCACAGCCCTTGTCTGATATTGAATGTCAGGTGGGACTGTCTCCCAGCCTGATCATCAGAATAAGAAACCAGAAATAGACCGCCCACTACCTAAATTCTTGTATAATCTAATCTGTGTTCAGTGGGTTGCAATTAAAAAGATAGTTAATGTTTTTCCACATTATGGCAAGGTATTTTTTTTATATTCCTGGCACAGCTGTACAGTCGAGTTCATAAATATTTATACACTTTAGTACCTTGTCTATTTAATGTCATGTTTAAACTGCCGTAGGTACATTAAATTGTCCCAGCGATTAAAGTGACAAAGAACTAAAGTGCATACTGCATACATATATTTATGAACTCGACTGTACGTTCGGCCTTATAAGTAGCGCACACTTTAGTGCTTTTTCAATTTAACGTGATATTTGAACTACTGTGCTAATCTTTTAAAAGCGTTAAAGCGACAAAGTACAAAATTATACAGCTATTTAAAAGACCCCCGTTCATGTTCCCACGTTAGTAATCGTGGACCGTGTAGTTGTGCCTACAAGCCAGGTAAACCAGGTCTATCCCGGATCCCTGATAACGCACACGTGTGCTGACAATAGATCCTAGCCAGATGTGGACAAACCTGGACTTACCTGATGAAGGTATTACGAGAATTAAGATTAAGGTACCTTAGGACATGTGGTTGGCAGATGTTGGCTAATTTTAATGGCAGGTACCTACGGAAAGAATGTAGGTCTATTGCTGTTCTCATCATGGATACTTCTTTGGTGTAGGTGCTGATGTCAAGCAAGTAATGCATCAACATATTGTATTTTTAACCGAAATAGAAATAAGAAGGAGATCATTATTACTTTCGCTTACAGTGTACGGGGCGGAGCTTTGAGGAATGAAGCACACTAATACATGGTATAGTGTGCGATATTTTAGCAAATGACGAATATTTACATTATTTATCAATGTTTCCGGTCCACACGACGACGCGCTGTCCAAGTCGAGTGACCCTGCCTACGAAGCTAGCGGTCCTGGGTTCAAATCCCGGTAAGGACAGATATTTGTGTCATGAGCGCAAGTATTTGTTCCTGAGTCATGGATGTTTTCTATGTATTTAAGTATATATTTCCCTATTTAAGTATTCATATCGTTGTCTAGTACCCATAAAAGATAAAAAAAGATAAAAGACATTTATTCAGTAAGTAGGCCGCACGGGCACTTTTATACTACAAGCCTAGAGCTTAGTTTGGGACTAGGTCAATTGGTGTGACACTGTCTCCCCTGATATTATTACAAACCAATTAAACCAGTGTTGTGACTTTTACAACTTGTATAAAAGCAAATCTCTACTATTTTACTTAACGTAAAAATGCAGTCCGGTCTCAAAAACCGCACATTCATAGACAATCAGCGGTATCTTTTGTACAACGGTACGTTATCTGTGAACACGTGCTGGCACAACAAAAGCCGTGCGGCGGCGGTTTGCAACAGTTAGCCTTATCTGTTGCAATTTAAAAAGTTAAAGACCCGGCCCAGGTGTTTGGGGAGTCATTAGTCCTTTTGTTCGTAATCTGTGGAGAGTGATAAACTTTTATTTTTGGTCATTTAAGCTAAGCGGATTATCGCGGGATGGCTGGGTAAACCTTTTTGGTAAGGTCTATTTATTATTGGCAATTAGGTAGAATCCCGTTTTAGTTGAGTTTCGTTGTGTTTATGATTACTATTGTAATCATGCATTAATGGATTAAGTGCATTCATATTGTTTTTTTTAATAATACATGTGCAATAACTTGAAAAAAAAAATGGAAGTCCGAGGGCGGACTCGTATGTTTAGATGGATGTATCTCTTTCAATCACGTATAGCTGAACGGATTCCACTGACACTGTTCCTAATAGTAGTCCATGAAGAAATGAATCCACTGATTGTATCCACTTTAAATTTCCATTAAGTAACTTTTAAATATGATTAATTGATTGTATATGTCTCGTTCTACCTATTGTAGGTAAACGTGACGACATAGATATTTAGTCGATAAGTCACAGTTCGTGCCTAATCTCCATTACTCACAGAATGTCCCCATATCCAGTGCTCCGTGAAATATTGTTAGATATCAATAAACTATGACTTCGTTTGCCCGTCACAGTTTTAATGACGAAATTAATGGTTTATTGTAAATGGTTACAATTAACAAACTGTCATCTTTTATTTGACAAGAAAAAACCGAGTATGAATAAATAGAAGCGCTGTAGAAAATGGGTAATATTGTCAATAATACACTTACCTACTTCTACATTGGTAACAATACTCATTTTCAACCCCAATTCTGCTGCTCAATGAGGTAGATGCCACTTGTCAGCTCCACGAAAGAACTTCATAAGATGGTATTTCCACTTGCCACTGTGTCAAACTCATTGTACAAGCTAGGTATATAAGTTAGGCTCAGATTTAATGAATAATCCCTTCCCATTGTTTTTAGCCGGAGTAGTTCTTATTTATTCTGCTTTCTCAATTAGCTTCAGTACCCATCAATAAACCAACTGAGAAAGGATGATAAATACGAACTTATCTGACAAAAAACTATGGGAAGGATTACTCACTACATCCGTAGATATTTTTAGTGGTGGAGGGACCATGTGCAGGGTCCGTAAGGATCGCTACCACCATCTTACTTACCCTTTGACCTGCCGCCAAACAGCAGTGTTTGCATTACATGCTTACCCCAAGACTGGAACACTAGCATAGATGTATTCCATTCCATCTAAGTCCTTAAGGTTGGCAACGATTTTGCAGACTTGAGATTGTCATCGGAAGATTGCAATCTTGAGCTTCCAAGTGTTTATGGACTTCAGAGTTCACTTACCATCAGCTGGCCTGTTTTCTTGTTTACCTTCTCCGACCCGTACAAAAGTTAACTGAAACGTTAAGTTAACCGAACTGAACTGTTAATAATTCTAAAGTTAATATAAATAAGATATAATGATTATTAAGCCTTCCTGTGTATTTATGATATATCCTAAAACTCAAGGACACAGTCTATACAAGTAGAGCCGTGGGCGCATCGTGGCCTAGATAGGACGGGTCAGTCTGAGGAAACTACGCCCTAGCACCAGGCCCGCCATGCCTGCAGGGTTGCGGAAACTGGCAGCCTGTCAGTCCAGTACTCATAGTGCAAGCCTAGAGCTTAGTTTGGGACTAGGTCAATTAAGTTTTTTTTAATTATCATCTTGGCCAAGATATGACGGGCACTGTACGCGATTGGGAAAACTGGGACGCTAAAAAAATCGTCAATAGTTTTACTATTGTGAAAAGTATAATTCAACGCGGTTAAGATACTCAGCGGGCCTTGTATGGTTGCGTTAATTGCGTGACAAAATGTGGATAAAGCATCCGTCACTCTCACTCTCGTTCTTATTTACGTGTCAGAGGGTGACGGATGCTTTATCCAAACTTTGTCACGCGATAAACATAGCCATATTAGGGCCCCTGGAGACAAAACAAACGGATTTAGAGACAAATGCGTTTGGTGTAGCCCCATCTACAGTCTGCACACGCTCTACATACGGGCAAAAAATATCATAACTGTTATATGATGTCATTACAGTGAAGTTATATTCAAAAACTAGATCAGATCAGAATCAGATGTAAAAGGTAAACATATCTTTACAGACAACCCAAAATGATCGATCAGGAAATTAAAGATTTAAAATAAACAGTAAGTAGCGAAAAATGGCCCTGATTACTCTTTACAGAATCTTATGGCGACACTGTTACAATACGTATAATTAAAACATTTTAGCGAAATCATGGCAACCCTAGCTAGGTCGAATCTAGCTAAGACTAGGATCCTCCCACGGCTTCCGGCGCAGGCGCGGGAAGTGACGTCATTGGCGCTCCACTTTCACAACTGGCAACATTTTCATAACTTTAGCAATTGCCATTCGTTCTCGTACGAACAATGTTAATTGCTTAATACTAAAATGAACTGACCTATTTGTAAATGTATAATGTTAATGTTAAAAATTAAGTATGTGTAGACCTACTACAAAATTATCATCGTAGCTAGAGACCTGAAACTTGGAACTTAGTTCAAAACAGGGTGCAAATACAACACATTTGTAGTCTTAGGATTGCAGTCTTGAAAATTCAAATGTATATTGGTCTCACATCCCAGTCATCAGGTGGCCTTCCCCTTGCCATAATAAAACCCTCGTCATTACTCATTAGGATCACACCGTGAAAAAAAACAGTAATTTGTAGGTCCCCATAACAAATTAAACAATATTTTTCCTCCCAAAATGACCGAAGGTCTCACCCTTCAGGGATGCACAAACAATCTACATACAAAATTCAGTTTTTAATGGCATGGAGCAGGCACACGAGCACACAGGCCACTGATGGTACCTAAGGGGATCTGTGACCCATAGACTTTTGCATTCTCAAGACTACAATCTTAAGACTGCTATCCTGAGACCGCAAATGCGTTGCCAACCCTGAGGACTAAGATGGAATGCCTCTATGCTAGTTATTTCACCGGTTGTCTTATCCCCACACCGGAACACAACAATGCGAACACTGCTGCTTGGCGTTAGGTTAATTAAAGGATAAAGGATCGGCCACACCGACTCGTAAAATACGGTTACGTTGCGTAAACAAAAGACTGGGTCATAGTAATTACCTACATGGCGTCAATTTTGACGGATCGTACCTAATTAACTCACCGTTAAGCTCTGGTGTGGTCGCTCCCTAAGATGGAGGTAGCGATCCTACCACCTCTATGTTTAAACGTAAAACCCTCAAAACACGACTGACTGTTGAGTTTCTTGCGGCGTTTCTTCTCAGCAGTGGTCTCTTGCGAAGCGCTGGTAGGTTTTTGACGTGTAAAAATGCCCGTGCGGCCTACTTACTGAATAAACATCTTTTATCTTTATCTTTATGACTCCTCGAACTTGTTTTTTTTACTCTATGACCAGACGTCACGTGTCAGTTTTGCGCGGGAAACGTCGCCATTGCCACAATTGTCGTAAGCAGGATACCGGCGATTCACCTACGCGATGACTCAAAGGCGCTTCGGGACTCATCAGCATCGCTTCTTACATATTTGTCGAGTGGTACCTAACTATGTAAAACAAGAGGTGGACAACGTATTTTTACGCATGGATTTCCCGCTCTTTTTACCCTATTGCTGCAGGAGAGGGTAATGTTTTAGATCTGTTTTGTTTGTAGTACTATGTATGGTTTTTTGCTTCCTAGTTGTTATTTTGAAATTCTAATGATAAGTCCTAGTGCGGACCACTAAATACTTCACCTAGATATATATTTCAAATTTCGATCAGATATCTGCATCCATTTCAGAGAAACAGTAGGGTCATGACAGCAGACCAATGCACAAACGATGAACAATAAAGTCATTCTGTTTTTGACTATACGGTATGAAACCCTAAAAATTGCAAAAATGCCGTATTTAAAATATAACATTGGTAAAATAGAGTACATACCTATTTGTATTTTTACATACTGGAACCATTCAGTCGGGTTTTTTACTTGTAACTCGTGTTATACCTACAGGGTTTCCCAAAAACCGACGTCGACCCGCCTCAGGACTATGGACCTAAGGGAAAAATTACAGATGCAGATTAAAATGATCAATATCTCCATAACTAGTTAAAATCGTTGAAATATATAGGGGTTAAATCGATAGCTTTTTAGCTGCTGTATCAGCCCTAGGCGGGTTGGCGTCGGTTTTTGGGACACCCTGTATAATGTTAAAATCGGCCATTTTCGCATTTCAAAAAAGCTTATCCTTTACTAGACTAATAGAGGCCCCACAGCCATATCGATGCATCTTTCACAGACATATGAGACGGACAACATCGTCGGGGGCCCGTCGTCGTGACGTCACCTCGCCGTGTTTGGGTCTCGTCCACGTGGGCTGCAGAAGTAACTGGCCATAGACTCGGCAGTAACGAATCTTGTCCTTATCACTTTTAGAAAATGGCAGGAATGAGGAAAAGAGACACAGGACATGTAGTAACATGGGTGCTATGTTGACATTTTAAAAAGTATCTTCAACTTGACTACACCTAAAAAACCCTTTACGTCCCGAGTTTTTATTAGACAGCACCTCTACAACATCATAATTTGAAGATCAAAAGTTAAAACGTATTTTTTGACTAATGACTACGTACTATTAGTTATGTTTTTTTTTTGCTTTGTAATTGTAACTATAAGCACTAAATAAATGTTTTCTTTACTTGTATAAATACCATTCCAATGATACAAGATTTTCAAACTTCATCAACTCAGAAAGGAACGGACCCGACTCCACCACACATGTTGGCCCTAACGGAAGACCAAAGTTGAGTTGAGACCATTTCGTGACAAATAAGCCTTATTTGCCCATGTATTTCATTCCTTCTTGTTTGTGTTAAATAATATATTTTTTCTTAGATACCGACACACGCACACACAAACACATAGGTACTCAAAAACATTAGCGTCCTTAGGAAGACGGGTAGCAAATCTAAAAAAAAACTGACTGAAAATTGGACCCCTACGGCATCAGAAATGAGGAGGTTCTATAGCCAATGCCACTCCTTGACTGGATACCAATCCAACTACGTCAGGCGTATTAACTATAGCCTTACACGAGGTCGCAAAGAAACATAGATAGGATAACATACAAACATACAGTCGGAAAACCTTACCTTCCTTTTAGGTTAGTCAGGTAGTAATAGAATGTCTATTTGAAAACAGAATGCTAAACAATGTTGTTCGCTGTTTTTGCCAATCGCCTACTAGGTGTGTTTTGTCACACTCATGCATGTCTGACTTAAAACAAAATCAGTCATCAGCCAAAACGATCTACCTATTTCAAAGCTTGAAAACAAGATAAGTCATAGTATTACTCGTACTGATGATGACTCCACATTAGTATTAAGGTAACTTTTTTCTTATAATAAATTCTAGATTTTTAAATTCTTCAGTAAGCAGTCAAATTATCTATACACGATTATATTGTCAAGAGAATGAGAGCGTGCGTGAATAATTTTGAGCTCTTCGACTGTCCGTCTACTCCTGCTGCTGACTGTACGTAGCCTCACCAGTCATCTAAAAGTACAATAAACAAATAAACATACCTACTTACATTAACAAAGTTCGGTGGATCTTTAGAGAAAAACAAACATAATGATTATTACGGATTAGAATTATGCTTTGTTTCGACCTATTACAGTCTCATACTTCTTTTCTCTCATCTTGTAACGTTTCCTTCTTTCCTGGCAATTACCAACGCACCCTATTTCCAAAATCGGAATAACATTGGATCCAAAGCCAAAACTAGAATAAAGCCAAAGCAAGAGCAAAAGCCATTTTTCAATATATAAGTAGATATTTTGATTGCATATCGACGATATGAAGTCGAGATCAATATCTGGGTCGACATATAAGGCACTGGTCAAGTTCATTAAGACCGGATCCTTTCCGAAATATAAGTACCTAAATCGCATTGGAGTGGTGTTTGTATTTGTGTGTGTGCGCATGTACAAATACAAAACTAACACAAGCGCAAGCATGTGTGCGTCAATTTTGTTTTCAAATATTGTTGTGTTGACTTCACCACTACACACAAAGAGCGCAACCCATAAGTGATTTGTAAATACCTACGGACTAAATCTGAATATGCAATGTAAGGAAAAATATGTTGCTTCGACTTTTTAATGTATGACAAAAGATTGTCACAAGTTAACTCCAAGTTTCATATAACAATATACATGTCTAAAGGATTCCTAAGCGTGAAAACAAAATAATTATATAAATTGAAAGTTTTAATAGCAAAATACGAGACTGACTTTGTAGAATTCGGAAACTCTAGCAAATTGAAAAGTTGAAATTGGAAACTTCATAGAAAAATCCTTGCTTGATCTTCAGCACAAACGCAAAGTTGCGATTGCGCAGAGTTCAAGGGGTTGTATAATAAAATTTCAAATTAGACCCCTTAATCTCTACGATTTAGGTACAGTCAACTGCAGAGAAATGTAACCACCTTCGCTAGGAAATTTGTATGCAGGGCTGGTTACTTTTCTCAGCAGCTGACTGTACACAGTACCTCTACATGATCAGATTTTGAGGGTAAAATATATAGCCTATGTCCTTTTTCCTTAAGTATATAAATACAACTCTAACAATACATACCTCGAATTTTAAAATTCGTCAAGCCGTTTAGTATATAGGAGGTCAAAACACATGTATAACACGTCCCCACATGCATCATATACGCCCGAAAAACATTACCATTTTTAAAGGCGGCTGGGTAATCACAGATTCATCCAATTTCACCCCTATTATTTATGTTTTAAGGTTGACTGCGATTGAACGTGCCTACTTTCTTGTATCAATACATCTGTTAATCAATGGATCCACATTGCGATCGTGCTAATATGTGGATTGTGGATATATGTAGTTCAAATCGTATGGAAAAAGGCGAAAGTTTGGGCGTCAGTACCTCTTCACGTAATACTGGCATATTTCCATTCATCTATCTATCTATAAGTATATATATAAAAGGCAAACCTGACTGACTTATATAGGTATCAACGCACAGCCAAAACTACTGTACCTAGAATCTTGAAATTTGGTACAGAGGTTCCTTTCATAATGTAAATAAGCACTAAGAAAGGATTTTCCGAAAATCGAACCCCAACGGGAAGACATGGGGAGTAGCGGGAAACTAATTCTACGCGAACGAAGTCGCGGGCGTCCTCTAGTCGATTATATAATTTCATCGAACGCAATTTTCTGCTGAAAAAAGTTTGGTGTGTTCTCGGGATATCCTTAACATTAATTACGAAGATTAGGTTAGACTGGTGACTACCAAAAAGAAATAGCTCTTGCGGCGAGAAATGCCTTTCGATAAAATGAAAATTCTGCGTAATGATACGCTCTTACTGTCAAGTAAATAAGAGGTATAACTTTGACAATACGATAACATATCAAAATACTGTTTTGCAGTGTAGAATAGAGATCCCCAGGTAAAGAAAGTGAGTTTTGCTCTCACTTTGTTACGACTCCAAGACTACATCGTTTTAATGGGTATGGAGATAGCTTGAGCCAAGAAGAAAAGGATAAGTACTTTTAATTCAGAAATAAATTAAAAAAGAAAAGTAAACCACTGGTACGCTAGTGCCATGCGGCAAACTACCAGATGAGGACTTGCATTTCTATAATTTTAAAATTTCGTCCTTCTGGTGCAACCAAGAGATAAAATTTTGGAATTCCGTAAGGGCTCTGTTTTCAGTATTCTGTTTAATTTAAAACTATTACTGTCAAAAAAAACTACATTCAATTTGACTGCATTGTTACTATTCTGTGTTTTGTTTTTTTTTGGTGTTACTCTCATTGTACTATTTAAGTAATCCATACACAAACGAACAATCCTTTCTTTGATATGAATGGGAAAGTGTAATTGTTGGTTTTGTTCTCATGATTAAACGCCTCAACTTCATCCCGATAAATCGAACAGGTCCCCACCGATAACTACCTAAACTACTGCGAACGAAACCGCGGGCTCAAGCTAGTATTTCACATTAAATATACAATATACAGAGTCGGATAATTTCCATTAGTTTCCACGACTGGCTACTCCTAAGCATTCGATTGTTCCCCGCCATTGTGCCAACGTAAACACTTATTGTGAAAACTGTGTTTTATATAGATTTCCACGGCGCTGTGTACAAGCCGGATTATCATTAGTATTGTTCGATTGAAAAATGCTATGATTCAAAGGTTAGCAGGGTCAATATGTCAACAAGGAGGATTCATAACTAATGACGTGTATGTATGTTTGTATGGCCATGCAATGCACCAAGTAAATGGTACCTAGTCATAAAACAAATTACGCGCGCCAAAGAATCTTGAGGAAAGTGGTGTTCAATGATTTTAATGTTCTCATTAAAACTCTCACTTTTAATTAATTATTCTCATATAAAAAATCAAAATCGTAATTAAGATATAACCATAATATGACGATACGATAATGATACGATTTTATTTGAGATTCTGAAAAACCGAGAGTCTGCACTATTCCACTTCGATTTAACCGATTTTGCTTAGTAGTGATATAGTTGTCGTGATGTTGTTAAAGTCATGAGAATTATTTACTAGACAGTAAGAGCTATATAACGACAAAAATATGACTACTTTAGAAGCTGTAGCTGTTTAAGCATGTTGAGCCAAAAAATTCTGGTCTTAAAGTCCTTGGAACTTTACTTCTCTGGAATGCAAGAAGACTTCTAGAGAAGTGCCCACATGTGGATGCATGTTTCATAGGTCGATTAGTGGAGAGACGTTCAGTATTTAACCTCTCAAAAATCCGCAAGCTGACTTCCATGGTTGGATTCAGTTCAAGACTCCCAAAAAATACTGCAACCTAGATCTTTTTAAATTGAACATTGAATGTGTTACACGTGTTACTACAGCAGGCTTTTATTTTTTTACGACCAGATTGTGGTTAAATAATGACATCTGGGTCCTCTACAATGATATCCCTACAGCCTTAAAATCGTTAAACCATATTGCCTAGGCTTTATGTATAGTATTGTTTTTATGTTGGCATTACTGTCAAATAAATAAGAGCTATCAAAGCGTTGACAATACGATAGCATGTCAAAAACAATAAGGTTTTACCGTGTATAAGAATGCCATAACAATATTCAGCTACGTCGCTGTGATCCAACACAGCATCTAACAAACGTAACTCCACAATGAAAGCTCCATTTTCTATTTCCTCTTGCAACAAACAATTCGAGGCAAAAATTCCGCAGCTTCCCGATGGCGATCTTCCCACGGCGGCGACCGTTTCCCTGCAATTGTGGTGCATGTGCAACGTGGGATTGCATCAGAGTATGCAAAGTCCCAAAGAACTGACAAGACATGCTAAACGCCGTCGGTCGTATCTTACAGATGTACATAATCATACGATATTATATTTTTAACAAACGCAAACAGTATTGTTATAATTTTAACGTGTGTCTGTTTGTCTGAGGCATCGTAGCCTCAAACGGATGAAACGCGGTGCGAGTCTGAATTATCATTTGTGGTTGTTTAGCTGATTCAGACAACTATTTAAAGTTTCTTAAAATTCCTGAAATTAAATTAGGTGAGGGTTATGTTATAAAAGTTTTAGAAAATGGCTTTAGGATAAACGAAAATTCGGACTAATGTTGCATTATGACAAATGATCATTAGGATTTTCAATTCTTTTTATAGTGGTGATTATTATTTACGTCTTTAATATTTGAGTAACTTAGTTTTTATTTTAATTTAAATAAGTTTAGTTTTAACTTTTAATTGTATTATATTAAATGTATTAACTCATAAAGTAAATAAATAAATATCAAGGGATAATTTCACACAAATTGACCTAGTCCTAAACTAAGCTCTAGGCTGTACTATGGGTACTAGACAAGATAAACATACTTTTATAGAGAAATAAATACTTACTTTAAATACATATAAAACATCCAAAACAAATACCCTCACTCATCCATCACGCAAATATTTGTCCATACCAGGAATCGAACCCAGGACCGATAGCTTCGTAGGCAGGGGTCATTAGTTATTACAAACTAGGCTAATTGCGTCGTCAATATAGACCCCCATTTTAGGTATCTCTCTTGCTAAATCTGCACCAAAAACCCTAAATTGTAAATTAACTTGTGCATTTTACGTAAAACATCAACGATGACCCGGATCGTCGTCATTTGCGCCGCGCCTGCGCCGTGGGACCCGATGATTGTGATTTTACTTTCACGTCCAAAATACAGCTGTCATATGAAACGTATTCATTTTGATCCAGTTGATAACGTGATGTTATATTAATTGAAGTGATAATTAACTATTGCGTTTATCTGTGTCAAGTGAGTTACATTCTAAGATAGCGAGATATGATTTTGATAAATATAACACGGCATAGTGAAGGCAAACGAGCACACAAGCCACCTAACAGTACGTGGAATCTGAGGCCCAGAACAATAGCATTCTCAAGACTACAATCTTAAGACTGCAATCCTGAGACTGTCAATAGTCGCCAACCCTGGGGACTGGTGGAATACCTCTAAAGGTACTGACAGACGTGCTCAAAAAAAAGCATGCTCGTAAGCTTGCTTAAAATTGGCATGCTCTGCAACTGTTTACATTTGCCAGCAATAAGCATGCTTGTTTTAAGCATATTCATAAAGTAGCATGCTCAAAGCAAACGTACGGACGTTCAGACGCGCGCGAAGCACGCCCCCTTCCACCCGCGCTTCAGGTAGCATGCTCGAAAATCAAATATCGTTTGATTTTTGAGCAAGCTCAAAATTAGCATGCTCATTACTAGCAATGGTGCGACACACGTGCTACTAATGAGCACTTGCTCAATAAAAGCATGCTTTCGTGCTAGTAATGAGCACGTCTGTCAGTACCTTAATGCTAATAATTTCAGAGTTTGTCATATCCCCACACGGGAACACAACAATGTGATCACTGCTGCTTGGCGGTATAGGTTAAAGGATGAGCTGGTAGCGATCCAGACGGACTCTACACAAGGTCCTACCACCACTGAATTAGTTACCACTTTATATTTTAGCTTGGTGATCTGTTTACTATTGTTGTTTTATTATGTAAGTTACTATTTTGGACACTGAATAATATGCAATCTAGTTCTTAATTAGTTTTCTTATGCTTTGGCTATTAGCCAACTATGTGTCAAAAAATTCAAATAAATTCAAAAATTCAAAATTCAAAATATTTATTCAGTAAATAGGCCACACGAGGGCTCTTTTACACGTCGGTACATGTACGAGTAGGTACCTATATGAGTAGGTAGGTAGTACAAAATATACTTACATTCATAAAATAGACAAGTGAGACATGACTGCGTTAGGAATCGACCAAGAGTGCTGGCAGAAGTGACGCAAATGGTTTAGTTTTCACTGTGGTAAAATGAATATTCGGCTTATAATAATCTTTAATAGGCTTTAAGGCTATCATTAATAGAAAAAAAGGTTATTAAACCCTCGAATACCTATTCGAAATGGTGTTTGAAAATCTGATGTCAAACTGTTTAAAGGATAAATCAGGTTATTTTAGGTTCAGTTTAAACTTGCTAGAAAAGTTTAATTTCAGAAAGAAGTCCAAGTTCCTAGATGCGCATCATCCAAACTCGCTAGCTTGTCGCAACAAACGCACACGCACATACGCGAAAGAAACCGCTTACATGCGACAGCAATTAATGTGTTAAGTCGTTAATTATGACGCTGTTTATCAAAATGGTGCCCTATGGCGATTATCCACAAAAAACCTAACAGCCCCGATCGGCGTCCACCTGCGGAAGCCATCTTCCACTCGAGCGCCGCTTCCTGCACCAGATGCCGCGCGTGCGCCGCGCACTCCGGCGCACGACCACAGCTATTACACCTCGCTACACAGGGCTGCCACTGCCACCAAAAAGGTTAGGGTACACTACATAATTCTGAAGAGTCATAATTCCGAATTGATCAAAATTCCGAATGTTCATATTTCCGAACGCAATGTTTTGATATACCTCCCTATAAATCAAACCTAACCTAACCTACGTATTACAATGAAATTATCTTGAAATTATGCATTTATTCTAACATATCTCCAGCATAATATAGTTTTGGACATGTGAATATTTGGAAAAAAATGGATCTTTAAGGTGTTCCCGGCTGATATCAGATCAAATACACGAGTGTTAAATAAATTCACCGTGAAAACAATAAACTTTTTGAGCAGTCGTGAGATAAAAGAACAGTTAGTTTTGTAAGACTAAGCAATCCGACGCTTGATTCCCGGTATGGCAATTTTTGGTGATGCATGAGCTTGAATATTTCTTCTTTTCTATGTACCTAACATAGGTAAGTACCTGTTTGCTATTTTCTGTTTATTTATTTCAATAATTATTTATCTATACAGTGATTCGAGTTCTGATCGGCCACAGAGTTCAGAGACTAAATCCTTACTTCCATTACATGAAAAAATAGTCTTAGTTCGTTACCTCTTTATTATAAACTAGCTGACCCGTGCCCACTTCGTTGGGCCTATGACACTCAAAGAATTTTCAAAATCGGTTCAGTAGTTCCAGAGATTATCCCCTACAACCTCACAAACTTCACCTCTTTATAATATTGGTATAGATGAGGAAGTGCCTTGGTTTATTTGTTTGTAGTTGTATTTCATGTTTATTTGTACCGACTTATGGTGATACTTTAAGGCCCAAAAATGGAATTAGAGTAGTTACTTACCCTGAAAAATTTGATAGTTCCAGAGGAAATAGCGATAAAGGACTTAACGGCTATTCCCAATTGTCCGCACCCCTTTGTCCACACTGCGGACAACTGGGAATAAAAACGAATTTAGTGTGGACAACTGGGAATAAAAATTCCCTAATAGCCCGGACTTACACGCGGATTACGTCACTGGCAAGAGCTAGTTCTAAGTAACTATGCTTATATTTCAAACCCAGACTAACATGCGTGTGTCAAATAAAGGACGTATCTTCCTAGAACATTTGTTGTAAAAGGTCGCTAACAAAGACACAGCAAGGTTGACTTCGTTTTGACAACTAAAATGCAGATGCGATTTTCTTACAGATGCTGCATGAATTCTAGGTTTACACGACAGGTGGTGAGATATGTATTTAATAATTGTAACTTGTTTTATCACTATTATGGACTTTGCACACTTATACTTAGTGGATGTTATGACATTATCTCAGTGAGAAAAAGTACAAGAATGCAAGATGCGTTTTGAAAACATTACATGAGTAACCCTTTGTAAAGATCGTGTATCACTCTCATCCATGAAAGTAATGGAATATTATTACATTATTGACATAATTATAACATTATGAGGTGAGCTAAGCCTTTCCGCATGGCTGTTTTTTTTATGAATTAGGTTTAGGGCTCCACTATCAATCACTAAATAAATTTTCGTTAAAAAATGTCTAAGGATCAATGAAGAATGTCAGTAGGTACGCCAAATCGCTTGAAACTTTGTAAGAGTAAAGCTTATAAATAAACAAACATACTACTTTTTGTTTCATTCAAATAGACCCAGTAGTTTTGATTCTACGAACGTATGAAATTACGGTCAAAAATATTAAAGGGTGCGGGCGCCATCTTACTGGAGTGACGTCATGGTTTCGTTGCGGTACGGCCCCTTATATGATTGAGTAAGTTTACAGGGCTATATTTTTTTAACCGTTATAAGTAACCAGTTGAAATTTTCACAGATTACGTGTTATTATAAACTCTATTGTTTAAAATTACAAAATGAACAATAAATCAAATCCCAAGAGGGGTCCCCATACAAGAAACATGACAAATAACCAGTTTTTTTAGCATTTTTATACGGATTATATTTTTATAATGGCTTATTATTTTGATGCTATTTTAAGCTTAAATTGCAGTCGAACTTTCATAGTTTACGACTAAATAACAATCTCAAGTAAAACTGCTAAAAATATTTGACCAAACTGATTTTATCAACACGATGTTTTAAGTTTAAGCGGTCACTCATCCTGTTTTAGAATACGCTTGTAAGTAGGTAGTTGCTTAACTTTGGAAGCCGAAGTACGGGTTGTATTTTTATTAGCTTTTTATTTCGGTGTCACACAATAATCTAAACTCCATACTTACGACCAAACAGTAATCTGTAGTGAAACAACAAACAACAAAATCTTACACGAAGTTTAAGCGGTGTTTACTTAACTTTGGTGATAGCCCTTTCTTTACAAATGTCGTGTCTAATGTAGAATTCATATCGCTAGGTACCCTATAAAATAATGAACTATAAAACATGAGTTTATGATTGACCTAGGTAGTAGTTCTGATATTTTGTGTACTTATTCATTTCATCGATTTCAAATTTCGCGGGCGGGCGCTGCCAAGTGGCTCACTCGCCATACGTTAGGTACCTAGACCGCCTCTCTCTCTCTCTCTCTCTCTCTCTCTCTCTCGCTAGTTGTTGGTATTAGCGGCCGCTGTAGCAAGTAGGTAGTTATTGAACTGTTTTTGAGCATTATTTATTACTGTTATTTCGTGTATGCAAGATAGCTTAGATAGCTTGCGCGTGTGTGTGTGTGTGTGTGTGTGTGTGTGTGTGTGTGTGCGTGCGTGCGTGCGTGCGTGCGTGCGTGCGTGCGTGCGTGCGTGCGTGCGTGTGTGTGTGTGTGTGTGTGTGACGTATGTCCGTCTATCCGCAGCCTAGCTCAGAGACTCTTAGTACTAGAAACGTTTAATTTGGCATGAATATACATATTAGTCACGCCAACATAGTTAAATAAAATTAAAATCATGAAAAAAAAAATTTTTTTTACGTAACTTGGGGAAGTTTTTTTTTCTCGTCTACCCCATAGTGTGGGGTGTCGTTGTATAGGTCTTTCCAAAATATTGCGGGTTTGTGAAAACAATATTTCAATTAAGGTATCCGTTTATGAAAAGCGCAAATTTTTGTTAGAGTCAAGTGTCGTCGTCCCCTCCCCACTACAGCCAAAACTACAAATAAAAAATTTGAAAAATATCTTCAAAGGAAAACTATCACGACTAAGTAGACTGGCTCTTGAGTTAAACGGTTTGAATGTTTATACCTGCCGAAAACTTATTTGCGGTGTTGGTAAACTGACCGCGAGCCGCGACCTATATCGATGTATGGGGATAACAGTTTTCCAACGGCAAAGTTAAGTTTGTCGCGAGGTCTAATTTGTTTGTAGTAACGGCTTCGGAACCCTACACTGAGCATGGTTCGACAGGCTGTTGCCCGGTTTTTTGCATTAATGTTTTGGTATTTTTATGTAGAATACGGTGAACCCTAAATTAAAAGTGCTTGATTATTATTCTATTTTTATTTAACCAACTTATTCGACAAACATTACAAACAGAAAAGCCGGTCAGCAACGGACAGTTAGTTTAGTTAAACAGGTTAAACTGTATGTAAAACATAACAATAGATAACCATAACTATCATAGTCACATCAAAACGAATTCGTAAAAAATTACGACTTCCAAAGTTAAGCAACTACGAGCGTAGTCTAAAACAGGATGGGTGACCGCTTAAAACATCGTGTTGATAAAATCAGCTTTGTCACCTATTTGTAGCAGTTTTACTTGAGATTTCTATTTAGTCGTAAAGTATGAAAATTAGACTAGAACTTAAGCTTAAAATCGCATCAAAATAAGAAGCCATTATTGAAATACAATCGATATAAAAAAAGCAAAAAAAAATGGTTTTTTTCATGGTGTTTGTATGGGGACCCCTCTTGGTATTTGATTTATTGTTCATTTTAAAAATTTAATCGATAGAATCTATAATAACACGTATTCTGTGAAAATTTCAACTGTCTATTTATTACTGTTAAAAAGATAGAAGCCCTGTAAACTCACTTATTCATATAAGGGCGCGTACCGCAGCCAAACGATGACGTCATCATCCGTGAGCGCTAGCCGTCGGGTTTCGAGCGCCGCATACGAAGTTTAAAATTCAATATCTCGGAAACTATTAGACGTATTGAAATGATTTTTTTACAGCATTTTTTTGTTTTTAATGAAGAATACGATAAGCCAAAAATCTAAACTGGTTGACATTCTCTATTATTTTTATATTTTACGATGTACATATAATGCTCAGCTTTTTGCCGTAAAAGCGTAACAGACAGACAAACGCACGCATACATTTATAACATTAGTATGTAAGTACCCTGCCAACGAACCTAGCGGTCCCGGGTTCGATTCCCGGTATGGGCCAATATTTGTGTGATGAGGACGAGTATTTGTTTGTAAGTCTTGGATTTTTTCTATGTAACACGTACCTATGTACAATGATATATTAAAGAGAAATAAATAATTTAAGTATACATTTCTCTTAAATATATCGTTGTCTAGTACATACACATAGAACAAGCCCAGAGCTTAGTTTGGGACTAGGTCAATTTGTGTGAGATATTTATTTATTTATTTGCCTCCTATATAACATGAAATTAAACAGCCACGAAAACCAACTTAAGACCGCACACGAGGCAAAGAACATCGTTGTTAAAAGTAAGTGATCACTGTAGTACCTTATCACTTTAACTTCATCTTCGAACTGCCATACAAAATTGTCAGTCAAGTGAAAGCGAGAAGATCCCAAAGTGATCACCTACTTATGTATGACGTAATTGATATTTTCAAGACATGATGAGTATGTAACGTCATAGTGTGAACTTGATTGATAAAAAAAACCGGTGAAGTGCGAGTCAGACTCCCGCACCGAGGGTTTCGTAACCTCACACCATAATTATGTAGGTATGCTATTTAATTAAAATATTAAATAATGTTTAATGACCAAAAAAGTGTAACACAGTGAGTCATGTTTCTGCGGAACCCAAACTAGGCTAAGTCTGTATTTTGAGAATACGGCAGATATAGTGCAATAATAGCGCTTAAAACACTTTCGGGTTTGGTTTTAAAAGGTATGGCGGACGGATGGACAGAGAGACGATTAGACAGCGTAAGTTTGCTCCGTTTGGGTACGGAACCCTAATGAAGCCTCTTTACTTTATCTCTGCCCTCTTTTTAGTCTATGGTCCTCAAACCAGTCGCGAGGGTGGCCTGATAAAAAACCCCGCACGTGGCACCTGTCCCTCTCTCGCCAATGACATGTGATGAAGTGTCATCGGACGTAGCGCCAACTTATCCTTACCGCTTAGTTTACACCATATCGCCACAGTTTTCAGAGTAAGATTAAAATTAGCAGCTGCATTATTAACTTTGTAAAGTTTTACAACTTATATCTGCGGCTCATTAAGCGACGATGTCTTTGATTTTTATACAATTAAAAAGTTAATTTTAATTTGGTCAACGGCATTGTTATCTGTGTAATTTTTTGAAATGCTACCGATCGCGAACAAGTGCTTTTTGGATTTTGGATTTTATTTAAAAGGAATTAAGGTTAGGTTCAAAGCTGGTGATCTAAGTGGCTTAATGTGGTAATCGATACATGTTATTAAAGTATTTTGTGCTCGATTATGGCTAATCTATTTCTTTCATTTAATAGAATTAGCACCAGTTAACCAAATGGATTTCTAGCCCACTAAGGACGTATTGGAAGTAACCAACTAGGTACCTCCCTATATGTATGTTAACGTGAGGCAATAAATTAAAGTAATCGTAAAGTAGGTATATCTTGTTGGGATATGATTGATTAGTCACCTTAACACGATCTATGATATCTCAGAATTCATTCCTTTTCTCTGTAATAATGTACTTCAATCAAAGCAATCATGTATTCACTAGTTACTCATAATAGGTAACTATACTAACTATGTACGCAGTAGGGAAACATGCATGCGAAATTGAGAAAAGTGAGACAGTTCATGACGTAATCAGTATAATCACGATATAAGCTAAATGATTTTAGAAAAACTTTAGCATGCATATAAGTAGTCTTGAATTCCTTAATAAAATTCAAGACAACTAACATACTTACATACTTAGGTACTTTTTCAGTCTCATAACTATCTGACGCACCCTAATTACCTTAAGTAATGCAAATGCAGGATAAGATATCATGAATTTGCTGGTGATTATCTGGGTCTGCTATTGACAAGAACAACTTCACAACCTATTTTCAAAAGCAGTCTTCAAATAAGTCGTATCTTCAGCCATCCCGACGTGTCCAAAAGAGCCCATTACCCTAACCTAACGTCTAGCGCACCATGTTAGTGAATTCGCGAAGGTAACGACAAGTGGGCCGGCACGTCGGCACGTTAATTGGTCCCAATGGGCACTGCCCGTCGGCCATTAAAGAACGGCGTGGGTAGGACCGAAACACAAAGACCTTGCGTCCAACACTACGCTCAAACTGTTGCAAACACATAAGAAGTTCTAATTAAACTGGTAGAGTTTAGTTGTTGGAGATCTTGAGTAAGACACTATTGACGTTGTGGAAAATTATGAATAATTTGCGTAGAAAAAAGTATAACTTTCAATTGAATCCCCCTAATATCAGAGCTGATATGATAACTCATTAACGAATCAACCGATTTCCTTTAAACCTTGCTAAAAACTATCCAAATGAAACTAACTTTTGAATAATAAAAGTATCATTAAAATCGGTTCAGACAGACAGACATGTTTTTGATCTTCGGTTGGTTTGGTTGCGCGTCTGCTGCGAAAACTAGAGACATGAAAATTGGATGGAGGTGTTTAAAGCTGATGAAGTTCATCTTTTAGTGACCAGCGTGAAGAACTCTTGCTTCGCTGTCTTTTCACCTTTCTGGTCGAGGATTGTGGGCTGAAAGAGGGGGAGGTAGGTCAGGTTAAAGTGGCGATGTGCCAGGCCGATAGCTACAGTGTTAATTTACAGTAGGTACCTAATCAGAATTGATGCTTCAATGTAATGTAAACACTTTATTGTACAAAACAAAAACAAAAAAAAACAATAAGAAGATAAAAAGAGTATGTAAAAATTAAAGATTGTGCATCGAGTAGGCAAGTGTATGTCTTGAATTTTGTGTTATAAGATAGCATTGTATACAATAAAATCGTAAAAATATGAGCTTTCCTGTCATATATCATTATTCTTTATTGCACTGTGGCAAAATGCCAAATTGACCGTTCGACAGTCCAAACGGGACACCAAATACTTACTGCAATAAAAACTTTATAGTGCGTCGTTAAAAATATTTTTTAGTACATACAGAAATATTAGAAACCAAGTTATCATTAAGACACATTTTGGACAGCGATATTTAATGCCCCAATTCAATTTTAATTACGGCATCCACCTTTAAAACTGAATGTCCTAACAATATTGCGTTAATCTTACAAATATATCAAGTGTTGGTATCAATATAAAATAAATCGACATTCACGCATCTGGCGACTTGTCCGTCTATCGACTTTTGTCTATGATTTATAAATATTGGCCTTGTCTCTGGTCATCCAACCTAGCGTTGGTCAATATATGCTATTGTGTCGTCATTCATTAAAATAATAGCGCCTCTCAGTCTAATCTGACCGGAAAATCTGGCAACCAGACAAGATATATCATGATCTAAAAATAAAAACCAGATTTGCCAAAATCGGTCATTCGGCCGAGTGTTGTGACCAGCCGGTATCATCGAGCAGATCTATTGATCCAATGATCTTATGGCCTACTTGACTAAGTGCCAGTCTGGAGCAGGTTAATGACTAACTAGAATGTTAGGGGGCATTTGTCTTTCAAGAGGAACGCTTTAAAAATATAAATCGGGTTAGAAGGGCCGAGGTGCTGACTGACCGTCCGATTGGCCTAGTCCATGGTTCCATGGTTTCATTTCAAGTGGCTAAATATATATATATATATATATATGAAAATGAAAATGATTTTTTTTCATTTACTAATGATTTGACGTCGCGTTTAGCCGAATTGGCTCTTACCCAGTGCCTCTATTCTAGGTGGTAAAGTCCAAATCTTATTTGATCTGTTATGGTACTTATGGTATTGGTTTCAACTCGGCCGCCATTACTGTCAAGTAAATAAGAGCTATCAAAACGTTGACAATACGATAACAGGGCCGGTATTCTAGGCGGAAAAAACGATATCTTAGTTTACCTGTTATGGTATTGTTTTGACGTCAACCGCCATTACTGTCAAGTAAATAAGAGCTATCAAAACGGTGACAATACGATATGGTTTTTAGGTTTTTACCGTGTTGAATAGAGGCCCTGCAACGGCTGCAACGAAACTAGCGGTCCAGCGTTCAATTCCCGTATGTATTCAATATATATGTGATGAAAGTATTTGTTCCTGAGTCTTGGGTGTTTACTTTGATTTTATTTGTTCATTTACCTATCTATAAGTGTAAATACTTATGGTTATCATTGCCTAGCACCTATATGACTTTTTTTGTCTTCTACCTAGGAATCAAATTAACGTATGTACCTAAACACATTCCTGTCTGCTGCGATATTTTATTTAATAATGCTCTCTACTGCATATAAAATCGAAAATACCATGAAAAAAAATCCCATATACCATACACTTAATAAATAAGTGGGTGCAGCGTTGAGCGGCGGCGGGCGGCGGGTCATTATGCGTAAAATTATTTTAATAGGTTCTCGTAGTTTTCAAAAACGGATTCTTTGTCAATTCGTTGTGTTTTTTACAAATATCTGTACTTAATTGTGCATTTTTATCATTTCCTCGCATTGTTTGAGAAAAGCATTATACAGTGGCCGTTAAGCTCGCCAGATCAGTTTTTCAACGCATTTAGACTTGAGGTATTTAAAAGAATCGTTTATATATAGGCTTTAGACAAAGACTGATTAACGGACGGGTTTCGTACCCATAGGGTGCTAAACGGAACCCTAAATGTTATTAAAAAGCCCTCGTTGTTTGTCCGTTCTAATTTTAATTTAAAGTCTTTGAAGCGCTGTATCTTTTGAACCTATTAGTAGCTTTTTCTTATTTTTCATTATGTGTTATTATAACGGCGGATTTTTACACGAATAATAAAAAGTCTAAAAGTTTAATAAAAAGAAGTCTCAAATTACATGAAACGTTTTATGTGAATTCTATCGTCAACACGGTAAAACATGAAAGCAGAGGGCCCTGCCAAGATGCGTTGCGCTAACTAACGTTTCTATTCGTTTCATTGTTAAACCAATCGCGTCACTGGTAGATCACGTGACTGGTTTAAAAACTAATCGAATAGAAACGCTAGTTAGCGCAATGCATCTTAGCCGGGCCCTCTGGTGTGATTAAGGTGTCAACCCTTCAAAGAAACCACATCGAATAAAAACTGGCCAAGTGTACTCGGGCTGTAAGGGACCCTCGGTGCGCGAGTTTGACTCGCACTTGACCGGACTGGAAACATTTAAAAAGTGTTGTTTAATGAAACCATAAACAAGCGACGTACCTAGTATCGCGTGTGATGCGCGTGGCGCTGGCAGCCTGCCGACCGAGCCAATCAAGCTGATTCGATTGACCTGGATGCCCCGAAAGCCCTCTGAATCGGCGCGGGCGCACCAGATTCAACGTTTGATGGCTCAATTGGCAGATTTTCTTAACAATATTATTGTCTTGGACTTTCGTGACTTATAAACAATTGTATTTTTAACCCGTACTGCAAACAGTGTTACAAGTGCGTTCATCTCACCAATATTTGCCCTTACTGGGGATCGCACCCGGGACCGCTAGTTTCGCAGGCAGGTTCATTGACGACTAGGCTAATCGCGTCGTCAATGCCTCTATGCTTTACTGTTCCAGAACATAACAACACATTATAAATTGTAATTGTTAATCACTGCTGCTTGGTGGCAGTGAAAAAACTTCACTAAGGCTTGCCGCCTTTCGGTCTGGCCACGACTTTGTGCGTTAGCGGAAGCGGCATCGACGAACGGCGAGCGACAGCAAAAGCACGAGTTATATTATAGCAAAGGAGTTATTCTCTTAGAAACTCCCTGTGAGCAAAGTTGACGGGCAAAGCGGGCAAGTTGAGAATACGGCTTTAGATGTTGTTTTTGGGCTCTGACGGGGCAACTTTAACTTCCGCGGTTAATAATCTGATCCGTCAAGTTGTTGAAGAGAAGCAGCAAGCCTCGAGTCGCCGACAATAAGCGAGAAGCGAGTAGAACCTGTGATCAACTATTAATATATGTGGGGTTATCTATGAAAAGGCACCTTATGGTCTATGGCGCTTCCGCAAATATTAACGATGCTCCGATATAAATACACCGTCGCGTGACGCAGTGCGGCGTAAGCGCCATCGACAATAAGGTCCCTTTTCATAGATAACGCCACATATGCGCCTTTTATTTACACGGAATCTATATCTTTTATTGGAGGAAGAGTTCTCGCTGGCGGTGTGAACAGCCAGCGATCAATTAGGTAGGTATTAATTATGTCTCCTTTATTGACACGGGATCTATATCTTTTGTTCGTTTCTTGAGCGATAAAATAGTCCATAGATCTGCTAATAACTTCCTCGCTGGCGGTGGAACCAGTGCCTGATCCACCACCTCCACGCCAAACGTAGCCAACCCGTCATCGGCGGAAGATTACGAATCATTCACGAAACTCTGAGAAGTATTAACCAAATAGTTTCATTGAATTGCATGATTAATCCAATGAATCAAACGCTATTCACTCGGTCTCTGACACTGCGTACGCGCCTCCACAAACAGACGTCTGACTAAGATACACTTGGGGAATCAGTTGGGCTAGAACTAAGACTAGAATCTTAGTGTGCTCCGCAAGGCCTTCGCCGGAAAAAATATATAAAGTACAATGTTATGTAGAGTTACCTAAAGGTGCCTCTTTTCGGTCTCCGTAAATAATTTTGTTTCAAAAAGGTTCAGTCACTAAAAAAATTTTGAGAACCGCTGAATTAAAAAATCAGAAGGACCGGTGAGGAGGTCCGAAATTTACTTAACTTTCTTTAGTTACATCGATCTTATTATATACTTACTTAATTAAGAGTATGAATATCTTGACTAGAGCAAATTAAAAAAAAGTTATTTTTAATGCCTTAAAAATATTAGGTTTGAAAGTGGTTTCTGGATTTTTCGGCTTGTAAAAATTGGAGATAAAGGTCCCATTTTGACATTTTTAAACAAAAGTCAAAATCTAGAAAATAACTGATTTCGTTAGGATGCACGGATAGACAGACAGACGGACGAACGGATTTGCACAAAATACTTACTTACGGATAGAATGGAAGGTATCGAGCATCCAAGCCTATGTCTATTGGAAACATATTTTTTACTTTTTCAGATTTAGCCGGTACAGTAAGGTCCAAAAATAACGTGACAGGAAAAAGTGTTCAAAAGAGTGCTCTGCTCAACACCATTGAACGATGAGATCTTATGAGAAATATGAATTATACGTACTTACATAGGTACAAAATAACATGTAGGTATACCTAATTGTATTTGTGTTGATGTTTATTTATATGTATTGTTTACGGATAGGTATTTAGCAGTAAAAATATTGGTTTACTTATTGACTTTTTGTGCATATTCTTGTAATCTCGCCTATACTCGTACAGCTTTCTCAGTCATGGTCATGATAACTGGAAGATAACCCTTAAAGAAATAAGTGCGCCATTGTACATGTTAATATTAAATTTATGTATGAACTTAGGTACTTGTAATTGTTTTTTTTTGTGCAATAAAGAGTTTACAAAACATCTTTTCATCTATTTATTTTTAAATATATTTTAAAGGCTGTAAAATAGTCTAATGAACGTGGTTCGGCTGACATGATGATGAAAATGATTAATGCCTTCAATCTTAACATGGCAGTTTTTGATTGTTCTTGTTTGTGAAATATTTGACTAAACGTGGGATCAAACTTTGATACAATTTTAAGAAGAAAATGCTAACTTTTACATGGTATCAAAAAGATATAAGTGTTGTGTTTTGTAGTCTGTAATGTCTGTACTGTATGTGTGATATAATTCTCAAGATAATTAATAAATACTGCATATTTTAAGTAGGTAATATCCTGAGTAAGTACATCTTTGTGTGCTTGAACTTGAGATAAGGTTGTTTCATTAAACGGGTCCTTTACAATGCTGTTAGGACCACAATCAATTTTGTAATGTAATACTAAAAAATAATGGAAACTGTCATTAAAAAAATCAAACGTCGATCACGGAATGCTCTACGCGTCCTTAAAAATCCAAAGCCAAACCCAAAACTAATCTACTTGGAAGCTATTTCGGGCTCATCGGGAGCTATTCCCGGCAGGTTTTCGGGGAATGTCAACAACAGCCATTCATTGAACCCGCCAGGACCGGTCCGGCTATTCATAAAAATTACACTCTCAATGAACTCGTCCAGCCTCTTTGTGCGGGCAAACAATCGCTTCTAACTATGATATATAAATAATAAATAACTAGTCGTACGTATACCAATAAGAATCACCTCTGAATTCTTCGTTGAGCACATAAATGGTTATAAAATAATGTTTATTAATGTCAAGTTTGAAGTTTACTTTTTCAAAGTAAGCTGCGGAGATGTGATCTGGAGACAGATGAAAACTCGAATGACCGATTGTTTACATTTACTCAAAGCACGGAACTCAAAGACTAACCAAATAATAAGTAAACGCTGCTCAGAGTTACATAATTTTCGTAATTTAGGTGCTCAAAGAATGAAGCAGATATTCGAAATTCTGCCTATCCTTTAATTTATTTAACCGTTATTTGATGAAAATGATCACACCCCTTCTTAGATCATTATGTTACCAATTTTAATTATTAAATAACTTACCTACCTAGTTCCCTGACAAACCTCAAAGTTTAAATTGGAAAGGAAATAATTCTTAGCGTGTTTTGCGAACATTAATAAGTACTAGTAGGTACTTTTATTTGAAACGACTGTCAATTTCACAGCATTGAGTCACATTGGTTTTTAAGTAGTTTATATCACAGGTGTGGTTGCACAATTAAGACTAATATTGTGAGCTTGTGACGGCTGTGTGGGTGGTTAGCGTCCGCCGATGCTTGATACATCGTAAAATGAGGTTAAACAATAAAATATGACTAGCTTCTTTGCCATTGTGATGTAACCTTGATATTGGTTCCGAACAAGTTTCTGAAGTTTCATCTCTTTCTCTCACCTTGAAATGAAAGAAAAGACCTAGGTAAGTGTGCTAGCAGGTTCCGTTAAAGAGCTTGGATATTGTACACAGGCTTTAACCATATAGCTACACAATGAGACTACTTTAAAAAAAACTTCAGACTAGGGAGGTTCTCAACTCGTCGGAATATATTTTTTTACTAACCACCTCGGTACCTATGCTTAGTGTTAAGAGGAACGTCGCTCAAGTATGGTATGGGTTGAATTTAGGGCGACCTTGTAAACTTCTTTTTAATTAAGTATTATAAAATTAAGTATTATTTTATTAAATAACAGCTCGAACAGGTTAACAATGTAACGTGACTATTACTTCGGCAAAAACTGTAGCAGCACCTACTGTTTATTCTTTATTCTAATCTAGGTCAAGAATATAATGATTAGCTTATTTTTGTTAGAAACGTTTCTTTTAGTACGTTATTTAACAAATCAATGCGAATCTAGTAGGAACTATGTATGTTTTCGTCGGAAATTTTGCGTACAGTCAGCTCTGTATATCAAAAGTTGTACAAAATATAAACTAATCTATTTATTTTACGAAACGTGCTCAAGACTTTGAGCACTTGATCAATCTTATTAATGCTGACTGTACCTTGTTTCCTAGAACTTTAACAACTCTTATACGTAATTAAATAAATGCAGTTACTGACAAGGAACTGCAAATATGAACATCAGTTGCTTTTCGTGACACACTGCACGGTATCGATAGGTCAGTCTGTGTGGATGCAGAACTGGTTTAGGCATTAAATAGCAGTGCATTTATTTAATACCTATAATGATTAAAACACTACAAAAGAGGCTCCCGAGCTACTAGTAATGAGTAACCACGTAAGCATCCGGTACGTAAAGGTCTTTACGTTTTAGAGATCAATAAAAGCCAGCAAATAAGGATTTAGTTTCGTATAATTTTCTTTTAACAAATGATCAATAGAAAACTGTATAATAACAATGTAGCGTCTTAACAGATACTTCGAAATTATTAGCGATGTACGTAATATTTTACAAATACTTTGGAATGTTCATATTATATAAACAATCTCATGATGAATACCTTGTCCACTGCTACAGGGCGATTCGAGGACGGCGAAGCCCTAAGGCACGAGGCCAGGCGCTGCCAGCAGTGACAGCAGACAGTAGTTTCTACCTCTTAAATGACGTTTTTGAGAAGGACACAGTACAAAACTGTCACTAGAGCAACTGCCAGGCCGACTTCTAGGGACAAAAAATATGCTCCAGGTCTTAAACTACTGTTTTCAATATAGGTCATATTTTTTATCACTCCCCCCTGTAACCATTAACAAATTTGCTATTTTTTTGAGTCCCTCGTACAGTCTAAACAGTCCATAGACTTCACATTTCAGCTGGATTATACAAGAGTTAAAAATAAACAGACAACCTTCCTTACAAGTAGTAGTCAAGTTTTACTGTGGCTGTTTACATTCTTACACCAGTTCACAGGTACATTGCCTTTGATCAATATTTAGGAGAAATAGGCACTAAGGCTATTTGTTATAGCGAGGAATATGTTTACAATAAAAAAGAAATTAACTGACTGATCACACTGCAGAGAAACAATTTTATACACCATCCAATGTTATTTAAATTTTTTACAATACAAGACTGTAGGAGATTCATGATGAGATTACAATTGGGAATAAGTGATTCGCGAGGCCATGCGTAGCAGGTGAAATGAAAATGCAACCGCCACGAGTTAGGCTTACATGTGGCTCATCTGGAGATAACTAAATAAAGCAGTCAATAAATAAACGATCATAAATATCTAATAAATACCTATGCGGGCTATATTTACAAGAAGCCTTCCTCCGGCACGTCTCAGCCTTTAAACGAATATAATACAGCACTATCCCAGCGGGATAACAGGTATAAATTATAAAATAAAGTAAAGCTGCCGGCTTAACACTCATTACAAAATAATACTGACACCAGTAACATACACTATCCGCGAGATGGAATGTGCGGGCCCGGGCCTGAGACCCAGGCCCGAGACCAGACGGACCCGGGCCTGAGGCTCAGGCCCAGGAGCCCCCGTCTCCGCCTCACACTCTTCCATTTCATCACAATTCTATTCAGATACAACGGAGGACTAATGAATACAATTAACAGCGATCCGCGACCATCTGGGCGACACGGCGCGGGGCGCAACCTGGCGCTGCCGGCTCAGAGTCCATAACAACATAACAGTAACAGCCCCACCGAGGCGAGCGGCCTAGTGTCCTCATCACCCACCGACACCACCGACGTACAGGGTACCACCACAACACTCCGGAACACTGAATTTATCCGACCCGGTATATACAAAAGAAATTCCTTCCGAATAAATTATAAGCTTCGTAAAATAATTATCACATAAATTTTCTTATTCGTTCGCTCGACACTTAACACGTAACTATGTACACTGGGGCTGAGCGGGCGCGGCCAGGTCGGGCGCGGGCGGCAGCGCTCGCGCGCGCGCCGGCCGGCCGGGCGCCGCCAGCGCCACGAGCTGCACGCGCAGCACGCCGCGCTCGGGCGCCAGCTTGCCGGCCGCCGGCGCGCGCCGGCGCAGCCGCACCCACGCGCCGAAGCAGACTAGAATGGCGAGGAACACCGCCACCGTGGCGCCGCCCGCGATGGACGCCGTCTCCATCATCAGCTGCCGGCTCGTAAGCACGTACGAGTCGTCCAGGTCCTTGAACTCGCAGCGCTGCCCCACGAACCCGCTGCGGCACTCGCAGTTGTAAATGGGGCTGTCGGAGATGACCACGGTGAAGCACGAGCCTCCGTTGAGGCAGTAGTACTCAGAGTAGTCGGGCTCGCACTTGAAGGTCGGGAAGGTGACGTTGAGGCGCGGCTGCGGAGCGCGCGGCGCGGGCGCGGGCCCGGCGGAGGCTCCGCCGGGCCGCGCGGGCCGCGCCGGCCGCTTCGAGATGGAGCTCGAGCACGCGCCCGCTAGCGCCCAGGCCGCCGACACCACCGCCCACCAAACTACCAACGATTGCATTTTCCGCACACTCCGGAGGGTACGCGGCTCCCGTATCGGCGCTCGCGGTACGTGCACGATTTTGACATTGGACGGTGACTTATACGAAATCCGAGAGGCGATGACATGACCGCTTTCGAATTTCGAACCCTTCGCTCGCATCCGCGTCGGCGGTCCGCCGAGACATGTTTCCTGTGTTAACTTTTTTTACATCGCTCGCTCGACGATCACTCGCTCATGACGGAGGCGCGGTTTCTACGGGCGCCCGAGATATCTCATCGATCCCCGGACGGGCATGTCGCGAGCGAAACACAGAACTCGACTCGACACTTGGCAGTTCGTGCGATTCAATTATTCACGGAGCACATACACACAATGTCCCGTTCGAAACGATACACACAAAATGGTGCTGAGCGAAAACACTGTGCCCGGTCGGTTGTCTATGCGCGACTGACGGCCGGAGCGGAGGGCGTCTACTGCATCCGCCATCTGCCGACGAGAATGAATGGCGGTGAACTCGAGCGCGCGTGTGTGCGCGCCGCGTCGGGACACGGGGAAATACACAAGTATGCGTCATTTAGTGTTAGTGTGGGTGAACCTTTTTTTTTCTTTCGTATGGGATTATGAACAAGTATTTAGCTTCTTTATCTCAGACATTCAGCTAGCTTCGTTCTGGATCCCGTGTAACAAGTAGGTTCACAGCTTCCAAAACGACTAAGTTAGTTATGGTGTAGTATATCTCCAATTATAATGTTTTATGAAACAGTTATGCAGTAACTAGGTAGGCAAGCATGAGCAAGTTGCACTGGGTCCGTGAAACACTTTGCGTCACATTACGAAATCAACTCAGAAGGTTGAACCTTTGATTAGATTAAGTATCTATTACGGTACTGCACGCGTTAGGAAAATTATGAAAGTGTATAAGAGGTGGTTTGTAGGTCTTTTAACTGTTAATTATTGAGTTTCTTAACTCCATCACTCCCATTATTCTGTTAATGTTCACCAGTGTTTATAAAAAAGCTGTAAGTAAACAAAGATGTAAATCTAGTATGTAGACGCTTTATTTTAGGCTGTTTTGTTGAATAGGGTTCAAATGGATATCCACGATAAGATTAGGAATAACTTAACTTTAACTTAACTATACCTAGGCCCAACTCATTATTGGCCTATATCCTACTTATTCTAATCCTAAAGAATACGTAAAATTAATTAAATTCAGAAAGTGCTTGTTAGTTTTTGTCCTTTCTGTATGATACCTTTAAAGTTATCCCGGATTACCTAGGGAACAGCGATAAGTAGGTATACTTAGTACAAAGGTAAAAGCTCGTTCGACAATAAATCCCAATGCGATACTATGGTTCGCTGTTTACCGTTGATACCTCCTCAGCGGGCCTAATATGGTCGTGTTTATCGATGTGGATAAACGTGGATAAAACAACTGTCACTTTCTTACCAGTACCTACGTAGGAGAGAGAGAGTGACGGATGCTTTATCCACCGCGATAAAGGCAACCATAATACGGGTCCACGTTGAAACACGGATGTTATTTCGTGTTTTTGAAATCATATGCATT
The DNA here is from genome assembly GCA_948252455.1 of Acleris cristana. Classification (NCBI taxonomy): domain Eukaryota; kingdom Metazoa; phylum Arthropoda; class Insecta; order Lepidoptera; family Tortricidae; genus Acleris; species Acleris cristana. The sequence continues at coordinate 15,335,227 of OX411786.1, read as the reverse complement.
GCACCGCATTTTATTGCTATTGACAATAATAGTTTTCTTCTAATCTTCTACTACTGTCTTAACTAGCCTGTACCAGCGAAATTCGCATACAAGTCGTTTATCGCTATTTCCTGGGGAACTGTCCCATTTTACGGGATAAAAAGTATCCTAAATTTTACTTGAATCGGTTGAGACATTAGCGAGAAAACGCGAACAAACAAAGACACACTTTTAACGTAGTAAGGACACCTATTGTTAACGATGTATGTATAAGTTTGTGAGGATGTTTGGATGTATGTCTTTCAATCTTTACATTACAAGTACCTACAAAACTTCTTTCTTTCTTCGCTTCTGGCCGTCTGTCCCTCTGTATGTACGCTTAAATCTTTCAAACTACCTATTCCAGGTCCAGGGGCTCTACTTTGAAATCAGTAATTCGAACTTCGAATCGCCCCGTCACTTTCTTGGGAATTAGTGGCGCGTCGAGAGCAAAAGGGATAGCAATAGACGAAGTTCGAATTACGGATTTCAAAGTAGAGCCTCTGGTTCTGAATTAAAATATAAGTACGATACATTTATATCTTTTAATCCTGGGTAATCTTATAGTTCCCACGCGGACGAATTTTCAGGCAAACGCTAGTAGCACCTACGCTAGTAGGTTATAAAAGTAGGTACAAAAAAACCGGCCAAGTGCGAGTCCGACTCGCGCAAGAAGGGGTCCGACCATTTACCTATACAACATTAGCAAAAAACGTCAAAAAATCACGTTTGTTATGCAGCCCCCCTTATATATTAATTTATTCTGTTTTTAGTATTTGTTGTTATAGCGGCAACAGAAATACATTTTCTGTGAACATTTCAACTGCCTAGCTATCACGGTTCATGAGATAGTTGAGATACCTACAGCCTGGTGACAGACAGACGGACAGACGGACAGCGGAGTCTTAGTAATACCCGTCCCGTTTTTACCCTTTGGGTACGGAACCGTAAAAAGGCAAGAGTACCGTCTTAAATTAACAAATAAAGCCTTAACTAGTGAAAATGTTGCCGAACACGTGCAACAGTGACTTATAGCCTTTGATCATTAGAATTCTAATTAGAAATTACGATCATTAGAATTCTAATTAGCCGAATACGTGCAACAATGCTTGCAATATTTGTAACCCGTAACACTACTGGAAACTACTGAACTTATTATAATCAAACATGGCTTACATGGCTAAGGTTTATCAGGAAAACTTTGCACATTATAATTGATCACCGTTACTTACGACAAAAAATAACCTATGATGATCAGGGCCGGATTATCCATTAGGCAGTGTAGGCAGTTGCCTAGGGGCCCAGCATCGGCTAGGGACCCTGCATCACTTAGGGGCCCCCCGCACCGGAAACAAATAATATTTTAGGAAGCAAGAAAAGTTAAAGGGGCTCCAGAATTGCATTGCTTCCGGCCCCGACATGGTTAATCCGGCCCTGATGTTGATCATGGGATCAGAGGCTCTACTTTGAAATCCGTAATTCGAACTTCGTCTATTGCTATCCCTTTTGCTCTCGACGCGTCACTAATTTGCAAGAAAGTGACGGGGCGATCCGAAGTTCGAATTGCTGATTTCAAAGTAGAGCCCCAGGCGGGCGGTCGTTTGGTCTCTCGATCATTCCGCCCTAAAATCATGATCTGCTTATCGAGACCAAAACAAGCCAATCTCAATCCGGTCGGTCTACAGCCTACAGCAGAGACCCTGCTGCCCCATTCAGAGTCCATCGTCAGATTAGTTCCTAGATACCATTACTTTGTATTGCTCTCGGGTTTACGTAAGTACCTATTCCAAATCTCAACTCTATACTGTAACGGGAAGTGGTTCAAAGTTGACTTGCCTGATCTGAATTTTAATGACAGAGGTTCAGCTAGAGGTAAATACAAAGCGAGTTAAAAATATTTAGAGGCTAGCTTCTTTCCTGCGGACACACCCGAAATTAACGTTTTATAGGCCTAATTTTCTGGTTGAACCCATATCCGAACCAATCGAAAAGCCTGAGGCTCTACTTTGAAATCCGTACTTCGAACTTCGTCTATTGCTATCCCTTTTGCTCTCGACGCGTCACTAATTCGCAAGAAAGTGACGGGGCGATCCGAAGTTCGAATTACTGATTTCATAGTAGAGCCCCTGATTATTCTAGAGAGAGAGAGAGAGAGAGAGAGAGAGAGAGAAAGAGACAGAAAGATCATTTAACGAGTGCCCGAAAAAGGAGTTTGTTTTGAAGTTTTTTGTCTCATATACTGATGCCATAAACATTTTCATTATATTTCTGTTAAAGGATAGGCAAAGGGATCTACATCCATAATGCCAAATTTATTAATACCATAAACAAAATAAAAACGAAACTAAAATATTTCGTCGTTTATACATAATACCGGAACAGCTTTAAAAAAATAAACTGTCAAACGCTATCGTTCAAAACCTAGTTTTCGAGTTAAAAATACTAGATCCTGTACATTTTTTTTTTTTAGTATTAGTCGTAAAAAGAAAAATTGTGCATAATTTTGAATTATGTATGCATTAAATTATTAAGAGTATTATAAAAATTCATACAAATACAAATAACAATGAACTCGACGTAAGATGAAAATCAACATGGAAAATATTGTTTGACCATTAGGTTCAGAACAAATCACCAGAATGTATTTGTTTTCTCAAGCTTAGAAACTATATTTTCATATTGAATTACTATATTTGTTCGCGGCTCTGTATATGATATCGCTTAGTCAGTATTTTTTCTTTTAAACTAGTTCCACCATGTCAGAATCATCGAAGTCTAAGAGTTTGAACCTAAACCCGTCACCAACTCTACAGTGCAAAGATCTTCATGAATACCTGAAGAGCCGGTCAGCACAGTTCCTAGAAACTTTATACAACTATCCCACAATATGTCTAGCCGTATACAGGTAAATAGTTACAAATTACATACCTACATTGTTTATTTAGAAGATTTGGTTTTTAGGTTAACTTGGATATAATGCAAGTATTTTGGGTAAATAGGATGTTGCAACTTTATTGGTCATTATTTCCACACATACATTGAAATTACTGGTTTCAGTAAAATAACACTACATAAACAGTAGTTATACAGAATGTATGAAGATTCGTGACCCATCATTTTGTTGATTTCAGAGAATTGCCAGAGCTAGCGAGGCACTTTGTTATCCGGCTGCTGTTCGTGGAGCAGCCGGTCCCGCAGGCGGTCGTCGCCTCCTGGGTCTCCCAGGCTCATGCCAAGTAATCACCTATTATAAATCCACAGTATTCATAAAAACTGAGTAGAAATTTCTAAATTTAAATTGCTATTACACAAAATTTAATACAGGTATTTAAATAGTCTTCAGTACTTTAAAAAATGCCTGTTTAAGCTTTGATTTTACTTTGGCAAATATTAAAGTAGTTTTGCTTGATATCTTTTGCCCTTTGTTGTGTAATGCTCATTGTAATTATAATATAGTATAGTTAAGTACTGTTTTAACTATACACAGACTGACCATAATATACAGACAGTCAGTTGTAGAGAAAAGTCACCCTTCTGAATAGAAGTTACCTAATCATAGCTGAATGTTTTTTCAGAGAACAGTTGAAAGCTGCAGACTCATTGACCCAGCTGTCCGTGTGGCAGGAGGCTCCCATCCCCGGAGGCCTGCCTGGCTGGATGCTTGCCCAGTCTTTTAAGAGAAACCTAAAGATTGCCCTGCTTGGAGGGTGAGAAGTTTTTCATTGTTTTGGAACATGCAACTTCTGTCTACAGGAATTGCTAGTGTTGGCGACATTGGATTAAGAATAATTTAAATGATATATGATATTATATTAGTACAATGTTTACACTACTAATTAAGTAATTAAATATATTTAACATATAATATAGTTTATTTAATTTAACAACTTATGTACTGGTGGTTGAGGTCTCAATAACCTCGCTCTTCAAAATTTAGTACATTTGTATTTATTTTGTTAAATAACTTTTACTTCTTATTCTATGCTGTATCTATATATATATAGAACATGGAATCTATAACTTTGCTTGTGTTTCATTGAGATTTGTGATGTGATCAAAAATTATTATTCTTTAGAGGTCGTCCTTGGAGCATGTCATCTTCCCTGGAGCCGGATGGCAAGGCCCGGGATGTAGCGTTCCTGGACGCGTATGCTCTGGAGCGCTGGGAGTGCGTGCTGCACTACATGGTGGGCTCCGCACAGACTGAGGGCATCAGTGCAGATGCGGTGCGCATCCTGCTGCATGCGGGGCTGATGACCAGGTATGATCATCTCTGGCGCCGGATATCATACCCTGAGGCTTGGAATTACTAGATTGTTACGCCCAAACCTGGAGTATGAAGTTAATGGAAGTTATAGCAAACTGCAAATCATATTAATCATATTTAGATTTAGTATTTTATGTCAACATGCACACACCCACACCCCACATAATCATCTTGGGTCCCCCCATGTTATGCTTAAATCCGAAATTGTTTTAAAAAAATGTTTATTTAAATGTTTATATTAGTGGTGGTGATAAACTGGTGTGTTTTATTTTGCTTAGAGACGCAGAGGACGGCTCTGCTGTTATCACGCGCGCTGGTTTCCAGTTCTTGCTACTCAGTACAGCAAAGCAGGTACATCGTTTTATTCATAAATCAAGCAAGAATAAATACCACATGTGAATCCCTATTTTAAATAATGAGTTGATGAGAAGAGAAGAACAGTGGTAGGGTTGGTGTCGACTATTAGACGTTGATCCGTCAGGTTGTTTTAAGCTACCTACACTGCCCTTATACCAAAAAAGGCGACTAACTATGAAGTAATTGTATAAGCATTTTAAATCTAATGTGGTTACCAATAGAGTATCTATAGAATGCTTCGACTACAACTTTGCACTTAGCCGCTTCCTTTGGCAGTACTGGCCTATTGCCTAACGCACTCGCAATCGCAATCGCGGATGAAGGTGACATTCGAGTGCTAAGGTGAACGTCACATTCCAGTGATAACCCAGTTCCCCCGGTGATCAGGTGTGGTGTGGTTCCAGGTGTGGCTGTTCCTGCAGCACTACCTGCACACGGCGGAGAAGCGCAGCCTCAGCGCGGCCGAGTGCCTCGCCTTCCTCTACCAGCTCAGCTTCAGCACGCTTGGCAAGGTACGATCTTATAGACTTAAACATCCTAGTAAAATATTTTTTGAATAGCTATAAAAATAACCAAGATAATAAGCCAACATAGATTTGTTTGTATCTCTTTCTTTCTAGCAAAACAGAATTTAACTTGGAGTGTATAATATGTGGCGATATCTATGAAAAGGGACCTTATTGTTTATGGCGCTTCCGCCATTATTAACGATGCTCCGATAAAAATATAACGTCGCGGGACGCAGTGCGGCGTAAGCGACATCGACAATAAGGTTCCTTTTCATAGATAACGCCACATATGGCCGACCTGTTACGCGACGTCACAATGCATATCGGATTTTGCTGTCTAATTAGCAGTAAAAATGGTTGTAGTATTTGTATTTCTAGGCCGATTTTAATTTTTGTTGAGAAATGCGATTTAAAAAATCTATGCATATTGCCTATTACATTTAAGAGCAAGTTGTCCTATACTTGCACTGACTTTTGTATTAGCAATTAAATTACTTTACAATCGAGTGCTTACCTTGTTTTCAGGATTACAGTACGGAGGGCATGAGCAACAACATGTTGGTGTTTTTACAGCACTTAAGAGAGTTCGGACTCGTCTACCAAAGAAAGGTATGTCCACGTTGTTAACTACAGGTTACATTGGTTATATTTGAAATTCTATTAAGATATTAAATTATTAATTTAATTTTTACACATTTCCAGTGTTTTTTTGTAAGAGATTGTTCTGCTCATCTTTTCGATGTAACAATAAAATGTTTGATAGGATTATATGTTTACAACTTTCAATTGTTATTAAAATATTTTTAACGATGTCAAGTGTTGACTAAACGCCAAGATTGATATCGCTAATTACCGTAACCATGGTAATAACAATGCTATAATGGTTATAAAAGAACAGTTATCACCATGGCAACGCTCATTATGTAACTGTTTACTCACCGGTTACGCTATATGTGGTGTATTCTGATACTGTTAACGATATCAATATTAGCGGATATATTTTCACTGCAATATGTGGCCGGCAACTATTGGTGTCTTTCTCTAACATACGAGTAAGAGAGGGACACCAATAGTTGCCGGCCACATATTGCAGTGAAAATATGGCCCGTTTAGAAGCCCCTTAACGCGAGTGGAAAAATAAGTATATGAATGTGTTGTTAGCGCAAGGCCGGGCGCTTCTACCCGACGCGGCTGGCGCTGAACATCGCGAGCGCGCGCGACGCCGCGCCGGAGCCGGGCGCCGCGCCGCGCGGGTACATCGTCGTCGAGACCAACTACCGCGTCTACGCCTACACGCAGACCAGCCTGCAGGCCGCGCTGCTCGGCCTCTTCGCCGAGCTCGTCTACAGGTACCGCTACTTCATATCGGGTAACATCTAATTGGACTCTCGAATTGGACAAAATAGTCCCCGCCTGCAATTATTTATAATATTCAAGGTTATTATGGTTATTAAGGGCTATTATACATACGAATCCAGGATGGCTTTTAATGGTCAAAGCATGTATAGTGCTCTTCTCAAAAAAAGAATAAATAAAATTTATAAAAAAAAAATGTACTTTTGTAAATTTACCTACAATTGTACAATAAACATCAAACGATAATAGTTATTTATGTAACTGGTACATATTGAAGCCTCTTAAGGTACGAGCGCCGAGGTTAATTATAGTACATTGTTGCCTAGGCGCGGAAAGTAAGGGTTTTCCTGACGAGGTGGTTAGCAGGCCGAGCAACAGCGAGGCCTGCTAAAATACGAGTCAGGAAATCCTCGTTTCCGCCGAGGCATACATAATGCTTTTCTCAAACATGTGAGGAAATAATACAAATACATTTTTAAAAAGCATGTAATATAATTTACATTTTTGTTTGCCTTCCACAGCATAAATTAGTCATAAGTTCGGTTATATTTTTCCTTAGATTTAGCGGGAAGCAGGTTTTGCCTAACCGAGGCAGTTTCAGAATTTAATATAGGCGGTGTGGTACCTATTTCGTCGCTTTCGTCGCTTGAGCTCATTTTTTATAGTAAGTAGGTATTTCGCACAACAAATAGTTTCACATTCGGTTTCACAATTATATTATGCAGAATAAACGAATGTTACCGACTGACAATTGTTTTTAAATACTACCCATAGACATTGGAATGCAAATTAAAAAAAGAAACACACGCACTGTGCTAAAAAAGCGAGCAGTTACCTTGGCTGTTTGGAATTTTTTTCTTGGTCCTTTTGATTTTGTATGCAAATTGACAGCATTTTTAAGAAAAATATGGACATGGACGGAAAGTGTTTTCATATGGTTTTTTTACTCCTAGGAGTAAAATGAGGCTCTTTCCGTCCTTGTCTTTCAATCGGAAAACCGTTTTTTCCGAGCATGTTTGAGAAAAATATTTTTACACATTTGAATTGTTGTAAAAACAGTTTTTGACAAGTATAATATAAAATTGAGATGGCAGTTGATCACCAAACATTGACACTGAGATTGTTCATGCTTTACTAATTTAACATGTATCCATAACCATGATAATAACAGTTCTATAATAATAATTATAGCATTAACAGTTCTATAATGAGAGTTTCCATGATAATAACGGTTCTATAATAATTATTATAGCATTGTTATTACCATGGCAACTCTCATTATAGAACTGTTTTCACGCTGCGATTACTCTATAAGTGGTATTCTGATACCATTAACGATATCATGTTTATTTATGATGTGCAGGTTCCCGAACGTGGTGGTCGGGGTGCTGACGCGCGACTCGGTGCGGCAGGCGCTGCGCGGCGGCATCACGGCGCAGCAGATCATCCGCTACCTCGAGCAGCACGCGCACCCGCAGGTACCACGGTATAATATTACTAGACCCCATTATCTAACGCTCAGTTTTGGGGCACGCTAAAATAGTGATGTTGCTTAACAAACATTAAATCCAGGATTTAATTCTGTAAAAAATATTAATCTGTTGCTAGAAAATAAGGAAGTTCAAATTGATAGCAGTATTTTAAACAAAAACTGCATAGAGCATTACAAAAACTACAGTTTTTGCCAGTTACATCTGTAGAGGTCGAAAAATCAATTTCATTTTTAAAATGGATGTTTACAAGCTGGCGGCGAAGTTTGACTTCATGTAATTGGGAAAAAATATTGTTAATTTATTGTGAAACATACAATCATAAACAAAAAATCTTGCTTGTAGAGGTTTTGGAATGAGTTTAAAAAGACTGATGAGTTTAAACGCCACATGGTGTTTTCTATGTAACAGCTGGATTACCCTTGAAATATCGACAAACTTTTAATGGAATATCAGTTCAAAGTCAACGTTTCCTATATATTCATTTCATCGACTATTCATTAGGTACGTCGAACGATTAAATTGAGGTTTTTTAATTCATTTATTTTTAATTTCTGGAAATGTTATTTAGTAGTTTTTTTTTGCAGAACTTCATTTATTATTTAATTTTGTCTTTTAATCTTGTAAATATTACATCTTGGAAAATCATTCCAACATTTATCATTCCAAAACTGCAATGGTTTACGTGCTAGTTTTCTGGTAGTGATTTTTTTTTGTTGGGGTGACAGTTCTAATCTAGACTAACCTAACCTACTTTTCTGAGAGCTATTTATTTTCTTTGGGATCGCAGTTCTAACCTAACCTAACCTACTTTTCTGGGAGCGATTTATTTTCTTTGGGATCGCAGTTCTAACCTAACCTAACCTACTTTTGGGGAGCGATTTATTTTCATTGGGATCGCAGTTCTAACCTAACCTAACCTACTTTTCTGCGAGCGATTTATTTTCTTTGGGATCGCAGTTCTAACCTAACCTAACCTACTTTTGGGGAGCGATTTATTTTCATTGGGATCGCAGTTCTAACCTAACCTAACCTACTTTTCTGGGAGCGATTACCTATGTTATTTTTCGAACTTTGTAGTATAATGTTTTTTTTCATTATGTAATCTACTACGACTTATTCAATGACCGTATTATGTACCTATTTTAGTACAAGGGACCTCGGGAGGCTAAATACTGTACCATAACGACCTCCGTGACCTGCAGATGCTGAAGAACGACGCGGGCATGGTGCGCACGGCGTCGGTGCTGCCGCCGACCGTGGTGGACCAGGTGCAGCTGTGGGAGGGCGAGCGGAACCGGTTCAGCTACACCGAGGGCGTCGTCTACAACCAGTTCCTCTCGCAGGTACACACCTAAATTTATATGCGCGGCAAGCTATCGCTACTTCATTTTACATAAGTAACTATTCATTTGACTCACGGGAGGATTGAAATTTTACGAGTTATAAACTAAATCTTAACTGGTGATTATACTCACTTCGGTTACCTGGAACCTAAAAAAACTGAACTGCACAGCGAAAAAAGTAAATGTTCGTCAGGAGCATATTTTTGTGTGCATTTAGTATTTTTATATATTTATTTTTAGCAAAATATTAACAAACCAAGCCGTTTGGTTTTTATTAAACCTTTACATATTAAGGTAGGTTTAGACCAAACGAGCGAATGCTCTAGAACATGTTTTGTTTTTATTTTTACAAAGTAAACGTAAGAGATAATACCATAAAATTCTTGTTCGTTCGCTTGGTCTAAAAACCCACCCTTAAGGTTGACTTCCATGGATAGCGGCTGATGCGACAGACGCGTGCGGCTGACGTGCGCGACTGTCGCGCACGTCTCGCGACAGTAGTAAACACTATGAAAACGTATGGCACCGCTTCCGTAGTAAGCGGCTCAGCCGCGCACGGCTTGCAGATTCGTCAGCCGTTAACCACGGAAGCGGTGCCATACGTTTTCATAGTGTTTACTACTGTCGCGAGACGCGCGCGACAGTCGCGCACGTCAGCCGCACGCGTCTGTCGCATCAGCCGCTACCCATGGAAGTCAACCTTTAGGCGACGTCGTACACTTTGCTCTTGGATTTTTTATCAGACTAACAATAAGAATTGAGTAAACTTGACTCTAAATTAGTATTTTTTTTTTCATTGTTATTTGTTCGCTAATTTAATAAAAAGGCGTTTGATACACGTGCGGAATTGTCATTTTCACTCGTCCCGAGTCTTGTCCCTCGCTTCCAGTTCGGGACTCGTGTAAAAGGATTATTGTGTGCAGGCGGACTTCACGGCGCTGCGCGACTATGCGCGCGCACAGCGCGTGCTGACGTGGCAGAGCGAGCGCGCGCGCACCATGGTGGTGACGCGCGCCGGGCACGACGACGTGCGCAAGTTCTGGAAGAGGTACTCCAAGGCCTCCTAGAGCTGCGGCTCCGGCCGGCAGAGCTCCGCCGACCAGTTCAATGTTGCCAGATATGTACAAGTGTATAGTTGGGTCAATCTAGGGTGATCCCAGTGACAGTTCATATAAACACGTAAACACGTGTTAAGTTACGCCCACACCGGTGCTTAAAATACGGTGACGGTACGGAATCACAGTGACGCGTCTTATCAGCACCGTTTTTGACGCAAGCTCCACACACCAATTCTTAAAAAACGGTGTCGTTGCTTAAACAAACGACGGGGTCATAGTAACAACATGGCGACGGATGCCCTCCACACCAATGCTTAACGGTGCGTATATTACGTACGGTACGTCAAAAACGGTACGGATACGACGCGTCACTGCGATTCCGTACCGTCACCGTTTTTTAAGCATTAGTGTGTGGAGCTTGCGTCAAAAACGGTGCTGATACGACGCGTCACTGCGATTCCGTACCGTCACCGTATTTTAAGCACCGGTGTGGTCGCAGCTTTAACCCTTTTTTGATGATAAGGCTGTTTACTAATTCATAAGCCGCGTCCTCATTAGGCTCAATGAGTGGCAAACTTTTAGCCTCTAGTTCGCCTCCCTATATATTTTAAACGGAGTGTACATACAGCGCGTACTTTACACAGTTTGCGCTGTATGGATACTCCATTTAAAATAAATGCGGGGGCGAACTGGAAACAAACAGTCAGCCGCTCAATGTGAACCTAATCAATAGGGATGCGTCCATTATGATTGATCACGGCGTTATATAGTTTCATATGCCTTGCTTGCGAGTTACTGTTAGAAATCACGTAGTATGGCTGCCACAGGGCCAATTATAGTGAATAATTTAACGTAATTGGTTTGATGTATTTGTTTTTATCCTGCTTCCACGGCTAGTGCCCGTCGATGACCATAAACTAGATAATTACAAAGTAATCCAGCAAGATACGATGTCATACGTTGATACTGTATGCAATTTTATAGTGATGAAAAATTGTCATTGTTTTAAAGTCGACTCGACCGACATCACATCAATCTACCATCAGAAATGTCAAAATAAAGTACTGTTGAATATCGAATTATTTAATTAAGTCGCGCGATCTCAAGTTTTTTAATACAACCTTTATACTACGAAATTTCTCATGTCGTGACTGCCAAAATCTTATTATAAACAAGCACAAATATAATGTTAAACGTTTGTGTAACGTAAATATAACTTATGTGAATATGATGATATAAAGAACTGATTATACAACGCTAAGCGTTTAATAATAAAGCCGGAATTCAATGCGGCACACACGACGCATGCACACGGTACACACGTGAGCCACGCGGGATCCATTGTTCTGGGAGTGTCTTTGACAGTGATCGGAATAGGCAGAGGTTTTACCTACAGTTCGCAAAAGGACATAATATAGAGTGGTTGCAACCGGGTAAAGTGTTAATTTGTTTTTATTTAGTTCCGGATTAAAATTAGGTATTTATTTTATTTCTAGCAAAAGTGTTGAAGTACATTTTATGAACATTCATATCAACTGCACATTTATATACTTTCGGATTCCTTATCTCGGCAAAATATCGTTTTATGAAGTTTTTCAATTTAAAGATGATATAATTTAAAACAGGTTTCAAGATTTTACTATAGGCCTCTTTTACCACAAACTAACATAAAATATCCCATACCTACTGTGCCTGTGAGTAAATATTCATTATACTTAGCACTAGACTAGTTCCAGAAAAATATCGGAAATCAGTAATTCAATAAAAATTAATTAATGTTTTTCCGGCTGTAACCACTCTATTATAACGTCCTTTTGCGAACTTTAAGTAAATTATCTCTGCCTATTCCAATCATTGATTATTGACTTCATTTCCTGCGTGGCGTGGGTCGCAATTGGAGTATCTACATTTATTTTGTGTGCATACGAGGCGTGCGTCGGTGTGAAATTCCAGCTTTAGTGTAAATATTATTTATAAGGGTATTTGTAATAAATAAATAGCAAACGTTAATTCATTGGCTTTTATTCTTAACAATAAGATATACTTATACAATACACCTAGCAATACCTAGCTCACAATCTCACTAATTCAATGTATATTTAGTATTTTCATCTCGCCCTTCCCAAATTATCGTGTATAATAAAAGTAAATTTGAATAATTTCCGAGCACCAAGTTGCCCTGATTTTCAGAAACTGAGGACGTCACATTATTTAATATTTCTTAATTATTGAAATAATATCGAATGACGTCTTCTCGGCATCTGGGGGGTTATTATGACATAGCTATACAGTTCATTTTACGGTGAGCGAAAAGGACAGACATAGCAGTTATATAGCTCTGTCCTTTTCTCTCAGCATAAACAGAACTGCTTAGCTATCTCATAATAGCCCCACTGATGTACTTTACGTGTGTTAATCAGAGGTCGTATACTGGTATTTTTTTCATACTTTATATAATACATAATAAAATAAAAACATGTTATAATTTCTTTAATTTAAAGACTACGACATAAAATGACACAATTAAATACACCACATGAAGAGTTAATTGATTACGTTGGGAGCTGCTTTGGTGTGATGGCTTATATTATTGGGCTAATTATTTCATTATTATAATAGTCGAAAACATGAACAGTGATTAAAAAAAGAAGTAGCTATCAATTTCCATTCAGGGAATTTTAGCTTTGAGCTCAACACTTCAATTTTATTATCTATTATTTCGATAAGACTAGTTTCTGCTCGATCATTAGTACGATTCGTTTCGAATTGCGGTTTAACGAACTTTTTATAAACTGTTAGAAACAGAGTTCCAGGTTAGTGAATAAAATTAATGGAAGAAAATATTATCAATAAATATTAATAACATATTTGTGGATGTATGTATGTAAAATACTTTAGTGTGTAAAGAGGAAAATAAAAAACAACAAAATTTTATGTAAGAAGTATGTATGTATGTTTTATGTTTGATGCAAGAAAATAAGTTGATAATAGAAATAATATGTACGAATATTTTTCCAGGAGCCATTTATTTTATAAACATCTTAGTTTTTTTGAGTTTCAATAAAACGTTGTTTTTATACCCGCCGTATAAAAACAACGTGGCTACTACGGTGTCCTCGGATTGTAGAGTGGTATTTTTTTCTTTACCCAGAAACTAGTTTGTAACGGGTCTATAACAGTTTTGTCGTTAATTTTCCACGCGAGTGGTTGTATGGTATGACATGACTCCAGAAGGGGGGTGAATGGAAAAACAATGTCTGGTTTACAACTAATCCTCGCTTATGAAGTAGTACCCTCTTAGCTGGCGCACCCGGAGCCCCTTGGCCTTGGCGGCGGGCGGGTGTCAGACGGCGGCGGGCGGCGGGCGCACGGGCGCCAGCGCGGCGTACAGCTGGCTCACGGCCGCGCCCACCGCGCGCTGGATGCTCTCGTCCGGGCACGACACCTCCTGCAGGGGGGGGAATACGATCAACCACATAGAACCACCTCGTCAAGCTCAGTGTGCAATTGAATATACATTATCGAGGCAAATTCATTTGAACTGCGTTCCAGTGGGATCGATCGGTCTGTGTCGGTTGAAATTGCCAAAGATGTAAACAAATTAGTACTGTTTGACACGTAACCTCAAATATTCGAAAATATCGTATAATTAATAGTTATTTAATCTTAAACTCAATGCGAAAGTAAAGATCGAATGTATAAATCATTGCTAAGACCTCACTTGATCTTTAAAAGCACGAGGTTATTGAGTAATAATGGTAAATTGGTTTGTTTGGTTGTGTTTACATCTTTGCCGATTTCAATTGATACAGACTATACATACTCTTATAAATATTTAAATAATTTACCGTAATAAAATTTAATAAAATTAAAATTAATGCACTTAATTATAAATTTGTACGCCGGTTTGTTGGCATAATGTGGCGACCTTATGACTATATAATTTTAAGACCTTTATGTAAACCCACAATTAACAAATAAAATATTCATTCATTCATTCAATACATACAGCGCCTAGTTACACAATCATTCACTAAATTTAATTTCTTCTTGAATCGAATACCATCATTTTGCATGTTACCAAATAAGAAAGTGAAAATGTACTATTAAAACTATTTAAGACAAGTAAATGATAAAAAAACCAAAACTTTACAATAACTCATGTTAACTATACACATTTACCCCTACTAAAATCAACAATCTTTATAGACAGCCTCACTACCAACGAAGCAAAACCGCGTTTTCAAATACGTTAATGATATTCGGTTCATAACACCAATTTGAAAAATCATCCAATTCCCAAATTAACTAATTCCCACATTGTCAAATTCCTATCAAATTACAACATTGTTAAATTCCTAAATTGACCAATTTCCACATTGTCGGATCCCAAAATTGACCAATTTCCTACGTAACAAATTCCCACATTTCCAATTCTTATATGACAAAGTCCCACAATGTCCCACAACCCTCAAACTTCAATTGTAATCATCACTCACCATGTTATAGAGGTCGATGTCGGCGCGCTTGCCGTCCACGGTAACGAAGAGTTTATCTCCCTTGAACATCTTCGGCACGGAGTCTTCCCCGAACATCTCTTGCAGCATTTCTATCACGCACTCCTGTTAAAACATATAACACTATATTAATAACTAGATATGCCAAAAACAATCATGTTATTTTCACTTCAGCACCTCAAAAAAGCAGATTTTGGAATAGAATGAATGAATGATTTTGCTGTTCAAACACGAGGGGCAAAATTCAATTTTGCTGCGATCGTGAGACAAAGTAACTTTTAAATGATTATTTTTTAAATGCCGTCAACAGTGCAAGCTGGGTCAATTAAAAATGGATGAGTGGCTGAGTGGGTAAATATGTGGCTGAGTGGGTAATTAAACATGTGACTTAATGTTTACGATGTTGGATTTTTTTAACCTTTATATGTTCTCGCTACAAAAGTGAAAAGTTATATGTGCAACACGAGACCAAAGTTATTTGCATCTCGTTGCGCTCAGGGATTCAACCTAGAATTTAAATTATAGAATCAAAATCATCAATCGCAGCAAAAACCAACTTTGCTCTCTTGATGCACAAATACCCGTGCATAAGCCAATTCATTCCTCGACACGGTTGACCCGAGGGCTTATTTCCTAACGCACTCGCAATCGTAATCGTTTTCATTATGACAGTCTGAAGATGAGTTTGCATACAAAATGAAAACAATTGTTCCACGTTAGTGCGTTAGGCAGTCCCCGTCAGCGCTGCACCAACCTTAAAGTGCATCCGGTCGAGCTTGGGCGCGAGCGGCAGCGCGCGCGGCGCCGGAAGTGACGAGGCCGACAAGATGGCCGCCACCAGCGCGTCTGCGAACATGTCCGTCACCGGCTGCGCCTGCCACTGTAGGAACATAGGACACGACCAGTCAGACAAACATTAGCCGAAACAAATTATACTACCATTTTTCTTTTCAAAAGGTTGGGTATCCGCTATTTTTGAATATTATATACAGTATACAGGTAATTTTGTTAAAAAACCTTCCTTAAAGATCCAAGTTTTCGACCTAACTAAAAATAACTAATAATTCGTGGATTCATCGAAACTTTGGGTTTGCGAGCAACGTTGTTTTTAACGGGAGAACAAAAATAAATGCATTACAATTTGGTTTTGAATCATCTCTATATCCCTATTTGCCCTCCCTGTTTGGTAGTCGAGTGCATAGACGTTTAAGGTTTTTTTTTTTTGCAGTAGTGAAAAAATAACAAAAAAATATAAAGAGGCAATATCTCGAAAATTATAAGTGTTTGCATAATATTACAGGTCAAATATGACCTTAAGCGTAACTATAGTAGTCTCCACGATTAGCTCAGAGCACAGGACTTGCGCTGGCTCCCTCCTGACCGGGTGAGCTAGGTCCACGCAGCACTGACCTCGAGCGTGATCATGCCGTTGTCGACGGTGAGCTCGATGCACTGGTAGAGCCGCCAGCGCGTCTCGGTGAGGAACTCCACGGCGCCCGCCACCTGCATCACCACGTGCCGCAGCAGCGGCACCGAGCCCGCGTAGTGGATGGACTGGCGCTGGCTCACCTCCGACTGGGTGAGCTACGTCCACGCAGCACTGACCTCGAGCGTGATCATGCCGTTGTCGACGGTGAGCTCGATGCACTGGTAGAGCCGCCAGCGCGTCTCGGTGAGGAACTCCACGGCGCCCGCCACCTGCATCACCACGTGCCGCAGCAGCGGCACCGAGCCCGCGTAGTGGATGGACTGGCGCTGGCTCACCTCCGACTGGGTGAGCTACGTCCACGCAGCACTGACCTCGAGCGTGATCATGCCGTTGTCGACGGTGAGCTCGATGCACTGGTAGAGCCGCCAGCGCGTCTCGGTGAGGAACTCCACGGCGCCCGCCACCTGCATCACCACGTGCCGCAGCAGCGGCACCGAGCCCGCGTAGTGGATGGACTGGCGCTGGCTCACCTCCGACTGGGTGAGCTACGTCCACGCAGCACTGACCTCGAGCGTGATCATGCCGTTGTCGACGGTGAGCTCGATGCACTGGTAGAGCCGCCAGCGCGTCTCGGTGAGGAACTCCACGGCGCCCGCCACCTGCATCACCACGTGCCGCAGCAGCGGCACCGAGCCCGCGTAGTGGATGGACTGGCGCTGGCTCACCTCCGACTGGGTGAGCTACGTCCACGCAGCACTGACCTCGAGCGTGATCATGCCGTTGTCGACGGTGAGCTCGATGCACTGGTAGAGCCGCCAGCGCGTCTCGGTGAGGAACTCCACGGCGCCCGCCACCTGCATCACCACGTGCCGCAGCAGCGGCACCGAGCCCGCGTAGTGGATGGACTGGCGCTGGCTCACCTCCGACTGGGTGAGCTACGTCCACGCAGCACTGACCTCGAGCGTGATCATGCCGTTGTCGACGGTGAGCTCGATGCACTGGTAGAGCCGCCAGCGCGTCTCGGTGAGGAACTCCACGGCGCCCGCCACCTGCATCACCACGTGCCGCAGCAGCGGCACCGAGCCCGCGTAGTGGATGGACTGGCGCTGGCTCACCTCCGACTGGGTGAGCTACGTCCACGCAGCACTGACCTCGAGCGTGATCATGCCGTTGTCGACGGTGAGCTCGATGCACTGGTAGAGCCGCCAGCGCGTCTCGGTGAGGAACTCCACGGCGCCCGCCACCTGCATCACCACGTGCCGCAGCAGCGGCACCGAGCCCGCGTAGTGGATGGACTGCCGCTGGCTCACCTCCGACTGGGTCAGCTCCGTGTATTCTGTCATACAACGAGATGTTTCAAAAAAGCACCGGAAACTCTTGTCCACTTTGAGTCTATTTTAAATCGCATCGTTTTTTAACGATAAAGCTGCCTTTACGGTCAAGTGAGTAAGAGGTACCATATCGTTAACAATATGATAACGATATGGTTTTTTATGACACAGTAGAAAAGAGGCCTAGTATTTTTACTCGAACAACGTCATTTTTTTACAATTTATCCAGGAGGGTGCCTAATATGGATGCGTCTATCGCGTTACAGAATGTGGATAAAAAGTCCGTCACTTTCTGGCACTTAAATAAGCACGACAGTGACAGATGCTTTATCCACATTTTATCACGCGATAAACACAACCATACTAGGCCCGCTGGTAGTAAGCGATTTTGTTAAATGCGCAGAGTTGCTGTTTGTATGACATCTTTATGATGATGAAGGAGTGATATACTTAAATGATGATGGTGATGATAAATGATAAAGTTATTCTTACTGTTTAAGTCGCTCGGCGCTAGAATGTGATAGTTGAAATTCCTTTTGACTAGAATACCCTGTAGCTGCTTGCCTTCCTCGGGGGGTTCCATCGCTAAGGAACCCATCACCTGCAAATAACGCGAGATTATTTACGACAAGTAAAACCAGCACCACTTTGATATGCTGAGATGAAAAAAGGGACGTGACGAGAGGATAGAGACGGGGCGAACTATTGAGGGGAGACGGGACGACAGGAGGAGGTGAGACAAAATGGGGGAGAAAGGACATGTGAATAGGAGAAAAGGAACGAAAAAACTGAGTAGGTAATATATGAAAATAGGAAGATATGTGGAATCAGAAAAATGGGGAAGAACAGCCATTGGAATACGGTAAGGAACGAGAAAAACAAAGTGAGACATGAAGTTGGAGAAGGGAACACGTGCAACCAGAGTCAGACGGACGTGAGACATTATAATGGCATGACTTAAGTGGCAGTGGGCGGGAACATCGCTCGCAGAACCGATGACCGAGGGGGCCTCGAGTGAGCGAGTAACGTCCGCGTACCGGAAGACAGCGTGGGCAGACCGCCAACAAGGTGGACCGACGACGTAGCTAAGGTTACGGGATAGATGCAAGCGGCGCAGGACCGGTCCTTTTGACAAACCTTGGGAGAGGCTTATGTGCGATATCGCACACGCATGTTATAACGACATAAATAATGTGGGTAAACTTTGAATGTGGAGTTAAAGCACACACCAGCCATCATTAAAGCATACATTTTATACATACCAGAATAGGAACTTTGGAAATTCAGTGTAATTTAAAATGTTATGTTTGGTAGTCTCTAATCAAGACCTGCACCCTACAGCCCATGTCCACCAGTGGACGTGTTTCGTCTGGAATGTTGAGGATGGGCAGTGTATTGTGTAGTGTAGTGTTGTGTCTTGATCTACCTTGGCGGTCTTGTCCCCGCGGAAGGTGAGCGCCAGCTGCTGCGTGTTGCGCGGCGTGTGCACGGTGAGCGCGCCGCGGTGCTCGCGCTGCAGCGCCGCCTTCAGCCGGGACATCTCGTTCTGCTCGCCGTGCACCAGCACCTGGGTCACGGACAGGCAGACCGCGTGCTAACTATACAGCTGGAGAAGGCAATCGACCTCATAGGCCACCTGCGGGCTTAGCACGCGAGGTGAGGATTATACGTCAAAATTCGTCAAACGAGATTTAGTGTCAAATATGTCTATTCCATATTCTAACGTAAGAGTAAACGTTTAAGGTTTTAAATAAAAGTGTAATTTGTGTGACTTGAGTCCTTTTATTACTAAGCATCTTGAAGTGGGATTTAATGTCATGATTATATGTCATTTTCGGTATTGCTAATTGACACTAATTCATGGATAACGTCAAATCTGACAGTAAATCTCGCCTCGCGTGCTAAGCCCGCTGGTGAGTAGTACCCGAGACGCATACATCCACAAGACTACAATCTCAAGATTGCAACCCTAAGATTGTAAATGCATTGCCCAGCCTGAGGACTAAGGAATGCTTTAACTCTTCATCGGAACACAACAATACTTCTGTGTTGTTTCGTCGACAGTGACAATTTACCATGGCTTGACGTTGCGTTATCAGTTAATCACAGAAGAGTTTCATATCTAGACTATAAACTCTACATGCTTTTGCACGCGACTCCGTCCGCATAGAATATATCGCTATCGCTATTCCCTAGGGAAATTACCAATTTTCCGGGGTAAACAGTAGCCTATGTGCTTTTCCAGACTATATAATCTATCTCTGTGCAAAATTTCATCCAGATCCGTTCAGCCTGGCGGTTCAGTTCTGGCATGACCGAGTAACAAACATCCAAACTTTCATATTTATAATATTAGTAAGGTTACTCCTTCCTCCTTAGTAAGGATAAGATTTCAAAGAAACAGTAACCATCGAATTTGTGAATGTTTCGCAGTCAATACTTTGCTATCTATAGCTTCCGCTACAAATTACCTGCTGAAGGACATTAGACATGTTTTAACACATTTCGTGATAATTTAACTGCAAAAAAAATATGAATTAACGGAAAAAAGAGTATAAATAGATTTGAGACAACAACTTACGACATGTGGCGGCTTCAGTATGTTGATGAACTCGGAGGTCTGCTGGTAGTCGGTGTGCGCGGAGAACGAGATGTAGTCCACGGACATGCGCAGCGGCAGCTTCTGGCCCGACATCGACGTCACCTCCTCCGGCTCCGACAGGATCGTCTTGGCCAGCGTGCCTTCCACGCAGTAGCCTGGGAGGGAAGGAGGTGACTTTAGAAATCACTATGATGTAGAGATAGCGACAGTGAAGCATCAAGAATTGGATTAGACTTGGTTTTGGATGTGGCGTCATTCGCGTAGAACTTACTTCTCGATTTACTTTACACCGGAATGGAAAAATAACCGAACTTTTTTTATCTTTTATTGTTTAGTGAACATAATTCTCTGAAAGATATCCCATACAGGGATAATTTCGCCTTTGTACATCCTTATTTAATGAAGTTTGTAAGATGTTTTTGTAAAATAAAGTATTGGCATACATACATAAAGTAAGGGATAACTTCGCCATGTACGTACACGTAAATCTTAAGTTTGTGTACGTACTTACTTGTAATTGGTTTTATAGGCAAAAGATTTCACATACATACATAAATACATACACGCTTATTTAAATTGGTGTGGTTAGGATATTCTCACTATTCTACATAGAAGCACCCTTATTACAAGCAATTGCCAGTGAATTTTTTTTATTCCCGTCGTCGGGTTAACAGGCAGACAGCCCACCTGATGGGAAGTCGACACCGCCACCAATGGACATATGCAACGCCGGAGGCATCACCAATGCGTTGCCGGTCTCGAAGATGTTTAATGATACCCTTCTTTTATCCAAATCATTTCCAAACATCCCATTTCCAAGCTGTGCTTACAACAGGAGAATAACAACACAGAGTTTTAATAGTCAAATATCTCATTCACTGCTGGAAACTTTGCAGGTTATTCACTATACGGCTTCTGTTTGGAAAACCTCTGTTTATGGCAAAAAGAAAGGCAATCGAGCACACAAGCCACCTGTGGCCCGTTTCACGAAGCTACTAACCCTCTTTCTAGCAAAAGGAGTTAGAAAGAGACTTCCGCTTGTAATTTGTAACTTGTAGCTTCGTGAAACGGGCCTCTGATGGTAAGGGACATCAGGGGCCCGTTTCATAAAAGCTTGTTACTTGTAATACAAGTGGAAGTCTCTTTTTAATAGATACTGTTGGAAAGAGAGTTCCACTTATAATATAAGTTGTTATTTTTTATGCAATAGGCCCCAGATCCCCATAGACATTTGCATTTGGCAAATCGGTAAGTAAGGTTACCAGCACAGAACAGAAAAAACAGTAATAGTGTCAAGTGGGCGTGTAACGTTTGGCATAGTTATGCGGAGTTCCGCATAACCTGCCATACATTTGCCGCGACCGCTTATTTCGATATTTCTAAAATAGGAAATAAATCCAGAAGCATGCCTTTATGTGCTATTTTGGGGTGTAAAAACGATAGCCGCACCAAAATCATTTTCCATGGTGGCGTGTTGTTTTTATGATAGTTTGAGTATTGGCGACAACAGGTCTGATACTAAGCGAAGCTCATGCCACTTCCACTGTTTTTTCTATTCCGTGGTTACCAGCGATGATGACGCCGTTCTTGGGGTCCGTGCACCAGGACTCGAACAGCTCGCGGGACAGCCCCGACTGCATCATGCCGGGGGACGCCATGATCACGCAGGGGCCGATGTCCTCGAAGTGGTCGATGCCCTGGAAACAAGCTTTTGTTATGGCTTCGGCTTGGCTCTACGGTTTTAAACAATTTGTCATCCCTGGAAACAACCATAATCTATATATATATATCTATATATATAAAAGGCTAAACTGACTGACTGACATATCAACGCACAGCCGAAACTACTGTACCTAGAAACTTGAAATTTGGTACATGGGTTCCTTTCATGATGTAAGTGAGCACTAAGAAAGGATTTTCCGAAAATCCACCCCCAACGGGAAGAAATGGGGGGTAGTAGCGGGAAACTAATTCTACGCGTACGAAGTCGCGGGCGTCCTCTAGTATATATATATTATATATATATATATAAAAGGCAAAACTGACTGACTGACATATCAACGCACAGCTGAAACTACTGTACCTAGAAACTTGAAATTTGGTACATGGGTTCCTTTCATGATGTAAGTGAGCACTAAGAAAGGATTTTCCGAAAATCGACCCCCAACGGGAAGAAATGGGGGGAGTAGCGGGAAACTAATTCTACGCGTACGAAGTCGCAGGCGTCCTCTAGTATGACATAAGACTGCACCGAGCAAACGCCGAGCTCTCACTACTATCATTTTGTTTCCTAAATAAACTATTTTCTTGAAATCGAAGAGTATTGAAATTCGTACATTCATATGTACTATACTATCATGAACGTTAATTTGTGACCCATTTCAAGAAAAATATGCTTGAAGACGTCAATGTCATTAGAGATGTCAAGTCATTTGTAACTTTTAGGAAACTCAACCTTATTGTTGTCGAATGTCAGATTGAATTTGGACCTAAGGTGGGTACCAAATTAAAGTTCGCGATTGTACAGTCACCAGCAATAATATATTATCCAACATTTGGCGCAAAAATATCTGACATGTCTTTATTACTCTAGAGGTATAGAGCGTGTCAGATATTTTTGCAATTATTTATTATTTATTATTTTTGTCCAATGTTGGATAATATATTATTGCTGGTGACTGTCTGCTGGCTTGCTGGTTACAGTTAAGTATTTTAATTGTTATGCCACTATATATTTATTTCATGTTTGACGCTGTCAATGTGACAGGATTCCATAGCTGATAAGTGAAGAAAAGGAAAGTCAACCTATCTTTAATTCATAAACAATAAACATCACAGATACACCACGAATACTAGAACATGAATTATAACGTCGCAAAGCCAATCCATCATTGTAGTAGTATCAGCCTTTATCAACAGAACGCAAAGATTAAAATTGCTTCAATTCGCTAGAAGTAGCTCAGTCCGAAATTATTGAATCTGTGCCATTCAAGGTTATCGTGTAGCGGTGTACAGGTTAGTTTATATTTATTAAAGTGTTTTCTGTACTTTAATACAGTATAATCATTGAGTTAAAAAGCGTCTGGATTTGTGGTAAAAGCAGAAACAGGGCATTATATTAGAAAATATCGTAAAACTAGTAAATATTTATAACCAGTGTTAGACAGAGAAGGTGAGTTTGAGAAGGCATACGTTTAATCTAGGGCTCCATTCTACTCGGTGAAATTGCTTTTGATACGTTATCGTTTTGTTTTTTACTTATTACTATCAAGTAAATAAGAGCTATCGTAACGTTGACAATAATATAACATGTCAAAAGCAATATTGATGGCACAGTCGAGTTCATAAATATGTGTACACTTTAGTCCCTTGTCACTTTAATCGCTGTGATAATTTTATATGGCAGTTTAAACATGACATTAAATAGACAAGGTACGAGTACTAAAGTGTACACATATTTATGAACTCGACTGTATAATAGAGCTCGTTTTCGTGATCCTTTTCCACATTTCCACATTTGAAGGTTTGAAGGTTATTTTGCCGGCGGCATTTGTTTCTTGTTTAATTTGGAAACCCGAGGTCCCTGTGGGTTTTTTCTGAAGGTTCTTAAGAGAATGAGAATACGATCGTTATTTGAATCGATCATAATACTACTAATTTAGATCAATAAAAGAAACGTAATTGAGTGCCCAGGAACGAAATCAAAAAAAAGTTGTAATAACTTTGTTACAAACGAATAGGAATGTGGACGCGTTGGCAATGTGAACAAGATTGGAATGTGGACGCGTTGGCAATGTGAACAAGATTGGAATGTGGACGAGATGGGAATGTGAACGAAATGGTAATGTTGACTAAATGGGATGGGCGAGATTAGAATGTGAACGAGATGAAAATGTGAACGAAATTGGAATGTGAACGAAATAGGAATGTGGACGAGATGGGAATAAGAACGAGTAGGAATGTGGACGAGATGGGAATATGAATGAAATGGGAATGTGAACGAAATGGGAATGTGAACCACATGAACCTGAGCGTTAAGACTATACCGAGCTTCCAGTGGTTAGGTTAGTAATAGTTATTTTCTCCCACATGCTCGGAAATGTCAACCTTACTGTCGTAAAATCAGCCCGCGAAGTTCTGAGTTCCAGGCCCAGGCAAAATTAAAAAAAAAAAGTTATTATTTACCAGCGGCAGCGGCCGCGAAAATGTATACAAATTTCATTACGTACCTGGTGTTTTACTTTTTAAAACCATGTTTGGACTAGGATAACTAACTCCAAACAGCCAAACACTCGTGCAATCAAAATCCTTCCTTGTATATTTTATTTTTTAAATGTCATAGAATAAAAAGTCAAACATTTTCAAACAGCGTTTACAGCGTATTTAAAAGTGTTACAAATAGTTTGAGGTCTTTTTTATAGAAATTGTGTTCATAAACAAAATAAATTGCTAAAATAACATAAACGCGTAATAAATGTTATAATTTAAACCATATGTTATTGAAATTGAATTTATTACGTTTAAATGTTTGATTTTATTTAATGCTTTGTTTCGGTACTTTTAATCGTAGGTACGTGTTTCTGTTCTTTTTTTTCAAGGAAATTTTGACCTGTTTATTATTTTAACAATTTGTGTTATATTTTCTCGCATTGTTGGAGAAAAGCACTATACAAGCCTCGACCGGGAAGGGCGGTTGCTGGACTCGTATATAGCGCGGCCTCGACTGCGTCTCGGCCACGCTAACTCTACTCGTCCCGCAACGGCCTATTTCCCGGTCTGTGCAGTAATGTACTATTATGTAACTGGTACATAATGAAGCTTCTTAAAGTACGAGCGCCGAGTTTAAGCGCGAGCTTGCGAGCTATAGCAACAGGTGACTCAATGATACAACAATAATCAACAATACTACTAATAATAAAACAAAAATTATCGAGCAGGTGTTCGCGATACGTTATCGATTTTAACGGAAGTACAATATCTATCAGACAGAGGGCTTGTTTACGGAGACGCGGAGCGCCGCGCGTAGCGTTGGGCGGCGCGGTCTGCACTAAATTGAAACATATGGCGTTGTATGAAAGCGTTTACGGAGAAGCGATTTTACACGCGTTTACTTCAAATAAAGCGTTAGGGAACGCCCACACCGGAGCTTAAAAAAATGACGCTACAGTTTGGTCGTTCTAAGGCCGATTTGACAGCTGTCAAAGCAATACAAAAAATAACCTCAAACACATATTTTGTACTGCGTCAAATTTAAACGGTCAAATTTAAACTTTTTCAACTGAGCTTATCCACTTAAGAATACAAAGCCATTGTGTAGTTAACCACAAATTAGGATAACGAGCATGCAGTTAAAGCAGATTATATAACCGCCTACGAAGATCAACATGGATTACTGTCGACTCTATTTCTTTAGACAATAGACTACAAAATACAGTAATAAAATTATGGGAAGCATTTTGTTTTTGCATTTTTCAACCGCCCGCCGAAGTGTTGGAATACACTATTTAGGACATTTTAAACCTCAACAAGAACTAAGGTTGAAAATAAAATTCAACATTCATGCAATGTACTTCTAAACTTTTTCGTAAAGTAACCTGCACGGGTAGCACAAGTAGTATTTTATCGCTTGTCGCTCAGTCCGTCTCTATCGTTCCTGACTAGATAGAAAGGGAGATCCGAGCGACAAACAACTCGCGAGCAACTTGTGCTAGCCGTGCTGTTGGCAGTTTCGAGAACAAAAGCAGATAATAGGATTGTATAGATACAATGACCGTTGTGTTTACAGGTAAGTGGAAAAGCTCAGGTGAAAACGTTTAAACTATAAACGGAAAAAACGCCCGACGCGCCGCGCAACGCCAAGCCGCACGCCACGCTCGACGCCCCTATCCTTACACAAGCCCTAATCGAGTCTGTTGACTCATATCTCATATCAAACTATTAATTAACGCTGGCAGACAATTGTCAAAGACTGTTGAGCGACAGTGACATTGACATGAGCGTGATAGACGCATATCATTTTCTTATTTTATTAATTGTGATTGATTCTTTGTTGGAAGAATGTTAATATCTGGGTGTGCAATGATTATTTACGGTTTGTATTCAAAACATTTATAGAATATCACGTGGAAAATGTTCTGATACCATTTGAACAACGGATGTAAAGTGCTTATCGAGTCAAACAATGTAAACAATAGACGCGGTTTGTACGAACAAAGTTTAACGTTTAATATGTTACTAAAAACTATTTTGGTGTTAAAACATATATAAAACAAGCTTTAGTATCTTTCCAAAAAGATAATTCGCAGATTTTAAGGAAATCCTCGTTTACAAAGAGTTATTGGGTGGTGCTGGTTTGAAAATGAAGCGTGCAAACTTGTTAAATCGCGAAGATAGTAGATTGTACAACAAGGGCATAAAACAAAACATTTTATCCAAGACTTATGGTATCCATCCGAGCCGGAAGGCGAGGCTGGATAATTGAGTCGAGAATGGGTTTTAAGACCGAGATACACTCTGCTTTTCACGTCGATTACGAGGAAATAAAACAGTGATAATGTAATAAAACTTACATAAATGAGAATGAATTGACTTGTTTGCCACTTCTCCAGAGTTTGAAATTTTCATACGTTTTAAAATATTTTTTCTTGGATTTAGCAATGTCTGTTCAATAAGTTCTTTTGCATTTTTTTTCTATGAGTGTGTTAGGTGTGAGCCTAGTACCCATAGTACAGTCGACTACAAAGAGATGTATCAACTTTCCCACCTCATATTAGATTGTAATTAGGTCCAAAATGAATACTTTTGCACCGTCCAAAGTTAACTTATTTTATTTCTGCCGCTCTCGGTAGATGAGTCCCACTTAACCACATTGCGAGGTTTAAAATCGACAAGAAGTCTTCTTCTTCTCATAGTGCCACTCCGACTAGCGAAGGCTCACAAACAACTCAGCATACTCATCCTCTATATTTCACACGCAAAACAGTTCTTTTCACCAGATTCGAAATATTAGGCACAAATAATAAACCATACCTTAATTTGAATGTGAAGTTTTAGGCTTCCAGTAGGTATATCGAGAATCTGGTAATGTTACTAATATTACAAATAAGAAAGTTTGGATGTTTGTTACTCAATCACGCTTCAACCACTGAATGGATCGGGATGAAACTTGGCACACACATAGTTAGGTCCTGCAATGGGACATAGGATAGTTTTTTTCCCGATACATTGGACAGTTCCCGGGGGAGCAGTAATAAACGACTTCTACGCGGACGGAGCCGCGGGGAAAAGCTAGTTCATGAATAAGTGAAAACAGTCTTGCTATTATAATAACTGCGTCGATCATAGTTGCCTTATGATCATCATCATGATCATTTCAGCCGAAAGTCCACTGCTGAACATAAGCCTCAAGGGTTGCCACAAGGCCCGGTCCTGCGCCGCTTGCATCCATCGGCTTGAAATTGTCAATTGTTTCCACAGCGATGCTGCCCAAAACCTGGAAGGCCAGGATCATCCGGTGGCTGGAGCAGCACCGCGAGCTGGTGGTGGCGGTGTTCTGCCTGCCCGCCAGCTTCCTGTTCTCGCTGCTGCTGCGCGCGCGCGCCGCGCTCCGGAGGCTGAGGGGCGGGAGCCACGAGGCCGGCGTCAGGGAGATACAGCGGCAGGTGTGGACCAACATTGTTATACAACAGGCTAACGAGCTCACAATCTACCTTCTTGCTTAGTTCAGTTAAGACCACAGGACTTTTTAGAGGAAGGCAAACGAGCACATGGACAACATGGTAAGTGGTACCCGAGACCCATTCTCAAGACCGTTGCCAATCCTGAGGTTTGAAATGGAATGATTCAGCTAGTAATTTTAGCGGGTTTCTTATTCCCACAGCGGAACACAACAATGAAAACAGTACCTACATGGCCATGCTTCTCCGTCGCGATCTATCAGTGGCGCACACATTTGCCCTAAGTCTGTCTGATCATTCGAGCCTCTACTAAACAAAATTAGCAAGACCAAGATAAAACTTGTTAAAATCAAATAAAAAGTACAATTGATAATATAATTTTGTACATCAGGTGCAACAATGGAACAAAATACCAGAGAGCGAAAGGCGACTACTCTGCACGGCGCGACCTAACTGGCTATCCCTTTCTACCACGTTCTTCCAGAAACATCTACACCATAAGGTTAGCTACCATTTCACTACTTAACTTATAAAGCCAATAAAATGTAAACTAACAGGCACTTTTCTATCATGCATTCAAACTGAGACGTTCTTAATCATAGGCCACTCCCAAAGGTCTTGCATTGTCTTCATCCAGATTATACCAAACCTTCATAGCTAGTCTTTGAAATAAGTAACCACTCTTAATCATTCCCAGGTTCCAATCCCTCTATACGACATCCTGGAACTGAACGAGGAGGCGATGACGGTGAGGGTGGAGGCCATGGTCACCATCGGAGACATCACGGCGTTCCTCATCCCGCGGGGGTACTCGCTCGCCGTCACCATCGAACTAGACGACGCTACTTTAGGAGGTAATATTAACACATTCAGAATTGAATGGTGACCTAATTCAACATTTCAGCGTTCAACATCGAGTCATAAATTTATTTTTATAGAGACCTAACTCGAAATCCAAAATTTGTTGGTCACTATATTCTAAAGATGCGTATTTCCATGGCGTAGAAAAGACAAGACGCACAACTGCTAACTACTTGTTGGCTCAGGACGGCAACTGTGGCGAGAATAAAAATACAATGCCTCTGTGCTAGTCATTCTACCGGCGGCTTGGTATGTATTTGGAATATTAGGCTGTATTGGTTTTTAGAGTACTTGAGCTCATGTTTCAGTTTTATTTGAAGTCCTTAGTCTTCGTTTTCTTTTTTTCCACCAACTTCCACGTTAAGATCTCATTAAAAGTGCGCCATTTCTTTACTATTTCTTTTGAAACAAACCCAGAACCTTAAAAACCAACTATAAACACATTTTCCCTACAGGTCTGGCCTTCGGCACGGGAATGTCAACACATTCCCACAAAGCTGGCCTCTACCACGAAACGATAACCAGCTACGAAGTGGTGACCGCCGACGGCTCATTGATAACTGCCACCGCGGACGAGCACAAAGATCTGTTCCAAGCTTTACCCTGGTCCCACGGAAGCTTGGGATTCCTAGTCGCTTTAACTTTGAAGATCGTTAAGATAAAGCCGTATATAAAGATCAAGTATACCCCGGTAAAAGGTCAGAGTAATTACTGCAACATGATCAGAGAATTATCAGGGACTTATGAAGAAAACCCTAAGGTATTCCCGGATTATATAGAAGCTACGATCTTCAGTAAAGATGAAGCTGTTATTATGACTGGAGACTATTCCGACTACGATCCTGAGGTACCTGTGAACGAGTGCTCGAAATGGTACAAGCCGTGGTTCTACAAACACGTCGAGACGTTTTTGGAGAAGGGGGAATATGAGGAGTTGATACCTTTGAGAGATTATTTACTGAGACACAACCGAGCTATCTTCTGGGTGGTTGAAGACATGCTATCATTTGGCAATAATCACCTATTCAGGTTAGTTTTTGGCTGGTTATTGCCACCAAAACCAGCGTTCCTCAAATTCACAACGACTCCAGGTGTGCGCGCGTATACCTTCACGAAACAAGTCTTTCAAGACATAGTCTTACCACTAAAAGAACTAGAGAAACAAATAGAAATAGCAACAGAACTATTTGACAAATACCCCTTGCTTGTTTACCCATGCAAAGTCAAAGACCATGGACCTTCTTCCGGTCAACTCAAGAGACCAGACCCAAAATACATGGTTCCTGGAACGAACTACGCTATGTATAATGATTTAGGGGTATACGGCGTTCCTGGGAAGGTCAAAGAGAAGAAACCGTATAATCCAGTGGCTGCGATGAGGAAGATGGAGAAGTTCACCAGAGACGTGGGTGGTTTTTCGTTCTTGTACGCGGATATTTTCATGACGCGAGAAGAGTTTGAGGTTATGTTTGATCTGACGTTGTATGATGAAGTAAGGGTTAAGTATGGTGCGAAGGGAGCGTTCCCGCATTTGTATGACAAGGTTAAGCCTGAGTTGGATGTGTTTGCTATTGGTGAAGAAAATGCTATACAGGAATAAGGAGAAATACATTTGTTATGATATTATTGGTTGTTTATTTGTGAGTTTTAAGTTCAAAATATGGTATTGTTCTCATGACCTGATACGTTTTAGGCAAAGAAAAACATCGTGCGTTGACCTGAACATTCGAACAGATGAGTGTGCAAGAGGTTGGTAACAATGGTAACACAAAATATCCTGCAGGCTTGAACTGTACTCTTAAGGGCCCATTTATACAAGATAAGATAAGATTCCAATTCTGAGGTAACAACAAAATTGATAGTACTCTTCACTTATTAAGAGAAAGCAGTGCCTGAAACTGGATATTGTCCTCGTTACTACTTTAGAAAAAACTCGTATCTGATATTTCGAGATGTATTAGTTTGCACTAAATTCTCTTCGTGTGCGTCACGAGGTGAAATGCGAGGTTTTTTCAAAGCAATGACGAAATTTTGCAAATACGTCTCCGTCGGCTTGTTCACCCGTGGTACGGTTGGCTATGTCCGGTTATTCAAAACACTCAGTAAAATATGAGGTAGGTTTAGGTTATGTTAGTCCTTCAACCGGCCCGAAGGGCCAAAACACTCAGAAATAGGAGCTCCACGACAGTGGAGCTCCGTCGACTCTGTTAAATTTGATTTTGGGGCATAATTTTTGGTCAACCGGACATAGCCAACCGTACCACGGGTGAAGAGGGGTCTCCGTCAGTTAAAAAGCCAAAAAGATCTTCGACTTTTTCCAGTATGTATTTAAAGTTTATTCTTAATTATTGGCTTGTATTATAAAAGGTGAACTGACCTTCAGGTTGGAGATGTGCCGGAAGACGAAGGGGTTGTTGACGGCGATCTGCCGCCGGATGCGGTCGTTCATGGCGTTCACGTACGTCTGGTACACCGCCATGCATTTCTTGGCCAGCGAGGACGCGTAGTAAATCGGCACGTCCTGCAGCTCCGGGTGCAGCGACCAGAACTCGTCTGCGGGACCATACCATACCAAGGTCAATTTACAAATGTATCGTGTAATTTCTAGTAAATGTAATTTCTGGAATTATGACTACTATAGTCATCATTATTGATATTGGATTTATGCTTTCAACAATTTTGTATTGCAACGACCGTGATTACGAGTAGACTGAAAAGGGGAGCATCTATGTCAGCGCTCTAATAATAATAAAATAAAACCCTCCTTAGAGCCAAAGACATTCTACAGCAATAAGGTTAGGTTTCTTATAACTTACAAATGAGTTGGCATCTCTAATGCCTTTTTTTAATACTTTCTAGTGCTCTCCGCCGCCTTCGGACATTTGCAACGCCGGAGGCGTCACCAAAGCGTTGCTGGTCACATAGAAATTGACGATTTAAAGCACATTTTTTTTGGAATGGGTCCTATATTTAGGTTCGTGACCGTACCTAACGAGTAGCGCACGTACCCAGTATGAGCAGCAGCTCCTGCGCGCGGCCGAGCGCGAACACGGGCACGAGGCAGCGGCCGCCGCGCGTCACGATGTCGCTCACCAGCCCGGTGAAGCGGCTCTCGCGCTCCTCGCGCTTCTCGTGGATGTGGGTGCCGTACGTTGACTCCTACAATATTACCGAACGTCAAGAGGATTGCCCAACGACGCTTTAATAGCTATCAAAAAAAAACTCCGTACTAATAGCTTGGGACGGAACGTCTCACCCTCAAAATCGAGTCTAATTTTCACGTTTTTTTTTCAAGTAATATTTTCTTGAAAAGGAAAATGTACAGACCTCGTTTTTGCAACAAAAGATCACAGAAACTTATTGTATTTCTTGTTGTTACTTTATGATTAGTTTTGTGGTTTACTAACCGTAATAAGTACGTCTGGATGAACAGTAGGAATTTCAGCCGCCATCAAATGTCTGTCTTCTTGTCTCGAAAAATCACCCGTGTATAAAACCTGAAATAAAATAAGACAGTTTTCTATTGACATCAGCTACTTTACCTGTCTTAAGAAAGGCTCAATAAAGATTGGTTCCAAGTATGGTAACGTTACCTTAACTCCAGCTATCTCGATCATGAACATGGCCGCCCCGAGTACATGACCAGCATTGTACGCCCAGAACCGCACCCCGCGCACGTCTCTCTCTTCGTGGAAGTTCACCGTCTCTATCCGGTCCATGGAACCTTCGAGATCTGATTCAGTGTAAAGCATCTGCTCGGTTGAAATGTTACTGGAATGAAAAAGATGATGCTGTAATTATGATAATAGTAAAGTAAGATAAATAATCTTGACTTTTGATTATACAACAAGTAAGTAATAATAATAAAAAAATATGGAGGAAGGCAATTTCACACAAATTTACCTAGTCGCAAATTAAGTTCAAGGCTTGTACTATGGGTAGGTACTAGACAACGATTAACATACTTATATGGAGAAATAAATACTTAAATACATAGAAAACATTCAAGATTTAGAAACAAATACTCGCGGTCTTCATCCAACTATTTGCCCATACCGGAAATCAAAACCGGAACCGCTAGCTACATAGGCAAGGTCACTACCAACCAGGCCAAAGCTTTGTCAAAAGATAACAAACTAAACTTACTTCTAAATTATAGTTAACAAATGTTGACGACTCACCTAACTTTAATATAATCTGAGACAAGCCACCGGTAGATGGCTTTGGTGGCGTGGGTCATGAACACGCGACCTTTGAACGAGGTCTTGGTGAGGAACCAGGGCAGGGCTCCACTGTGGTCCAAGTGGAAACTGAAATTTTATAAAAACATTGGTATCAGTTACAGTTCTCCCTCAACCCTTCAATATGATACCAACTACAGTCCAGTGGGAAAATTCTGCCAGCGTCAAGGTTGAATGGAAGTTACAAGTGATTGGTGGAAACATAGTTTGTCATCACCTAGGGCCCAAGTGGGTGAAGCAATTGAAATTAGTTTTTTGTTTAAAACCTTTCCGGCATTCGTTTTAAGCTGATTTTCAAGAAATCAAGTGGAGCCAAACAAAGGTTGCCTTTGAAACAAGTTTGTCCGTTCATGTTGGGGTTTTTTTTTTCAAATTGATAATGATTATGATATTTCTACATTGAAAAAGCCTCAAGCAAATCTGCTTTAAAAGGTCATTGCACCTTAAAAGATTTAATAATTTTGATAGTTATGCAAAATCACCAACTAAGTGTTCTTTAAGTTTAAAAGCTTTAAAGAATTTAAAATCTACTTACTGTGATATAAGAAGCAGGTCCACTTCATCAGCCTCGATCAGGTCCACAAACGGCAGGGCATCCATTCCCGACAGGCCAGGGTGGATCCCACAGTCCAACTACAAATATTTAGTTTATGTTACTAAGTCAACACATAAAAATTAGAGATGGGCCGACTAGTCGACGATTAGTCGGGAAAGCCGACTAATCGGCATCATTTCTAGTCGGTGATTAGTCGGCGACTAGTCGGCAAAAAATGCCGAATATTCGGCACTTTATTGCTTATAAGAAATCACCTTCAATATCATCGAAAAATGTCCACACATGCTTTAATTACTTTTTTTGTCGTGCAACACGCCGGTACAGAATAAACGTAAACAAAACTGGTCAAAACATGAACGCATGTTAGGGGTAGGTAACAAATAGCGCGACAGACGAAGCGAAGCGACCGTTTCCGAATTCACCCGGACTTAGCAAAATCCTACGATCGGCATTGCCGACTAGTCGGCCGATTAATCGGCAAATTGAAAACCGATTAGTCGGCCGACTGGTTAGTCGGCAAAATCCGTAGTCGGCCCATCTCTAATAAAAATCATTGTTAAAAGAAAATAATCAAAATAATGATTGATATGATTTGATAAAAAGACTTCTTTTAAACCCTTTGACTGGCAACACTTTTTACACCACATTTAGCTCTACATCTAGCATCTGCTGATATATCTTGCTAGCAGTAGTAATTAAAAAGTTATTGACCAATGAGGAATTATAATCTTGGGACTAAAGGTATTTTTACCATAAAGAAACTTTTAACCTTAACGCATTCACTGCCATGGGGCGTGGCCTAGGAACAAACTTGTATGACATTGAACGCATATATGCGTCGGTGGCAGTGAATGCGTTAACACTTTAACTGCCGCCAACCCGCTAGGCGCATCCATTTTGTATGAAAATCAGAGAAAATCTGAGATCTTGGCAATGAAAGTGTTTGTCTATTTATTTATATATCAAGTGCCAAGAATTTAACATAAGAAAAGCTAATATAAGTAAATTAAGATAATAAAAGTGCTTTACTTTATAAACTGTAAATGTTACATGAGTTAAACTAACACCAGTAGCCTGTTTCACGAAGCTACAAGTTACAAATTACAAGCAGAACTCTCTTTCTAGCAAAAGGAGTTAGAAAGAGATTTCCACTTGTAATTTGTAACTTGTAGCTTCGTGTAACGGGCCTCAGAGTAGACCACAAACTTTCAACAATAATAAAAGAAAATGTAAAAGATGAAGGAGGCATATCTTTAGACTTATGACACTCCACTATAGGCCTCATATAAAGGTTTTTTATAAACTAATTATTTCTTATCAAAGCCCTGAATAGATTAGATTACAAACATTTTAACGGCTTCTCCTATTATTGAAATTTGTTATTAAATGCGTGGTTCTTACCATAATCTTCTTTCCTTTGAACTCTAGCATAATACATGATCGTCCTACTTCTTGTCCCGCTCCTCTGAAACACGATAGTAATGCTTAAAAGCCTTAAACCCTTTATAGCAAGCAAGTTGTAAATAACATCAATGAGAATTTTGCAACAACTGGGGACCATGAGCCGTAGTACTTTAGGAGAAACTGAATCGACTAATCAAATACAGTCAGAAAACAAACTTTCGTAATGATATCACGTTGGAAATAAAAAGAAAAACATTATTTATTTACAATGGTCGGATTGTAAGCTGATCGCTTTCCTCGAGCGGTACCGGATCGGTGCCTTTTCTTGGGTTCGTCGTCATCTTCGTATGATCTTAAACACCGTAGCGATTATTAGACACACATTTGTTAATGATAAATTGGAATTTCTTGAGAAAATTCGTAAAATTGACGATGGAAAACAATGCAAACCGGTTGCTTGGCAGAAATAATGATAGGTTACATTAATGTTGCTAGTTACTAAAATCTAACACATGATTTAAGTGATTTACTTGTGCTTCTTTTGTGATTTTGCTGATGTCAAGTAAATGAGATTATAATCAGTTACCTAAATAATATAAATCAAAAGAAAAAGGCGAACATTTTTCAATCAGCCATCTTCCCTCCGACGATTTTCGGGCGTTTTTAATAGTGACTCAAAACCTCTTTCTTGTTGACGTCAAAATAAATGTCAACGTGACACATTCATATGCCATGTTTCTCACGCAGTATCGTGTAATTTACTAATTTTTGGTTATAAAATGTACTAAACTAAATTAAAACTCATTAAAATTATGTCTAAACAAACATTATTTGATGATGACTCCGAAGAAGAAGTGTCTCTTAAAACAGAAAATGCATATGCTAAGAAATACGACGCATGGCGGCAAAAAGAAGAGTTGCACAAGTTGGAACAGAAATATGGAGCAAAGGCTTTGAATTCAGACGCTTCGTTATCTTCCGACAGTGAAGACGAAAGCGATGAACCCCCAGAAGTCTCCGAGGAAACAGAAACACAGTTTTTAAAAACGATAGCTTTACTAAAAACAAAAGACCCCAGGATTTACGACGCGAACTTTAAATTTTTTGAAACTGAAAAGAAAGAAGCCGATAATAAAAAAGAGACTAGTACGTTGAGCTTCGCTGACAGTGACGATGACGACGATGACGATGGTAACATATTTAAAATTGAAAAGGCAGCTGAAGTCAAAACAGAGCAAACTGGAAAATCTGAAACAAAGACTGAAAAGCTAAAGGATTTCTTGACAGGCAAAGCAGAGCGTATTGACCATGTTGTGGAAAGGGATCTAGCTCCTTTGAAAGCCTTTTGGTCTGACCCTAAATTGAATGAAGGAGAAGCTTTTCTTAGAGATTACATTCTTAATAAGAAATATCTAGATGATGGTGATGCAGGAGAAGCAGGGGATAAAATAAGAGATGATGAAGACTTGGAAGCTGATGAAGCTCTTGTGGAGGAGCAAGGTAAGTTTGAGAGAGCTTACAACTTTAGATTTGAAGAACCTGATGAAGAATATTTAAAACGGTTTCCTAGGACTATGAACTCCATAAGGCCTAAAGATGATAAGCGTGCTAAGAAGAGAGCTGAAGTAAGAGATCGCAAAGAAGAAGAAAAAAAGAAAAAGATGGATGAAATAGCCAGAATGAAGGCTCTCAAACTAAAAGAGATACAGGACAAAATTGCAAAGATAAAAGAAGTAACTGGAAACCAAGATTTAGCCTTCCGTGATGAAGATATGGAAAGTGATTTTGATCCAAATGAACATGACAAAAGGATGAAAGAAATATTTGATGAAACTTACTATGGAGAAGTTGATAGTGAAAAACCGGTTTTCCCTGATCTTGATGAAGAATTGGAGATTGAAAATTGGGAGAAATATGAAAATGAAGCAGAGCCACATTGTGAAGATGATGAATTTAACATGGATGCCGATTATGATGCAAAACAAGCTAAATTGAATCTTTTGGAAGAATTGCAGCAAAATATGACAAAAAAAAGAAGGAACCGTAAGAAGAAATCCAAACTAGCAGAACTATTAACTACTGAAAAGCCTAAGTTTGTTCCAACAGTTGCTGACAAGACTTACGCAGAGTACATGGAGGAATATTACAAGATGGACTGTGAAGATGTGATTGGAGGAGACTTGCCCACTAGGTTCAAGTACAGAGAGGTGGTTCCAAATGACTATGGGCTAACAATTGAAGAGGTACATTTACTCTATTTTATGGAATATTTGATACAAATTCTGTAATACATATACTTGCTCTAACTTCGGTTTCAATAAGTATTAATTACAAAACTTTTGATATTTGGCATTTGGTGCTACTTGCACATGTTATTAAATCTAATCATTTTACAAACTTGGCCTGGAAAATATATTATCTTTGTTGCATAAAGTTAACACGGTGTAAAATCTCCACAGATTCTTCTAGCAGATGACAAGGAGCTAACGCAATGGGTGCCTCTAAAGAAGATAGTGAAGCACCAGCCAACCAACATCGAAAAGGGGGAAGTCAAAATGTACAAGCAGAAGGCAGCTGATGCTAAACTGAAGAAGAAAATGCTACCAAGCTTGTTCAAAGATCTACCAGAGTAAGTTGTTTTTTTTTTTCTGAAACAAGTTTGTACTGCACAGGTCAAAAATGTCTGATCGTGAACAATTTTGAACTTTATATGATATTAAATAGCTCTTAATTATCATGCGTTCAATTGTTGACTTACACAAAATTGTTAACTAAGCAACAATGCAAAATATTAGACCAAATTAGGCAGATGTTTTTAAACATTAATTTTGGCAGCAAGATGCTTAATAAATTTCAAAAAGAAGTAATTGATTTTATGAGTATAAAATTTGTATCAGTATCTAGTAATGATCTTGATGTTACATGGTTATACAATAAATTTATTCTTATTCTTATTCTTATTCTGATCTCTACAAGTACACCCTCTAGAGTCTAGGTATATAACATTAAAACTTGGTTCAGGCTCTTTGAGATTATTAAAATGTCGATCTTTGTGCCTAGTCATTACACCACAATATATTTGTGTAAAAGTTAAAATCTACTGTTCATTATTAAGCTATGTGATTTTCATTATTTCAGGGAGCCAGAAATACTTGTTCCCGTGGAGACAGCAAAGAAAAAGAAGAAGAAGAAGAAAAAGAACAAAAACAAGAGTACAGATGGTAGTAATGTGGATATTGACAATATAGATGAAAATGCACCTGATTCTCAAGAAGCTAGTGTACATGATGCAATGGTTGAAAAAGAATCTAAAAAGAAGAAGAAACATAAGGATAATGACAGCAGCATAGAAACTGAAGTCAAATTTAATGATGATAGTGAACAAATTGACAAAATAGAAGATAGTCAAGTTTCTAAGAAAAAGAAGAAGAAAAATAAAAACAAGAACAGTTTAGTAGACATTGAAGTTGCCAATCAACCTAGTGCTCAAGTTGGTAACCCTATTGAGGAAACAAGTCACAGTAAAAATTCTAAAAAGAATAAGAAGAAAAAACATAAAGCAGGAAATAATGATAGCCATGTAGAAATTCCTAACATTGGCAAAGCCAATGAAACTAATCATAAGCAAAAACAAGGTGACTTAGAAAAACCGAAAGTTGATACAAATAAGCCAAAATCTAAAAATAAAAATAAACCTGCTGAGCAAAACACTCAAAAACAGGGCATTAAACGGAAATTAGAAGACAACAGTAATCCAGACCCTCAAAGTAAGAAGAAAAAGAAAAATAAGAATAATGCAAATGTTGATAAAAGCCATAATAATAAGGATGTCAATAAGTTTAAGAATAAAAATAAGCAAAACAATAATAAAACGGACAATCCGTATAGTAATTTATCTGATGAGAGATTGAAAGCATACGGGTTAAATCCCAAGAAGTACAAAGGTTTTATGAAGTATAAAAAGTTTTAGGTATAGTCAAGGAAAATACTTGTTTAGCATTTTGACGTAATTCGTAAATTAGCCTTGTTATACATTTCCCCGTGTCGCAAAACTAACAACAAATGGCAAATGTATAACCCGGAAAATTGACGTATTATTTCAAACTGTTAAACAATCAAATTCTACGACTGTACAATGGTATTTGTATATAGCAAAATTTTTACCCAGTTGTTAATGAAACAATTTTTACAAATTATGTAGGTTACTTGTAAATAAAATGTGAATGTATATTTTGTAATTTTTTTAATTACCTTTTCCTCTTTAAAAATACTATCACGACAGATAAACTAATGCAGGATAGGCCTCTATTCTACATGTTTTCTTAAAGTAATTTGTCAGCTATTGACCGAACAATTTGTCCTTGCGTGTGATATTCATCTATAAATAACTCGACATCAGCGAAGTACACCTTAACAAGAGTGAAAGCTACAATTAGAATGTTTACGATATAGAAGCAGGGGCACGTTTTATAAAGCTACAAGTTACAATTTTATAGATCTAAACTGGCAACACTGCTCAAATGGCAGAGGTCCGTTTCACGAAGCTACAAGTTACAAATTACAAGCGGAAGTCTCTTTTTAACCCCTTTTCCTAGAAAGAGAGTTCCGCTTGTAATTTGTAACTTGTAGCTTCGTGAAACGGGCCACAGGTCGTCATTGGTCGAGGTTGTGTCAAATGGAAACTTGTAACCTGTAAATTGCAATTTGTAGCTTTATAATACTTCTAGCAAAAGGAGTTAGAAAGAGACATCCACTTGTAATTTGTAACTTGTAGCTTCATGTGTCTAGGATATAAAAATAAAGGAAGAAAGATCCTAATAGCTGTTACGTGAGTTATTATATTCCTTGATTTATTTGCGTGTCCTTTGCTATTAGTAATTTTATTTCTTTTTTCAATTGACGCTCTATTTGGCATAAGTGCATAATACATCCTTTGCCATGTTTGACTTTATTCGAATAAAAAATAAACACTTTATTTATGGTACTGTTGCTGTGCTGCCAGATTAAGCGTAAATATTGGGTAATGGGGATTTTTAAATAAAAATCGTAATAAAGTTTAGAAATTGCTGGTTAAATCGAGCCAAAATAAATGTTTATTCTTTAACTAAACGTCAATTATCAAATACAGAAAAAGCTTTTTTCCGAGCCAATCTTGCCAATTTCTAAGTTGAGCATGATGGTAGGCGACGGTTTACATTAAGCCACGTCCGCTGCGCCGTGTTTTTGATGTTTTCAAACATCTAACATGTTATCCGTCAGTTTCGGCAAACAAATAGGGTATTGTTTTGATTGGCAAAACATTTTTGACGTTTAAAATCCACGAAAACATGGTGCAGCGAACACGGCTTTACACATACATCGTCTTAACTTTTGATTTATTTAATACATACCATTCTCTATTGTATTATAGGAATTCTAACACTACTATTATTATTCAGTTAAAATACGTATCAGTTTCTTACGACTCGTGATAGTGCAGCGCGCTTCTTTAAATACGATAATTGTTCTCCTTTACCTGGCAACTTACTTATCGCATTTGACATTGACGTTTCTCTATACATTCTTTCTTTCTGTTTTTGAGCGACGAGCCGTATTGACGGAACGAGGTGAATATTGTGAATTATTATATTGAATTTCAAAATAACTGCTTGAATTTGTGCAAAGAAAGGTGCTGTTACACATTCCATTTTCTCTTTATCACGATCCCCTGCTGAATCTGTGATTTAAATGGATTACTGCAGCATAACCTATAAAGTCAGCCTTCAATAGTAGATCATGTCTTCAAATTATTGATGATGTGTGTGGACAAAAAGGCAACAGCATCGCCACAGAAGTATCCCCAAGCGCACCGTTAGCTCGAGCGGCTACTGTTAATCCGAATTCGAGTATTTGCGTTTGCAACGGTCCGTGGCAACATGCAAAATATTTACCTCGATAATGCATAATGTGCTATCAAGTCTCTTCCAAGACTAGTGATTGTAATGAACTATCGATCATTAGATCCATGTGGTAAATAGTAAATGTATTGTAAATAACTTGAAACTTTTAACCTTTTTTTATAACCTCAAACTAACTTTTTCAGCTCGTCATGGTGAACAACCGAGTGCCCTCGGTCTTTTCCAAGACCTATGTCACCCCCAGGCGTCCCTTCGAGAAGGCGCGTCTCGACCAGGAGTTGAAGATCATCGGAGAGTACGGTCTCCGCAATAAGCGCGAGGTCTGGAGAGTCAAGTACACGCTGGCGCGCATCCGCAAGGCTGCGCGTGAGTTGCTGACGCTGGAAGAGAAGGACCCGAAGAGGCTGTTTGAAGGTGAGCTATGCATTTAGTAGCAGGATTTCACTATGGTAGTGTGACAAACTTACTTCTTTAACAAGGCTCTGGTATGTATTTTATAACTGTGTAGTGTTAAAACCATTTTGGCATCATTCTGCTCGCTTAAATTAAATTTACAATCTTCAGTTTCCTCTTACATGAAGCTGTGATCCAATGGAAAGAACACATTTACATGTGTTGGAAATAGGGAATGCAAACTGGTAATTCTTTGTATGAAAATTACCGGTAATTTATCATTACCGCGGTAATTCCCATACAAAAAATTACCGGCGTGCATTCCCTAGTTGGAAATTAGTAATTACTACAAAATAAACTAGACAGATTTAGTACCAATTTCACCAAACGATGTTACCTGGTGCCTACCAGGGTTTATGGAATATATTTTTCAAACTTTAAGATGGCAGTGTTTAGGGATTAGTTTGCTTTGTTTCTTCAGTCCTTTCCAAAGGAGTGATTTAAGCAGGAGGTATGTTAATGTTAATAGACTGTTAGTTCATATATTTTGACAGCTGTTAACACTCTAATCAACGGTTTAGTGGTTAGTGAGATTCAACATGATTCTACTATATTATGCTAATTGTTGCACTGTTTAATTAAAATACCATATTAAATGATGATTTACTTGACACCTCTTGTCAAAATAACAAAATGTTGACACACTATACATCTGATCTCCAACTTTCTCAAACTACATGCTTCTCTCTCCATTCCTGTCTAATGTAACCTAATCTTGCAGGAAATGCGCTCCTCCGTCGGCTGGTCCGCATCGGAGTGCTGGACGAGAAGCAGATGAAGCTTGATTACGTGCTCGGTCTGAAGATTGAGGACTTCTTGGAGCGCCGTCTGCAGACCCAAGTGTTCAAGGCTGGTCTCGCCAAGTCCATCCATCATGCCCGCATCCTCATCAGACAGAGACACATCCGGTAAATATGAAATTGTTACTTATAGAAATTCTAAATAAACTATATTGAGATGATAACGATTAAAACTAGAGTTATAAACTTTCGTCTGTTTGTCTTCTCATCGGACTGCTATTTTGATTTATCTTATACTGAAACCATCTAACAGGTGAAACAGCAAGCTGCACAGCTCTGGTTTGAACTGCGCTCTGTTTTCTTGAAGACCACTTGGTCAACCTTGTGTTGATTTCAATGTCTTGAAATGTGTTATGTCTCTTTTGAGACAGATGCAGGTAATGTGTATGACATTTACTAGCTTTGTTGAACTTCACTACATTGAAAGGACTCATAGCAATAATAATTTACCTACTGGCAAACGTGGAAAGTACTGGTTTTATACACACATGTTGAGTGAGATGCCTGTACATGTTTAATGTCTTTTCTTATGCGTCTGGAGACTCATCTCGCATCTTATTCAAAATTAGTTACTTACTTATTCTCTGAAGAGAAGCAGTAACATTGCCTAAGGATTAGTAATTGTTGCCGAAAACTGTCCAGCTCTTAATTAAATTGTAGCTGAGACATAAAAGCACAAGTTCCTGTATCTTATGCAACATATTGACATGAAAAGCAGGACACTCAACATAACTTTACTAATCCGCCCCCTCCCCCCGCAGCGTCCGCAAGCAAGTGGTGAACATCCCCTCGTTCATCGTGCGCCTGGACTCGGGCAAGCACATCGACTTCTCGCTGAAGTCTCCGTTCGGCGGCGGCCGCCCCGGCCGCGTCAAGAGGAAGAACCTGCGCAAGGGCCAGTCCGGCGGCGCCGCCAATGACGAGGAGGAGGATTAAGCAATAAAGTGCTCTAAGCTACATAGTGTTTTATTGAAGACTAAGTTGGAATTCCACTGCGGAGCATTCTACACTCATGAGCCATGTGAATCTGCAGAAGTAGTAAAAAAAATTGATACTACTAAGGCCGCTTGTAGACGTCCGTTATTTTCACCGGACAACGGACCGTTTTTTTTGCCGGACTTGCGGTAGTGTATGGCTTACAATGGATGTGTGTAGACGCACCAGATGAAGGTCCGGCGATGGTGCGTCTACACACATCCATTGTAAGCCATACACTACCGCAAGTCCGGCAAAAAAAAACGGTCCGTTGTCCGGTGAAAACAACGGACGTCTACAAGCGGCCTAAGCGTGACCCACTGTGGAATTCCATCTTTACCCTTGTGGCAGGTTATTCCCACCTGTTTTTTTTGGGCTTTAACCTTTTGAACGCCTTAGACCGGGTGTACACATTGGGCGCTTTCTAACGCGCGTTTTGAGAACCGGGAGTTCTGTTGATGTGTACACATGCAAGCGCGCGCTTCTGCTGGTTCTCAAAACGCGCGTTGGCAAAGCGCGCGTTTGAAAACGCCTAATGTGTATCGAGCGTTAGACTTGATACAAACGTCGTCCTCGCACGCCAATGACAGCTGAAAACCAGAGCTAATGTCAACCTTACGTCACAAATACTCGGGTCTATTTTGCGCTGTATCTGTGACCACTATATAGATCGATGGCGTGGTAGGCACGACAGTACACAACCACTTTAGTGGTTCTTGGCGTTCAAAGGGTTAAACCCGGATTGCATTTTTGATATTGTCTATTGTCGCCTACCGACACCTCATTCGTTAAAATCCATCACGCCGTTTAGGCTGCAGAGCGTGCCAAAGAAATTACATACAGAAATTAAATACATACACTCGAGAAACATAACCCTCATGAAACTCATGATGCAGTTGGTTAAAAAAATGAGCTGACTAGGA
Source organism: Acleris cristana (assembly GCA_948252455.1). Lineage (NCBI taxonomy): Eukaryota > Metazoa > Arthropoda > Insecta > Lepidoptera > Tortricidae > Acleris > Acleris cristana. The sequence goes on along the minus strand of OX411786.1, from coordinate 15,291,161 downwards.
ATTGGTGTTCTCGGTATCTAAATTCATAAAAAATAAGTGCACCTGTAAAAGAAATAAAACGCCAACACGTTTGAATATTTGCTAAGTATTCATAGCACATTTATTCATATAGAAAATTTGTAAAAATATTTTACAGGAAATAAGTAAATCCGCAAACATGTAAACTGGGGCAACTGGAACAACTTGCAACTCTACCTAATCTATATCATAAATAAGAAAAAACAAGTTGTCCTAGTTTTGTAGACTAGTTTACAAAGTCTTTCCCCAAACCGGGACGACACTAACAAAGAAAAGATAGAATTAATTTGTAACTTGGCCAAATAGTTAGGAAAAAATTAGAGCACTGGTTGGAGTGAAATTGGCAACATGATCCAATTTTCACCCAAAACCTACTAACAGCAACACAGTTAACTGACCTCTTGTGGTATTTGTGGTCATATGAGCCCACAGACCACTTAGCCCGCGGGCTGAGTTGACCGTATTAATTTTTCTATGGGTGACTTGACCCACTTAATCTGTTAGCTGATCCCGCCTATATACGTAGGTAGGTTTAGGTTATGTTAGTTTTGCAGCAGGCCCGGAGGGCCAAACCACCCAGAAATAGGAGCTCCGCGGTAGCGGAGCTCCGTCGACACTCTTAATTTCAAAGCGGGCCTAGTTATCCGATAAGTGTGGGTCGAGTCATCTACGAAAAAAAACAAAGTGGGCAACTCAGCCCGCGGGCTAAGTTGCCTGTGGGCTCATATGACCACAAAGGGCTCTTGTGAGTCTTGTCACCTTACAATAAGGCTCACTATATTGAATTGAAGATAAGAAGTCATTCCTGATAGCCGACATCGTAGTACAATTTATAACGTACTAATTGTTGGCCGCGACTCCGTCTCCGTACGCGCTGAAATCGTTTATCGCTATTCCCTTGGGAACTGTAAAATTTTCCGCAATAAAAAGTAGCCTATCGTCGGTGATACTGCAATACCACGTAACTAACAACTTCAATGAGATGTAAAATGTACCTTATGATTACGTGCTAAGGTGTATTTTGCACCTTATTTTATTTGCTAGTAATGCGGGGTTGCCGTATAACCGACGCTTTAAGTAACCAACTCTATTTTGCTAAACTTAATGTATGACTAATTATTCTAATTAATTACATTCCTAAATAAAATCCTAATTTTCACATAAAGTCAGACCAGCAGAACTAAACGAAAACCTTAAAAGATAAAACAACGCAATCATAACAAAGTTCCATTTAAAATAGAATTCCGCAAGTAATAAACTTTGAAATTTCAATAATTATAGATTTTCACCATAGAAGAGTAGATTACAAAATGCACTATAGTTCGATCCAACTAGGATGATCCCGGTGACAGCCGTATATTTCGTAATTTCAAACACACAGTAAAACCACAGTATTAATAGTACTCGGTATACCAATGTAATATTATGTGTTAACATGAGCTGTCACTGAAATCATACTAGATTAACTCAACTAGGTATATAAAAAAGTTGGCGATGCGACGATAATATTATTTTAAAGCATTTGTAATTTAGTGGATAAGGTAAGGGTGGAGTTGATAATTCATTGAAATCTCAAGGTAGTTGCAGCCCTTTTTAAGGGTTCCGTACCTATAAAGGATGCCAATTACTAAAGTTCCGTTGTCCGTCTGTCACAATGTATCTTTTAAACCGTAAAAGCTAGACACTTGAAATTTTCATAAAGTTTTACCATGGCCCCTATGACGAAAAATAATTATTTATGAAAATTTAAAAATCAAAGGGGATACCCATAAAAAAACGTGATTATTTTAGCGTTGTATTTACGGTCGTAAGGAACCCTCCCTACGCTCACGTTGTATCGGACGGTAACGAAATACCGCAATAAAATGACTTAGTTCAAATACAATGTATTGTTTTGTACAGTCAACTACAAAGAGAAGCACTTTTCGACCTTATTAGTTATTACAACGTAGTGGATACAACTCTTTGTAGTCTACTGTACAAGTGGATGTAGCTAAACTAAAAACGAAAGAGACGCATGATGCATCCAAATAAGCATTAACTGCCAAAAAGAAAAAAAAAACGAAAACCGTTTCGATTTGGTGAGTGTAGTTACATCACTATTTTTTTTGTGATATTGGACTTATAGCAGTTTGTAAACCGTTCGCGACCTATGTCGATGTATGGGGACAACAGTTTTTTAACGGCAAATTTAACTTTGTCCCTCAATCCAGTTTAAGAGTATATTTTCGTTAGAGCTATAAAGAGGAACCCAGACCGTCGGCGGTTACCATATAGAATGGATTGCAATGGAAGAGGCATATGCTACGCATTGGCATTGGGTAATCAGGGACTCGAACTTCGGATCGCCCCGTCACTTTCTTGCGAATTAGTGACGCGTCGAGAGCAAAAGGGATAGCAATAGACGAAGTTCGAATTACGGATTTCTAAGTAGAGCCTCAGTTATCATAGACTGAAGAAGTGAGAGCAATGTTCCATGCTTTCATAGTTTAGATGACCAAACTACATACCTACAAGTATGTACGGAGCCCTCCGGTGCGCGAGTGTAACCGGTGGCCGGTTTTTTTATTACTTGTATGAATAGTTACTAGGGCCGCAGAGGTCCGAGGCGTCAGTCTCCGTCGAGCGGGGGGGGGCTACGTGTCCTTGGCGTCCTTGTGCGCCGGGTCGCCGGAGTCCAGCTGTTTCAGAAGCCGGAATAGGGCGGCCGCCTCGCGGATCCTGCTGAACTCTACGCAGAAGGCTTCTACTTCGATGAACAGCTCCTGGAACATTCGGTCGTCATCATTGATAAGAGACTTTGAACTTTAGGAAAAGCATATATTTTTTCTGCATTACAAATGTCCTCTGAACGTCTACATATTTGCCCCACAGCACAAAAAAAGGGATTTTGTTCTCAAAAAATTCAAAATTCAAAATATTTATTCAGTAAATTGGCCACATGAGGGCTCTTTTACAGGTCGATATGGAGTGAATGTACTAGCGCTTCGGACAAGACCATCAGTGCGGAGAAGAAGCGCCGCAAGAAACTCCAGCAGAAGGTCATTTTTTCCAATCATAAAATACAATAATACATAAAAGTAACATTACAAGGTAATAAAGTAATAAATAATTAATAAAAAAAAACTAACACAAATAAATCATTACAAATGTAAATGTAATTCTCATCCCACCTTGACGTTAATGATCTTGTTCCTAATGAGCGACTGCAGGAACACGCAGACGAGGCGCACCAGCCGGTTCTGCATGTAGCGGTCGCGGATGGTCTCGCACGTGGATATGCAGTTGCTGATGTACAGGTGCACGAACTCTACGGGCAGGTCTACTGACGTCGTTAGCCTGGAAAACAAGATATTAATAACAATTAAAAAAAAAGATATTAATTCAACTCTTGCAAAAAAAACACCCGATAGGCAACATATGTCAAAAATAAAAGCCAACTTCTTTTGCAGACTAAAGATGTCGACCGCAGATACAGATGTTGAATACAGATGCTGCAGACAGCATAATGACAGATAAGATTGAATATTAATTTTAGTAGAAAATTCATTGCTTCTTCTTCTTCATCACGAAAACAAAATAACAATCTTTAAACCCCGCAGTATACGTAAGCCGCCAGACTCTCTATTGAATCTCTATCAGAATTTGAGAATCAAAGTTGATATTTATCGAAGCGGGTCCAGCAGCTGTGACCGAAATACAGACTGTTCCAGCTGTAAGACCTCCATGGAGAGCAGCGACATCTCCATGTTGAGGAGCACGCTGAAGTACTCGGTGATCTGCACCAAGTTGATGAGCTGCAGCAGCTGTGACCGACATTCACTGTTCCAGCTGTAAGACATACCTGTTGACGACCTCCATGGAGTGCAGCGACATCTCCATGTTGACGAGCACGCTGAAGTACACGGTGATCTGCACCAAATTGATGAGCTGCAGCAGCTGTGACCGACATACAGACTGTTCCAGCTGTCAGACACACCTGTTGACGACCTCCATGGAGTGCAGCGACATCTCCATGTTGACGAGCACGCTGAAGTACTCGGTGATCTGCGCCGAGTTGATGAGCCGCAGCAGCTGTGACCGACATACAGACTGTTCCAGCTGTGAGACACACCTGTTGACGACCTCCATGGAGTGCAGCGACATCTTCATGTTGACGAGCACGCTGAAGTACTCGGTGATCTGCGCCGAGTTGATGAGCCGCAGCAGCTGTGACCGACATACAGACTGTTCCAGCTGTGAGACACACCTGTTGACGACCTCCATGGAGTGCAGCGACATCTTCATGTTGACGAGCACGCTGAAGTACTCGGTGATCTGCGCCGAGTTGATGAGCCGCAGCAGCTGTGACCGACATACAGACTGTTCCAGCTTTGAGACACACCTGTTGACGACCTCCATGGAGTGCAGCGACATCTCCATGTTGAGGAGCACGCTGAAGTACTCGGTGATCTGCACCAAGTTGATGAGCTGCAACAGCTGTGACCGACATACTTACTGTTCCAGCTGTCAGACATACCTGTTGACGACCTCCATGGAGTGCAGCGACATCTCCATGTTGAGGAGCACGCTGAAGTACTCGGTGATCTGCACCAAGTTGATGAGCTGCAACAGCTGTGACCGACATACTTACTGTTCCAGCTGTCAGACATACCTGTTGACGACCTCCATGGAGTGCAGCGACATCTCCATGTTGAGGAGCACGCTGAAGTACTCGGTGATCTGCACCAAGTTGATGAGCTGCAACAGCTGTGACCGACATACTTACTGTTCCAGCTGTCAGACATACCTGTTGACGACCTCCATGGAGTGCAGCGACATCTCCATGTTGAGGAGCACGCTGAAGTACTCGGTGATCTGCACCAAGTTGATGAGCTGCAACAGCTGTGACCGACATACTTACTGTTCCAGCTGTCAGACATACCTGTTGACGACCTCCATGGAGTGCAGCGACATCTCCATGTTGAGGCGCATGCTGAAGTACTCGGTGATCTGCACCAAGTTGATGAGCTGCAACAGCTGTGACCGACATACTTACTGTTCCAGCTGTCAGACATACCTGTTGACGACCTCCATGGAGTGCAGCGACATCTCCATGTTGAGGCGCATGCTGAAGTACTCGGTGATCTGCACCAAGTTGATGAGCTGCAACAGCTGTGACCGACATACTTACTGTTCCAGCTGTCAGACACACCTGTTGACGACCTCCATGGAGTGCAGCGACATCTCCATGTTGACGAGCACGCTGAAGTACTCGGTGATCTGCGCCGAGTTGATAAGCTTCAACAGCACGGAGATGGCCACCATCGGGTTGTTCTCCACCAGGTCTGGCAGCTGCGAAAAAGACAGATTGAGTTAGCTAATAGATTAATACATTTAGGACCTACACGATTTGATCCTTGATCCATCCTTGCTAGCTTTCTGGCCTCTGTCCCTGGGTTCTTCATTCTCTGTTCTCTTGTGTATCTGTTTACCTGGTAGGGGGTGACTCCGATCTCGTAGACGACGTTGGGCTCCTGGTCCAGCAAGGCCAGCAGCCTCTGCTGGTGCGGCACGCTCAGGGCGCCCTTCAGGGCCAGCTGTGTCAGCTCTCTGGCTTCTGTCACCGGGTTTACTTCCTTCTCGGGCTCGGGTTTCTTTTCTTCTTGTTTTTCTTTCTTTTCTTCCTGTGAATGAAGGTATTTAAATTATGGAGTCTACATTTTTGACACAATAATACGAGCTTTCTGGATTGGAAATAGTCAATTTTATATAGGGACGACTCACGCTTGCCAAAATTTATTACACACAACAAAATAGTTCCTAACTTTACAAATGAAAGTTTCTGATAACTATATCCTATGGATTCGGATTTGTTGTGATTATAGTTACTTTGGAATGTTTAAATTTTCATAAATTTTTGCTAGTAGTAGAATGACTCGCAAAATGTTTGATCTGCAAAATGACCATATCGCTTGTAGCTTACATTAGAAAATGTCTGAGTCGCAGAATTACCACATTGCTATTTTCATTTTATATTTGTCTTAGCAAAGGCGACGGAGCCCCGCAAGGCGGAGCTCCTGGTTTTAGCCAATTTACCCTTCGAGCATTTGAAGTAACATAATGAACCCACCTAGTACCGCAAACGACTTGATCATTTTACAACTCAGATATTTTGAGATCCCTACATTTATGAAGCCAGTGTTGTAAGCCGTGTACCTTGGGCTTGTGCGGGTCCCGCGCGGACCTGGGCGCGGGCGCGGGCCGCAGGCCGGCGAGCCCGTCGGCGGCGGCGTCGTACAGCGGCACGTGCGCGCCGCGGTTCACCAGGTTCTTCCACACCACCTGTCACACATACATCTACAACTAACCATTTGTTACATCATTTTATTTTACAATTCCATAATAGCGAATTTCCATATTTGCTTACCAGTAGATTATTCTATTAAACGCATATTTTCCCATTCCAAAAATAAAATATTTGATAACGTGGACGGAGCTCCGCCCGGCGGGGCTTCTATTTCTGGGCTATTTTGGCCCTCGGCACCCTACCGATTATTGTGGCAGCCAAAACTTTGTTTTTAAGTTAATAGAAGCGGTAGTAACTGGTAATTTGAATGCAATCATTGAGTGTTTTACCTTAGTTAGTTCAAACATAGGGCATCGGCACCAATGTTGGGACACTTTTACGGTTATAAATGTAATAGTCGCAAAATAATAAACTCGTTGTCCATAACTGATGCTTTCGCCCTTCTTGTTATATGTGTAAATATCCTCTGGCCTTATCTGTCATTGTGACATTTGAATTTGACAGAAAGAAACAAAGAATACTTTAACTAATCTTTGTTTATTGAAAGTTTATAAAAAAGGGAATGAGTGATTAGTACATACATGTTGCAAGTCAATTTTGAACGTATTCTCGTTATTGGAATGGACTGATACTGTGGTGATATAGTCGCAAGGTGGCAATAGAATGTATGCTTTCCTTTACTTTAGTTTAAACTTGTTAGTTTGATTCTATAAGTAAAAACAAAGTAATCAACAAAAGCTTAACAAGAAAGCTACTTCTTCGACTACTTTGTAAATTAGATTGTCTGGTGTACATACATTATGTTTTTGCTGTCCTATATGTAATTGTTTAAGAATTGACTATTTCTTTTATATAATAACTTATTTTTAACAAGACAATAATCTTAATACAAAGTTAAAAGTTTGTATGGACGTCTGAAATTCTTTATTCTGTATTCGCTAACGACAAACTCCAACTAAAAGCGAAAAACTAGACCATACTTACCATTACTTACCATCCTTGGCAAATTTCCGACCCGTGTAGTATTGTGAAAAATGTTACCTCGTCAGAGAACGGTATCTCAGCGGTGTCCAGCAGGAAGGTGGGCGGCGGGATGGGCCCGCAGGCCTTCAGGGTGCGGTGCAGCGGCAGGTACTCCGTGGACATCAGCGCCTCGATCAGCTCCTTCATGGCGATGCGGTTCGGAGGGTTTCTGCAAGAGGCCACGTGGGTCATACTCTTTGTTAACACGTTCACGGACAGTACGTCGAGAGACGTAAACTAAGACCCTCGTGATATGGCACTACGGCTGTGGCCGTTGTTTTTAATTGCACCAAAAACGGAACTCCGTCCACGGCCGGCTATTTACCATAGCATTTATAGGAAGCACGGACTCTGTGCCGTTTTACGTTTTAACACAAGCCGCTAGTGTCACAGCAAAAACGCTCTAGGGCAACCTCTACCTCATGCTCTACCCTAAAAGGGGAACGACGCGTGTTGTGGCACATCACGGCTGTGGACGTAACGGCCGTGGACGAGCTGCCACAGTAGGTAAGATTTTTATTGTACGAAATTACATACATGTAGTTTCCGTCATAAAGTGGCACAATGTTTAACATACGTTAAATGTGGCATTTCGTCCATGGCCGTAGAAAATGTTGTATGAGATTTTTTAGTGCCATATCATGCAATTTCAAAGATGGTGCTGTGTCCGTGAACGTTGTAAAAATCATCACATCACATCAAACATTTCAAAGAATCATTATTTTTTATTATTGATAATGCGCTTGCTCTTGATGCCCGGTTCCTATATTCAATAAACGAATCGTTTTCCTTACGGGCAGTAGCGTTATGACATTTGCTACGTACAAAATGTGTCAAATTTTTACGAGACGTCACATCTCTACTGACGGTTTTAAATATAGGAACGCACTACTTGTCGACGATGAAGCAAGCTCACCCAGAAGATGTCTATTTACCCTAGCTTTAAATAGGCTCAGATTGTATGCACTCGGAAATACAGACGCCGGAGGCGCATTCTACTCTTTTGCAGTACGCATTATGATATAAAGGATGATGCAAAGAGCTTTAATAAAGAAAAATAAAGTTGAAAAGTCATATTTGCAGGCAATTTTATGGGAAAAACGCAAGCGTCCCTATTTAAGTGGCCACCACTGTACGTCACCTGAATGAAGAAACTTAGCTAGCGCGAGCGATGTAGCGCCCTGTCAGTGCCTCTATTCAACACGGTAAAAACCAAATCGTTCTTGACCTGTTATCGTATTGTCAACGTTTTGATAGCTCTTATTTACTTGACAGTAATAGCGGCCGAGTTAAAAACAATACCATAGCAGATTTAGTTGCAATCTCTTACACTATTGGCGCTGTCGAGTTAGTTATTGCAAGTTGTCGCTAGATGTCGCTAGTGTAATAGTTTGTCCCTTACCCATCGCTGAGCGGGATGAGCGCCGGCGCCGTGGCGCGCGCCGTGGAGCTCATGTCGGCCAGCCGGTCCGCCACCAGCGCCTGCAGCGGGGAGAAGTCGAACTCCAGGTCCTTGGGGTTCACCTCCGTGAGCATCACCTGCTTGGCAGACTTCTTCATCACCTGGACAAATAAATAACAATAACATCTTTACAAAGTATAAAACAAATTCGTTTCCCGCCGTCTTTCTAGTACGCTTAGATGTTTCAAGCTACGCAACGATTTTAATGCGTTTTCATGATTAAATAGACTGATTCAAGAGGAAGGTTTTTATGTATAATAAATACTGGTTTATGTACGGGTGTTACAGAAAACTTACGTAAACCGAAGCGAAGCGAGGGCGGGTCGCAAGTTATAAATATTAGAGGACTATCTCTCACGTGACCTCATCCTAAACTAAGCTCTAGGCTTGGAGGGTTAAAGTAAATGGAGTATAGACAACGATATACATAGGTACTTACATAGAGAAATACATACATAAATATGTACATAGAAAACAACCAAGACTCAAGAACAAATACTCGCGATACCAGAAATATTTGCCGTAATTTTTTCGAGTCCTGGTTCAAATCCATCGGTAATTAGAGTGTCCGAGGAACCTCAGGCGCTAAGTGCAATTATGTCATGGACAGATACCTAAAAATGCATTTACGTTGCGATATTGAATCAGGATGTTAATTTAAAAGGAAGTGTTAACACTTTGTCACAGTCCACGCAGTTCAAGTTATGATCTGTTTGCTGCGCGCAAACATTGCTCTACGGACAGACCAACAATATTTGTTGCTTGTCGACACTGACATCGATACGTCAAGGTCAAGAGCATATTGTGCAGTTTCATAATAAAGGTGTAACATTTTGACTTACCCTTGTACACAGTAAAGTTATACAATAAAGACTATTTCTATTTCTATTTCTTATCATATCATACAGAGGAAATATTAGATTGTTTGTTTGTTTGCATTGAATAGGCTCCGAAACTACTTGACCGATTTGAAAAATTCTTTAACCATTGGAATCCTACATTATCCCTGATGAAAAAGCAATGTTTTATCTTTCTGCGCGGACGAAGTCGCGGGACACAGCTTGTATTAAATATAGCTGTTGGCTGCGACTCTCCGAGAAGAAGTCGTTTATCGTTATTGCCTCTAACAAGTTCCTTGTATCCTTTCCGGGGTTTCTGCTATCTCCATACCAAATTATATCAAATTTTATTACTGTCGTAGCGGTTTAGCTGTGAAATAGTAAGAAGAAAACAAACCAACAGAGTGAAATTCGTGTTTAAAATATTAGTATGGATGGGTAATGTTGTTTATTACATAGTCTGACTGATGTTTAGTACTTACCTCTCTATAGTCTCGTCAATATAGGGTGATCCCAGTGACAGCTCTTATAAACCCGTATTAAACTTGTTTCTGATTTCAAAAATACTACATTAATAGAAACCTTGCGACGCGATGTAGTAATTTTAATAATTAATAACCTAAATTTAAATAGTTACTTGCGAGTATTGTAAGTAATTACGAAATACGACTGTCATAGAAATCTTCCCAAATTGACGGGCAAAGACATTGAATATAGTTTAATAATTATTGGAATATGTTTTTGTATATTTTATAAGCGCCTCATCAGCTGCCATATGATTAAATAAATAACCCGGACTATTAGGGGCCAGAAAAACGTAGGAAATTTCATTTAAAATCAAAACATATACTATGGCATAAAAAACCATGACAGAGTTACAAACATACCAATTACCAACACACACATACAGGCGCACATACACAAACTTAAAGGTAAGTTTATCAGTCTGCAACTAGAATAGAAGATATATTTAAATCTACGATTTTGTATCTCTTCAGAATTAGCCAAGGCTATGCTAGGTAAATAACCAGCAATGAATCTCTTTCAGCCAGTATGATGGATTTGTTAGATTAATAATAAATAAAAAAAATAAAAAATTTACTTTGATATAAATGTTATTTTGTGAATATAATCGAACAAAGTCTGTGCCGATACTCACGTCCCTCACGTTTCCTCCGAGGAACCCATGCAGCTGTCCGACGAGCAGCCTCTCCTGCGGCGCGAGCGGCGCCAGCCCCGCGCGCCCCTCCAACAGCCGCAGGAACAGCGGGCTGAAGGGGTTGTCGCATTTATACACATCGTAGAGTAGGGCGAGCGCCACTACGCGCTGGCCTGGCAGAGAGAGGTCACCGCCAGTTATGAGGGAAGACAGGAGGAGGCACACTGTAATGAAACAGAAATAGCGGTTGCAAGTGACTATGTAGAACTGGTTTTATCATAATTCTGATTGGAATAATTAGACAATGGATGAAAGCGGCTATTCACAGTTGTCCACACGCCTTTGTCCACACCCTCGAAATTAGGAATGGACAACTGTGAATAAAAATTAAAAATTTTATTCACAGCTGTTCGCACTCTTTAATTTAACCCAACTGTTTTAGTTTTTATTAATGTACTTAGGTAGATATTAAAGTTAAACTAACACAGTTGAGTCAAATTAAACCTAATTTCAAGGGTGTGGACAACTGGGAATTATTATTCCAAGTTGTCCACAGTGTAGACAACTGGGTTTTTTTTTCCCAGTTGTCTAGTGTGGACAAAGGGGTTTGGACAACTGGGAATAGACAGATGAAAGAATAGGCACATACAATTATTAGACATCTTTTTTTAAAAATAATATGTTAGAAATTTACTTTACTTTAACATGCGGCATACATAGGGTTAATACATTCTGTATGCCAACAGGTCAACAAATCCAGGAGACAAAACCACTTTAAAATTAAAATAAATACATTTGCTATAATAAAAGGACATTAATAATACATTAACCTCTCAAATGCCTAGTGATGGATCTTTTGGACATCTCATTGTGTTATTATTTTCAATAAAAAAAGGGGTAATAGTTCCTAAGGGGATTGCATCGAGATGCTCAATAAGGTAGTTTTACAGAATACAAAAAAAAATATTGAGATATTGGTAGCTTTATACGTAAGAAAAATACCTAGACATCATTATAGACTGCATTTTATTCAAAATTTTACATCTAAACAAACAACACATAAAAACATCAACAATCATTCTAAAAACATTTGATAACAGTTATACCATTGCTTCATGCATATACCAAATACAACAAACAAACAAACTGAGAGATGAAAATAGATCAAGGTGTATACTCCCTTCTTGGTACGTCTCCAGAAGAAAAAGGCAATCCAAAACAGTTACTACTTACAATTAAAATGTTCCGTTTTGGGAAATCTTTTTTGCACCTGAGCACATATTGAATCTAAGCTTTGTGAATCGACTGTTTGCTCCGAAAATAAACTGCAAAAGAATAAGAAAACATAAAAACTATGCCCAGAAGTTCTGAAACCAGGTTAAGATACCGAACTTGTTAACTCACTCTAATATATATTTACTATTCTCATTTATTAGCTGTTGCGTCATTTTTAACGGTAATTAGTACTAAATAGTCCTATGTCGTGACTTATTTCAAATTAAAATGCTTAAATCTACAACAAACATTTTTCAATCCACAACATAATACTGATATTGTCATTTTGCTTTTCACGCTTCTCGCAATCTTATAACCTAATAATATATCTAAATTAAACCCTAACTCAGTGTCTTAGATGTGATTTTTGATAAACAGAATGCCAATATAATCGTTGCAAATAGCGTAATTACTATAGGCTACACACATATGTCACATTATGACATGTAAACGTCATTTTCCATAGTGATGAAACTCGATTAAATCCAGTTTACAATTTTATAGTCGAATCGATTCAATCGGGATGTTATATGATTATGATTATTTTCAAATTGAAAAATGTTTCGCTCGCGACATGGTATTCCACCATGAACTTATAAAATTTCCAATTTCAATAATATTCCAAACAGCTCTGAAAAAGCAAAAAATACAAAAATTCCTATCTTCACCAGAGTTTCCTTTATATCAATTAAATAACTATTCTTACAAAGTTCTGATTTTTTTTCACAAGTGTAAAAATACTCGAATTTCAACGTACATATTTTAAAAAACAAGGTATGTTCAATATAACAATCGACATTACGACTTTCAATATGTAACGCCTGCGCCCCGACACAAACAATGTTTACTTGCCATTTACCGGCGCGGGCGCCAAGTCGCTTTACCTTGTCGGTAAAACATCACATACGTAACTTATTAAAGATTATTCTAACGCAAGCAATGCACATTGCAACGGCTTAAAGAATAAAACAAAAATATATGTAGTTAAATTTGCTCAAGTAGGTATTTTAAAAAACTGTGTTATTTAAAAAAAAATGAAAACAAAAACTTGTATTTTATTTCTGTGTGCGTGCTTCATTGAAAATTTGTGTTCGAATATTCTCAATGAAATCTCAGGTGAGTAAGTTTGAAGTAGACTTAAATATAATCTTCTTTTTTCAAAAAGTGCGAAAACCAAATAAATTTTATGCTTAAAAAACAACTACCGAGAAACCCTCAATAACGTGCTAAAAATATTATTTCATAAAACTAGATTGTTTTATTAAAACGGTAAACTTTATTAAGACACAAATAGAAGACAGAAAAATAATAACAACTAACTTGTTTTTTGAATTTTTATTACTTAACTTAATAAATAAAATTGAAGGTCCCTTTTTAAGATTTAGCTAAGTTTTACATCATAGATTCAGTTTTGTGTTAAGTTAATATTGTAAAATTTGTTATTTCTACGGTTATGAAACTGATATTAAAGTTTTATTAAACTTCATAAAATTGTAATCGCCTAAATTGGATTCCCACTAGCCAAAACGATAAAATGAATAGCGATAAATAAATAAAAGATTTACATAGTTTTAATTTTTAGTCGAATGTGCGTTTTTCGCCCTCTTTTACGTTAAAAGCAACGTACCAATGGGTAGGTATGACTTTTTGTTAGTAAATAAATAGTTGGATCCTTTAGTGAGTAAGTACCTGTAATGATTATAAATTAATCAGGTGTTTCTTTTAGAATGGAATATAGCTTTTTAATATTAAACGTCGTTATTAGTGTTTTACTTTCAATTGATAAATGATAAATAATCATTATAAAATATTTCCCTTTTTTTAAATATTAAGAATAAGAATAAGAATAATTTATTTACCAAAAGACTACATGTATTATCATGTATATTGTTTTAAAATCATACTTAATTATCTTAATTTATTTTATATTAAGTATTTCTTTGAAAAAAATATATGATGGGGTTTTAAATAGGGCTTTGGAAAATAAAAGTGACTTTATTACAACAGATAACATGGTGTGATAATGAAAGAGATTATCTGCATTTTTTTAAACGAATCATTTTTAGGGTCCCGTACCTCAAAAGGAAAAAACGGAACCCTTATAGGTTTACTTTGCTGTCCGTCAGTCTGTCTGTCAAGACCCTTTATCTCGAGAACGCGTGGAGTTATCGAGTTGAAATTAAAACCATATACTCAAGTTTACAGTCCCTTGAAGCTGTTAAAAAAATCAAACTTCTAAGTTGACGTAATAAAAAGATAGATACCGTTGATGCCGCAAAAAACGTATATTTCGACACTTAAGGGAATTAAAATTTATAGGGTATTTTCCGTTGACCTAGAACTGTAAAATTTGGCAAGTAATACCGTCTTATGCTACAAGTATAAGGAAAAATCTGAAAATATACATTTTTAATTAAATCACAAAAAAACGGGATCTTTATGCAAGGAACGGCGGTCCAAATTTTGAATTTAGTTAACCGTGTCATTTGGGGTATCGTATGAAAGGGCTTCATTAGCACAAACTTAAACAGATATTTAATTAATTTTATGATGAGTAGTTTTCGATTTATGACGAAGAATGAAAAAAGTACCTACAAATTTGTACAGTCAAGGAAATTGATTCCTAGACCACTTTGGTCTATGTCAAAGTGACACTGGAAATAAAATCATAAGAAATTCTGTAACATTTTGATTGATTAGATAGTCCAAAGTGGTCTAGGAATCACTTTCCTTGCCTGGACGGAACCCTCGGAGGGCGAATCTGACTCGCACTTGTGCGGTATTATATTTTACACACACGTACATACACGTCAAAATATATCTTACATACATGTACCTTCACGCGCCTGTTATCACAGAGTGGGGTAGGCAGAGCTACAGACAGAATTACCTACAACTTTAAAAACTTGTTGATAATTCAATAACCACATTTTACACAAATAGGTTAAGATGATTACCAGCGTATTAATTAGTGACAGGTTGCAAGCTCATCGCCTAACAGTACTACAAGCCTATATTCCCTTGGTCGCCTCTTACGACATCCACGGGAAGACATGGAGTGGCACTATTCTAACCCAGCAACCACACGGGGGATAATAGATCGTAATGCATGCAAAATTAAGTTTATAAAAACGTTAAGCATTTCTTTGAGCCTTATTCTAGTTTTCTATTTTAAAAACGGAACCCTCGATGCGCGAGTGTTATTTGCACCAGTGTTTTTTAAACAGTCGTTCATAGATTATTGTGCTTATTGAAATAAGGTGCAAGTCCGGACTCTACATCTGTACCATAGTATAGAGAGTACTATGTCTGTACCATATAGGTATATGTATAGGGTTGGCTGGAGGGGATCCCTTAAAGGGATGAGTTCGCCTTTGTACAAACGTTTTTCTTCATTGTATTTTTTTTTTCGTACAATAAAATGTTGAGATACATATATATTATTACATAGTCACCAGCTTTAAGCTTTGTTTAAAAGATCAGGAAGTTAGATTAACAAGCAAATGAAAAAACGAGCTAGCTAGGCCGCCTTTGCATTCTGCTAAAACTATTGGCAGCCTATAAGTACAAAAGATAAACTGGTCACTGCCAAAAAAAAATATATCAGGGGACAATGTCACACCAATTGACGATGTACTTCCGCGCTAAACAGCAAAATCAATCGCTAGTCGTATGTAGTAACGGACACGGAATAGGGCTATTATTTTAGTTCCTTGTAGAGGTATTTTAATTCTATATTATATAATTTCAGATGAAGACTACTACAAATTACCAGAATTATTTGTTCTTGATCATTACGAGAAATGCTTATCTCAAAAAGACACAGTTTTCTGTGTGGGAACTTTCGAATTGCAAGATCCAAGGCGGCCTTCGCAGGTTTATGATAAAATAAAGGTGTGTACGCCTTTATCTATTTCAACCCTTTTACACTTTACGAAATTAATGCATTTGTAAGGTACTTTGATAATCAAGTCTTCCTCGAAATGTACTCAAAATGCTAACATTAATTTAAACAGCTTTTATTTTTTACAGAGATTGTCAAGGAACACTATCATAAACTTCAATCACACGAAACTTTATAGAGGCAAATGCTTAGGAAGCATTGCAACATGTCCCATCAACAGAACAATACCTATTGAAAAGTCATTCGAGAACTGCATCGATCGGGATATGAATAAAGGATACGGTCTTCGGGCTCACTTATCAAATTTTGACTACTGCAAAAACCGTGATGATAAAAGAAAATTAGACATCATAGATATGATTTTTATAACATATATGAGTGCAATTATATTTTTAAATTTCATTGGCACGGCATACGACATTTTCCGCATGGATGACAAGGTTAAAGGTGAGCTAAATGCATTCATTTACAGTACAAGGAATCGTTGTGATTATAAAATCAAAAAGGTCAAAGATTATTGGTCAAAGCTAGCAATTCCTAGACCCAAGAACGTAGTCAGCTAACAAGAAAAATCAATTATGTTTGTTTAATAGATGTGACATGAACGACAGGTCAACACTGCAATGTCGCAATTATTGCTTGTCATGCTTAGGAACCGTATTTTTCCAATCAATCATTTACATAATTGACTGTTATTGCTATACTTTGAGTTCTAATTTAACTGAGTTCTTTAATGATATTTATTTCAAGCTTCGGAATATTCATGGTTATTGGCTTTTTCATTGCGCGAAAATTGGAAAAAGCTCACGGGCAAAGTACCAACCTCGGGGCAGAACTTCTTATGCTTTCATGGAATGAGGTAGGTAAAAAAATGTTTAAATAATGGTTTTGGAAATAATGCAAGTTCCCATATTTCATGTTTATAGGTCCTAATTTTTGGGCTGTGCGTTAAATTCTACATAAGTCAGTTTCTTTATTTATATATTATTCTTTATTTTATATCTAATGATCTATTGTTGTGGTTTTCGCAGAGCCATATTAACAGTTTTAGTGCACATAGCACATACGATCGTGGGATTAGCCATGGGGTTCATCCCAAATCCGAGATATCTTGAAATGGTGAGTTTATGAATACCCGTTTAACTGCAAAAATGTTGTCGTTTCCTGGTCAATATATCGAATTTTTAAATTAAGAAAAAAGAAAAAGATAAAAGTCGTGGTACTTTGACTTTGTATTTTGAATGATTTCGGCTGGTAAAATACCATAGCATTGAAGCAACAGGACATAAATGGCATTCATGTTGCCTTTTTACATACTTAAAACAGCTATATACTTATTACTTGTACATGATGTTCCGTGTGGCTTCTTATAGATACGAAACGAAGCAGCAGCTCAATTTTATTTGGATTTTAAACCTACTAATATTATAAAGTTTCTGTGTGTGTTAGTTTGTTATTCCTTCACGCCGCAACAGCGGGACGGATGAAATTTGAAAAATGGAGACAGCTTCCCGGAATATTTAAAAGTTCCCGAGGGAAAAACGATGATCGAAATCTAAGCGGATGAAGTCGCGGGCAGAAGGCTGTATTTAAATACAGCCTGTAAAAAATACAAAATATAGTTCATTGCTTGTAGATTACAGGGAAAACCTATAAGAATCCTAAGAAAGAAATAAAAAAATACGTACGCAATGTACGGAACCCTCTCCACGCGAGTTCAACTCGCACTTGGCCGTTTTTTTTTATTAAAAGTTATTTCAAAACCCTCTGGGAGACCCCCGACTAGCATTACAAAGAATATTCTTAATTTTCTAGGTTGGAGATCGTCCCGAATTCGTTATATTTTTCAACGGTACACTCGTAATACAAACTTTTATCGTCATGACCAGTTTTTTGAGAACACTGAAAACTTTTGGCGAAGCCGAGAACACGACATTAGGTTATAAATCAATTGTGAAGGCAGTTATCGATAGATATGTAAGGTAAATAAAAATGTTATTTACGGAAATAAACTGGACGGCCCGAACCGTGGTGTGGTTATAAAACCAAAATGCCTCAGACCTATCCAAAACTGTTAAGTCTACAATATCATGTTGTATTTTGTTCAAAGAAGTAATAAAAAATAATCAGATTCTACTAGCCAGACTGGCTGTTCACAATGGAGTGCTAGCCCCTACACTGATGTATGGTAGTGAATGTTGGGTGTGGCAGGACAAGCATGAAAGTCATATAAATGCAGTTGAAATGCGCTCTTTGCGTAGTATGTGTGGTGTGAAACTGACTGATAGAGTAAGAAATGAAAAAGTCAGAGAGAAATGTGGACTAAAAGAAGATGTAGTGACTAAGATTGAAAAGGGCATACTTCGATGGTTCGGTCATTTGGAAAGGATGGATGAAAGAAGATTGACGAAAGAGATATACAGAGCTAAAGTGAGTGGAAGGGTCGGAAGGGGCCGCCCCAGGCGTTCTTTTTCGAATCAAATCGGAGAAATACTGGAAAAGGGCCGAATTTTAAGTACCCGAAACCGACGTGCGTGCATGACTCGATGTATGAGTGTGGAAGAAGTGAAAGAGATTTGTCAAGATCGTAGCAGGTGGAAAGAAGTGGTCTCTGCCTACCCCTCTGGGAAACAGGCGTGATTTAATGTATGTATGTATGTATGTACTAATAAGTAAGTATGTCTCTCAAAATGGTGTGCATATCGGTGTTTCAGAATAAGTCCAGCGTTCTTAACTGCGGTGGGGCTGTCTGCTACCGTGGTGCCATATTTGGGCGACGGCCCACTCTGGAGGAAGTACGTGGAAGGCGAGGCGGAACTGTGCCGCACTACCTTCTTGCGGCAGTTATTCCTGATTCAGAACTTCTACCCTCCATCTTGCCATCCACAAGCTTGGTGAGCATGCGAAACTTGGAAAGAGAACGTGGAGAAATGCTTTAACCAGGCAGTTAGTTCAAAATATCTCGGTTTTTTTTTAATTCCCCTAGTATTTTTATAAGTCCTGATGATTAAAATTTTATATTATAAAGTAAATTAGTGAAAAACCTTGTAGTTTTTATCAAGCACGAATGTACAGATCTGTCAATTTTTTTAATTACTGGCCAGTCTACCGGTTTGGATGTTACCGACAATTTAGTACCGAGGTGGTTAATAAATGTGTCCCATTTCAATTTTACAGGTATTTATCAGTGGATTTTCAAGTTTATCTTATAACGACTATAGTCACCGTGTACCTGATAAGAAGAAAAGACAAAATCGCTGAAATTCTATTAAGTTTGCTTGCTGCGTCACTAGCGTTGGTATTTACCATCGTTTTCTTTCTGGAACTGAAACCGAGTCTACAAATAATGAACCCAGAGTAAGTAAATATGTACCTACATGAGTTGAACAAATAACGAGATAGAATATACTTCATATGCTTCATATTATATGCTTCAGTATTTAACTTAAAATAACTTTGACTTGAGGAAATAAGACACAGGACACCGTACCATATTATAATCTCACGAGTCATCTCACTGATAGTAAAGTAAAATAAAGTTAGTACAAAATTGTTACGTAAATGCGATTAAACCCGATTATCAGCCTTAACTGTGACATATATATCAATGTATTGTGTTATTGTTTTTCAGAAATCTGTTAACCAGCTTTAAATTCGAGAGGTCCTTTCACTTGCTGTACCAATCGCTATGGGGGAATTTACCATCTGCCATCATTGGTATAATTTCAGCGTGTTTGTATTTGCAGATAAAAAAGTCCAACTACGACCTCAAGACAAAAAAGGTAACTACTCATATTTATATCAAGTTTTCAAAGGAAAGAAATCCCCAAGAAGCAATTACATGAATTATTATTGTCCTAGCTTTTGCGTTCCGCACAAATTTTAACCTTGAAAATATTTTCTGCGTCATTTCTTTTTCGCACTGAAAAGCAGTGGAATGCTCTCCCTGCGTCTGTATTCTGGCATCGTAAGGATTTCAAGGATAACCTTGGGCTATATTCAAGACAAGATTGAATAGGCTTTTTTGGGTAAGAGCGAACCACCTTCGACCTCGTCGTCACTTAACATCAGGTGAGACTGAGATCAAACGCAACCCCAATTTTGATTAAAAAAAATCTGGATGTACCTGTACATATAATGCAAAATCTGGTAATGGCGCACATCCTATGCGTCATAATCATAAATATGATTTGTACAATGCATTTAATGGCGTACTAAAAGCCAACCATTACCTTCTTGTATTGTTATTTTGGCACGTAAACCCGCACGTATTGAATATTTATATTTTCTCTTATGGACGATTCAACACGTAAGGTGCGTTGGGGTAAGTTGGAAAACGGTGTAAGATGAAAAACCGTTCGTAACTCCCTATTCCGTGCACATTTTTGGTTCCTGGGCACTTCATTGAGAACGCCATTTTGTTGCTCCTCGCTCCTCAGTCAGTGCCGTTCGCTCAGTTATTGTGGTCGTGTGTTATCGTCAATTTTCGACAAGGTGAATTTTTTACGTTCAAATCATGTTTTTTAATCTTACCCCATGTTTTGTAACTCCTTTTGCAGTGACGCTAGAGAGATGTTGTATTGATACGTTTGCTTGTAATTGTTATTTTAATTACCTGTCAATGTGAATTTTAATTATCTTTCTTAGTTTCCGAGTTTTTATATATTTCAATCTTGCACCGCCTACTTTTAAAGGGGTAAGACGGTAATATTTTTGTTTTCATGTTACCCCGGTTTCAAAACCCATAGTAACAGTCACTGGTTGTCAAAGTGTGGAGGAATAACTACTTTCATTAAATATACTTAGGTAGGTAGGTAGTTTATAGAGGTTTGTTATACAACCTATACAGTACCTACATTATTTTAATTAGACGGGACTTTATCGTGAACTTACATTTAATTATTTATTTCTGTGTTTGTATGCGTTGCGTTAATAAAATTGAATAGAGAATGTCAGCCAGTTTAGATCTTCAGCTTATTTACCATATTTTTAATTAAAACAAAAAATACCTGTGAAATAAACATTCGATAGGTACGTCAAATCGTTTCTGAGATATTGAACTTTAAAACTTCGTATGCGGCGCTCGAAAGCCGACGGCTAGCGCTCACGGATGATGATGACATCGCTGCACAGCGATTATATGATTGAGTAAGTTTACAGGGCTAATGACCGCTTAAAACATCATGTTGACAAAATCAATTTTGTCACATATTTGTAGCAGTTTTACTTGAGATTGCTATTTAGTCGTAAACTTTGAAAGTTAGACTACGATTTAAGCCAGAAGCCATTATAAAAATACAATCCGTATAAAAATGCACAAAAAAAAGGTTTTTCTTCATATTTCTTGTATAGGGGGTCTTGGGATTTGATTCAAGCTAAGTCGTATTCTATAAAGAACAGTTTGAGAACCCTTGTCTACCTATCCTCAAAGTGGGGTAAGACTGAAATATCATTTTATAGAAAGCCGAATTTTAGCTGTAAATAACGGTTTTTTTTAAATATGAAATAATGTTTTAAACTGCTACGGTGCTTTACCGTTGGAATTTATGCATCACATTCACCTACGGCGCATATTAACGATTTTAAAAACTATATCAATCTTACCCCGTCACCATTCCATCTTACCCCATGGATTTTTTAGTAATGAGTGTAACTTTATTTCAACTTTTTCAATAGTAAAAGTATTAGTAACTTCCTTTTTTAAGTTTTAATTATAAAGGTTCATATGTGCTCTTTACCAAAAGCGTAGCGTCCTGTAACTAGTCCTCATATTCTTGGTATAATATCACTTTAAAAAAAACACCTGTCATCTCGTGTAAAATCCGTTCAATCTCACCCCAACGCACCTTATTCCTTGATATTAAATTCTAAGTAAAAAAAATGTGCTAATCGTACTCGTAAGTAGGCTTGAGGGGCCCATAGGTAAATTTTCATTTTAACCTATCAATTTTATTGTACAGCTAGATGGAATACATAATTTTAAGTAACACGGGTTATAGTTATTTCCACAAAACAAAATGCGACTTTATAACTTGAGTTCTCATTCTAAACTGGTGTATGTGCAAAATTAAGTCTTTGAGCTGAGACTTTTTTATCAGCCACATGACGTTAATATCCGGTTTCAACCGTTTCAGCCAATTTTGTCGTACAATATCGGAAATATTGGCGGCCCTTCTCTGCAATGATGGTCTTGTCCGAAACGCTAGTAGATTAACTCCATATTACCGACGTGTGAAAAAGCCCTCATGTGGCCAATTTACTAAATAAATATTTTAAATTTTGTTTTTTTTTTAACTTTGTTTTTTTTTTAATTTTGAATAAATCCTATAAAGTATTTCTTGCTTTCTATAGATTTAGGCCAAACGAAAAATATGAAATGTCACTTGTTTACTTGTTTTCAGGTTTTCGTGTTCATATTCAGAATGACGGTGCCCTTGGCGCTTGCGTACGGAATAGTGGGCATATTTTTCCTATTCTCCATGACATCACACCTGACCGTCTCAATTTATGCCTCCATCGATAAACCATTGTACGCTGTCATCATGGGAGTCTTTATTTTAGGCTGCAATTTTAAAGTTGATGGTAATGTTTAGTTAATTACTTAAAAAAGTAATGGTAATCAATGGAAAGTCATGTCAATTAATGGTTAAAACTCGTAACAAATTGTTCAATCTGAAACCAATGTGTCACATTTTCGATTCAAATTTCGAATTATAACCGTTAGTTTAATTATCAAATACAATCGGCCGTTATGCATTTAAAATAATCTTTGGTTTTTTTTTTACCTAAAGTAATAAGTTTTTTGATAAGCGTTTTTTGATGGTCCTTAACCCTTAATTTGGCAATGTTCATCACAGTGAACATACCATAATCCTACACTTTCTTTGTTTGGAATGTGTTTTTATTTTTTTGCTGATTCAAAATCAAAAAGGGTTTGAATTCCCGACTTTTTTTATTTTTGCCAAATTAAGGGTTAAATTTCATTCATGTATATTATCTGCTTGTGTGATTCTGCTGCAAAGTTTGAGTATAAATCTTAAATATGTCTTCATTTCGCAAAAATCTGCTGCTCCATTTCTTATATATTTGCATTATAATAGACACATTACATTTCGGTTAGACAATACCTATGGTATACTTATAACACTTTTATTTGTATGAAACTACACTTCGTTAGTTAAACTCAACATCAGTTTAACAATGTCCTCCATAGATTTGTCACTTATTATAAGCCGAGGATATAAATCTAATTGATTGTTACCGCAACTTTTAGCAATCCAAACACGTGCGTGATCCTTACGCGGGTTACTTACCACATATGGGCTCTGACCGAGGTTCGAAAAGGGATACAAGATCATATAGACAGCAATCAATAATTATCTGCTAATCAAATTATTTTTTTCACGAAACAGACCCGTTTTTTTTCTTAAATTAATTTCAAATTTTGAAAACAACGATAATTTTATTAGTTTTACCTCGATATGCTTATTTTATACATGTAATAAAATAATAAAATTAGTTTAATCAAAACTTTTAGCAACGTGTTCACGTATTGATTGCCCTCGTACTAAAAACCTACTTAACTGTGGGACTGTAGAGTCCTTAACACAACACTAACTATCGCGCTTGGGAAAATCCCGTTTGAGAGAAGCGAAATAAAAATCCAATTTCAAGTTTTGAAATTTTATTTGAAAATCCAATAAATTTCAGACGCACAAATACACAAGTTTTTTTTACAGATTTATACCGCAATGTGATAGAGTGGCAAGGATGGGTGGTCCTCAGCCGACTGTCCCTGTGTTCCTTATTGATGCATGTCATAGTGGGAAGAGTTTTGGTAGCCAACAGGATATATCCTCTCAACGCATCTGTAGCTAACGTGGTAGGTATTATTTTGCTAAAGTGGTAATTAAAGGGTCCAGAATTATTAATTTCTCAAAATTTGGGCACATTTGAAATTGCTGTACTTACTGCAATTACTAAAAAATACGCTTCTTAAAGTTTACAGTCGCTACACGTTTCGTTACAATTATGTTACATCATGCGCGATATAGGTACAAAAAACCCGCCTAATCTTTTCAAGTTTTCCCTTTTTTTCATAATATCGCATCTAAGTTATAATTTGCCTTTTATGTCGGTTGTGCTACCTATGTTGTGTATTTTTTTCCTTCAGAACATTTTTAAAATTTGTTTTTACCTTTTCAGTTGTCAGATGGCTTAGGAGTCTCAGCACTGACGTTCATGGTCTCTCTTCCCCTAGCCCTCATGGTGGAATACCCCTTCATACAGCTCTACAAAGCGATGACGGAACAGACCAAAGCTCCAATAGTCAGCAACGGCAAGACAAAAGATAATTAATGCAAATGTGATCGTTTCACGTCACAAACTACGTCATATGTCAAAATTAATAGAGCCAGGTGGATATTAGGAATAAAAAGTGAATGGTGTTGAATAACAAAATGAAATTGTAAATAAAAAGTTGCTTATTATTTTGTTGCTTTATTTATCCAATTTAAGACGCTCCAGTTTCAATAAATAAAGCCTTTAACAAATTTGCCATCCGCAAAAACTTTGCTTTGCACTTAAATGGTCACTAGAAAAGGAACGCATCATTTTATCTTCAGGTGGTTTTAAATTCAAAAACAATTGCTACAATATGTGTACTTACTAAGAATAAAATAAATTGTACTTATAGAGATAAGTAATAAAGTCTGAAACTGATTATCAGCGGGACACGGAGTTATCACTGAAATGCTAATTGCAAACGCTGACTTCTTTTATCGTGCCCATTTCTTGTCCTGATAAGATTAGAGCAGTCATATGGCTCACTCTGCACCTTGAGAGTGTTTTGCGTTCAACCTATAATGAAATAAATGACCATTCATTGCAAATTAAGAAGACAGTATAAATGAAAGTAATGGTGAAGTGTGCAATCGAGTGTTGCCTCCAAGTGCGTTTCAAGTGTATGAAAAATGAGTGATACCATCGGAGTGATGCCCGCTGCCAGGATTGTGGAGTTGGTAGAAAATGTGGATGAAGGTCATCGGAGTCGGTCTTCGTCCTGGTCGGCATGGCGGCGACCCTCCCGGGCGCCTAGGCCAGAGCCTCGGTACTCCTTACAG
Source organism: Acleris cristana (assembly GCA_948252455.1). NCBI lineage: Eukaryota > Metazoa > Arthropoda > Insecta > Lepidoptera > Tortricidae > Acleris > Acleris cristana. Next base: position 15,266,070 of record OX411786.1, on the reverse strand, counting down.
TATCAGGTGACGATCGCTTAATCAGGCATCTAATAAAAAATCACATCACGTTATCATAATAACTCGTACTAACGAGGCGTCAAGATTATTAATGCTAGATAATAGATGGATGTATCGACAAATAATATCTTAGAGCAAGTTCACATTTCAATGAATTTACTCGTGCTACGAGTATAATTTGTAGTTTTATGTAAAGTAGGCGTTAACAGCCGTCGAGAGCACATTGATTTATGATGAGTTTGAACCAGAGGAGAATAATAATGGTCTAATTACATTATTAGGCTAAACTGTCTAGCTTTATACAAATTTATTAATTTCGGCATCCTCACTATCAATGAAGTTCCTATTAAAAATTGTATCACGTCGCCGCCGCGTCGTCGCCCGCGGCCGTTAACTATTTACAAGTTAAAAATGGATACGAGCGCGAAATCTTGTAAATTTACATAATACCAATCACGATCGAATGAAATCGAGATAAGACTTTTCATGACCTAGCGTTACTTCGTTACAGCAAGTACCTAAAATGATTTAACTACTACTAAATAGTGATTTAAAAAAACAATACCAACATTACATTAGCTATAATAGCTACACATTCGCAAAATAAATGTTGGCTTTTGATTTTTAAGAAGTTGTTTTTTGAAACAATTAACTCACTCACACCTCACTTAATAAAATAATTCAAACTATTAAGTAAGTACTATAAACTTGGAAATTAAACATAGCATAAGAAATTATTATTACGGTGATATCAGGTACGTTGTGTCCCGTACCTAAAGGGTGCCAAACGGAACCCTATTTAATTATTCCGTCCGTTGTCCTACCTGTAAACTGTAAAAACCGTAATAAATAGCGGTTGTTTTTTCTGGATTTGTATTGTACCTACTCGTAATGGCGGATTTCCTAACAAGTAATAAAACAATGTTAAGCAACATAAGGGGTCCCGAAAGAAAGTCGGGTAGAACGGAACCCACGGTGTGCGAGTCCGACTTGCATATAACCGTTTAGGTATTGCAACAAGTATTTTGTTCCTAATTTTAAGTCACGAATTTTAATCGATTTGTTTCGTTTAAGCTCATCACTCAAACTCGATTACGCTTGCTAGAAACAAACAATCGAAGACATCCGTGTAACGGAACGTACTGCGTAAAAAAAATAGAATGACAAATATTCTGTCATTTGATTGTCAGGAGGAGTGAACAATTTTCACAATTTTTTAGTTTTTTGTTTGTATTTTTACATAGTTCTGTTGAGAATTTGTGCAGTTTTGGTGTTTAGATTTTACATGTAACATTTGATATCTGATTTCATATGTTAATAACGTGGGAACGGAGTTGCGAGAAGTTGCCGAAGAAACGACGTGTCACAAAACATATTGCTTCAACCTTATGATTTATAGGGAATGTGGATTATTTCTCATTCCGTTTAAAAATTAGTTTATTCTCACATGGGTGATGGCTTGGCAGTCGGACACTCGTGTAAGTAACGTACTAAACGCTTTGTTAGTACTTAAATATCAACTTAAATCTTCTCGAGGCAAGCGTGTCGCTTATATATGTTGTAAACACGTTTCTAATTGAAATGTCCTTTTCATTTCGAAGTCGATAGATTTCGAATGTCTTTTACGCACTTCCTGTGCAGAATAGTAAATGATGATTCTCGTTATTTAACTAAAATCTAGTTAGAATTATTGTATCGATGTTTTTTTACGTCAGATTCGTGTAGGTGTATGTTAAGCCATTTAATGAGATTTGCCATTTAACTTGGGGCATTTTCACGTAAGCCAGCGCCGTATCACGGTCCAGGTTAACTGTGTGACTTTAGTGAGACATTTTACATACCTGATCACAAGAAAAAAAAACCAGTTATTGTTCCAATTATGTTTACAAACAAGGTCCTTGACCTTGTAGTTTTTAATTGCGTTATCTTTAGATTTGCTAGGGAATGGTATAATTTATGCATTTTTGTTGTTAGAACAAGTGTGAATGCTTCTTTGTTGTAAATTCAACAGCTACCTGATGACACTGAAGCATATCCTTTTTGGAATATGTCGGCTTGCTTACAGATGTTACGTGTTTGGTATGACTGATAGATATTTACGTTATGCTAGATGTGTTCTGAGGATAGCCCTTAGTTTCAAGGTTTTATATTACAGTTTAGACTGCTCCTAGGCATTGCCTGTTACCCTGGGCAGATAGTATGATAAACAAAGGTATGATACAGCTACTGGCATCAATGTTATTCATATAATTAAAAGATAACAATGAAAACACAAAAAATAGGTTAGGTTTGTTGTCCATACTAAAAATAATTGATATTAACAGGGTAGGGTATGCAAGAGAATGAAAGTCACGTACACAACTAATTCACTATACAATCTTGATGATGATGTCTCCGAGCTTTTAAGTCTATTTACCATCAGGTGGCCTGATCGTGCTTTTGTGCTTTCTATATGCCATATAAAATACTTATGGGGGAGGACCAAAAAGTACAAACCATACAAACAACAAAGGCTAAAAAGTTCTGTTGTGCAATGAAAAGTTTCCTCACAGACGTGTAAAAAAAATTTTCTAATTAGTCCGTCTAATATTGAATGTGTATTTTTTGTTTTATGAAATCAATCAAAATTGACAAATATAACGCGCATCAAAGTTCGGGAGTGGGGGCTCGTGACGTTATAAAGAGTGCCACGGCGTGACGTCACGCGAAACTTCAACGCACTTTATTTCCGTCATTTTTTGTTTAATTGACAAAAGAAAACATATGTGTTCAATATTTTTTGATAATGTAAATGACGGACTAATTAGAATTGTTTAGGACACTAGTCTATTGTATTGCTAATTTTTGAGGCACAATGGAAAGTTTCATAGATAATTATAATTGGGTGAGTTAGCATGCCCAACTTTGTGGTCTAGTTGCCAGTGTACTCTGCTGGCGTCTGTTACAATACCAAAGGCAGCTAGTGCAATGTAGTAGTTGAAGCATTGTATGCTCTATTGGTAACAGCATTCAGTTTAAAATGCTTATACAGTTAGCCGCCAGTTATAGGGCAGTCTAGGACTTAGAACATTGAAAGTGTACTTGCTGAGCGAGTAGATAGCCCATACACAATAATGCATATAGTATGAATTCAATTTACACACATTTACACCGGAACTTAATTATTGCAAACAAATTATAGTATTGCTTTTGAAGAATAATTCCAAAAAGATTTTTTTTTTTAAAATACAGCTTGCAAAGGTTTTAGAATAATATACTGTTGAAAGCATGATGTGGTGTCAGTTACGTCAGTAGATATTTAAAATGGAATAAATAATGGAACAAATTGACCTAGTCCCGATTCCAACCCTAGGCTTGCGCAATGGGTACTGGGGACCATGCTAAACATCATGTATTACATCCATACTAATATCATAAATGTGAAAGTGTGTGTCTGTTACCTCTTCACGCTTAAACCGCTGAACCGATTTAGATGAAATTTGGTATGGAGATAGCTTGCGTCCCGGGGAAGGACATAGGCTACTTTTTATCCCGGAAAATTAGACAGATCCCGAGTGAGCAGCGATAAACGACTTCTACGCGGATGGAGTCGCGGGCAAAAGCTAGTTACTTATAAAGATAAAATGAGGTTTTAAGTTTTAATGTTCTGTGGTTTTTGAGCAATTATTACAATAACATATTGACCATTATTACCATTGTTTAATTTTAGTTTAGGATATTTTATTTGTTACAGTTACATTATACAAAATAATGGACTGTTTGTAAATTAGGTTTTTTATAGGGATATTTGGTAGTGACTAGATAGTAAGGAAACAGTTCATGTTTTCCTTATAAACAACATCTCACGATAGGATTATGCGATAAATAATGGACTGTATAATATATATTTAATTAGAACTATGAGAGTGAGAAATTAGTGAAAAGGTAATTTTTAGAGGTTATATGACCTTGCACTACCACCATCCCATCCTTTAACCTAGCCAAGCAGCAGTGTTCGCATTGTTGTGTTCTAGTGTGGAGAGACAACCGGTGATATTACTAGCATAGAGGTGTTACACCTTAGTCCTCCGGGTAGGCAGTGCATTCGCTGTGTTAGGATTGCAGTCTTATGATTGTAGTCTTAGAAATGTAAATGTCTACGGGTCTCGGATCCCACTTACCATCAGGTGGCCTGTGTGTTTGTTTGCATTCTCCTTGCCATAATAAAAAACCTTTATGGAATGAAAGGTGTTCGCGTGAAAAAGTAACCGACTACAGGGGAATTCCCCTACTATAGGGGAAACAAATTGTTGCCAGCTACATGAGATTTTTTTTTCTAATGTTGCCACAACAAATATAAAGAAAAACCATGATGACAAAGTGAACAGGATTGTAGGGTTTTATTAGTTTGTATGAAAAGTTGATCTTAAGCTTAAACTAATACAGCAATTCTTGAATTTTCTGACATACCTAATAGAAAAAAATGCAATATACCCAATTAGAATAAGAATAAGAATAATCTTTAATTCTTTATTGCCACAACCTTAAATTTAGCAAATATAAAAGAATCAAAAATAAATAAAAATAAAGTTAGTAGGTACATGAGAAAAAATAAAAACTTGTAGTAACTAAGTAACTAGGTTGAGCAATGGGTCCCAATCTCAGCATGTGCTAGGCAGAGATGCCTGGCGCTGGTTTTTACTGGGATCAAATACCAGTTATTGGCACCTAGTGATTAATGATTAATTACCGCCTGTTAATCTATCCATATAAATAAAAATGAAAATTTTATGTCTGTAATTAAAGTTTTGTTAATCTTCTCTGCGTTCTTGTGAGGGTTTCTGGACCAAAAAATGTATGAAAATTGAAACTTTTTCCTTTACATGGCATTGCAACGCATGCCGGGTGTAGCTAGTAGAAAAATAAAGTTGACGGTGCCAACGATTACAAGGGTACAAACAATGAGGGAGGATCATATATGAGTTTTTCACTGCAACGGAAATCAAGTGATTTAAATCACGATAACAATCAAATGACGTATCATGATTTATATCAATTATGACTGTTACACTGCAAAGTAACGTAAGCCGGCCAAAAATATCAAGGGACTTCCCCTGACGCCCGCGCACGCTAGCGCAACGTTTACCACTTGCTTCGCAGGCGTTCGGCAAGTCCCTCGAAATTCAAACTAGCGAGGTTTTGAGTATTCGTTCATTCATAGAGTTAGTATCATCTCGTTTAAAATGCAGCTGATCTAAGCAGCAATTAGTCTAAAATGCAGCTTGTTTTATATAGCAATTGGTCTAAATCGCAGATGGTATTATGTAGCAAGTGGCCTAAAACGCAGATGGTATTATGTAGCAAGTGGTCTAAGTTCGCACCTGCCATATATATTTTCAAAATTCCTCTCTTAGTTAAGAGGACGACGGAGCCCCGCTTGGCGGGGCTCCTATTTCTGGGCAGTTTGCCCTTCGGGCATCTGAAGCTACCTAACGAACCTAACCGTGTGTGTGCTTTTTAGACCACTTTCTGTCGTAGACCAGTTGCTTTTAAGACGAGATGATACTAACCCACATATTTGGGTGGTATACCATGAAATGATTGAAACATACGTTCATTTTAACAAGTAAGAGTTAAGCGTTTCACAAACAGTTGTTTTCGCTTACAATGTAGGTCGCGTTTGGTAGCATATTTGAAGACTCGCCACCGCAGGCCGCGTCTGTCTGCGAAACGCTTTACGAATTGCTGTCATACTGAAACACATTTAGGATTGAATACAGGGTGCCTCTGACCTTGAGGCTTTAAATGCAACGATCGATTCTACTCTCTAAACTGATCTACTTTTGTTCTGCAACATTAAAAAATAACTTAAGTTTAGATAACTAATTGATGTTAAAGTCTAATTGTAAAATCAGTGCATTAAATCATGGCCATATAATCACCATCTCATGGTACGGGGGCAACATTTCCTTAGTACGGGGGCTAAAGGAAAATGTAGAATTGGATCGCGTACATTGAAAATTACATTTAGATTGTATGAAAAACAAAAAAAATTAAAACGTCTTGTTTTTAAAAAGTGGCAGAACAAAAGATGCTCAGTTTTGCGAGTATAATCGATCCTTGCATTTAAAGCCCCATAGTCAGAGGCACCCTGTATATTTTTTAAATTAACATTTTAGCTCATTCCCCATGTTTTATATAGTTTAAATAGATTAATCATTGTTAAGCCCTTGGTCTCACGAGTCGGTATAAATGCAGTAAACCACGATATCGTTAAAGGTATAAGGTACTTCAGTTAGGTTACTAAGCGGTATTCATACCGATTCCGTTTTGTGCATGCATACTAACTCGTGACAGAGCTAATGTCAATAATCTGACTGTCTGTCTTAAGCTCGGCACTTTTCTGTTTCAGACTGATGAAAACAGCTTCTTGCTTCGCTTGAAGATCCTAGGAGCTTATTCATTGGCCAAGAAGGACATATTTGGAGCCAGGTAAGCTTTACACTACTATAACTTTTGTCAGTTTTTTTTTTTATTGCATTTATACTAAAGAAACCTACTCCTAAGTAAAACCCTGTTAGGATATCACAATGTATAATTTAAGCATTATAATATAACATTTCTCCTTTGTAATCATATCCATATCTTACCATTATTACTATTACTACTATTACTATTATAAACTAGCCGTCACGGCGAACTTAGTACCGCCTCAAAATGAGTTTCTCGTAAAAAAAAAACTCGTATACATATCAATTACGCCGACAAAGTTTTAAAATAAAATCTTGTTTTTTTTTCGGGTTGGTACCTCCCATACATTTAAAAGAAAGGTTACATCATACCTACAGCAACAAATAACTTTAATAAAAAAATAGTTCATACTTGTTGTTTTTGAGATTTTTATCTTTGTAGTAACGGCTTCGGAACCCTACACTGAGTATGGTCAAACATGCTCTTGCCCGGTTGTCTAATTAATAGTTTTAGTACTGCTTATAGTTACGTCTTTGATCTAAAAATAAAACATTAGATAAAAATCTAATATCCTTGCAGACGTGAATTCCATTGATAAGTTATAAACTTATAGCGAGATGACGAAGCGTATTATCATAGATAACTGGAACTCTAGCGCACACTTCCGTTTGGCAAGGTCCGCATGAGTGTGCACTCGTTTCACAATGACTCATGGTGGATTGGCGCTGTGTTTGTTCAACTGGCGGGGCTGTCCCTAATTATCCAATGTATTGTAATTTTTAATATTAATATTATTAGACCCGTTGTCTTGTCGCACTGACTTCGCTTTTTTGTAGGGATTGAATGTTCATTGTATCTATTTACTAGCGACCCGCCCATAACACCCTTCTGTAACACCCGTACATAATCCAAAATGTATTATACATAAAAACCTTCCTCTTGAATCACTCTATCTATTAAAAAAAAACCGCATCAAAATCAGTTGCGTAGTTTTAAACACAGGTTCTAAGCATATACATAGTGACAGACAGACAGGGGAAGCGACTTTGTTTTATACTATGAAGTGATATATTATATCTAAATGTCGATGGTATTGTAATTAGAGTTATATGTCATGTCATTGACAGTGAGTCAAAGACAATCACTACTAAAAATACGATATGTATATATTGTCATACTTCATAATTCATTTATTCGTTAAATTGCTAAATGGATATGGAGTATATCTCTGCTGTGAAAGCATTACAAAAAAACAAATATTAGTAGGAATGGATAAACTGAACTAAACATGTATTTAGTTTTATGAAATACTAGAGGACGCCCGCGACTTCGTACGCGTAGAATTAGTTTCCCGCTACTCCCCCATTTCTTCCCGTTGGGGGTCGATTTTCACTTACGTCATGAAAGGAACCCCTGTACCAAATTTCAAGTTTTTAAGTACAGTAGTTTCAGCTTTGCGTTGATATATAAATCAGTCAGGTTTGCCTTTTATATATATAGATGACAATACTTAAGGTTAAAATTGGAGTGGTACGTGTTACAATTATTAGTAAATAGCGACTCTATGGATTACAAAACCACGGAATGCCAAAAAAGTCCTAACTCTAGTCTTAACCCTAGTAATTACTTGACTATGACGGGTAAATTTAATGGTCAAGAGCAAATCCTACCAGAATTTATTCTGCGTATCTTAATATTTTCGTTCTAGAAAGTTCTTATCGGTATCTTAAATAACACCATTAATATTACTTTACAACTTTAAAACGTTTAATGTTAGACAAGTATTTTTAAATGACCTCGAACAAATTATATTTGCTATCGTAAGTCTACGTGTTCTATTCCTACCTTTACTAATTGTTGAATGGCCGGCCGATAGGCATGAGGTAGTGACATATTGAATACAGTAGACACTGCATTTTGCTAAGCAGTCAAGACAGAATATTCGATAGTGTTAATCTTTATACAGGGTTACAGGTTAAGTCAACCTAGATCCTTTAAGGAGGCATAGTAGAGCTCATTTGGAGCAAATTAGGTCATGTAGTACCCTGTCCGAAATTGATTAGTTTCTGAGATATTCATAATTTTAATCTGAATTTTGGTGATTTTTCCTTATGTCCTAGTCACGAAAAAACCTTTATTTCATGTTTTATTTCAGAAGTTTTTTAGTGGTATTTTACATAATTAGAATCATTACAAATCAGTGAAGTTTTTAAACGCATTTGCCAGTTTTTTTATAATCAAGTTTTCAAGTACCTAATCACATAAAGTTTGTTTCTCCATACTAAGTGAAAAACAAACACGGGGACCCCTAGTATGGACAATGGAGAAACAAACTTTATGTGATTACTTAAAAACTTGATTATAAAAAAACTGGCAAATGCGTTTAAAAACTTCACTGATTTGTAATGATTCTAATTATGTAAAATACCACTAAAACACAAAATTCCGCCAAAATTAATGATTAACGTTATGCGACAGGGTTCTATAGTGGCATAACAATTAAAGTCCTTGACTGTATAGTAGGCGCTGCTTCTATAACAAAACATACATACATACACTCATGCCTTCATTCCCAGAGTGGGGTAGGCAAAAACAAAACAGCATTTAGGTATGTCGAACATCCCTCCCTTCTCCCTCACAGTTTATTTGGGGCGTTATCTATGAAAAGGGACCTTATTGTCGATGGCGCTTACGCCGCCCTGCGTCACGCAACGTTGTATTTATATCGGAGCATCGTTATTAATGGAGGAAGCACCATCGACAATAAGGTCCCTTTTCATAGATAACGCCACATTTATTTATTAACTAGCTTCTGCCCGCGACTTTGTCCGTGTAGATTTATATTATCGTTCCTTTGAACTTTTAAATATTCCGGGATGTAAAGTAGCCTATGTGTTAATCCAGGGTATCAGCTGTCTCCATTCCTAATTTCATCCACATCCGTCCAGCCATTGTGGCGTGAAGGAGTAACAAACTAGCAAATAAACTTTCGCATTAATAATATTAGTAGGATCAATAAGATAGAGTTCTAAGCACTAATTATGATCGCCGATCGAACCACGAATTGCATTAACGGCGCACCCAGCTTGAGTAACATTTATTTCGGGGGCTATTAAAAGGTCAGAAGGTCCAATCTCAACTCGGATCGGTTGTGAGTCATCGAGCTAGCTTCATAGTAGTGATATTAATTGGACGAGTCTTTGCGTTTTTATTCACTGTATGTATCTTATCTTACTAATATTATAAAAGAGAAAGTTTGGATGTTTGGCACTCAATCACGGTTCAACCGCTGAACGGATCGGGATGAAACTTGGCACACATGTAGGTTAGGTCCTGGAGTAGGACTATTGGAATAGTTGGTATTGGTAGTGACCCTGACAACGAAGCCTTGGTTCAAATATTTTGTTTGACGAGCGCGGGTATTTGTTCTGAGTCTTGGCTGTTTTCTATGTATTTATCCATACTATCCATACTAATCCATACTATATACTATATTACTATATAATATTATAAATGTGAAAGTGTGTCTGTCTGTCTGTCTGTCTGTTACCTCTTCACGCTTAAACCGTTGAACCGATTTAGATGAAATTTGGTATGGAGATAGCTTGAGTCCCGGGAAAGGACATAGGCTACTTTTTACCCCGGAAAATTAGACAGATCCCGAGGGAGCAGTGATAAATGACTTCTACGCGGACGGATTCGCGGGCAAAATTCTATATGTATCGCCGTTTATCGTTGTTTAGTACCCATAGTACAGTCGGCTTTATAAAGTAGTTGCACACTTTAAGTACCTTATCGCTTTAGCGCCTTTGACAGATTAGTGCAGCAGTTCAAGCATGACGTTAAAGTGACAAAGCTTGTAACTACTATAGTTTGTAACTACTTATAAGGCCGACCCTACAATCTTAGAGCCTAGGTGAGTTTTTATGAGATTGTCCCCTGTTGTTTAATGATTTAATTCCTTTGCCTTTACTAGAACTATAGTATACCTCTAATGTTTTTCTTGTCCGTAGTGACCCGTATGTCCGCGTGGAGCTTCAGAAGGTCGATGGCGACGTCACTATCGAGACGTTTCTTACAAAGACCAAGAAAAAGGTAACGTTTAGGACATATTTCAACACAGACTCATTTTGACATGGTCTTACCTCTTCCTAAGCTCTTCTATGCGTTGTGTCGTCGCCGCTGCGTTGTTCTAAAGTCGCCGTCAATAGAATTTGCTAACTATGTAAACAAATTAGTACTGTTTGACACAACCTCAAATATTCACCAAGCGTGTTTTTATTAAAAATAACGTATAATGAATAGTTATTTCATCTTAAACTTAATATGAAAATAATGATTTAGTTTATAAATCGTTACAAAGACCTCACTTGATCTTTAAAAGTACGTGATTATAGAGTATTCATGGTGAATTGGTTCGTTTGGTTTTGTTTACATAGTTTGCAAGTTCTATTGACGGCGACTTTACATATAAATTAGAACGACATACGTTGAAATCACTATACTGCTTATACTTACTGTGCCTAAGCGACCCGGCTACCGGAGCTCTCTTATATACTGTCTTTTATTTCCTTGTTTTGGTTTTGCTGTTAGTATAAATTTCTTCTAATTTTTGCAATTTCTATTGCAGACGTTGAATCCAGTATGGAATCAAGAGTTCGTGTTCAGGGTGAGTAATACTAACTATAAATCAAGTTTGTCATGCATTTATAACCGACTTCTGCATGTTATACTACAAATTTAACTTGATCTTCGTATAGGAATATTTAATGAGCGATCAAATTAGCAACAAAATTTATACTATGTACTGACCTTCGACATCACAAGTTTCCTGAATTTAAAAAACATTATGAACAGAAAGTCCAGTTTTGAGATTGTCGTGTATGTACCTATTTGGGAAGTTCCATTTCGGTACATTAAGTAAAGTTATTTATCTCTGTATTACCGTCATCCTTATTCTACGTATTATTTAGGTCTAAATTACACACAAGCGGCCTGAGTCAAAGGCGTGACATTTTGTAAAAGTAAACTTCGCACGACATGGCTGGCAACATCGCGCGACTCGTGTCCTTGTGATGTGGCGCATCCCACACCTGTCGCGCGATGTCGCCAGATATGTCAGGCGAAGTTTCGAGATGTCGCTTGATTTCGCCCGACGTCGCTGCCGACACCTGTCGCTCGTTCGACATGTCGCGGGATGTTTGGCCCCTATAGTCTGTACTTTTAGGTATTAAAAAAAAGGAGACGATCCAAACCACGTGGCATTGTTGAACAGCCAATCAAAACCGTTCAATCGAACTTTGACGTATCAGTGCTCTACTTCTATTAGCTGACGAACTATATCACGTGGGTTTTTGTTTACATTTTATTAAATACCTAAAAGTACAGACTATAGTAAATCCCTGGCTTTACGCCGCTTGTGAGTAATTTAGGCCTTAAAGCCCCAAAACGCCAACGAATAATCCCCCCCCACTCCAGGTAAAACCGCAAGAGCATAAGCTCCTCATCCAAGTGTTCGACGAGAACCGTCTCACGCGCGACGACTTCCTCGGCATGGTGGAGCTGCCGCTGGGCGCGGCGCCGGCCGAGAGCGCCGCCGCGCCCCGCCCCGCGCCCGCCAAGTACCCCCTCCGGCCGCGCAGGTCCGTGTAAGTATTACGCGTGCGCATGCGCTTTCATTATTAAAGCTAGCTGTTTTATAGAGGTTAGGGTTCAAGTGAGAACTGCAGGCCTATAGCCCAACGCACTCGCAATCGCAATCGACTTCAATGTGGTTTGTTTTCATTTTGTATGCAGACTCGCTTTCGGACTGTCAAAATGAAAATGATTGCGATTGCGAGTGCGTTAGGCAATAAGCCTGCGGGTTGTAAAACGAAATAGGGTTACTGGTCACAGTATCACTTATATAAAGTGGAAAAACAAAGAAGTTTTTTTTTGATTTGGACAAAAAGAGTCCTTTGTAAAAAGTGTTTTGTTTTTAGAACTTTGTTTCTTCACTTGGATTGTGTGATTAGAAAATCTAGGGACAGTTTTGCATCGTAGGGGATTTTGTAACATGCAGCATAGTATTGTTTTGTAATCTAAAAATATCCTAACTTTTGGTGAGTTTAGAAACGAAGTTTGGCTAAATTTTTGATCCATACATCTCTTGGTACTAATAAAATATCAGAGGGATTGATGGAGCCCATTGTAAACTGACTGCTATCCGCCTAAACTGCCATGCCTAGAGGCTTAAATTTTAGAGACTTACTAAGAAGTTTTTTTCGAAATACAACCCCCAACGAATGGGTTTATGTTGAATAGAAATACGATTGTAGTTTTCTTACCCCGATTCTGCTAATTGACACTTAAAAATAGCACTGGAAGCTGAAGAATTATTTATTTAATACGAGCTTTTGTTAATATGAAGTTCAACATTGAAAGCGAACAGGATTTGAGGACGTCGTGTTTCAGTAATTAGTGAGTTCCTGACTGAAAGGTTAGGTAAGTTAAGTGGTTAACTGTTCTCTGTTGTAACAAAGACTAAGAAATCGAAGCGGTGTCGAGGCACAATCAAGGCACGAATATCTTGACTAGAAGCGAAATAAAAAAATGATAGCAACGTCGTGGCCACGGAATAGAAAAAACAATGGAAGTGGCATGAGCTTCGGCCTGTTGTCGCCAATACTCAAACTATCATAAAAACAACACGCCACCATGGAAAATGTTTTTGGTGCGGCTATCGTTTTTACATTCCAAAATATCACAATGAGGCGCTCTTCTGGATTAATTTCCTATTTTAGAAATATCGAAATAACGAAATATTGAAATAAGCGATCGCGGCAAAAGTATGGTAGGTTATGCGGAACTCCGCATAACTATGCCACACTTTACACGTCCACTTGACACTTCTACTGTTTTTTCTGTTCTGTGGTCGTGGTCATACTTTGTTTGCCCTAATTTTATTACACTGACAAGAAAACCTTGATTCTACCTCGACTCTTCTCGGCGTGTGAGTGACATACCTTATAATTTGTTCACGCTTTACTTTTATTTGCAAAAAAATGGTAAAATGATGCACAGAGTGTTTAATTGATCAGCTTTTGATGTGGGTAGTTTAGTTGTAATATCGATGGGGTAGTTACTGTTGTATTTTTTAAATTAGATTTGATTCTTAATTTAAATTTACCTTTATACTGTATATCCCCTGTTATTTAATGTAAGTGAAATTAGGTTTGTGTCTCATTTTAAAATTTACCTTTATAAACGTATATTCCCTGTTGTTTATTGTACATTGAAATGAGTAGGTGTGTCTCGATGTCTGTTGTTATTAGCTTGCTTTCTTGGAGTCGGTTTGCATGCAGCATAACATAGTGTTCAGTATGATTGCTGCGTGTTGGTTTGTGATTGCCTAGCAACATACCGATACTGTTTTTTGAATTATGCATACCGAGCCATGAAAGACGGGGCTTACTATGTTCTATGTAGGTTCTATCTATTAGAACAGTATGATTTTATTATTTAGTCTATATTGTTATCATGATGAAAAACTTTGCCATCTCGAAAATTACTGCAACAAATCGCAGTAGTAATTAATATAAAATAACTTATAGATAATGACCGTGGACACTTTCTCGTTTTAACTTATACAGAATATCAATTTTTATATATTCTGTTTCATGATTTACAATCTACGTAGTATAGGTATAAAACAAAATTTCCGCGTCTGTCTGTCTGTATATCCGCTAACTCCTCCTTAACCACGCTGATTTTGATGCGGTTTTCACAATCAGTTAATTTTAACGGAAGGTTTTATTTTTTTATAATTATGGTTTCTGGTTGCGGGTTTAACAGACAACTCGCATGAATGGAATCAAAGCGAGGGTGGGTCGTTAGAGCTATTTAACCCTTAAACGGATTTTGTCCGTTTTAAAGGACACATCAATTAAATGCTCACCCTCCTAATTTCAACGAACTGTCGCATAGATTCAGTACCTAGTGACATTAATTAGTTTATCTCTTTCCCACTTATGCATTAAGAACGACGAGAACAAGACGCGAGCAAAAAAAAAAAAACAATTTAGTCACTTGAAAATTTACATGATATTTTTCTTTTCTAACCTTAATTTCTTACTGTAGTTAAGTATAGTTTAACAAAAACAACCACTGAAACGTAGAGAGATCATTTAAGAAGTTAAAAACACTTTCTCCGTTCACGTTTTCGGTATTAAATTGTTCATGAACCGCAACAAATATTGGTAACTTAAAATTTGGTATAATCTAAAGTTAAACGTATAATGACAATGCTATTAGCCTAGTTGGTAGCAACTCTGCCTACAAAGCTATTGCTCCTGGGTTCGACCCCCGTTAACCCTTTGAACGCCAAAAGCCACTAAAGTGGTCGTGTACTGTCGTGCCTACCACGCCATCGTCCTATATAGTGGTCACAGATACAGTGCTAAATAGACCCGAGTATTTGTGTAAGGTTGACATTCGCTCTGGTTTTAAGCTGTCATTGGCGTGTGAGGACGACGTTTGTATCAAGTCAAAGGCGTTCAAAACGTTAAGAGAAAATATTTGCACTGATACCGTATACCGTTGTCCAGTTCCATTAGTATAAGCATAGAGTATTCAGGTGTAGGTCAGTTTGCATACAATTGTCTCCTAATTAGTATTTTATAATGTTTTGTATGGTATTTGCAGCGCCCGCTCCAGGGTCCGTGGGCACATCGAGGTGTACCACGCGCTGGTGGGCCGCGTGGGCGAGCCGGGCACCGAGCCGCACACGCCCGACGACTGGGAGCTGGTCGAGCCCAGCTCGCAAGTGGGAACCGTGCAGCCGGTTAGTACCTACACTAGCCTCGTTAAACCCATCACTACAAACAGGGAGTTTTTTTGTAAGTGGGACTTTGAATCTACCATCAAGGAAATAAACTTTAATTACTTACGTAAGGCGTTCAAAATATATCGATATTTTTTCACAACGTTATGCTGCATCACAACGAAATCAATATCGTAACAAGAAATGAATAACGTTATAATAACGTTATAAATTGCGTCCTGTTGCCAGTTTTTGCTTTTAATACGCTTAACAAAGAATCGTGCCGCTGGCGATTCTCATAATGCATATTAGATGGGCATTAATGAAGGCCGAGAACCAGCTAAATTAAGTGTAGTAAAAGAGGTGACATATATCGTTATAGAAAATGTCATTATTAAACATAACATGTTATCATTATTATAAATCGATATTTTACCGTTACAATAATAACGTAAAGAACGAGAATAACAATATAAGTGATGCCTGTGATACCTCATGTTTAGAGTGCAATGCTAAGGTCAAGATGGCCGTTATCATATAAAAAAGCTGGGCAGGAAATCCTACTTCTTGGCCAGGGGACGATGTAAAGTTGCGTAAGGATCGTAATAAAGAAAGTCACTCATCGTATATTTATCGCCAGTCGAATTCCTGCCGTCTGACACAATCTTTGTTTTACCGCCCTAGGTATGTAATGTACTAATATAGTTGAAGTACTTTTGACTCGCATGAGGCGATTGCCCCTTATCTCCAAAACTTGTAAGTTCGCCTTTTTACAACTTTTATTTCTGTAATTTTATTATGTGTAATGTAATTGTTTTAGTACAATAAGGGTATACATACATACATACTTGTTTGTTAGACAGAAAACACAGACAAACTTTTATATGCTGTTTTTTTACAATGTTGATTAGTTTTCAAATTGCGTGTTATTTTATTATTATCACTCATCCATCGCTATAGATTATAAATCACTTTAAATAATAAGCGATATTTATTTTATATTGCAACATGATTTTAACAAAAAAACAAAACTTTGAATATCAAAATTAACATTGAGACTTACAATAACTTCATGAATATTTTTCAATATTGCCTAAAAAATCCGCTTCCAAACTAATATTGTCAACGATAAATGACATTGTCATTGACTTACTGACCTCTGGCAGGTTCTGTCGGTCGCGCCCGAAAGAGCCGGCGAATGGCAGCTGCTAGTGTGGCCTGAAGACGATGACGATTTCGTTGTACGTTCATTTTTTATTTGCTTTATTTTATCCTTCATAAAAGAACAATGTCACTGGTCAGAGCCATCTTGTGCTGAACAAGCAACTTAACGGGAATTTATAGTTGGCTATTGTAATCTTGCTTTAGCATATACGAAGTAAGAGTAAGGCGACAATAGTTGTCCGTTGCAAAATTGTCGTGAATAGTTGCTTGTCTACCAGCCCCTTGAGTTATATATTGAGATTGCTTTCTTCTTCTGCAGCATTTTATAAATCTTGGAGGGTGTTTAAATAACATGCTGCTATAGCTTTGAACTGGCTGAGATGTTGTTTGATTCTTCTTGTTTTTTTAACCCCAAAGACGCGCACTGAAGGTTTTCTTTACTATTTAATTCAAGTTTGGACATGTTTCTCAACAAGATATGTTGTAAAATATACTCCTTTCGTTATCAAAGCGATGAAAAGCTCCCTATGAATTAAAATATTTATAAGAAAGTAAGTATGTATATTGTTATCTAGTACCCAATGTAAATACTACAAGCCTAGAGCTATTTTATTTATTTATGATTGACAATATTGCCAATGATAAATGATATTGTCAATGACTGCCCTCTAGGGAGTCATGGTCGCGTCCGAGACCGGAGGAGGCGACTGGGAGCTGCTCGCGTGGCCCTATGGCCACGACGACGGCCGTGACGACGATTTCGTTGTACGTGCTTTTCCATAATTACGGGAACTTGGTTGGTTTGGCTTGGCTGACTGGTAGGGAATGCCTTAACGCATTAAGTCCGCCATTTTTACCTATATGTATTGTGCAATAAAGTTCGAATAAATAAATAAATAACGCTTGGCTAGCTGATTCTTTGCACTATATTGCCGCTCATAAATATTCGGCTGGGGTTCATGTTCTGTACATATTGTTTAGTGCTTAATTTTGAACATGAACCTAGAATATAAATATTGTATTTAACACAAACTTCAATGTTTAAAGAAAATACATGATGTTACTTAATCAGTGTATTTTCCAAAATTTAGTGTTGTAACGATTTCAATCGTGTAATTTCTCACAAGTAATGATGCAATTCGATTAATAATATTAGTAAATATAAAAAATACAAGTCTGGCGTTATTAACGAATTATACTGTTTTAAAATGTGACAACAACTCCCATGGAATGATGACTGCTGCTTGAAGTTTTTTAAATAGTTTACATGCTTTATCTGCATGATAGAGTTATGCATTTAAAGATTAACTTTTTTTTCCTACGGCTTCGTCTGCGTAGAAGGCGTTTATCGTATTTAAGAATTTATTAACTTTTTATTAATTATTTAGTAATCAGATAGATAAAATACTTAAAAAGACCAATTGCCATAGTGGTATGAAATACCATTAGAGTTATTTTAAAATAAACAAACTTTACAGTTTAGTATGGTCCCATCCGTCATAAAAAAAATTAAGAATCATCTAAGGCATACATAAGCTTGGGTAGTACATCCTTGCCTATTTGTCATATAAGGGTCTCCCCAGACCTAGCGACGCGGAATCGGCTTGAGCCGGTGAGAAAAAGTTCTACGTCCATGCAAGAGGAGCGAAAACGACGTCGCTCCGTTCGCAACGCCGAATCGAACCGAGCTGGCCCAAGCGCCGTCTTTTTCACTCTTACTACACGGACATAAAACTTTTTCTTACCGGCAACTTGATAGGTTTTGACAGTTCATAATATACCTCATGCCTTTATTCCTTCTGTTGCCTTTGGTGTTTTTCTCACGCACGCTTGTGGGTTTTCGGTGGTTTTGGCTGGCAGTTGTATGTAATTTTGCAGGTTATGGGTGGCTTCGCTATATTCAATTCTTTGGTTGCTTTCTGGGGCTTCATTCTACTCCGTGAAACCAGATTGCTTTTGTCATGTTGCCGCATTGTCAACGTTACGAATGTTACGATAGCTCTTATTTACTTGACTGTAGTGGCGGCTGAGAACACAATAAAAAAAACATGTCAAAAGCAATATCGCTTTACCGATTAAAATAGAGCCCTTGGATTTTGTGGTGATAAGCATGTCCATTACCGTTCGTTTTCTTGACTCATCAACAATTCCCTGTAGGCGCTTTTGGCATATCTGAGTCAACAAGAATGATATGTTACAATTCCTTATTTCGTATAAACTGTCCAAATTCTGCGGTTAAAAGTACCCTACGTCCGTCTCCAGGCTATAACAATACAATACAATACAATACAAATACTCTTTATTGAACACCAGAAATCAAAACACGGAACAGTACATTTGAACTACATATATGTATTTGTATACATATGTATTTGTGGTTTTGTGTGGTCTTACCGCTAAATAGCGATCTCTTCCAGACAACCTTGAACTTAGTTTAGTTCCCTATAACTTAGTTCTGTACCAAATTTCACGTCGATCGAAGGATAAGAATAAGAAGACTGCACATAAAAACTATGTTTATCGTTTATAAGTCGTAAGGTTGTTACTCGTACAGGTTGTTTTATCTCACGAAAGCGAATGGGCCATACTTGTTGTGTGTAGATGGACCTGCACGCTGTCTCTAAGTGCGTAAGTTTGGGAGCGCTCAGTTTCGGCTGAGTCGCATGCGCCGGGTAAGTAGTGTGCGTGACTAATCGTCTATACGTTTTACAACTAGTATGACCCGGATTACTAATGTCTTGCACAAAATTTATTCGCACATTTTCGTTTCGCATAGCAACCATTGGCACAATCATCATTTCGCACAATTGCTTTTTGCCTAAATTTCTTGGCACACTATCATTTCGCACAATTGTCTTTGGCAGAATAGTACATTGGCATAACGTTGATTAGAATAATAGTCCTATGGAAGAACAATTGTTTCGCCGAATTTTGTATGGCATACTATGTAGTTGGCATAAAGTTATAAAGCAGAATAATATTTTACTATGTACTTCATCCTTGATTGTACCCCTAATTTGCTCCAATTGCAATGCGGTTATTGTAGAACTTCTAACCTAACCCAACCTATTTTAATGGTAGCGGTTCGATACTCATTATTATGCTATGTTACAGTTATGCCATAATAAATTCGGCGGAAGGTATATTCTACTACATAAAATTCTGCGAAATGAAAGTCGGCGGTATTAGTATTCTGCTATTCAAAATTGTGCCAAATGATTGTTATGCGTTATCACAGTTATGCTAAGTATACTATTATGCTAAAGTATCATTCGGCTAAAAATGTTTCTGCGATAACTGTTATGCGAAATGTATTTCGGACAATCGATGTTATGCCAGATGAAGGGAACCCGTATGACCGCTTTGGTGAGATTAAACAGCATGGGTAATAACCACGACAACACGCCACCATGGAAAATGTTTTTGGTGCGGCTATCGTTTTTACACTCCAAAATAACACAATAGGGCATGCTTCTAGATTTATTTCCTAATTTAGAAATATAGAAATAAGCGATCGCGGCAAAAGTATGGTAGGTTATGCGGAACTCCGCATAACTTTGCCACACGTTACACGCCCACTTGACACTTCTACTGTTTTTTCTGTTCTGTGGTATAACATTGTAAATTGTTTTTCATAAGTTTGTCTGTGTTTATCTGTGTATCTAACAAGTACTTATATTAAATTAAACTGAGGGTTTTTTTCTACTTTCATTGCCTATTTCAGAATTGAAAATAGCATTTTTTTTTATCGGGACTACCAAGAAAGAGTTCCTTTTTAAAAACATTAACAATATATAGTTTATATTATTAGTATTAAACGTCACGTACTCACATTTTTTTCAAGCACCTTTTGTTTTTTCATAAGCGACACGTGACATTCGCAATACGAATAAAAAACAATTATAACGCGTTTGAATCGCTATAAATAATAATAATATAATAAATCCAATTATTCGACAGTATAATTCTACACCGCTGCTTCCCTAGTTTTTGACGACGCGTTTCGCCTAGTTGGTATCTAGTGACTCTGCCCGCGAAGCTAGCTGTCACTGGTTCGATCCCGGGTGTGATAAATCATTATTACTACTATATAAATAAATATATATTTCTCTATAAGACCGGGCGGGGCTATTCCGACAGAGGAATAAATGCGTTTTTTTAAGGTTATGCAACGTTATTAATCTATTTTTGCGCCCTTTTATGGTATGGTATGGTATGGTAGTTTAAGTACCATAATTTCGATAAAAGGGAGCAACAATTGTTTTAGAACGTTTTTTAGCACGCATGCTTATAGTTGGACATTGCATTGCTGCAATAGCTCCCTACTCAAAAATGTTAAAACAACCCGCCTACAAGCATACGAGCGATCGACCAATGAATCTGAGCCTTTATCTTGGTCTTAGTACCAGCCTAGAGCTGGTGGCCACCGTGACACTAGCACCCGTATTCACAAACGTCACTATGAGGTCTCACAGTGCTCACGAACGCACAGGGTGGTCCAAATCGCCTCATAAACAAAAGATCGGTCAAAAAGGACCAATCACAAAGCTGTATTGAACGCAGTGCGTTTACTCAGTGAAGGATCCCTTAAGTATTGTTTGGTCGCGCAGGTGGTGGGCGGCGAGGCGCTGCCGCCGGGCTGGGAGGAGCGGCAGGACGCCAACGGCCGCACCTACTACGTCAACCACGTCGCGCGCTCCACGCAGTGGGAGCGGCCCACGCTCGCCTTCACGTCAGTACACCACAATACTCTCATTTCTGTTTACTCCAAACAAGCTTTTATTTAACTTGTAATGTATATATGTACTATCACGAACGTTAATTTGTGACCCATTTCAAGAAAAATATGCTTGAAGTCGTCAATGTCATTATAGAGATGTCAATGTACTATCACGAACGTTAATTTGTGACCCATTTCAAGAAAAATATGCTTGAAGTCGTCAATGTCATTATAGAGATGTCAATGTACTATCACGAACGTTAATTTGTGACCCATTTCAAGAAAAATATGCTTGAAGTCGTCAATGTCATTAGAGATGTCAAGTTAAATTTGACCCACTTCCAGGTTTACGATGAAGCTCAAAATGTGCAATGTGTAAATTGGATGACAATGCAATACATGACAGCTGATGATGTATCAGATTGTGGCGACAGAATCTCCGCTATACTTAACCCAGACCCACCCTTTTGGGACTCATTTATTTGGTCTTGATAAGTAGATTTTTACATACTTTTTATTAAATTACAATTTAAGTATATGTATTGTATATTCGGGTCAAATCTTGCAAGGAAGATTTGAACCACATCCCGGGGAACGATTGAGCTGAACTTAGTAGTACTACGTAGCTTCGATGACAATACAATAATATGGCACCATCGAGCTGGTCTCATGATGGAGTCGGAAGCTGGCGACAGGATCTGCGCTATACTTAACGCAGACCTACCGTCATGGGATTCGTTGGATGGGTCTTGATAAGCAAATAATGTTTGCAAAAAATCTACAGTCAACAGCAAAAGCTTGTCCTAAAAATTAAACTTTTGACAGAACTTTTAATATGAATAGTTTTTTTTTGATAGGTTACGAATCTGTAATCTATAATACTCGTATGCTACAGAACGGTTTTTTTTATAGCCATTCAAGCTATTATGAAACCGCAATTAGTTTGGGATTGCAATAGCTGTCAATTCATATGCACTTTGACGTAAGTATATGGTAAAACTGTCACCTCTAATCCCTTTCGAATCGCGGCTAGGTAATATTGTTGGGCATGACAAATAACATGATTCCCTCTCCCGTAGCCGGCACATGAGCACGGAGTCGCAGGCCGAGCGCATGGAGACCGCCGCCACGGAGTTCCAGCGGCGCTTCCACATCTCGCACGACAACGACGAGCGCGTGGCCTCGCCCGCGCCCGCGCACGCGCAGGTACCGTGGCTAGGGAACAGGGCGGGTTGGTGTGGAAAGGGCTCTATAATACATGACAGTAGTGATGGGAAGAAATTCATGTCTAGAGCAACGTTATGAGCAGAGGTGTAAATTTTCACGGCAAAACATGACTGTCGCGAACATGTAGTTCAAACTAGTGTTAGAAACATTTTTTATCGATAGTTTAGTTTAGTTATTTATTTCATGGAAAGAATTACAATATAAGTTTGCATTACATGTCAAAATTAAAAGTATCCTAATCAAAAACTAAAAAAAAAAACGATAGTTGTGTAATAGAAGAAAAACGTTTAAGCCGAAAGGACGGTTTATTTAGGGTTACTTGGTATGATAAAGTATAGTTACGGTTTAGATGGAATAACGCATAACTTACCACTTCTTTTGCATATTTTAAATGACCCGTTGCGAATGATTATAAAATACAATAAATATATCGCATGACTTTTAAAGTATAAGAATAGGTACTCAATATCGATAAAAAACACGTTTCTAACAGTAGTTAGATTGCCACAGTCTTATGTTTTATCGTGAAAATTCCGACCTCTGGTTATAAGGGATGCCGCACGAGCATTACCTGAGCGTTTCGTCGTCTACATATAAATTAGAGCGACATGCCACATGTTGCGTTGAAACACTTGCGCCGCTCTATGTTGAAATCACAGCTTAGCGACGACGCAACGCACCGTCAACGCTCTTGTGGCATCCCTCACCTTACGTGTTTCATTATTGTAGGTCAAGTTCAAGGTTGCAAGTTTCAAGGTCGCGAAGTTCAAGGTCGCGAATTTCAAGGTCTGGGGTGATTCGGGTGGATTAAAACATAGATATATGTTATTTGACATTATATTTCGAACCGCTATTTCCAGGTTGAATAAGAGAGAGATAATTAAACTTTCAGAGCAATTAACCCTTAATAAGGCACCATTAAAGTAAAAATACTAGACCAAGATGAAATACAGTCATGGAATCGCAAGTCTCTAAAGAGTAATAATATTAATAATAAATGATTCTTTATTTAGGTATTAACCATCAATTAATTGACTAATATTATTTAACATTCATAATTTATTGTACGCTCGCTCCCAAAATAATAATAAAAATTCGTGCACACCTGAACAATACTGTTGCTCGACCTGCTCAGTCTCGCACCAAATGACCAACGTCTTTTCCGCAACACGGCGAAGAAGTCATCCACTCCGTTCACGGCAAACATGAACTGCTGCCGCGGCCGGACTACGCGCTACTCCGCCACGGCAGCGGCAGCATCGCTCGGAACGCGTTGTTGCTCAAAGTCTGTCCAAAGATCGCTTAGTGTACTGATGATGTTATATTTCAGGAAATACAATTAGAATAGTATCATAAAATGTAGGTAGTAAAGTTCAATTTCAGCTTATTGTAATGTGGTCAATATAGCCTCTGCCGTATTAAGGGTTAAGCCATTTTTTTATGCTCATGCTACGTAAGAAGACGTCTTGAAGTCATATTATAAAAAATACATAAATGTTATAACTTATAATTATAATGTTACAGCGATCTTGCTGTTTTTTTATAAATAGTGGTGTGTATTTTGCTTATGGTTTACACAATTTCATATTTTATTAAGGTCAAGATAATGGGATCGTCCTTTCATATTGGAATCAAACAATTTTGGCGTGTTATGATCCGCTTTGTTGCTGTAGCATTTTGTTCCTGGTTATTATATTCATAAAGTCGATATTTATATGGTCGGATTGTATATGCATGATATTTTTCGTAGCATATCTATAATTATTGCATGGTTAATCGGAGGAGTATATAGTAGATTTATTGAGTTATTTAAGTTTATGGGTCTGTTTGCAGGAATGTTTGTAGGAGTAAATTTAGTACTTTTATACATAAATGGATTATACGTAATTGCCTGATTAATTTAAGTTTTTTTTTATATTTGCATTTTCTGCGAACGCCATACCTGCGCTGCATAAAATCGAATACACATGCTATTTATTTAAAATCTGTCGTTACGAAGTGGATTTCAAAACCTTATTCAATTTCAATCTATCCTCGATTTTAATCATATAAAACATATTAACTATTATTATTGTGCCTTTCATTTTCCATTACAAATGTTGTGACTTACACATGGCAACATTTTACTAATTCCGGCATGGGCTTCAGCAACCGGGACATACTAATACTAACTTAGGTTACTGGCAACACGTCGGAGAGCGTCAAAAAATTACATTGTGTTGTCCTCACTTATCATAGACAATTTACGTCAAAATGCTTAAAAACCGAAGGCGACTAAGCTCATTTTACAAACTTAAATATGCAGTTCAAATTATAAGTGATTACTTGAAAAATCTGCATAGTTAAGTTTGTACAAGTAATATTTAACTCTCTAACAGGATAGCAATAGAAGCGGCGGGGATTACTCCGTAGAACCAACACCGTTTTCCACGCCTGTGCGATCGCCTGACCACGACCGGGACTCGAACCAGACACCCACTGAAACTGAAGTGCCTCAATCAACTAGCTTAAGTAATACCTGTGATAATAATTTAAGAGAGGAGGACGATGTGGTTTGTGCGAACGAAGTCCGACTTAAAGTAGACAACGACTCAGATGATGCTCAAGACTGTGATAACGCGATCTCTAGTCAAGAAGAGGCCTCAGGCGACCAATCACGAGACGCCGTTGAACAAATTGACCAATCGGAAGCACGGACTGCAGCAGGAGACCAAACACAAAACGTAGATGAAACTGACGAAGCGAGCGCAGAAAGCGTAGCTGAACCACAGACAGATATAGATAGAGAAAGAGAAGAAAACATAGAAGTTGAAGAAAAAGATGAAGATAGAGGAGAAGAAAGGGAAGAGGAAAGAGAAGCCTACGTTGATACAGAAAGCACTGGCGTGGTATTACCAGCTGTAGGAGAAACAGATGTAGATACGGCTGTAGAAATAGAAGTAGAAAGCGTGGCAGAAGAAATGGAGGAGGCTCTGACGTTTGACGAGAACCATTTCAGTACGCCGACGGGAGGGGCCACGCCTGAACGGTCGCCGTCAAGACGCAGAATGACATCTAGCTCCATGGATGATACTGAGGTAAGAAGTGTAATGTCAGGGTATGTTAATAAGCTTTTTTGGTAGGGAAAAAGAGGCTGTTACTGAATCGAAATATATCCTCCGCATCAGTAACGATGACGTTACTTTAATAAGTTAAAAATAGAAGTAAGTCGTAAAAAAGTGGGATAAACCATAGTCAAACAGTATTTGAAAAGCTCTGCTAGAACATGATGAGGCATCTTTTTAGCAAACACAGTGTTTTTAAATCAAATAACGATTTTTAAATATCGTTTTACTAGAGTTACAATTGACCCTACTGCAACAATTTAAAATGAGGAAATATTCAACTTGACAGAGTTTTTGAAGATTTGAGTTTTGCTGTCGTTTTCGTGTGCTCCAAGTTTGGCATGGCACCTTGTGTGTTTAATTGTATGAGTGCCGTAGAAGCTAGTCCTAAACTCTTAAAACTAGTAAAATTAATAGTTTGTGTAGAATCTGAACCAACACTGTCTAAGTTTACGGCCTGACCACTACTTTCCGCGGCGGCGCTTCCATTGCCTCCGACGACACCCTTCATACTTCTTCTTGCATTTGTTTGTTGTCGCCCGCCGCTGGCGCCTTCTAGAAAAGTAATGGCCAAGCCGTAACTTGAACGCGATTAAATTACTTTCTATATTGAATTTAAAACAACGAACCTCTTTATCTAACGATTGTAAGTGGCTGTAAAATTAGCAACATGCAAGTAGCCTGCTATGGCATTTGGGACAAAAATATATATTTTGCACGATGTAAAAGGGTGGTCTATTTTTGACGTTGATCATAACCTCGGAATTGTTTGGCTTGAAAGTTGAAGTTGCACCTCCATTTTAACTGTTCACAAGCTTTCGCATTCGTGTTTACGTACAAAGAGCTTTGGTTGAAATCATTTGAGGTCAACGTATTCTTAAGGCTTTGGGTTTAGAAATTAAAACTTTGTCAGTCAGCTGTAATTCGATTGAAAAATACAGCTGGGTAATTTTTGTCATATCTTTAACGCAATATTTAAATGAAAGTCAATTAAAAAAAAAACATGGTCATGTCTGAAATATAAGTTGGTTAATATATACTTAAATAAAAATAATTTATCGGATTTGGTTCTGTAGACTAGTATCTGTTTACGGAAAATAAATAAGAACAGAGAAATCTCTTAAACTATATCGTTTTATGTATATATTTAGACTTTTTCCTGCATTTAGAAGAGCATTCAAACATTGGGACATGTTGATTTGAACTCTTTTCTAATCATGCAGCGTTCATAGACTACATTTAACTGAGGCAAGCTTTCGGAAAATTGTCTATGAAGTCCTGTGAGGTACAACAACCTTTGTGATGTCCGTAACGCAAGAGAAAAACGAAAACTGAAGACACGTAATATTTCAAAATTCTGATCTCCATCGCGTATGTGATCCTTTACACATGCAAACGTTATTTCGTGTTACTTATGAAATGTGTTTCTTGTTCGAAAACTTGTACCCTTACCATGAGTTACAGTGACCATACTCGCTAGATAGTCGAATGCTCTGTCCCTCTCACTATATTACAATACTGTGAGGGACAGAGCGTTCGACTCGCTAGCGAGTACAGTCGCTGTCACTCATGGTAAGGATACTGTTGGTTGTTTGTCATTCATACTCCATTATGATTGTACAGATTGACATAAATACGACATCGTGTTTGGTCGGAAATGTTCGTAGTTATTTTGCTTTCTCAATCAGTTTCAGAATCCATCATTAAGCTTATTGACAAAGCAATATAAATAACTATAGTCGCGCCGTTCTAAGTGCCCCGATCTGACGTCTGTCAAGTCAGTATAAAATGTAACCTCTAACATGACAGGTGACAATTCGGGGTTCTAATAACAGCGCGACTATAAACCGACAAAATACGATATCGTACGAGTATTTACTACATCTGTAAAGTTAAACTTTGCGTAAGTATTACATATATCTAGTTTGGTTTGCTTTTGTTTTCTGTATTGTCTTAAGATTATTTTTAGTACATTCTTCAAGTTTTCGTTTTTCTCGGGTGCTTATTAATAGTAAAATGTAGCTTGTTCGCATATAATATAGACACTTTACAGATATTTTGATCGGTGCAAAGAAGGTAGGTCAAAATTTATGGTATTCCACATCAAATAACATTTACACTCACGTATCATTTGTCATCCATATTGCTTGTACGCTTGTGCTTTCTGCTTCCATGTAGATAGATGTATGAGGCTTGTATGACCATAGATATAATATGCTTAAAGTAATATATGCTGTTTTGCATGGTATGTATGTCAGGTTTATGTTCAGCAGGTTCGTCATATGATCTTTAATGTCTAAAACAAAATACATTATTAATCAAATATGTATGAATAATCTTATAAATAAAATGGGTGTCCCTCGGAATCCCTAATAACGTTTGTCCTAACACATCGTTTGTCCGAATTATCGTTTATCCTAAACTGGTTTTTAGCTGAGTCAGACAACTTTTTAAGTATTCCAAAAATACCTGCGGTTAGGTTAGGTTAGGCTTGCATTAGAAAACAACTTTTTTTTTTTAATTTAGGCTGAAATGGCTTTAGGATAAACGAAAATTCGGGCACACAATTCATTAGGACAAATGACGATTAGGTATTCCAATATAGACCCAAATAAAATATAAAACTCAGCGATTCTTGGAAAACTACTTCTCATTGATTGAAATAGGGGTGATAATCAGGGTTCGGAGTTTTCACGGTAAGACGAAAGAGAGCTGTGAAGTGGACATTAACATTAAAATTCAGCTCTTACTCATACTCATTCGTTTATTTAATTGCAATATTTAATTGTATTATAAATATGGACAATGACTCACTTTTAATATTCATTACATTGTGAGATTAATATTAAATAATATGTACATTAAATACATTTTGTTTAAAATTGTAATCTTTCATTACTTAGCTATAGCTTTATCCAGGGGCTCAGCTCAGGGCGAATATAAAAGCATTTTAGAATTAAATAAACAAATGAGTACGAGTATGAGTAATAGTTCAATTTTTATGTTGATGTCGACACTACAGCTCTCTTTCGTCTTACCGTGCTATGAAAACTCAGAACCCTGGTGAGGTGATAATGTAAATAGGAGTTTGGTTATTTCGAACTTAGCATCAAGTGAAGAATGGGTAATGAATCTTTCTAAATTTCCTATTATAAACTCGTTTTTGTTAAAGGTTTTTGCTGCAAGTTTAGTCACGTAAAAAGGTTCATATTTATTATAGACCCACACGATCGTATCATTCTGTGCTGTAAAGGTTAGGTATTATTTATTTCCGTAGATAATAAATGAGTCAAACGCGAGTATAATGGGTAAGTTGCGGGTTCCGAATCTCTTTTTTTAAATAAAGAATTATGAATATTTCACGATTACAACACTGAGGGCCATGTTAATTTCCTGACCATGGCTCAAGACATGTCAATGTAATGATTGTGACATGTCAATTGATGATGAGTCCTAGAAAACTGTTATTTTAGACCCGTCTTAAAAGGATTGTGAAGCTAAAAATTTCCATACAAAATGCGATAACGTTTCTCTCGCCTTAAACACAATCCGATTTTTACGATTTTTAAATCGTAAATAGTAGATATTATGAAAAACTACGTCTGTACGTTTCCCTTTCCAAAAATATTTCTAGGAAAAAAAAAACAAGAATCCAAATAGTTTTTCATAACAACTGCAATATATTCAAAAGTCGTCGATATCGGACTTGATTTAGGACGTTAGAAACGGTATCCCCCGGAGCTAAATTTGTATGGAAAAAGATAGACAGCTACGCGATAAACGCCGCCTCACAGTCCTCTTAAGAAGGACATCTTAGCTGAGTTTATTAATTCGGCCCCAGGTGTAAGAACTTGAGCAACATACAGACCAACTGACCAACATGATCATGTTTATGTTCATCAGCATTATGTTTAATGATGTGGCGAGGTCGGTGTGTGTGATTTGTGACGTTTAGGGAAACAGTTTATCTTGCACACTGATTGGACTTCTCGCTCGCACTTGGTGAACACGAGTTCATGTCTCGTTTATGCTTAAGTAAATTATGGGTTTAATATGGAGTGATGTTTTTGTGGTTATTGTAAATGTAAAACCATTGGATTGTTATTTTGTGTTTATTAACATAACGTAACCGTTGATATTTATTATCCATTCGATATAAAAAAGAAAAGACAAGTTTAAAAGAACCAAAAATATCTTAACGATCCTTGTTAAAGTAGTATTTATTATGGTCGCAATTTCGCAGACATATTTATTCTAGATTTTGGCAAAACCTGCGATCAATGTCAAAATATTTACACTGAAATGTTATAAATACGCACTAACAAGTTAAAAGGGACAAGTTAAGTTTGCAAGTTTAATAATTAGTCTCGTTTCTCGTAGATAACCAACTTTGATAACTAGTTACCTATAAGAAAAAATATTTTTTCGGAGCTCGTTTGGTTATCAAATAGTATTTTATTATTCTCATAAAATACCGGAATATTCAGTTATCTACAAGTTATTCGTGCCTATTCCGGTTAGCAAATAAGATGAACTTAGGAATGTATTATTCCGGTTTTCTATAAAAAAAAACAAATCCCAGTTAGATACGAAGAAAAATTTCTTCCTTTTTTTTTTTACAAGGGTAACGTATGAGTAATATAAAATCCCATTTGATAACCAGGCCATATTTATCTACGACGAAATATTAATCCTTATAGACAACCAGTTATCAACCTTGGTTAACCACGAAGACTAAGCCTTCGTGATGTTAAGAAGGGATGTTTGAAGTGTCAAGCCCTGGTTGTTATTAACGTAGATGTCTGAAGATGGTTTGTCTGTAGGACGAGACGGACAACCAGTCGACGGACAGCACGCGGAGCAGCAGCGCCAGCAGCGCGCAGAGCCAGAACCTGCCCAACAGTGACGGTGAGTGGGCAAGGCTTATCAACGCTATTCACAGATAAGGGTCATACACACTCGAAAAAACAAAATTTGCCTTTCCTGTGGTCAATAGTTATAGGCTTGTGTGCATAAGTTATGTTTTTGTCTGATAAGACTAAAGACCTGACGCCGTTTATGCGGATATGGGTGCCGCTAGAAAATTAGGCCTTAAAAACGGTTAACTTCTGGTATGTCCACAGGAAATACTAACCTAAATCTGTTTATGACCCATATACCCCTACTACGGGTGCGAATAAATTGCTGCCTCTCCGAATATCTGTCGGATCGTGGAACAACAGTGCTCGAACTTGTTTGATATATCGCTGCTGTGTTACTAAATGTCACATACGATGCGGTTGTCGCTCGATTCTAGCTCATACGTTGACGCCAGTAGCAATGGTCTACCTAGGATTCTGTTTAGGGTGATGGGTTATAATTATAACACATTCCCGAAATATAGTCAAAGGCACATTATTCCTGGATCCGCAAATGTAGCAAATAGTTGATAAATCACGTTCGAGTCAATTGATGACAATGATGACCATTATGTGTCCAGGGCCGAGATTCTAGGCGGCAGAAACCCTATCGTCTTTGACTTGTTATCATATGGTCAACGTTTTGATAGCTTGTTATCATGTGGTCGAGTTAAAAACAGTACCATAACAGGTCAAAGACGATATGGTTTTACCGCCTAGACTAGAGGCCCTGCTCCCTATCCGTTTTTAGGGTAGGTACGAGTCGACAAAATTCATAACTCTTACACTTGTAAAGTTTTGTGAAATAGGGAGCTGCGGGCCTAGTATGGCTGCGTTTATCGCTTGACAAAATATGGATAAAACATCTGTCACTTCCTGACACGTATAAGTACGAGAGTGACGGATGCTTTATCCACATTTTGTGGATAAAGCAAGGTGAATTAGGTTCGTGAAATTGCAGTTATTTGTGATATGATATGGCTACTGTTCAGTCATACAATTCTACCAGTGACATGTTACCAGTTGACTGTGGCGTTCATAAGGTCAAATATATTGTTGGTGCGTAGGTCTCCCGGCGGGTTGGAGCATGCAGCGCGCGCCGAACGGCCGCGTGTTCTTCATCGACCACAACCAGAAGACCACCACCTGGATCGACCCCCGGACAGGTACGGGAGCTCCTTTAGGTGACACGATTTTATTTTTCTATAGGATATGAAAGGCATTTTGATATAATTAATATAGTTTGAGCTTTCTCCGTAGAATATTAATTTTTATTTTTATTACATCTAGTATATTATTATCAGTGATAGGGGAAAACGATGCAAAACTTTAACAAAACTTAACAAAACTTACATTACAGCCATGAAACTATAAATATCCTTATACAAAATCCGAGACTCTGATATAGAGTTAAATTGAACACTAATCTGCCAATAATATTCTTATTTTTCAATAATATTCTTATTTTTCTTGTTTGCAAGTTCTCCTTTATGGTCAACTTTACAAGTCTTGTTGAAGTTTTGCACCGTTTTCCCCGATCACTGATTATTATTATTTAATTTGGAAAAAGTTTATAGTTCTCATTTCCCCATCGAAAATTAATTAAGGTCGGGTGGGGCTATTCCGATTGAGGAGTGAATGCGTCATTTAATTTGTTTCTTATCGAGTTACGTTTTAAAATATTTTTTGTGTCCTTTTATAGTAGTTCAAGTATCTTAACTATAAAAAGGAGCAAAAATTGCTTGAAAACGTTGTAATCTTTTAAAATCCTGAAACGGTGAATGTGGCCCTCAGACAGAATAGCCCGATCTGTATATGAATTGTATGGCTAATTTTCGTTACATTTTGGAAAAATAAAACGGTTTTATTACTATACAGTGCTACCATTTTCTTAATAGTGATCGGCAATCTTCGTTTTTCTATTACACACGAGTGACAAATATACTGTCAGTTGCGAGTGCAGAGCGATAGCCAGGTGAAAACTATTAAGAAGCTGGGAATGCTGTATACTATATTTCTAAAATCTACTTATTAACATCTAATTATAAACCCTTAGAGATTTTAAATAGTCAGTCTAATAAGTTTAAACGGCGCCCGCTCGCCCGCTGCGTGTTTAGTGTGAACAATGTGTTGCCCGCAGGCTGCGCGTCGCACCTGCCGGCGGCGGCGGCGGGCGCGGAGGCGGACGAGCTCGGCGCGCTGCCCGAGGGCTGGGAGGAGCGCGTCCACACCGACGGACGGATCTTCTTCATCGACCATAGTAAGTACACTACAGTTATGATGCTTATGAATCGCATGATGACAATTATTTGGGTTTTGTTTTACCTGAGATGATGGCTAATAGGGATTTGTGGAAGAAAAAAATGAAAGATCTGACCCCGGGGATTGAGATAAGGGCGAAGAGATGAATCCACTTAGTTTTAGCCTATTTTTGTGAAGTTCAAGTCCAGTGGTAAAATTCTGCCCGTCATGATCTGCGTCGTTAACATATTGTTGAAGCCCCATAGGTTTGCATTTGTATTGTTTTCGAAATGCCCGCATAATAACTTTTGAAATATGATAACAATAGAAGTAAATACAATTTAGAATAGAGGCCCTCACTGATCCTTTTAAATTGTATAACATGACCATGAGGGTGCCATAG
Organism: Acleris cristana; assembly: GCA_948252455.1. Lineage (NCBI taxonomy): Eukaryota > Metazoa > Arthropoda > Insecta > Lepidoptera > Tortricidae > Acleris > Acleris cristana. The sequence goes on along the minus strand of OX411786.1, from coordinate 15,233,063 downwards.
TCCGTTTTAGTTGCGGCCATCCTGCTATTACCACGTCCTCGTATGTTAAAGAAATTAGAACAAAAGTATAGTATAATTATTCTGTGTTACAGACACACGCACCACGCAGTGGGAGGACCCGCGGCTGTCCAACCCGCAGATCGCCGGGCCCGCCGTGCCCTACTCGCGGGACTACAAGAGGAAATACGAGTACCTCAAGAGCCAGCTACGCAAACCGGTAGGTTCACAGGGGCCTAGTTACTACAAACTTATAATAACAAGCTTTTTTTATAAATTCTTTAAAGTGTATAGTCGGTTATTTCTGAATTTAAAAGCGAACCAATTTTAACAATAAATCAATTTAACTGTAGTTAGTTTAGTTTATTATAAGTATCAATTTCACCAAACGATGTTAAATAGTAATCAATGTTAATAGACTGTTAGTTCATACATTTCGACAGCTGTTAACACTCTAATCGTCTGTTAAGTGGTTGGTGAAATTCGACTCTACGCCGCACACTACGCCAATCCAAATCCGATCCGAACCCGTGAAAATTGGGATCTAGACCGGATATATAATAAAATCGGGTGACGGAAGCCGGATCTAATTCGTTAACTACCATAGAAATAGTTCTACGACTACTCCGGACCGTATTTTCACGGGTTCTTCGGATCGGTTTCGTATCGGACGTAGTGCGAAACCGCTCTAAACGTCACATTAAAATTATTACCAAATCCGACACGGCCATTCTGAAGTATAACACGTCCTCGAATGTTCGGACAAATCAGGGGCTCTACTTTGAAATCAGCAATTCGAACTTCAGATCGCCCCGTCACTTTCTTGCGAATTAGTGACGCGTCGAGAGCAAAAGGGATAGCAATAGACGAAGTTCGAATTACGGATTTCAAAGTAGAGCCTCTGAACTTATGAAACATCTTTGCCTATTAAGTCTTTTGTTGTCAAGTGGTACTTTATTTTTTCTTTTCTTTGAGTGAAGTTACATTTATTTAAATATTCCAGAGTAACGTCCCAAATAAATTCGAGATCAAAGTGCGGCGCAACTCGATCCTAGAGGACTCGTACCGCATCATCAGCTCCGTGAGCCGCCTCGACCTGCTCAAGACGAAGCTGTGGGTCGAGTTCGAGTCGGAAGTGGGCCTGGGTGAGTAGCTTTCTTGCGTAAGCTCGGAGAAGGCCTATAATGATGCTATCTGTCTTATGATTTCGACTTTTCCATTTTTCTTGAGTCACTGCGTTCAACTAGGGTGGTGGAACCAATAATGGACAGGAACTCAGTGATGGACACTTGATTCTTGTTTTACAGAAGATAAGGGTTATACATTTGTTTTGCAACAATCAGTTTAGGACCGTATGAAATTTGAATAAAGAGTCAAGTGTCCATTACTGGTGCTTGTCAGCTAAAAGTGTCCATCATTGGTGCCGTCACCCTACACTCCGGTTCTCTAGAACGTTTCTGGTGCGTACTATAGGAATTTGAAATGAACTTCCTGTTGAGACTTTCCGAATGCGCTACAATATGGGATATGGGGCTTTTTAGAAAGGTGTCATTAAATTTCTTCGAGACCGGCAACGCATTGGTGACGAATGTCCATAGGCGGCGGTAACCACTTCCCATCAGTTGGGCCGACTGCCTGTTTGTCCGTCGACGGAAATAAAAAAAAACTTATTTAGTGATTCCTTCTAATTGCTTATAGTATGTATGTATGTACCTATATGTATGTAAACACTTTATTGTACAAAACACAATTTAAAAGGTCATAGTCCGTCAAATTTAAGCGCGACCGTCTTTAGCGAGACAGCGCGTTGGCGTTTGTCGTCTTAATTAAGACCTTAAGTTCTATGTTCTACGTACAGTCAGCTGCAGAGAAATGTAACCCCCTTTGCTAGGAAACTTGTATGCGGGTACTCTTCACTGCAGCTGACTGTACATACATACTACGTAACGTACAATATTTTTAAAATTCACCCATTTATGTATCGTGTCTGTCTTTTCATCTTTCTTATCTGTGTTTTTATTTTTCAGACTACGGCGGCCTGGCCCGCGAATGGTTCTTCCTCCTGTCAAAGGAGATGTTCAACCCCTACTACGGCCTGTTCGAATACTCAGCCATGGATAACTACACGCTGCAGATCAATCCCAACAGCGGGGTGTGCAACGAGGAGCACCTCAACTACTTCAAGTTTATTGGCCGAGTCGCTGGTATGGCGGTGTACCATGGGAAGCTGTTGGATGGTAAGTCAACTTTTTTTATAGCAGTTGGAATAGTAATTGCGACCTTAGCCCCATAGTTTTTTTTTTGCATACGAGCATGTAGGTTACCTGATGGGAAGTAATCACCACCGCCCATAAACACTAGTAACTCAAGAAGAGTTGTCGGTGCGTCGCCGGCCAATTAGGGAAATGTAAACTCTTTTCTTGAAGGGACTCATGTCGTAACTGGTGGCAAATACTAAATTTATATAAAAGGAGAAATTGGCTAACTGATCGATCAACGCACAGCCGAAACCGCTGGACCTAGGGACTTGAAATTCGAAGGGATTATTCCTTGGATATACTAGGGTTGCACTAAGGGAATTTTGAAATTTCTTCCTCTAAAATAGGGGGAGTAAAGGGAAACTGATCTACGCGTACGAAGTCGCGGGCGTGCTCCAGTTTAATTATATATATTTTTTTACAGCGTTCTTCATTCGACCATTTTACAAGATGATGGTGGGCAAGACCATTGAACTACAAGATATGGAGTCTGTCGACCTGGAGTACTACAATTCGCTCATGTGGATCAAGGTAATCAGTATGAACTATCAATCGTATGACTGATCGACCACCTGCCCCCTATTTCGCAATCTTGACAATTATAGGTGACAGGTGACAATTCGTTATGCATTGCAAAGTTAACACGCTTTCACATCAGTGGGATTCATATCAGCTCATGCGTCATGTACACTGTCACCTGTCACCTGTCACCTGTCACTGTCAGGATGGTGAAATAGGAGGCCGATTGAATATGCCGACTTATCGACAGGTAATATGGCTGTTCGACTCTCTGACTGACAGTCGACCTATTGACAGGTCGTAAGGCAGATCGACCATCCGACTGACTGAAGATCGATTGACCGGTCGGCTAACCGACTGACTGTTGACGGGCTGTCTTACAACCCATTAAACTTTTGATTTACTTCATCAATCGATTCATCAAGTAACTAACTGATCTGTAAAGGGCGGCTGACGCATGCGATACGGTGACGAAAGCATAAGTTGGATAAGACTTATTAAATTTCGGGTTCCACCCCGTCCCCCCGGAGCCGTGACGGTGCGAAGTCACCTACAGAAAAAAAAACGAGTACTATTTATCTGTGAAAATATGCAGTTTTTGTTATAAATCAGTAGTCATATCCATATTACGGATATCGTTCGACATTATTTTGACGTAATTTGCATCCAGCAGTCGACCATTACCGATCAGCTTATTTTTATACGACTTAGGGCCGATTCGACCAAACTGGAATAAGAATTACTCCGAGATTAGTCCATACAAATTCGGCGTTTAATCTTCTATTATTATATATATATCTTATATATATATCTATATATATAAAAGGCTAAACTGACTGACTGACATATCAACGCACAGACGAAACTACTGTACCTAGAAACTTGAAATTTGGTACATGGGTTCCTTTCATGATATAAGTGAGCACTAAGAAAGGATTTTCCGAAAATCGACCCCCAACGGGAAAAAATGGGGGGAGTAGCGGGAAACTAATTCTACGCGTACGAAGTCGCGGGCGTCCTCTAGTCTAGGTATAAGACCTTATTCCAGTTTGGTCGAATCCGCCCTTAAAGATATGTGAAATTTGTTACAGGAGAATGACCCGTCGGAGTTGTACCTAACGTTCTCGGTGGACGAGGAGCAGTTCGGGAAGACGATACAGCGGGAGCTGAAGCCGGGCGGCGCCAACATCGCCGTCGACGACGCCAACAAGGACGAGTACATCAAGTCAGTAGCGCTCACACACATCTAACCTAAACAGTCTGTCCATATAAAAATAACCGGTCAAGTGCGAGTCGGACTCGCGCACCGAGGGTTCCGTATTTAAGATAATATGCTTGGTAACCGTAAAAGAAAATATTCATTTCGTTATCTTTTTTTGTTTTTATGCAATTAGGTCCTAGGATTGGTCTAAATTTTAATACAGATTTTCAAAGTTGTTTTGTTGAAAGTAGTAAGTGATGAACACTTTATTTTATTTTTCCTATAAAATGTAATTAATTATCTATTCGTCAGGATTTTTTCAGATTTTTTGATTGATAAACTTCGGATAAAATGCGGAATGTGCAGATTAAGCCCTTTCATATCACATCCCATTTGCTATAATCAAATCACTTTCATTTTTCAACCCCAATGCTAGACCCCTTTTCAATTATTTATAAAATTAGTTTCATATTTTTTTTACTAAAAACAGATGCGGGCACGCAAGTTGTACAACTATGCCAAATTTCAAGTTGATAGCATTTGTAGTTGCTGAGAGAACCTGCTGTGACGTACAGACGGACAGACAGATAGACAACGAAGTCTCACCATAAGGGTTCCTTTTTACCATTTTGGTACGGAACCTTAAAAACATCTTCAAATTGACGGCACAACCTTTTTTTGTCAAAACTCTTCCAGGATAATCCCACGGTCTTAAATATCAATATATTAAATGTATCTCGTATGAATTGTCTCCAGGCTAGTAATTGAGTGGCGGTTCGTCAGCCGAGTACAGGAGCAGATGTACGCGTTCCTGGAAGGTCTCGGGGGGCTGGTGCCGCTGCCGCTGCTGAAGATCTTCGACGAGAACGAGCTGGAGCTGCTGCTGTGCGGCATCCAGCACATCGACGTGCGCGACTGGCGCGCCAACACGCTCTACAAGGGGGACTACCACGCCAACCACCTCGTGGTGCAGTGGTTCTGGCGGGTCAGGACACTCATTTTACCCATTGTACATGAAGAATGAGCGGAGGAAACCTAGGATAAACAAAGATATATCAGTCTATTAACTTCTGCCCGTGACTTTGTCCGCGTACATTTTGATTATCGTTATTCCCTGGGTTTATATTTCCGGGATGAAAAGTAGCCTCTGTGGTAATCCAGTATCTCCATTCCAATTTTCATCCAAATCCGTCCACCGCAGCGTGAAGGAGTTACAAACTAACACACTAACTTTCGCATTTATCAACCCTCGTGCCGATACCTAATACCTTCCGCTCGCTATGTATAACTTCTTACGGCAAATTATAACGTGATCATAATATTACAATCTGGACAATTTCAATGACGAAACTAAATCATTATCAACCCACGATGTCCCGCCCCAATACGAAATATTAGGTCCTTACCTATGAAATTGTCGTTTTATATGGAGAATTTTATGAAAACGGTGATTTTCAAACATTTAATTTTGCGGATTATTTAGTAACATCAAATGCAAACCAAACAAAATTCTGTCAGGAATATTGGACACTTCTAAGCTATATTACACATATCTTAATTACTTAAAAATAGTTAGCTTCATAAAACTCTGCGTAATTGAAACACTTGAACTCACAGCACATGAAAAGAGTTGAGTTCACACTTTAATTTTAAACACTAAGTAAGAAATTGAACCATATTATTTTTATCTAAAACCTTTGTAACATATTGTATTAATGAAATTTAAAAATAATTTGGAAGTAAAAATTGAAATGAATAAATTCCGTATGAAATAAAACACGTAAAAATAACGCCAATTTCATAGGTAAGGACCCGATATAACTGATGCAGCCCTGCAACGTCAATGCGCCGCCGTGGATTGAAAACGGTCGGGAAATATAATATCTTGAATACATCATAGTATACTAAACATTTTTATTGGTCTTCTTTAAGCGACTACTGGCTTCATATCCCCCTCTCCGTCCCGCAGGTGGTGCTGTCGTTCTCCAACGAGATGCGGTCCCGCCTACTCCAGTTCGTGACGGGCACGTCGCGGGTACCCATGAACGGGTTCAAAGAGCTGTACGGGTCCAACGGGCCGCAGCTGTTCACCATAGAGAAGTGGGGCGCGGCGGAGAACTATCCCAGAGCTCATACGTGGTAAGTATTGTTTATTGACGGAAGGGGTACTTTGTTTACCCGTATGTTTATATGTGTATCGGGTAGGGGTCTACTCGCATACAAATTTTTACGCATAATAATCATTACGCATAAAAATCAACTGTCATAAAACGGTTTTTACAATAGAAAGGGTTTTATTTTAATTATCATTAAAAACTAACCTTACCTAACCTAACCTAATCTACACAATAGACGTTTATTAAATTTTGCAATGTCATTCCAAAAGGGTGTTATGATATGATATGACAATTGATTTTTATGCGTAATGATTATTATGCGTAAAAAAATTATGCGAGTAGATAGTCCCCCATGTGTATCTTCGCGATTATGTCACAAACTTCAGAACCGGTTTGAAAAATTCTTTCGGAATTAAAATCCTCGCTGAGATGGTTCTTGGATATAATAAACTATGACTTCTATGCAGAGTGGCTTTTAGCAAGCTTAAAACATTCTAGAGAGAGTAGGCGTCACAATATTTAAAACTAAAGTGGACTTAAGTTTGATTGACATAGGGCAATTTGTAAAAAAATTTTTTTTTTGGATTCTGGTTATTGTTTTTAAAACATTATTTATATGAATCCATTCTTATTGCTCTATAACGGGAGACAGATGTTTTAATCTTATCAAAAGTGGTGTAATATGGTCTTATTTTCCTAACGTACTATACACATCATTACATGTTAAATAGATAAAAGCTGAGAACTCTTACATGGCCCAACCATTCATTAAACCTAGCCTGTCAACAATCTTCGCGATGAGGGTTTAAAATACCTTAACTTAAATACCTCCTTCTCCCTTTTGCAAGGAGACCTTCATTGGGGCATTAAAAACCCTCTGTTGACATCTCGTTGTCTTTGTAATAAGTTTATATTTTGAGGTGTTTTCTGCTTATTCCTTACTTATATATAAGTTATCTATCATTACCGTAATATTTACATGGTGGTAACTTCAACAGTTTCAACCGCATCGACCTGCCTCCGTACGAGAGCTACCAGCAACTTCGCGAGAAGCTCGTCAAGGCCATCGAGGGCTCGCAGGGCTTCGCCGGCGTCGACTGAGCCCCCACGCACTCTACACCGACGCTTGCAAAGCGGGGTTAGGAGCGGTACTGTGACAATGTGCAAAGAGAACCTTCAACTGTTATGTACATGGAATACTTGGTTTTCGTATTGGTTTTTTATTCGGCCTTGGGTAAACTCTTAGTTACATCATAAATTAATTATCTGCATTGCCTTTTAGACCAAAGGTCATCTGCAATAAGGATCGAGAAAGTATCCACCCTTAATTATTAGCAATAAGGTCTTTCTTTCAGTCGTACGGATCTTATGATGTCGATGTCTATTCAGTGACTGTCGCTAACTACATTAAAACCGGTAAATTCATCTTAGAAAAGCATTTTTTCTAAAACCATCTATAGGTAATGTTAGGTTTGTTTTATAGGTATTCTGTAAACCTAAACGATTTCAGAAAAAATCGGACAAATGAAATAGGATGGGAGCGAAAATTAAAAAATCTTATAAGTAACCTAAAAACTATTTGATCTAGTTGTCAAGCTGATGCATCTATAATTTTAGAAGTGAAGGTTTTTAAGACAACGGGAATTTGGAATGGATTTTGGACCGAACTATACTTCGTCTTTTTTTCACATAAGCATAATTATGGTCAAATATGCACATGTTTCCTTTAAAAACTTAAATAATACTAACACTATTATCTATCTAAATATATCTTGCTATTAATTACTTATAGAACATAAAAGAACATAGAACCGTGTATAGAACATTAATTAATTTTTAATTTTGACTTCATTTGAGGCGACAACGTGTGCAAAAATAACGGTCATTTATTCGAATCAAAAAAAAAGTTTAGACCATCTTCATTCAAAATATCCAGCCAAAAATAAAAATGCGAAAGTATTTCTGTTTGTTTGTTAGTTTACGGCTAAACAGTTAAACTGATTTTGATGAAATTTAGTATAGAGATAGTTTATAGCCTACAGACGAACAAAGGGTACTTTTTATTCCGGAAAAAAGACAGTTCCCGTGGGAATAACGATAAACGACTTCTACGCGGAAGTTGCGGGCAAACGCTAATAATTATAAAGCTTAGATTAAACTCGCGAAGCCATCAAAGTGCCATTTTGTGTCGCCCTTATTTAATTTCATACTACAAAAAGTATAAAACGATACGAAAACTAAGTTTTTACATTTATACATGATTTTTCTAGCTTCAAACGCAGTAACACGCATTTTTGTTAGAAACTAAATACACTACAGCTTTCACAATCGACAAGTAAAATTTGCCAGTTAAAGTTAGCCCTCTCCTTGTCTATGTTCAAGTGTAAGAAAGGGAAAAGGCTAAATTTATGTGTCAGATATGCTTTACTTGACGATTGCGAAACAGGCCCTAAAACTTTTAGTGAAAAGTGCGAAATTGTACTTTATTTGTTTTGGTTGCCTTCCGAAGATGTATTCCAAAATTAATAGAATATTATGGTTAAAAAAAGTGTACATGTGAATATTGACTGCGAATATTGTATAAATATAGCAATAACTGTGTTCTATTTAAAGCGTAATGATTTCGCTTTAAACAATAGTTTTCGGAGAATACCTGAGTGATTATTTGGCGTTTTAACCGCCATCATTATTGTCTTCGCATTTCGTATTCAAGATAAACTTTATTTTCTTGTTCTTAATGGAATGGATACTACCCCCGGGCCCGCTGATTTTGACATCAAAAGTTGCTGGTAGTTATCATTATTTTCGTCAATATATTGAAGACAACAATCACGGCGGTTGAAACGCCTGAATATTCACCCACCCACATAAATCTAAAACAAATATGTTGTTTTATAAAACAAAACTGAAGAAAAAACGTTTGGCACAACTTTAACGTTTATAGGACTTATCTCAATATTCTAAACAAGCTTTATATCGGACCTTAAAAAATAATTTTACAGTGTTTAATTATAATCAACTGTATTTTAATTAATGACATTATAATCCGACAAATTAATGTGCGATCTTCTCACGGTACCAATTCGTACCATAAGAAGGTCGCACACAAATTGGTCGGTATATAATATATATTTTATCTTGCTACCTCGGCCTAGACTGGTTATGTGGCAATACTTAAACGACGATATCCAACGACTAGTGGACTTTATTAATACTATTCTTAAAATTGACAGTGCCTATAGACTAAGTACATGGTGATAACAGCGTCGGATCTAATGACTCTTAAGTGCAACAGAATACGGTCAATGTTTGAATGTTACTTAGCTCCAATCATTTTTTCACTCACTAGCTTAAGTCTGTTTACAATAGATAGTATGAGAGTGAAAGAGAAATACAACACGAAGGTCCTTCTAAGGCACGATCTCCATTGACGCCAAATGGACCTGGTCCAATCGTAGTCCATCTAATGGAAGGACACGAAAATTATTGCCCTCTCACTTTTCCTATTGCTTTCATTTCGGCCTGCGCGGCGTGATGCCACGGGCCTCGGCGCAAGGTTACCAATTACAATCAAAAGACGTCACGACAAATATTATGGCATGATGGAAAAATTCGTAAGATCCGTAAGATCCGAGAAGATCCGTGATATCAGGGGTGTGATTTTCTCAAAACCGCGGTCGGACGAACGAACGAGTGAATGTAGCAGCGGCGAGTTTAAGACTGCGCCGAGCGTCCGCCGGATGTACAGTAGCGCCCTCATCACTATTATTGTGTTTTCTTAATAAATAAAGTATTTTCTTGAAATCGGACGGTGCTTTTTTGTACTACAAATGAAAACACAACTTATAGGACATATCACCTAGTTTAATAACAATTGGCCTTTGAGTTATCAACTTAACGGAAAAAAGTGGCCACCTTTTCCCGTTAAGTTGACTACTCAAAGGGTAATTGTTATCAAAGTTTGTTACGTATCCCAAAAATTGTGTTTTTACTTGCGCTACAAAAAAGCATCGTCCGATTGCAAGGAAATTCTTTAGTTAATTAGAAAACACAATAATAGTGATGAAGGCGCCACTGGACGGTCGACGTTTGCTCGGTGCAGTCTTAAGTAGTCCCGTCAGGGCGAACAAAACACATTTTAGCGCGTGCATTTTCAATTTGGCAGCATGGCTTCTGTCGACGAGATCGAACGTATAAGGCTGCCTAATTGAGAATGCACGCTCTAAAATGTGTTTTTTTCGCTCTGATAGGACTACATTCACTCGTTGGCTCGTCCGACCGCGTTTTTGAGAGAATAACACCCCAGTCCAAAATATGCACTATAGAGTTGACATTTACGATCTTTGGCTGGACGCCGACTTAATTCACGCAACGGACTGACCATGAATACCGAGTTGAAAACCTTTCACACTGTACCTATTTATATAATTCTTAAAATACCCTTTCTTATGACCTCTGCCTATATAATCCTACTCTTCTGCCCTTTCTATACTTTATAACAACGACTAGCATTATGAAAGATAGCGATTAGCCTATACGACTTAAGTGTTTTAAATACGTAGCACTTAGTTAGCAACACTTCTAACATTGCCTTAAAGTGGTTACGTTTGTACAGTTAATGATAATCACACTAGGTAATAAAAAAGGATAGGTAGAGTCGGTGTAATTTAAACGTTGCTCAGCCGATAGGGACGGTATTTTAAATTAGCATCACGGCATGTACAGCAAATTAAAATATTTAGATGCCCCAAATACCTAAATAAGACGGCCATGGTCTGAAAAACTTAACTTGATTAGTGGTATACGAGCATACAGGCCACCTGATGGTAAGTGGGTCTGAACCACAAAAACTTAAAATTTTAAGATTGCAATCCCAAGGTCAAGACACATTAAAGTAAACGTCAATTCATAGAAAACTGTAATTTCTGACGAATCTCAGACCGCAATGATAAGACCGCAAATGTGGTGCCAACCCTGAGGACTAAAATGGAATGCCTCTATGTTAGTAATTTCACCAGTTGTCTTATCCACACACCGGAACCCAACGATGCGAACACTGCTGCTTGGTAGTTTAAAGATAGGTGGTAGCGATCTGGACCCTGCACAAGGTCATATCACCACTGTTTAGAAGACTTCTGAATGAAGAACTCAAGGATCAAATTGGACTTAATAAAAATTCTACTCTATGATCGAACTCGATTACGATAGTAGTATAAAATTGATAGATTCAAAATACCAACTGCATGTTTTGCATTTAAACAACGAATGTCATAAAAAATTTACGACGAGCGACGATTAACGAGCGTTAATTTGAGTCAATGTCATTAGAGATGTCAAGTCATTTGTAACTTTGAGGAAACTCAACCTTATTGTTGTAGAATGTCAGATTATCTTTGGACCTAAGGTGGGTACCAAATTAAATCTCGTGACTGTACATACCTACATATATACCTTCACACGTGTCTCCCAATGGGGTAGGCAGAGACTATGGAACGCCAGGTGCACCGGTTTAAACATACAACTTTCGCTTCCTCTACATTCATCAGCCTCTTCATGCACGTACTGGTTTCGGGTGCTTTTGATTTGGCCCTTATTCAGTACATCGCGAATCTGATCATTTCTGTTCGTTTGTGTATGTCTATCTAAATATTACTTTTTTAGACCTAAAGATTAGTTTTTAGAAGTTATTGAAAACAAATAGAGCGTTTAATACCAGGATAAATTAACTACAGTCTATTCGTAGTTCCGAAAAGGGCGAAATTTGGGTTTAAAAATAAAAAATGTCCTAATCAAGCTAAGTTTTGAAGGTAATGGCCATTGACTTGTAAAATGTACAAAGTTTAAGCTCAGTGTATGCTTGGCGAGTGTTCAAAATACCAAACACGCAGACATTATCAATCAGTGCTAAAGTAAAGTAGTATTATCTTCAATTCGAAATTTTCTATTGAAATATTGTCATAATTATTGATGGTATCTGGACCTGCAGCAAAGTCTTATGAGAGTTAGTTATAATTCGTTGCAATACCGAATTGCTAAGTCCCTCGTTCATTAATATATTAACTATATGTTTAATAATGTATTAAGCAAATAAAAGTATGATGCGCACCTAAAACTAACATAAGGTGAAATTTTCAGTAGATGGTATAATTGCTGCCCGTGTAAAAAGCTGTGCCATGCATTAATTGACTTTATTGGCCATATGGTAATGAGAAGCTGGGTCTATTCCACTGGGTAAAATGATATTGCCTTGGACATGTCATCGTTTATAACTCGGCTTCCATTACTGTCGGGTAAATAAGAGTTATCACAACGTTGACGATACGGTAACATGTCAAAGGCAATATTGTTTTGCCCGGTAGAATAGAGAAAATTAATAATTTTAAACCCGCAATGAGTATAACACAGTTTTATAACTATTTTCAATAAATTAAGAATATCAGTGAAGATTTATCTTCAAACACCTTTCACCAAATGAAATACATTCACATACACATTCAAAATTTAAATTCAAAATTCAAAATATTTATTCAGTAAATTGGCCACATGAGGCCATACATACATTCTTATGTATTGTAAAGGACTTGTCTGGGATATCTGATGTAATTTTCCAACCATATTAAAAGGCTTAAGGATTTGTCATCATTATGCAATTGGTCGAAATAATGACCAGTTTGTTAAATAAAATTCTCGAGATTTTTGTTGATACTTTGTTAACACAATTAATAGTTTCATGTAAAAAGGGTCAAGGTTTATATTCAAGGATCAGGCACATAGTCGGCATAGTTATTGAGATCCAGATAGCTGAACCGACATAGTGTTTTTTATACACGAGGTGCGCCGCGCCATTCAAATTGACGTTGCATGGTCGCGTCATTGTACATTAAATGAAGTAGAGGGGCGCGACTTCGTGTATTGAAAACATGATACCACTACTCTTCTCCCAGGGTGTTAAAAACGAGATACATTGTCCTTAAACCTTATTCAACTTACGGGGAACATTTTTTTTTAATGAGTTTAGTTTTAAGCTCCGGGAGAGGATGGATTTAACTGGGACTCTACGCTACTTGAATTCTACCCCTAATGCAATGGTATTGTGAACGACTCTGCCGCCATTACGGTCAGGTTAAAAAGAGCTATCATAATGTTAACAATGTGATAACGATAGGGGTAGAAATGTGGAAGAGCGACCTTGACCGCTGCGTCCCCCCTATTATGTCTGTCAATTTTGCTGTTTTAATGTACTTAGTAATGTCAATTTTAGGGTATTACGTTACGAGTTATAGACAGCATATGCTCCGTCCGCGATATACGAGTCGTAACATATAGGTAAAAATGTCAGAGACGAATTTTCGGTACCAAATGTTTAATTTGTTCGAAAATTCGTAAGTTAGAAATGCATTTTCCTTTGAATCCTTTAACTTTTCAATTTTTTTAAAGAGATTGCTTGTAGATCCTATAGGTTTTGTGTGTTTCTAACTTATGAAAATTCGGACAACTGCAACATATGGAACGAAAATATTCCTTATGATTGGTAACCAGGTAAAACAGGTAAATATTAAATTATGATATGTTTTAAGTAGGTTTCATTACGACTGAATTTCGTAATGCCTTAATATTTAATTAGAGTAAATCTCAAATTTGCCAAGTCCCAAAATGCCTGAATTTAAATGGTCTATTCTCAAAATTATTAAATTTTCAGTGACATCATTCTATTCATGATGTCTTGTCCAAAAAAATAAGAAATATTGTTAGGCATTTTGATACAAAGTAATTTTGAAATCTCGACGTATTTCTAAATACGGCATTATGAAATGAAGTCGAAGTAAAACTTACACCTTTTCTCGATGCCAGTTCTGTTAGCAAGTTTAAGGTTTCTTGTAAGGCGCTAACCCCCTTTTTCGCGTATGGCGAATAAGATTGAAGTGGAATCGACTATCGTTCGATCTCCCTGACACTCTTTAATCGATATAGTTTCAGTAATACTGAAGCACTACATCTTAAAAAAACATGAAGTTTGTTTTTGGTTTTTGTTAAAGGGTTAACGGTGTAAGGCCTATCCGTTAAAATCAATTGCCTGCAACTCTTAGCCCTCGCGTGCGAATTCGACGCTAAAGATTTATTATGTCACTCTCTGACTGTAAGCCTAAAAGAGACACCTAGATGTAGACTTAACGTATGACTTGAGTCGAGCAAGTTTGCGCGGTCGCCCAGCGGGGCGAGTCTCCCCCCCCCCACCCCTAGCTGCCTGGAAGGACGGTCGCGCGCAAGCTTGTCGACTGTAACATTTGAGGTGCCGCTTTGATAATTCCATTGCCTTGATATAGTTATAATGTACGGTAAGCTAGTTAAGGACTATATTCTTGACTTGTCACTTAATTATCACGTTATTACATACTTTGCGTCCTCTTTAGATTTGATATCAGTTTTCGCTTTTGTAATAGATATAAATAAATATATTTTCATATTAAACGCAATGTACATAATTCGTATGAGGTGTAAAAAATTGCTGTAGTTCGGTTTACGGAATCGTTTGTCCATAAGATGGAGTGGGTTGTAAAAAGGTGGGAGTGGCGAGCAATTTGTTTACACCCTGTATTATATTTAATTTACTAAGTCAATAAGATATTGTTTATTGTATCGTAATACTTAATTATTATTCTAAAGCTGGTAAAAGCGTTACAAGTATTTTGTTGTCTTAATGTTACACCCGCGGAGGTGACGTAGGACCGACCTATCTGTGGCCACCACAAATATACCTGAGGAATGAGTTTACTGGGTTTTTTTATAACATGCGGAAGGCAAATAAGGAATCGCCACCTGATGGTAAGTAGACTGAGCCTATAGACGTTTGCAATCTTAGGATGACAATCTCAGGACTTTAAATGCGTTGCCACGACCTTGACTTAGAGTAAATGCCCGTATCTCTTTAGAGGCACCGCAACGGAACCGATTTTCACGAGACCTAGCTAAGAACCATCCCGATGAAACGCCACAGACTCACACACGCGTCCAATCAGCAATACTCGATTGTGTTATGAAAAGAATAAGAGCTTTAACTCTTAATAAAAAACAGTGTAAGGCTGCGGCTCCACTGAGGCGGAGACGAGCAGAGCGGAGCTGTGCCAATATTAACCAATAGAATCTAAAATAACGTGCGCAAGGCGCGCTCGACGAGACCGCATGCGCCTTCTATTGGTCAATATTGGTACAGCTCCGTTCCGCATCGCTCGTCTCCGCCTCAGTGGAGCCGCAGCCTAAATCAACATCGTGAGGCCCACCATAAACACAGGGAGTTTTTTGTGAGTGGGACTTTGAATCTACCAGCAAGGCAATAAAGCTCAATTAAGTTTGTTCGATAATGGCATTTTTAGTTTTTGAAGATAGGAAAATAAGTTTATTCTCATTGCAATACAGTTCAAATTAAATTGCCTTGATTATGTACATCCTATTGCACAATGCCCTCCTAAGCCAATAAGCAGTATCTCAAATTCAATTTCCAAAGCAGTTTTAATTCTATTATGTTAGTAATAAGGTTGATATTGCTACAGGGGTTTTACCTGAGATATGCCTTTTGGCTTAGGAGGGCAGAATGGGCCTGAGGTTACCTATATACGGAGTATATTAAACTTATACCCTCTTTCATTTGATCTTTAGAAGACTTCACCAGGACCTTAGAATAGAGCTCAGGTAAATTTGTGGTGACATACAAACCGACACGTTGCTCAAAATGAATGCGATCCAACGACTGGCAAGAGATTAGTTCGTTCTCAGCAACCTGAGGGCTTATTGTCTAACGCACTCGCAATCACGATCGTTTTCATTTTGAAAATCGAAGGCTTGTCTGCATACAAAATGAAAACAATTGCTCCACTTTGAAGCCGGTTGCTATTACAAGTGCGTTAGACAATAGCCCCTCTGTCCTACATGTTGGTATTTTAGTTATAAATCGCCGAATAGTTTTGTTCAAAGAGGTTGAAGTGGGGATGAAATGAGTTATGAATTTAAAGGATGTTTACAATGTTCTGTTTGGGCTGAAGTATAAAATTATGTAAAGACGCTGGAAAATCTTTTTTTTTAACTTGAACTTGGAAATAATCTTGTTTTAGGTTCTGACTAAGTACACATAAGTCCAAATTTGGTTACTGTAATAAAATAGGAATTGATTTTGTAGATTTGAGGAATAAATCGCACGTTGGGGACTTTTTGACTGTTCATAATTGTAGCCCACTAATGTATTGTTTTTTCTCAAATCCTACAAAGAATAAATAGATATCTGAAAGAAACTCAATTAACAAGGGCGTAAGGTCGTGTTTATTTAGGTATATTTAATATCTTTTCTAATTATATGCCGATATTACTACAAACATCTTCTGAAACGCTTAAGTTTTTGTTGTCCTAAATTAGCCAAGGTTCCAGCGGCTTTAAGTTATATTTTAAGGAACAGCCTATTCATATTAATTATTTAAATTTAAATTTCATTGGATTCTAAGTTTATCAAGCGCATCTATCCCTATCCTACACAATTAGTGAGAAAGAGATACACGTCGTGATAAAATTAGCATGAGAACTGCAATAAGTAAGAAATCGGTAAAGCAATGAACAAGAAAGAGGTTGCTTTAATAATGTTTTTATTATTATATTATGAATATTATCCTGTAAATATTATAAAAACAATTGAGAAATTCATGCAAATAAAAAGTTATCAATTATTTGTTTTTTATTATTTTAAGATCCCTGATTTGCGAGTAAACATCACGTAACGTGAACCTTCCAATCTGAATTTAAAAAGAAAATCATGTCAAAACACGTACAACGAAAAAATTACAATATTCTAAAATAGCAACCAGCACAGTAAAGTTACGCCCACACCAATGCTTAAAAAACGGCGACGGTACGGAATCGCAGTGACGCGTCGTATTCGTACCGTTTTTGACGCATGCCCTCCACACCGCTGCTTAACGGTGCGTATATTACGGTGTGTCAAAAACGGCGCCATTTTGTTACTATGACCCCGTCTTTTGTTTACGCAACGACACCGTTTTTTAAGCAGCGGTGTGAGGAGCGTGCGTCAAAAACGGTGCTGATACGACGCGTCACTGCGATTCCGTACCGTCGCCGTATTTTAAGCAGCGGTGTGGTCGCAGCTTAACAGCCGCATTCGGAGTCGTTAGGTTAATGACGAGAGCCTTTGTTAATATCTATTCGAAAAGGAATCCAAAATTTGACACATTTCTTTGAGATTTAACCACTATTTTAGTGACGATTTTTAACGATTAATTAGTTTAACTACTGATCAAACAACAGGCGCTAAGTTCCTTAACGATTTTTCTAACACAAGTTTGCTTGCAGTTGTTGATGAATGTCGCGGTGATTCAAGGGGATCCCGAGAAATGCGGCTCGAAAACCATTTGACATTATCCAATATGGCTGATTTGATATTCAGCGCTTATCGCATCAGATTTTGTAATATTCTTAGCTACAATTGTAGTTGTTTTAATAGCATTGAATGAGTAAATAAAACTAAAAATGCTTATTGAAAATTGTATTCGCTTAATTTAAATTTTATTTACAGCTACTTTAATACAATATATTAGTCGAACATTCATTTCTGACCGATTCAAACATAATATTTAAAATTATTTCGATTTCATTTGATTCGATTTTGTGGACTTTTTATTAATTAACATTTTGTCCGAACGTTATTTTATAGCATGAAATATGGTTAAAGTAACTGAAATAGTAAATTGAAAAATATCACATAGGTACTTACGTTAGTACCTATTATTATATTATTCGCCTATCTGATAAATTAAATGTTGACCAAGTAGATAAACGTAAAGCCCGCTTTACATTAGGCTAAATTTAGACAGGCGGCGGCGCGGAGGGGATAAGCGCGTCCTCTTGACTAACATGCTAACTGCCTTTACACTTGTCTTTTTTTTAGAGTCTTTTTCATTCAGCACACTGAATTTAGCCAAATGTAAAGCGGGCTTAATGGATTGATGAATGAATGGAATGAACGAAACCACACAGTTAGGTTAACTTATTTCGAAATTCTATTATAGCAACAAGTAGTTACATTCACTCATTCATTCCATCCCCACTGAGAGCATTCGCGTGAATATTCGAGTGGTGTGGACATTGAGCCGAGCGCTACAAAGCTTACACACGAGCACGACTCCATATTCGCGTGAATATTCGAGTGGTGTGGACATTGAGCCGAGCGCTACAAAGCTTACACACGAGCACGACTCCATGTTAGCGGCGAATGCTCATTACACGCAAATGCTCTCAGTGGGGACGCTCCGTTACACAAACAAAAATCCATGTTCGTCGAGCATCGATATTTATAGAATATCACGGCTTTGGGTTTTTCACATTTTCAATAAGCGAATAAATCGCTTGACATTAAACGTTTGTGCGTATAATTTGTCATCTTAAATGGTAATGGATATTGCATGGTACAGAATAACTCAAATTTATTAGATAATATGCGTGTCCCTCGGAATACCTAATTAATAACGTTAGGTTAGGTAAGGGTTGTATAAGTTTACCTGTGACTTGGCCAGTGAACCCGACCGATGTCTCCTTAATCTTTTGTTTTCAAATACCATTGTGAACGAGTCCTAAAGATTATCGTTTGGTGCCGCCCACTTGGCTACCTGCCTCTATCTCTTGTCCTTGTCATTTGTATGACACTGTGCGAGTGAGAGAAGCCTATACTAGGTCGTTAAAGTAAATAGAGTATAAATTTACTCAAAAGCTGGCTACATTGTATCTGTCAAACTGGTTAGTTGAATAATAATTATGGATTTTTGTTTATATACCCGGCCACAATTAGTGAGCGCTTTGTGGCGTGAACGCTCAGTTGTGTCGATACTCAATAAAATACGTAATATTATTTACATTAACCGCCTTTTTTACAATGGACAAGTAAAGCATATTTGACAGATAAATTTTGCCCATTCTCTTTCTGACACTTGATTAATTACTTTACGTAGCACCTGGCCATAATGTGAGTTTTATCGCACGCTGCGCGCACGGTAAAACTCGCATTGTGGCCAGGTGAAGACGTAAAATTGTGTACTCATCACGGGCAGTAAAAAAGAAAGCCCTCTATCGCATATTTACAACCCTCGCCTACGGCTCGGGTCTCAAATACCTGCGATTTCGGGCTTTCTTTCTTTTACAGCCCTTGTTAAGTAATGTACTATAATGTGGAAATTGGTAACGAGACGTTTATATGACGCGGGGAAGAAAAACGAGCACACCTCCTTACTAATATTATAAATGCGAAAGTGTTTGTTCGTTCGCTCTTCCTGAATCAACGTCTCATCGTCGATCGATCACATGATCGATAATGTTGTATAGAGCAGGGATGTTGCGGATATTCGCATCCGCATCAGCAAAAACCGATGAGGATATTCGCACCCGTATCAGCAAAAAATCGAATCGAATATTCGCATCCGCCTAAGCAAAATTGATGCGGATATTCGCACCCGCATAAACAATCTGGATGCGGATATTAGCATCCTTATCAGCAAAAATAGAATCGAATATTCACATCCGCCTAAGCAAAATCGATGCGGATATTCGCATGCGCATCAGCAAAAATCGATGCAAGTTAATGCGGATGCGGATCTGTGCATCTGCAAGAACGAGGCCCAGCGATGCGTGCTACGTGTGTGCGTGTTACTTTCATCGGTTTTTGTACCAACTTATTTTAAATGTATTTTCCCTAAATTATTCCGCGGTAGCGAGTTTGAAATGTCTTTCTCCGCAACATCCCAGGTATAGATCTCTATTTCAGATACCGCAGACGGTCATAAATTACATTCGTAGAAAATCGATCAATTACCGATGGAATAAACGTAAACTACGAGGGCGGAGTCGCTGGTATTATAATCAAAGGCTGTATTATATATCGCAGTTTTCCAAGTTGTTCGCGACTTCCGCGACCTCCTTCGTGTCCTCGGCTTCCTGGAGCTGCTCGAGGCAGAGGTCCAGGATGCGCTCCAGCCCGCGGGCCGACTGCTCCGGCTGGTACACCGCCAGGTCCGGCACGTGGATGAAGAGCGTCCTCGTGTTGTCCACGCTGAGAGACGTGTAGTATATGTACTCGCAGAGATACCTGGAATATATTTAAAGGGTGTATAGTGCTCTATTTTATATATAAGGCTTATTTTTTGAGAGTTGTGATATTTTTAATGCATTTTAAAGTAGACATGTTCCGATTAAGTGTGGTATAAATATCCATCGAATGGCCGCCGCGGTTGATTGCCCTTCTCGTGAAGTTTTCTTTTTGACAAAGATGTGGCTAACTGTATCCCACGGATGACGCGTTGGATCTCGGGCTTAAGCTCAGGAATTGTTAATGGTTTACTCGCATAAACCAGAGATTTCACATAACCCCAAAAAAGAAATTGTTTCTGCAATAAATCCATTGTTTGATGAGCGGTGTAATGGGTATTCAAAATTAAAACACGTGCTTTCTTTGAATAGCGCTCCATTTTTTATCGGACAATCATAAGTACCTAACAACTATAAAATTTCAGTGTTGCAAGAGAAAAAAAATACTCGAAATTTAAATAGAACTCGCTACACTCTTACTGAGACACCCTTTATGTATTTTTTTATGGCATGAACATGGTAAACGAGCCCAAAGGCCACCTGTGGCCCGTTTCACGAAGCTACAAGTTACAAATTACAAGCGGAACGAGTTAGAAAGAGACTTCCGCTTGTAATTTGTAACTTGTAGCTTCGTGAAACGGGCCTCTGATGGTAAGTGGGATCTGTGAGCCATCGACTACAATCCTAAGACCGCAAATGCGTTGCCAACCCTGAGGACTAAAATGGAAGGCTGCCATGCTAGTAATTTTACCGGTTGTCTTATCCGCACAGCGGAACCCAACAATGGGGTGCTGCTGCTTCGTGGTAGGTTAAACTGTTAAAGGATAAGATGGTGGTGGCGATCTGTACAGACTCCGTACAAGGTCCTACCATCACTCAAGAAAGCTGAGATGAAGATATAGAGATTATGTAAACGTGAAATAGAAATAGTTAAATACAAAAGCAAGGGTTCAAAAGCATATTTTCAGGTAACCTTAGGGGAGGGACAGATGGCTGGTGATAGATGTCCGGCTTTTTATTTTGCTTTTTTTTAATGATTTACTCTTACTCACTTGACATTGGCGAAATCACTGCGGAATACCGCGGTGGCCCACCAATCAAAAAATAAAAAAGAAGAAATTAGATTCTTATAAACGGCGGCTATTCATTCAAATAAAAAACAAGCAGTTTTGTAAAATCTTTTGGGTTTGTCAGATACCAAAGCCTTCCTGGCGAACAAATTTATGACATGTTCGGTGTTATATAATATTTCAGGGGGGGGTTGAACCCTGGTGAATCTGGTGATCCCTCTTGGGTGTATCCCAATTGACATATAATTTTTAAACAATGTAAAGTTGTTGTTATCAAATTTATTTGGTAATTCGCCAAGCATCTCTGCTGAATGTGTGAACTATAATTACCTATTAGCACTAAACATTTTACTGTGTTGGTAAAATCAATTGATGTATACACAGATAAGAACTGCAACTTTAGAACTCATATTATATTGTGTCGTAATTTCTTTGCAGTAAGTACCTAAATAACATTGGATTTCCTTGGACAAAGATAATTGAAAACAGGAATACTATATTACTGTATGTATATTACCTATTGTTTAGAATGTTTTATCAGTCATGAGAGCGTTTATCTACTATTGTGTGTACATTTTGATTACGAAATACATCATGTTTGATATTATTATCTTACTCATAGTAAGAATAAAGAGTTTTGTAAATATAAAAAGGTTTTCTGCATGAACCAAACCAATCTTGGTTAATAATGATCAGTGATGGGAAATAGGTGAGCTAATTTACCTAAACTTGACGCATATTCATTCATGCGTGAGTGAGATGGGAATACATTATTGAATGAACATGCATCAAGTTTAGGTAAATTAGCTCACCTATTTCCGATCACTGATAATGATACATACTGAATACCCATGCATCCCTAGTAAAATATTGGTAAATACCAAAATTAAACTTGTCTGTTTTTTTGTTTGTTAATAATGTTCATGGCCATGATGCAGTTTTTGAGGATCAAAAAACTAGTGACTAAAATATATTAACATCTCACAACCCTTAAGCAGATATGTTGGTGTGTAAAGCAATTATTACACGACAATTTGTGTGAGATAGACTCTTGATACTTATCTATTTATTACTGTTTCTAATTGTCATTACATTAAGTTGACATGACCTTATTTCAATCTTTCTATGGGTATCCAAAAAAATATTATTAACTCACCTTCCAGCATCCCTAGAGGATACAGCACTCACACTCCCTTCAGCAAAATCATTGAACTCCTTGCATATCCGCTCTACATTAAGTTGCGTGTGTAACCGGACAGCTCCCTCGGCAGAGCACAAGTTATCCGCAGGACATTTGTCTAAGTAGTCCATCCGCTGGTAACCTTTCTTGTGGGCCTGCATCTCAAGGGTCAGACATTTTGCTATCCTAGATACTCCAACATGAATCATGAGCTGAAAAGTAAGTTTTTCAGTGTTAGTATAAATTTAGTAGTGAAATCAGTTTGGGGAAATCTTAACCCTTCTAACCAGTATGCGGGAGGTCAAAAAAGTACTAAGTTCTAGTCTCTTCTGATTACGTATAAGAATAGTCCATAAAAATAGGCTTAAAAAAAATACAAAAAGATATTCAAATTTTGAGCATGGATCCATGTCTAAGCATACGAGGGGTTAATGGGGATGAGTTTATAACACACATGTTTTAATTTTTAAATTTGCTCGAAATAGACATGATAAACATTTAAAACTATACAATAACACAAGTAGACAATAGTATGCATCCAGCATCCCCTCTGAGCTTCTTGTACAAATAAATAATCAGCTGAATTGAACGTGTAAGGTTTCGCTATATTAGCGTAATGCGAAAACAAAGCATTTTTTCCAATGATTTTCGAGAAATAACTGTAACAGCCGCCTCCCTACCTACCTTAGGTTCATGAGTTTCCCACAGTGCTGGGACAAATTCGTCAACATTTTCGTATGTGACTGGGAGCTCAAGCAGCACCAGTTCTACATTGTGTTTGTCTTCAATCACCGCCTTATTCATACGTTTCACTGCCTCCCAACTCGCGTTTACAGGATGGTTAATGAAAGGACCAAAGCCCGTGATTAAAACGATGGGTTTAAAGTAATAATCTACACGCCTATCACTGTCACCCATTTTATAGTTATGTTAGAAAACAATTTCTATACACAAAATATTAATACAATACAAGGAAGACAATTGGAAAACGTTTGTTTTATCGCAACGTTTTGACATTAGTGATATGATAGATAAGGATAAGTCAGCTGATAAGAAGACATGTGTAGTGATATTAAGTTGGCGGCATTGTAAGTGACGTGAGCTTATTCTGCCCTCCTTACGAAAAGTGCAGTAACTCGTATTTTTGTCAGAATTGAGTTGAATACATATTCGTAATCAGCAAGACGAGCTCTACAATTCGTTCTTTGACATGTTCCTTGGAAAAATCGGGATCATCAGTTTTCAGTAACGAAGAGTGCAGTAACTGTGAATTCTAGGAATAGTTTCCTTAACATAAGTGCAGTAACTTTAGATACTGCACAGGTTTTTTAAATAGTTTCATATCAACTCTAGTAATTGCTTAACATAAGAGCAGTATGTATAGTTACTTCACTTATCATTAGGAAAAGCCACCTTTAATATTATGGAGCACACCTAGTCATAAGTGCAGGTAGTATAGTTACTGCGCTTTTGATTAGGAGGAACCTTGCTAAATGTTTTTGTTCTATAGTTATTAATGCAGTAAATGACTTTTACTGCGGTTATGCTAAGGAAATATAATCGCAATTTCGTAAACATTATTAAGAATTTGTATAGTATATCAGAGTTACTGCATTTATATTTAGGACAAAATTAAGGCCACCATATATTTTGTAAGTGGGGGGGTGCAAGCGGGCGTGCGGGGGGATTACCAACGCCAGTAGGTAAATGTTCGACGTAGACAGTCAAGGTAGGTAAGACCACGCGTGTTTGCTCCGGAGTACTCCGGACCGGCGGTAAGTTTAATCACGATTGTTTAAAAGAGTAAACGTATTCTATAATTATGATGCTCTAGGATTCTCGGTTCCGTTTGGTTCTGAATAAACAAAACACCTGAATTCGTACAACCGCGTTATTAGTCTCTTACAAAAAACGCAACTTGTTTATCCACAGAGTGTTGCTCTGCCGGTAAAGCACGTGAAAGTGTCATCTATCGATTTGGTGCAAGACTAGCTAGCTAGGCTGTTATCGATTATCGAAAATACAATGAAGGCGCTGTCCGAATCTTATAATGGAATTGGTTACTTGAATTTGGTTTTATAATAAATTTAATAAATAATAGTAAACTAACTATTACTCTCGTCAAATAACTATTGCATTGATTTGATGACACGTTTAGCCTAGTTGGTAGTGACCCTACCTACGAAACTAGCGGTCCCGGGTCCAAATCCCAGTGAGGGTAGATTTATGTGATAAACGCGATTATTCGTTTCTGAGTCTTGGATGTTTTCTATGTATTTAAGTATATATTTCTATGTTTATCGTTGTCTAGTACCCATAGTATAAGCCTAGAGCTTAGTGTCAGACTAGGTTAATTTGTGTGAGGTTGTCCCTTGATATTTATTTATTTTATTTTAATTGATAATTATTGTTTATTAAAATAAATGTTTTTTAATGAATAATTCAAATTAATTAATCTAAGGCAATTCTATATAATACGTCAAAATTTCATGTCAAATGTGCCGGAAAGGTCAAATGTTGGCTACGGTGTTGGCAAACGATGTCACAAAATCGTCTACCCCTGGTTACAGCAAACGCATTGCTTCCGCTCCCGATTCCAGGCAAAAAATTGCATCTGCCTTTAAACAAAACCATCCAATCCCTACAGATATCAACGAAATTTGGTCACTTTATTATGATTTTTATGATTTGTGATTTTTGTGTTCAGGTAAAAGTAACCAGGTATATTTAACAGGTAGATATTTAATTGTAAAGTCTTTACCTACTACTTTACATTTTAAGTCACCACCAACTTGACTACTTGATAGTCCAAGTACCTAAATCTGCAAAATCTAGCTATGACCTGTCACTTTAGGTTCATATATAGCTTTAGCAGATTTACTTGGGCTATCAAGTAGTTAAGTTGGTGGTGACTTAAAATGTTTAACCATATACTATGTCAAATATAAATATTACTGTGTAGACTATTTTTGAAATTCAAATGTTTAAGAAAACTATTGTTTTTTTGTGATTGAAATTAATTTATTAGCTCTTTTTTATGTTTTTTAATTGAAAATTCTTATAATTAATAAAAATAAAGCAAATTTTCGTTTCAAACAAAAAAAAACGCATCCCTGCCCTACCCATGAAGTCTTGCGACTAAGTTTATTTTAAATTATTACAATTCAAATCCAGGAACGGACAAAACCTCTCCAAACCAGCTTTTTTTACCATTTGAAATGCGTGTTAATAGAAGATACTGCGTTTATGTTTAGGCACGCCTTTCATCATTCTGTAGAAATAACTGCAGTTAACCTTTTTCCTAATCATAAGTGCAGCAACTCGGGTACTTACTGCAGTTATGGTTAGGGATTGACACATTCAAATAAAAGGTATACCTAGCGATTAATGCATTTTTAAGTTATTTTACTTCATACTAATATATTTTTAGATTTTATGAATAAATATTCATTCTGTACATAAACACGATTATTTTGATATAAGTTTCATATCTGTAACTAAAATAGTTTATGAGATACGCGTAAAATAAAAACTCAATCATTTTACCGCTTTTTCTCGAAAACTGGTTTCATCGAGATACTGCACTTTTCATAAGGAGGGCAGTATTGTGCCCATATGGGGCCACTTCACGGAGTGATAGTTAGCAACAAAATAACTGATGCAATTGAACGGATATGACTGGCAACACTTTGTAGAAAAGTCTCGGTCCGGTCTTCATTCAGATTTTTACTTCAGGATTTTACATTCGTTCAAATTGAAATGAACGTCGTCCTTGATAATTCATAGCGCGTTTTATTTTTTATTAAATGGATACGTGCTTGTATAGTTGATTACTGTAGTCCTAATTTATTTTAGCGTATGGTTTTAGTTATTACGATAATAGTAATACCAAATTGGCGGTGTGAAACTCAATGCCGCAGTGTTTACCCAGTTTTTAGGTTATGTTAGGGTCGAGACCATATTTCATTAATAAACCAGTTTTATAATGACTGAGGGAGAGTCTAGTAATAGCCGCACGGTGGCGATACCATGCCCGTTCGTCAAGAGGAAAGTGGAGTGCGTCGGGGCGGCGTTCCTGAGATATTATAATATCAAATGCCACGGTGAGGATGCTTTGTTCGAGACGTCCAAGTCTAACGAAAAGTCCGAAGAGGTGGTGTTTGACGACGATGTGGAGTACTTGAGGAGCTTAGATCCTAAAGAATGGAAGCAGCAGGACCACTACGCCGTGCTGGGTATGAAAAAGCTGCGTTACAAAGCGACGGATGACGATATAAAGCGCGCGTACCGCCAGAAAGTGCTTAAGCACCACCCAGACAAGCGCAAGGCGCAGGGTGAGGACGTGCGGAGCGACGACGACTACTTCACCTGCATCACA
Organism: Acleris cristana; assembly: GCA_948252455.1. NCBI lineage: Eukaryota > Metazoa > Arthropoda > Insecta > Lepidoptera > Tortricidae > Acleris > Acleris cristana. The sequence goes on along the minus strand of OX411786.1, from coordinate 15,206,213 downwards.
AAAGCGTACGAGATCCTCGGGACTCCTCTAAAGCGCAGATCGTATGACTCCGTTGACCCCGAATTCGACGATGCCGTGCCGACACAAAGTGAGGTTAAAAAAGGATTTTACAAAACATTTACTAAATTCTTTGAGCAGAACGCTAGGTGGTCGGAGAAGAAGAATGCCCCGCTTTTAGGAGATGAGAACAGCCCTCGTGAGCAAGTGGAACGATTCTATGCATTCTGGTATGAGTTTGATTCTTGGCGTGAGTTCTCTTATATGGATGAGGAAGAGAAGGAAAGAGGGCAAGACAGGGAGGAACGGAGATGGATAGAGAAGCAGAATAAAACAGCACGCGCCAAGCTAAAGAAAGAAGAGATGGCACGGATCCGGAGTCTAGTTGACCTGGCGTATGCTAACGATCCCAGGATCCAGAGGTTCAAGCAAGAAGATAAGGACAAGAAGTTAGCGGCTAAGCGAGCCAGACAGGTAATCATTTTGGTTTGTAGGTCAAACAACCTTCATTAACTTAAGGATATCATCTAAGTCTTAGAACCTGAGCAACACTTCTTTTAACCATTACTAGTATCTAATCAACTGTTAATGATTAATAGCGATCTTCAAATAGCAGTGATGTCAATAGCTTTGTTGGTCATTAATAGGTTAAAACAGCAAATAGACTGAATATTGGTTTTTTTTGTACTCGGTGATACTGCTAAACTGAGTAACTAAAAAGTTTAATAAGAAGAAAAATGCACCTTACTCTAATCTAAAAGTCAGTAACATGCATTTTGCTTCTTATTGAATTTGTTAGCAATATAATTTTACAGCTATAACTATACAGCAATTTGACAATTACTAACCTTTTTACCCGACTGCCAAGAAGGGTAATGTTTTTTATCTCTAGTAGGGTTAAACAAGAGATAGATTGAATATTGGGAACTGCTATTATTCTTATTGAAAGTTTATAGAGGATGGGTGACTCATATGCTTTATGGCCTTATCTAATTACATATTAATAACCATTAAAATATACTCCTTGGGACTTAGCAGTGCCATGTTGTAAGACAACATAACGATATTGAACTAAGTAAATTTTTTTATTTTATTTACTTTGGTTTTGCTATACCTATTTTCTAATGCTGAATTTATTCTTGTTTAATGAAGCTTTATTGATTAGCTTCTCTTTTCGTCTGTATAATTGTTGGGTTCCCTTCATCTTGCATAATATTGATTGTCTGAAATATACTTCTCATAACAGTTATCACAGAAACATGTTTAGCCTAAGGATACTTTAGCATAATAGTATACTTAGCATAACTGTCATAATGCATAACATTAATTTGGCTCTTAAGCAGAATTTTATGTAGCAGAATAAAACTTCCGCCGAATTTATTATGGCATAATTGTACCATAGCATAATATTAGTATCGAACTGCTACCAGTAAAGAAAAGTATGTTAGGTTAGAACTGTGACAATAACAGAAAAAAACCTTGTCCGATAAGTAGGTTAGGTTGGAACTGCAACCCCAACAAAAACAAAACTAGGTTAATAATAGGAAAGTAGGATAGGTACAGTCAACAGCATAAATAAGTGATCATTAATAAACCTTGTCGCTTTCAATCGTTTCACAATTTTTTATAATATTTCAAACACAACGTTAAAGTGACAAGGTATATAAATGATTACTAATTTATGCTGTTGACTGTACATAACATTACGATACCTAAATGGATAAATAACACTTGTCTTAATTCCTTGTGATTTTTTATTGCCAGGACCAGATTGCAATTGGTGGAGTAAGATAAATAAGATTTTTTTTTAACACAGAACACTCTCTTCTCTTATTTTAAATAGTATGCAAGACAAATTGCGCCAAAACAATTATTCTATCATAGGAATATTATTCTAATCAACATTATGCCAATGTACTATTCAGCCAAAGAAAATTTATGCGAAATGACAGTATGCTAAGAAAGTTATGCGAAAAGTAATTCTGCGAAATAATGATTCTGCCAAGGGTTGCTATGCGAAACGAAATTATATATGGTTATATTAACAAGAACAATATAATTTACATGTAGTATGTTAATTTACATAATGTATGTTGTCCAGTTATAGCCATTACTGTAAGTTATGAAAAAAACGGTCATTAAGTGTTTTCTCTCTCTACGAATTTCAGGATGCTGTGCAAGCCAAGAAAGCTGAGGAGGAGCGCGTCATCAAGGAAGCCCTACAAGCAAAACAGAAGGCCGAGGAGGCCGAGAGGGCCCGCATCGAAGCCGCCCGCGCCGAGCGCGAGCAGATGAAGAAGTACTTGAGGAAGGAACGAAAAGCTCTCCGAGACTGCTGCAAATCCAACAACTACTTCGCAGAAAACGAAGAAGAAACCGTCTCACACATGGCTGCAGTTGAAAAGATTTGTGAAATGATGAAAGTAGTCGAACTACAGGACTTTGTCAAAACCCTGGAAGCAAATGGCAGAGACGCGTTCATAAAAACTGTCCAAGAAGCAGAGGATAAGTTGGAAGAGGAGCGTAAAGCGATTTTTGAGACTAAGAAGGTAGAAGATCAGAAGGTGAAAAAGGATTTAGCTATGAAAGTGCCCTTAGAATGGAATGCAGAAGCAACGCAATTGCTTATCAAAGCAGTGAACCTCTTCCCGGCAGGCACCAACCAGAGGTGGGAAGTTGTTGCCAACTTCCTCAACCAACATGGCACTTTCTCTGATGATAGACGCTTTAACGCCAAGGAAGTGTTGAATAAAGCTAAAGATCTACAAAGCTCGGATTTCTCAAAGAGCAGTCTCAAGAAAGCTGCCAATGAAGAGGCATTTGATCAATTTGAAAAAGAAAAAAAGAAGCCAGCCAGCGGTGTGGACGATAACAGCATATCAAAGAGTGACAGCGGGTCTAAATTAGTCAATGGAACAGCGAAACCGAAGATGAACGGCGACGTACCGAAAGTAGAGAAGGAATCTAAAGATACTTGGACGAAAACCGAACAAGAGTTACTAGAGCAAGCAATCAAAACGTTCCCTGTGAGCACTCCGGAGCGGTGGGACAAAATTGCCGACTGCATCCCCAACAGGTCCAAGAAAGATTGTATGAAGCGATACAAGGAACTAGTGGAATTAGTAAAAGCAAAGAAGCAAGCTGCAAACCTAGTTAAATAACATAAATGATGTCTAGTACTGTATCAAATTGTAAAATACATATTTTTACGGGATTGAACAACTTTATGGGCGTGCGGTTTCCAATGCTCCTTTTTCATGTTGGTTTATGGTGCCCTTGGTAACTAATACAGCATTGTAGAGGAGCGTTAGCTTTACGTACAAAACTGGCACTGCGCATCACATACAGCAAGTTTCATTCAGCTTTACTGTACCATTTTATGTTACCTGCTCAGTTAATATAGTTTTGTCATTCTCTTCTGAAATATCCGATATATATATTTGCTTTTCATACTGCACATCCAGTGCGACAGAGTTATTTATTAAAAGGGTGCAAAACAAACTGAATTTTAGCACCTACGACCATTAAGACTTGTTTAAAAAACGATTAATTTTCGTTAATTTAATTTAGTAAATGAAATACTAATAATAACCGCGATGTCACTAACGTCGCGGCGCTTTTAAAGAGCCTTTAATATATTCACTGCCGCAAACTGAAAGTTGTATTTAATTTTGACACGCCGTGGTGTCACTGGAGTCGAACGAGTTGTTATCCTATCTCAAATACTTACCCTGTCGTACCGGATGTGCAATATGGAAGAAGATATTCTGATTAGTGCTTATATTTAAAAAATCTTGGAAGTAAATAGGGTGACTGCTATAGTTATTGGCCACTCCATAGTAATTGGCCACTCTCTAGTAATTGGACGAGACAGAAAGAAACAAGGTAATAGACGCGTGCACTCGAATGAATGAGACAAAAATATTAACTGTGTTTCTCCTGCTTTCGTTTCAGTTCATAAGATTTTGTATTTCTGTCTCGCCAAAAGGGGCCAATTACTATGGAGTGGCCAATAACTATAGCAGTCACCCTACTCTAATGACGTCAAATTATTTTCATAAATGTAAAATTCAAAATACTTTGCATACTATTGTTCAGAGCCTAATATAGTTTTAAAATGCAACAGCTTCTAATTCTTCTTGGTATAGCTTGGCAGAAAATAGTTTGGAATGGTGACAGGTGGATATATTATATTTAACCTGTAGTCATTGAGATAATTAAAAAAAACCTTTTCCGCCTAGCTAGCACCAAGGAATACACACACATGCTACTAATAAATAGTATTTTTTATCTATCAAACTAATCCTTTTGTTTATTTATTTATACCGAATCTTTCAGTGTTTACAATCGTTTCATGTAAACCTTGTTATAAAACCCATTGTGGTGAAAAGCTGACACCATAAGAACTCTAAGATATTTCTTGAAACTAATAGTAAACCAATTGATATAATAAAGACATTATTTTTGAAATTCGTCCTTGTGAATATTACGAAAAAACTTAATACTTCTGTATGTATTATTTGTGATGAATGACATATAAGTCAATTTTGAATTTGTGGGAGTATTATTTATTATATCCTCAACCCATTGTCGAAGATGCGTAAGTCATTATACCTGTCTCATACGGAGCTATAATATATTATATTTTATTATAGCCAAGCACCACATATTAAGATATGGAAATATATACGACGCGCTCGCCTATTTGGTAATGACCCAGCCTGGGAAGCTGGTGGTACCGGGTTCAAATCCCGGTAAGGGCAGATATTTGTGTGATGAGCGCGAGTATTTGTCTCGTCTTGTATGTTTTCTATATGTATTTAAAGTATGTACTTCTCTATATAAGTTAGTTTATCGTTGTCTAGTTCCTATAGTACTATCAGACCATTGGAACCTTGACCCACCATAGAACTGTGTCACAGAGACGTTATGATTCAAGTCATAAGAAGTGTTAAACAAATTGTTTTATAATGTCACTGTGACACCGTTCTATGGTGGGTCAGGGTTCCATTGGGCTGATTGCACAAGAAAGAAAGAAAAATGATTTATTACCACATAATACAAACATACAAGCCTAGAGCTTAGTTTGGGACTATTTCAAATTGTGGTTAACTAAGAAGGCTAACGTGTCGTGTTAGCGGTGGTATGTACACACAGCAACACACCTAACTAACCATTGGAGGCAGAGCAGAGAGAAAATATCAATGCTTGAAAGGAATGTAGAAATTTTTTTCATATTAAATATATTTACATCCCTTTCAAGCATTGACACTTATTCTCAGCTCCGTCTTTAATGGTCAGTTAAGTGTGTGGGCGACTTTACAGTCACGAGATTTAATTTGGTACCCACCTTAGGTCCTAAGTCAATCTGACATTCTACAACAATAAGGTTGAGTTACCTAAAAGCCATGCCTAAAAGTTACAAATGACTTGACATCTCTAATGACATTGACGACTTCAAGCATATTTTTCTTGAAATGGGTCACAAAATGGTCACAAATTAACCACAGACTACTAAGGGATACTAACGTCAAATTAACGCTCGTGACCGTACTATGCCAACAAAATGGGCCTTTCCCCACTTGTTGCTCGTGGGATTTTTTCCCATTAGGTACCAACTGGCAGTGGCGTAGCTAGGGGGGGGCGGCAGGGGCGGCCCGCACCGGGTGTCACCCGCTTAGGGGTGACACCCGACCCGACCGTGGACATCAGTAGTGAGTGCCATCTATAACAATTCATAAAACTGTGCCAGATTGCATAACAGCCACCAATAAAATAATATAACGCCACTGCCAACAGGAAGGTTTAAACTCATCGAATTGGTCTCTCAACTAAATTGGTAGGAAGATTATGCAAAAAGTACAGTCTTCAAGATTTTAATTCCCAGTAGTTACCACTGGGTAGAGGTGAAACGAACTTTTTGTAGGTTCTAGTAGCAACTGCGGGATGGCAAGATGTAGGTAGAAAAACCTACAAAATGGAACAGAGCTAGGGTGACGGAACCAGTAATGAACAAGGACCAATGATGGACACTTGATTCTTATGGTACAGAAGATAAGGGTTATTCGTTTATTTTGAGACAATCAATTTATTATCTTTGAGAGAGATTGATGGATGTAGAGGAATCGAAAGTTGTATGTTTGGACCGGGGCACCTGGCGTTCCATATTCTCTGGCTACCACATTGGGAGGCAGGCGTGAAGGTAGTATAATGTATGTATGATCTTTGAATTAAGAGTTAAGTGTCCATAATTGGTACCGTCACCCTAATACGTGTAGTTTGGAAAATTTACAGCGCTATGTATGGAGTGAAATTGGCAACATGATCCAATTTTTAACAGACTTACTGCCGCACTCAGAGACGTCAATTAAATTTAATACTTGTTTCGTGACGTGTTGTCTTATTCTATTGCTGTAGCAAAGGAAGTGACAGCAGCCACTTTAATCAAGCATTAAATTAAGTACATAAACCAAAATTAATAACTCATTCATACATTAGGTACAAACCTTCCGAAATAAATTCTCTAAATGATAGTCAAAACCATTAGTGAGAAAAGAAAAAAAATGTAGGCCACAAGTTTAATTAAGTACCTAGGTCTAGAAATTTTCTTTCAATACGGGGCTAATATAACACCATAGACCACATAACCTAACCTACTGTAATATGCCTATTCCTACTGTTATTAATGCAGGATAAACTGTTTGTTAGTTTACTTATTGCATTTTCACAGCTATCCCACTGATTTTAATGAAATTTGGTATTGATAGCTTAGGTATATTCTGGGAAACGACAAAGTGTAGTTTTTTTTCATTACGGAAAATTGGACAGTTCCGAAGGGAATAGCGATAAACGATTTCTACGCTGGCTAAAGCTAGGTAGGCTGAAAAATAAAGTACCTACTTACAAAGTGGCAACACTTGTGCAGGGAGGGTGGTCCTTAAGTGATGGGAAGAGCCTTCATTGGCTTGCTAGCTCTCACAGCGCTTTTTAGGGTTCCGTACCCAAAGTATAAAAACGGGACCCATTACTAGACTCCGCTGTCCGTCTGTCTGTCTGTCACCAGGCTGTATCTCAAGCACCGTGATAGGTAGCTAGACAGTTGAAATTTTCACAGATGTATTTCTGTTGCCGCTCTAACAACAAATACTAAAAACAGTATCAAATAAATATTTAAGAGGGGCTCCCATACAACAAACGTGTTTTTTTTTTGCCTTTTTTTGCTAATGTTGTAAAGGTACGGAACCCTTCGTGCGCGAGTCCGACTCGCAATTGGCCGGTTTTTTTTTTTTCGATACTTATATCCTTGAAGGGATGCCCTTGCAAGAACGCGCAGCTCGTACCATCAAGGACTTTAATGTTGACCCACCATAGAACCTTGTCATAATGACAGCGTCAAGTGACGAAACAGAAATTACATAGGAATTAATCGTTGCAGAGGCGGCTCTAGCCCACGTAGCGCCCGTGTGCAGTGCAATACACTATGGCGCCTTCTAGGGTCTTTGAGCGCGCTGGCGGCGCTGTGAGCGACGTATGTTCTTTGCAGGGGCTCTACTTTGAAATCAGTAATTCGAAATTCAGATCGCCCCGTCACTTTCTTGCGAATTAGTGACGCGTCGGGAGCAAAAGGGATAGCAATAGACGAGGTGACGCGATGTCGCGAGCAGCGCTCGGCGCCCACTAACTAGATAGAGCATTGAAACTGCAAATCGACCAATAGCAACGAAGTGCAGTCGTTCCTGACTGCTTAAAGCAGTCCGTGTATGGCGGGTCTAAGACCCTGCGCCTGGATCCGGTTCCGGAATACCTACTCCGGATCCGGTAACACCGAAAAGAGTAATATCCCTTATTAGCCCTTATTTTTAACCAACTTCAAAAAAGGAGGAGGTTCTCAATTCAACTGTTTTTTTTTTAAATGTTTGTTACCTCAGAACTTTCGACTGGGTGAACCGATTTTGGTCTAAGACCCTGCGCCCGTGTGCCCTGCGCCTCTATTCAACACGGTAAAAACCATATCGTCTTTGATCTGTTATCGTATTGTCAACGTTTTGATAGCTCTTATTTTCTTGACAGTAATGGCGTCTGACGTCATAACAATACCATAACAGGTCAAAGACGATATCGTTTGTACCGTCGGGAATAGAGGCGCTGCACACCCTGCACTATATAGGTAAAGCCGACTCTATCGTTGGTTTTCTGCGACAAGGTTCAATAGGCGTTCATCAATTTAAGTCCGTGACCGTGCCTACTTGATTTTAGTAATTAGTATCTGAGTCGTTTTCAAAAATATTGTACATAATTAAAGGCTTAATGAAAACAAAATCACGATCGCATCCTTTGTGTAACGAAAGTTAGTCATACAAACTATATGGGTAACTTTCGTTACACAAAGGAATCAATTAACTTTTGTTTTAATTAAAGCCCTTAACTATGTACATTTGTTTTGAAAACGACTCATCTATTCACTTTGTATTAGGTACAATCGAGTTCATAAATGTGTATACTGTAGTAGTCACAGCGATTAAAGTGACAAGGTAATAAAGTGAACACATATTTATGAACTCGACTGTATATGTTAATATAAAAGTAAAGACTTTTACATTAACTTACTATTATGGGCTCTATTCTGCTCGGTAAAACCATATTGCTTTTGACATGTTATCGTATTTTTAACTCGGCCGCTATGAGGTACTGTCAAGTAAAAGAGCTACCATAAAGTTGACAATACGATAACACGTCTACAGCAATATGGTTTTAGCAAACAGAATAGCGCCCCAGATGATTATGCTATTTGCCATCATCGTAATTATGTCGACGACGCGGAAGTTAGTTTCAAGGCATTTGGAACAGGTTGGTAGGCATCCGTTCATTACCTTACCATGAGTGCACGAGTTATAACGTACTCGCTAGCGAGTCGAGCTCAGAGGCTCTACTTTGAAATCCGTAATTCGAACTTCGTCTATTGCTATCCCTTTTGCTCCCGACGCGTCACTAATTCGCAAGAAAGTGACGGGGCGATTCGAAGTTCGAATTACTGATTTCAAAGTAGAGCCCCTGTCCCTCGCAGACCTCGCAGAGGGACAGAGCATTCGACTCGCTAGCGGGTACTGTAATTGTAACTCATGGTAAGGGTACAGTACTAGATAAGTGATCGAGGCTGACATGTATTAGTCACAGAACTATTAACAGTAAGTACCTAGAACTAGAAGTACAGTCCTAGGCTGGAAAAGATCCCTTAAAGGATAAGTTCGCCTTTGTACATTCCAATTCTGTAAATATTCTGTAATATTTTAATTTCTGTGTTTTATACAATAAAGTGTTTACTACATTCATCTACGTCACATATACATGATAAATTTTGTATGTTGTCACTTTAGAGCCGTCTGTCTCACAAAAGCTGTGTTGGCAACGTCGAACCGATTGATATCGGTCCGGCAGATCCGGTAATCCAGCGGATCCGGCACCTTTTTCCCACCTAGCGGATCCGGTAAAATCTGCCGGATCCGGTTCCGGAATTACTACTCCGGATCCGGTAACAACGAAATAAGCCAGCAATTGCCATTTTAACCATCGAACGATTTAAGTATAGTAATTTTCGTTACGAAATGGATTTTTTTCAAGGATTTTAAATGAGGCGTTAACTGTCCTTAACTATGTACCTACAATGTTTTTGAAAACGGCCCACCTATTGAATAAATATAAAAGGACGTATCATAATAATATACACCCGATGTATAATGATAATGATGTATGTAGGTGCGAGTAAGTAGGTATCAGTAACTACCTAGGTACCTACTCACTCTATGCGTAACGGGTATTTTATAGAGCGAACGATGTGAAACTGTGGACAATGCCATTTGACACGCTGAAAAATTATCAAGGTCGCAATAACAGGCTACGTCTCACGTCTCACTCTCATACATAACAAGACGATTATCGTTTACTTTCTAGCCAAACTCTATACTGCTTTAATGAATGACTAATGGTCATAACGCTCAGATAGGTAGACTTGGTTAGGTACTTACTAGCTTACTAGTTATACCTACTTCGGGTAAAGAAATGACGTCAGATAGCGACTATGTTATTATCAGACTAGTTATTGAATGTAATAGGTATTTAAAAATAAAAACATTGTAATTCGACCAACAAAGGATGATATTTAGGTGAATACAGGACAAAGACAATGCAATACAGTAAATTAGGTACTATTATTATTGTACCAGTGTTAGTTATTATGTAGGACACGCAACTTTAGCAAAAACGACACACATACACATACACATAAACTCACGCCTTCATTCCCAGAGTGGGGTAGGCAGAGCCACAAACTCACCAACAACTCCAAAAACTTGTTGATAATTCTGTGACCACATTTTGCACAAACCAGGCTAAGATGTTATCCAGTGTATTAGTGACAGGTTGCAAACCCATCGCCTAACAGCACTACACAGCCTTAAGTCCCTTAGTCGTCTCTTACGACATCCAATGGAAGACATGGAGTGGCAACATTCTAAACCCGGCACCACACGGGCTCACACACAGCAAAAACGACAATATTTCCAAAACGGTCCCCTTCTAAAAATTGATTGTAACAAGTACGTAATGATTTTTTTAAAGCTATCCAGAGACCTCACTCAATGTTACGTATAATGTAAAAAACCTTGCTTTACATGTAAGGGAGAAAGGTACCGAAAAAAAAGTGATTCAAGATTTTATTATTAAGTATAGGTACTATTTTAGTACCAAGACAAGAGTCTTTGAGTTAAACCGCGGACAGACGGACAGACGGAGATGACGAAACTATAAGAGTTCCTAGTTTGAATACGGAACCCTAAAAAAGGTGCCTGTAACGATATAGAGGCGAGTTAAAATATTTTGAGCACCTTTTACGGTCCGATATTTTTGATGGCGACTGTATGCATTTGGTCCTAAAAAGTCAACACTAAAGAACTACCGTCATCCAAATACACAACACAACTTTCTACGAATATGAAATTCGACTAAAGCTGGTCCAAATTGACCGTAGACCAACGCATCTTGTGGACATATTTTCAAGACTGTACCTACCTAATAAAACTATAGTGCATTTGTTATGTTATTATTATGCAATCAGTGATTTAATAGTCGCCGCCGCAAGTTCGCTCGCGGCCCCACAAAATCGTCGTACCGTCTTGTTTTTTTAAAGCGGTTTGACGCAATTTGCTGATTGTACACCAAAAAGTCTACACCGACTCTCCTATGCTCAACGAAGAGCGGTAAAAATTCGCTGACAGGTAATCTCGCATCTGATTGATTGAGACACAATGAGGGAGAAAGTCTCTCGTTCATCCGTTCCGGCTGATTCGCGGGCTTCGTTACGCAAACTTATTGGTATTACGGTAGAACGCAGTTGAATCAGGGGATGCTATTTATTTAAACACGCACAATACACAAAGTAGGTAAGTATAACTAACGGGCATGCCTTGAGGAATTCTTTGCATAAACTCACGTCTTCATTCCCAGAGTGGGGTAGGCAGAGCTACAGACTTGGACAAAAAACTTGTTCATAATTCTGTAACCACATTTTGCACAATCAGGCTAAGATGTTCACCAGTGTATTAGTGACAGGTTGCAAGCCCATCGCCAACAGTACCTACTACAAGCCTTAATTCCCTACCCCAGTATTAAACGGTGACTGTAGGTCTCTGAAACTAGGAGTACATTTTTTATCAGGCTGATCAAAGAAAACACATTGATCCTGTTATAAAAATGTTTATACTATTGAGATTATAATCATAAAAACTAAAATACAAATTCTTCATTAATAATTCGAAAAAGTACAGTCAATCTCAAAATAATTTCAATTGAATTAAAGCAGAATAATCAAAGTACAATTGACTGCAAAAAAACTACACAATGGATAAGTATTTATCAAAAATTCGAGAACAAAAGTTTACCCTTACGTAGAAAACTTAATAATTATTTTAGACTTATTTATAATTATAATAATAATAAATAATCGGTTTGGTTCGGTTCCGTTAAGGCACATTTAAGGCCAAAGATTGCAATTAAAGCTTAATCATCAATATAGTACTTAATAACTAAGTATACTTACTTAAAAAAATCAATTCTCATTTCCTACGAGCTTATTATTATTACAAATACAATACCACATAATTATAATTATCAGAAACACGTTATTTATCATTCCATTCATATGACATAGGTTTATTGGAATCTAGTTTCATTACAATCGACATTTCTATTGTTTAAGGCGACAGAACGTGCTTAGAAAATTGACTGAAGGGGCTGTATCAATGAACTACGGAATTAAAGAGAATGGCGAGTTGGCGAGATTTGTTTATCATAAAGATACAACTTGGAATTCCAAGTCGAAGAAATAGTACTAAAATAATGTTTGTAAAGTTCCATTTTGTAACCAAGATATTATAATGTTTCAGTATGTAATATATTTCAGTAGTGAAACGGACAAACAACAGCTTCTTGGGGACATTAACACCCGCATTCACAAACGTCACTATGAGGTCTCACAGTGCTCACGAAAGCACAGGGTGGTTCAAATCGTCTTAGAAACAAAAGGTCGGTCAAAAAGGATCAATCACAAAGCTGTACTCAGTGAAGGATCCCTTAAGTGTTGTTTGTGAATACGGGTGTAAGTATCGAGAATTCTTATTTAATGATTCCCACTTCCCACCAACGTATCAAATGGTTCTCAAATCCGAAGACAATACTTGGTTCGTTTTTTAACTTCGCTAAAGCATATGCAGTATCCTAAAAAATACCATGACTTTATAAAGTATCGTATTACTTTGAAATCCGGTCCAAGATGGCCGACCGAAGCCATACACAAGCGTTGGAACGTATCCAAGTCACATTTACATATAGGGTAGGTACTGGTGCCCTATGGTCTTGCGCAGTAAAGATACAAAGAGTTGACAAATATAATGTAATGACCAATAGGTAATCATGTAAAAAATATAAAGTTCACCTATTTTAAAATGCAGTCAATAAGCAACATCCTTATTGAAGTGCTCAATAAAATATACTTGTAATAAATGGTTGACTACATAAAAAAAAAGTTAACTTTTTTGTGACGCCGACTGTAGGTACCTAACTACTGTTTTGTCTTAATATTTCCATCGGTTTATGGAATAAGTATGGTGGACCAATTATTATGAAACTAGAGTAAAGAATGCAAACTTAAAACCCAACTTACGCAATACTACGAATTAATAAGAAAGTAAGTATGCATAATAAAATAATAACATTAATAAACTGAATGGCTTTAGTTAATTAACCCTGTTCACAACTTAGCACATTCGACATGTAAATTAGATCTTCCGTAAATATTTTGAAGCATCGGGCCACTGCTAGCGTAGCGAACAAGCAACGCGGTGAAGTAACTAAAATTCCAGTTGCTGCTTTAATAACACTTCTGCACAAAATACTATCAACTTTGCCATTTAAATTGCTTAAGGATTTTACTCATCGTAGCTGTACATTTTAATACCTTACCTTGTCGCAGTATCGTATTCAAGTGGGTGAGTGGTTTAAATTAAGTATTTTAATAGCTGCGTCACTGTAAGTACTTAAACATACATTATGCTCTGTCTGAGCGATGGTCTATATCTATTCATCAATGTTGTGCATATTTATTAAAAATATTCATTATTTTTCGGTTCGGACAGAACTTACTTACCCAGGCAAGGGACTCACATGTGGACCATATAAAATCTACTCAATAGTGCCTTGTATGTTAGTACCTAAGGCTGAATCTCTACCGTGACGTGTGATCAGTCAGCCCGGTTAAGGGTTAAACTAGATATGACAATATTAACTAAAATATTTTGTCTACAGACAGCAAGATTACAGTAAAATACCTACTAAAAGAAACACTTTACTAGCTTAAACCACTGCATGTTACTCGCCGACAGTGAGACCCGTGCCTAAGATTACATAATAAACATTTATTCATATACCTATTAAAGTTAAATTTGAGAGAGTTCACCTCCGAGCACCATACTGATAAACCTACTACACTCACTAGATGTATAAAGCCCCTCACTAGTTTGTAAGTTGCTGTGCCCTACCAGGGTCCATAAAGATCTCATACCTTATACCTAAGTAGTTATAAGATATCTAACACCTGTATATTATGTATAACTTATGGAAGCAATAAAGAATTGAGAATTGAGAAAGGACGGTTTAACCTTTAATCGCCGCGCCGACACTAATTTCATAGAATATTTGACTTTGTCGAATTTTCATTTCATCGACAGGCATCTACACGTGCAGGAGTTATAATTTTTTGATGGTCACAGTCACTGGTGTAACCTAACCTACCCTAACCTAACCTACGTAACCCATGCTTAACATATCCTAAAAACAATAAGGTTTCAGCAGAAATAGGCTTTCATTTAAAATGAAAATTCGGCGAAATAAAACATTCTATGAAATGAAAGTTGGCGGTTAAAGGGGATCCCATAAAAGACATATTAAAGTGTAGGTACAGTAAAGAAAAATAGAAGACGTACATTTTTCGCCCTTATCACAATGTGAATAAAATATAACAATGTACGTCTTTCAGTTTCCCTTACTGTACAATAAGGAGAAAACTTGTCTCGTATTTGATAAATAATGAGAAAAAAACTTAACGGTGGGGGGCATAACTTATTGTCTCTGTCGCCAAGTTACTCTTCATGGACCCTTTCTCTAAATCGGGAGAGAAACGCCAGGCCACCCTAAATACCGGGCCCTGAATACCGCGTAGTGTAATACGCTACGCCCTTAATCTAACTCACACGCAGTGAAAGATACTCACTGAGCGACCAAAGAAAGTGAACACGTTAGTAACGTTTAAGAGGTAGTAAACGATTGACGATTATAGCTATAAAAATAATAATTGGAATATTTTTTCAACTTTTTGAACACCTTGGCTGGTACCATTTTTTTCAAGCTGACTGTACCTATCTTTAAAAGCACCAAAGTAATAAATCAGTCTCAAATTTTAAGTACATACAAACAAGAACAATTAATTGTTATTAACGTTAAAGTTGCAATTTTGAGCAGTAGGTATCGAAATTATAAACAAATAATAAGAGATCAATAAAAAATAATAGAGAGACAAGCTTTGAATACATTATTAGTTACCTATGAGAGGCTAAAACACGCAGTAAAAATAAAAATAAACCTGAACTAAACCTAAAAAACATTGACATCTACTATTCAATTTTAAAGGGGCCTATGTTATTTTATTATTTTATGACAGAGATTTTCGTATATTTTGAAATTCGCAATAATATTGAGATACCAGTATCTCATCGATAGTCTCTCAGACCCTAAAGGATTACTTGTATTAAATCAATTTCTTTTTACTTTTCTGCGTGTTATATATATATATGTATACTGAAATTGTTGAGTGTAAAATAGATGCGTTTTAGCTGCTACATATTACAAAATTACTATCATATCCATCACCAAATAAATAACTTTACCCAATTTTACACTCATGGAAAATTACCTATCACGTAGGTATTAGTAAAATTTACATATCTTTGTAAATTCTTAACAAAAATGGAATGTCATTTTAATCTTAAAATAAAAAGGCACACTTTGTCCTTAAAGTTTAAAAATGGCGAATTGGTCCCGCAGGTACACGCTGCACAGTAATATACATATTTCTTTATAATAAAATAATATATACTGCCTTAAAATACTCAGAATACCTTAAATAGGGGTAATTTGAGCCCGCTAGAACTAATATTATTGTTCCCATTTTGTTCCATTAATGATTATTCAATAACTTAACATTCTATAGATGTGGGTGAAGATCAAAAAGTTGGACCCAATTAGCAGATAGATAATGATACAAACAACGAATGAGAAAAATATTGTGCGACTAAAAGATTCCTCGTAATTGTATGGCAAATTTTCATCACACAATGGAAAGTTTCATAGAAAATTTGATGTACAACTTTTTGGTGCTCACCTATGTATGTTTTTACACAATAGATGGGTTAGTAAGCAATTAAACTAACTGATTTAAGCATAATTCCTCTAATTTTGTCCTAAAAATGTTATGTTTATAACCAAGAAAAATTCAAATTAACACAATGTGACCACCCACCGGCCCAAACATAATTGGGTTGGAACAACATTACAGAATAGATAAGCTTTAATCGGTTAGTTAATTACTAATAATCCCATTACGAAACTGGAAAAAAACAAAGTTAAGTCTAGTTCTTTAGAAAGCATCAAACTTCTTGTAAACCACTTGGTGTATAAGAAATACCCTTATAGGCCTTATAATATGTGGCACAGGGAAGCAATTGTGTAACAACAGGTTTATTTTATTTGTTTGTTGATGCATAATCATAGCAAACCAATGCATCATAAATATTTGCATTCATTCTTATCTTGTGGCTCTAATGGCTACAGTGAAAAGCCAAATAAAATCATCTAAGGCAACGGTGAGATTCCCATTTTGAATATTATTAAGACTATTACATACTATGTGTATGTATTATGTCTTATAAAAGGTCAGAATATGATAGAATTTTTCCGTGATTCACATTCTGACTTTTTAGAAAACACAAGACAATATATTAAATAGCACTTGCAGACAACATATCTGCCGAATATTTGAGATTCTACTGTATCTTACATCCCTTTCTCTTCTTATGCATTTCAGCTTGCTTTGTCTTTTTCTTGGCCAAACCTTCAGCTGTTATATCTGAAATAACTGATAACCTCTTCGAATTATCCTGTCTATCCAACCTTTGCGGACTTGGTAAGTCTGGAGGAAACGTTGAACTGTATAAGTTGTTGTTCTCACTGTAGCTATGAGGTATGGGAATGTTTGGTGTTAAACTTTCATTTGTTTCTGTCGGGTAGTGTGATGCAGGCCTGATACTAACTGGGTCTGGGAACCGTGGCTTTTTGCCAGAAGTCGGAGGCAACGGAGGCTGCCTATGCTGGAGCGAGGAAGTTCCAGAGTTTGGAGCACTCCGGTCTGACTCGAAGGAGCGAGTATGAACATGTGTGACATTATTAATGTTGACAGTTGATGTGCTGGGCTGATCATTGTAATACTGCCTTGACATTTCTTTGGACTGCAACGCACTGGCTTTAGACTGTATGTGCTCCTTTTCGAAAGGTTCTACATAGTTCAAATCTGAGTCCACTGACTTGCAGAGTCTAAGGCCATTCTCCCGTATCATGTCTCTAGGGTTACTGTAGGCATCACACAGAGTTGTTTGGTTTGTATTTGGAGCATCTAGTTCAGCCGCCCGTTGCCGTTTCTTTAAAAGTGCTTTCTGCCTAGCCTTTTCTTTGGCCCTTTGTAGTTTTTTATACTCACGTTCTTGAAGTAATCTAGCGAGTTCATTGTCCTGGGCTTCAACTGCGCAGCGCATGTCAGCCAACAATGCATCCTGATCCTGGACTTCACTGCTTAATTGACGTGCTAATCTAGCATCTCTTTCTTCCTGCTCTAACCTGCATCGTAGCTCTTCTAGCTCCGATGGAGACATGCCTAATTCCTCTGGAGCAACATCTACGACCTTCGAGGTCATTTTGGGCGCTGGTCTAGGCGGTTCAGGGGGTGCGTGCGAAGAACTAGGCTGTATTAGATCAGTATGTTGCCTGCGTTGTCTTCGGAGGTTAATTTCGGCCAATTCACGAGCGATCTCCGCATCAATGTCAGCCTGGCGGCGGCGCGACAGCTCTTTAATTCTCGCCTCTTGCTCCAAGTCTTGTTGCTCACTTAAAGCTACAGGAAAGTCTTCGCGTATCTGCTGATTCCGGTACCTGTTTTCACAGAGGTGGGATGATATTTCTCGGTCCTGCAGACGGTGCGCCAGGGCCCCGTCGGTCCTCACCAGCCACTGCTCCCTCAAATCACCCACATGCCCAAGTTTGGGCATCGTATCACTAGCTTGGAAACCCGCCATAATATCACTGAATCACTAACCAAACGTGTTTTCACTGTTCATCTCCTATTGATTAACACGTACAAACTCGCATGGTGACACGAACCGAACAAACAATTCCAATTATTATACCTCATAAAACCTTACACTGTATGGTACCTTTCTCGCGCAACTTTCGTTTCGTTCCGTGAGAATACGCGCCTTTTTATATTACGTGTGAACCGAGAACAATAGATAGAGCAAGGTTTGATAATCTACATAATAATTAAATTATATATTTGTGTTTCACGTTCGTTCGAGCAGCGCTGCGCTCAGCTCGCTCTCGCTCGCCTCGTCCCGACCGTCCCCACCTCACTTCACAACAAATTCCTGAATGACAGGTGAATTCCGACCAGTGATGTGCAAGCGTAATCGATCGCACATTGCAATCGATCGATTATGTTCATGTAAGTCACGTAATATGATTAACATGTTTTCAGTTTACAATTTCATAAAAGGCTTACCTAGGAACAAATAAAAAAAACGTTTTAATTTAATAAAAACAATGTGTTTATTACTATACCTATACAACAATATACGGAAGTAAAACTTATGAAACCAACAAGATATAAACATCAGATTTAATGGGATTCCCCATAGCATGCTAAAGAAAATTTTAGTAGATTAATTGCAAATGTTGCACATTTCCTACAAATGATGGCTTTAGATCCTTAAATAGCGCCTCTGCCTGGACTCGACGACCTGCAGATAGCCGATGCAACATAATCTCGCTTTATCCCGGCATGGATCTGGTAAACAGAGATAAGAAATTTAAAAACATTTAAATGTACAAAAGTTTAGTTAGAAAGTATACCTACCTACCTAATGTTGCCCTTGTCTAATACATAAAATCAAATCAATCAAGTTTTGGCACGTTCTTGTTCTCTAAGGGCGTGTACACATAGCGATCCGTTTTACAGGTCCCTTATTTGATGGCGTATTATGTAGTTATATAATTGAGTTCACACACGATTCAGTATTCCGGATCCAGTAAAAAAGAAAGGTTGCTATAAAAGAAGAAGCAGTGAGTGAGTATTTACTGAATTCGAAACGTTCACCGAGTGCTTTTGAAAATAAAGATAAAAGATAAAAAAGATAAAAGTCATTTATTCAGTAAGTAGGCCGCACGGGCACCTTTACACGTCAGGAGTCTACCAGCGCTTCCCAAGAGGAGACCACTGCCGAGAAGAAACGCCGCAAGAAACTCAGCAGTCAGTCATTTTTTTAACCATATTTCCTATTACAATGATACAACTTAGTCTAGTATTATATAAAGCTATAAATATTAATTTAAATATAATATCAAATATCATGCGTAGATCAGCAGGAAAACATGGCAAAAATATTAGGAGAGATATAGACGGAGAAAAAGGCAAAAACAAAAAAATTAATAATAAACAAAGTTTCGACATGTTTTCCTACATCAACAGTGTCCCCTAGACAAGATAAAGGTTTTACATTTGAACAAATTATTATTGACTAATTTTCGAGTTTAGGCCATGCATTTTTGTCTGCTAGATAATCCTCGACCCTATAATACGCTTTAGACATTAACGACTTTTTCAAGTAATTTTTAAGTGCTGAAAAGGGTAACTTTAAAACTACGTCAGGTAATTTATTATAGAAATGAATGCATTGACCAACAAATGATTTATATACTTTACGTACGCGAAATTTTCTAATAGCAATTTTATTTTTATTTCTTGTATTTAAATTATGTATATCAGAATTTTTGGTGAAAGAATCTAAATTTTTAATAACATAAATAATATTCTCATAAATAAATTGAGATGCTACAGTTAAGATATTAATTTCTTTAAATAGTTCTCTTAAGGAGTCACGAGAATTTAAGTTATAAATAGAACGAATGGCCCTTTTTTGTAAAACAAATATAGTTTGTATTTCAGCTGCCTTACCCCAAACCAGAATACCGTACGACATGACACTATGGAAATAACTATAATAAACTAAGCGAGCTGTTTCAACATTAGTTAGCTGTCTAATTTTCCTAACGGCATAAGCTGCCGAACTTAGTTTACCTGCCAGTACAGCTATATGGGGACCCCATTGCACATTTTTATCTATTGTTATGCCTAGAAAAACTGCCTTATCTACCATTTGCAGACACTCGTCATTTATAAAAATACTAGAATCTACCGGTTTAACATTAGGCAAAGCGAACCTAACACATTTAGTTTTCTTAGCATTTAGTAGTAAATTGTTACTAGTAAACCAATTAAGTACTTTAACTAGTATGGCGTTTATCATACTGTAGTCTACGGACTTT
This sequence comes from Acleris cristana, assembly GCA_948252455.1. Taxonomy (NCBI): domain Eukaryota; kingdom Metazoa; phylum Arthropoda; class Insecta; order Lepidoptera; family Tortricidae; genus Acleris; species Acleris cristana. The sequence goes on along the minus strand of OX411786.1, from coordinate 15,185,963 downwards.
CTATCTACCTTGAAAATTAATGAAGTATCATCAGCAAAAAGCACAATATCACAAAGTTTATCTACTGTTGGTGGTAAGTCATTTATATAAACGAGAAATAGAAAAGGACCTAAAATGGAGCCTTGAGGCACACCTAGTTTCACTGTAGCTCCAATTGATTGCGTTTTGTTTACAACCACTGTTTGAGTTCTGTCACTTAGATAAGAAGACATAAGACTTAAAGCTTTATTGGACAATCCATAGTGTTTTAATTTTAAAATAAGGGTCGAATGATCCACGCAATCAAAAGCTTTGGAAAGATCACAAAATATTCCTACCGCATCACAAGATTTCTCCCAACTGTTATATATGTATTTAATGAGAACAGATGCCGCATCAATTGTTGATCGACCTCTGGTAAACCCAAACTGGTTACTATTAAGTAGTTTATTTCTATTAAAGTGACCTAACATATCATTCAGCATTAGTTTCTCAAAGACTTTACTTAAAACCGGTAGTATGGAAATGGGACGGAAGTTCGTTATATCACTCATGTCGCCCGATTTAAAAAGAGGTATGACTTTACTATATTTCATGAGATCTGGAAAGGTCCCCTCTGATATGCAGTTATTGTAAATTAATGCTAGGTGGGGTGCAATTACATCTATGATATGAAAAACTACTTTAACTGATGTGCCCCACAAATCCTCAGTCTTTTTTAAACTAAGCGATTTAAATACCTTGACTATTGAATCTGAATTTACAGGGCTGAATTCAAAGTTTATATTACATTTACTGACATTAGTGCAAAGTAATGATTTAGCTTCAACCGCGGATGATTTAAGACATTTTGTAGTATTGCTGGCTATGTTGGAAAAATAATCTTCGAATGCTAAGGCAACGTCTTTATTTGATGTGATTTGTTTGTTACCTGTGTTTATGGTGACTTGATTATCACGAGTTTTTGATTTTCCCGTTTCTCTATTTATAATATTCCATACAGTTTTTACTTTATTGTCAGATGATTTGAGTTTAAGACTAAGAAAATTTGCCTTAGCAGTTAAACAAGCTTGCTTAAAGGTCCTTGAATAATTTTTAACATAATTTAGGAAGTCAGCGTTCTTATTGTCTTCCCTCTCTCTATACAGCTCATAAAGCCTATTTCTACTCTTATGAATGCCTGCAGTAGCCCATTCACTAAACTTGGTTTTTGACTTCGAAATAGTTTTCATATTAAAATTATTATTAAATTGATCTAGAATTACGCCAAATAAGCCTTTATAAATACTATTAATCTCATTCTGTAAGAAAGGTAACACAGAAAGGTTACTTTGAACTTTATTTTTAAATAATTCCAAACGTTTACTAGTTATAGGTCGGTATGTTATTGTCTGCGGTTTTTGATAAAAATCATTGACGAAAGATGCCTTCTGACCACTATGGTCCGAATTAAAACAATTGAATATTTCTTTATCCAAACATTCGCAATTACAAAAAATATTATCTAAGCAGGTTGCACTACTAACACCTATCCGTGTTGGTTCAAAGAACAGATTACCTAAATTAAAAGATTTAAATAAACTTAGTAACCTAGTGGTATTATTTGATGTTTCAAGTAAGTTAATATTAAAATCTCCACAAACTATAATATGCTTCTGGCTATTACATGCTAATTTTAACACATGTTCCATTGTAGATTCAAATGTGCTAAAATCAGCCAATGGTGGCCTGTAAACACATATTATTATATAACTTTCTAGTTCTGCACATGAAATTTCTACAATCCTTTCTATCGATAGCTTTACAATATCCTTTCTTTCTTTTAAATTACTTATTTACTTACTTATTAATATAAATTACTTATACAATTTTGTATGTACGAGAGGTAAATATTTTACTCGTACGTAAACGTGGAATAACCTTGGAGTAGCTATGCCAAGTTTTGTCCTTATCCGTTGAATTCAAATGTCACAACGACAGGTAAGGACAAAACGTGGCATAGCTACTCCAAGGTTATTCCACGTTTATAGAGTCTGGCTAACGAAAGCTGAGACTGAAATTGACCGCGAAATTTAAAATTGTACCTATGGTATGCCTGTGTGCGCTAGAGTTAGACAATGTTGATGCTTTTGTCATTAACTTATAACTTAATACTTAATGACAAAAGCATCAACATTGTCTAACTCTAGCCCATACAGTCATACCACAGGTACAATTTTAAATTTCGCGGTCAATTTCAGTCTCAGCTTTCGTTAGCCAGACTCTAAGCAAGGGGGTTAGTGTGCGGTAAAAAATTTCAGGTTTGTGACTTCGATATTTTCAGATAACAGTCATCATCATCATCATCAGCCCATTGCAGTCCACTGCTGGACATAGACCTCTCCCAACACTCTCTGAGAACAGTGGTTATGGTGAAACTATAATGGTTCCTAGGGAACCTTAAAATATGCTTACTTTGACAAGTTCCGTAGTCCTATGTTCGTTTCGGCCCATGTTTACATCAACTTCATGAACGGTGACGTTCCCCACCATCATCACTGCGCGGTAGGACGGGGTTGATTTCTAAAGAGTGCCACTCCTGTAAAACATTCCAGTTGGGCTGGGTGCTCATAAGCAACTTTGTTGCCCAGCAACTTTTTTGTATCTGTCTTTGTCTCCTGCCCGAGATTTGGACGATGCCTACGCGGGAGCGACAGCATCGCTACTTTTTCGTAGTTTTTTGCCGTATTCATTAATATGGATTTAGAAGAGACGATTGTGGTCCGTGCGCTTGTTCTAAGAAACCGAAGACGACAGCAAAAAAGTCAATATTGAGAGCTTCCATTATGGAGTGACATACTAACATAAGAAAAATTTCATACAATTTTTAGAAAACAAGAGCATTTCCAAAAAACTCTTCGGTATTTTTTCCAAACATACATACATAAACTCACGCCTTCATTCGACGAGTGCGGTAGGCAGAACTACAGAATTAGAGTCTGTCTAACGAATGATGAACCGGGCTTTTATTTGACTGGCAGGTCTGGCAACACTATTAAAATGACGTTTTGACATTGACAACCAAGTCGTTGTTGGTTCGAGTCTGTCAAATTAAAGTTTTCTTCTGGAAATTTACGGACTAAACATGCGTAAAACTATCAAAAGTGGTGTGCGACAGATCCGTTGTACCATTATAAACAAATATAAAGAAAAACAAGAGAAGAGGGAAGCATTGTTGAATCAAAAAATAGAGTGTTTACATACGGTGACCGAATTCATAGGTTATAACAAGGTTAGTATGGCATGTTAATTTTGATACTTATTATTTCTATATCTTCAATCCAAAGTTTCATAGAATATATACCTTTTCTGTTCTACCTATCTTTTGAAATTGGTATTTCTTTTCCATTAAGAAATTAAACGATGTATTCTTTTCAGATAAGCTGGACGTGGATGGTGAAAAACAAACGGTTTTGAAAAATCTTCAGCAGTTGAAAGAGTTGGGGCAAAACGATTTACTATGCCAGAGTCAAACAAAGTATTTAGAAGAATTATTATCAATGACCGGTAAATACTAAGATTAATTAAATTAAATCATTGTCTTTCCCTATACATAGGTGTATTGTCTGTACCTATACCATGTTGAATCTCTTAACAATCGCAATTTTATTAAATTAATTAAATAGACAGATGATTAATATAACTGACACTCATACCTAGTTTCAGTAAAACACTAAGGAGGTGTTTATATACATTTAGTTAAAAGATATCATAAACATTAATATGTACCTATGTACACTTCATGAGCTCTTGGAAAAGATGTTCGGGTTATACCTGTCTTCCTTGTTCTTAAACCGTTGCGATTTGAACCTCACCGATGCAATTTGATTTCACTTAAACCAAATGTTCTTAGAGCTGTCGGACTGTAAAATGGGGCTGTACTGCGTGTCACAATATATTTGTAAATGGTGTTCTGTTTAATTCATTCCTTCTTTTTTCTTACAGATATCAGTGTTTCGACATTGAAGAGAATGAAGGCAAAGTAAACCATGGTGTCTTCAGTACTCCAGGAAAGAAGCGAACTCACAAGGCCACAGTATCCAATTTAGATAGTTTTGACACCCATGCCATCAGAAATAAAGTGAACGAATTTTATATTGTAAAGAAGCAAGTGCCTACACTCAGATGCCTATTAGCAGAGTTGACAGAAAGCATCGATTTTACCCTAATAATAAATAAATATTTTTACTTAATGACTTGTTATTGGTGATTTTATTTACTAAAAGAGCTCACAAATGAGAAAGCATGCTGATGCAATCATTATTATGGTGGTCTGCATTTTTTTTTCATAGATAGTTTTAAAGCATCAAATACTTCGTGATACCCAAAGTTGCTAAATAGTTCGGTAGGTACACGTTTGGCGACTTTGGGTGTCACTATCTATTTATTTAATGCTGACTATACGGGTCAATCAACTTTTCTTTGTAGTTCGGTGCCAGGGTGACGTTTCCTGGGTCACTCATTAAAACTATGATTTCAATGGATATAAGTCCACTACCATTCTTTTATGGCTTTTCTCCTGAGTGTGATAGAAGTATACATTATAACATTTTTTCTAAGAAACTATCACTGTTGTCTCCTGGCTTACGGGACACTAACGTCACTAACAACAACAAAAAAGTTGATCCACCCATACGTATTAAGTAGTAAGACTCTCGGGCTTCTACTAATAAACTGTACTTAAATATTGTTGGAAAGTTATCAATAAAAGTCTATGGTGTCTATGCATACATAATGTAATACAGAAAAATAAACTATTGTCTATTCCTAAACTTCAACCAACGTGTTTTATTAGGTTACGGGCTCCAGCCGTTTTATTGCGATAAAAAATAGTTAAAGTTAGTTTTTTCGCGTGTGGTGTCAAGAAGATGACCTCTAATTTTCTAACGAACGTGCCGAAACTCAAGGGTCGTGACAATTACGATGATTGGGCGTTCGCGGTGGAAAACTTGCTGATACTGGAAGGCGCGGATAAGTATCTGAAGCAAGAAACTCCAGCTACAAGTGCTGCAACTGCAGTAGTAGACGCGACAGATGCAAAGGCACGAGCTAAATTAATTTTGACGATAGATTCATCGTTGTTTGTGCACATAAAGGAGACAAAGACCACGAAAGAATTGTGGACAAAATTGAAGACTTTGTTCGACGATTCAGGTTTTTCGAGGAGAATTACTTTGCTTCGTCATTTAATTTCAATCAGATTAGAAAACTGTGAGAATATGATTAGTTATGTGACTCAAATAGTAGAAACTTCGCAACGGTTAAGTGGCACCGGATTCACAATTGACGATAATTGGGTTGGGTCATTGTTACTAGCCGGTTTACCAGAAAAGTTTATGCCCATGATTATGGCAATTGAGCATTCCGGAATTCAAATTACAGCAGATTCCATAAAAACAAAGTTATTGGATATGGAAAATATGGATTCCGTTGAAATGGAGGGTACTCGAAACTCAGCATTAATTGCACGAAGTTGGCAAAAGAAGAAACTTGGTAAAGTTGGCAGCACTAGCAAACATGGCGGACCACCGACTCTCTATGCGCCGAGTACGTCAAACTCAAATGTCAATGTCAAAGCTACGAAAACAATAACATGTTACAAATGCAAGCAAACTGGTCATTACCGCAACCAATGTCCACTATTAAACGAAAAAACAGAGAAGAAAAAACAGACTAACGCGTTCAGTGTTGTTTTTCTTAGTGGGAAGTTTAATAAATACGACTGGTATGTTGATTCTGGCGCCAGTATGCATATGACGGCGAATGAAAGTTGGTTGACGAATAGGTTAACTTTGACAAGTTTACCAGAAATTATAATAGCAGATGAAACGAAGGTACCTGTATTATGTTCGGGTGATGTAGAAGTTACGACAAGTTACGACTATGAAGTCACAGTGAAGAATGTGTTGTGTGTGCCAAGTCTCACTACTAACCTTTTATCAGTTAGTGAATTGATAAAAAATGGAAACAGTGTTGTGTTTGAACCCGGCCGATGCCTCATAAGGAACGAATTAGGCGATTTGATTGCCGAGGCAAAATTAGTTGATGGTGTTTACAAATTGGTCTTGCATACTGAGAATTGTTTGTTGGCTTCATCTACAGTTGATGGTCAGACATGGCACAGGCGGCTTGGACATTTGAATAGTTCTGATATGAACAAGATGAAGCAAGGTCTAGTCGATGGAATGTTTTATCCAGACACATTTGTGACAAGTAAGTCAAGCTGTGAAGTTTGTTGTCAAGGCAAACAGTCAAGATTGCCATTTTCCACGGGTACGCGAGCCACAGAGATACTACAGATTGTGCATTCAGATATTTGTGGACCCATGGAATGTGAATCAATAGGTGGTGCAAGATATTTTCTGTTGTTCGTTGATGACTTCAGTAGAATGACCTTCATATATTTTTTAAAGGCCAAAAGTGAAACATTGAATTATTTCAAAGAGTTTAAGTCTATGATAGAAAATTACCAAAGTACAAGAATTAAAATTTTGCGGACGGATAACGGGTGCGAGTACTGTAGCAATGATTTTAAAGATTTCTTGAAGCGTGAAGGCATTATACACCAGAAAACGAACCCATACACACCAGAACAGAATGGACTCAGTGAGAGATCAAACCGAACCATTGTGGAAAGAGCGCGATGCTTACTTTTTGAAGCTGATTTACCCAAGAAATTTTGGGCAGAAGCTGCGAATACTGCAGTATATTTAAAAAATAAATCAGTAGCTTCAGGCGTTGAAAAGACTCCACATGAGACATGGTTTGGCAAAAAACCAGATTTACAACATTTGCGTATATTTGGGAGTCCTGTCATGGTACACATACCCAAAGAAAAAAGGACAAAGTGGGATAGAAAATCCAAGAAACATATACTTGTTGGTTTTTGTGACAACGTCAAAGGGTATAGAATTTATGACCCAGTAAGAAACCAGGTTTCTACAAGTAGAGATGTAGTGATACAAGAGAAGAAAAATGGTCAAGATACAGTCACCATTTCTGTAGAGAGCACAGATTCAGTGGGGGAGTCAGTAAAAGAATCTGTGGTGAAATTAGAATCTCTGAACAAGTCTAGTTCGAGTGAATCGGAGTACTTAGATGTTGAAGATGAAAGTATACTTTCAGAAACATATGGAGAAAGCTTGAATACTATACAGGCTAGTACAGCTCCACAGAGTACAGAAGAAACTCAAAAAACAATTAAGGAAAAGAGGCTAAGGAGGAAACCCGACAGGTATGGCTTTGCTAACATGTGTGCTACAGCTACAGGAGAAAACGGATTGACATATGCAGAGGCTATCAGTGGTCCTGAGAAGCAACAGTGGTTGCAGGCGATGGCAGAAGAGCTGCAGTCATTCGAAGACAATCAAGTGTGGGAAGTTGTCAATACTCCCAGCAACGCGAGTGTAGTGCAATGTAAGTGGGTGTTAAGAAAGAAGTTTGACTTTGACAATAAAGTGAGATATCGAGCGAGGCTGGTGGCAAAAGGGTTTACGCAGAAGGCAGGTATTGACTACCAAGAAACTTTTTCCCCTGTCATTAGACATTCCACGCTTCGATTATTGTTAGCTTTGAGTGTACAATTAGACATGGAAATTACACACTTAGACGTCACAACAGCTTTTCTTAATGGTTACCTAAAAGAAAACATATTTATGCATTTGCCTGAAGGTTTTCCTATAAATGACTCAAATAAGGTTTTGAAATTAAAAAAGGCTGTTTATGGCTTGAAACAGTCATCACTTGCATGGTATCAAAGAGTAGAGGAAACACTATGTAATTCAGGGTTTAGTAAGAGCAAGTTGGAACCTTGTGTTTTTGTCAAAAATCATACTGATGATAAAAAGACTATTGTTGGTGTTTATGTCGATGATTTTCTGATATTTTCAAACTGTAAAAGTGAATCTGATAGCTTGATACAAACTTTGAGTCAGAAATTTAAAATAAAAAATTTAGGTCAAGTAAAACAATATTTGGGCATGAGAATTAACATTAACAAAAATGCAAAAGTAATTACAGTAGATCAGGAGCATTATATTGAACAATTATTAGATAAGTTTGATATGTCTGATTGTAATTCAGCTGAAACTCCTATAGAGTGTAAATTGCATATTGAAAAGTCCAATGTATGTGAACAGAGATTACCTTATCAAAAATTAATAGGAAGTTTAATGTATTTAGCAGTCCTAACTCGCCCTGATATCGCTTATTCCGTAAGTTATTTAAGCCAGTTTAACAATTGTTATTCTTATATACACTGGAATTATGCTAAAAGAATTCTAAAATATTTATCACAAACCAAAGCCTATAGTTTAAAGTATTCCAAAGAAAAAGCAGAACTGGTAGGGTTTGTAGATGCTGATTGGGCTAGTGATGCCACAGACAGGCGCTCATATACAGGTTTTTGTTTTATGAAATCAAGTGCTGCTATTTCTTGGGAAAGTAAAAAGCAACGAACTGTAGCTTTGAGCAGTTGTGAAGCGGAATATATGGCTTTGTCGGAAGCATGTCGTGAAGCGATTTATTTACAGAGTCTAGAACTTGAAATAGTAGGTTCCTGTAATAAAATTATAATATATAATGACAGTCAGAGTGCATTGAAGTTGGCAAACAATTATCAATCTCACAGGCGCTCTAAACACATCGATGTGAGATATCACTTCATTAGAGATGTCTTAAGAAATGAAATAGCTGAAGCAAGATACTTGTCAACAGCCAATATGCCCGCTGACTTATTAACTAAAGGTCTACCAAGAGTTAAACATTATAAGTTTATGGAAGCCCTTGGTATTACAAATAAAATAAAATAATTGTAATTAGTAAAGTGTTAACTTTGATTATTTATGTATGTGTAAAGTAGCTTTGGTTTTGGGACCACTATGTATTGTGGGGAAATTCATTTTTGTTGATAAAGTGGGGGTGTTGGAAAGTTATCAATAAAAGTCTATGGTGTCTATGCATACATAATGTAATACAGAAAAATAAACTATTGTCTATTCCTAAACTTCAACCAACGTGTTTTATTAAATATGATACCGAGTGTGGTCTTAATATTGATAAACGGACACTTGAGTGCGGTATTAGTAGACTTGAGTACCTATAGTTTATTAATACGGACCTTAGTATTGTGAAAAAGTACGCGTTTTGTCTTCCTTTGTGCCCACCAAAATAAACAAAATAAGAAAAGTATCAAAATCGTTTATTCCTACATTGATCGGTAATACCATATGAAGATTTTTTGAATTTGCCGCTTTTTCTCAGGTTCATCTTTCATTAGACAGACTCTACCAACAACTCTAAAACTTGCTGATAAGTGAACATTTCTTCCAATTCTTTAATAATATTATCTACATTTTCCGAAATCGACATACTTTCTCTATTTTGTAGAAGTCTCCCTACGCTCTAGCTACATACGCTCACTTTATACAATCGTAGACTTGATGAGAGAGAAATTACTTGCGGAGACCAGTCGCTTGTGGGCGCCCAGCCTTAGAGATACGCTTTAGATACGCTAGAAGCTTTCTAGATAAAGGACCGACGAGCTGATTACCTGTGGCCCGTTTCACGAAGCTACAAGTTACAAATTACAAGCGGAACTCTCTTTCTAGCAGGAGGAGTTAGAAAGAGACTTCCGCTTGTAATTTGTAACTTGTAGCTTCGTGAAACGGGCCACGTCAGTCTAAAGTGTGTCAGGCTGCATGTAAGTCCAAAATCAATGGAATACGCACAATTATAGATTCACTTTTTTTTTTACTGAGAAGTAATTGCCAGTCCAAAGTACAGGCATCTCATTATAATAAATGAAATTGGAGTAGGACAGCTATTGTTCATGGCCAATTACTGGTTGAAATCTTGCCCGTTGTCACGTTAAATTATCACATATGTTTCCAATTTAAAATTTCATTAAAGGCTATTCATATAGAAGACTAATTGCAAATGTTGTAAAAAAATGGTTTCTAAAAATTATACCTTAATATTCTTAAATAGCGCCTGTGCATGGACCCGACGATCTGTAGATAGCTGACGCAACGTAAGCTCGCTTCCTTTTTTAGCAAGGCCGCAAACTGAGGAATAGAGATAAGAAATTTAAAAGACATTAATATTATACACTCAGGAGCAAAAATAAATCAGAGTGCGTTTTTCATACAAACGAGGCTATTACGAAGCCTTGGGTTGTTTTGAGTGAGGTTTAATGGTGGATACTCCGAGGTTCACTAGAGGAGGTCAAAAGTTCTTAAGATAACTGATCGCACAATCAGTTAATAACACAGCGAGAGAGATTGGGTCAGCATTTGGATTTCCTTACATTTAATTGCCATTTTAGATGTTTTTCTGAACATGCACAATTCCAGCGTTAACCGCAGACCGCAAATTCAATCAGTTGGGTATGCTAGGCACTCTGGAAGTCTTGTATCGATGCTCGGGGTATCCATGTTCAGATTTCACTAAAAATATCCCCTGGCGAGGAACCAAGGCTTCGAAATAACCTCTTCAGTATGAAAAACGCACTCTGACCCGGGGCTCTACTTTGAAATCAGTAATTCGAACTTCGGATCGCCCCATCACTTTCTTGCGAATTAGTGACGCGTCGAGAGCAAAAGGGATAGCAATAGACGAAGTTCGAATTACGGATTTCAAAGTAGAGCCTCAGGCGTCTGTTCGTTTATGCGCAAAACGCAGCGTTGTAAATTAGATAAACATCTCTTCACCAGATTTCTTCCATCACGCTACAGAAAAATATATTGTAATTATGTTAATATACAGTTTTATTTTAAATGCTTGTGCATGATATAGACATAACGTAAAGTATTATGGATATTTATGAAAAAAAAAAATATTCAGCAAAGACAGGCGATGCGAATCCTTTATTAGAGTGAGAAACAGTGGTCTGCGAGAAAAGCTACAAATTACAATTTACAGGTTTTTTTTTTGGTAATCGCCTGAAGGGCAAAAGTCCTTGCTTTTGTTTACTGTTTTTAAAACATTACTTTAGAGAAAAAGAAAAAGGCAAAGGTGAAAATCCCTTCCGGAGACCTGGGAATGGAGGGCCCGGGTACTGCCGGGCTCGCACCGGCTAAAAACACCAATGCCCCTATTACCAACTAGAATTTAGACTCCCGCGGATACTACCCCAGCCAGTCCTGAAAGGCCGGAGGAGAAAGTCCTTCCTCCGTTTACTTATCCGCGGGGTTTTTCCAAAAAGGGGGGATAGGAGTGGGGGTTGGGATGGGGGGGAGACTTATATCTATGTGAGTCGCGGAGTGGGATTCCTGACGCATGCATGCTTACGGACTACGGGCTTCCTTTCTTTTGCCCGACAATGGAAGGGTTGGGTCGGAGATCTTTTCTGGACCGCTTGTGTGGCTGTGGACACCATCTTTATGGGTGGGGCTACCCTTTTTTGAGGCTTGGTCTTTTGCCTGGAGATACTATTTTTGCGCGTGTCTCCTTGCGCTGCCCTCTTTTGTGACCTCTTCCCAATTTCCAGGTTACAAGTTTCCATTTGACACAACCTCGACCAATGACGACCAGCCATTTGAGCAGTATTGCCAGTTTAGACCTATAAAATTGTTACTTGTAAGTACGACTGGCGTTTCTTACGATCGTCGCCAAATAAGTTTTAAACGCATTGTCGCATAAACGAACCAACTCTCAGAGCAACCGCTGCGTTTAACGTATATACTAACGGATGCCGTTATGTGGATGTTTCAAAGCGACGCAACTCGCCTATTTGTTTAGCATATTCGCGCAGGCCTTTCATATTAGCAGTCAGGTAATACGGTTGTTCTTCCATCCGACGCATCCAAGCGGCCGTTCTTGGAAATCTGATGGCAAAATTTTCATGAATTTCAAAGGGGTGTGGCATGATAAGCATAGGGCAGTACCCAACTGTGGAAGGATGCAGGCTGATTGGATGAAGAGAAACCTTTACAATATCAAACAAAACAGCGTTAAGATCGCTCAGTACCGAAATACCAATAACCCTTAATCAAACGGGGCATTTTTTTTATTTATACTTAGTGGAAATTACAAATTAAGTGGAAAATAGTTTCCCAATATTTGATTAAGGGTTAAAATACCAGGTTCTCGATACACTGGAATCCCAAAACTTAACATTTAATTTAATGTATTGTTGATCATCCTTACCTAATATTTCGGAGCTGGCGTTTTGGGAAACTGGTTATGAGAGGTAGTCTGGTATTATGGGAATGAACGGTAAATCCCCTTGGGGGCTACAAAGCTTCAAAAAGAGACAGTCAGAAGCAGCAAACCTATACCACCCGGCACCCTATGTCCGTCTGGGGTTAAAAACTAAATGTTACGTACTTTCTATCGTCCACTGGTAGTAGAATGTGCAATGTGCTGATGGTGGAAGTCAGCATGATGTCTCCCATGGCAGGCCAGTGGCCGGCTAGGTACGGTCGCCCATTCAACATGTGCTCGATGGTAGAGTAGATGGACAGAATGCCGTTGGAGCTCGCCGGCGTCAGGTAGCGGCACTTGTTTGACATGATTGGGTTCTGAAATCAAGAGTCCGACCAATACAACACACCACGAGAGCGAAATTATTGATATTTGAATTGTGTACGTTGAAAAAAAATATGCCGTCAGTCGAATTAATAAAAAACTGTTCTAGCTTATACGCTAATTTTAAGACGAGCAAATATTTATTTATTTATTATTCAAAGAACACATCTGACTAACAGCTTGACGCCAAAGCTTCAGACACGGAATTACACACAAACAAGTACTTAAAAATAAGCAACACAATATTATTCTATGTAAACAAAATAATCGCAAACAAAGAGACAAAAACTATATTACAAAAAGGAACTATAATATAGGAATATATTATCTTGAGGACTATAGGTACTTGCACGTTAATTTCTCAGAACAAATACACAAGCTGCAACACTTACTGATACACTTTTGAAATGAGGGTAGACTACGCTGCTGTTGAAATACATGTGTTGGTCGATCAGCGCACGCGCGACCGTATCACTCGGCAGCAGCTGTGCCGTTTTATTATTTTTGTACTGTGTTGCCAGGTATGTTGCGATGGCGTTACTGGTGAAACACATATAAGTTGACTTGCAATCTATAATGATGAGCTAGTAAGTTAAGCGATGTTCTATGTTAAGAAAAAATAGTAGCAAGTTTTCGGATAGTAAGATTATATATATGTATATCGCGGGGCATACACGGCGGGTCCATCTACGCCATAAAAAGCCAAGTTAAAGTTACGTTAACTCTGTCAGTCTGTCAACATATTATCTGGGGCATGCTATAGAGTATTATATTGTAAGTATTGTACCGTACTGTACTTCTTAAGGTAAATTCTCAACGAGAATTGCAAGCAATTGATAGCTACTACAAATTCGCGTCCATAACCTTCTCAACTAATCAGAAGCAGCTGTTATTGTGTAGGTACCTCGCGTTCAGGTATATAGCTCATGCAATTTATGATGGCGAGTGGGCTTTACTTGTGGTAAACACATATCGGTATACGTGTCAAAGTGTGCGTGACAGCGAGAGCGGGTATGGTAAGCATAAAAAATAAATAGAAGTATTGGACACATTATACTTATTATACTGTCGCAAACCCTCTAGCAAATAATGATAAGAAATAATGCAATTAAGTATTTTAAACCGACTTCAAAAAAGGAGGTTCTCAGTTTGACCGATTTGATTTCTCCATCAATTATGGTCCGATTTCAAAAATTCTTTTTTTGTTTGACCTTAAATATTATAAAACAACAAACTACTTATTTATGTTCTTGATGTGATATGCGAACTACTTAGTCATACTACATGTAGTAGCGATACGAGCGACCTTCTTGGTTGCATCTTCTACGAAATTGATGTACCTAACTCTATCTTGTCGCGAAGATGACATTTCAAATGTCTCCGTATTTTCTGTCTTAAAATTACGTACAATTTTATGTTACTTAAAATTAAAACCTATCTGTAGGTTTATCTTTATTTTAGAGGGCTTATTATTGCCGTGTTTCTTGGGTGACTAAACGTGGATCAAACATCCGTCACTCTCACACTTATATGTATGTACTTGTCAGAAAGTGTCGAATGTTTTATTACCGTTTTGTCAAGCGATAAACACGGATAGGCCCACAGTTCTAAATAAATTTACTATTTTTATTTTAGGATACTTCAAAATAAAAATCCGTTATACCTCGCTATGAATAACTTTGCGTTTTTTCCGGATATTGGACATGCTGACGGTAGTTCGTGGCAGTAAGCGTCGTGGAAACAATATACACAAGTAACTCGAGCGACGGCGCGCTCGCGACTGATCGATCGCTCCGTCAGACACGCACACTACCGCAATGTGCATGTACACGTTCAACCACTAATAAAGCCCACTCGCCATCGTGAATTGCATGAGCTATACAATTTTTTCGCGATCAATGACCCAATATGTGAACTTAATTTTAAAAGCTTACCTACGGGTAAAGTTGGACTTGTCCAGACCGACTGCACAACCCTGCGTAGTTTTGATCTGGTCATAGCTGTTATAAGCTCAAATAATAAAGTAATTTGGGTTAATTCTTACCTATCACATAGAATCAAGTCGCGGTCTTTTAAAATTGGTAAAGTTTTACAAGGATTCATCTGAAAAAAAAAATAGTACAAAAAAAATGTAGTTTTACTTTTGGAGTCTCTTTTCTGAATTAATGTAAACCTGTACATTCAATTATTACTTTTTCAAGTAAAATAAACCATTTAATAAGCTGTTAGTTCTTGGGGTCAATTTATATCAGAAACATACATTTATATCATTCGTATGCATAATTTGTAGCTTTGTTGCACCATGGTATACGATTTACTTTTAAGGCCGGCCGCATACATACGTTTTCCGCATTCGGAGATCCGGGGCCGACCGCATACCTACATACGTTTTCCGCATGCGGCCGGAAACTTATGTATGCGGCCAGCCCCTGATCTCCGAATGCGGAAAACGTATTCGGAAAAGTATACGGAAAACGTATGTAATAGTATGTATGCGGTCGGATTTAAATAACGTTTGCCCACAGTAGTGGTGTCCTTGGTAATCTCAACATCAATGAATACAACACAATCGATCGATTTGGAAAAATAACGGGCAAGGGCATTTTGGGCAATGCTCAGTGTAGGGCTCCATTCCATCGCCGTTACTACAAACAGAAAACTATCCCCAAGAACACACAAGTAACCGAAATTAGCACACAAAATGTATATTTAAAGTTACGATGATTTTCAGTACCTACGTAGTATAAACATTTTTTAAGTCGTCTCAATTTGAGTTAAGCTTAAGACTCTCAAACTAAAGAACCAATGAAGTCTAGATAGTCGTGATATATTTTAAACAGAGTTCCAAATCTTTAAACATACATAAAAATGGTTTTATCGGACCCTTGTTTTATATGTACCTACCTACGAGAGGTAGGTAAATATTTTACTTTTTTCATTAGTCTACGTGAGCTTCTCCTTCTTGTGTCGATGGTTTCTACTTCCATCGAAGTGTGAGCTGTGTGACTTTGATATTCTCTGAGAAACGTGGTTTTGGTGAAACTATAACGTAACCTAACCTAACCTAACCTTAAAATTTGCTTACTTTGACAAATTTCGCACTCTTATGTTCGTTTCGATCCATGCTGACATCAACTTCATCGATGGTGATGTTCATCGCGTCCAGGACCATCATCACGGCGCGGCAGGCAGGGCTGCGGTCTGCCTTCCATAGAGTGCAACTCCTGTGAAACGGGAACGCACTTTATCACATGACTGTTTTCATAAAATTGTTATTCTTGTTTTCTAATTGTTAAGACTCTAAAAAAATGTTGTATTGCAGGCATGACCACGGTCATGACAAACTGGAAATGGTTTTGCTTCTAAAATAATGTTTTCTCTGTAAATTCTTATATTCAGGCCTTTTTTAATAACTTTTAGTGTTATTTAACATTTTATAAACAAAAACGTTTAAAAAAATACTCTCTTTTTATTTTGCTTATATATTTGTGCCGAACCGGAACAAGTACTACCTAACCTACTCAAAGAAAAAAACCTCGTTTATTTCGTTATTTTTCATTATTTTAACACAATTTTTTCAAATAATATAGCTTATACTCAAAGAAATTAAAATGTACTTAGAAGTATTTATTTAATAAACCGATTTTTTACTAAAATATTTTTATAGCTGATTCTAGAAAATCTGTTTGTTGTTATAAGCGCCCTCTGTTGTTGAGTAGATGGACTATTACTTAAATAGGGATGATGGATTGCTGTTATCGTTTTTTTATTGATATTTTTTGTAAGTAAATAATAAGAGTACCTACTTTTAATGAATAGTGACTTATTTAATGAATGGAAATTCTATTATAATTAATAAAATAGCTGCAATATTAGTATGGCATTACTATTTTTGTTAGTATGTCGACTCCTGTAGATTTCCGCCTGTCAATAAAAAAGCGCGTGAAAAATGGACACAGTTCGTCCAAATAGAAAACTATTAATTTACTATGCAGGAATTATAATGAATGTAAAGAATGCCACGGTATTAAGTTCGCCTTTGGTATATTAAGTGTATTCTTTTGTATTGTATTGTATTGTATATAAATGTATTACAGTTATGAACAAACGGAAAATTAGTTCTACGCCGACAAAGTCGCAATTTTTAAATCAATCTTAATACGATATTAATATCTTTATCGATAGTATTAATACCTCAATATCGAATTGGTTACACCCTAAATGAATTTGATCATTTAGCGTCACCTACCGTCCAATAGCTGAAACAAGTGTTCTTATTACTTTCATGCGTATTTTGCTACTAAACGCTAGATGGCATTCCTGATGCTTATGATCAAAGTTTTTCTATGACAATGTTCCCAATGGCCACTCTATTACATATCTATTTGCTTAAACTATAATTTGCCTATTAAATAAAAAAAAAGCGAAATAGAATCACATAATTTTTAGTCGCGTGTAAACTTTTTTTGAAAACGCCCACTTACCCTGTTTGGATGTTTTTAATACTGCTGGAGGCCCCCATCACAAATATATTTTTCAAGTCGTATGTTATACCTACATAGTTTTTTTTGTAATAGTTAAAACCGTTTAGTAGTAGATTATTACAGTTCAGTTACCATGTGAATTACATTTTTAATTTTTGTGAAAAAAGTGTCGCGGAAAAATATTGGTGTATTGTCACATTGTCACATTTCGTATGATTTTGTCAGGATAAGAATAAGAATCACAGATAAGAATGCATATGACAGTCAGAATCTTATATGCCAGATATACTACTAAAATTGGTTCCAGACTCATGGACCACTGCTAGTTCTTATCAAAGAGTAAGGATGCGTACAGCACCATACTTTGAAATCAGTAATTCGAACTTCGGATCGCCCCGTCACTTTCTTGCGAATTAGTGACGCGTCGAGAGCAAAAGGGATAGCAATAGACGAAGTTCGAATTACGGATTTCAAAGTAGAGCCTCTGACTGTCGTGCGCAGGGCTTGTACCTACGTCACAGTATAATAAAGAGTCGCCTACGTCAAGAAGTATAATGCGTAGAGGCACAGAATAAGTAATAGTATTTACAAGTAGAGGGCTAGACGTCAAGGTGGCTAATGGCAAATTAATAATAATAATAATAATCATTTATTTCAAACATAGGTTAATCACGGTCAAACTTCTCTCGACAGGCAGCTCTGATTCCTCTGCGGTGTTATTCATTAAAGGCTCAGTTTCATTGCGTATGCTTTTCATAATACATTGCGTCGCTGCAATAGCTCTCGGCTCAGAAATGTTACAACAACCCGTCAATGGATTGTTACAAGCCTGCGGGCTTTCGACCAATGAAAGCCTTTATCTTTTAATTTAGTCAAATGGATAGCAAATTAAGGATAAATTAGATCGGCACGGCGCCGGCGGTGCGATGTACTGGGGTGTTATTCTCTGAAAAGCAAAGGTGAGCGAACGCAGGAGTGAATTCCAAGCGGCGAGTTTAAGAAATCCCGTCCGAGCGAACAAAACACATATTAGCGAGTGCATTCTCAATTAGGCAGCCTTATACGTTCGAGACGACATGCTGCCAAATTGAAAATGCACGCCCTAAAATGTGTTTTGTTCACTTTGACGGGACTACTTAATCTCGCCGCTTGGACTTCACTCGTTCATTCGCTCACCTTTGCTTCTTGAGAGAATCACACCCCTGCCATCATGAAAACCATTTAATTTTGAATGCGATTATTGCATAAAAAAACATGGCCCCTAAATAAAAATAAATATCTATCAAAATTTAAATTTTTGGGTAAAGCTTTTGTTGCCGATTGTACTTTTTTTTGCATAGTTATTTGCTTATCAAGACCAAACTCTAATGAGTGCCAGCACGGTGGTTAATATTGTATTGTCATCGGCTTTACATATGTAGGTATGTGGTCCATCAGCCCATGCCATTGACGGGAACTGGTTTAAAATTGACTTAAACTAACATACAAACGAACGTTGCAATTTAATAAAAAGTTTTTAAAAAACATTATTTCTCCTTATTTGAAAATATGTAAAATTAATGCACTATCTTTTTACGGTTTTCCTAAAACACTTTTTTTTTTAAAGGCTGGTTAAGGGTTATAAGGCTGTTTTTTTATTTTTTTATTTTCTTGATTGTTATAATGTTGTAAGAAGTGAATATTATTTCTTTATTTTTTATTGTAAACAAATGTAATACATATAATACATATAATCTTTTGCTACCAGGGTTCATGTCTTACGAGTGTACATTAATTAGTAATAAGTACAGTCGAGTTCATAAATATGTATACACTTTAGTACCTTCTCTATTTAATGTCATGTTTAAACTGCCATATATGAATTGTCACAGCGATTAAAGTGACAAGGTATTAAAGTGTACACATATTTATGAACTCGACTGTACCTTAGGTATATGCAACATGGTAGCAAATAAATGATTTGATTTGATTCAATATTTATTTATGTTAAAAACTCAACACAGTGACAGATATTGTGAATATAGAATATTGCATTAGTCCCCGACCCCCGTCGTGATGGGTGTCCGACGTATGACAAGATTGACAAGTGGCTCGGCCACGCACGCCACACATAAACACGAAACGTGATCCCAAGTGTCACAGTGGTCGCGAAAATAATAATGTTGGTCAGTTATTCGTTGAAATTTGTTATGTTAGATCGTCCCTTGATATTTATATTTATTTTGTTAAATAAGTTAAATTAACGTAATACTACTAGAATTTTTAGGGTACAAAATATTAAAGTAAGTAATCAAAAATCTGTAGTAATACAATGTGGAAGTAACTCATGTCTGTTTCTATGTGTGTGTGTGTTATGCTTTCACGAATAAACGGCCGAACAGATTTCGATGAAATTTTGTATGGCTTGAACCCTGAGGAAGGATATAATATACTTTGTATTTCGGAAAATCGTATCATTCCCAAATGAATAGCGATAAACGAATTCTACACGGACCAAGGACGAGGACGATGCAACAGCAGCGTCTAAGTATTTATATTTGAGAGCGTCGGTGGCCTAGTGGCTTAGGGGTCGACTCGTGATCGTAAGGTACCGAGTTCGAACCCCCGCGGTCACCATGTACCAATGAGTTTTTTTAACTTAAGTGCATTAGGTACCCGACGCTCTTACGGTGAAGGAAAAACATCGCGAGAAAACCTGCACATTCGAACAGCTTTGTGTTTAAGAGGGTAATTGCACAAAAGATCTTAAAGGGTTGAATTGTATCCGAAAGGGCCCATCTGTAAGATAAGATAAGTATTTATATTCTATAAAATTTATATGCGAAATTGGGAAACTTTTAGGATAAAATAAATACTTAACTCCTTTTTTTATAAGTGTTTATTTAAATTATGCTTTTATTACAATACGAGAAAAGCTAGTGCTATTGTAGAATACCCTCCTACGATTAAAGCATACTAACACACACATACGTTTGTAATGCAAATAGGTGTCCTCATAACTATGTAGGAAACTTTTCAAGTTTTTAAGATGTTATTGGCCTGGGTGCCTTGTTAGAGAAGGGTGTTGCGCGGCTGGATAAAAGAAGATGTTTTATTTTCGTTTAAATAACCTGTTTGGAGGGGCGTCTCGGTACTGCAACACAAATTCGATAAAGTGAGTTAATTATATCGTAAATAAACAAAAACCCGTCGGTAACTCTTATTTGTTAACAAACGAAAGTCACATTAACCTTGGGTTGTTTGTTAGTACAGTTGTAGTTGGCTTAAAATAATAGTTTGTAATGTTGTATTCTTTTTAACGATATCTTTGCTTTAATAGACGTGTGTAACATTTGAGCGTCGGTATTATTTTTTATATTAAAATGGACTTAAGAAAAAGATAAAATTGTTTACCTACTTTTAAAATCCATCTCCATCATTAGTTATTTTATTTTGTTGCCAATTAATTGTTTTTTTAAATAAATTATTTTATAATTAATATCTTTTTTTACTTTACAGGCAAAACACAATGTCGAAGAAACTTGTATTGTTTGGAGACGTGGCCTCGCCACCCCTCCGGTTCGTAATGATGACGGCCTCAATGCTCAAGATCGATTTCGATTACCAATTCGTCGATCTTTTCAAAGGAGAGAACAAATCTGAATCCTTCACTAAGGTAAACCTAAAACTATATTTGACCCTAAGATATAGAAATTAAAATAACATAAGTCTGTTATACACTGAAGAATCAACAACAATGTTATAAAATGTAGCTTTGTTTGAGTTTGACACTGTCCCCAGATATTTTATATTTATTTTTTACTTTAACTAAACTACACAGTTTACGAAACTTGTACAACTTGTCCCGTAAACCAGCATTTTCTGTAATTAAGTACCTACTGTTACTACGTTTTAACGAATTTTATTCAACTAGGTATACCAAAATCCGAAGAGACTAGAACCAACTTGGTTTTTAGGGTTCCGTACCAAAATGGTACAAAAGGAACCCTTATGGTGAGACTTCGTTGTCTGTCTGTCTGTCTGTATGTCACAGCAGGTTTTCTCAGCAACTACAAATGCTAACAACTTGAAATGTGGCATAGTTGTACAACTTGCTTGCCCGCATCTATTTTGAGTAAAAAACATATGAAATTAATTTTTAATAATTGAAAAGGGGTCTAGCATGTGGGGTTGAAAAATTAAAGTTGTTCGATTATAGCAAATGGGGTGTCATATGAAAGGTCTTAATCTGCACATTTCAAAACTATTTTTTTGAAAATTTTCTGTGATGTACTTTTTGATTTATAGCCAAAAATTTACAAATAATGACCGTTCCCCCCCCTTATCTCCGAAGTTTATTAATCAAAAAATCTGAAAAAAATCCTGACGTATAGATAATTACTTATATTTTATGGGAAAAATAAAATGAAGTGTTCATTATTTACAGTTTTTGAGAAATAACAAAAAAACTGAAAATCTGTATTAAAATTTAGGCTAGTCAAAATGGACCTTAGTGCCTGGAAAATAAAGCTCATAACAAAATGAGTATTTTCTTTTGCGGTTACCAAGCATATTATCTTCAATACGGAACCCTCGGTGCGCGAGTCCGAATCGCACTTGACCGGTTTTTTTTTTCTCCTATGACTTACACGGGACGGGGGT
The DNA here is from genome assembly GCA_948252455.1 of Acleris cristana. Classification (NCBI taxonomy): domain Eukaryota; kingdom Metazoa; phylum Arthropoda; class Insecta; order Lepidoptera; family Tortricidae; genus Acleris; species Acleris cristana. The sequence goes on along the minus strand of OX411786.1, from coordinate 15,164,292 downwards.
TTTGACGGGGTAAGAGCATTATTTAAAATTAACCTACCCAGTTTTTAATTATATCTAAGCATGATTTGAAATATGCTTGTGTTCATTTGTTAATCAGACTGATACTTTCGTTGAAATTTTGTTGTAAAAATATGTATGATAAAAGAACGAAAGAAGTGATAAAATATTTATAAACAATAAGGTTTTAAATTGTTAAATTATTAGGTGAAAATGTGTTTACTTAACCTATTGTTAATTTTATTTATCCCGCATACCGAGAAAATTTAATTTTAAGAAATGCATGTTTCTCAGTAAGTGATTGTAAATCTTATAACTTAAGCTACAAGCAAAATATTTTTAGTCTGTCTAGAAAAATACCTGTCGATTTTTTGCCAGCTGTTAATGCTTTGATTTTCCAGATTAATCGTTTGCAACTAGTGCCGGCCCTGCAAGTCGGCGAGGATGTGATTTGCGACAGTCATGCCATCGCACTGTATCTGTGTCAGATAAGTGATAGTCAGCATCTGTACCCGGACGACCCCCTCGTGAGGGCCAGAGTCAATCAATTCCTGTTCTTCAATTCAACCACTTTATTTCCACTGGATAGTTACCTATTAGTGAGTCTGAACTATTTATTTTAGAAACAATTAAGACGATTCGATTGATGTTTTGATTAGAATCGTTTATGCTATGGACCAAGTAAGAAGTCAATTCAAACCGATATTACACTGCAATTTATGGGTAGTAGAATCATCTGTCCAAGCTTATATAGTTTTAAATAACAACTAATTTTACCTTGCTCCGAGTATAAGGTATAGAAAATCCTTTAAAGCCTAGTTTCATGCCATGAGTACTGGGTCAGTGTTATATACTACTTACAATCTGATTGATAAGAGGTCCCCGACTGCAAAAAGGTTAAAATGTATAAAAAATCCTACTAAATAACCCAAGCAACATATTTAAATCTATCAAACTTTTACAATGTTATTATACAATGATACTAATAGAGTAGTCTTCTCAGCAGTGGTCTCCCCTTAAGAAGCGTAGGTAATTTTTAGATGTGGTAAAGTGCCCTTTCAGTCTACTTACTCAATAAACATACTTATCTTTGAAACCAAGTATATGTACCTACCTCGATGTTTTGGTTGTGTTATGCCGTCTGGAGAGGAAGGTAACGATAAACTAGGCAACTATCGAGGTTTTCAGCTACCAACATTTTGTTTAACACATGCATGCATTTTAATAATACCTCATCAAAGTAATTAAAATATTTTTGTTATAGTCGGAGCACTTTAAAGGCAACGCTGTGGATAAAGTAAAGGTTGAACAGTGGTACTCCGCTTTGGATCACTTGGAATATCATTTGAGCAAACACTCTTGGCTAGTCAATGAAAAGGTAATATATATTTTTAAGAAAACCGAGTCGTATCGCCTTGCTTCACATTTAAATCAGTATTTCAAACGCCGCCGCCGATTAATTCGTGAAACTAAAAGTTCGAGCGGTGGGTGACTCTTTGAATAACCGCCAATGGCCTTTAGTGCCTGCCGACTGCACTCATATATGTTTCATACTGTTAATGATGAGGTAGAAGTGGAGTTAAATATAGTGATTTAATAAAAAAATCAATCTTTATGCAGGTTTCTCTGGGTGATCTGTGCTGTGGAGCTACTGTGATTACGGTGCAACTGATAGTGCCGCCGCTTGACCGTCACGTGAACGTTAACCAGTGGATTAAAAGATTGCAAACACTTCCCTATTTTGATATTCATACCCAAGGTTTGGAGCGGCTGAAAAGTTTCATGGATTTAATGAAATAAATAAATTGGTTGCAAAGATACTTGTCTTATTGACTGTACCTTAAAAGTTGTAAATGTTGCCAAGCAAAAATACTTTAGAATAAAATTTTGCAATTATTAAGACCAGCAACAGCCAAATGTCAAAACTCTACTGTCTATGGACTCTATTGATTGGTCGACGAGGAGATGTAAAAAATGGCTGCCTTGCCTTCTCCTACTCAGGTAGAATTAATTAAAATTAAATAATCCGTGTTGTGCGAATTAAACAGTTAAAGCTTGGAGAACAGCTAACTAAGTGATCTATCGTGTAGGCCAGTTTTTGTTGCCGAACGAACAGAGACATATAAAGATATTTCGTAACAAAGTTTCGTGTACAATAGTTGGTTTACGCTGCCTAAATAATTTAAAATTGAATGTTTTAAGCTGTCTGTGTTTAACAGTTATCTTTGTTATAAAGTGTTGTGAATATTTGTGGTGTGCAGTCTAGTTTTAAACCGAAACTTCTCCATAGTTTCGTAATTATAGCCGTTTTCGTGAACATTGAATGTCATGAACTGACCAAATGTCACACCCTTCGTGAGATTGAAAAATACTTGCTAGAAAGGAAATAAAGTCAAGAGTTTTGCGTTTTCAAAATGTGGCTTGAACCATTGCAGGTGGCAGGGACCCACAGCGCTATATATGAAGCGTATTATCATCAGGTAAGCTCTTTTTCTTTGATAATTGGTCGCCCTACGAGTTTGCATGTTTCTCGTAATATATATGTTTCTAAGGTTCAAAGTATTGTATTGATTATGGAATTACACTACGCCGCCTCATGTTCTTCGATCTAAATATCAAATATTATCGATAACCCCAAATTGTGGCCTGACCTTGCTCCTAAAGAGGAAAAGAGGTATTGTAAAACTTTATTAGATCTAATAGGTAATTAAATAATATCCACTGAAAACTACTGACATTCTTAGTTTATTCACATTTGTGTACCAATAATAATATCTTATTGGTATTTTTTATTTTTGCCTTATTTATTCAGAAAGTTGAGATTTATCTTGAGACTTGAGAGACATATCTTCAGTAAGATAAAAACATAGTTATAGATAAACATATTTGTATCTTGTCAGATAGAGATCGTGTGATAAGGTTGAGAATATTTAATCATCTAGGAACTACCATGTGTATTTGTAAATAACAATGTAATAAGTATAAATTCTAATGTGGCTCGCTATAACTAAACAAAACAGTGATAGAAGATAATTGTTCTTTTCTTATTGATTAGAACAAGTGGAGCTAATTTTCTTACACTTTAATCAATAACTATATTAAGTGGTTAATACCAGGGCCTGATAGCTAGTGAGCCATGTTTGATTAATTTAAATAATTATTGTCAGGGATCGGAATAGGCAGATCTAATTTACCTAAAGTTCGCAAAAAGTAAATAATGCTGTAGGTTAAGGTGACAGAGTTCAAATTAAATTAACTATGGAATTGTTTTTTATATAATAAAAATCTCAGAAATTATGCTTTATTGGACCTCATGTTATACCACATTATATACTCCCAATAGGCTCTTGAATCGATGGTTAAAATTTGGCAGGTGAGGGTGGGTTGGGAATTCTATAGCATTATCTCATATGTTTATGTTGTAAAAATAAAGACAAAACATGTTCTAGAGCATTTGCTTGTTTGTTCTAAACCCACACTTACTCGTTCCCACCTGTATAATATGTGCTTATATTTGGGCTTAGATATTGTGAAGCTGGAACAAAAACCTTGTGTTTTTTTATTGAAATAACTACTGTTTCGGCACTTTTGGTATTAAATTCTGGCAGCCAGGAGTGGATAAAACTGGTATGGTATGATGGAGAAAGATAAGTTTTGGCATATAGATCTACTTACTATACCATTTATATCAATATTGTCAAGTTCATAATTGTTAAAGCTATACAATTTTATTTTTTGATACATACTGTGTGTGTACTAGTGAAGATTTATTAATTTTATTAATTACTAGTGACTAGCCTCTGTGCCCTGCCCAAGCTGAATGTGTATGGGCATTTCTCCATTAATTGGAAAATTTGAACAGTCCCCTGCCAACTTTCTCCTCATATAATACTGAATTAAATAGTAAACATTGTTTTGCATCACAACTCCAGTGTTGTTCATAACAAGATCAATGTATCTGCGGAAGTTAATCTCATCGATTACTTTTATTTTAATCGCAATTCGGCGACATGGTTCTGTTTTTGGAGTCTTGGGACAAAGTTTTATTAAAAGTGCTAATAAAATGACTTACATATATTAATTGAAATACTACTTTATTATAATGGATTGTGTATTCACCTTCTTAAGTTTAATAGAGAAATCTTGTTACATTGTATTGGACAGAGTTTATTATTAATATCTTTGATTCATTAAGATTGTCTGTATATGTATCGGTGGCCTCGTGGCTTAGATTGTCGACTCATGATTGTAGTTGTATCAAAGCAATGAGTTTTTCTATCTAAAGTACAACCACCAGAAATTCTTTCAGTGAAAGAAAAAACATTGGGAGAAAATCTGCACATTAGAACAGTTGAGTGTGTGTAAGATGGGTGTAAAACACCCACCTGTTGAAAGATAAGATGAGATTGCGTCATAGGTACAGTCAAAATAAGTGATCATTTATGTACTTTGTCGCTTTCAATCATTTCACAATTTTGTATAACATTTCAAACACGACATTAAAGTGACAAGGTACATAAATGATGACTTATTTATGCTGCTGACTGTACCTAGTCGCCAGTACGAAGGTATTTTGTGTGATGAGCGCGAGTATTCGTTCCTGAGTCTTGGATGTTTTCTATCTAATCTATTTAAGTATTTATTTCTCAATATGAGTATGTTTATCGTTGCCTAGTACCCATAGTATAAGCCTAGAGCTTAGTTTGGGACTAGATGAATTTGTGTGAGATAGTCCCTCGATATTTATTTATTTATTTTATAATGTGGTTGCAGGTGGATCCCAATGCCACCGGGGCAATCCAGGCGCCCGAGGCGGCCCGGTTCCTCAAGAAGTCTCGGCTGAGCGACGTAGTGCTCTCCAAGATATGGGACCTCTCCGATCCCAATGGCAAGGGCTATTTGGATAAGGTAATTATTACTTATTTGTTATGATACATGTAAGAGTGTGTTGTTTGCTTGTTCCTTTCATGCAGTAATGGAGCAATAGGAAAGCATGGAGCATTTCTCAACAAAATATGAAAATACTGTAAAAGAGATCAGAGATCACCAATTAAGTGAAATTAGAATAAAGTCAGCCAAGAAATACGAATGACACAAACAGTTTATACTGCTAATAAGACAGCGGTTAGACAGAGAGATCCGATATGAACTGTGATGTCACGTAACAGATTGGCCATATAAACTCTATGTTAAATTCTGTTTTGCTGAAAAGAGATAAGAACAAATCTTTGTTGGCTTATATCTTGGATATTTTCAAAGCTATTTAAAAAAAAACTTAACTGTTTGTTACATGAATCAGCTTTTATTGAAGCTGTGGAAAATTAATGAATATTCCCTATTGATCAAAGTTGGTTTGATTCATTGTGTATCAAAATATAGGTAGTTAGATAAACTCGTACTTCTAGACTGGTACACGAAAGCTAAGGTGACTTTAAGCTTCCAATTAATTTTTATTGATTTAATGAGGACGCCGTTAGCCTAGTTGAAAGTGACCCTGTGCCCACAAAGCTAGCGGTTCTGGATTCGATCCCCGGTTAGGGCAAATATTTGTTCATGATATGATATATTATATGTATTTATTTAAGTATATATTTCTCTGTATACGCAAAATTATCGGTGTGTAGTACCCACCTACGAGTCAAGAGCTTAGTTTGGTCAATTTGTATAAGATTGTCTCCTAATATTTATTTGAATTTAAATTACGAATGCTATACTCCCAAATTGTAATTAGTGGTTACGTAAGCTCTGTCCCTATCCATCGATCGCCTAATAACTGTCTCGTAAAAGGGATAAATAGAGCTTCGGCGGTTTCGTATATATTGAGGGATCCATACGGGAAGAATTAACGTCTCTGCTATGCCGTCTAAAGCAAAAAGGCAGTATGCGCATATGGACGTCACACTATTTACGGCCTTTTTTTCTCAGACGGCAGTATTACTCACAGTGCGTAGCGTAATTCGATACTAGATCGTTTGAAGGTCGTCGGCGTTGCGACGAAAATCGACTCGACTCCAGTTTAAATATTGACTTCAGTGCGGGGAAAGGCTAGCATGCGCTGTCAATTATGGTATTCTATCGTCGAGTTTTAGTACAAACTATAGAAATACTTATCAATGCGTGTAGAAATAGAATTAGAATAGAACTAGAAATTCGTACCGAACAGAGACCTTGCGGGTTCTCTTCTCAACCCTGTAACCCACTGACCGATCCTGCTCATGTACCTGAAAATGGTAGGTATATGCCTCAACTACTCAGGGCCGGGTTTCCGCCTAGGTCTAAAAGGTCAGCCAGCCCAGAGGCCCCAGTGGCGGAACCATCATATAAGCCCAAGAGCTTACCTTGCAAAAATGGCTTAATATTGGGGCCCCAAATGCCAAGTGCCTAGAGGTCCTAGGTTTCTATTAGCCGTATTACAACTATTCTTTCCAAATGGAAAGAAGATCAAATACTCAAGTTATCCTCCAATAAACATACAATCATACGAATGCCATGTAATTTGAGTCTTATGACGACCACAGATCAATGGCCGATATTGGCCTGTCAGTATTAGAACTTTCTCGTTCTAACAGATATTTGCGTCCCTCTCGGCCAGTCAGTCCGACTGTCTGAGCCGCCCATTAAACCTCGCTTCGTTCGCTCGAACAGTAATCAATTTACTGATGAGAATTCGGTACAAAAGTAAAGTGTCAGATAGGGCGTTAGGTATTTGACGTTTATTATTTAGCGAAGGTAATAAGCTATTTTCCATTACACGGTTTGACACCAGCACCAGCACAACAATGGCAACCGGGAAAGCAAAAATGTGTGCAGATTTCTTAGTCAAATTTGTGGTGTAGGTACATAATATAAACCATTACTTAGGTACTATCAGCCCAATGCAACCTTGACCCACCATAGAACTGTGTCACAGTGACATTACAATTCAAGACGTAACAAGTGTCATATAAATTGTTTTATAACGTCACTGTGACCCCGTTCAATTCAATGACGGGACATGATTCCATTGGGTTGATACTCTGATAGTACAGTCAACCAATTTGATTTCTAGGCCACTTTGGACTATGTTAAAGTGACGTTGACAACCAAACGTTACAGACTTCTTATGATTTGGTTTACAACGTCACATTGACAAAGTCAATAGTGGCCTAGGAATCAAATTGGTTGACTGTACATGATGAACGCACTGAACAATTTAGTTTCTAATAATAAGTGTTATGGGATCGCCTTAGATCTCAGCTTCCGCTATTCTTCTTACTTCTTCCTCTATCTGGTTTTCGGAACTTAACTCGTAATTGCGAAGAAAATGTTTTCCGTGACAGAAAAAATTGGAAGGATATGAATGAGCCCTGTGTCTGAAAATGGACGTGCTAAAGTATAATGATGAATTGATGATGATAATGAAATCCAACATTAGTTTTTTTATTTTAGTAGCTACGTTGTGTTTAATGTTGAAACTCATACAAATTATAACCATGCGTTCAAATATGTGCAGTATTTACGTTATATCTATGTGCTTGTTAGTGCTAGCCGTTTTGGAGGATGTTTAATTACAGCACTGATAGCGTTATCAGTGCACAGTTTGTTTCGTTTATTTGTTTTTGGCTGTCGTCGTTACAATTTGAACAGAAAAAAAAGTCATGTACATTGATGATTTGATGTAAAATTAACGGATTGAAAGTCTCATTTGGTTGTGGTATTGTGTAAATTTGAAACCAAAGGATTTTGGTCGTTGTTTTGTGTACTTATATTTGACCTCGAGGATTTTGGTTTAGTGTTGGTTTGAAGATGTATCATTAGGTATGATTTACTTGACTTATTTTTATGTGTAAAAAGTTTGCTTGCTGCTTACTTTTGCATGTTTAGCGATAGAAAACGCCCCTTACCGCTACGATTATACTATCCGATGAATCTAAAGTATAGTACGGCAACTACAGCATTATTTTTGGAATTATCTCAAGAGTAAAGTGTATAATGTAGTAGTAAGAAGCCTACCGCAATAAAGTTTATTCTCTTCTATTCTAAAATCGAAGGTAAGAGAGGGAAAGGGAGACTTTAGAACGAGTTACATAAGAAAATAAACTAAAATCTCTTCTAGTGGTATTTCCGTAGCGTGATTTGCAACAGTGCAATGCTCAACTCTGCATGTTTCTGTGAAAATTCTTCGTTTAATCTAATACACGGATACGACCTTACTGGGCGGGCGTGTCAAAGTAAACTGTTACTCTAGGTAACAAGTTTTGGATCACGCTATTGTTCATCTATTACCTACTAAGCACATTTAATGCCTAGTTTCGTAGGTATGCTCAGTGTTGAATGCCACTTGCATTAAACGGTCACCACTAAAAACCCGGCAAAAAGAGGGTTCTATTTAATGACCTGAAACTAGTCTAGTTCAAGACTCTAATAAATGCTAACTAACGACTGAGCGTCTGTTTTATTGCGCGACGTAAGAGACTAAACGAGGTCAGGGGTCACTTCAGGATAGTTGAGGCAATAAAAGAATACTGTCGCCAATTCTGGCGTCTGACGCAAACAGCTGATTGTCTATGTACAGGGGCTCTATACTACTCGGTAAAGAATATTGATTTTGAAATGTTATCGTATTGTTTTTAACTCGGCTGACTTTACTGTGAAGTAAATAAGCAGAAAGATAAACAATATTATTAAATATCAGGGGGACAATCTGACACAAATTGATCAAGTCCCAAACTAAGCTCTAGGCTTCAACTATGGGTTTAAAAAGAATATATAAAAAACATCCATGACTTAGTAACAAATATTTGCCCATATCGGGAATCGAATCCGGGATCGCTAGCTTCGTAGGCAGGGTAACTAACTAGGCTAACGAGTCGTCGAAATAAAAGTTACGTAACCTTGACAATACGATAACATGTGAACAGTAATATAGTTTTACCAAGTAGAATAGAGCTCCATTAGGGGGTCTAATATCCGTAAGATCCGTGACCTTATGTAACAGGTCGGCCATATAAACTCCATGTTAAATTCTGTTTTGATAGAAAGAGATGGGAACAAATCTTTGTTGGCTTATATCTTAGTTATTTTTATTGCTATTTTTTTTTCTCAATTGTTTGTTATATATTTGCATTTGCTGCGAAAAAAGTCATGTATATTCCCTATTAGTTTATTGTGACTTAATATTATCTATGACAGTGGAATTTGAGTGTTAAGCAAGCAGGCAATTTTTACAGGCGGTACATTTACCTAGAATAATATGTATTACGTCGATTGTTTCAGACGGGTTTCTTCGTGGCTCTGAAGCTGGTGTCGCTCGCGCAGGCCGGCAAGGACATCAACATGAGCAACATACACGTCGAGGCGCCGCCGCCCAAAGTCGTGAGTTTACACCTACACCTCTAAGGCCGGCATTACACCTGTAAGTTATTGCTGTAAGTTTTGAAACAAAGCTATATGCAAGAGAGATATTTGCCACTCACTCTTAACCATACTTGCGTGTCAAAACTTACAGCAATTACTTACAGGTGTAATGCCGGCCTAAGGCTGCCTGTCCACTGGAGCCAAGCTAAGCAGCGGAACGGTAGCGAGGAAAAAATCCACCAATAGCAGAGCTGCGCTGAGCGACGTTACGAAAATAAAGTATTCCTATTGGTGGATCTTTTAATCGTTCACCGCTCCGCCGCCTCGCTCCGCTTCAGTGGACAGGCAACCTAAGGGCCGTAGTATCCAAACGGATCTCGACCGTAATGCTCGTCTCGAGATGCGATAAAAATGACAATTTTCTATAGCTTGACTTTAATGTGACTTATTTTGTGACGGGGATCTCAGCCAAGATGAGTTTAAAACCTTTTAACCTCCAAGAACACGAACCTACATAGTGTTCTTAATACTGTAAAACCTAGAATACCTTACCAACAACTTTTTTTTTTCTCTTGACGTCGGCGAAGCGAGCTTGATATTTGATGTCTTATATTTCTGACAACGGCATTTAAAAGGTTATCACTGATCAACTTGGATACCATACCATAATAGGTGATTTTTTGACATCCAAAACGTTAAAAGTTAAACAATTAAAAAAAAAAACCGGACTAATACAATCTTACAACCTAGGTTTTATTATTGTAATAAACACACAAGCAAAACAATGTCAAACATATAACACTCTTTCACTTCCTTGCGAGGTGAACTCCTAAGCGGTAATAGCCTCAAATGTACCTTCAGGGCGAGCTGCCGAAGGTGCCGCCGGCCTCCCACCACCCCCCCGCGCGGCCCGCGGCGCCCTCTCCCGCTCCCTCCGACTGGACCGTCAAGCCGAGCGAGCGGGAAAAGTACAACGCACTCTTCGACTCACTGCAGCCGAGCAATGGACTCATCGCCGGCAATAAGGTGAGTCCAACAGGTGCTGCAAAGGTTAAACCAGTACTTTATGGTAAGTAATGTTTTGGTAGACCACAGAATACGTTTACAAAGAAAACGCTTGTTAACTTTCTTCCTAAAGCCACAAATCCACCGAGAGCTAAAGCGGTGCGTTGAAGCCCATTTCCATACTAAAAACGCCCCTGCCTCTTCTCTTGAAAGACATTGAAGCACTATATTTAATTACGTGTGCCATTTGTAAAGCCTGACCAGAAACATATAAGGTATATTATAATGGGCACTGTTTTTGAGTTTAATATAGCAATCTCGATAAAACACTTATCAAATTTGTTTTAATGAAACCTGCACCTCATATATTTCAACAGACTTTAACTTATGAATCCATTCCATTCCCTCCAGGTGAAAGGCGTCCTGATGGATTCGAAGCTTCCGGTAGAGACGCTCGGCAAGATCTGGGACCTCGCTGACCAGGACAAGGACGGCATGCTCGACCGACATGAATTCATGGTGGTGAGTAGGGCATTATAGAGTGTGGTTAAAACATAAATGCTACACCTTACGTGGTGCATTCGATTTGCGTTTGGGATTGGTTACCATTAATTAGTAGGTAATTGGGATTGCCCTAACGAACTCACAAGTCCGTGGTTAACGCTCCTACAATGTCCAAGTCGCTAAGGTGTACTCAATCCAAAAAAACACGCTATATTATACAAAATTTATAAATTTAAAAATATATTATTTAAATTTAAAAAACAACATCATATTACTATCAGGTGGGCTGTGATCGTTTTGCCTCCTCCATGCCAAAAGCAATGAACTGTTTGTAGGCGATGCACCTGGTGTACAAAGCGCTGGAGAAGCACGCCGTGCCCACGACGCTCCCGCCGGAGCTGCGCGCCGGGCGGGCGGGCGGCGCGCGCCCCCCCTCGCGCCCCCCCTCGCGGCCCCCCTCGCGCCCCCCCTCGCCCAAGCCGCTCGCGCCGCCGCGCCCTCCACCCACCAACGCCAGTCTGCTCGAGGGACTCTTGGATTTGTCCAGCGTAAGTTTACCATTTGTTTTTTTTTACTTTGCTATGTTAGGTAGAGTTTCAAATCAAATCTTATTGGTAACAGGATTTCCATTCACTTTTGATCAGTTCGGAAAAATGAAGATCGGAAAAAATGCGAATGAAAATTCTGCTATCTAAAATCTCTCGGCGCTTCTTCTTAGCAATGATGGTCCTGTCCGAAGTTCTGGTAGATTTACTCCATATTACTGACGTGTAAAAGAGCCATGATGTGGTTAATTTACAAAAAAAAAACAATTATGAAATCACTTCCAGAATAAAGTTCCTCATAATGACTTCCCGGACAGAAGACTTCTTTCGACTCAAATGGTGATGATGAATGAATTCCCTGTCAACGTCAAATCAATTTAAATTCCAGCCGCCCTCGTCCCAGCTGATCGCCCCCCTGTCGAGCAGCATGTCCGCGCCCCCGGCGGCGCCCCCCGCGTGGGTGGTGACGGCGTCAGAGAAGGCGCAGTACGACGCCATGTTCGACGCCGCCGACGCCGACCGGGATGGCCTGGTGTCCGGGTTGGAGATCAAACATACCTTCCTAGAGAGTGGGTTGCCGCAGGCCACCTTGGCGCATATATGGTGAGTTATTACCTACAAGCTTTTATGTTAGATAATATGGCCAAACATTTGTCTACAATTTTTTGCATGTTGGTACAGGTGAGTATCGAAATCCAGGAAGCTTCAAAAAACTTTGCTGTTCGGTTAGAATATTTTATGTTGTGTGTTAACTTTTTGGGCAGTTTAAATATTGTTGTAGCTAAAAATTCTGGAAACAAAACAGTATTACAAATTGTGCAATTCATGCTCCGACTCCGGTGGTGGTGGCATCTGATGATAAAATATCTTGGTAACTTCAGTAGCTTTTAGTAGGGTTCGGGACGTACTGCTGCCGTCGGCCACCCATTAATCTGCTAATGACACTTCTTTTTTAACCAGTTCTCAATTGGTCTGTATTTAAAAAAAAAAAAATGTTTGTGTGTTGCTTGATTACTCGGACAATTGTCTACAGATTTTTAAGATCTTTCATGTATACGAAACTCCTTACAAATTTGGAGTCAGTTTTTTTACACATTTACCTTCACGTGGCGCCCCCCCCCTCCAGGGCGCTGTGCGACACGGAAGGCGTGGGCAAGCTGAACCGCGGGCAGTTCGCGCTCGCCATGTGGCTCGTGCGCCGCGCGCTGCGGGGCGAGGCGCCGCCCGCCGTGCTCGCGCCCGACATGCGCCCGCCCAGCGCCGCCGCGCAGCCGCACCAGGTCAGCCGCGACACTATGACGCTCACAACCAAGTGGTACAACACTTTCTTGGTCGACTATACATCACCGAGGGCAGAGCCAGCTGCCGTGCGGGGAGTTGTTGGAACCGACTCGGGGCTTCGTCCAATGGTAACTAAGAATGGGATACTAGGTACGAGTCGCGGAGCTCTAGCTTTGTAGGGATGTGACCTTATTCTTCCCAGGGGTTGGTCCAGGATTGTAAATAGGGGGAAAAGGGAAACTGCCTATGCCTTCCATGACCAGCGAACAGATCGGATCATGTGGTGTGGATCGGATAGTGTAAGGCTTGGTTTCAAGACTACTACAACGAATTAACGGATAAGGCAATGTAGGTGCGAGTTCAACATCATTACCACTCGATTCCTACACGCTGATTGGTTTGTGATATTAAAAAAGTGCTTTCTCAGTATTTTTATGGAATAAATAAAGTAAACAACAGTGCGAACACCACTGCTTGGATCCGTTATTAAAAAAACACAGGTTGAGTCCTAATTCGGATTTGGACTTGAGTCTGCTATTGTGTAAAATATTTAGTTACAATTGTAATTACTACTATGTTTTCTAATCAAGGCTATACCTGTATTTGGATACAGAACTCCTATTTTTATTGGCTCAAACTAATCCTCCATTATAAATACATTTCTTTTCTACTTTACGAGCCCTATTATAGTTGATTTTTCTCACGAAGTTATCAACGCTTCTATCTTTTGTGCATTAAAGTTGAAATTACAATAATTGTGTAGACTTTATGAAATAGGAATAAGAATTATAATTACGGTAGAAAATCGGCCGTGAAATTGATTTCATACTAGATTGCCCTAGATTTGTTGCTACGGTTAGTTCGTTTTAGATTGTGTACTGGGCGCCTAGTTCATCAAGTGCTGTACAAAATATGGAGCAGGTAAAAAGCATATTAAATAGAACAGACCACTGACATATTGAATAGAATCTAACTAAGAACCACCACAGATAAATTAGCTTTTCTGTAATAAAAATACACATTAAAATAGCACGCAAGTAATGACAAGGGTTAAAAACAACATACATTTTGTCCACGGCTGTATTTTTTTTTGGATAGTTTCCAGATAATTTAATGGGGGAGGATACTTCAAATAATTAAACTTCAAATAAATAAATTTAACGAAAACTATAGCCACACTTGTAAGTAAGTACTTGAGTAGTTATTCTGCATTTGTATGGATTCCCATGGGTTTAAGTCTGGAGATTGTGGCGGTCACAAGATGCGACCGAGACGTACGACCCACCGCTCTGCAAATGGTTGATGTAAATAATCTCGTACATCCCTTGCTTTATGTGATAAGCAACCTTTATTTTGAAGCTGCATTCATTTACGTACTGAGTGGCACCCTATTTCACATTGTCTTTTTATAATGTACTGCCTTGAACATTCTAATAATTCTAATTTACTGTTTATAATTGATGTTAATTATTTGATTTCTATGTTTCTAAAAAGCGGATAATCCAAATGCTAAAGAAAATTTATCAGCCTATGTTCAAAATAGCATTCCAAATGCCAATATATAAACATTGTGTATTGTCTAGGGGACACGGTTTCTGTAGGGGAATGTATCGAAACTAATTATGTGTTGTTTTGCACCGTCATAGGTAAGTATAATTTTTAATTTTTATTTATTTCTTATATTTACTATTTATGAGTTCTTGTAGAAATTTTGAGTTTTGACACATTTTCCTGCTCAACTACGCATGATATATATAGACATATTTTTGTTACATTCATTGTTTTATATAATACTAGGTTAAGTTTTATTTTTCGTTGTATAATATCATATCATAAGAAATGTTTAAAAAACGACTGACTGTTGAGTTTCTTGCGGCGTTTCTTCTCAGCAGTGGTCTCTTGCGAAGCGCTGGTAGATTATTGACGTGTAAAAGTGCCCGTGCGGCCTACTTACTGAATAAACATCTTTTATCTTTATCTTTTAAATTAACACATAGAATGATCTTCAAATCAAGAGTCAAACCGTGAAAGCTTACACATAGCACAAGCCTTGAAATTAGTTGCGGACTAGGTCAATGTGTAAGATTGTGCCTTTTTGATCGTTAGCAGCCAGTGGAGCTGGCGCCCACCCTGGGCCCGCAGCCGACGCCCGAGATGGACGCCATCGCGCGCGAGGTGGACGCGCTGGCGCGGGAGAGGCTCTCGCTGGAGGCCGAGATCGCGGCGCGCCAGCGGGAGCTCGCGCTCAACAGCGGGGAGGCCGACGGGCTCCAGGTAACGCACGGTCATACTTATAACTACGAGTAGATAACGGAATTCTCATAGCGGAAAAATGTCATAGGTATAGAACGTGTTTATGGAATATAGTTTTACCTCGTCGATTATTTAGTAACTAATACTCATGTAACGAACCATGGAGGGTCCATCCATGGATTTTGGGTTAAGAAATCTTAGGTAACGATGATTGTCTCAGTTTGACGTACTCTTGATTCTACGGGTAGTAGATGTACAATCCCAGATCTACTTTGGATCTATAGAGTGATCCAATGTTTTTTGATCCAATGAGTTCTAGTTAATAAACAATTATTGAACTTTTTTTCAGAGTGAACTTGACACATTGACGGCAACCCTTAAACAGTTAGAAAACCAAAAAGGAGAGGCACAAAAGAGATTAAATGATCTGAAATCACAGGTAAGGACGAGCTGATGATTTTTGATTTGACTTCATTTGCTGTGTGACTTTCTGTTTTTGCAGAATATGAAATACTTTTGGTCGCTGTTCAACGTCTTGATAACGCCAGAATAATGTGCAAAATATGAACGGAGTTATTTTTCATCAGGTGGAAAAACTTCGGTCTCAAGTGGCGGCGCAAGAGTCCGCGGCGGCCGAAACGGAGGCCGAAGTGGCGGGACGTCGCGCCGCCGCCGCCACGCTGCGGGAGCGAGAGGCCGCGCTGCAGGAGGAGGCCGCTGCTGCCGAGCGCGAGGCCGACGCGCTCACGGGCCAGCTGCGCCGCACCGTGCTGCTCGTGAGCCAGGTGGGTACACACGGAGGCCGCGCTGCAGGAGAAGCCCGTGTCAACCTCGACGTTACCTGACTTGACACTTGCATGTTGCAGGCGAACATCAAGATCACGCACCTGGAGGAGCAGCACCGGCTGATGAGCGCGGCGGCGGAGGCGCTGGCGGCGGGCGGCGCGGGTGCGCAGGCGGCGCTGGGGCTCCGGCCCGCCTTCGACGCCGCCAGCCTCGAGCGCTGCGTCGGCAGCCAGGTCGGTGCTGGACCGGGCTACTGCCATCATCTACATAAATCTAGTTTAAAATGCCTGCCTCTTAATTGCCCGATTAATATCCACTTTATATTTACAAAAAAAAACCGGCGTATGGCTCATTTCTGTTGGAGTTAAACTTTACATTATGCAACTGTTACATTATGCAACTGTTGCATAATGAAGGTGCTCGAGATCAGAGTGCTGGAGTGGATGCGAGGCGAATATCGCAGTTTTATTTTAATAACAAGCACTAAATCTTAAGACTTATTTATATGTCAGGCTGTTGGCAGGACCCATAATCATCTTAAGAAAAAAAACGCCCACTTTACATTTACAAAAAACTGAAAAAATATTGGTATGACTCCTGTGACCCATTTCTGTCGTAGTTCATTTTTACATTATGCAACGGTTACATAATAAAGGCTCCTGAGGCCCGAGTGCTAAAGTTACAAAGCGAGGCGTTTTAATTTCAGTAACAAACACAAGTATCGTAAGAGCTATTTATGTATCGCTTCTTTTATTTTTTACAATCCTAAATGGTGAATACATAAGTAAACAAATGCTTACATTTTGTGTGCTTACTTTCTTTGATTTTTCTGCTAACTATTAACTCATTTGCAAACCTACATTATTTCGATTAGAATTAAATGTTTAGTAAGCTATTAATTTAAATAATAAATTGTGTACTTATTTCCTAGTATTATGTAAATTAACCCGTATGCAGGAGGAGGAGGAGGAGTTCCCGGCGCGCTCGGAGTTCAGCGGCATGAACGGCGGCGCCGACCCCTTCCGGGACTCCTTCACGCCCAAGCACGACCCCTTCGCGCCGACCCAGGTATCAGCCAGACCCCACATATGGAGTATACACGCCAATTTTTTTAAATACTTTAATTTAATTTAGTTTTCTCTGAGCAACTCTGTTTTTTTTCATTAGTGGAAACTGTTTTGGCTTATGTATTAAGCAAATTTGTATTTTTATCATGTATTTTAATTTTAAGCTGTTTGATTTCCAATAATAATAAAAAAAAACGTAGTACCCAGAACAAAGGAACTTGACGGGGGCATTTTTGAGTGGCCGCCACAATCTCCAGACTTCAACTCATCCATACAAACACGGAATAACTACTCTAGTACTGGTTACGTAACAGAACGCCCAAAATGAATAAAGTTCATAATACCTAATGTTTTTTTTCTGAAACCGTAAACTTTTCAGGATTTAAAAAATAACCATTATATAGAATTCATTAGGTTAGGTTAGGTTTGTTTTATAACAATCCTGAAAACATTAGGTATTATGAATTTTAGGGATTATAATACATTTTAGGCGTTCTGATACGTAACCATTGTTAACGTTATGATTATTCTATTTTTAGTTCTTGACCAAGTTCTATTCTGACTTCTTGACCAAGAAGCACAATTTTGCTGTCTTTTTCTAACTTTAAAGTTAGAGTAACAGCAGTCATCTTCTGCAATTTTTAGTGCTAGTCTAAACCTCGCTTTAGAACGGCGCGAAGAGTAATTGAAACCAATGTCAGATGTTGGTTTTTTATAATTATAGTTGCGAAAAGAAGAAACTAAACAGTTTGTTTTACCATCGTAACAGTAAATGTTTGTCATGACATGATGATGGTGAATTATGACGTAACAAAATGGTTCAGCAGGATGGATTCGCGCGGGACCCATTCGCGGCGTCGGGCGGCGACCCGTTCGCCGGCGACGCCTTCGCTCCCTCCGAGAACAAGCAACCCGTCGACGTGAGTATACTTTACATTTGCTTGGGTTTTTGGGTTTAACATGACGTAGGATAGGTTAAAATCCTTATTGTGATTGTAATAAAGTCTCAAATATGTGTACACATTGTAGTTTTCTGTGCGGTTGCCGGGTTAGAATAGTGCCACTCCATGTCTTTCCGTGGATGTCGTAAGAGGCGACTAAGGGAATAAAGGCTTGTAGTGGAGTTAGGCGATGGGTTTGCAAATTGCCACTAGTACACTGGTAAACATCTTAGCCTGATTGTGCAAAATGTGGTTACAGAATTATCAATAAGTTTTTAGAGTTGTTGGTAACGGTAAACGGAGTTTTGACAGATGTTAAAGGTCTATATAAGGAATTAAGGAATGTATTTTTTTATTTTTCATATGTTAACTGTCTTAAAGTTATGTCAAAAAAACAACAAACTGAAAACTAAGCAAAAGTTAGGTACGATAAGCGGAGCGAGGAGAGGTGTTAGGTTTAAATGCGGCAATTTACGCCCGAGCCGAGCGAGCGGAGCGAGCCACTTGTGCCAGGACCGATCTTCTAGCATTGTAACAGGATTCTGACAGCAACCTAGTGTGATGCCATGTCTCTTTGGGCCAACCATTTATTAACATCAAACACTTGTTGAGATACAATAGGTCGATGAACATTATGTCAGATAATCATTAGACGACGAACGATTATTAGAATTGCAAACTTTCTGGCAAGTAAATTAGGAGTACAAACGTTATGATAAAAAAATCTCGAATAATTCACTATGGAATGTTTTAGAAATTTGGGTTCTTTGATCATACAAATGTACGGTGCGTATAGAAAGCTGCGATGCATGTAATGAACGAAATTAACGTCACCTATGATTGTGAGATCGTCTTTTTATATGACGTTCGAATTTCAACCGATAACTTGTGTTTGTTTTAAACAAATATTTTTCACTCATTCATTCACTCTACGCTTGGTAGCTGTGATACCGCGTATAAGACCATAAATAATAATATTTTAATAAATTAATTTTGTTTTTAAGCAACCCGTTGATGTGAGTATCGGATGGGTTTTATTAATTCAAACTATTCTCTCTTTTAGTATATCTATATGTCTCTATATTTTAAAGTTCATTATATTTAAGTTCGACTTACCATCTGTGTGTTCGTTAATTTTCTTCTTACTCGCTCATCGTCAACATACGGGCTCTTTCCCGCGCGCACTTTCTTCGCTCCCTACATGTAGCTCTATTCCTTCTTTATAGGAGCTCGTTGTTTTCCAGTTTTTTTTTGGTCCTAATGTTTTCATAATTCTTTGTTTACATCGATGTTTGTTTTATATCGCTGGGACTGTACATTTCTCAGAATTTCTTAAACATCTAATGCGTTGATAAGGCTTAGGTTAGGTTTGATTTATCCTGAAAACAAAATAATACTCCTGTGATAATTATGACTGAGGGCTGATTTTTCAATCCCCAGATAAAACTATCCGTCAGTTAAATGTATTACTATTTTTTTCTGAAGTCATATGAAAGAAAAGGACAGGATCTGGGGATTGAAAAATCAGCCCTAAAAGTAATTACTGCAGATAATATAGACCGCTTCTTTCTATTTCCCCCATTTTCGGGGTCTATCCATGGAGTATCAGTCGGTTCGTCCGCTCTCGAGCTTAGATGCGAGTAATAAGTTCCCCCCCCCCAGCCCGTGTGGGAGGCGGACCCGTTCGCGGTGCTGCACGCGCCGACGCGCGCGTCGCCGACGCCGTCGCTGCCGCCCAAGCGGCACAAGACGCCGCCGCCGCGCCCCGCGCCGCCGCGCCCCACCCCGCCGCACAAGGTACCGCCACACACCCACCCGACACACCACGCTACACTACGATCCACACTCATACAATGACGATTAACTCATTCCTTAGGGTGGTATTCCATCTATCCAATTCTTTGTCCAATTTCTATATCCAATATTTGATCAAATTTCTTTGATGGAGGGCCATTCCGCTTATCCAATATGTTGGTCCAAATTTTTATACTAATTGCGTAGCCATTTTGTATTAAATGTCATTCGTAAAATTTGATCAAATGTCGGCGTTTGTAGAAAATTTGATGAAGATTAGATAGGTTGAATACCACCCTTAGTCAACATTTTTCATACAAAAATTTGAAAAAGGAACGAGTTAAGGTTCGACCGCACCGCTGCTTAACGGTGCGTCAAAAACGGCGCCATGTTGTTACTATGACCCCGTCTTTTGTTTACGCAATGACACCGTATTTTACGCACCAGTGGGGTCGCACCTTTAATTGTCTCTAAACATTCGTTGTTTATAATGATAACGAGTCAAACGCCAAAGTCCCCAGCTGGACTTAAATTAGGAGATCTCGCTCGACATCTTCTCATAGAGCAAATTACGGTTAAGAATGACCTAACCAAAGACTTTTGAAATGAACTAAATACATACACTCTCAAAATATTGACACTGTTTTTTTAAAATACTCGAAACTTTCTGAACATTTCATTAAAATACAAATATTGATTTTGAAATAGTTACTAAAACTTGCTTCCTCTATTTTACTTGAACGTAATAATTTATTCTACAGGTCGGTTATCTAAACTGTTCACAATAGTTTCTAAATTTTAAGCAATATTCAACAATAGACATGGAGTACTTTACACATACATCAAATATAACGTTCCAAAACTCTATTCTACTCTGTGAAATCATATTTAAAATGATATCGTATTGTCAACGTTACAATAGCTCTTAATTACTTAACACTAATAAAGGCCAACTCAAAATCAATACGATATCATCAAAAGCAATATGGTTTTATCGAGTAGAATGAAACTCCTGTTTTAGTAACCATGTTTAGTTAACAGATCTGTTACTTTTTTGTGTGATCACCGAAATAGGATAACTTGAACTTTTATTTCACCAATTATAATTCTATCAAAATTTGTTCTCTTATATGTTGTACTGACTTCAAGGTATCCTATTTCGAAAATTGTTTTTTTTTCGCTAATGATTTGTTTTCCAGATTTTTTTATTGTTATTTTTGCCCCCATTCCTCCTCCTTCCCTCCTTAGTGTAGCAGCATGCGGACCGGCGTGTACAAGCTAACTTATTTTTTATTGTTTCTTGCGGCAGAGAAAGTAAAATGTACGTAATACGTAAAAAATACAAGACATTTTGTTGCACCGCTTAGCTCGTCATTCAAGACTAAATCGAAGAAAGACTAAAGCTAACGTAACTTCAAACTTTGATATTCAAAGTAGGGCTTCGGGTCGTAGTTGCAGATTGGTAATTTGCTCGAGAATTAACAAATTGGTGCGTGATTGTCTCGCGGGGTGACAGATGCTGGCACGATGATGCGTCTATGCAGTCTTGGTGGGCGGGGGAGTGAGGTAGCGAAGTCCCGCGTATAAGCAGAAGGCGTTCGCCTGCCCCAAAAAGCATTTATGTATACTGTTCCAGTTTGCAGATTAAACTTTGGATTGAAGGTAGGAAATGTAATCCTGAATAGGGAATATGCACGGAGTTTTTAAATCGCATTTCTCAACAAAATATGAAAATACCGTGAAAGAGATCACCAAAAGTGAAATTAAAATTAAAATCGGCCAAGAAATACGGATGATACAAGCATTACTGCTAATTAGACAGAGAGATCCGAAGTGCACTGTGACGTCATTGTAACAGGTCGGCCATATAAACTCCACGTTAAATTCTGTTTTGCTCGAAAGAGATGGAACAAATCTTTGTTTCCTTATATCTTGGTTATTTTTATAGCTATTCAAAAAATTACTTTACGTAACACCTGGCCGTAATGTGAGTTTTATCGCACGCTGCGCGCACGGTAAAACTCGCATTGTGGCCAGATGAAGACGTAAAATTGTGTACTCATCACGGGCAGTAAAAAAGAAAGCCCTCTATCGCATATTTACAACCCTCGCCTACGGCTCGGGTCTCAAATACCTGCGATTTCGGGCTTTCTTTCTTTTACAGCCCTTGTTAAGTAATATACTATTTCTCAACTGTTTGTTACATAAATCAGCTTTTACTGAAGCTCTAAAGAAATCATGAATATTCCCTATTGCGTCACGTATATATTTTCACGTATTTTCATGCTAGAGGGGACAAACAATCTATCGGGTCAGCTGATGTAAAATGATCCCCGTTGCCTATTTTCTATCTCTCTCTATATAATTGTGTAGTTGTGTTGTCTATGCCACTGCACTCGGTTTTGTTTTAAATTTCAACGATTTGTCTATGCGCTTTACACCTTTAGGTACATTTTACTTTCTCTGTTGGAATGCTGTTTTATTATTGTATTTTTGCACAGTAATGCAATGAGGTTTGGGGTAATCTCACGTGACGGTATCACTTAATAATATATGCATCTCATAATAATTATTATCGGGTTGGGTGCACATTGCATAATATATTTGAATTTAATAATTGTTCATATTTATTTATTCAATTTTGGCTTCCATTATCTGTAGGTTTTTAAATCACTTACACCTTACTACAGTGTTTAGAGCTACGAATTTCAAATATTAGCTTTCGTAACTTCAAAAAAGGAGGAGGTTCTGAATTCGGCTTTTATGTTTTTTTTGTAAGTTTATATTTATTACGTGATTACTCCGTCAATTTTGTTTGATAGGGTATACTTGCGAGATGGTCCCATTGTCACCAAGTCAGTATGTGATGAAGGGATCCATGAGGAAAAGCGTTCTGAAAAAAATCATGCTTAGAAGTTGGCTTGAAAGTATATTTTTTTGTTTGTTTATTATTTACTAAGAAAATCAATAAAAAAAATCTAGCTAATCGCTAAAGAGCTTATACGCTACATGGTCTTCTCTACGTCACAGATACTGCTAGACTTAAAAAAACAAAAGGCGGTTGCAGACACACACAGTAGTCCAAAGCAGGCGTAGAAAAAACTGATAATATTCAATAAAAAAATCTCGGTTAATAATTTTGAGACTAACCTAGCATGATTTTTACCACAACACTTTAAAAAAAAACTTATCAGTGGTTTGTAACGTTATTAATTTCTCTATAAATAATGGCTTCGCGACGACGAGTTTAGGCTCATAAATAAGTGCATAAATGGTTAAATTCGTGCCTTATTATAGTGTTAACAATACTTACATAAAGATCGCTTAATTTGCAGTTGCATGATTGTGTATGTAAAAAAATAGATATAGTAAGGTCAAGCTAGGGTGACCCGTGTGACAGCTCGTATAATATACGCATTATACTTATTTTTGTAACTTTTTATAAATACTGTATTGATATAAACGACGATATTCAGTAATTTTAATGATTAATAACCACTTTTACCCGTCTGCGTCAGAAAGAGGGTTATGTTTTTCAAGTTTGAAATGCTGCTGTCATAGAGACCATCCTACATTGACATGTTTAAAATAGTGATGTTTGTCGATGTTTATTGAAAGCACTGCAGTTTGAATACCTTTTGAATAAACATAAGGTTTATCGCTTTGGGATCGCTTCTCGTTATTTTACACGGTACGATGGTGAATGTATGTTTTTATTTAAAAACCTTGGTTTCGGCTTTCTATCAAAAAAAAATTAATAGTCTAGGACATGCTTACTTATATACTCCTACATGCCTTTTTTACAACAGCGTTATAAAACTCTAGTTGATGCTATAAATAAAATCCAATAAGTGGTCTGCACACTAAGATTGAATAAGATTTAACTTTGTTTGCTCGCCATAAGGTCGATAATATGTGTCTGTTAATTTGACGTGTAGACTTTAGCGATATTTTTATAAGATAGAAACCTGTAGGTTATTTATTTCCCCATTGACGGATTCAGCAAATGTTTATTAGTAAAGTTTATAAACATGAGGAAAAAAACTAGATGGGCGGGGTTGAAGAATGAAAATCCTCGGTTGTGGCTACCCAGAACCGAACGATTTCAAGGCACTGCCGTTGCACTCCACTATCCGCTTTTTGGAAGGCTGCATTGGATTAAGCGCTAAAAGAGGGGTAATTACACAAAAGATCCCATAGGGTCGAAGTGTATCCGTAAGGACCCCACTAACAAGATAAGATAAGATGGGCGGGGTTTATTATTT
This sequence comes from Acleris cristana, assembly GCA_948252455.1. Taxonomy (NCBI): domain Eukaryota; kingdom Metazoa; phylum Arthropoda; class Insecta; order Lepidoptera; family Tortricidae; genus Acleris; species Acleris cristana. The sequence goes on along the minus strand of OX411786.1, from coordinate 15,140,518 downwards.
ACATTTGATTGTTATGCTTATGGGCGTAAAAAAATATTTTTTGTTAAATTAATCAGTTACAATAACTAAATAAATTCAAGTTCAAAACCAACTTTAATTATTTTTTGCTTTTCATGGAGGTTTGTGTTATTGTCTGTTCATTCTACGTACCGACACTTTATTCCAAATTGATTCGTCCTGTTTTGCTATAGCCACTGTTTAGGTGTAGATATATTATCTTTGCACGCATGCTATTTCCTGTACATTTATTTAACATCCTCATCCCATTTTAATTATTCTAATTTTCTATTTTCATTTATAACGGGAACCTATGTGTATGTAAATATTTTTAATCTAACTGTGCACACAGCGTTACTCCTTGTTAACGTTAAATTAGTAGCAAAAATCAATCGATATCTTCTTTTACAAGTATTTAAGTATAAAACTGTCAATCAACCGGATTTCTTTAAAAATATAGCCACAGCTGCAATTGCGTTCTAGAAATTTTTAGTCACCTAATTTATCTGCCAGTTGAGAAACTGAGGATGATAGTATTGATAGTGTAGGAAGTTCAGTTCTTAAATATTTGATACAACAATGCTTTAAGTAAAACAAACCTCTCAGTTATTTCTGAGCCCAGTCCCTTGGTGGTGACTGTAATAGAGTTCAAATTTGACAATATAAATGGACTTTTCCTTGTTTATCTTATGTATATAATTGCGTATACGAATGTTAATTCCGAAAAAAAAAACAAAATAATAAAATATATATGAACTGTCAGAAATGTTTAGTGGAATTTCATAGAATCATTCCAGGGGGGGTAACGCTGTGTGATCATCCATCTAACACGACGTGCACTAACATGCTAACTCTTTGCTCGTGCTTGTCCCCACTTGCAGCGCTAAGCGGACGCAGCGGCGGCGGAAACGGCACGTGCGTACACCCCTCTCACCCCCTTCCTACCCCGTTAACCCTATTACTCCCCCCCATGCTCTAAACTCTCTCACCGACTTGTGTTGCGTCCAGACTGGCATGGATTTCGCCGAGGACCCGTTCAAAGACTACCGATACGAAGACCCTTTCAACATAGAAGACCCCTTCAAAGACGCCACGGATGCCAAAGACCCGTTTGCAAGGAGCAGCTCCGCTGCCGGCTTCCAGACTGATGACTTCTTCAATGTTAATGGAGGCTTCCCGAAGCGCGTTGCTGAAAAACCTAGCGGCCGCGTTTCTGCTCCTCCCGTACCTTACGACCCCTTCGCTTCCAGGTCAGACTTTAAACCCACCGCCCCCAAAGTGCCCAACGACGACGCCTGGGGATGGAAGGACGACTGGGCCTCGGACGATTGGTCCAAACCCGCCACCCAATCCAAAAGTAACGACGCGTGGAACAGCAACAGCAAAAACGACTGGAGCCAATCCAGTAAAACCGACAACTGGGCCAACAAAACTGACAACTGGGCCACGGACTGGTCGACGGACCAGAATAAAAATCTAAACGAGACCTGGCCGACCAGCACACTGCCAGCAAAAAAAGAAAAGTCACCCAAACCTGTCAAATACGCGAAGAGTCTCGTTCACACGATAGGCGGCATCGGGAGGACGAAGAAGGAGAAAAAGAAAGGTAAGGAGACGAAAAGTAACGAGACCCTGGCTTCCGAGGAGCAGCAGTGGGCGTGGGCCGCCGCGGAGTCCGCCAAGCTGGAGGCGGAGGCCGAGCGGCGGCGGCGCGACGCCTCGCTGCGGGAGGACGCCGAGTTACAGTTAGCTTTGGCTATATCGAGGCAGGAAAAGTGATGTTGATCTAATTGTGGCTAGATTTTCAGCTATGATGCTTAAAGAGGCGCGGTATTATCGTTACTTGACGTAGGTATGGTTGCAACAGATCAAAATACGGGAAGGCAGTGTTTACTGAATTGTCTGGAACGCGACCCAACAAAAAAAGATTGGAAACCATTTTCCGGCTGCCAGCCAGTCGCAAGATTGTCGTATAAGTTTCAGCTCCCTTCCAATATGCAGACTTTACATTGGGTTGCGATTCATACTTTCGGAAAGAGCGCAGAAAGAGATTGTTCCTTGTTTTTATCTAGTGTAATCGCGTATTCATTTAATCACTTGAGGAATCCAGATCGGAACGTGGCCCAGGTCAATTCCCCCATTCCTTTCATTCTTCAGTTGCCAAGCAAAGCAGAGCAAGGAGTTGGACGTAGACACCCAGTGACTTGGCCTGCTTAATCACCACTAAAACTATGTACATACATGACTTCATAAGAAGTATCGTATAGTGGCAATGCCAATGGACAGTTTAGGTGCTCAACGATGCTAAAAGTATAGACGGTGACCATATATCAGAAGGCATAAAGTCTTTGCCTTTTCGCTTTATGAGTCGGAACTTGTTCTTTTAATTCTGAATCATCCCAGTGAGAACTCAAGATACCTGACATTATACCAGTTTTGTTCGATGCATTTCATACCAGTTCGTATTTTAATTTCCTAATTTACTTGTTATGTCTTCCTGCTTTTATTTAAATCATAAGTTACTTCCGAGTGGCATTTCGTTTTTAACATTTCTATCGTGCTTGCTCGTCACAAGTGTGGAAAATATTATGTGTTGACTCCTCACAGGTAGCCTTAGGTATTAAATATCTTATATTATTATCACTATTTGTCTGACATAATTCCTTTGGACCATATTGAAATAAGCGCTTTTAAAATGAGAGACCCGCCGTGCTGACATTATATTCGTAGTTATTATATATAAATGGAGACATGAATGAATGGTGGGAAAGACGATAGGCCTTTATCCAACAATATTAATTTATTAATTTTAAAAGTCCTACGATATTTTTTGTAATCGATAAATAGTATTAAAAATCATCACATTTTCTGCCTCTGATATAAAACATGTGTCTTTAAAAATAAAAAATCCGATCGCTAGTCAAATTTGAAAAATAAATAAGGGGTTCCAACGCGTTGGACACAATGCAATAAAAAGCTTAGTAGAAATATTCGTATTCGTTGTATTGTGAATTATTTTGTAAATGATTAAGGAAATGTTGAAACTACAGTATTTATTATAAATTTGAGCTCGTACTCGAGGCCTAAGCTTCTCCACTTTACCTTTAATTATGTAACGTTTGTTTGTTGAACTTTTGTCGTTAATTATACCTTTACCGTTACCATGAGTTACAATTACAGTATCCGCTAGCGAGTCGAATGCTCTGTCCCTCGCACTCTATAACAATACTGCGAGGTCTGCGAGGGACAGAGCGTTCGACTCGCTAGCGAGTAGGTTAAACTGTAACTTCATGCACTCATGGTAATAGTACTTATCATGAAAAATACAGCTGATAAGAAGTAAAAACACGCGAGCGCGGAGGAAGTGAAACGCAAATTAGAAATTAACGTAAAAGTTCTCCAAGAATTGGTATTATGGGCGAGACTACCTTATAGTGTTTTCAATTCATAAAAGAGTCCAACTACTTCATTTTAGTTACGCAATGTAGTAAGTGGTGAGGCGTATCTTCATGGATAGGAGAGATTATAAGCTAGAGCCCCACGGCCTGAGAGGTTCCACTAAACTGTAATCAAGTCACATTCTGAGACAGTTTTAATTTTGTAACGAGCATTACCCTCGAACGCAAGGAAATTGTCACGAGTCACGGGCGAACGCTAGATCATTGTATTATAACGTGTCCATGTGGTAAATTTATATTATTATTGTTTTTATATGAGTTTTCTTGTATGTCGACGTTATTTAGGAACATAATATCATAATGCTGTTGAATGTTAATCTAGACTTGCTGTATGTTTGAAACGTTTGGTTCAGTTTTCGACAGCTCTAAGGGCCTAGTCATACGTGGTACTATAATTCGCGGTTCGCTAGGTGACGTTACAACGTGTGGTTGGACAAGACAGCGTGGCACCAATTGTTGTTAGCTTACCATGGGTGGTTCCATGGTGGCACCAACTAGGTGGCAGATGCGGCGTGAAGTGAAGCTCCTCCCTGTGTGACTCGGACGTTAGATATTGCTGTGGTCAATATGTTGTTATGCACTCAAGTAATATTTGCTAAATATGTTGATATATCTATTATTAACATACATCGGGGTTTTCGGTGCGGGAATGATTTGAGAAAGAGTAGAGATAAACAGATAGGCCAGTCTGAGAAAAATCATATTATGCCTAATGAATAACTACCTCTCTGCGAATTGTATACCTACACTATGATACAATTTTATTTTAACTCATGTAGGAGATACTTTAGCTTTACTACCAAAACTTATGAGATAATGATAAAAATAACATTAATTAATTACTTGCAGTAAATTTAGCAGGTGGCTCGATTTTCAAAATAAACTATTAATATTTTTTCTATATTTGGAACAGTTAATCTGCGGCGTCTTGCTGTAAATATCCATTTCATCGAACTGAATGATCTTTCCACGTCGACAGTTGTAATAGGTGCATATTTAAATTTGAATTGCGATTGCGATTGAAGTTCTATATCTATGATTACTTATTGTTTTATGTTATTCAATTAATTATTCATGACGTAGAAACCTACTAGAGTACATTCTGTTTTTCAAGTCAATACCTAATCTTTGACTAATGTCAAACGTTCCCGCTCCGAAAACCCCGATGTATGATTATTAAAGAAATACGAAAATAAACCAGTGTAAAATATTTAATTTTGAAACTTGTAATATTGTACTCTGTAAGTTAGTTGTAAATGGTTATTATTTTTTATTTGAAATTTATTACGGATATTATCGGTTCCTTTTTTGTATTCATCGAAGTACAATATGTTTGTTGCATTTCAATTGTTTTAAACGATAACAATTCTATTAAATTATGTTAACGCTGAAACGTGGAGAGAAGGCGTCCACCTTTTATGTAGAATCTATGGGAATTATACTCAACAATCCAAAGAGAATTAAATCTATGTAAATCGCCAACCACCGAATGCTCAATAATAAATATGTTAATTACAATTTTTCGTTTTTTTCGGTTAGGACGCTAGCTTGAGCAGAATGTCTGCGCCTGTCCAAAACTATTATCTTCTTTTTTTTACGCGGCTGCTTGGCCGAGTTAGAAGGACGCGTGATACTTCGCAATAAATAATGGTTGTCTCGCTCTTATTGGTAACACTTTCTCTTTTATTGTCAAAGGGGATGCTACTGCCAAATGCTGCGTATTATGTCATTGTATTCGACTATTCTTTAACGGTCTAATCGAAAGTTTCAAGTCAGGTGAGAGATAGTTTGGAATTATAAATTAGTACGACAAGGATGTTTGTAAATGTTGAGGAAATATAACGCTAAATTAATATTGACGCAGTTTGTCAAAGAAATTTGGTAAAGTATTAATACAAATTGGCTCTTTCACAGGACTCTGTTTATAGAGAAAACACATTGCATGTTTTTTTTGTAATATAATCTGACCAACAGTACCTTATTTTGTACAGTAGTACCTTGTTTCGTGTAAACGGGGTATCATGCAAATTATATTAGTCGCTTAGCTGAATATTTTTCAAAGCCTTTGGGTACGTAAGTATACCCAAAGGCTTTGAAAAATGAAAAAAAATGCTAAAAGTATGAAATAGTAATTCTTGTGTACAACTTAATATTACAGCAATAATTGTTTTCTAAAATGACGCCACGATATTCCTTGTAAATGATCACGTTAACGCCTTGACATTTTAATGACTTGTCGGACTATAGTTAATTTTGTCAATTAGCACCTCAAAACACTGAAGCAAGTAGCGGTTCAAAAGTAACTCCCCTTTCTATGTAGTATAATTGTTACGCTTAAAATGTTAGCTTTAATTAGAAAGCTTGCCCGTTATGGGGCCCATAGAGGTAACAATTCCTTCTTGTATGGCAACACTCGCTTGTGCGCACGGGCCTTGCGTCTCCGAAACAATAATTACTATAACACGCTTGTCAAGACATGGCAACACTATGGTCGAATGTCTTTACAAGCCACACTTAGCTATAGATAATGTAATAACTGTGTAAACCTTTAACTAAAATACCAACGTATTTATGGGTATATCCTAAAGTTGTTATCTCTTTCTTAGGCGCTGTTGTTTGGGCTCGTCGGTCCGCGTGGACGCCGTTTTGATCACTTGACGTTTCATAATTTAAAAGCTGTGTAATAATTGGACGCTGGCATCGAGCCACCTGATTGGTCAAAGGCTGGCGGTACAACGAATCAGGTGGCTCGAGATCCCAATTTGTACTTAGCTTAAAAAATCTTGATATTTGATAAAGTTTATTTATATAGTCGTATAGTGTTGTAGTGATATATTTTCAAAACATTTATTGTATGTTATTGGAAATTTTAGAGCGTATATTTTTTCTGAGAACCTTCATAGTCAATTGCTTAAAGTCGTATATCTGAGCTATATTTTGTGTAGAATATATACAATAGCACTCCACGCGAGCCGCTCGAACCGAGTCTGTTAACTAGTATACATTTATAATTATGTACCTTTCATTTATAGCGAAACAAAAAACTTTAATTCTAGACGTTGACTTGTATATGTGTATTGAAAAGCTAAAATAGTAAATTTGATAAAATACAGGTAATTTTAAGCATAAGTCGGTAGTGACGGTGCGTGTGGCGTAGTGCAGCAGGATCGAACCCGACTCTAATAGGTACACTAGCACCGCTAATGCATGGAACAGAATAACATCCGATGCGTAGTGATGGTTTGTGTGGGATTTATCACCCTTGTTGAATATAGAATGTTTTTCTCATTCTAGCGTATGATGTCATCCCACTTAGTTGGCTTAGTTAATGTTCCACATGATGCAGTGTCGTACCATACGGGATATGGGAGGCTTATGCCTTGGCCTCCTTTACGGTATCAGGCGACGCGGCGTATGCATAACCTATAACATTAGATTCCCCCTTGTAAGCGATATGCTAAGCGATCCCAATTAGATTTTAAATGATGTTCAGTAATAAAAGCACACGTAGCTTTTTTATTAGATAAAGAGTTATCTTAACCGGTTACGAAATAAGCGAAAATTAAAAATGTACACAAGTATCAATACTGTTTAAGCTACGAGTTGTTGAATGATTTTTGTAACCATTCAAGTGAGCAATTTTGATCGTTGATATACGGTCTACTTTATCATTTGGCGTTACCGGTTTAGATAATTTTACGAGTTGCGTCGGAAGAAAAAGTGAAGTATTGGAGTAATTTCCAAGCGTATGCGAATAGTTGTTCAAGGAATAGAGTAGAAGGAATTGAAAAGGTAAAGAAAGTCTAGTGATCGGTTCCCAGTAAGACCTATAGTTTCACTTTATATTATTTCTACAAGTACACTCGCAGCGTCGTAAGGACACACGCAGTCTCATAAGTGGCCCTAGACGAGATGCATCCGGCGAAAGTTTTAGATTGAAGTCAGCTCTTTGACGGGCATCAATTCTATAATTTTGACAGTTTTCGAAAAGTGTTAACGTTAAAGTTAATCATCTTTTCTAGGGCCCGAGAAATACTAACAGTCGTCTCCTTTCATTTATTGTATGACGACGTTCTGGCGTCTGCGACACGTCCCATTACAGTCACCTTTATAGCGATGGATAAATTTATAGAGATTCCGTCACTCTCGCATTCACTGATAGAAAGTGATAGATGTTTTATCCACGCTCATCCACATCAATAAACACGTACGACCAAAGGCTCACTGAAGTGTCCGTTGACTGTAACTTGACCGATTCAGTTTTAATGTCGAATTATATTGACAGTTGAAACGGACAATTCAAGGTGTAGTTGACAAATTTGATGAAGTAAGCGAGTATGACGTTGCTAATAACGCAAATAGCAGGAATATGGTAAATCAGTAGACCATTGGTGGGACACAAGTCCATTTTGCATTCAAATCAGTAACACCCATAAAAAGGTTAATAAATGAAATCAAAATGTCATGACGACGCAGCATTGTCGTTCGTGGCAAACGAGCTCAGAAAGTTGATTTTGCAATATCGATGTTTCTAACTAAGTAGTTATGTACCTATATGCTAAATATAATGTTTATTATTCGCAGCTTTTTTATATATGCAACGAAATATTTATAATGTGCTTCTGTGAAGCGTTGGTGTAATATTATTTGTACCAGTTGGTGTCTCAGCTAAATACTGCTATATGTAACATGAACTTTCCTTATCACTTTTATATGCTATATTCAAAACAGATTTATGCGCGATCGTCTCGCGGGGTGGCTGACATGGGGGGGGACAAGGTAATTAACTAGGCGTTAGCACGGACGGTTTAGAGGGAGAGAAAACGCGTGCAACTATGCCGCTCTCCTGGCACACGAGGTCATAAAACGTAAGAGCAAGAAACTGTATATCGCTTGGAAGTTGGCTGCCTTGTTATTAGGTCTCGGGGACGCCCGTTGGTTGGGATGTTGCCGTGTCATTATCGATAATAACTTATGAATATAATCTTACGTTACAATTAATATACATAGTCTAATTTAACAATAAGTCGTGCACAGTACTCCCAAGTCCCGTTTGAATGTGGCAGATGTTATTTGCAACATATATGTAACAAATAAAGAGGAATTCTACTTCATCGATACGACAAATTGCATTGCAAGCGCACAACTCTTAACTTTAATGCCTTGAAGATTCTAGACTCGTTTGGTAGGAGAGATGCGCCGGGTACATTCGACTTCATATGAGTACACTTTAATACCTTATCACTTTAAACGCTAACAATTCATGTATAGCAGTTTAAACGTGACATTAAATAGACAAGGTACTAAAGTGTACACATAGTTATGAACTCGACTGTATGACCGTCCCCTAGCCGCCCCCTACGTCTGGCACCCTTTGGGACAGTCGCCAACAAATTTGTAACACTATAATCAAGATAATATTAAAGAATTGCAGTGAAATATCACGTCTATGTGGTTGATGGGATTAAAGTCTTGTCTTGCATAAATATTGAAATTTAACTCGCAACACGGACTAAAAGACGCCCAAATTAACTTGGACTTATTTGCATGGATCAAGTTGTTGCGACTACGCTATAGTATAGATGGCTGGGAATTTGTCATCAATGTCATCAGGTTATAACTAAAACTTAAGTACCTATAACTTGATTGTTTTTAATGTTTAATATAATAATTACTCTAGTTCAAATTGTATTCAGTAACAATTAGGGTGTATGCATGTAATTTAAATATGCGTGTTTTTTAGCGACCATTTTTTTACTCCTGGTTGTTTAAGAATTGAATAAATAAAACAGGGGGGGGGGATAAATAAAACCCCACTATGAAAATCGAAGTTCTAAGTTAGCTCCATCCCTTTCTTTCGATTAAGTCTCGAATGACGAGTGACAGTGATAGAGTTAACGTAACTCCGAACTTCGATTTTCAAAGTAGGGCCTCAGTGCGGAATATGAGCGGGAGATTAAAAATAGCAAACGAAACGTAGGTTGGATGGAATCGTGTCGTTGAAGTACAAAGTTACTGTCAACCAGTCAATAGTTAGTAGTTACTATGTCTGTGTGTAGACCAAGTATAGACGTGAACTTTGACGTCACTTGAAGTGAAGAGTCAGACCGCTTTTTGTTTGTAGACTTATAAAAATTAACCCTTCGTCTGTTTTAGCACTGGTCATAAATATTTTCATAAATAGTTTTGTAATTTTTTCATATTTTTTTTGTACGTACATCCATTATATCACGCCTCTTCCCCGTAGGGGTAGGCAGAGACCACTTCCTTCCACCTGTTACGAATCTGATTTTTTTTTTGGTATGCGATCACAATAACATCATCATGATCATAAGACTTTTTTTTGCGAGGGGTTAAATACCAAATACCTATATTTACAAGCGCTAAATTTTATTTTTGATCGTTAAGTAATAAGACATGCATGTGCCCTATTGTTTTAGATAGTTTTCGTTATGATCTGGTGACAGAATTGTAGATTGTTGTAAGGAGGTTAAAATATAGTACAATATAACTCATATCAAGATTGGTTTTGAGGAGAGCGGTTCTGATGATACAATAACTATCTTATAATATTCTTGTGATTTAGCGTTGTATGTAGATTTATATATTATATATATAGCTGTTCGTGACCTTGCTGGCTGGTCTAGTGTCCGACTGTCAAATCGCCGCGGAGGTCGAATCGTGACCTGATTGCCTCAGGCTAACAATGGCGTATCTAAACAACCGTCAGTGTTGTAACTTGTAAACCACAAAATGGTTTTTGCTACTTCTGTACCTAATTTTTGTTAATCGTAATGTGACTTTATTCTGACTGTTGGTTATCAGTTATAACCTCTCATTCATAAACGCACAATAAACCTATTTTAGTCAAAGTATTCTAAGTCCCTTTCTGTCAAATTCAGATGTCATAATGACAGATAAGGGCATAGTATATTTCAAGCATACTTTAGCCATCGTTCGTTTATGAATAAGAGGTTTAGTCTTTATCGTTGATTCTTGTTGTATAGCTAAAGACAAAAATATTTATACATCCACAAACCCCAAAGCACAACACAATGAATATACGACCTTTTTACTACGGTAATAAAGTCAATGTTCAGATGTAACTTATTGCTTTCCAGTCGGCTTTAGTATCCATTGATAAGCTAACTGAAAGCAATAAAGATAGGAATTTGTAGCATTGGAAATGGAATTTAGACGTGGTAACAAAAGCATCTACGAAATTTTGAACATGCTGGTTGCATGTTCAAAAGTTAGTAACAGTTGTAGAGTAAAAATTAGAAAAGCGCCCTCTTTTTTTCCCGACTAGCCAAAAAACATTTTGTTTGTAGTGTATATACGTACCTATTCATGTTTAAAGAGTAGCTTAACTTCAAACTCCGATATGTCCTTGGAATTTGGTTTACGAATTAAAAACTTAATTTATTTGAAAAATGACGCAAATTCCGTTGCCCTTTTGCATGGACTTATCGGAGTTCGAAGTTAAGCGACTCATTTGTGTTTGGCTAAACGACGCCTGGATGCATTTTAAAGTGCGGGGTATCCTTGGATTGGTATTCTCCCAAGGAGTGTCATGGGCTTTAGTAGGACCGCCTCAGTCTTGATGCTGCAGATGTATTGGGTTTTTCAAAGATTGCTTTTGTTAATCTATTTCCAAAATATTTTAGCCTATCTAAGGTGATGAAACCAGTAATGGACAATGCACCAATAATGGACATTCTTATTTTACAGAAGAGAGGTAATTCATTTGTTTTGCATCAATCAATTTAGGACCGTATGAAATTTGAATTAAGAGTGAAGTGTCCATTACTGGTGCCTGTCAGCTAATAGTGTCCATCATTGCTGCCGTCACCCTATAATTGTATACTTATTTTTGAACTTGATCTATACCCTGATTAGGTATTCTAAGATGATGTCTGTGACAGCCGTATATCGTCATTTCAATCATTTACTATACTCACAAGAGATGTGTTTAAATATAGGCGATTAATTATTTAAATTCTTGAAGGGCGTCGCTGTTTTTACCGATGTAGTATTTATGTAAAGTTAAAGACATAAGTGTAATAAGTATTTATAAGAGCTGTCACAGGCATCATCTTAGAATAATCCGAGTATAGTTATTTATTTTTACCTTTGACTGTAGCTTTACAAAGTATTTACTACTACTGCTACTACGATGACTAATTTGAAGTAATGACTAGACTTTTATCCAACAGTGGGACTGCAGCATCCAAATATGTGTTATTTTGTCGGACACTAGAAGGCCATATATTATAGCTATACCTCTGGCATATCGCCTAATTATCGCGTTTGAATACTTTATAACGACTGCATTTGTATATGTACTCAGAAACACGTGTGCTTTGTTTATCGGTTTAACGTATCTATCCCTTTCTAACTTCAGCCGTTCGAGCGGGGTATACATGTTAATGAGGTAAACGTTGCATGTAGCTCAGTGTCGCATTATGATTAGAAATATTGTTTACCTATGCTCGTGCAATTTTATAAATTAAAAATATAAATAGAGCCTGTTTTAGTCGATGGAAATTCTAATTATAAAATTATTATTTTTTCTGGATTTTATATATTTTGCTGTCATAATGCGATGCGTTTCCCTTTGTTATTGTAAACGACTGTTACAATAAGAATACTGTATGAATATCAAATAAAGAAAACGAATAATTGTCTATGCACTGTCGTTCTAGTGAAGCAAACTTAGAAAAAATATATACTACATATTTATAATAAATTAATGTTTATACATAAAAGTTGTGTACGTTGATGTGTGCGACCAATTTATGGAAGTCTGGCAGGAGGACGTAGAATGTAGTTGCACCAATGACGACCTAAATTAAACTTGTATTTTTTCTTTGAAGGCTGTGTTTTGTTACGTTATCTATGTCGGTCATTTGGCACTGGCCACCCGACCGTAGAGATGAAAAAAGAGGTTGTTCGCTTTTCCTCAAATTGAGGTTTTGCGTGCGCTTGACATTGCATAAGTTGAATTATTCCGTTGCTTTCTAACGTTTTAAGTGCAAGGAACTGATGACAGATTGTATAGGTTCCCAAACTTGTGCGATGTCGAGCCGTAGGCGAGGGTAGCCCGCGGGATCGTCATTACCCGCTGAACACTGTATTCACTGTACTATGATATTATATGAAAACAAACAATTCCTATGATAATAAAAGGGATAAATATTATCAATATTGTGTTTTATTTACAAATTTCATCACTTAACAGATTGATTTACGTTTACATTATCTGGAAAAACATTTACTTACATATGCATTATTCCCTCCAAATGGAAAAATTACTTATAGTTAAGTAATTATTATTCACTTAATACTACATTTAAATTGATATACCTTAGTCATAATGTCAACATGAATAAAAACATTAGGTAATTGTGCATTAAAATCAACGATAACAATGTTGTTTTACAAAATTGAAACAGTATCTAATAAAAATATAATACTTCTGTGAAGAAGACTTACAAACCAAATAACAGCCGTTGTTTAATGTTAATAATATATCTGCCTAAAAAGAAAAGGTCTACTTTTTCTCCGGCGAAGCGCTTAATATTGAAATATAAACCCAGCACATACACCTCTAGTTTAACTATTGCGATGATTTTAATCGCATTTAGTGCTAAAAACAAATCTCGGCACTATTATACATTCCAATCACAGAGGCTAGTACTAAATAATGATGCAAATTTAATATGTAAGTATATAAAATGCTGTTCATACAACAGCACTGCATACACATAACATTAGGTACTTACGTAAACATGCTATACCCACTTAAAGTTTATCTTAATTACATTATTCAATAACCATTACAAACAAATCCGGCGGCGCAACGGGAAAATAAAATGACGGCACGTAGAGAACTTCATACATTCTTGGCCTAGGTAGTCACAAAAATCAGACCAAGGATGATGGTGGTAACGATCCGGACGGGCCACAGATATAAATACACATAAATAACGTAAATGCATCTACTTCGCGTGTCCGAACCCCGACCGAGCGTCGGGGTTGGCCGTCGCTACTGACACGCGTCGCGCGCCTGCTGTTGCAGCCGGTCGGCCGTGAAAATTAAGAAAATGCCTCGTTGCGTGATAATAAACTAAAATTGCCCAAAAAAGCGACGACTTTGAATCGATTTTTGCGGAAAACGGGGAATACTCTTCTCTTGTGACGTCCCAGTTGGTAGAAAAAAATGACACGGTTGGTTTTCATACAGATTGAAGTGTTTACGTTATCTATGTGTATTTATATCTATGGGACGGACTCTGCAAAAAGTTCTACCACTACTAAGAATTTTTCTCCCTCTTATCATGTAAGGATCGACAGATCGTTATTCCACGGGACCTGCAGTCCTAGACAAAATACTTAACGCTAACGAAATCGATTTTAGAAAACTCAATGTATGGAATTGACAACGTTTTTTGACAAAAATACCTACGTCAAATACAAATGTGTCCCTCAGACGCCATCATGTTTCAAAAGCTATGCGAATTTCAACTTCCATACAAGGATACTGTTTTAAACTGTACTTACAGTCGACTACATTGTAATAAGGTCTAGTACGATACATCTCTTTAAGTCGACTGTAGCTCTGACAACTATGGGTGGTGATATACGACAGCTTATGAAGACTGACATTCAAGAGGTTAATGGTGCTTGTACACGGTGCAAGCAGCTTGCGTATATTTAGATTTTAGGCACTTGCGCATAACCTGCATACAACGTTATAAAGCTAGGTAACACAAGTGTTGCACAGAAAAAGAAAGACAGAAAACAAAGCAAATAACATATTTACAAAATGATAATACTTTACGCAAAAATACTAACAAACAACATGTTACAATTTCACTCCAAACCAAACACCGCCTAAATTTAAAACTCTTCGCATATCAACCAGTTTAAATGACTCCCCATTTGATATAGTCGTTGACGATGCCGTTGACGCGCTCGGGGTACAGCTGGCTGGTCTTGATGTGCCAGTTGGACATGTCCATCTCGCCCAGCTTGGGCGCGTTGGCGGCTTCCACCGTCACGATCGGGAGGACGAACACGGAGACCAGCAGGCCGTAGGGAAGGCTCTGGAAGAGGAGATTCATTTATGGCATTGACTTAGAATAATGAACACATAGAAACCTGGTCCACGCACCAGAGCGTCGATGGCTTAGTGGCTTAGGGGGTCGTGATCGTAAGGTACCGAGTTCGAACACCTGCGGACAACATGCACCAATGAGTTTTTCTAACTTAAGGACATTACCCGATGCTTTCACGGTGAAGGAAAAACATCGTGAGGAAACCTGCACATTCGAATGTGTAAAAAATGCACAAAAGATCCTAAAGGGGTCGAAGTGTACCCGGGAAGGCCCATCTGTAAGTTAAGATTAAATAGGTGCCACGCACCTATGTGAAGCTGCTCAAACCAGACCAAATTTACTCCACTCTGTACGACATTTTTATTTCGCAAAAACTATTCGTTAGCCCTCTGCAATTGTACTATGTACTTTTTTAGTAAAAAAAAAAGGGAAATTATAAATTTGACCATAAATTCGCCCGAACGGCAGACCGTTTCGTTTATCAAACAAAGACTTGTTCAACAGCCAGAGTATTTTATGGAATTAATATCAGACTATTGCAAAATTACCATTATCAACGAATGGTCTCTGTATTCTTAGTATTAGTACCTACCTATTAATAACTTTAGTCAAAGTTGAAACCAAAAGATCGGTCATTCTAAAAAAAGATAACAAATAAATCGACGTGATCCCATCACGGCCATTCAAGGCTGCTTGAAATATGCATATTATCTAAATGGCACGAGGTATGAATAGATATCATGAATGATACGCACTTTGAATAGCTTAAATCATTAACAATCAGTTACGGAATTCTCATTTGCCCGCGGCCCCGCGTAGATCTCGTTTATAGCTATTCCCTTGGGAACTGTCCTATTATTCGGGATGAAATTTACCCTATGTCGCTCTCCGGGGAAGACTATCTCTATACCAAATTTCACGTCAATTGGTTCAGGCGTTTCTTGAAAAAGGAACAAACACACTTTCGTATTTATATATGCAATAATAGGTATATTATAGTACCTATTCTTGTGATTGACATTTGTTTTGTTCTTGGACTCTTTAGGTAAGTATATGTACGTATTAGCATGCGCGTACAGATCTTTGCATATCGTTAATAATAATTAAGATGCATAACAATGGCGTCTTCCGCATGAGGATTTTTTGAAATATCTATATACACTGTTTTTTTCCATTCATAATCTGCGATGAACTCGTTTATTGTTATTCCCTAGAGAACTTGGCTCAAATGATCCTCAATTTGGTTGGTCTCTCATTTGTGATTGATACAAACATGCGAATATCATCATCATTACGATTTTTTCCTTCATGAGGTAATATTATTACAATAAACTGCGTAGATGATCGTTATTATGAATCGTTGCGTCGTTAGAAAAATAATAATTTCCGCGTATTTTGTGTGCTTTGCCTCCCAAGAGATTAAGTAAGTAGGTACACAATTTTAATACAAAAAATCTCGAATTTACATAGAAGTTTAGCTTCTCTCGAAGGCGATAGCTTCGATTCTCGTCACAACTGAATCAAGAATAAGTAGGTACTTGGACTGTAATTCTCTTAAATTAGTTACCTACTCGTCTCCCGAGGTTGTCAGTGAACACACATGGGCAATCAGTGCGTATAAATTACACGTAATAGTTCGTGCCACGACCTTGGCCTACTTCGATGCAGCGCGGCCATTGATTCCAACGTTTCCGTTTATTTGTTTACATTATGTCAGTTGCATTCTGCAATTCCTAGATTCCTACACGCATCAAAACGCTTATCAATTCAGATAAACTTCATTGTTTAAAATTGAACAATCGTAAAAACCACGCGGTGATTGAGGTACTCGTATTTACCAACAACTCCACAATGCGTGTTTAAAAATACTATGTAGTCATAAACATGTTTACACTTTAGTACCTTGTCACTTTCATACTACTAATATGAAATTGTCTCGGTGAATGAAAGTGACAAGGTACTAAAGTGTAAACATGTTTATGACGTCGACTGTACGACGCATTATGTTGGATGAACAGGCAACTTTGAACTACGCTTCGAGGTCACTCTGGCCGGTGCTAATACACGAAAAATAGCATGATTTGGATGCAAAATATATAATATTATGTAGGTAGGTACTTACATCAATAAAACTTTGTTTATAACTTAGTTTTGGCACTAGAAAATGCTAGAAATGAGGATCTGCCGAGTCCTACCAAAATTTAGGGGTCCTACCCCCATCGGGGCAAACGGGCAGGGGGAAACTTTACTCAGCGAGTGAAGTGTAATTTTTGACAAGTGTCGTTAGAAAACGGTCACAACAAAAACATCACCTTTTGAACGCCTTTGACTTGATACAAACGCCGTCCTCACACGCCAATGACAGCTAAAAACCACAGCGAATGTCAACCTTACGTCACAAATACTCGGTTCAATTTTGCACTGTATCTGTGACCACTATATAGGTCGATGGCGTGGTAGGCACGACAGTACACGACCACTTTAGTGGCTCTTGGCGTTCAAAGGGTTAAGCCCCTTACCTCCTCCAACTCAAGATCGAAGTCCTCCCTCGAGTACACCCGCTCGGGGTCCAGCCCCAGCCTCTTCAGGGCCGCGCTCAGCTGCTGGTAGTACTCCTCCACGAGCTGGTCGTAGTGCTGGGCCCTGAACTGCTCGTCGGAGCCGGTGAAGATCAGGTACAGGAGGTCCGTGGTGGCGCTGCCGGAGCGCACCGTTTGGTAGTCTACTGTTACCATCTGGATGGTTTTGTCCTGGGGAGGAAATAAATCCATTATATATTTTGGTATAAAAACGGATATAAGTATCCATGTTTTTTTAAGACGTCAGTCAGAATCCTCTTTTTTTGTTCAGGCTATACTGAAGAAAAAAAATTCTTAATTTTTTATTATTCCCTAAAGCGTTAACGTTAGGTAAATCGCCATCTATTGTTGAGACAGATCACACGTTACAGTAAAGCGTCAGCCTTACTAACATATAAAGATTCACAATTTGCAAGCATCAAAAACGGTAAAACGGGCAAACAAATTTATACAACAATTTTTCACAAATACTATACAAACAATATACTATTGAGTAGATTTTATGTGGGAAACATAAATCCCTTAGCCTGGTTAAGGGTTTACCAGGTTTTATAAAATTCGGTTGGGCTGTTAGCTTTACTTGTACAGTCAGCGTCAAAAGTACCTAGCTCATCGGGCAAATCAGAAACTTAAGCCGGGTCATCCACTGGAGATTATAAATCTAGTAGGTGATGGGCAGATAGACGTGCAAAGCTTTAAGATGAAGCTAGTATAGACCATTTAGAAGTATTTGAGCCATTGTCACTATTTTATTTTTATCGATAATTATGTATTTTGGAGAAAATATTTTAAAAAAATACAATTAATTGCTAATAATGGCCAATTTGAACAAAGTAAAAGGTCTATTCTAACTAGTTCCATTATTAGTTCCATTAATGGAACTAGTTGGACTTTTTTTTCCTAGTAGTTAGGTAAATTCAACGAAGAGGATTTTCTTAAATTAAACTCTGCATTATAAATGTAATTACTTGGAAAAAAAGTCCAGGGGGGTTATTATGACATAGCTATGCAGTTCAGTTTACGCTGAGAGAAAAGGACAGAGCTATAGCAGTTACATCGCTCCGTCCTTTTCTCTCAGCGTAAACTGAACTGCATAGCTATGTCATAATAACCCCCAGGTAGTTGCATTAAGGAAAGCCTCATCGTTGAATGTAACTACTGAGAAAAAGGTCCAACTAGTTCCATCAATGGAACTAATAATGGAACTAGTCGAAATAGACCATGTTACATACATAGATACATTAAATCACGCCTGTTTCCCAGAGGGGTAGGCAGAGACCACTTCTTTCCACCTGCTACGATCTTGACCATGTTATTTTTCAAATTGGCCATTTAAATATTTGTAAATATTTGGGATATTTTCACCGACACACATAATTTAATTATCGATAAAAAAAATATAGTGAGACTTCGTCTAAGACAACCATGGCTCTAAAAAATGGTTCTAAATGGTCTATTCTAGCTTCATCTTAAAGTTTGCACCTATCTGCCCATCACCCTGTATACTTATCGGTAAGTTAGGTCTTGTGCATTGTTCCAGATTAACCCCCTTACTAATAAACGTTGAGTAACGGTGGTATAGCTATACAATGTTTTGTCCTTATCTGTCATTGTGACTTTTGGATTTGACAGACTTTTGGACAAAACATTGTATAGCTATACCACCGTTACTCAACGTTTATTAGTAAGGGGGTAAATGTTTATGTGGACGAGATCCTAATCGAGGCTAATGAGTTCATTTACTTAGAGATAAAGAAATAGCTTTTGACATACGATTACTTATCCATGATGACATTAGTGTTGACCCAGAGAGTTTTGACCCGTACAGTTAACGATTGCTGGCAATTTGAGGCTAACTAAAGTAAGCCGATGATCGGAGACGAAAACTGACTGTTTCCAACAACAACAAAAACAAATAGGGGAATGTTTTCAATTCGTCAAGTGATATTTTTCACATTTTTACACGTTAATGAGTATATTCAGAGACGATCTCTACCTGTTTTATGATACCAAAACTTAAGCGGGAAATGAAAATTTCCATACAAAATGCGGTAACGTTTCTCTCCCCTTAAACCTAGTCAGACTTTTACGATTTTTTAATATGTTGTAGATATTATGAAAAACTAGGTCTGTACGTTTTAATTTCCAAGAAAATATGAACAGATTAAAATAATCACCCTATTACAAATCTAGTTTTTCGTAATAACTACAACATATTCAAAAATCGTGGTGATCGGACTTGATTCGGGGGTGAAAAACGTTACCCCCGAAGCTAAATTTGTATGGAAAAAAAAATACATCCGATTTAGGCGTCGCCTCATATTATTTAGGTAATGTATGTATGTAAACTCTTTATTGCAAAAAAAGAAAATAACAAACTAAAGAAAGAAGCAGAAACACAAAGGGTTAAGGGATCTCTTCCAGTAAATGCTTATATTCGATAATATTTAAAAAATATAAACAATAGGCATTGATAGCTACTTAGGCAGAATTACTATCACTACAACTAGGCGAGATTTGTGGCGAGATGCGGTTATCGTCAGGATGTTTCTTATTGAAAAATGATTTCTTTGAGTACCCTTAACTATCTTCAGTGTTTTTAAGTTAGTTTCCTTGCATGTTATCCTTGTACCTTCTACTTAGGGTTTGAATTGAAAGAATAATTATTAATTCATAATCAATTCGTATGTGCTCCAAACTATCCTATATTTTTACTGCCTTAATTAAACGTTGTACGTTATTCTGACAAATCAGTTATTTTTAATCTACGCGGCGCTAAGACGCGGTGTCATGAGGGACTCAATTAACAAACTAGAACAGCAATTAAAGGCTCATCTCACGATCTTATTCCGACGACATAAGGTTAATTGTGGCTTGATCCTCGCGCTGTATTTTTAGTAAATCTTTACGATGCTGGCATTGACATTCCGCGGCTAGTTAAAAAACACGCACAAACATAAGACGGTTCATTTGGGTCAACTCGAAATCCTTGCTAGTTCTATTTCAAGTTCATAGAAGTTGTATTAAAGTGGATTTTAAAATACAGTTCGCTGCTTAAATACAAAAGCGCCACAAATCAAAAATAAACAGTTTGATTTGAAACTTAAAGTAAATAGCATTGCGAATTTAAATGCAACACAAACACATTTTGATTTGTGTGGCTTTTGTATTTAAGCAACGAGTTGTATTTTGAGTTACTACTGTTGATCTAGCAGTGCGAATTTAAAGTGAAGTGGACACCGTTTGCATTTTAGCTACACCTTCCGATCTGCTTAATTTCGAACAAGGCATTGTATTTAATTGTATACTTACTTCATTTTGTAACCCAAAAAGTTAATTACTTATAAAAAAAACCTGGGTCAGCGTACTTCTGGAATTACCTAAATGCATCGCAGATAAGTAGCCGCATGACCACGTGTTCGAGTTCGACGAAGCTAAAAAGCGTTATCTTCAAACGAGGTTTTAATTAAAATAAAATTTCACAATTAGACAATTAAGTCGCTATTCAAATAAGATATTTTGTAACTTGCTTTAGTTTTAAACTTAAGTTTTAAGTTTATATATTTGTCAAGTTAATTCACGAATGTTAAACGTATTTATACTTAATGTGAATTACTCTAAGCAGTATTTATAAACATCGTGACCCCATTTTAATAGGCATTTATGCTCTAACCACTGCAAAATACATTCAATTCATTCATTATGTAGGTACAGAGCTTAAAACCCTGTCGCACTGAAGTGACAAATTAATTGCCTTATCGCTCAAGCTGAACGACGCGGTCTGTTATGCCGACAGAGTTCTACGGTGGTGCACGAGTCAAATTTGTTGATACGACCTTGTGTTGTGACTTGCAGAATTTGTCATCACGAAGTACCTACTAGTAGCTTATGAATTGACAACGGGAATTTTAAAAGGGTTAAGAAAAATAACATGATTATAGAGTTTTGTTTCAAAAGCGTTGGTACATTTTTTCCGGTTCCGTACTTCAAAAGGAAAAAACGTAACCCTTATAAGATCACGTTGTTGTCCGTCGGTCCGTCTGTCTGTCTGTCAAGACCCTTTATCTCGGGAACGCTTGGAGGTATCGAGTTGAAATTAAAACCATATACTCCGGTCTACAGTCGTCCCTTGCATTGCAGCTGTGAAAAAATCAAACTTCTACATTAACGTAAAAAAAACCGGTCAAGTGCGAGTCGGACTGGCGCACCGAGGGTTCTGTATTGAAGATAATATGCTTGGTAACCGCAAAACAAAATACTCATTTTGTTATAAGCTTTATTTTCCAGGCAATAAGGTCGATTTTGACTAGCCTAAATTTTAATACGGATTTTCTTAGATTTATTGTTATTTCTCAAAAACTGTAAATAATGAACACTTCATTTTATTTTTCCCACAAAATATAAGTAATTAATTATCTATACGACAGGATTTTTTCAGAATTTTTGATTAATAAACTTCGGAGATAAGGGGGGGGGGGAACGGTAATTTTTTGTACATTTTTGGCTATAAATCAAAAAGTTCATCACAGAAAATTTTCAAAAAAATAGTTTTGAAATGTGCAGATAAAGACCTTTCATATGACACCCCATTTGCTATAATCGAACCACTTTAATTTTTGAACCCCCCATTCTAGACCCCTTTTCAATTATTAATAAAATTAATTTCATATTTTTTTTACTGCAAATAGATGCGGGCAAGCAAGTTGTACAACTATGTCAAATTTCAAGTTGATAGCATTTGTAGTTGCTGAGAAAACCTGCTGTGACATACAGACAGACAGACAGACAGACAGACAACGAAGTCTCACCATAAGGGTTCCTTTTGTACCATTTTGGTACGAAACCCTAAAAAGATACGGCCGTTTTTGCCGCATAAAACGTGTATTTCGACACTCTCGAGGGAATCAAAATGTGTAGGGTATTTCCCGTTGACCTAGAACTATGAAATTTGGCAAGTAACACCGTCTTTTACTACAAGTGTAGGGAAAAATCTGAAATCTGTACATTTTTAATTAAATCACCAAAAAAACAGGGTCTTTATGCAAGGAACGGCGGTTTAAATTTTGAATTGAGTTAACCGTGTGCGGAACCCTCGGTGGGCGAGTCCGACTCGCACTTGTCGGGTTTTTTGTTATTTAAAAGCGAAAATAATAAAAAATATACTAATGGATAAAAAGCTTAAACGCCACATGGTCTTTTCTACGTCACAGCTAGAGCAAAACAAAAAAAACAAAACACGGTTACAAACAAATAAATGTTGTCACCCTGATGAGTGATTGATTACACTACACTACTGACTGGTAATATTCAATATTTAAAAAAGTTCGATTCTCTATACTTAAATAATAATAAAAAACAAATTTGATAAACAATTAATTAGCCAGTATGCTTTCGAGGCAAACCTCTAATTATAAGCATGATTTTTTAAGAACAACTTAAAAAAAAAAAACGTGTTGTCCAATTAACGGCCGCATTCAGAGTCAGTTAATTAACGACGATTCGTTCCAGTGACGATTTTTATTTTCGATATTCGACGTTTTATATGTATTTGTTTTTAAAATGTCACCGAGTACGGAGGTTAGCAATTAAGTTACTCGTGCTAGCTGAGACCCATGGCCTTGCCAGGGAAGATAATGAGCGGAAGTTGCGCGGACGCCGGTTACAAAACTGATTTCGAGTAGCTCTGAATAGAGAAATATCGGTTTATGCTTTCGTAATGCAGAAACGAATCAAAATATTATCTACTTCCATATTCGAGATCTCTTTTTAATCGATTTAAAGCCGTTATTAGATAAATGTATTACACGAGTAACGGTGCAAAATGGAGTTTAACGTAAGAGTGACTTCTTTGAAGGCTTCGAAAAGTTCATAGGGCCCTGCCAAGATGCATTACGCTTTAAACCAATCGCGTCACTGGTAGATCACGTGATACGAAAAGTCACGTGATCTACCAGTGACGCGATTGGTTAAAACACGAAACGAATAGAAACGCTAGTTAGCGTAGTGCACCTTGGCAGGGCCCTCGTAAAGATACAGGGTGACAGGTAACGCGACCTATTCCTTGAAAGGGGATCCCTTTGAAACGCATAAACTTTTTACGCATAACGTATCTTTACGCTAATTTTTTTCGCATAAACACCCTTTAGGCTGACATTTCATTTTTTTTTAAACGTCTATTTTGTAGATTAGGTTAGGTTAGGTTAGATTTTTAAAATAATTAAAACAAAAAGTTTTCTATTGTAAAAACCGTTTTAGGTCAAACGATTTTATGCGTAAAGATACGTTACGTAAAAAAAATATGCGATCCAATAGAGACCCCCTTGAAAGGGTTTATTAGGGTTTATACTAGAGCTAATTTGCAATAATTTTATCCCAGTTAACTGGAGGTCTAATGTCACTAGTTTTCGAGTTATTTAAATTTTAAAATATATTTTTTTTTGTATTTTTATTTAAAACTGTCGATTGTGTAAAAATACTTCACTCTGGGAACTGAAAATGCATTTTTCAAATAGCTGATGAACAAAGAAATGCTTTAAACCAGAGTCGGCCGTTTGGCAAAAATATGTTTGCCAAATGTATCGTTTCCAAAATTTTTCATTTGCCACCCTAATCTATAATATAAAAAATGAATCGCTGAATGTGTTGCTAAGCGTAAATCTCGAGAGCAGTTGAACCGATTTCGCTAATTCTTTTTTTAGAATATTCCTTGAAGTAGGTACGAGGATGGTCCTTACGGAGATAAAAAATTAAAAAATCCACCGCGAAACTCAGAAATTTGCAAAGGGGGAAGCCGCTGGCGGGCCGCTAGTGTTATAGAAAATTTTCAGGATTTATTTCAGTACCATCGTGTAGAACCATAGGTTAGGTTAATTAAGTTTTTATAAAATCCTGAAATTGTTATCGATTACATATAGAAGCGAGACGGAGTAAACGAATTGGAATACACACCCTATAGCGAAGTGAACATCCTACGTAGCTTACGATTATAAGGGTATGTCAAGACATAGCTAAGCAAAAATAGTATTGGGAAAGGAGGGCGCTGTTCGCAGTGTAAATAAAAAAACGCGTAAGTTCGTTAGCCAATAGAAACAAGACACTGACACGTCAAAGCTTGACAAATCAGTTTTGATTGGCCGATTGACTGAGCTTTTTTTTTGTTTGGGTTTGTTTAAAATTAAAAACATTTTTTCAATTAGGTTAAGTAAACTCTCATTTCATGAAGGTATGGTTTATTTATTCGAATAATAGCAGTTTAAATTGAAAACCAAAAATATAAAAACTTGTATTCTTAATAAAAATAATGAGACAAGGTTTTTAAAACAAGTTTTGGTTATATTTTCTGTTTACCAAAATAATGAATGACTCAAGAGCTGTCAGTTTACTTTATCTAAAAGCAATATGAGTAAGTTAGATAGTTAGGTAAACAAATGGAGTGAACAACACAATCTAGTGATTAATAAAGAGGTTGCCACTTGACAATATCGTAGTTTCAATATTTCTACTTTTGCCGAGCTAAGTGTATATACACTGAATAGAAATAGAAACATCCTTATTAGTTTCTGTTACATAATATCACCGGTCATGGCCGTGAATTCCTTTTATGTAAAGATCAACATGGCACGAGACCTGATATCTTTTCAATAATTGTGCGAATGTATGTATGTATTTATCTAAGAATGTGAGCAAAGCTGTGCGTTTGACGACGAGGTTGGCCTAGTTTCGAGACCTTGCCTACGAACAGTGGCGGATTCCCGATTCTATTTTACTTACTCTAAACTTAGGAATAACCTAAAACCAACCAAGACTATGCCTGAGGGCTTATTGTCTAACGCACTCGCAATCGCAACCGACTTCAAAGTGGAGCAATTGTTTTCAAGAAACGACATCTACGCGGACGGAGTCGTGGGCAATGGCTGGTATATATGTAGGTATATGTATACTATATAATTCCTAGATAAATTCTGAACCAGTTCCCCGTTACGATTTACAATACAATATTGTGGTATCTAAGATCACAAAGTGGCAACACGATCTTAGCTGTACTCCCACCGATTCAAGAGTCTTCTTTAAATTGGGACTCGTTCGGTTCATCTCGACAACCTGATAAAAGAGCAAAAAAATGCTCATTTTTTTGCTTTAGCCGCCAAAAAAAAATGTCAGTAGAGCTCCACGATCTGGATCTCAATAACCATAATATGTATTATGTTCTGTCTGTTCTTTGGATATAATATTAAACAGGGTTATATTTTGTTGAGACTGCTGAACGTGAAAACACGATTAGAAACAAAATCCTCGATAGTTTTATTTTTCAAACATTAAGTACACCTTTCTCGCATGTTTTTGGTTGTATCTTCAAAACCCTACGATCCTTATTACCGATGATTTTTGATTCAATAGTTGAATAAGTAACTTTTAATTCCTGATAAACCATTTTTTAACGAAATGTTGTAGTTTTAAAGTGAACAACAATAACTGAAGCTGCAATGAAGGCGCGCGCAGCATAAGTGGCCTCTTACAAATGACGTTTATGTCAGAAGATATTATCTAGCGACTTACTTCTTTAACCCTGTGCATCAGGTTGCTCGGTCGGAAGTCCCCGTGGGTCAGCACAGCGCGCCGCAGCGGCTTGTAAAAGTCCCTTATCTTCGCCGCATTCTTCTCCAGATACTTCACCAGCCTGTCCCTGTTTTCCTCCTTCGTCGCCATGACTGCGTTTTGCACCATCCTCTCCCAAACAGCCTTCAACAGCGATTCATCCCCTTTCATTTCATACTTCATCTTCTCTATCATCCCCGCGTATACTTCAGGATCTTCTTCCTCATACGCGAAAGATAACGCGTGAAGTTTCGCTAGTTCAACAACAGCTGCACAAGCGTATTCCCAATCAATAGATTTAAGTCTATCGTATGTGCCAAAACCCTTTAATGAGAGGTCTTCTAGCACGATTGTTTCTTCATAAAGCTTTGCATTGCACCCGTAGTATTTAGGGAAATACAATCTATGCTCTTCGGGAACTTTGTTCTTTTCCTCTAGATTACCGTAAATGTGCACCAGCTCTTCATAAACAAACCTTTCAGTCTCGTAGAACTGTGTTATAGGCACATCATCTCGCATTTTTCCGTTAATGCTCGCTATTTTAGCAAATAATTTGAGGTCTTCCTTGTTTTCCGCTTTTATTTTGACCAGGTAGAGTTCTGAGGTGTAGTTGCCTCCCCCCGTGGATATGGGGGTGATTGTGACGTCATGGTTGTCGTATTGTTGCTCGTGCGCGATCGTGTCGATCAGGCTGCGCAGGGAGAGCTGCGCGTCCGACATTGTGCGTGGTGCGCGGGCGACTGTCAGTCAGATTGCCTAAACGCGGAACTCGAGATGAATGACAAACAATGTAGTAAAGATAGAACACTCTGGGTAAAACGCGTGGCTTACCACGATACTGTTTACACGCAGCTTACTAATTATTGTAATTAGGTAATTTGTTTACACCCTTAGAGCATACCTATTACAGGACGGAGTACCTAATAAGGAAAATGAGGAATTCATCAGACTTTATTTACGAGGATTTATTTTAATATACGACGACGACTTGCTTGCCCTAATTGGTAGTGACCCTGCCTACAAAGTTATCGGTCCCGGGTTCGATTCCCGAAACTGAAAAATCGATCTGTCAAGTTGTCAGAGAAAATTTGTTTTCAACCCGAGCGACGCTCGGTCTTCCGGGTCGGTTGAGGCGTTAGACCGTGAAGAAAGAATAAACACACACA
Organism: Acleris cristana; assembly: GCA_948252455.1. Lineage (NCBI taxonomy): Eukaryota > Metazoa > Arthropoda > Insecta > Lepidoptera > Tortricidae > Acleris > Acleris cristana. The sequence goes on along the minus strand of OX411786.1, from coordinate 15,113,603 downwards.
TAACATTTCTGTTATTAGGGTTCCGTACCTCAAAAGAAAAAAACGGAAACCTTATAGGATCACTTTGTTGTCCGTCCGTCCGTCCGTCTGTCTGTAAAAAGATACGGCCGTTTAAGCAAGCGGCCGCAAAAAACGTTTATTTTGACACTCCCAAGGGAATCAAAATTTATAGGGTATTTTCCGTTGACCAAAAAATTATGAAATTTGGCAAGTAATACCGTCTTATACTACAAGTATAAGGAAAAATCTGAAAACTATACATTGTTAATGAAATAAAAAAAACAGCGTCTTTATGCAAGGAACGGCGGTCCAAATTTCGAATTGAGAATTCGTACGGAACCCTCGGTGGGCGAGCCCGACTCGCACTTGTCCGGGTTTTTTTATGTATAAGGTAAGGTCCCCACCGTAAGTGCGCCTACGGGGAAAGAGCGCCATACCAACAATATCTCCTAAAAAATAGGCTTAGATTTTCGAAAACTGACATACGCGGCCGACGCGATAGATCGTAGCAGTTAACGTCAATTCCATACGTTACGCATCTTGTCTGGGACTCGTGTTTATTTAACACTCGGGATGTCAGCATAGTCTATGTATACTGTGCCGTCAGCTGTTTATTAAACATCCTATCGTTATAAAACGAGCATTTGTTTATTTACCTATTGGTAAGAATATTTATTAAATGAATACAAATTAAAAGTTAAAACTAAACTTATATAAAAAAACCGGTCAAGTGCGAGTCGGACTCGCGCACCGAGGGTTCCGTATTGAAGATAATATGCTTGGTAACCGCAAAAGAAAATACTCATTTTGTTATAAGCTTTATTTTCCAGGCAATAAGGTCGATTTTGACTAGCCTAAATTTTAAGACAGATTTTCTTAGGTTTTTTGTTATATCTCAAAAACTGTAAATAATGAACACTTTATTTAATTTTTCCCAGAACATATAAGTAATTATCTATACGTCAATTTTTTTTTCAGAATTTTTGTTTAATAAACTTCGGAGATAAGAGGGGGGAACGGTCATTTTTTGTACATTTTTGGCTATAAATCAAAAAGTAAATCACATTTTTTTAAAAAAAAAATAATTTTGAAATGTGCAGATTAAGACCTTTCATATGACACCCCATTTGCTATAATCGAACCACTTTCATTTTTGAACCCCCCATTCTAGACCCCTTTTCAATTATTAATAAAATTAATTTCATATTTTTTTTACTACAAATTGATGCGGGCAAGCAAGTTGTACAACTATGCCAAGTTTCAAGTTGATAGCATTTGTAGTTGCTGAGAAAACCTGCTGTGACATACAGACAGACAGACAGACAGACAACGAAGTCTCACCATAAGGGTTCCTTTAAAGAATAAAAAGATGTAAATAATAATCACAACTATAAAAAGAACACCCCATCCTCCTCTAGCAGGTCCGCTCGCGGCATGGTCCCTATGACACTGGCTGCATTACCTCTCTGGATAGCTAGCCCAATCCTTTGAGAGAGGTAAGCACCAGCTCTAGGATCTTCGGAGGTGTCTATGAGCCGGGATGACAGGGCCTTAATAAAGCTTTTCATATCAGCTGACCAAGGTCCCACTGCAAGCGCCACAAATTCATAATTATTTAATAATGATGAATATTTGCGGCGCTTGATGGTTTGGGCCTGATCAGCTGCTGCTCCGGCCCGATTATTTACCTATAGGTACATTTGTAAACGCGTTATCGTAATTGCCTAAATATCTACAAGACAAAATTGGGCAACTCATATCTTTTAAAAATAATCTGTATTTTTTATTATAAAGTATTTTAAACTATAGGTATGTAACTATTTGGCTACTTACCCAAATCGGGTGTTTAAAAATAAAAGTGATCCATCTTATGTTTAGATCATTTTGGCAACTAGTTAACCGGTTGAATGGAACGGAATTGATATATTGGCCAAATAATAACTATAAAACGTTTTCGCGCTGAGCGGCCATGGACATTGCTCTATCTGGTGATGACCAAATAGGTATCTACCTTCATGATAATCATGACAAATTTTAACCATCATATTTTTTCGAATTTCATTTTATCGATTGTATCTATCATATTTTCATCGAATTTCATTTCGTTGAGCGCTTATTTTCTGCTGGAACCATAATGTTTTCAGGATATCTTGAATATTAATTAATTACGTAGGTTTGACGTCGCGCTGGCCTAATGGGCCTGGGTACAAATTCCGATAAGGGCAGATATTTGTGTGATGAGCGCCAATATTTGCTCCTGAGTCATGGATGTTTTATATGTATTTAAGTATATATTTCTCTATGTAAGTATTTATATCGTTGTCTTGTCTAGTACCCATGGTACAAGCCTAGAGCTTAGGGACTAGGTCAATTTGGTGCGACATTTTCCCCTGATATTTATTTATCATTTATTAAAGGTTATGTAAGGTTACATTTGTGGTTAATAAGTAAAATACCGGTCAAGTGCGAGTCGGACTCACGCACCGAGGGTTCTGTACCGCCACACAGTAGGTATTATGTATTCCAATTCCAATTTAAATTCGAATCGAATCAGCGCGAGCCCAACTCGCACTTGAACATTTTTTTTCTTCAGGGTTCGTAATGTAGGTACTTACTTACCTAATCATATCTTTGTCGCTTGTATGTTTTGCCGTTTTTACAATACAATATAAATAAAAATACGTTGAAAAAAACGTTTCTTGTATGGGGTTATTTCACTTTTTACATTATTTAATAAATAATTTGAAGTGATTTACTTTTAAAAGGAAGTTTTGACAGGTCCACCACTTTAGTAATTTTGGTAGGAAATAGTTTTAGTGTGGATAAGTCAAGTGTAGATAAATTAATGTCAACACTAAACACTATTGAAGGTCGTGGCATAGGTAAAATTATACTGTGTGCGCTACCATACTCAGAAAGTATGCCATTTAGTCATAATAATAGAATAGCACACTTTAATTCTATTATGTATAACGCTATTTGCTGTAATAAAAACTATCATTTCTTTGATTTAAACAAATTTATTAAGCGCCTCACCCTAACATCAGGAAAAATTCATTTGCCAAGGAAATATATCTTGACCTTGGTTGACCTATTAGCTTTTAATATAGAACCAAATAGATACAGTAGAACCCAGCCCCAGCAAGCAAATATTGGCAATAATGCCTTGCCTCATGATTTAAACTAAAGTATAGGACAGCGGAAACACCCTTGAGTATAAATTTAATCCACCAAAATATTCAAGGTTTTTCCAGCAAAGAACTAGAAATAGGGTTGTTCTTAGATAATGAAAACATACAAATTATGTGCGTTACTGAACATTGGCTTCGACAAGACCAATTAATTTTTGATTTTCTAAATTTTAAATTAGTTAGTTATTTTGCCAGAAAATGTGCCATTCATGGTGGCTCTTTTATAATTGTTAAAAGTACTCTTAAATCTAAAGAAAGAAAGGATATTGTAAAGCTATCGATAGAAAGGATTGTAGAAATTTCATGTGCAGAACTAGAAAGTTATATAATAATATGTGTTTACAGGCCACCATTGGCTGATTTTAGCACATTTGAATCTACAATGGAACATGTGTTAAAATTAGCATGTAATAGCCAGAAGCATATTATAGTTTGTGGAGATTTTAATATTAACTTACTCGAAACATCAAATAATACCACTAGGTTACTAAGTTTATTTAAATCTTTTAATTTAGGTAATCTGTTCTTTGAACCAACACGGATAGGTGTTAGTAGTGCAACCTGCTTAGATAATATTTTTTGTAATTGCGAATGTTTGGATAAAGAAATATTCAATTGTTTTAATTCGGACCATAGTGGTCAGAAGGCATCTTTCGTCAATGATTTTTATCAAAAACCGCAGACAATAACATACCGACCTATAACTAGTAAACGTTTGGAATTATTTAAAAATAAAGTTCAAAGTAACCTTTCTGTGTTACCTTTCTTACAGAATGAGAGTAATAGTATTTATAAAGACTTATTTGGCGTAATTCTAGATCAATTTAATAATAATTTTAATATGAAAACTATTTCGAAGTCAAAAACCAAGTTTAGTGAATGGGCTACTGCAGGCATTCATAAGAGTAGAAATAGGCTTTATGAGCTGTATAGAGAGAGGGAAGACAATAAGAACGCTGACTTCATAAATTATGTTAAAAATTATTCAAGGACCTTTAAGCAAGCTTGTTTAACTGTTAAGGCAAATTTTCTTAGTCTTAAACTCAAATCATCTGACAATAAAGTAAAAACTGTATGGAATATTATAAATAGAGAAACGGGAAAATCAAAAACTCGTGATAATCAAGTCACCATAAACACAGGTAACAAACAAATCACATCAAATAAAGACGTTGCCTTAGCATTCGAAGATTATTTTTCCAACATAGCCAGCAATACTACAAAATGTCTTAAATCATCCGCGGTTGAAGCTAAATCATTACTTTGCACTAATGTCAGTAAATGTAATATAAACTTTGAATTCAGCCCTGTAAATTCAGATTCAATAGTCAAGGTATTTAAATCGCTTAGTTTAAAAAAGACTGAGGATTTGTGGGGCACATCAGTTAAAGTAGTTTTTCATATCATAGATGTAATTGCACCCCACCTAGCATTAATTTACAATAACTGCATATCAGAGGGGACCTTTCCAGATCTCATGAAATATAGTAAAGTCATACCTCTTTTTAAATCGGGCGACATGAGTGATATAACGAACTTCCGTCCCATTTCCATACTACCGGTTTTAAGTAAAGTCTTTGAGAAACTAATGCTGAATGATATGTTTGGTCACTTTAATAGAAATAAACTACTTAATAGTAACCAGTTTGGGTTTACCAGAGGTCGATCAACAATTGATGCGGTATCTGTTCTCATTAAATACATATATAACAGTTGGGAGAAATCTTGTGATGCGGTAGGAATATTTTGTGATCTTTCCAAAGCTTTTGATTGCGTGGATCATTCGACCCTTATTTTAAAATTAAAACACTATGGATTGTCCAATAAAGCTTTAAGTCTTATGTCTTCTTATCTAAGTGACAGAACTCAAACAGTGGTTGTAAACAAAACGCAATCAATTGGAGCTACAGTGAAACTAGGTGTGCCTCAAGGCTCCATTTTAGGTCCTTTTCTATTTCTCGTTTATATAAATGACTTACCACCAACAGTAGATAAACTTTGTGATATTGTGCTTTTTGCTGATGATACTTCATTAATTTTCAAGGTAGATAGAAAGTCCGTAGACTACAGTATGATAAACGCCATACTAGTTAAAGTACTTAATTGGTTTACTAGTAACAATTTACTACTAAATGCTAAGAAAACTAAATGTGTTAGGTTCGCTTTGCCTAATGTTAAACCGGTAGATTCTAGTATTTTTATAAATGACGAGTGTCTGCAAATGGTAGATAAGGCAGTTTTTCTAGGCATAACAATAGATAAAAATTTGCAATGGGGTCCCCATATAGCTGTACTGGCAGGTAAACTAAGTTCGGCAGCTTATGCCGTTAGGAAAATTAGACAGCTAACTAATGTTGAAACAGCTCGCTTAGTTTATTATAGTTATTTCCATAGTGTCATGTCGTACGGTATTCTGGTTTGGGGTAAGGCAGCTGAAATACAAACTATATTTGTTTTACAAAAAAGGGCCATTCGTTCTATTTATAACTTAAATTCTCGTGACTCCTTAAGAGAACTATTTAAAGAAATTAATATCTTAACTGTAGCATCTCAATTTATTTATGAGAATATTATTTATGTTATTAAAAATTTAGATTCTTTCACCAAAAATTCTGATATACATAATTTAAATACAAGAAATAAAAATAAAATTGCTATTAGAAAATTTCGCGTACGTAAAGTATATAAATCATTTGTTGGTCAATGCATTCATTTCTATAATAAATTACCTGACGTAGTTTTAAAGTTACCCTTTTCAGCACTTAAAAATTACTTGAAAAAGTCGTTAATGTCTAAAGCGTATTATAGGGTCGAGGATTATCTAGCAGACAAAAATGCATGGCCTAAACTCGAAAATTAGTCAATAATAATTTGTTCAAATGTAAAACCTTTATCTTGTCTAGGGGACACTGTTGATGTAGGAAAACATGTCGAAACTTTGTTTATTATTATTTTTATTTGTTTTTGCCTTTTTCTCCGTCTATATCTCTCCTAATATTTTTGCCATGTTTTCCTGCTGATCTACACATGATATTTGATATTATATTTAAATTAATATTTATAGCTTTATATAATACTAGACTAAGTTGTATCATTGTAATAGGAAATATGGTTAAAAAAATGACTGACTGCTGAGTTTCTTGCGGCGTTTCTTCTCGGCAGTGGTCTCCTCTTGGGAAGCGCTGGTAGACTCCTGACGTGTAAAGGTGCCCGTGCGGCCTACTTACTGAATAAATGACTTTTATCTTTTTAATAATAAATAATAATAAATATCAGGGGACAATGTCACACCAATTGACCTAGTCCCAAACTAAGCTCTAGGCTTGTACTATGGGTACTAGACAACGATAAACATACTTATATAGATAAATATATACTTAAATACATAGAAAACATCCATGACTCAGAAACAAATATTCGCGCTCATCACACAAATATTTGCCCTTACCGGGATTTGAGCCCAGGACCGCTAGCTTCGTAGGTAGGGTCACTACCAACTAGGCCAGCGCGTCGTCAAGCTCATTGCTCATTTCAAAGCTCATTGACAGAAAGATGGACGGGCGGACGGACAGCAGAGTAGGCTAAGTGGTAGGGTCCCGTGCCAACCCTTTGGGTACAAAATTCTAAAAAGCACAACCACAACCATTAACTCGATTCTCTGACGGTACCATTCAATATAAATCACCTATTTAATCTGTGGTGGTGACATTACTTAGTTTGCCTCTACGTCGCATTATTGCATAGGTACTTAGCGTTATCGCGAATAGAACAAACAATAATTAATTACTAATACAAGAGATAATGAATTTCTCAATCGTTTCCGCTTTGTCTTCATCTGGTATTATCAATTTTATTTTCCTTATGCATTTAAGTTACCAACTAAATCTTGCCGGTTAGATATTTTTATCATCATCCTAACCCGTGCGCACGTAAGCAGAATTCGGAAGTAGGTAAAGTGTTATTAATGCACTAAGTCTTCCCGTCCCTCTAGTCTAGTCAATTTTACGTAAAGTGACGCAACCGTGCAATATATTAATTTGGCTGGCAATGTGCGTCTTCGTGGATTGAAAATACATCTACATCATTGGAGGGGCAACATTCAATGATTTTTTAAATTCGTAGAAGAAGGCAAACGAACAAACGGTGTGCAGCGCAGGGTTTGATGGGGGGCTCTAACGTTTTTCTTTTCTACCACTGAATTATATTATATCACTCAATATGTATGACATTATCGTGCGTTGCGATAAACCACGTGGTTAACTGTCATCCCATACATTTTAAGTTATAGAAAAGAAAAACGTTAGCGTTTGCATCTTGGTTAATGGCCAAACCCTATATTCAAACCGCGGATAGATAGGCTTACTATTGGTTAAAATTTGACACACTTTGTATGGGCAAATGTCAAATTTTAATCCGAAGTAAGCCTTATCTGTCCGCGGTTTGAATATAGGGATTGGTCGTAAGACACCTGCTTATCTTATCTCCCTTTCGGATACGCTTCGACCCTTTAGGATCTTTTGTGCAATTACCCTCTTACACACTCGGCTGTTCGAATGTGCAGGTTTCCTCACGATGTTTTTCCTTCACCGTAAGAGCATCGGGTAATGAACTTAATTTAGAAAAACTCGGTACCTTACGATCACGAGTCGACTCCCTAAGCCACTACGCCACCGACGCACTCTACGGCCAATGCTAAGAGCATCAGTCGCTCGTGGCGCCGGCACTCCTAAAGAGCCTAAAGACCCTAGAACCTAGGTCCCCAAACTTTTTGGCGGACCGCCCACTTAGCAATACAAAAAATCAGCGCCCCCGACATAAAAAAACAATTGGAAATAAAAAGGTACCGACCTACCTTTTTTACTAACAGAAATTATGTTAGTTACAAGGATTAACTCTGGAATAGGTATCAGATATCATTAGGAGTAGGTATCCGGACCAATATAGAAAACACTTTAATACGTTACTGTGACCAAATGTACTAAAATGTAACATACGGCTACTTCTGAGTTCGACTGTACACAGTACCACAGAATAAGTTCTCGCGTAAAAAAAATTGCGCGATGCGAGACGTGCTGCTAATTGTTATGCCGCATTCACATGCTTGGTGTTTGCCACAAACACTGCGGGACGCAACTATTATGTTAAAATGAGCACGATGTATTTCTGTCTCACTCTAACGTTGAGTTCCTGCAGTGTCTGTGGCAAACACCAAGCATGTGGTGTGGCTTTACTTGATGGTTAGTTTGTAATATTAATAGGCCGTATACTTAGATTTGACAGACCGTGTGGTCCGAGGTCCGAGTGAGTTTACCGAGTCGAAATTATTATTATTTATTTATTTGTTTAATAGGGTTTTCACTGTGCTATACTTTGAATCTGGATAACTGTTATTTTTTATAAATAATCTGGTAACACATTATCTATCTTGTGACACTAGTGTGCCAAATTGTAGATTTTATTATTAGGTACTGAGGTTCTCTTTTGCTTATTGTATGTTGTGAATCCACCTTTATCTGAGGCTCTACTTTGAAATCCGTAATTCGAACTTCGTCTATTGCTATCCCTTTTACTCTCGACGCGTCACTAATTCGCAAGAAAGTGATGGGGCGATGGTGCGACGTAGAGTAGGGTGGGGCGTAGCTTAGCTGTCATCTGTCATACTTGTTATTGCTTGTTATCACTCACTATCAGTCAGTGACGACAGTCAGCGAAGTCAATCCCAATTTTAATTAAGCCGACTTTACCTATTAGGTAATTTGAATATCAATAAATTGCACAATATTGAATAAAAGAAACAAAATAAATTAACTTTGCATAGCATTCAATATTATTTTGGTCAATGTTTGCCGGGGTGAAACAAAACATCATTGACGAAAATAATAAAAAAAATTGAATTACACAAAGTTTTGAAAATGTAGTCAATAGTAAAAATATCTGAAGTTAGATTAGATAAAGTTAGCTAAATAGCAGTAACACCACCGGCGGCCGCAGATCGTTTCAATTTTAGGAGTGTTGTTTTACCTAGTGTTTTTATTTGTAAATATTTAATTAAGGGGTTAAGAATAATGGAAGTAAACAATATGGACAATTTAAAAGAAAATATATTAAGAATATGCAACAAGATAGCCGTACAAGAAAGTTTCCAACCCAATTACAATTTGGATGTTAAGCAGTTAACCACAGACGGTAAAAGTTATTCCTCTGCAGTCTTCAGAGTTACAATATCGGAGCCCAATCGGGAATTAAAACTGTTTGGGAAAGCGGCTAACATAAATGAAGATTTTAGGAATTCATCATATGCTAAAATTTTCCTTGATGAGTATTTCTTTTATAACAGTTTGGCGAAAACATTCACAAAAATACAACATGATTACCAAGTAGTAGATGAACACAGGGTGCTATTTCCCGCGTTTTATGGAGGTGATATTTCTTTTCGGGAAGAGACCATCGTTCTCGAAGATTTAGTGGACAAAGGGTATGTTAGCCATGACCAGCAGCTTCCGTATGACTGGGAATATGCTTCAAAAGTGGTTGAACAATTGGCTAAATTCCATGCATTGTCCTTTGTTTACGGTCTTGAAGATCGTGCTGAATTCACGAAGATCTTGGATGATTTGCCTTACCATATATTTGACACAGATATAATGAGGTCGGTAGCGTTTGATATGACAATACCAGCGGCTTTGGAAGCTGCGGAAGGAGAGAATAAGACGAAATTGAAGAACTACTTGGAGACTAAAGACAGGTTTGAAGAGATGCTGCAGCTGTATCAGGAAATGCCGAAGAGGGTGATTGTGCACGGGGACTTCAAGACAAACAACTTGATGCACCGGCGTGTTGTAAGTATTGTTGTATATTATAACCTTTTAATTTAAGCTACATTTTTATTCGTTGTCTTTAGGTTTAAGTTCCTTTATAGAGGTTAATGTATGCAATCCATGACCCCATTAAGTGTTTGCAAATGCCTACAATAAAACAAGAAGTTACCACTTGTATAAACTACAACAAAAGCTTGCTAGAATCACCACACTTTTCTAATTTTTATTAAGAAGCACATGCCATTTCTTCTCAAAGAGTATGCTTTGATGACTGCTTAAGATATGTAGGTAATGAATTTTTTTTTAATCACTGGAGTCACTGTATGATGTGAATAAACTCCAATAGTCTTTAGACTGATTTAATTGCAAAAGGCTAAATTTGTGGTCTAAGGCTCAAGGTCAAGAGGATAAGATATGTCTGTCAAAACACAGGCTCAACTTATGCAAGTATGTCAAAATTACTTTCTTCGCGGAGTGTACATTAAAAAATATACATCTTTATTTTGACTTGCAATTTCAGGACGGTAAACTGGAAATCATGCTAGTAGACTTTCAAATCATCCATGCAGGGAGCCCCGTGACCGATCTCCTGTATTTCATCTTCCTGGGTTCTGATGAGGAGTTCCGGAGGGTGCACTACCAGGATCTTCTGGAGCATTACTACGCACAGCTGAAGGCAGCGTTAGGGAGGATGGGCGTGGAAGTGAACCAGGTGTTCCCAAGGGAAGCATTTGAGAAAGACCTGAAAGCGGTAAGCAGCCTTTTTCTTTATTGTATGCAATCCATGATTGTTTGACTTTGTTTGTATGACCTTACGAGTACATCAACAGACTGTTATCATGTTATCAACAATTTCTAGAAGCCATATGTTATTATTGATAAAATACTGGGTGTTCGGCAGAAGGTTGGACAAACAGCTGTTTTTTTTTCGCGATTTGTATGCTGGTCTCAGAATAAAGTTGATGAGCATGACCTACAGAGTTAGTCCCTGAAGTTTGTCCAACCTTCTGCCTTACACCCTGTATAATAAAAATTATGTACCTACAGTACAAATATTAAAAATGTGATGAATTTCCCATGGTACACACCAAAAAATATAAACTAAATTAGAAATAAAAATAAATATAAAATAAATGATCCTTAAAAAAGTTGTAAATCTATTGCAATTGCTCACACGTAACGGCAAAAATATCTGTAACATTCAAAGGAATAAGTTCGCCTTTGTATTGTACATTCATTTTCTGTAAATATTGTATTTGAATTTCTGTGTTTTCTACAATAAAGTGTTTACATACAGTCAACCAATTTGATTCGTAGGCCACTATGGACTTTGTCAATGTGACATTGTAAACCAAATCATAAGAAGTCTGTAACGTTTGGTTGTCAACGTCACTTTAACATAGTCCAAAGTGGCCTAGAAATCAAATTGGTTGACTGTACATACATACATTAATGACTAACAAAGAAAAGGAACAAACAAAATGACTTATAAAATGAATGACTTCTGTACTTTCCAGGCGCTCCCTATCGCGCTGGCCATCTCTCTGATGATCCTGCCAATGCTGCTGGTGGACCCTGGGGACGCCATGAGGCTGGATGAGGAGGTGTCTCCCGGGAGCCAGGCTGTTAAACCCAACGCGCTCTTCGTCGACAGGCTCAACGGCGTCCTAAACGACTTCGTTCGATGGGGCATTTTGTAAATAAAAGAACATAGACCAGCAGAGAGCATATAAGAGTGAGTGAAGGAGAAGGAGAAAAAAACCAGGCAAGAGCATGTCGCTTACGTCCTTTTGTTAAGAAGCGCAGTTTTTCGGCAAATTGAAAAACGGTATATCCGATAATGTTCAGTGTTTATTAAGGGTTTGTACCTTTAAGTGTTGTTAACTCATTTACTCAAAAATATGATTTCGAGGTGTGTGGCCTGGAAATTCCGGTCTATAATTTAATTGTGATCTGTGTATATAGAACACCGGCATCAAATGTAAACGTCTTTTTTAATTTACTCGACCAATTACTAAAAAAAATTACCGCCAATAAAGCTAAGCACGTTTGCATTTGTGGGGACTGGAATATAGATTTTTTGAAGGAGAATAAATTGAAAAAAGAATTAGTGTCAATCCTGTCTAATTATAACCTTAAGAATCATATTGTTTCCCCTACGCGAAAATACTCGTGCATCGATTTAATCGCAAGTAATATAGCAAACAGTATGCCCCGAATTCATTTTCTAGCGCTGTCAGATCACGAGACGGGTCAAACGCTAACATGTAATTTAAATATTAGAAAAACCGTTGAAAATAAACCTCGGTTTTGGCATGAAATATTAAGAGATTTCGGTCAGGATAATTTAAGAAAATTTTCGGAATGTATGTCCGCTTTATCATTCAACCAGGTCATTAATGCGATGGACACAGATTCGGCGTATGATGAGTTTCATGACCTCATTAGCTTATTCTACAATTTATGTTTTCCTTTAATTAAAGTAAAAAAATGTATTAAACCCATTATGAACAAATGGCTTACCAAAGGGCTAAAACGATGCTGTGTAAATAAGAGAAATCTTTATAGAATAGCAAGTAAATTTAAAGAAAATATAGAACATCTAAAAAAGTATAAAACATACACAAGACTTTTAAAGAAATGTCTTTATAAAGCTAGACAAATATCAAATAGCCGGCTCATTAAGAATTCGAAAAACACATGTCGGACATCATGGCAAATAATAAAAAATAACTGTGACATTAAATTTAATAACAATGAAATTAATAAAATTATAATTGAATCTAAGGAAATAATAAATCCTGAATTAATAGCTGAAAAATTTAATAGTTTCTTTATTGAAAGTACAAATAAATCAATCCAACAACAAATGAAATCGTACTGTTGTAACATACTACAAAATAGAAATAGTTTATTCTTGTCTCCAGTAAGCGCACATGACATTACCAAGGCAATAAAAAGTTTAAACAACACAAAAGCTACAGGTTATGATGGTATATGTACTAAAGTTTTAAAATTATGCGCTAGTGCATTATCAGTGCCTTTAAGTCATATAATGAATGTATCTTTCTTGCAGGGTAATTTTCCGAAACGATTAAAATATTCCATAATCAAGCCTTTACATAAAAAGGGCTCTATATCAGATTTAAAGAACTACCGACCTATCACCTTAATACCAGTTATCTCGAAAATCTTTGAGAAAATAATGCATGACAAGTTGTTAGACTTTATGACAAAACATGAAATTCTTAGCAATGACCAATTCGGATTCAGGAAGAATAGTTCTACGACTTTGGCATGTGGTCATCTGGTGAAGCAGGTTACGGAAAGTCTAGACAAACAAGTTCCAATAGTCGCAGTTTTACTCGATATGAGTAAAGCATTTGATTTTGTGGACCATGACATTTTATTGAACAAATTATATAGATACGGAGTACGAGGTCCAGCATTCGATTGGTTTGCCAGCTATCTCAAAAATAGGGAACAATGCGTGGAAATCACTAAATTGATTGGTAATGATAAAATAACCTTTACATCAAGCTACAAGCCCAACCGATTTGGAGTGCCACAAGGCAGTATTCTGGGCCCATTATTGTTTTTGTTATACATAAACGATCTACCGAAGGCCACGAATCACAATTGTATCCTTTTTGCTGATGATACTACCCTACTCATAAGATGTAATGATACCTTTTCATTTGAAGCAAAAATTAATAAGGCTTTAGAAGAAATAATTATTTGGCTAGATAACAATAATTTAGAAATTAATCTAAGTAAGACGAAAATTATGCAATTTCAAACATACAAAAGTAAACGTGTTTCACTAGATATTAAATACCAAGGTTCAAATGTAGAAGAAGTAAAGTCAACCTCATTTCTAGGTATAACTATAGATTGTTTTTGCAACTGGAAGCCTCACATTGATAACCTACGCATTAAACTCGATCGATTTATATATGTATTACACCGTATTCGCAATGTAGTTTCAGAAGCAGCAGCTATGTCAGCATATCATGGCTACGTAGCATCCCTTTTAAGATATGGCATTATTCTGTGGGGAAACTCGGTGGATGTAGATATAATTTTTAAAATACAAAAGAAATGTATTAGGGCAATAACAGGGGCAGACTTCCGAGAAAGTTGTAAACCACTTTTCCAAAATAGAAAGTTGTTAACATTGCCAGCAATGTACATTCTTGAAATGTGTGTTTTTGTTAGGAAACATCAATCCCTTTTTAAAACCGTTACAAAAAAATCAAGGCGAGGGGCATATAGGAATAAATTGTTTATGCCCAAAACGAACCTAGCTCTTGTTAGAAAGAACGTTTACGGAATGGCAATACAAATATTCAACACGCTAACCGATAGTTTTAAGGAACTACCATTTAATATGTTTAAAAAAAAATTGTTTAATCACCTGGTTGAAAATAGTTACTACTCCGTTGATGACTTCATCTCAAATTGTAAATTATGAGTACTGTGAAATCATGTTATTTATTTAATTTATTAACTTCGTTACAATTCCTGTATATAATCGCTATTTTTTAAATTATTATTATTTTTAGTTGACATTGAATTAATTTTTGTAAATATTTTAAGCTGCACCTATGCATTACTTAATTTATTAATCATAAAATATTTGTACGCCATATTATGGTAAAACAAGGAATGGAACTGCTTATTGTGTTACACCTTTTTGTACCCTTGTTTATGCAAATAAAAACATTTGAATTTGAATTTGAATTTGAATACCTTTGTAATTTTTCTCAGATTTTTGCATCGGAGCGATTATTTCCGAAAATATTCACCTAATTAAAGTGTTTTTAAAAGAACTGGCGAAATATGTCATATGTGTATATTTCCCATCAGGCTATCTGCGTGCTTGCCCGTCGTAGGCAATTAAAAAAAAATGTGCCACGCGATGATTCATGCTGTTTTTTTTCATCAATGTTACATGTACGGATTTAAACTAAGTAGTGGCTTGTACAACACACCTATACTCTAAATTTCATCAATGTACCTCTTGTAGTTTTCGAGTAAAATGCCTGTGTGTGGATGGACGGACATGACGGAACTAAGGGTTCCGTTTTTGCCATTAAAAGGTCCTAAAAAGGTTGTCACGGGAACTTCCTACCTGGGGCTCTATTCTATTTGGCAAGACCTTATTGCTTTTTACGTGTTATATTGTTTTTAACTCGGCCGCCATTACTATCAAATAAATAGCAGCTATCATAATGTTAACAAGACAATAACATGTCAGAAGCAATAAGTTTTTGCCGAGTAGAATACAGCCCCTGATGTATGATGATTCATCTTATGTAACTTTTCTTTAAAGATGAAGTAATTGAATGATGGGCGATGGATGTATAAACGATTTTTTTAGATTTGGGATAACTTGTATGTATGTAAATAATTTGCGCAATGACTGATATGAATAAAATGATTTATTATGATTAAAATTATTTTGTTACTTAACTTATACCATAATATTATATAAAACTCATGTCATTTAATAAAATTCAATAATAAAAAATAATAAAATAAAAAACATTAAACTACTTACAAACGCTGATTAAAATACATTCACATTAATTCACAGCCTTTCTTATTTCTAATACAAGCATTATTATTTCGTTGACGTTCTTTGCAATGTATAGTCAACAGCATAAATAAGTGATCATTTATGTACCTTGTCGCTTTCAATCGTTTCACAATTTTGTATAACATTTCAAACACGACTTTAAAGCGACAATGTACATAACTGATCACTTATTTATGCTGTTGACTGTACGAGACTCCCAGCTCCTTAATAGCTCTCGGCAGGTTATCGCTATCACACTCACTCGCACCTTACAGTATATCTGTGACTTGTGTTTCGCAGAAAACGAAGATTGTCGATCGCTATTAAAAAACTGGTCGTACTGTACCAGCCTTATTGACCTCGATACTGTAAGGCATTAGCGACCTGTATTTAGTTTTCTGCTCCACTCCTAAGGCCAGGTTCGGCTGTACTTGATTATCAAGCCACCAGCTACCTCAGAATGGTAGGTTTCATTATGAAAAATTCATAATACCCTATTCAACTGATTAAAATTAATTGCAAGTAAAGGTACGCCCACACCAATGCTAAAAAACGGTGACGGTACGGAATCGCAGTGACGCATCGTATGCGTACCGTTTTTGACGCACGCTCCCCACACGGCTGCTTAAAAAACGGTGTCGTCGCGTAAACAAAATATAATACGGGGTCATAGTAACAACATGGCGCCGTTTTTGACGCACCGTTAAGCAGCGGTGTGGAGGCATGCGATAAAAATGGTAACGGATACGATGCGTCACTGCGATTCCGTTCCGTCGCCGTATTTTAAGCAGCGGTGGGATCGCACCTTCAAATGCCAAAGTTATCGGAAAAAAACACGGGGTATATTTTGAAGTGTATATGTTGGAGTTTACCTTTGGAAAATTCTCTTCCATTATTATTCCAAAGACAACTCCAACGACTACCCAATTTGTTTCGCTGCATTTTTTGCGAGTCTGTCGTTATTCTTTGACTGGTATACTTAGTAAATGTTAAGGATTATTATTTTTGCTTCTTATTCCAGAAATAAGGAGCACAATTAAATCTACATATATTTGACCTCTGTATTCATGGACTTTACGTGTAAAGCTACGACAGAACCATAAAGCAGAAAGTTTTTAAAAAAATTATGTATCACCGTAGAATAACATCAGTTTGACCAAAGTTTCACGGTGATACACGAATCTTTTTGGTTGAGTACTCAAACAAGGTTTGGGCTAGAAACCTGTCCTAACGAGGTGACGTAGAATCGGTTTACCCTTGAATCGCCGACTCTCATTTCACCGAATTTTCATTTCATCGAATTTTCATTTCATCGAATTTTCATTTCATCGAACAGACATTTCCACGTGCAGGAGTTATAATTTTTTGGTGGTCACAGGCTTAAGATAACCTAAAAACAATAAGGTTTCAGCAGAAATTAGCTGTCGATGGAATGAAAATTCGATGAAACAACGAATTCTTGAAATGAGTGTCGGTGATTCAAGGAGCACCCCGTAGAATCACTTAAGTTTGAGCGATTCGGCGTTTCAATACCACTTTTTGACTTATTAAACATTTTTGGAGGGAGTATGGAACCCTGGCCTAAATAAAGTTGCCATCGCTCAAAATACATTTCAGATTTTTTCGTCGGACAGGTTTCTCAAACAATGGTTTAAAATAAAAAAATCTCTGATCTGATCCCGGACGAGCATATTAAAAAACCCTGGACAGACGAGGAGCAATCGAAAGAAAAGATGAATGGCCGTTTCTACTCGCCACTGAGCCATAGAGATCATTCAACCATGCCAAAATCCAGCTCAGAATTGCTCAGCAAAGAGCGCGTTTGGCCTTAGGAGTACTTTGCCACGGTCGAAGCGTGTGAAAGGGACCGAGTTACCTATACTGCCATAATACCAAAGAAGACAGAGTCCGATCAGCGATTGGTGACACAAGAATTTTTCTCAAATTCTTCATATTAAATTCTTGGCAACAATTTTACCTATGAAACCACTCATAATGTAAGTACCTATTCAGTAGCGATGCATTTCGTGTTACCAGAGGCTCGTTTCACGAAGCAACAAGTTACAAATTACAAGCGGAAGTCTCTTTCTAAATCTTTTTGCTAGAAAGTGAGTTCCGCTTGTAATTTGTAACTTGTAGCTTCGTGAAACGGGCCACAGCTAGTGATATTTTGAATTTGCCGCCTTTTTTGTGTCACCACTGGCTGGTCGGACTCTAATAGCATAAATGAAAGAGCGAGCATTATAAAGTTAATGTGAACTGATTACTAATAGAGTACTGTAGACTGGGTCTATATCGTCAGCCATAATTATTTTTAGTCATAATGTGTTTTAGCTCGTAATTTACAACGTATTTTTCTGGCAAACAGTTACTTTTCAGGATTAAAAATCAATCCTAATCTAACCTAGCGTTGTCTACACGTTAGATAACTACCTAAGCTCTAAAAAGTTTACGGTTCCAGCGATTTCAAAATTATGACTGAGAATAATTATGTAATAAGTCAACAATGACGTTATGACCAAAAAATAAGGTAATCAACGCTGCCCTCCTAAGCCAAAATGCAGTATTTTAGATTATAGGTACTCCTGTAGCGATATCAACCTTATTACTAACAGAAGAGAATTGAATTTGCTCTGTTATCGAATTTGAGATAGGTACTGCTTATTCGCTCAGGAGGGCAGAACGGGTCTCGTACTAGCTGCGACTACATTGCAGTATGCTGCCTTTTTTGGTATTACGGCAGTATGGCAGTCATCTCTCTGTCTCTCTGCCTGGGACCTGGCAGGCTTGCCTAGATTAGGGTTACCATTTAGGAATTTGAAAAAGCCTGACAAAAAGCCTGACATTTCGATAAAAGTCCGGACTTTTTAGTCACAAAATGGAAAAACCTTTCTCAGTTAAAGTGGTATGATAGGCAAGGTATCTAGCAGATTCTCGCATCTAATTAAAAAATCCAGACAAATTAAAGACCCGGACAAAGTCCGGACAAGAGTCTAAAAGTCCGGACATGTCCGGACTAATCCGGACGGAACCCTAGCCTAGATGAGCCCCCAGTGCTTGTAGTCCTGCACCAGCGCCCTGAACCGCTCGGCGAAGAGCGCGCTGACCCGCGGGAGCACCTCGCCGCGGTCGAAGCGCGGCGCGTGCTCCGGCGCAACCGTGACGAACGGGAGCGTCATCACCCCCACGTACACGCCGTACGATAGTTTCTGGAACAAGCAGTGGTATCTCTACATAGGCTGAAGCCAGACGAGCGTATTTTTTGAGTTGTGAGTCGCGTAATTTCTCCTCCTCCATTCATCATACTACTACTACTGCTATGAAACTGAATGGAGGAGCAGAAATTACGCGACTCACAACTCAAAAAATACGCTCGTCTGGCTTCAGCCTAGGTATAGCCTAGACAAAAAAAAGTCAACTGTATCTCAAGTATTAATCAAGTCTCCTTAGTCGTTATAATTTAAAAATTCGTATTAGGTATCTTAAATTAAAATTTACGATATTTTTCAGATTTCTAATAAGTACTTGTAGTTTTGACTGTACAAAATTACACCTTTCGTGTTCAATATTTCAATATTTTAAACGGGGGGGGGGGGGGGGGGGCACTTTTGGGGGTAAATTAAAGAAAAAACTTTTGCATAATTGTAAGATAAATAGGTTTGAAGTTATATAACTAAGAAAATAGGCGAAATTTGATCCCCCGCTCCTTATCTCCGAAACTATAGGGCCTAAATAAATAAAAAATTGAAAAAAGTTCTTACCTATAGATAACAAGAAAACCTATAAGAAGTATATTGTATTTAAAGTAACATAGGAAATTTCACAAAACGTAGGAACCCTCTCCACGTGGGTTTAACTCGTGGGTAGGTGCTTGCCCGGTTTTTTTCAAGACTTATTTTGTCTTGTCTACTTGCATCCATATGTTCTCGGCGATGCCCGCCCGCAATGCGTAGCGTGGTTCTTTCACTAAATAAACATCTTTCCAATATCCATAAGTAAGGCACTTACCTCCTTCAGATCAGCTTCAAAGTCCTCTCTCCCATACACCTCCTTCGCAACCAGCCCCAGCCTGCCCATGGCCAGCGACAGCTGTTCGTAGTAGTGGTCGACCAGCTGGTGGTAGTACTTCCGCCGGAACAGCTGGTCGGAGCCCGATACGATGAAGTACACCAGGTCGGACACCGGGCAGCCGAAGCGGACGGTCTGGTAGTCTACTGCTATCACGTCATATTCACCGTCCTGGATAACAGAGCAGATGGCATCATGACGACGAGTTGAGCTTACAGGATTTTCGTGATACATTGCGTTGCTGCAATAGCTCCCGACTCAATCATGCTATAACAAATCGTCAATGGATTGCTACAAGATTGCGGGCTATCGACCAATGAAACTGAACCTTACTAGTACCTACTTGGTAGTGACCCTGCCTACGATGCTAGCGGTCAAATATTTGTGTGATGAGCGCGAGTTTGGTTCCAGATTTTTTTTGATGTTTTATATGTGTTTGTGTGTATTTTACAAGCTTTTATTTAACTTGCAATGTATGTATGTATGTGCAGGTCAAATCTTGCAAGTTAGATTTTGACCCATTTCACGGTTTCCGTTGAAGCTGAAAATTTGCATACACCTTTAGTTCTGATACAATTAGCACCATCTAGCTGGTCTGATGATGGAGTAGTAGGGTGGCCATAGGAACTCCTAAATGACACATGATAAACCCGTCGTGTTAGGGCTCGTTAGAATAGTAGACGACGCCTGTGCAAAAAAAATACAGTCGGCAACAAAAGATTGTCCCAAAATGAATTTTTTGTCAGAAACTTATCTCAAAATAAGTACTTAAGTTTATCGTTGTCTAGTACCTACGTAGACGTACACATAGTATAAATAAAGTGATTAGTTGGGATTGAGACTAGGTCAAAATTTGTGTTAGATTCTTCCATAATACTTCGGTACTTAGGTACTTAGGTACAGTCACCAGCAATAATATACTATCCAACATTGGGCGCAGAAATAATCTGACAAGCTCTTATACCTCTAGTAATAAAGACGTGTCAGATATTTGCGCCCAATGTTGGACAATATATTATTGCTGGTGACGTACTTATTATTACTATGTCAGCCAAAGCACGTCCACTGCTGGACTCGTTCTTACCTTCTGTATCTTTTTCTGTGATCTGTGAACTTCCACAAAAATCCGCGTCATTGCACCCAATGTAAGAATTGAATGGATATAGACATTAGTACTTTACAATACAAGTATTATTTAGATTTAAAATTGAAAAACACAGGTCATTCCAAATGACGCAATGTTTACTTAAAAAAATAATTAAAGACATCCACTCTATTAAACGCAACTTATCTTATTATCTCTTTTTTGGATCACGCATCATTTATTATTCTGTTTCATTTATCTTTTCACGTAGGCAGTGGCGTAGCTAGCATGAGTGGCACACGGGGCGGATATTTTAGGTGTCACCCCAAAACTCAATTACATTATTTTATTGGTTGGCGGTTATGCAATCTGCCACAGTTTTATGAATTGTTATAGATGGCACTCACTACTGATGTCCACGGTCGGGTCGGGTGTCTCCCCTAAGCGGGTGACACCCGGTGCGGGCCGCCCCTGCCGCTCCCCCCTAGCTACGACACTGCACGTAGGTACCATATAAATAAACATAATATAGGTAAATATATGTCGCAAATTTCTATTTCGTCATTACTACATTAACCTGCAGCAGTGTTCGAATTGTTGTGTTCCGTTGTGGGGATAAGACGTTACAACTGGTGAATTAACGAGCATTGAGGCATTTCATTATTATTATTATTATTTAATCTTAGTCCTCTGGGTTGGCAACGAAATTGCGATCTTAGGATTGCAGCCTTAAGATCTTAGTATTGAGAATGCAAATGTCTACGGGTTACAGATCCCACTTACCATCAGGTGGCCTGTTTGCTCGTTTGCCAACCCCATGCCATAAAAAGTTATCTTTATATTTAAAGTAAAGAATACAAGAAGCTTCTGCAGGTAGAAGATACGGACGGACGAAGTGAAGAAAGAAACTTTATGGTGTTCCATACCTTATTGGTGCGGAACCTTCAACCTGAAGAAGAGCCTAATCGTACTCACCAGTTCCTTGTGCATCAAATTACTCGGCCGATAGTCCCCATGAGCGATCACCGCCGTCTTGCGAGGCTTGCTAAAGTCCCTCATCCTGCTCCAGCCTACGCAGCCCTCCAAGCACCGAGCCACCCTCTCCCGGTCCTCCCCATCCAGCACCCCCAGAGCTCCATCAATCAGCCCCTGCCACTTCTCGCAGTTCGTCCACGGTGGCATCTTCATCACGTTCACCAGCTCCTCAAACTCCTCCGGCTGTTCCTTACGATACGCCAAAGACAGCGCGTGGAACTTGGCCAGAACCTCCATAGCTTTCGAAGCATAGCCCCAACTTATATTCGTGAACCTGTCGAAAGGTTCATAACCTCGAGCTACTAAATTTTCCATAACCACTGTTTGTGTTTCGTTAATTTGGTTGCATCCGTAGAATTTGGGGAATTCGTATCTGTGCTCGGTTATTTTATGTCTGTCTTGGAGTTTTTCGTAGTGGTGGATAAGGTTCGTGTACACGTATTTCTCTGTTTTGAATATGAGGTCTGCTCCCATGCTTTCTGCCATGGTGGCTACTTTTGCGAAGAGTTCGATTTGACCTTCAGGGGTGGTGACTGTAGCCTCGAATAGAGCTGAGGTGTAGTTGGCTCCGTCGCTGCTGATGGGTTTGATCTCGAACGTGGACTCACTTGGGAAGTTCTTCTTGATGATGCACGCTAGGACCCCCTGCAGCGTCTCTTCGGGTAACGACATCGTGGAAGATTCTGGACTATCGTGACTGGTCTATCTATGAATTATTTACTGCATTTCCTTTGACCATTTAAAGATATGAGCACTGCACTTTACACAAATATATATAACGTATACTTTAATTAATTTGTTAGGGAGATACTACGTTATTTTATTTCTTGATAGACGGTGATTCTTGACCGTTTTCTCCACTGGTTATGTGGATATAAAAGTGTGGTATTGAAAAACTGACGGTTAACGTGACAACATTTTTTGAATTAACAGAAAATAATCTATGGATACCGTTAAAACAAATAAACATTCAAGGGCGGTGAAGTACCTACTTTCCAAATATAATTTTTATGAGAGGGTATCTCATAACATAAAAGTAAGCTTTTGCTTTAATTTAAGCGCCTGACAAAAATATACAAGCAGTTTTTGAATTTAGTGCTATTTGGTCGTGTGTCTGCGTCAGGACCTTTGAGTATAATTTGCAAATAATATCAGAAAGCCCCAGAAAAGACATCACATGAGCGTAGTTAAACGTGTAATATAGGAATTAGGTAGTTGAATTAATAATACTGAGGTAGTCTTTAGTAGTCTTTACAAGTAAGTACGCTGGGTAACACAGTACCTAACACTAAAGTTTGATTCAAAGTCAAGATTTTCTAATTAATAGCAAAGTACTCGTAGTTATTATATCATCCAATATTAACAATTATTGCCAAATTTTACATTAGGTAGGTTGTAGAATGACACGATGACCTAAACATTATCACAACACAATATGATTACCTAAAAAATAATTTCAATGTTAACTGGATGAGATCCCTTATGGCGGATTTACATTTGTCCACCAAATGCATGCCAGTAGACGTACATGGCGTCGTTACAATAGCTCTCGCCTCGAACGTGAAAACCAACTCATCAATGTACTTCTACTGGCATACATTTTGGTGGACCAATGTAAATTAGCCATTAAAGGGATAATTTCACCTGCAATAAACAGTTTACTTACTTACATACATTTTACATATCAATCCGATACAATAATACTTAACTAATAAATTATTAGGGGATAATCTCAAACAAGTTGATCTAAGTAAGTAGTTCCAAATTAAGCTCTAGCCGGGTATACACAATACTAGCGTGAGCGCTATTCATGAGTCATACAAATATTTGCTCTTAACGGAAATCGAACTCGGGATCGGCGCTTCGTAGGCCGTACTTTGCCGGATCATGGGCCAACGTAGGGACCGAGCAATACGTAAGAGTGAGATGCAAGAATATGTTGCTCACTCTAAGGTGTAAATGCGTCCCTTACGTTGGCCCATGATCCGCCAACGTGTAGAGGGGCCATAACATAACGGATACTCATCGAGAAATGGCGTTCGGAGAAAAATGTAGTGCGCACGAGTCGCTGTGACATCGATTATGATATAATCAAGAACAGGATCCCGCAAGAAAGAGTGGAGCAATCTACCCGTTCCACTGCGAAATGAACGCTGACGTAACTACGATATGTAAAAACCGGGCAAGATCATGTCGGGCCATGCTCAATAGGGTTCCGGAGCCGTGAAAACAAATAACTATCTCAAAAAACAGTCAAAAATGAGACTTTTTCCGGGTCAACATTTCCTAAACGGACCCTGAAATCTAAAAATTCGTAATAACATGTACATTATAATTATTTTTTAATACTCGCGTACCTACTGTAAACCGCTAATATTGATATCCTTAACGGTATCAGAATACCACCAATAGCGTAACCGAAGCGGGGAAAACAATTCTATAATGAGCGTTGCCATGGCAATAACTGTTGTGTTCACTACACTGTGTTCACTCGATGTTATAATACCCGGAAAAAAACTTTTTTCAATATTTTATTTTTGATCTTTATCGGCGTAATTTAAATGAATACCTACCTAACTATGCCAAATTAAAGCTTTGTAGCCAGAGCAGACTAAAAAAAACCGTTTGTAAAACCGCGGACAGACGGACATGGCGAAACTAAAAAGGGTTCCATGTTGACTACGGAACCCTAAAAACCAGTTGGTCTGTCTGTCACCGGCTAGGGGGTAAACTGATTTTAATGCAGCTTTTATTACTCGACTAACTTTTCGAAGTCTATTATCGGTATTCCATCAAGAACTGTCCATTCTCCGGAATGAAAAGTGCACTATGTCCGTCTTCAGGCTATTTGTATCTCTGTTTATAACCTGAAGTTTAATGTTTATTGACCTTACATGTGCATTAATGATTTTATTTTGGTAAGTAGTTAAAAAAATACCTACTTTATTACCTTGAATGTAACTTACTTTTAAGTATTATTACGTTTTTATGATTGAAAAATGACCTTCTGGTGGAGTTTCTTGCGGCTCTTCTTCTCCGCAATGATGGTCTTGCCCGAAGCGCTAGTAGATTTTATTAGATACCGACGTGTAAAAGAGCCCTCAAGTGTTGGTTGGTTGAGTCGTTGAACGGAGAAGAAGAAACAAGTAAAGTCAAATCAAATCAAATCAAATCAAATTCATCAAGTCCTGGGCCGAGATTCCCTCTGGGCTAGGTAAAAACCATATCGTCTTTGACCTGTTATCGTATTGTCAACGTTTTGATAGCTCTTATTTACTTGACAGTAATGGCGGCCGAGTTAAAAACAATACCATATTATAACAGGTCAAAGATGATATGGTTTTTACCGTCTAGAATAGAGGCCCAAGTGATCCTGTCACAATAATAATAAAGCGTCAAAACACGAGAATGAAATAAAGTCCCAATTTATCTCCTTATTTTTCTTTATTTTTGATTTCTCACTTTTGGGTTTGGGTAACGCATATTTTCGGGTTGAAAAAAACGACAAATATGGCGGATTAATTAGCTTTAGGGCCTACGATGCCAGACAGACCAACAGATACACAGAAAATCATCTCATATACACAAATAAAACTTATACCTCTCTTGGCGTAGGGAAAAAGATTTGATCTATGATTCCAGTTGCAAAGACAGTTTTTTTTGCTTGACCTACGGAATTAGACAACAGCTGATGTTAAGCAGGTCATCACTCACCTGTTGACCGCCTGTTTGATAATATTTGTAAACGAGAGAGGCAAGAAGCCGCCGACCTTACTCGTTACGCAAACTCGGTCACACTCGCCCTCCATACGCGCTCTTGGTCCGGCGGCCCGTGCACGAAAATGAGCGGCAAATTTTAAATTGAGAATTTAATTTACGAATTAAAAAAGTGAGTTTTTAAAAATGGAGTGTCATACGTTGCTGTTTGTGGTGAATCTGTGGATGGTTGGTGGGAGTCTTGTGGAATTTAGTGGTAAGTTTTAAAAGTGACTTATTTTAGGGTGAGATAAGGTGAGTTAGGATCTTTTGGATGCATTTAAGGGTTATGAAGGAACTGGGCTGCTCACTCAAACGAGCTGTGGGCCATAGTCGCCACAGAGTGGAAGCCCAACAACTCACGATGAAGAAGCGGCAGACTTCGTTGGCGATGGTGGGATGAGTTGCATTCCTTTTTGAAGAACTAACCAGAGGCCCTAGCCAAGATGCGTTACGCTAACGAAAGAAGAGTCACGTGATCTACCAGTGACGCGATTGGTTTAAAAACGAAACGAATAGAAACGCTGTTAGCGTAATGCATCTCGGCAGCCCGTTTAGAACAGAGAAACCTGGAAAAAGTGGGGGAAGGATTTTGCCCTGCAGCAGCGGGAAAAAACAGGCCTGGAAAATAAAAATTGTCAGATTCAAAAATAGGAACTTCGAGAAACTTATAGAATTACCTAGCATAGAGGCATTCTATCTTAGTCCTCAGGGTTGGCAACGCGTTTACGGTCTTAGGATTGCATTCTTAAGATTGTAGTCATGAGAATTCAAAAACATTCTACCATTTTGGTGAACTGTCACCGGATGAGATTAAATGAATGTCAATGTGTGAATGTTTCGTATTATCTCTTACATGTACCTACAGTCAACAGCATAAATAAGTGATCATTTATGTACCTTGTTGCTTTTAATCGTTTCACAATTTTGTATAACATTTCAAACACGACGTTAAAGTGACAAGGTACATAAATGATCACTTTATTTATCCTGTTGACTGTACAGTGTCCAATCATAAATGTAATGTCCTTAACGACAAGCCAAATTAGGAATGTGGGTAATTATAAGTAATCGTAATTTGGCTGAAGTATTTCGGCCAGGGTTAAAACGAGACATTATTTTTTTATGGCAATCTTATCACAAACTATCCTTCCTACTAATATTATAAATGCAAAAGTAAATTTGTTTTTTTAGGGTTCCGTACCCAAAGGGTAAAAACCGGACCCTATTACTAACACTCCACTGTCCGTCTGTCCGTCCGTCCGTCCGTCCGTCTGTCTGTCTGTCTGTCTGTCTGTCACCAGGCTGTATCCCACTAACCGTGATAGCTAGATAGTTGAAACTTTCACAGAAGATGTATTTATGTTGCCGCTATAACAACAAATACTAAAAACAGAATAAAACAAATATTTATGGAAGGCTCCCATACAACAAACGTGTTTTTTTATTTTTGCCATTTTTTGATAATGGTACGGAACCCTTCGTGCGCGAGTCCGACTCGCACTTGGCCGGTTTTTTTTATATCACAATGGTGGCAAACAAGCGTACGGTCCGCCTGATGGTGAGCGGTTACCGTAGCCTATGGACGCCTGCAATACCAGAAGCATCGCATGCGCGTTGCCGACCCTTTAAAAACCGATTTACTCCCCTCTTGAAGAACTCCCTACTGTAGTCCCCAGTGGGCTTAGCATGCAAGGCGGGGAGAATACGTGGAACCTTGTCAAACGCGATTTAGTGTCAAATATGTCTATTCCATATTCTAACGTAAGGGTACATTTAAGGTTTTAAATAAAAGTGTATTTTGTGTGAATTGAGTCCTTTTATTACTAAGCATCTTAAAGTGTGACGTTATGTCATATTTTCTTATTTTCATATGAATGACGTAAAATATGACAGAAAATCTCGCGTAGCATATCTACTAAGCCCCCAGGGAAAACCTCGGTAGGGAGCTCATTCCATAGTCTTCGAATAAAGTAATGATATCTCATGTAAGTACCTACTAAGTTTTGCCCGCGACTTCGTCGGCATAGATTTCGATTATCGTTTTTCCATCAAGAACTTTTAAATTTTCCGAGATTAAAAGTAGCCTATGTGTTAATCCAAGGTATCAGCTATCTCAGTTTCTAATTTCATCTAAATCCATCCAGCCGTTGCAGCGTGAAGGAGTAACAAACAAACACACCAACTTTCGCATTTATGATATTAGTAGGATTCCCACATCATCACTACATAGCATAAAACAAAGTCACTTCCCGCTGTCTGTCTGTCTGTCCATATGTATGCTTAGATCTTTAAAACTACGCAACGGATTTTGATGCGTTTTTTTTAATAAATAGAGTAATTCAAGAGGAAGGTTTATTTGTATAATAAATGCTGGTTTATTGTACGGGTGTTACAGAAAACTCAAATAAACCGAAGCAAAGCGAGGGCGGGTCGCTAGTATAGATATAAACAAAATTTTCAAAGATGTTTTTGATTCATTTGTAGATACCATGGATGCCGTTCCTCCTCTCTTCGAGCTGGAGGACTGGTCACGCTGCCAGCGCCCTGGGGACCTGTACTGTGTGCTGGAGGCTGCGCTGGTGGCTGGGAACAGCACCACCATGCAGCTGTTGCAGGTTAGATCAGCTCCACTCATCCATGCTGCAAACTCATCTATAGTTCCAACGGAAGACTAGCGCTGTCTTTAACGCCAGCATGACGCTGAGTTGGAACCATTTCGTGGCAACAGTCCTTTTGTTTGTGTCAGTATTTTGTTCCATTTGTATGTCTGGTTGTCACGAATGTCTTTTGTTTCTTTCTTCCAAAGAGATGGGTGGTAAATAACGTCACGATGAAAAAGTCACAGCGACCAGGGGCCTGTTTTATAAAGCTACAAATTACAATTTACTGGTTACAAGTTTCCATTTGACACAACCTCGACCAATGACGACCAGCCGTTTGAGCAGTGTTGCCAGTTTAGACCTGTAAAAAATTGTAACTTGTAGCTTTATAAAACGTGCCCCAGCCGTCTCAATGATCACTGTGATTTGTCACGAGCGAACGACGTTACAAAATCACATGTCGTTTCTTCGCTCCTAGATCCCGTTCGTATCAGTGTAAAAGTATGAAGGTTATTTTATTAGTATTAAAGACCAACGGTTATGTCTATTTCTACGTTAAAATATCAAAATTTTATATCCGGAACGCATATCATATCGTCATGAGACAGGTGCGACTAAAATCATGTAATATCAATAGGGATATCATGATCGCTATGTAA
This sequence comes from Acleris cristana, assembly GCA_948252455.1. Lineage (NCBI taxonomy): Eukaryota > Metazoa > Arthropoda > Insecta > Lepidoptera > Tortricidae > Acleris > Acleris cristana. The sequence continues at coordinate 15,084,808 of OX411786.1, read as the reverse complement.
GTAACAGGTGTGACAAATTTCACGGTGATATTTCGCAGTGATTTTTTGGAACGGGTACATTCATGGGTAGGTATAGTCAAGGTAAGAAAAGCTTCGTCACTTTTGGACCATAATAGCATTGAAATAGAGTCGAAAAGTGACGGTTTTTGTCCACAGGGACGCTGGTCTTTGAGATGCATGGCCGATGAAGGTATTTAAGTGTCCAGTCTACCGTGAAAATTTTCAAGTATCTAGGTATTACGGTTTAAAAGTCGTGGTAGGACCTTATGCAAAGTCCCTCCGGATCGCTCCCACCAGTCGCACCATCTCATTCTTTAACTTCCTGCCAAGCATCATGTACGCAGTTGTTGTGTACAGGTATGGGGATAAGAAAACCGATGAAATTACCAGGGTAGTGATTCGCTCAAAAGCAAAGGTGAGCGAATGCAGGAGTGAATGTCCAACCGGCGAGTTTAAGTAGTCCCGTCAGCGGGCAAAACACATTTTAGCGCGTACATTCTCAATAAGGCAGCCTTATACGTTCGAGAAGCCATGCTGCCAAATTGAATACACGCGCTGAAATGTGTTTTGTTCGCTTTGACGGGACTACTTAAACTCGCCGCTTGGACATTCACTCCTGCGTTCGCTCACCTTTGCTTTTGAGAGAATCACTACCCAGCAGAAAGGCATTCCTGTGTTGATTTCTTGTACTCGTTGAAGTTTGCGATAAGTTATTGACATAAAATCAAGGCTGTTTGTTGCGTTGTGCAAATAAATTATACCTACTCGTAAAGCACTGCAGCACTGCGACACGTTGGATTGTACTAGTCGTAGCGATTGTAGAAAATAAATGGTTTGAAAACGAAAAACGGCGAGTTTGAAATGTGTTAAAGTTTCTTATTTAATAATACTAGGACTAAATAAGTACATAAATGCAAGTCGGCTTTTGGTTTACCACCACCGGACATATTACCTACCATTTTAGAAGAAGTCTTTTTAGCGTTTTTAAAGCGGTTTTTTGTTTTTTTTATACATTTTTTTTATGCTTTTTAATGATCATAATATGCTGTTGTGTAGTTCCACTTCTCAAATAATAAGAAACTACTTATAGGACCTTTCTGACTCGCCGCAAGCAACGCCGCGGGAAACTCATACCTACCTAGTCATATATTTATACCTTTTAAATGTGCTTCGTAATAGTCGCTCAACTATATTAATCGAGATATTTTATCGCCGCCCTTGAAATTGGTATCGTTGAGGAGTTCCGGTGGCCATCTGTGGACCTCATCATCAGTATCACTTCACCAAATCATACTTTCTGAATACAAATGCTAGACTTGTTACAAATACTAAAAAACCGGCCAAGTGCGAGTCGGACTCGCTCACGAAGGGTTCCGTACCATTATCAACATATACATCGTTAGCAAAGAACGGCAGAAAATCACGTTTGTTGTATGGGAGCCCCCTTTAAATATTTATTTTATTCTGTTTTTAGTATTTGTTGTTATAGCGGTAGCAGAAATACATGTTCTGTGAAAATTCCAAGTGTCTAGCTATCACGGTTCGTGAGATACAGCCTGGTGACAGACAGACAGACGGACAGCGGAATCTTAGTAATAGGGTCCCGTTTTTACCCTTTGGGTACGGAACCCTAAAAATCGCATTATGTATGCCTATAACTATTGAGGAGTTCCCTCAATTCCTCACGGATTCCCCCATCACATACCGATTTCGAGACAACAGGACCACCTCGGGAGTATACCCTAACAAAAAAAAAACGAAGTAAAAAAAACCGCGTTTTTAGGGTTCAGTACCTCAAAAGGAAAAAACGGAATTATTCTTATAGGATCACTTTGTTGTCCGTCTGTCCGTCTGTCTGCATGTGTGTCAAGACCCTTTATCTCGGGAACGCGTATGCGAGGTATCGAGTTGAAATTTAATTTACTCAAATCTACAGTCCCTTGAAGCTGTGAAAAAATGAAGCTTCTACATTTACGTAAAAAAAATATACCGCAGTTTATGTCGCAAAAAACGTGTATTTCGACACTCTGGAGGGAATCAAAATGTATAGGGTATTTCCCATTGACCTAGAACTATGAAATTTGGCAAGTAACACCGTCTTTTACTACAAGTATAGGAAAAAATCTGAAATCTGTACATTTTTAGTTAAATCACAAAAAAAAACAGGGTCTTTATGCAAGAAACGGCGGCGTATGTCTGTATGTATCACGTATGTACGGATCAAATCATGCAAGTTAAATTTGACCCACTTCCCGTACCATTATCAACATATACATCGTTAGCAAAGAACGGCAGAAAATCACGTTTGTTGTATGGGAGCCCCCTTTAAATATTTATTTTATTCTGTTTTTAGTATTTGTTGTTATAGCGGTAGCAGAAATACATGTTCTGTGAAAATTTCAAGTGTCTAGCTATCACGGTTCGTGAGATACAGCCTGGTGACAGACAGACAGACGGACAGCGGAATCTTAGTAATAGGGTCCCGTTTTTACCTTTTGGGTACGGAACCCTAAAAATCGCATTATGTATGCCTATAACTATTGAGGAGTTCCCTCAATTCCTCACGGATTCCCCCATCACATACCGATTTCGAGACAACAGGACCACCTCGGGAGTATACCCTAACAAAAAAAAACGAAGTAAAAAAAACCGCGTTTTTAGGGTTCAGTACCTCAAAAGGAAAAAACGGAATTATTCTTATAGGATCACTTTGTTGTCCGTCTGTCCGTCTGTCTGCATGTGTGTCAAGACCCTTTATCTCGGGAACGCGTATGCGAGGTATCGAGTTGAAATTTAATTTACTCAAATCTACAGTCCCTTGAAGCTGTGAAAAAATGAAGCTTCTACATTTACGTAAAAAAAAGATACCGCAGTTTATGTCGCAAAAAACGTGTATTTCGACACTCTGGAGGGAATCAAAATGTATAGGGTATTTCCCATTGACCTAGAACTATGAAATTTGGCAAGTAACACCGTCTTTTACTACAAGTATAGGAAAAAATCTGAAATCTGTACATTTTTAGTTAAATCACAAACAAAAAAAGGGTCTTTATGCAAGAAACGGCGGCGTATGTCTGTATGTATCACGTATGTACGGATCAAATCATGCAAGTTAAATTTGACCCACTTCCCGTTAACGGAATGGGCTGGAATTTGGACCAAATATGGACGCTTAGAATAAAGGCCCTGGGCATTGACCCTTTTACAATATAGCTAACGACTTGACGATAAACGAATTCCTATAAAGCCGGTTTGTTACATTACATCAGGTAGATTAGCACAGAGTTACGCGTGGCCTTCACCGCATTCGGCTAGAATACCAACAGATTCTGTTGTGGGTCGCGAGGGCATTGCCTCATCTTTACTTGGTTAAACAACCGGTAATGTGCGAGTCAGTCGCGCGCACTGAGGGTCCCTTGCGTAGGATAGAAACTGTGATTTGCTGTTTACTGGTTATTATCTATGTACACCCCATTGCAAAGAAAACGAGCAGTTATTTTTTTTCAAATTGTTAGTATATAATAATACTTTACGGAGAAAAGTAATAAATGTACAGAATTTATTATACATAAAAAACTTCCTCTTGGATCCCTCTATGCATTATTGATTATAAAAGCGCATTAAAATCCGTTGCGTATAGGTATGTATAGTTTGAAAGATATAAGCGTACATACAAAGGGACAGACGGCGGGAAACGACTTTGTTTTTTACTATGTAAAGAAGATTTATTATTATTTTAAATTTATGGCATACAATTTTATTTTTGTACACTATGTTTAAAGTAGGTAGGTACTCGAAATAATCGTAGGTGCCCGTTTTCCATGCAAGTGGGTTAAACTTATGCTAACATTGTGAAAATTGTGTTTGTTTGTTTGTATTATGGGGTAATCTCTGGAACTAGTATGTAAAGCGATTTTGAATTTGTTTCACAAATATGAAGCTAGATCATTAAATATTTTTAATTTTGTTTAAATTGAAGCAAAGTGAGGCTAAACTTTTTTTTTAATTTCATCGTAAACGTCTGTTACGAAATTTAAACTATATTAAAGCGAAAAACTTTCGTCGGTCTTAGATAGGATTCGAACCTACATCTCCTCTGGCTACCTAAGACCGACGAATTTTTTTCGCTTTAATATAGTTCAAAGTGAGGCTATTTAGTTTAATTTTGTGTTATATAAATTGAGGGAGATAAAAATTGATACAATATCCATATTGAGAGTAACTGTGAATAAAAAACTGTTAGATACAGTTGCGATTTTTAGTAAGTACAATTTGCATTCAATTAATTATACAATTTAAATATTTTCATTTTTGTACATTTTGTCTGGGCATTATGTAATTTTTCTTTTTCATTTTCTTGGAAAGCCACATCTCAATGCTCTATGGACAATTTTATTACCTTATCTTATCTTACAGAATGGGCCCCCCCCCTCTCGGATACACTTCGACCCATTTTAAGATCTTTTATGGAATTAACCCTCTTACACAGTCAGCTGTTCAAATGTGCAAGTTTCCTCACGATGTTTTTCGGGAGGTTCGAACTCGGTACCTTATGATCTCGAGTGGGACCCCTAAGCCGCTACGCCACAGAAGCTCTATTTGAGTCCCTTAATAATAAATCTACTATTAATTTGTTGCAGGATTACTCTGCGCAGTCGCTGAAGCACTTCAACCGGTCGCTGGTGCACCGCGGCGTGTGCGCCACGCGGTGCGGGGGGGCCGCGGGGCCGGGGGGCGCGGGGGAGGCGCGCGCGCAGGCCTGCGTCAATGAGAGCCTGCGCGTCTACGGGTATGAGGTTAGTCCACATCTTCCGATGTGTCCACCCAGTCTTGTTCTATTTTCACGCATAACACGAAACATGGTGACATGAGATGACTTCGATTCTCCGCCTTGACATGATCGCGACTGGCTTTGAACTGGAAGGTTGTTTTTTTTTTAACAAATAACTTCAGTTACAGTCCGCTAATATTTAAAGTTAAAGGGGTCTTAAGAACGCGGTAACCGGTAACACGTACAAAAAGGTCAATAATTTACCTTTTATTTAATTTGGTTCCGAAAACCGTTACCTATGGTCCTTCATGCTGTATATGAACAAACGTTAGCAATGTGTAAGTTGCAGAACATTCCCAGACATTTTGAGAACAATCTCGGAAATATTCGAGAGCATTAATAATGTCCGCTTTTCCTCAAAATCAAGAATGGGTACTTTTATAAGTAACTGAGAATTCCTCTCGAGAAACTTTCTAAATTGGAGAAGTTTCCAGTTGGTACAATGCTATTTCAGGCTGAGTTCTCCAACCTCCGCTCCCTGTGCGTGTCCCCCTCCGAGCCCCGCGGCGCGGGCGGCGCGCGCGCGCTGGCGGCGCTGGCCGTGACGCTGGTGGTGCTGGCGACCCTCGCCACCGCCGCCCAGGGCCTTGCTGACCGGTTCGGAAAGAAATGTAAGTACCAGAGATGAGGTTTCGTTATAAAAGGTTGCTCTGCCTAGGTGAAACAGCTGCAATACGCAGATTTCGGTTAATCAACCACAGATTAGTCGCCGATTTTCAGCTGAAAATTGGCCAGCTGCTTTACGTTAAGCTGCTGCGTTGCAGCGTTGCTGTATTAAGTTGCTCAAACTTTACTAACAATCTTCAATGTTTATGGATCATTGATCTGAATTAAATATATTATTATTATTATTATTATTATTATTACATTACGCCGCAAACTCCTGAGCCTGATGTTAACTTGAGAACTAATTTACCGGAGTAAAGAAATTACAACAGACTCCTTAATAATATTGTTAGGGTTAGGTCCATGATGAGCCCCGACTCCGATAATTAGGTTGAGTATAGTTACTAAACCTTTTGCCCGGAGTTCCTATAGGGACGCCTTATTTATAAAACTCAAATCGAACTGTATTTACATGAGATCATCTAGTATCCCTACATTTTTGTAACTTGGATTTCAGGTTCGAAATTCGTGCTAGCGTTTTCTCTGAGGCGGAACTGGGACATCTTGACATACGACCGCTCCAAGCCGAGGAGCGATCAGCGGATGAAAGGAATGGCCTGCATGGAGGGGGTCAGGTGAGCCAGCTTCATATTGACGATAGCTAAGCTAGCTAAGTAGTTACAGTCGTGTTCATAAATATGTATACACTTTAGTACCTTGTCACTTTAATGACATTAAATAGACAAGGTACTAAAGTGTATATTTATGAACTCGACTTTACATATTTAGTGTTAAAATTCGTGCTTTATGCTTCGTGCGTAACTAGTGTCCGACCGAAGTTTCGGTTTCGGTTTCGGTTTCGGCCAATTTCGGCCAAAAAAGTGATTTCGGCCGCAGTTTTGGTTTCGGCCAGAATCCGGCCGAAACCTTCGGCCGGGCCGAAATTGCTTCGCGGCCTCTCGCGGCTCTCGCATCGGGAGCGCTCGGCTTAATTCGGGCGCGCTAGGCCGGGTAGGTATAGGTAATGCCTCGGCGGCCGTCCCAGCCGGGACCACCGACAGTACCTATTCATATTCATCCCGTTTGTGAAGTTTGTTTGTGAACCACGTGGCGCGCGAGAAAATATGGTGTGTTGTTTATTTATTAAATTATTATTTATTTTTTAGAATCTGTTACTGCATTTTATGCTGTGATTAATGATTTAATGAACGATACGTTTGATATTAGGATTGTGAATTTAGTTTAGACGTGATAAGAATAGGTTGTTTGTTTTGAATAATATAATACCTATGCCGCGAATTAGTGAAGTCTTGATAACTGCAGTAAAATAATTTAAATAATACCTTATTAACCCTATTACTATCCTTTACATATGTAGGTAGGTATGTTATTTTAAATAACAAGTGAATAACTTAACTTATAACGTTATAAATAGCATTACCTATTGACAGAAAATTTAAATTTGTAGGTTAGTCATAGTTATGCTAGGGTTGGTAAACAGAAAAGAAATACTTAGTTAATTAATACTCTAAAAACAATAATTAGATCGAATTTTTGTAAGTTTTTTTTCTGTTCGTAAATAAAAAAAAAGTTAAATAATAAGCAATAACCTTTTCCTTACGATTTGTACAGTAATTTTGAATAATTTCATAAGTCTTCAAAACTTTCGGTTTCGGTTTCGGTTTCGGCCGAAATCAGAAAAAAACCGAATATTCGGTTTCGGTTTCGGTTTCGGCTAAAAATCGTGTTTCGGTCGGACACTATGCGTAACGTAAAGTATTTAGAAGTAAAATATGAAAGTTTACTGATGACTGTCGTTCGCGATTAGCGTTAACCAATTGTCACCGATAATGTTTTATAAATCTTCAGGATTTTGCCGAATGGCCTGTTCTTTAAACATTTTGGCTACATTTTTGCCGATATTTTGTTCTTTAACGTACTTCTCAAACTGTCACTGACTTTTACCAGCTAAAAGGATGCCTTCACCACAACTTCGACTGTTTTCCAGAGTTCTGGGTATCCAGTGCGTCATATTTGCGCACGTGTTGCTGGTCACTGGGACTTCATTCGTCGCGAACCCGCAGTTCCTCGAGCATGTGAGTATTTCTTATTAACTCCTGCATATGAAGAAGAATGATGTGGCATAGCCTAAAGAATTGGTTTGAACGTGATTTACCTCTCAGCTCTTTAATTTATGCGCATTCAGTTATTTAGTACTTGCTGAATAAGTATCTAAGCCACTAGGACGACTTAATTGAGGAAGGTGTCAGTGATGTCAGATGCCAGTTGTCATCTATCCTCATATAAGCAAAATGAAGCCCTGGCCCACCCATAGAACTGCTTTATAGTGACGTTTTAAATTAAATCTAACTATTCTACTCGGTAAATCCATATTCCTTTTGATATGTTATCATACATCAACGTTATGGATAGCTCTTAATTACTTGACAGTAATGGCGGCCGAGTTAAAAACAATACGATAACATGTCAAAAGCATTACGGTCTTACCAAGCAGAGCCCCAAGGTTCCATTTTACCGATTGTACATGCAATAGCATGCAAATACATTTAAAGTTTTCTCTACTATTGCATTGTAGTAAAGTTATTCTTTTGTTTCTAGATGTACGAGACCTTCATGGGGCAAGCGGTGATGAACTCCCCGGTGTGGCTGCAAGCCTTCTTCTGTCTCTCTGGCTTCCTCAGCTCCTACTCCACTCTGGTTGGAGTCGAGTCCAGTCCCTACACTCCCCTGAAGGCGTTGGTGGCTGTCGTCAATAGATGGATGAGGTGCGTACAACCCGGATTACATTGGTGGCTTTAGAATTTCATTTAGGGACGGGTGGGATTTACTTTGAGCCAATACATTTACATTGTAAACGTGCTAACCTTGCCATAATTTAGGTCTTACCCAACAATTTTTTCATGCAAGACCATGCCTTCTACCCCCTAATCATCATTATCATCATGACTACCGGGATTATGACCTTGAAATTACTATCATAGAGGCACTCCATCTTAGTTCTCAGGGTTGACAACGCATTTGCAATTTTGGGATTGCTAAAGATTGTATTCTTGAAAATGCAAATCACAGATCCCACCTACCATCAGTTGGCCTGTGCGCTCTTCCACCTTCTCCAAGCTTCATAAAACCAAACCTGTAGTTTTCTCTATTGCTCCTATTTAAGTTCCTCTTCATCCTTCTAGGCTGACTCCGATCGCCGGCATCATGCTCTGGTTCACGACCAGCTGGCTGCCGCGGCTGGGCTCCGGGCCGCTGTGGGGCTGGTACGTGGCCAGCGAGGCCGAGGCCTGCGGCGAGCGGTGGTGGTACCACCTGCTGTATGTGCACAACCATCTGCCGCTCAACAAGCTGTGTATGGGACATACTTGGTAAATATCATTTCAGCCCAAATTTTCATTTTTTGGTAAATATAAACTGGTTTAAACTACTTAACATTGTCATTTTTCTTATGTAAGAGGTTGGGTTGGGTTCCGGTGTGGGGGTAAGACAACCGGTGAAATCACTAGCTTAGAGACATTTCATTTCAGTCCTCAGGTTTAGCAATGCGTATGCAGAATTAGGATTTTTGGGTCTTCAGTACCACTTACCATCTTACCACATGCCCAGTGTGCTTGATTCCTTACAACATACCACAAAAAAAAATGCAAATAATTTATTGTCAATTTAATACACTACTTACTACACTGAAAGACCTCTTTAAATTTATACCTTCTTTCACCCTATCGGTAAATGGTTCTCTCCCACTTCCTCGAGTTTTAGCTTTCATCTACGTGGCGCTTTTCGAACTACTCCAAGAAGTTACTTGCGTTGGAAATGAGCTTCCTATTGAGCGATACGATAATATCAGTGTTTTGTAAATGTTGTGTTGCTGGTTGTTGTGGTTGTCAGTTTTCAACAAGTGAGACATATTTTTAACTACGATTTCCCAATCCATATCTAGGTACCTAGCAGTAGACATGCAGCTCCACGTCCTCGGCATGCTCCTTCTATTGGTGTTTGTGCGCTACCGGCGCGCGGCGCTGCCGACGCTGCTGGCGCTGCTGGCGGGCTCGGCGGCCGCGGCCGGTGTGGCCGTGTACTGGTACCAGCTCACGCCGATCATCACTGCGCAGTCACCTGAGTACGTTAAACCTCCTCAGTCAAATCTTGTAATTGTAGCAAACTAAAGCCATGTGACCTTATTGATTGTGCCTGACCGAACCACAAATTACACATGTTTAGAATATCTTTAAAAATTGGCTCATATATTCGCGAGTTATTAGACGGAATCATCATCTGCCATAAAAAAAGTATTTTCAAAAAATATTATTTTCAACTATTTTCTAACTTTCTAAAGGGATCTTCGCACGCTGTTCTCGAGTTCAAAGATTCTGCCAAACCTGTACATCCCCATGTGGACGAACCTGGCCGGGTACGTCTGCGGAATGGGCGCCGCTTTCGTCCTCTATGAGATCCAGAGCCGAGGCATCAAGCTGAGGGAGAGCAAGGTGAGTTGGTTGGTGTCAGGAACGCTAAATATACCTACAGAGGCTCTTGAATAGACGCATTCGGCGTTTGTTAAAATGTATAGGATTGACGTAAGCTGTCAGACGGTCGCGTCGAGCGCCTACGTCAATTCCATACATTTTGCCAGTTTTCGAAAATCGTTTACGTTAAGTTTAAGCAACTTGTCTAGCGAGGAGGAAAAGAGTATTTGACAGGAGCTGTACTGCATTGTTTGTTGTCAACTCTTGCTGGTATAAATAAGCAAGAAAAAGTAATACGTCAATATTCCTAATATTTTTAAGTATTCTAAATAGTAAAAACAGTATTTTTCCTTGCAGCAGACTATATTCAGGTTATTACTTTTTAAATGGTCATTGGAACCATGAATTAGTTCATTTACAACTTTAAACTTGTTCCAGTGGTTCAACCTGATCTTCCACCTGTCCCTGCCGCTGGGCACGTGCGTGGTGCTGAACGGCGTGTGGTTCCTGCGAGACGCGCCGCCTCCCCATTGGTCGGCGGTGCTGTACGCCTCGCTGGACAGGCCGCTCGTTGCGCTGTGCTTCGCGGTGTTCATGTTGGGCTGTGTCACTAAATGCAAATGTAAGTAAAAGTATTCGTAATTATTGCCAAGTGTAGATTTGACGATTGTTTCGTTGGATGTTACGAACAATGTTTTGGCGAAAAGGGTTCCCGAAGTAACAAATAAAAGGATTATAGCTATATCCCAATAGAATACTTAATACTGTAGTATCTTTACTTTCTATACAAGTTGGGATAGTACAGTCGAATACAAATGTATACACTTTTTCACCTTATTCCATTGAAATAAGGTCTATAAATGTATACATATCTTTCTACTCGACTGTATACATATCTTTCTACTAGACTGTACAAGTAAGTTTATGTGTATTTTGTGTGAACCCTGTCAAGCACAGCAATGAGAGAAGGCTTTTAAATATAATGTTTCTACTATTGGCTATCGAGTACTTTTTATATCGTTTATAGATATTTCTGTCCCACTGCTTGGCAAAAAGCTCCATTAGGAAGCTCCATAATTCCCTATCCAGTAACTCCTGAGCCCAGTCATTATAGAACTGGTACAGTACGTCCTGCCATCTCTTTAGAGGTAAGATCTAAATTTGATATGGGCGAGGTACTTACTATTCGTGAGGCCCTTAGGTAGCATCTGGTAAATTTTATTGTTGCGTTCAGGGCTTTTAAATAATGCATTAACCTTCGAGGCGCGCGGTCCCCCGACCTGTCCCCCACGCCTTACGCCGCCTCTGCTAATACTATTGGTCGATCTCCTATATCTCCATCGACTACTAGTTTAGTAAATACATTATGCGAGACAAATGGATCCCATTTAATATTATTATCGTGGTCCATGGGTGCTGGCAAGATTTTTTGTCACGGATATGCATACGCGATAAATTTTACGGAAACAGTGACATAGCAAACGAAATATTTTTTTATCTTGATCTGTGTATTTCCTTTTATAGAAGGAGGGTGCGACCCGCCTCCTGCCGGTCCCATGTCGTGGCCCTTTTAACACAAAACCCCTACAATTGTCTCCATCAAGCCGTCTGCCTGTAGGTTGTTGTCATGTTAAGCGTATGTATCGTTCCCCAGCGTTCCTCCGCTCGATGTTCGCGTGGCGCGGCTTCCACACGCTGGGCCGGCTGTCGTACTGCGTGTTCCTGGTGCACTTCGTGATCCTGCGCGTGCTCGTCACCGGCAGCCCGCAGCTGGGGAACCCCACTGCGCTTTCACTGGTACTTATAACTTGAATATAATGCTGGTTGCAGACGCAGCAAGAGCAGTAAGGCATAAGAGTGGACAGCAGAGTAATGCTACTGTCACAAAACAGTACTGTACTGCCTCGGCGTGTGCGTTTGCACACGAAGTCGTGTGCAACCAGAATAACGGCCGCACTCAGAGTCAGTTAATGACGACTAAGTCGTTCCTTGGTAACGATTTTTTTATACACAGGTTTGAAAAAGGAATAAGTTGATTGTCTCTAGAATGTTTCTGAGTACTGAAGTACAGTACTCCCAGCTTATTTATAGCTTTCGGTTAACTATTGCTATCGCCCTTGCACTAGCAACTGACAGTATATTTGTCACTCATCTGATCTCAGCTGATCGCTATTAAGATGGTCGTACTGTTAAGTCCTTATGGGGTCTGGGACCAAGGAAGACTTCCACGCTCAACGAATTGAGAACATCATTCGGGATACAACCTGGACTTGCTGGTTAGCTGACTGCCATGCCGCCGGCCGTCTGACAAAACTAACTAATAAAAGTTATACTCGTAAGCTTATTCTGATTGCCACGATTGTCGGAATTTAGTTTAATTCATATTTTTAGTTAGCATTTTTCTCAAATTCTTCATACAGCAACAATTTTACCTATGAAACAAGAAGCTGTCACATTATGAGTATCTATCCAGTCGCTATGCATTTCATGTTACCAGCTAGTGATATTTTTAATTTGCCGCCTTTTTTTATGTCACCACTCGCTGGTCGGACTCTACAATCTACAATCACATTTTTTTGCAATCTAAGACCCATTCATTTGCATTATCAAGACAATTCTAAAACTGCAAATGCGTTGCCTGCCCTGAGGACCAAGATGAATGCCTCTTTGTTATTAATTACACCGGTTGTCTTATCCCCACACCGGAACACAACGATGCGAAAGCTTGGCGGAAAGTTAAAGGATATGGTAGTAGCGATCCGGACGAACCCTGCTCAAACTCCTACCACCACAATAAATCTTTATCATCTCCATTCCTTCCAGCTGTCGCTCCTCATCACAGCCTCGGTGTTGTCCCACGTGGTCGCCATCCCGCTGTGCCTGCTGGCGGAGCTGCCGGCCATCGAGCTGTACAAGGCCCTGACGGAGAAGGAGAGGATCCCGGCGCCGCTGGCACCGCTCGACCTGGTCGTCACCAAGAGACCTGAACTATAGAACTGATGAAGCAGGGTTTGCTAAAGGAGCCTAGTAAAGTACGATGATGTAAGAGCGGGTTCCCACTTGTCGAGTGTCGGTTCTGACCAAATATCGAGTGTTCTAGTAGCATACTAGTAGTTGTTCACATCAATCGGTGAAGGAAGGATGTGAACAGCCTCATATTAAATGTGTTGCCACCAGAACAACTGATATTTTATCGGAACTGACACACGACAAGTGGGAGCTCTCCACAATACTTTGTTGAGAAGAGGTTAAGATTTTTTCAAAGATCATGCCCGTTTTAAGCTGCGTTTTAAAATGTTTAGGAGTCCCTTAAACACTTTAAAAGTGTTGATAGTCTCTCAAATTGTTTAGGAATGAGAGATGAGTGTAAAACATCGCTCAAAAGTGTTTACGAGTAACCGATAACTGTTAGCAGTGAGTGTACAATGATGCTCAAAAGTTGTTATATTTTTATATTTTACTGATAATTAACAGTTTTCTCTGCTATTTTTTAAGGCGTCTATTACTTAGTGTCACTCTAGATTGTTTTTTGGGAACCTTATTTAACTATTTAACAATAAAAACAAATAAAGACCCCTGAAGTAAAGTTAAGTAATCCCTTTTTTGCAAGCTGATATATCTTAAACGGCATCACCTATTTTTTTGAAACCTAGCTAAGTATCATCCTAGCTAGCTAGATATTAAACTATCTTTCCTTTATCCGCTTAGCACAGATACATAGAAACACAAATAAACAGATTATATACAATAAACATACATCCCTCTTTTTATGTTCGGAGGTTAAATCAAAATGTAGAAAAGTAAAACGATTAGGATATTTTTTAAGTGCAAATGCTTAATAGTATTTAATAGTAGTTTATGTGACTGGTGCATAATGAAAGGCATTAATACACGAGTGTAGTTTTATGAAACGAGCCGAACGATTAATGTTTTAATGCTTAATTATGTACATTCATATCATAAGTTTTCTACAATATGTACGAAAGCTGTATCTGTGGTTTCCCTTTATCTTAATGTACCGATACTTTAATGTGACAATTAAGATGCAAAACCACATCGATATTAGATACTTTAATGACATGCAGTACTTTAATGTTAACATTAAAATACAACCACAATAACGGTTTCTTAATATAGGCCATTTGCTTACCGTTTCTGAACATATTAAAGGTTATTTATGATATGGATATACTTAGATAAAACATATTAAGGTGCCACATACTTATGAAAGGTGAAAGGCTCTTTCCTTCTGTATGTATAGAGTTATAACTTGTCTGGTCAATCGCTGGTCCTTTATGAAAACGAATTATGTACTTTATTTAAGCAGGCTCTTACTTTTGTAAGACTGTTCTTTTGATAACAAATATAGATTGTAGGTTTAGAGATAAGTAATCGTTAGTTAATTATTTTTATAATTTTTTTACCTGATTGTTAAAACGAATTTAAATTAAATATTTTTTAATTACACATTGTTTTTTAATTATTTCTTAATATTGCTCACAGACTGTACGAGTGTAACAAGATTGTAACAACCTTTTTTAGATTACGATGCTGTCCACTCTTTCATTTTTTAACCCCCGACGCAATAAAGAGGGGTGTTATAAGTTTGACGTGTAAGTCCGTGTGTGTGTGTGTGTGTGTGTGTGTGTCTGTCTGTGGCACCGTAGCTCTTAAACGGATGAACCGATTTGGATGCGGTTTTTTTTATTTGAAAGCAGGTTTTCTAGCGGTGGTTCTTAGACATTTTATATCGAAATCGGTTCAGCCGTTTTTGAAGTATTGAACTTTGAAATGTCAATGTCGGGGGTTTTCCAACATTTTGTTGGTTAGGTTATAATTGATCTAAATTCTTTTCAAATTCAAAACTATTTCGATCCATTCCAATATCGATCAATATTGGGGATTCTCATAGCAACCTTCAGATAAAAAACATGAATTGCTGTTCCCGAGCTGCATGCTAGCTGCATACTGATAATTTATTATTTTATATTATTTGTTCCGTTTCACGTCCAAGGTCCGAAAATATACTTTTTCTAGAATTTCATTCATATGAAAAATCATGTAAAAACGAGACTGAGCTAAAATTTATCAAACTAAAATCGGCCCTAAAACATTACGCTTCAATTAATTATGTTACGCTTAAGTGAGATATCAAGTTTTTTTTGGTCACAGCAGATTAAGGATATTTTAAATAAAGAATATGTTCAATAATTCTACAATGTTTAATTTGGTACATTTTAGAGATAACAACAAATTGTAAAATTAGAAAGGGGTCATTCATCGTTTTGGTCAAAGGTAAGTTGAAGATATCCGGTACACGTGTCTTTTCAGTGGCAGTTCTAAATTGAAAACCTAATCGAGGATCCTAAAATAAAAAATAAAATTGTCAAATTAACAATAATCTAGGAAGCGTATGTACGAAATACCTAAAATTTTGTTTTTATCCATGTTTTTATACATACAATGAACATAGCACAAATGAACATAGCTGCTTGAAGCAGAGTTTTTCCCACGTTCTGGGTAGGTATGTAATTTTCTCTACCTATTCGCCGAACCCATTCTTTAACCACGTTTTCATCTTTTGGAAAAGTGAAATTATCGATATATTTTCACATCACTTTCAATTTCGATTGCATATTTACAATCAGAAAAATATAACTATTAGGTCAAGATTTCGATATTAAATAAATTCGATGAATTGTCTAACAATATTATTACCAATTTTACATAAAATCTTACCTATATCTAAAGGCAAATAGTAAGAAACTTGCTTATGAAAAGACAATCCTGAGGCCGAGTTTTCCTTCCGCCTAGAGTGTGACTTGCTGTCTTCCACCACACAAGCCATTGCTTGCAGGTTGCAATACCTGCTAATATAATTAACTCACACCAAAGTCACACACAATTTTGGTGGATATTCCACAGAATAATTATTTATTCTAATAAGTAAGAATAATATTCTCAAAGCTGGCATGATACACGTTGTTGAATAGAGTCTGTCTAATGAAAGATGAACCTGAGAAAGAGCGGCAAATTCAAAAAATCTTCATATGGTATTACCGATCAATGTAGGAATAAACGATTTTGATACTTTTCTTATTTTATTTATTTTGGTGGGCACAAAGGAAGAGGAAACGCGTGCTTTTTCACAATACTAATGCCCGTATTAATAAACTATCAATAATAAAATAGGTACTCAAGTCTACTAATACCGCACTCAAGTTTCCGTTTATCCATATTAAGACCACACACGGTATCATATTTAAGTACAGTTTATTAGTAGAAGCCTGAGAGTCTTACTATTTAATACGTATGGGTGGATCAACTTTTTTGTTGTTGTTAGTGTCCCGTAAGCCAGGAGACAACAGAGATAGTTTCTTACATTTTTTTTTAGAATTTATACTTTTATCCCACTCAGGAGAAAAGCCACACAAGAATGGTAGTGGACTTATATCCTTTTAAATCATAGTTTTAATGAGTGACCCAGGAAACGTCACCCTGGCACCGAACTACAAAGAAAAGTTGATTGACCCGTATAGTCAGCATTAAATAAATAGATAGTGACACCCAAAGTCGCCAAACGAGTACCGAACTATTTAGCAACTTTGGGTATCACAAAGTATTTGATACTTTGAAACTATCTATGAAAAAAAATGCAGACCACCATAATAATGCTTGTATCAGCATGCTTTCTCATTTGTGAGCTCTTTTAGTAAATACAATCACAAATAACAAGTCATTAAGTAAAAATATTTTATTTATTATTAGGGTAAAACCGATGCTTTCTCTCAACTCTGCTAATAGGCATCTGAGTGTAGGCACTTGCTTCTTTACAATATAAAATTCGTTCACTTTATTTCCGATGGCATGGATGTCAAAACTATCTAAATTGGATACTGTGGCCTTGTGAGTTCGCTTCTTTCCTGGAGAGTACTCAGTAGAAGAGTAGAAGACACCATGGTTTACTTTGCCTTCATTCTCTTCAATGTCGAAACACTGATATCTGTAAAAAGAAAGAAGGAATGAATTAAACAGAACACCATTTACAAATATATTGTGACACGCAGTACAGCCCCATTTTACAGTCCGACAGCTCTAAGAACATTTGGGTTTAGGTGAAATCAAATTGCATCGGTGAGGTTCAAATCGCAACGGTTTAAGAACAAGGAAGACAGGTATAACCCGAACATCTTTTCTAAGAGCTCATGAAGTGTACGTAGGTACATATTAATATGTTTATGATATCTTTTAACTAAATGTATATAAACACCTCCTTAGTGTTTTACTGAAACTAGGTATGAATGTCAGTTATATATCATCTGTCTATTTAATTAATTTAATAAAATTGCGATTGTTAAGAGATTCAACATGGTATAGGTACAGACAATACACCTATGTATAGGGAAAGACAATGATTTAATTAATTTTAGTATTTACCGGTCATTGATGATAATTCTTCTAATTACTTCGTTTGACTCTGGCATAGTAAATCGTTTTGCTCCAACTCTTTCAACTGCTGAAGATTTTTCAAAACCGTTTGTTTGTCACCATCCACGTCCAGCTTATCTTATCTTTCGTTTAATTTCTTAATGGAAAAGAAATACCAATTTCAAAAGATAGGTAGAACAGAAAAGGTCCTTATATATTCTATGAAACTTTGGATTGAAGATATAGAAATAATAAGTATCAAAATTAACATGCCATACTAACCTTGTTATAACCTATGAATTCGGTCACCGTATGTAAACACTCTATTTTTTGTTTCAACAATGCTTCCCTCTTCTCTTGTTTTTCTTTATATTTGTTTATAATGGTACAAAGGATCTGTCGCACACCACTTTGGATAGTTTTACGCATGTTTAGTCCGTAAATTTCGAGAAGAAAACTTTAATTTGACAGACTCGAACCAACAACGACTTGTTTGTCAATGTCAAAACGTCATTTTAATAGTGTTGCCAGACCTGCCAGTCAAATAAAAGCCCGGTTCATCATTCATTAGACAGACTCTAAAAATCTTATCCTAGAAGAAAGATAATAAATACTGAGGGCGCATTTCATCAAACTTGGAATAAGATTTACTCCGAGATTAGTCTACACAAATTCGGCGTTTAATCTAGGTATAAGACCTTATTCCAGTTTGGTGAAATGCGGCCTTAGTATAGGTACTAAGTTTTTATCTTTCTTCGAGGATAAGAATTACATTCAACAACATGTATGATGCCAGCTTTAATTCTGATAAAATGTAACGTGTAGGGGCGATTTTATTTTGCAAATGAAACCTAAACTTCTTTTCATAAAGAGTTTTCAGTGGTACAAGATTTAAAAAAATACTTTATCTACACTCATATCATAAGTCCTCTATAATGCGTTCAGAATCCGTAGACAATGACCAGCATTACAAGATACAATTTTAATATGATATGTTTTCTTATCTGTAGCTGTAATGAAAAGTTAAAATTACGATACAACTTTTGATAAAGTAATGTTGTTCAAATTTGGAATATCTTCCAAAACCAACACAATTCAAACAGGGGGCCAATTCTAGTATCAATTAAACGTTGACTCTGTATATTTTAAGTAAAGTGTCGTACGCCATTTTGATTTCGAATGACATTAGAATAGGGACTTTGTTAGTTTGTCTACGATTAAAAAAAAAAAACATATTCGTGACACAGGTTAATAGCTTTGCCGCCGTTTTGTTTGTTTTGCCGCCTACTGAACGCATCTTAGAGTACTTATAATATGTGTGTAGATAAAGTAATGTATGCAACTGTACATAATTAGGCCTTAAAACACTCGTGTGATCTTATTATGAAACTCGCCTTCAGCTCGTTTCATAAAACCACACTCGTATTTTAAGGACCCTCTTTATGTATCAGTTACATAAAATACTATTGTCAAACTGTCAAAGCAAAATAACAACTTAATGATTCGTTTTAATTATTGTGTTTTTTATTCATATGCGTCTCTGATAGTGGTACAAATCAATAAAATACAATCATGATTCATGACCTCGTAAAAGAAGTTTAAGTTTAATGTGTGTAAGTGCTATTTTAGCTGTGTGAGTAGTGTGTAAAAATCGTAATCGTAAGTTTCATTTTTAAATTATTTCACATAATAACCCTTATCAGAGACCGTCTTTTCATTCACATTACAGAATAATGTTTTAGTTTTCTAAACACCATGGAGCTTTTGACCGTGATTAGAAACATTGTTGATAAGATGATAAGGAACAATTAGTTTATTTATATTACGGTGTGACATATGTTATGAATGAAGTAGTTAAGATGGGGCACACTGAGAGCATCATCAGGAAGGGCGATGACAAATCAGTCTGTAACTCAGTCAAAAATTAACTTAAAAAAAAAAACCAATGTAGGGATGATTCAAATCATCCACCCTACCTACTGTTAAAAAATGTTGAAAGGTTTTTAAGACACCCTGTACATATAATTAAAATATTAATTACTAATGAACTTTTTTTTAAATTGCAATTGCTTGCTTCATAGACAAATTACATACTAATCGAAAGTATGAAGCCTAGAATATGCAAACGTTAGATTTAGTGTAAATTATAACTATTATAAGTACTGACTATTTGTGCTAATTGATTTGTTATAGGTACGTAGGGTCATACCTCATGTTATAAACGTCTGTTGCAACCTTTTTACAATTATTATAAATCAATTATTTACACATTTACAGCTTTCTCTGAATAACTTTCCAGCGGGTTTGAA
This sequence comes from Acleris cristana, assembly GCA_948252455.1. Classification (NCBI taxonomy): domain Eukaryota; kingdom Metazoa; phylum Arthropoda; class Insecta; order Lepidoptera; family Tortricidae; genus Acleris; species Acleris cristana. The sequence goes on along the minus strand of OX411786.1, from coordinate 15,065,147 downwards.
GTTGCATTCTATAATAGGTAAAGAATTTAGAAAACTGCCCGACGTGACCGTCTAGCAGCTTACGTCTCAATCCAGGGCCTATATTCTACTGGTTAAAACCATATTGCTTTGGACATGTTATCGTATTGTCAACGTTACGATAGCTCTTATTTACTTGAAGTAATGATGGCCGAGTTAAAAACGATACGATATCATATCAAAAGCAATATGGTTTTACCGAGTGGAAGTCCCTGTGCATCTGGGGGGGTGTGTAATGTTTAGCATAAGAACAAATGGTCTAATGATTATTTTGCATAACACTAATTGCATAATTTCAATCTGCAGAATAAACCATCGGAGGACTTGAATTAAAATAAATAATAACAAGAAAATAACAGTTATGCTAAATGAGTGTTATGTTATTCGATCGTATGCCAGTTAAAATTATACAATTGGTTTTTATGCTAAACGTCCATTATGCTTGTCGTGGTTAGTTAAATGAAATTATGCAAAATGTTTTTATACTGATTGAAGCGCACCCCATCTGGGGCTCTATTCTAATAAAACCACATTGGTTTTAACATTTTATCGTATCGCCAACGCTACGACAGCTATGACAGTATAGTATGACAGTAATGGCGGCCGAGATATAAAACAATACGGTACTTTAAATTCGCGGAATGAAACCAACACAGAACCTTACCTATACATTTATAAATAACAACAAGAATTAAAACAATTATCCCGATAAATTATATAAATCTAAATCTATGTTTCCTAAATAAATAAACAAAAAAAAACTACATCTGTACAGTCTTGAACATACTTTCCTTAAATATTGCTTTGTCATTTACCTTTACCCACATCATGGCCTTTTTTGACAATGGGAAATGAGAGCACTTTTTTAAAGGCACCCATGTCATAATGCCCTCGGAGGGCTTATTGTTTAACGCACTCGCAATCACGATCGTTTTCATTTTTAAAATCGAAGGCTTGTCTGCATACAAAATGAAAACAATTGCTCCACTTTGAAGCCGGTTGCGATTGCGAGTGCGTTAGACAATAAGCCCTCTGGTTGGAAATCCCACCGAAGGGAGTTCGTTCCACAGTTTCACTGTTCGAAGCAAAAAGTGTCTAGTAAAATGCAAGGTGCAACGTCATTCATCAAGGTGAGGTTGATGGAACCTGGCTTTACGATTAGTGGTTCGGTGGTGGAACTCAGCGGCCGGTAAAAACCCAAATAATTCTTCAGAACATTCCCCATTACAGCACGCAAAGTGACTGACGTCTCTTCAGATTGAGAGGGAATCCAATCGGACAGAGATCGCTGGGTCGTTGACGATTTGAACCCCTCTGTGTTATATCCGGTCACATGGAAGATTTGGGTATCAGTTTATCAGTACCAAGTCCGTTTTGTTATTGGTTTGGTATTTACGAGTCATCAACACCCAGAAGTTTCCTTGCCATTCATGATTTGGATTTGGGGAGCCATTCTGACGGTCTTGTTCTTCTCTGGGGCCTTGGAGCCAGGGTTGAGGCACACCTTCACCAGCTGGGCAAACGGGGCCTCGATGAACATCCAGCAGGGAGTAGCCACGAGGAACGAGATCACAAGGATGCCCATGTAGTTGAGAAGCTGGAAGCAGACACAATATTGTATATAAGAGGAAAGAAGAAGAATTACGATAAATAGATAGAAGCAAGATAGTCTAAAGCAAATTGGAATAGAGATCTAACACTCTATATATGTATGGCATGGTAAAAAGGCTTGGAAAAAACTGGACAAGAGCATTTCGGATCATACAGTGTAGTGTTTTGCCACCGTAGCCACAAAGACAATCCAACAACCTCAAACATGACCTAGTAATTTTGTATTTAAAGTTGTTTGTTGCTATGTTATATCATTTTCAGTACGTAGTTATCAACATTTTAGTCGCCCTGTAACTCATGAACTAGTGAAATCTATACTTAGTCGTGATAGTTATTCTTTTAAATATACTACAGTTTTGTCTCTCAGCTTATATATATTTATTCAAATTAAAATGTTACTATTTTTTAAGAGTGACATGCAAAAATGTGCACAGAATAAGCCAAAACAGAAACAAAAAAAATATTCGGATTTGATGGCCAACTTCCAGAAATGGGAGAGGAGGAAGAAGTACGTAAACTCACGATGAGATAAATTTGAGCGGAAGAATAAGAAGTAGGTATGTATGTGAACTTTTTTTTAAACAAACAGAAAAAAACAAGGAATGTGGGATGGTGGGAAGGGGAGGTGAGATGTATACTCACAGTGAGATAAATTGGAGAAGAAGAAGTGTACTCACATTACTCTCAATGAGGTAAATTGGAGAAGATGAAGTATTCTCACCATGAGATAGATGGGAGAGAAAGAAGAAGTGTACTTACAATGAGATAGATGGAGGAGTGCGTCAGAGACGTGTGGTTGGCAACCGTAGTTCGGATGACGCACACGTGGACTAGGTAGGCGCAGTACGATAGGCGTCCGAGCGCCGACCAGCCGCGCCACTCCAGCACGCCTCGATACACATCTAGAATCAAAGTTACCAATGAAATATACGCTGTAACGTGTTGAGTATGGAATACTGACCAGGGGATTCTAGTCAAGATGCATTTACCTGAACTAGGCCATTTTCGAAAATCGACAAAAGGCCATGATGTGTGTAGATGACGTAAGCCTTAGAAAATAGAAACGTTATAGCATCGTTGGCAACTTAGTGCTGTTATATTGTTAAATAAGTTTCTGCCAAAGAATCTAAACTAATGGATTCAAGAAGAATAATAAAAAAGACAGGTAAGTATTCTTTGTCCCTTTCTGTCCAAATCAAATATCATAATGACAGATAAGGACAGCATACTTCAGGCACACTCTAGCTATTGCAAGTTTATGAATAAGAGGTTTAGTGTCTTCCACTGTAGGTACCTACAGATCTAGGTACTTACTCTCAAACTTGAATATGGAACCACCAATAATCACGCTGGTGAGAAATCCGAACAGCAACTTGACTCCGCTGGCGTACACCATGCGGAGCCCTATCGCCACCTGGATCCCGTCGATGTAGAAGATAGCGCCCGACATTATGAGGAGCACCCCCAGGGGCAGCGCGGACCAGAACACGGGACGGTATTTCTGGAACATGATAATAAAGTCATCATCCATAGCAATCTTACGAAAGTGTGTTTGATTCCGTCTTCACAGTTTAGCTCCCTACATGTGAAATTTGGAACAAAGATAGTTTGTGGCCCACAAAGGGAAGGTCATCGTCATCATCATCATCATCATCATCATCATCATCATCATCATCATCATCATCATCATCATCATCATCATCATCATCATCATCATCATGTAAGCCAAAAAACGTCCACTGCTGGACATAGGCCTCCCCCAACGCTCTCCACTCAGACCGGTCTTGTAAGAAGAGGTCTTGGTTGAAGGGAAGGTAATTGGCTTAAAGCCAATATTGATCGGACGGAATTGCAGGCATGCTGAGGCTAGGCTAAAAAATGTAGTTCTCCAAAAATATGATACATAACTTGAAATATTTTTGACGACATTGATGTGTGTGTAATGTGTATCTATTTAATATGAATGTGGAGGGATTTAATGAAGGGGGAGACCAAGTCAAAGAAAATGGTTCGAAGAAAAAGCCGAGCGACATGCAATGTGTAAAACATAAACGTACAATATAGGCCAAATTGCATGCACATGAGGACTTGGCCTATTAATGTTTTTAGTGGGATTAGTATGTATGTATGTATGTAAACACTTTATTGTACAAACAAAAGAGATAACAATTATAAAATAGACAAAAATATAACAGGGATGTACAAAGGCGAAGTAGTTCTACACGAACAGAGCCACGTGCAAAATCTAATACTATGTGATGAACATTCTAGCTTTATAATGACTAAATAGAGTACCTTATACTTCATCAAGTTGAAGTTGGTGTTCTGTAAGTGGAGGATGAGCATGCCGGACGCCATACCGTACGCGTAGCAGACGATGTTGGTGTGGCCGCGCTTGTACAGGTTGTTGAATGTCGGATCCATCACGAAGATGTTGCGAGCCACTCTGAGAAAGGTTTTATAAAAGTTTCAGTAATATAGTTCATAGAAGCAGTTTGTCGTATTCGTGTGTCTTTTGTGTGGTGAATAATTCAGTTTTTTTTCACGAGTTAATGTCACATTAGTCAGCCTACTCCCAAACTAAACTCTAGGTTTGTACTATTGGTACAGTCACGAGATTTAATTTGGTACCCACCTTAGGTCCAAAGTCACTCTGACATTCTACAACAATAAGATTGAGTTTTCTAAAAGTTACAAATGACTTGACATCACTAACGACATTGACGACTTCAAGCATATTTTTCTTGAAATGGGTCCCAAATTAACGCTCGTGACCGTACTAGACAACTTAACTTATACAGAGAAATAAATACTTAATTACACAGAGAACATCCAAGGCTAACGTGTCTTCGTCTTTTTTACTCTTCTTCTGGATCTGTACACTTACTCAGGCGCGACCAGGAGTACTGCATGAAGGTTCTGAAAGTAGGTGTGGATTGCAGGCGTCAGCATCCCCACCACAAACGTGATGCCGACGGCGATCTTCCGGGCCCTGGCGCTGTGCAGCAGGCAGAAGATAATCAGCCCCAGGACTGTGAGCTGCATGTCTGCTGCCAGGTACCTGGAAGACAGATGATTTACATAAAATAACCAACTATATGTGTGTAGTGTGCATATCAAATAACAATCTCACATAGTGGACCTATAGTCACGCCGTTGTAGTATTTTTTTCGTGGGGGAAATCTTCTCAAGATGCCAGACTTCGTTAGGGCAAGAAGTCGGGTTGTGTGGGATTAGCCACTGCACGAGTGGATACCCATTAAAACCCCCCTCGGTGCATTTCGGCAGCTCTGGGACCTGTGTGATGTGAGCCAGTGCTACCTTAAACATTTCTTAACAGGCCACATATGGTAAAGTCGGTAGTGTTCCGCGATCTGGATCTCAATAACCATAACTCCTATGTGTCTGTTATTTGGATATATTAAACTTGGTCGTATTTTCTTGAGACTGTAAAACCGGAAAACACGATTTAAACAAAACCCTGGAAAGTTATTATACCACTACGATTTTTAACGATGAGTTTTAATGAAATAGTGTTAGTATTTACAACTTTTTAACCCTGTTGAACCATTTTTTATATAAATCTAGTGGTTTTAAAGTTTAACTTGCCATCAAGGTGCGCAAAGTATCTCTATCTCACGTTCTTCTCGGAGAAGCGCATTAAAAGCATATTTACTCTAAATTGACAGCTGTCAAATTCGGCGCTTTTAGAACGGCGGAACTGTAATTCCAAACTTAGCTCTAGGCTTATAATTATGGGCTTGACAATGATGAACATTTTTGCAAAAAAAAGGAGGGATTGGGGTACTTACCATGTGTGCGCCATGCATTGTGAGTTGTCTATGTAGTTGTTGAGGTAGAGCAGGTTGTAATACCACTCCCGGCGGCAGTCAGCCACCTCCACCACCACCGAGGACTGAAAACCAATCCAAAAAAACACTCAATGGAGAGCAGCTAAGTATCAGCGCTTCGGACAAGACCCTCAATGCTAAGAAAAAGGACGTACATGAAAAGAATGGGCACTCAAGAAAAGTACTAATACTCATAGTTTAAGGAATAAAATTAACAACATATAAATAATAACATTAACTTTTCCATTATGGCTGATTTACATTGGTCCAGTAAAAACCTGCCAGTAGAAGTACATTGACGAGTTGGTTTTCACGTTTAAGGCGAGAGCTATTGTAACGACGCAATGTAATGTACTTCTACTGGCATACTTTTGATGGAACAATGTAAATCAGCCATAAAGTCACGATAGTTAACTATACTGCTATAAGACAAATAGTGGCATATCAGACCAAACTCCTGTAACAAATGCAACCATGTTAGAACTCGCGGGTGACCTTTAGTGTAATATTAAATGTAAATTACAAATTAATTTCGCACATAAGTAAAGATAAACTCTAAACTGTAGTGTATATTTTTAACTCTCGATACTACTCGAAATGAGCTGGGATCGCTAGGCGCCACACCTACCACGTTTAAAAGAACAGACGATTTATTATAAAGTATCCTACCAATTATCAAGAGCAATACGGTTACTAAAGCGGATACTATTATTAGACGTAAGGTGTATTGCGTAACGGCATGAGAGCTTGTATTGACAGGCGCTCAAGCTCAAACTTAAGCTGAAACCTTAGTGTTGTCACAAGGTTCTAAAGACGTACGGAGCCTATGGACGACCCTTATTTTAAGGAACTGAATCTGTGTAGCACGAATTTTGTCTAAGACTGACCTACACCCATGGGTAGGCACTTGCTCGTAAAACCAATGGCAAGTGGGGAAAGTTTTAGAAATGAAGCCCATGTACAGAAAGTCATCCTGATTCTCAAACGTTAGACGTGCGATCTAATCTGGTAAAAGATGCGAAAAACAGCTGCCAATAGTACTGATCCATATATGTATATCCAGCAGTAGACGTGTTTCAGTTGCCATGATATATAACAATGACTTACAAAATGGCCAAAGAACCATTCCGAGAATTTAACTTTATTATACCTTCCACAATGGTCCATTTCCAAGATGACGGAGCCACGTGGAGACGAACGCAAGCACCACCGCATACGGCGGGGTCAACCTGGAAAAAGAACGTTTCTCTATTAACTCATGCGGCGACAAATGTCTTTCGATGAAATGAAAATTCTACGAGATGATACGTTCGTTGGAAGGTATTTGGATACAATAACAGGGACCCGGTTAAGACTGCGCCGAGCGTCCGCCGGATGTACAGTGGCGCCCTCATCACTATTATTGTGTTTTCTAATAAAATAAAGTATTTTCTTCAAATCGGACGGTGCATTTTTGTACTACAAATGAAAACACAACTTATAGGACATATCACATAGTTTAATAACAATTGACCTTTGAGTTATCAACTTAACGGAAAATAGTGGCCACCTTTTCCCGTTAAGCTGACTACTCATAGGGTAATTGTTATCCAAGTTTGTTGTTTTTACTTGCGCTACAAAAAAGCATCGTCCGATTGCAAGGAAATTCTTTAGTTAATTAGAAAACACAATAATAGTGATGAGGGCGCCACTGGACGGTCGAAGTTTGCTGTTTAGTTCCTCACCTCAGCCACCTCAGCACGACACCCCTAGGCAGGGTCCCCCAGCCGACCCGCCGCTTCTCCCCCATCAGCAGGATGTTGTACGCCAGCAGGAACCCGGAGATGAAGAAGAAGGACTGCACGATGAGGGTTCCGTTGTAGATAATGGAGAACCATGGACTGTGGTATGTCTGGAAAAGGGAATGTGTATTGACAATGCGTTTAGCCAAGTTGGTAGTGACACTGCCTACGAAGCTAGGGCCTATTCCCAGTTGTCCACACTGTGGACAACTGGGAATTTTTTGCCCAGTAGGCCAAAGCTAGCGGTCGCGGGTTCATTTAATTTCTTGGTGACGGCAGATATTTGTGTGTTAGTATTTGTTTCTCAGTCCGGAATTTTTATAAGTAATTAATTATGTATTTCTTTATACATGTTTATCGTTGTCTAGTACCCATAGTACAAGCCTACGGCTTAGTTTGGACCTAGGTCGATTTGTGTGAGATTGTCAACTGTTTTTTTTTTACATAGTCATTTTAATTTAATGTTATTGACCTTCCATTTGTGATACATTTTTTTCGTGCTTGTTTTGATAATTGTAATTTTTTTATTAACTTGTGATGTAGGTAACTTATTTTTAAGTATTATTGTATTTTACGAGTATTATAGAATAACATTTTACTGGAGTTTCTTGCTTCGCTTCATCTCCGCATTGATGGTCTTGTCCGAAGCGCTAGTAGATTCACTCCATATTATGTTTATAAGAGCTCTCATGTACCTAGGTAATTTACTGAATAAATATTTTGAACTGTGTTTTTTTTTTATTTTCACTTAAAGTGTTTTATTTAACGATGATTTAGTAGTTTTTTAGTGACGACTTTTCATAGATAACTTTAAAAACGAACGGGTTAATTGTGTCTAAAATGTCTCTGGCTACGGCAGTTAGAGTGTTGATGTGTTGTACAATTATAATATATACATAAATTTAATAATACAAAAAATAATACAATTATGACATTTTGTCAAGGCAGGATATAATAATAAGTACTTAACAAATTATTAATTCTCACTAGCTCTCGCTTGCCCAAGATGGCGGCTCGTTAACTTGTGTGTAAATCGTGTGTGCTTCAATAAACCTCATTAATTAATTAGAGTGTTTAATTTCAAGATATGACAATAACCTTCGAGTGATTCACTTAACGGAATAAACTGGCCCCCTCTAGAAATTGCCTTACATTCTCAATAAAATCCGGGTTGTTGGTGGCGAGCACGATGCTGAGCGGCGAGTGGCCGAGAACCACTAATGCTGTTGTGATTGTTCTGGAAAAGAAACAATATTTTTTACGAATTTTCACGATCAGTAAGAAATCTGAGCCAATGAACCACCTCACTGAACATTTAAACATAGGTCATTTTTGACCATTCCGCTGTTCTAATGTGCATGTTTCCTCACGATGTTTTCCTTTATCGTAAAAGATGGGGTAATTCAAAGTAGTAAGAAAAAAATTCTAGTATAGACAACGTCAAAGTAGATACCCACTTCTGAGGGCCCTGCCAAGATGCTTTACGCTAACTAGCGTTTCTATCCGTTTCGTTTTTAAACCAATCGCGTCACTGGTAGATCACGTGACTTTTCGTATCAAGTCAGTGACGCGATTGGTTTAAACATGAAACGAATAAAAACGCTAGTTAGCATAGTGCATCTTGGCAGGGCCGGCTTTACTTTAAATATTGCATTGACACATTTGATAATCCTGTTGCATTGCTTTGTGGCTGAGAGTGACAAGGTACAAATTATGTTATCAACTTTTGATGTTGACTGTACTTGGCAACCAATGGGGTTCGAACTCGGTACCTTGCGAACACGAGTCCACCCTGTCACTAGGCTAAACACTCTGAAAATCACCATTGTAAAGTAGATAGTAGATAGGATGTCCAGGCCCTCTATACTACTGGATAAAGACATATTGCCTTGGACATGTCATAATTTTATCAACGCTACGAGAGCCCTTTCTTACTTGAAATAAAAAAATCAAAATCAAAATTGTATTTGCTAAAAGTGGGTAGGTATACATAGTAGGTCCTGAATAATAAAATAGTTTCATTCACTTTCTACCTGTCTCAATAGGCGTACAAATTATAAGTCAAGTAATAGAAATAGAATTACTCCGTTACCATAAAAAATAAAACACCTTGTCATATACAGTGTGTGACATCCATACGAACATATATTTCGACAACAGTTAATATGCATCCTAATTAACATAAAAACAATTGTAATGTTGTTGTTTTTTTTTCATACTAAGTCATACCCCACGCAATGTATCAAAAATAGATCAATTATCCCTCAGTTAACTTGCAATTAACTTAGACTTAATGTTATACATTGCTGCTCGATGGACTCTATTAAAATGAACTACAATAAATTGATTGGAGCTATTAACTTCATTCCTTCTTTAAACGGTTCACAACACTTAAAGCTATCGTTACTTAAGGATGGAGAGCTAGCTACGGAAATACGTTTGCAATTTATAAAGCATCGAAATCACTCTAGTTAGTGTGCCATACTATCATTATCGGTGGGTGTGAGAGTGGATGGGCAACAAAGGGGCTGTTAAATCAAATGAAGGTGTACAATTTATAGAGCTTTGAGTTTGGTGTGATATAATAGCTATGTATTTAATTCGAATATAACATTGCCAGGCGTTTAAATAGAGAATGTCAGCCAGTTTCGATTTTTGGCTTATCGTATTCTTCATTAAAAACAAAAAATTGCTTTAAAAAAATCATGTCGATACGTCAAATACTTTTCGAGATATTGAATTTTAAACTTCGTATGCGGCGCTCGAAACTCGGCGGCTAGCGCTCACGGATGATGACGTCATCGTTCAACTGCGGTACGCGCCCTTATATGAACGAGTAAGTTTACAGGGCTATATATGTTTAACCGTAATAAGTAGCCAGTTGAAATTTTCACAGAATACGTGTTATTATAAAATCTATCGTTTAAAACTATAAAATGAACAAAAAATCAAATCCCAAAAGGGGTCCCGATACAAGAAGCATGAAAAAAAAACTTTTGTTTTAGCATCTTTATACGGATTGTATTTTTATAATGACTTCTTATTTTGATGCTATTTTAAGCTTAAATTGTGGTCTAATTTTCATTGTTTACGACTAAGTAGCAATCTTGAGTAAAACTTCTACTAATATGTGACAAAACTGATTTTATCAACACGATGGTTTAGGCGGTCACCCATCCTGTTTTAGACTACGCTTGTAGTTGCTTAACTTTGTAAGTCGTAATACTCGTAATTATTTTTACGAATTCGTTTTGATGTTACTATGGTAGTTATGATTAGGTATCTATTGTTTTGTATTACGTACAGTTTAACTAAACAAACTTTCTGTCACTGACCGGCTTTTCTGTTTGTAATGTTTGTCGAGTAAGTTGGTTAAATAAAATTAGAATAATAAATAGGCACTTTTAATTTTGGGTTCACCGTTTTTTACATAAAAATACCAATAAAGTATGTTGATAGCTAAGGTGAAACATGCCAAAAATTAAAAACCAAGTGCGAGACGCGGGACACAGGCGGCCGAGCCTGCAGCGGTAGGTACTGTAGAGTACAAAGATATGTATACATTTGTGGCCCTTATTTCAATGGAATAAGGTGAAAAAGTGTATACATATCTTTGTACTCGACTGTACTATTCAACAATATTATGATTCACGCAGTTCGCTATATACGCGGTCTCGTACAGCGTACCCGTAGTTTTAAGTGATCTTACTCGTTTAAAATGTCGGAGCCGTAGAAGTCAAGATTGTCCTCTATTGTACCAAAGTGTAACAAAGGGCGTTGGTCCCACAAAAAAAAACCAACACACACTACCTTGAGTGAGGAACCTGGTAGCGCCCGCGCGTGAAATTTGAAATCGATGTAATGAATACACGAAGTATCAGAACTACTACTAGGTCAATCAAAAAATCATGTTTTATAGTTCGTTCTTTTATACGGTAGCGATATTAATTCTACATTACTTAACACGAAATTTGTAAAGAAAGGCCTACCACCAAAGTTAAGCAACCACCGCTTACCTAAACATCGTGTCGATTTAAACTAGGCACTTTTAAACATATTTGTAAGAGATTTACTACAGTTTACTGTTTGGTCGTAAACTATATATGTTAGTATGGAGTTTAGATTATCATTTAAGCTTAATGTGACACCGAAATAAAAAGCTATCATACAAATACAACCCGTATTTCGTCTTCCAAAGTTAAGCAACTACACGCGTAGTCTAAAACAGGATGGGTGACCGCCTAAACCATCGTGTTGATAAAATCAGTTTTGTCACATATTTGCCGAAGTTTTACTTAAGATTGCTATTTAGTCGTAAACAATGAAAATTAGACTACAATTTAAGTTTAAATTAGCATCAAAATAGGAAGCCATTATAAAAATACAATCCGTATAAAACTGCTAAAAATAAAGATTTTTTTTCATGTTTCTTGTATGGGGACCCCTCTTGGGATTTGATTTATTGTTCATTTTATAGTTTTAAACGATAGATTTTATAATAACACGTATTCTGTGAAAATTTCAACTGGCTACTTATTACGGTTAAAAATATATAGCCCTGTAAACTTACTCGTTCATATAAGGGCGCGTACCGCAGTTGAACGATGACGTCACTCAAGCAAGATGGCGTCCACGCGCTTTAATATTATTGACCCAAATTTCAAACGTTTGTAGAATCAAAACTACTGGGTCTATTTGAATGAAATAAAAAGTATTATGTTTGTTTATTTATAAACATTACTGTTACAAAGTTTCAAGCGATTTGGCGTACCTACTGACATTCTTCATTGGGGGAAAAGTAGTGCCAGGTGACGTCCAAGGTGCGGTAAAGAGTGCCAAAGTCGTCTCATTTATAGAGGTCTGGGCCTATACTGCCTGCCTAAAAAGCATTGTTATATTTGAATTAAATACATAATTAGCTATAATATCACAGCAAACACAGAGCTCTATAAATTGCACACCTTCAATTGATATTACAACCCCTTTGTTGCTCAACCACTGTCACACCCACCGCTGAACAGTTGCCAGGCGCCCGGATTAATTAATAATGAACTATCATTATTAACACACACACTCACTAACTAGGGGGATTTCATTGCTCTATAAATTGCAAACCTATTTCCGTAGCTAGCTCTTAGACCATTAAAATTTATGTATTATGGATGTCACACACTTTAGGTATATATTACGGATATTAATTACAAATTCAAATAGGTAGAAGATATATTTATTCAACAGTATACATATTTAATATAATATAATACAATTAAAAGTTAAAACTAAACTTATTTAAATTAAAATAAAAACTAAGCTACTCAAATATTAAAGACGTAAATAATAATCACCACTATAAAAAGAACACCCCCTCTAGCAGGTCCGCTCGCGGCATGGTCCCTATGACACTGGCTGCGTTACCTCTCTGGATAGCTAGCCCAATCCTTTGGGAGAGGTAAGCACCAGCTCTAGGATCTCCGGAGGTGTCTATGAGCCGGGATGACAGGGCCTTAATAAAGCTTTTCATATCAGCTGACCAAGGTCCCATGGTCTCCACTGCAAGCGCCACAAATTCATAATTATTTAATAATGATGAATATTTGCGGCGCTTGTTGGTTTGGGCCTGATCAGCTGCTGCACCGGCCCGATTACGGGTTGACTGGACGTGGGACAGGGCGAATGTGTCAACACACGTCGCGTCCCACACCAGTGCCCTACCCAGTTTCCACGGCACCAATGTAGCTCCGTCTGGTCGCTTGCCATCGTCTCTATGTAAACCTGCTGGTTCCAGGACAGCTGGTACAGAGGCAGTGGCAAGCGAACGACGGATCAGATCATTAATTGTGCCATGCCGGTACAAACGGCCGGCACTTCTAAAGCATGAAAGGCCATGTCGTCCCAGCTCACTCACTTCCTTCCCGCACGTGCAAGTATGAGGTTCACAGATTCTAGCTCCAACCCGCAAACTTATTGCTATGCGCAAGCAGCTTGGGTCCAAGACTGTGCCTATATTGCGGGAAGGAAGAGCGTGGAGCCAGTGACCTGATTCGCCTGCAGAGACAGCGAGAAGACGGGCGCGATCTGAATCGTCCGGACTATTTTGTATGAGAGATGTATGAATTGATATGAGGCGAGGAGTATCCCATGCTCTTTGGATATGCCTCTTGACTGGCATATCCACTCCGGGACACGACTCACACCAAGCATCCCTGGCCTCCACCAGGTTCGCAATCTCAACGTCAAGTATCTGTGGGACATTTAAGATAATACTGACGAGAGGCAACGAACCATAAGCGGAGGACAGGAAAGCTGGTAGTGCCACGCTAGAAGAGCATCGAATACCAAGTCCACCGAAACGAATTGGGAGAACCGCTTGAGTCCAAGGCCTTAAATAGGTTAATATATTTATGAGTCAATCTAAAATGCTAAATCGTGGAGTCAGATGATATAATTAAACTCATAATTATACCATATATACAACTAAGGTATATGACAGTAATGGCGGCCGAGTTAATAATATAAAACGTTAAAAGCAGTATTGTTTTACCCAGTAGAATAGAACCTCACAGATGTAGTGAATAGTGTTTTGCCATCGTTTTTTGTCGTATAAGTTCGTATTGATCTTGCTTTCTCAATTATCTTATCGGTGGGTACTAAAGTAGACTGAGACAGCAAGATAAAAATCCGGACAAGGCGAGTCGGACTCGCCCACCGAGGGTTCCGCACACGACACGGTTAACTCAATTCAAAATTTGCACCGCCACCGTTCCTTGCATAAAGACCCCGATTTTTTTGGGATTTAATTAAAAAAATCCAATTTTTTAAATTTTCAGTTTTTTCCCTATATTTGTAGTATGAGAAAGTACTACTTGCCAAATTTCATAGTTCTAGGTCAACGGAAAATACCCTATAAATTTTGATTCCCTTGAGAGTGTCGAAATATACGTTTTAGCGGCAAAAACGGCCGTCTTATTTTTTACGTTTACTTAAAAGTTTGATTTTTTCGCAGCTTCAAGGGACTGTAGACTTGAGTACTTATATGGTTTAAATTTCAACTGAATACCTCCACGCGTTCCCGAGACAAAGGGTCTTGACAGACAGACAGATGGACAGACGGACAGACTGACAACAAAGTGATCCTATAAGGGTTCCGTTTTTTCCTTTTGAGGTACGGAACCCTAAAAACAAACTTTTCCGACAAAAAACGATGGCAAAACATTATTCACTTGGTTTTCCTCCTAATAATTTAATAATTGTACTTTGAACCTTATTATTATTTTTAACTAGCGCGGTTATTATTAATAAGTATATTTACTCACTCATATTTACCTACACATAAGCTCAAAAATAATTACCAGCATAGTTTTAAAAATTGCTTCATTCTTGTGTTGCTTATTTATTTACATATAATTATGTAAGTACACACATATATCACGTTTTGTAAGCAAAAATAACCTCTCTGTTGCATTAGAAACACAATTATGTAATTCCTTCGAAGTAATTTTACAAACCGTTTACTAGGAACGTGGTCTCGACTTTTATAGCACATAATTTTGCTGGTTGGGTCAAGTTTGTCACAGTCACATGCGTAACCCAACAACCTATGTATGTTATGAAAACAAAACACCTTCTGAGAAGATTGCGTCCCGCTACAACAAAACACCTTCTGAGAAGATTGCGTCCCTCTAAAACAAAACACCTTCTGAGAAGATTGCGTCCCTCTAAAACAAAACACCTTCTGAGAAGATTGCGTCCCGCTAAAACAAAACATCTTCTGAGAAGAGTGCGTCCCGCTAAAACAAAACACCTTCTGAGAAGATTGCGTCCGCTAAAACATAAATCTATGAAAAATACTTCCACCGGCATAAATGCATAATTCCTGGCCACTCTTACGTTTGTTTTATTGATATAAATCCTTCAAAATTCAAAATCATAATTATCGATATTGTCATACTCTTAGCAACCTTTAGGAAAAACATACAGGAATCTCGGGTTTCGTGCTAACCACTTAGTATTAATTTATTAGTGTGATAACCTCCATAAATAATTATTTTTTTGCATAAATAATTAAAAATACAATGAAATAAAATTAAATAAGAGATTTATTTATTCACAAATGCACAACAACCCGGTGATGGGCCTCTGCGATACTTGACCCTATACTTTCAGAAATTACCATTATAATCATCGTA
Source organism: Acleris cristana (assembly GCA_948252455.1). NCBI lineage: Eukaryota > Metazoa > Arthropoda > Insecta > Lepidoptera > Tortricidae > Acleris > Acleris cristana. The sequence goes on along the minus strand of OX411786.1, from coordinate 15,049,700 downwards.
TTAGTTTAGTTCTCTTGGCCGAAAAATTCGTGGTTAAGGAATATCCTCAAATATAGCTAAGTTACGAAAGCTGCAGAGCTATTCCCCACAGAAGACGAGAAAAAATAGATTCTAGAGTTGATAAACCTTCAGTAAAACTTATTCTAAACGATCGGAACAATCACGCAACTCAACCAAGGCCAAGTTGCTCTTGTACGTGTTAAAAAAAAACGGGTAGACATCAGTTGGATAGCCAAATTGAGTTTAATGTTGAGAAGACAAATTAAACTTGGTTAAGTTGCGTTGAAAAGACTTGACATTGGTTGAGTTACGTGGTTTTTGTTGGTTGGTTGAGTTACGTGGTTCGTAATGTTTAAGTTTTACTAAAGGTTCATCAACTCCGAATATTGCTCCTCGTGTTCTGCGACGCTGAACACCTCTGCAGCCCTAGTGACTCCAGTCCACTCGCGGATGTTCCTTAACCACGACCTCTTCGGCCGACACCAGAAAAAACTTAAAAATACGATAGTAAAAATGATGACGTTGGCGATAATGATGATCATGCCGATAATGACGATAGATAAAAGGACAGATAGTAACTTAGACATCCTTATGCAATACTAGTTGGACTTGACGTCAGCAGGACAAGCAAATTGAATCAATTGAAGTTGAGAAGTTAACTTGACCTTGGTTGAGTTGCTTGTCTCGACCGTTACAATTGGAGAAGCGCCAGAAGAAGTCTTACTTGATTCCGTTGAAACACTTGAGTCTCCGCATCTTGGGGTCGGGACCCTCGCCCGACGGCATCACCAGTCGCTCCCAGTTCCGCTTCGTTGAGAAGCAGAGCAGCAGCTTCGCGACTGAAAATGTAATTAAGGGGCCTTATAATGATAATGACCTATCAAAACCCGACGAGTACGAGGTAGTCAAAGGGACAGAGATACATGATTCCTATAGTTCTGTTTTGTTCTGTGACGGGAACTTGGCAGATTTTAGAAGCTCTTGGCCTTAGGTTATGCTTAAAGTATTTTTCTATTCCATGAATATTATGGTGTCCAAGAATTAACCTGACGTTGTCGAACAGAATCTCCTCTGTACTTTACGTAAACCCACCGAGTTTGGACACAGTTTGGTCTTTGTTAGGAGATGACGAGCAGGGCTTGGGAATGGTTCGAAAAATACCGGTTAGTTTATGGTCTTTGTAAACGCTCGCTCGGAGCGAAATTGGATCGAAACAAAATGCTCTTTTTCTGAGGTTTGCGCGTTTCTGACGAGCTGGTTAAAAAAATGGATAGATGGGTGTAAAAAAAGGACTGCAATAAGTGGTTGCCTCAGATAGATTATATTTTTTTCGGGTTAAATATAGTCAACTTTTGATCTAACCAAGTACTTTTTACCAATCCAATCCAATTTTCTTTTCGACTATAGCGGCATTTGAAAAGTTGTATGGTGTCGTCAAAAACTTATTAGTATCCTGTGTCTTCAGAGAGGCAATGCCTTTCCTGTTCGATGTTTGTCTGTCAAAATGAATTAGGCATGTTTTAATATGGCATAGGCATGTATTATTTTTTAAGCACCACTAAAAAGTATCTTGTTTTTTTTCTGAAACTTAGAATATGATTTATGAACAAATATTGTGCGCAAACGCACTAACCTTGAGTCAGAGAGTTCAGTGTCGATCTGTCGACCTCAGAATAATTGTTTAAATGGCATAGTTATCTAATAAGTATGTATATTAACTTTCATAGCATTAAATCTTATGTTGATTTTTAGGGTTCCGCACTCGAAGGTAGCCCAACGGGACCCATTAATATGCTTACTCTGTCCGTCCGTCCGTCTGTCCGCCCTAACTTTGAAGCTGTGTCATTTGAACCGTAATAGATAGCGTGTTTTTTTTCTACAAAATACTTACCTATGTGTTATTTTATTACGGCGGATTAATTATTTTTTCAAACAAAGTGAGTGAGTCGTCCCCATACAAGAAACGTATTTTTTCAACTTAATTTTTTTTTTTGTATCGTAAAAACGGTAAATACTAGCGTCAAAATTGGTAATGATTATAGTACAAACCCTAAAAAAAAAACAAAAAATACTTATTAAAAAAATATCGTTTGTTTGTATTGTCTTCACGGTTTACCGGCTCAGCTGATTGACGTGAAACTGGTTTTTTTTAATGTTAATGAGAAGGCAAACGAGCACACAGGCCACCTGATGGTAAGTGGGATCTGTGACCCGTAGATATACGCATTCTCAATAGTACTTCTAATCTTAAGACTGCAATCCTAAGACCGCAAATGCGTTGCCAACCCTGAGGACTAAGATGGAATGCCTGTATGCCATTATTTTATCGGTTGTCTTATCCCCACACCGGAACACAACAAGCGAATACTGCTGCAAGACAAGATGGTAGATGTTGATTATTTTCATTGCAAAAATGTTAATTCGGACGCCGCGGACAAAAAATATTTCACTTATAAAACGCTTACCGAAGTGGTTACTTCCGTTATAGCAGCAGTAGTCGAACAAGCTGCCGACTACGTTCAGAAGCAGTAACCACAGCAGGACCGCGGCGACTACGAAGTCACCCGGGTCCAAGATCACTTCCTCGTGGAACTTGGTGCAGTAGACCTTCTCCTTGATGAGCTTCACCTGAAAAATAATAAAAAAAACTTTTTTGTACTTTTTTGGTACAAATAGATACATTTTAGAGGGCAATCTCACATCAATTTACCTAGACCCAAACAAAGTTCTATGCTTGTAAGAGTATCAACTGTAAGAACAGCAATAAGAATGAGCATATATAAATATATAAAAAAAGAGTGACTGACATACCAACGCACAGCCCAAACCGCTAGTGTAGAGATTCCAAATTTGGCACGTAGGTTCCTTATGAGGTCTAGGGGTGAGCTAAGAAAGGATTTCCCGAAAATCGACCCCCAACGGTAAGAAATAGTAGCGGGGAACGAATTCTACGCGTACGAAATCGCGGGCGTCATCTAGTTTTGAATAAAAATAAATTAACTATCATCATCATCATCACATTATCATCATCATCATCATCATCACAAATATCATCATCATCTCTCCCAATGCACGCCACTGCTCCCGATCTTAAAACAAGTTTTGTTTAAAATTTCTGTTAAATTTTACAACTAGAGCGACTCGACTGTCAGTTTATTTCATGTAATATTATATTACTGCGGTTTTTATTCCGTTAACAATTTTTAATTCAGATTTAAAAAAGAAGTTATTTATTTGGCATCTGATACGAAGTCTGATTTGAAGAAAAACTATCACGACTAAGTAAACTTCATTGGTTCCTGAGATACAGGCGTCTAAAGTGTTTACACCTACTTAAATTATCTAAGGCACCAAATAACTTTAAATAGACAATTAGTTCATATTTGTTGTTTTTCGACATAGTTTTTATGTAGTATCGGCTTCGGAACCCTACCTTGAGCATGATCAGGTTGATCAGACATGCTCTTGCCCGGTTTTATTTATCTTTGACTATGCCATCGCCAATTAGATTCTGTAATGGAAAATGTCATGCATGAAATTCGCAAAACGTATTTCATTAACCCCTGAGCTGCTGCCAAAGAAAGCCGTTATTCTCAAAGATAATGAATTGTCTACTTTTTTGCATTCTACTACCATTTCTTGCTTCTGTAATTGCGTTTAGTAATATCGATATGATGGCCATGTATCACTACAATCTAGAAGACGCTCCTAAGCTGTATGAAGCCTTTATTAAGAAAAATATCAGGAGATTCCGCAGTAAAAGGGAAAAAGAAGGGAGATATCAAAGGTTTTTACAAACTCTAGAGACAATTAACAAGAATAATCTTCAACCTGGGAGTCAGAAGGTTGCGGTGAATAAGTTTGCAGACTACACTGAAGCAATGATGGCCAAGTTTAAGAAGAATTCACCAGTAGACATGGACCAGGACAGATCACCAGCAAACATGGACCCGGAGCTACAGATATCACTAGCGCATGACAGAGCCATTCATGCAAGCGATATCTTTAAACATATTTAGAGTTTTGATTAAATGATTCCGGCAATGATTCTTGTCATTGGTTATTAAATTAAGAAACCGGTCAAGTGCGAGTCAGACTCGCACATCAAGCGTTCCGTATTTAAGATAAAATGGTTGAAAAGCGCAAAAGAAGATACTGTTATATTTGGCCACTTCATATTATTTTTCGCCTAATATATCAGGAACTTTTCAGATTTTTTGGCCCATAATCTTCAGAGATGTATTAGATTAAGTTATTATAGGTAAACAAAAAATTTTTTGGATCTAAAAGAAACCTACCTGAAGTTGATGCGATCTGAACAGCGACGCGTTCAGACATGCCTCCAGGGTGTGCTCCAAGTCCGAGGAGTTGTGGTCACGACACGACTGCGACACGCAGAGTCCGCGGTGCACGACCGTGTGATCGTAGTGCGTTACGTTGTACGCTGAGTATTCCTGAAGCAAAAAGTCATGATAGAGAAAAATATGGTTACCTATCTGAAACACAAAAAATCTTTTGCCCGCTATTTCATTTGTGCGAATTTTCGTTTGTTCGATAACCATTTTTCTCTGAAAGCGTTTTACTTTCCTGGATTGTTATAAAACAAACCTAACCTAACCTACAGGTTCTGTATGTATATCAATAAATAATATGTATCATATTCTTTAGTACGTAAGGTTAAAATTCTAAATAAATATAAAGGGTTTTTAAACCCTTTTTCACTTGATCTTCAGTAGATATACCCTTTTTCACTAGGACCCTAGAATTTCTTAATTATTATCGTAAACTGACAATATATTGAATTTTTGATGACGTTCAAGTTTTTTTTGCGAAAAAGAGAATGTGTTAATTACATCAATTGGCAGATTTTCCACAGCCGCGAAGACGTTAATTGCAATGACGTTATGCTGATAATGTTTATTTATTTAACTAACTTTAGCAAGTTACAACTAAAAACCTAAGCAAATAAAGCTATTGTAGAAATTGGAAACTTAAAAAAAACCGGTCTTGTGCGACTTGATCTCGAGATGTGTATGAAATGTTAGAAACCAAATAGTCTTGCTTCTCCCAAATAACTTGAGACCTTACAAAATGATACCTCACACATGATGACATTGATGACAGCAATATTTTTTTCAGTGACTATTATTTCGCTAAAATAAATTATTTTAAGTTTTGAGTCCTTGTATCCACTAAATAAATACCTACATAGGGTACTTTAACAAAAGGGACAGTTCGATGACTTCTACGCGGACGGACCCGTGTGCAGAAACTAGGATGATATAATAACACACATTAAAAAAAAACCCTTTAAAAAAAAAAACATAGTAATCTTATTATAAGAGTTCCGTTTTTCAGTATTTGATAGGGAACCCTAAAATCGGAACAGAAGTGGCATTTATGCTGCCTGGGTCTCTATTGTACTGGGTAAAACCATATCACCTTTGAAACTCGTATATTACCGTATTGTCAACGTTACGATAGTTCTTATGTACTTGACAGTAATGGCGGCCGAGTTAAAAACCATAAGACCACAAGTAGAAGGCCTAAAAAAAAAAAGGGCGCTTCTAATAAGATTGCATTGTTGTGTATAAGCTTCTTGATTCCATTCGAGCCTGGCAAGACTTTAGTCCCGCTCTACACGGACTGCTGGGAATCGACTGCACTTCGTTGCTATTGGTCGGTTTGCACTTTCTAGAGCATTGAAACTGCAAATCGACCAAGTGCAGTCGGTTCCTGACTGCTTAAAGCTGTCCGTGTATGGCGGGTCTTAGATACATCAACTATGATGTTAGTTGAATGACTAAAGAACTTGCTGTCGTTACTATCAGCTTTGGTTGATGTAACTAATATCTTAACTATTGTATTCATTTTTTGTCAACTAAGAGAAAAATTATCTTTGTTGGCTCTCATTTTTTTGAGTGTGGCTTTACCCAGTAGCAAAGATGTCCTGTTTACTTTAAAGAGCCATAGATATGTATGTGGCATCTTATTCATAACGACACAAATATCTGAAATCTATCTGTGGGCTTAGCATGCGAGGCGAGGAGAATACGTCTAATCTCGTCAAACGCGATTTAGTGTCAAATATGTATATTCCATATTCTAACGTAAGGGTAAACATTTAAGGTTTTAAATAAAAGTGTATTTTTTGTATTGAGCCCTTTTATTGCTAAGCATCTTAAAGTGTGAAGTTATGTCATATTTTCTTATTTCCATATGAATGACGTAAAATATGACAGTACATCTCGTAGCATACTAAGCCCCCAGGTTTGCATATTTCATAAAAATAATGTGTGGAACCCTCGGCGCTCGAGACTGACTCGGACTCGATGGGTTTTTTGTTCGCGAGACTGCAAAACAATGTAATGATTAAGAGTAAAGGTGAGGTTATGTCATACAATTACGCGTCGACGCGACAGAATTACGAATCATTAGACTAATTCGTCTGGGTGGAACAATTGAAGTCAAACTTATTTTTCTACAAATATCAAATTGTTTGTACTTTCCCAAAAAGTATCATTATGAATTTATGAGTGATGAAATCGATTTGACTTTTAAAAAGTTAAAAAATCGCTGAAGATATTATATAGAGGGAAAATCGATAGGTTTTGACGTACATACCAACTAACAACCATCTTCATTTGATTGAGTAGATTTCTTTAAAAATTATTTTCATAATTCCATGTTACTTACTAATACGTGAATCTTTATAATCATAATGCTTAAATACTGGAATATCTCATGGTTTGTCTCTAAATATCTGATCCCTAACACGTGTATTTCAAACCACCTTAAATCCAAAATGAGTTAATTCCAAAACACCTGAAATTTGAACAATTAATGATGAATGTTTTATTGGGGTTACCTTTGTTTTGGCGAAATATGTCCTTCAAATGTATCGTTCCCAACCATTTCATTTGCCAACCAGCTTTGTTTTCTGTAACCGTAAATATTTCAGGATTTTATAAAAACTAGGTTATTTAACCTATCCTAACCTAACTTATAGGGTTCTACACGATGGTACTGAAATAAATCCTGAAATATTTACAGTTGCAGGAACAAAATTGGGTTAGCAAATGAAAAAGTTGGGAAACGAAATATTTGGCAAACATATTTTTGCCAAACGGCAGGCTAATTAATCATTATTTATTTGTTTAAACAAACATTTTGCCTTTCATATGTTTTGGATTTGAGTCATTTTAAGATTAAGTCGTATCTATCAGAATAAATGTGGAGAGACGTTTTAGATCAGTCATTATCATTACGTAATTTCGGGCTTTTACTGAATGAGACCATTAGAAATTTTGCCATATGGAACGAAGTTAATTTGAGATTTAGTCCGAATAAAGATCAAGGAATAATGAAATTCGATTGTAATGAAACGTACTCGTTTGATCCACCATTCGTGTTAAGAGATTTTCGCTCTGAAAGTTGGGGTCACCATTGGACGTTTGATATCTATTTCATATGATAATGGTATTATAAATACCTGTATAATGGAGAGCAGCTCGCTGGTATGGTTGGCCACCAGCTTGGCGTTCACGTAGCAGTAGAGGTCCCCAGGGCCGCGCAGGCACGGGTAGAACTCCTCCAGTTGGAACAGCGGTGGTAGCCGCTTGTACTCCGTGTCTAGGGGGAAAACAAGAGTCAAGATCGAATAGAATATTATTATTGTAAGTGGAGGGTTGGGATTGGCCTTGTGTGCCGCTTCGACCATTGATTGCTGATCTTTTATGGCAGTCCTTTGTTTAGAGCTCACCGCAAAGGCCAGTTGCGTCCAGGAATTTCCAGATGCTTTGGGCAGTGAGGAGTTGTATCTCTTGTGCGTCCTTGATATGTCGCCCTAGGTAGATACTTCTGTTGCGCATTAGTGGTCTGCATGAGCAGAGGATGTTAGCAGAGGTGTGGAGTTATTCTAAAGACAGTGTGTAAGGTTTTTGACGTGACGCGTTAATGCCTGTTGAGTGTTGACACAGTTCTCAGAACAATTCGCCTAAAAAACGCTCGCAATTTCAAAGAAAAGTAAAGTAGTGTACCGAAACGCAGGAAATACCATTTTGTCAAGGTTTGCCAAGCAAATATTGGGAGAGTTGAGGTAAAATGTACATAAGATCCTGTCTGCGAGATGGTTTCAATTAGTGGCTCTGCTAGTTGGAAAGCGAGCATAGGATTCTTAGTTACGGTATTAATATGAGTAAACTAATATTTCTAACGCATCTTAGGCTTATCTCTGTTTCATATACAGGGTGTCCCGTAAATTGACGTTAACCCGCCTAGGGCTGATAGAGCAGCTAAAAAGCTATCGATTTGACCCCTATGTATGTTCAGCGATTTTTACTAGTTTTGGAGATATTGAGCTGTATAAGTATTTATTTTTCTACTGACTCAAAATAACTGACACCTTATTAATGGAGGCATAAGAGCGTGTCAGATACTTTTTAGTCTACTGTTGGATCATATATTAATGCTGGTGACGGCACATGTGAACTCGGAAGTAGCTGTAGATACATTTTAGTACCTTGTCACAGTGACCTATTAGAGTGAGAGTGGTTTAACTTTAGTATATCAATGGCTACTTTAAGTAAAGTGTGCTTTTATGATTAAGGGGGTTAAAATATAAAGTAAATAAGAACAACAAAAAGCAAGCTTTAAAAAATCCAACTGTTGTTGCTGACCAACTTTAAAACGTTATAAATCCTAAATGATTGTTCTAAACGAAAATACTTAAAGGAACCTAAAAATGATTTTTAAATACCTATTGAATGATACCCCATTTGTCATAGTTCGTCGACTTTGTATTTTTATTTTTTACAATATGGCATCTAGCTACCGCCATATTGAATTTTAATTACTGTCATATCTTAAGTGACACTCACGAGATTAAAGACAAATCGATTGCCATAAGAATCATCAAAATCGATCCACGCGTTTAGGTTCTAAAGCGCTACAAAGGAACAAACATACATTATACAGACTGATAAACACATTACCTTCCGCCTTCGGCAGTCGGGTAAAAATTAGTTTAAGATGGGTTCTCCATATGGAAATGAGTGTAATAAGGCTTGTGAACCCTTCTTGTGCGAGTCAGGCGCGCACTTGGCCGGTTTATTTTTGAAGTCTGTTAAAAATGACTGCAAATTCCTCGTTGCGCAAGCTAGTAGTTTATAGTATAACTAATTGCCTATGCGTTTATGATTTCGCAAGATATTTTTAACCGATGTATTTTTAAGTTTGATAGACATATGTGATGAAATAACCTTGGTTCAGCTGGTTAGCTTATTACGAATAATTGTTACTCTACTTATTTTTTTAGCCTAATGTAGACGTAGATCATAGCCTAAAGGCTATGGTTATGTTTCGGGATTCCGTACCAAAAACTGAACCCATTCCTATAAAGGTTTGGATGAAGACTTGGTTGTCCCTGTTCGTCTGTCTGTCAAGACTCTTTTTCTCTGAATAGGCTAAAGTTTTCGAGATGTAATTTGGATTAGGTATATTATTGCGGGGTCCACACTACGCCTCATTATTAAAAATTAGATTAGATTTATTTAGCAAGAAAAAAAGTCACTTAAAAAAAACTATCATGAGAGGTACCATTTGAAAGCATGTATTTGACTGGACAGTCCAATCCAAATTCTATAATTTTAATTATAGAATTTGGATTGAAAGTTATGTAAGTTATGTATATTTTTAATAATTTGAATATCAAAAAAAAAATGCCTGAGGATCAAAATATCACATAACACACAAAAATAACACATTATTTTTATATTTTACAACGTATTGTAAGTTGCGATTCGCAACGTAGGTGACGACGCGTTAGCCCAGTTGGTACTGACCCTCCTACGAAGCTAGCAGTCCCGGGTTCAAATCCCGGTAAGGGCAGATATTTGTGATGAGCGCGAATATTTGTTCCTGCGCCTCGTATTACTACTGGTCTAAGATCCGATAAGAAGACGACCTTCACCCAGCTGTTTATTCGATAAAAAGTATTTTATATCAAATTTAATATGGTAAGAAATATATGGCGAATAGGTTGACTGAAAAAATTCAGTCCAGTACAGTCAATAATAAAAAAAAAACTTAAAAAAAAAAATTGCTATTGCTTGTTTAATAGACCAATTACATACTAATCGAAAGTATGAAGGCTATGCAAATGTTAGGTTTAAGAAATTGACTTAAAATGCATAATAACAAGAAAATCATCGTTATGATAAATATGAGTGTTTTGTTAGGTAGATATTTGATGATATGCCTGATAAAATTATACTATTTGTTTTTATGTTAAAAGTTTATTATGCTTTTCCTAGGTAGTTAAATGAAATTATGCAACAAGTTTTTGGACTGAATGAAGTGCACCTATATTTTTGATCCTCACACATTTTTTATATACCTACGTAGTAAAATGCCCTAAATTTGGTTAGACCCGCAACTTTTAATTCTTAACCATCTTTCCTGTTGTGTTAATTCGTTAATATTACAAGTTAACCGTTATTATGTTGACCTATTCGGCCTTGCTAACATTATATTGTTTGGCAATTAAACTTTTTTATTAATTATTACTTACCATTTAGTCTATAAATCACCCCCGAAGCCGGTACCAAAAACAAAACAAAAACCGTCAAAAATAACCTTTTTAAAACACTTTCCATTTTAGATTAATTAACAATCACTATCATTATCATAAAAAATCTCTATAGTTGTTTTTCTAATCACACAGTGCCAGTATCATTAAAGCCTAGATTAACGTTACACGACACTCTTGCGAGCGTTCGAATTTTGAAATAGCGTGCGCCTGAGTTCAGCACAGCTTTAAATATAAAAAAATATATCCGTTGCACGTCACTGCAAACAGATTATGTTCTGAACCCGGGTGTTTTGTGGTGAATGTGACGTATATCAATTAAGTTTTATATACATGTTAATTTCTAACGAAGGTACCTTGTGAATTGGTTTGTTTACTAAAGTTTTGCCATACGCTAATTCGCAGTAAATAAGGTAGATATGATGGGGCGTGTAAGGATAAAAAACCGGTCAAGTGCGAGACTGACTCGCGCTCTGAGGGTTTCATTCATTACACAGTAGGCTGTATTATTATATTCTGATTTGAATTCGATTTCACTTGGTTGTATGTTTTACCGTTTTTACGATACAGCAAAAATAAAAATTCGTTAAAAAACTTTCTTGTATGACATCCATTATCATTTCACTTTAAAAAGAAGTTTATAAATTTGTCATGGACACACCTTTTTGGAACAAAAACCAAGCCAGCTATCTTATACTGTTCAAAAGATATAGCTCTTTAAAGTTACGACAGACGGATCGCGTAGGCATATTAAATAGGGGACCCTAAAGATGGCCTTTCGGTAAAATGCCTTCAATGGAGCAACAACTCTCCGACTTGACTCTGGAAGCCCTCTGTAAAAAAATCATTGAAACATATTTTTTATTGTTAACAGTAATATTTTGTACAGTCATCATAAGCGGGCCTATTATGATCGTGTTTATCGATGTGGACAAACGTGGATAAAACATTTTGTCACTTTCTGACCTATGTAATTGCCAGAGTGAGCTCTCATTGTATTGATTGCATTCGGGTTTACTAGGTATTTCAAATTTCAACCAAAGTAAATAAATAAAAATATCAGAGGGCAGTGTCACACAAATTGACCTAGTCCCAAACTAAGCTTTAGGCTTGTGCTATAGGTACTAGACAATGATAAATTTATTTATATAGCGAAATACATACTTAAATACATAGAAAACATCCAAGACCCAGGAACAAAATAGTTGCGCTCATCACACAAATGTCCGCCCTTAACGGGATTTGCACCCGGGACCTAAGCTTACGTGTCGTCAAATAGACTTGTAAGATTTGAATCGAAATGACAGTCTATATGTCTTTCCAGATTTAATGGAGCAACTTTAAAACGTATGGTCAGACCTCGGTATTTTTCCGACGGCATATTTATCACAGCATTTTAACTCTAGGTTTTAAAAACATGCTAATAAATTTATAAATATTCTCGCGCAGGCAGGGTCACTTCCGACTAGGCTATTCGCGAGGTAAAATTCTAGTTCTAACCGCCCGACCCCCGACTGATTTGATAAGGTCGAATTACTATCAAGGCCAAACATTAAGATATCCAATCTCATTTTTAATTGTGAAGATGGAGGCAGACTAGCAAGCGAAATCAGTAATTCGAACTTCGGATAGCCCCATCACTTTCTTGCAAATTAGTGACGCTTCGAGAGCAAACGGGATAGCAATAGACGAAGTTCGAATTCCGGATTTCAAAGTAGAGCCTCTGATGGTAAGTGATCATCGCGACCCATGAACACCCGCAACGCCAGAGGAATCGCAGGTGCGCGTGCGCTGCCGGCCTTTGAGAAAAGAGTAGGTTTGTTTTTTGAAGGGTTCAAGTCAATACAATCGCGAGGTTCGGAAATACAACCGCCGGTAGCTGGTTCCACATTGATATGGTGCGTGGCAAAAAGGCTCTCGAAAAACGCACGATACCTAGTGGATTTCCAACTATGAAGATATACGGGAGCCTGCCGTTTGGCAAAAATATGTTTGCCAAATGTATCATTTCTCGACTTTTTTATTTGCCTTCCCAATGTTACATTTTTCAGAATTTATTTCAGTATCATCGTGTAGTACATATAGGTTAGGTTAGTTTTTATAAAATTCTGAAATATTTACGTTTACAGAAAACAAAGCGGGTTGGCAAATGAAAAGTTGGGAAACGATACATTTAGCGAAAATATTTCACCGAAACAAAGGTAACCCAAGATATAGATATAGATATATTAGTCATTAACTCATTGACATCACTGGAGACCGAAGAGCTGGCAGTTTTCTCGCTCAACGAATTAGTTTTGCCATTCAACGGGGAAATGCTGCCAGCATCTTGGGTACAATCGAGTTCATAAATATCTATACACGTTAGTACCTTGTTATTCTAATCGCTGTGATAATTAGTATATGGCAGTTTAAACATGACATTAAATAGACAAGGTACTAAAGTGTATACATATTTATGAACTCGACTGTACAATTGCCATGGAGGCCATTCTTAGATTTAATGTTTTAGTATATTTTTATATCTTCCGTCTTAGATTTAGTGTTATCATGGTTATTATGGTTGAAAATTTCAACCATCTACTTATTACATGAGATACATATCACTGACAGACAGACGGACGGATGGACAGCGGAAGAACTCTAAAAATTACGTTAGTACTCGATTAAATTTCCATAACCCAACATTATTGTTTAACAATAACATTATTATATGAAATTATCTTACTGACTTATCGAAAAACTACTTTACCCATTCATTACCTTATTAATTATCGTATCCCATAAAAATTGTTTCTAATGCGACGCGAAACCAATTGATTTTAATGGCGTTTCATTTCATACGTCATAAATAGTCATAATATTAAGATAAGGCGGAAAACTGGACTGGCGTATTCTTTGTTTTATTTCGATTAAAGGTGAAAGGTTACGTTTAAACAATCAATGTTTCTCCTTTCTACCTTATTTTCCTTAGGGATGAAAATGCCATTTTGGTCTCTAGGGAAGAACTTTCGACTCTACTTAGGGGAGAATTTTGAGAAAGGTATTGGTCAAACACTTTTTTTTTCCTTCATATTTTATTCTCATACAACATGGAATAATCTTTAAGCTGAAGATGAACCTGTTTTTCATAAAATTGTTTTCAGGGTTCCGTAGTCAACAAAGAACTCTTATAGCCAAGTCCGTCTGTCCGTCCATCCGTTCGCAAAGCTGTTATTTGGCATAGTTATACCATTAAAATAAGTTGCGAAATATGTAGTTTTCTCATGAAATCTTCAAAACCATACTATCTTTAACTAGGATTTTTAATTAAATAGATGAGTATCTATATGTTCTTAATTCTGGTAAATCAGTTTTTTAATTACGGCAGTGGTTGTTAAGTTAACAGCGAATAATTGAATTTGTCACTGCCATCAAGGCGCGCGCAAACTATCTCCATCGTTCTTCGCGCGGAAGTTCATAAAGCAATCCCTTAAGAATTATTGAAAGTATTGAAACATTGATTAAAACCTTTGAAGAGACGAGAAGATATCAATCAATGAATGGACGCCCGCGACTTCGTACCCGTAGAATTAGTTTCCCGGTACTCCCCCCCTTTCTTCCCGTTGGGGGTCGATTTTCGGAAAATCCTTTCTTAGTGCTCACTTACATTATGAAAGGAACTCCTGTACCAAATTTCAAGTTTCTAGGTACAGTAGTTTCGGCTGTGCGTTGATATATAAGTCAGTCAGGTTTGCCTTTTATATATATAGATACATACATTAAATCACGCCTGTTTCCCAGAGTGGTAGGCAGAGACCACTTCTTTCTACCTGCCGTATCTTGAAAAATCTCTTTCTTTTCGCTTCTTCCACATTCATACATCGAGTCATGCACGCACGTCGGTTTCGGGTACTTAAAATTCGGCCCTTTTCCAGTATTTTATTTATGAATTAATATAATTATCGTAAATACTATGAAGCCCGGATATCCAAGATGTATGTAAGTATGCCTTAGCAGGTAAATGTCATAATAAATAATATGACGTCACCGAGAGGCGCGTCAGGTTCAAAACGGTCAACGTTTAAAACCCAACACTGTCAATAACAAATCTCCGCCATTTTGACGTAGTAAATGTGAACACAAACAATAGTTAAACACCTTTTGGGGCTCCGTACCACCCTTCCTACCCTTCATCACCACCCACCACCACCACCGGAGGCTCCGGGGCGGAACATACCAATGCGAACACTGCGGCTTGACGGCGGTAAAGGGAAGCTGTAGATACAGCCGGAATTTAAATTATTAGGTTTCTAATATTACCAGCTTGGACGGATGGACGGATGGAATAAAAGGTAGATGCGGTTCAGAAGCCTTACTCGAGTTTGTACTATTTATTATTCTGAGCTCGAGTCCGACTTTTCTTCTTCTTCTTTTTAGGGTTCCGTACCCGACGGGTAAAAACGGGACCCTACTAAGACTCCGCTTTTCGTCTGTCTGTCTGTCCGTCTGTCTGTCACCAGGCTGTATCTCATGAACCGTGATAGCTAGACAGTTGAAATATTCACAAAAGATGTATTTCTGTTGCCGCTATAACAACAAACACTAAAAACAGAATAAAATAAATATTTAAGGCGGGCTCCCATAGAACAAACGTGATTTTTTCCCGGTTTTTTTTTAATGTTGTATAGATAATGGTACGGAACCCTTCGTGCGCGAGTCCGACTTGCACTTGGCCGGGCTTTAATAATGGTGGTCCATCGCGGTATTTCGCAGTGATTTCGCCAGTGTAAAGTGAGTAGCGTAAATCAGTAAATTGTATAAGTAAGTACTTATATCAAAAGTATCGGCCATCTTCCCTCCCCGAAGGTTATCGGAAGACCCGAGTCCGACTCGCACTTGACCGGTTTTTTCTCTCATTTATGTTGTCAACTGACGGGTTAACATTCTACCATCATTCTACCATTAACCTTTTGACTGACGACCTCATACATGTTTATGTAGAAATGCGTATGTACAAATAAAGGTGGACATGGAAAAACATTTCTGGATTTCAGGTTTTTTTTTAATTTTCGGCTTATGTTTTTTTAACTAGAGCTTTATTCCAAGTGCTTATTGTTTAAAGGACACCGCACGGAAAGTATGGAAAATATCGGTGAATTTTGATAAAAATACTTGGAGGATATTAAAATGCTATGACTACTAAAAATCATTTCGACATGGTTGTATAGAAAAATGAAAAAATCGGGCAAGCATGTCTGACGAGTGTATATCATAGTTTCGACTACGTACTCTCGGAATATCATGCTATCGAATGTTCATTGGCTCGACTGTTACTGGATCGAATATTCGCTGGGTACGAAAAGCGTAGAAACGATAAATCATCAAATCGAAATTGAGGTTTAATAACCAATACCATATAATTCTAGATTACGTTTTGCCGATTGTACATATTTCGGCCACAAGTATTTTGATCCAGCGAATATTCATTACAATAACAGTCGAGCCAATGAATTTTCGATACACCACTGATCGAAACTATACAATTCTAGATTACGTTTTGTCGATTGTACATGTTTCGGCCACAAGTATTTCGGTCTAGCGAATATTCATTACAATAACAGTCGAGCCAACGAACATTCGATAGAATGATATTCCAAGAGTACGTAGTCGAAACTATGATATACACTCTGTCTGACCATGCTCAGTTGCCGAGTTTTTTCTCATTTTACAGAAACACTGTTACAGATAGGAGCAAATTATCATAGACGAGGATAATCTACATTGAATTACGTCAACGCTAAATTTATATCGATACGCAGAGAAGTTTTTGAAACACAGCCTTCAATATTCCATGAAAAAGTGAAACCGTTGCTTAATCTTTCTTCTCAATTGGAAAGTGACAGCAGTTATGAGAAAAATTTCTGCGTCCATTTTAAAGTTTATGAATAGACCTACCTCAAAAACGACATTGAATTTATATATTTTAATGCCATCTTAGTCCTTAGGGTTGGCAATGTATTTGGAATCTTATGATTGCAGTCTTGGGACTGTAGTCTTGAGGATTCAAATCTCTTTGCGTCTTAGAACCCACTTTACCATCGGGTGCCCCGTGTGCTCGTCCACCTTCTGCTTACGATAACCGTAGAGAAGCATTAGATATACTTACATATGTATAATTGTAAGGATAATTTAAAAAAAGATTCGTCCCTGAAAATCCTAAAAAAAATTATATTCATGACGATCTTTATTTCCACAGACGTATTTCCTTATGGTGCTGTACACAGTGCATGTATAGGTACCAAAGTATGTACCATGTATGTTTCTATACACCGTCAATTCTGAGTAAAAACCGTGTTACATACGCTGTCACTACGCGCATGACGGCTGAAGTGACAGCTGGGGGCTTAGTATGCTACGCGAGATTTACTATCATATTTTACGTCATTCCTATGAAAATAATAAAATATGACATAACGTCACACTTTAAGATGCTTATTAATAAAAGGACTCAATTCAAACAAAATACACTTTTATTTAAAACCTTAAATGTTTACCTTTACGTTAGAATATGGAATAGACATACCTATTTGACACTAAATCGCGTTTGACGAGGTTTGACGTAATTCTCCTCGCCTCGCATGCTAAGCCCACTGGCGCGTGAAAATGCCGGTTGAACTTGCTCTAAATTAGTGGTAGTGACTGAAAAGCTTATCTTGACCATTTGTTTTTAGAAATGTGGTTTATGAAATAATAATGTGGTCTTATTTCCGTACCAATAAGGTTCAAGTATGATGACTAGTAGGTACCTATGTAAAAACTAGCCAAGTCAAATGTTGAGGTTCAATAGATCATAATTTATTTGCTTTGTGTAAATAATTCGACTATTCAAATGTAAAAAGTCATACTTTTAACTAACAATGTTGTAGCAGAAAAAAAACAAGAAATTGTGTTTTAAATTTAGAATGTTATACGTTCTTAGAAATAAATTTCATTGTGTACAGAACTTGGCACCCATTGAGATCTCAAGTCTTTGTCGGTAAAGTCGACAACCACACCCAGCGGGCTTAATATAGTTGCATTTATCGGGTGACAAAATGTGGATAAAGTATCCGTCACTCTCGTACTTATACGTGTCCAAAAGTGACGGATGTTTTATTCAAATTTTGTCACGCGATAAACGCATATTAGGCCCCCTGTATCATGATATTGAACTTGGCTTCCATTTTCACGTTTATGTTTATGGCGGTATTCACAACATTACTTATTGTACATAAATTTTGCTCTTATAATTTTGCAAGGCGCTAAGATTTAACTAATAAAATCGATTGATTGGAAAAAACAAATCTAATAAATTCAGTTTTCTGATTTTCCTCTTTGTATAAGTACACACAATTACTTAGCTGGATGCCAAATTTGAACTCTCTAAGTCATCTGGAAATGGGTTAGGTTTTTGATCTAAGTAAATATGTCAGTCAATCAGTCATAAAAATGACGACTTTTGGACGTTAATATCTATATAACCGTTTAAGCTGTGTTTATAAAATTTGGGATCCAAGAGATCTCAATATAAAAACAAAATTTTGTGTTGTGTTTTTTTTTTGTGTTATTTGGTTTTTGAGTTATGAAAGGTTGAAAAATGGCTCCAAATGGTTCGTGTACGGTTGTTGCTCGCCAGTTCGCTTGAACTTGGCTTGACACGCTCCCGCGTGTCTAAATACCTATTATTCCATGAAGTGTCTACGAAAGTACATCCGACATCATGTGACCACCTTAGACTCCAACCTTACGTTACCGATATTGCAAATCGTTTATTTTTTAGGATTGTTATAAATCAAACCTAACTTAGGTTAGGTTAGGTTAGGTTAGGTTAGATTTCAGTGCGCTCACTGCGTATGTATTTCCGTAATCGTATGAGTGAATAGGCTTTTTTCTGGGTAAGCGTGTGCCACCCTCGACCTCGTCGTCACTTAACATCTGGCGAGACTGAGGTCAAACGTAAACCTATTTTTGATAAAAAAACCGGTCAAGTGCGAGTTGAACTCTCGTGGAGAGGGTTCCGTACAATAGGTAATTCTTTCCAATTTTTTTTGATAGAATTTTTATTGGTTTTCCTGTAATCTACAAGCAATGAACTATATTTTGTATGTTTTTCAAAAGTTTAGGCTTAGTAGTTTCGGAGATCAGCGGGGGGGATGGTCATTTTCGTCTTCGTCATGAATAAAAAAAAACTCTTTATTTTACAATAAGTAATAACAAAAATATATTTGAGATCCTCATAACGAGCCCTTTAATTTGATACATAAATGACACAGTAAGGTTTGCAAAACTTTTTTTTAATTTCCTAATTTGTCCCCCGAAATTGACCCTTACTTTAAAAAAATATCTATTTACTTTGCACACCTGTGTTTGGGTTATCAATTTACATTAAGTGTACCAAATTTCCACTCAATCGGTCCAGTAGTTTCGGAGCAAATTGGCTGTGACTAACGGACGGACAGACAGACGCACGGGTGATCCTATAAGGGTACCGTTTTTTCATTTTTTGTACGGAACCCTAAAAAAAATAACCTAGAGGTTCTATAGGAACATCTCTTTAGTAAAATTGAAAAAATAATGGATCACAAAAGAAAACAATAATAAAAATACCTTTTAATTAAACATTATTTAATTGCACGTTATACTTATAAATTTCTTATTTCAGTCGATTCGCCATGTCAAATTATAAAAAAAATACTTTGAGCAACAGAGCGTTGCTGCAAACAAACCTTAAAATTCTTAATAATAAATACCTACTTATAAATACCTACTTATAATTAACTTTGTCATCCATAAAAAGTATTAAAATACTAATATCTGCATAAGTTTTACATACACAACTAGAAGAAACAATCAATAACGTTAATAAAAAATATTGTCATATTTAATTTGATGTCAATATAACAATTAAAATGTTACAATTATGTATAAAATCCAACTTGAAAAATAGAATATCTACTCGTAGTTGTGAAGGAAACATATAATATATATTTATTATTCAAAAAATAATGAAATATACGTTCTCGTCAACCGCTTATATCTTAGAATTTCACAGCATGTCTTATACATTTTAACAGTGCCCTATCACCTACCCATTTATACTAGCATTATTTAACAATCTCATAACAAATAGGTACCTATAATAAAGTGTCTGGCGTTGTTAATAGATCTTCGGATAAAAATAACCACAAACCGCCGTCATTATCGTCAATTGGGATTGTTCATATTTTTACAATTACTCTAATTCGAAAACCATTTCGAGGAATGGGGTTTTAAAGCCGTTCTGCAATACTAAGTTTTTGAAATATTTATCTTTTTTGGATATTTCGACAAAAGTATATTTAACCTTTGTTTGACTTTCGTTTTTGGCTTGAAGCCCTCCTAGGTGTATCTTACGGGTTAGGCGAAAACCGCTTGAAATAGTATGTTTTAATACATTATTACAATCACTTTTTATCATTAGATATCATTTAATTGTTGTAATATATTAGAAAATGCCAGCCCAAATTAAAAATAATCATGTCATCCATAAAATGTCTGCTAAATAAATAAAGACATTCAAACAAAACGATTGGGTCAAATACAAAATTAATGAACTTGGTCTCTTAAAATTACCCATTCTTTCGAATTAGAATGTAAAAACAGTGAGTTATTTTTTTTGGTCCATCCTAATTCGTTGACAAAGTATTAAGATGAAGCCAAACACATAATTAAAAACACGTAATTTCGGTCGCGTAATTTCTGCTACATTCGGCTTCATACAAAACTCCTGTTTAGTTCACATGGCGACACAAAATCAGCTCGCCTTTTGTATGCCGCAGAAATTACGCAACCAAAACTAAGCGATTCACAACTCAAAAAATACGATCGTTTGGCTTTATCCTTAACCGGTGCAGTAAAATAGTTACGCGTGCTCGTAGACACTCAAGGCAGAGTAGATACCCACAGCTCTGACGAGCTTATTCGTCGGCGAAATACGACTATACTAAAAATACACTCATTTCAAATGTTATTAATGCTCTGACTGCACATTTACACTCGAAGACCTATTAACCCCACCATTGTACTGCTTGATAGGTAAAGGTAAGGTAAGGTAAGGTAATTATATTGTAAAACTTGGTTGTGACTTATATAAAAGAGATTTCTTCCTAATTCCGCGGTAGTGAGTCTCTTGCACTGTAAAACACTTTCAGGCAACAATTGGGATAGATCAAAAAAAATAACTCACTGATTTTACATTCTAATTCGAAAGAATGGGTAATTTTAAGTGACCAAGTTCATTAATTTTGTATTTGACCCAATAGTTTTGTTTGAATATATTTATTTATTTAGCAGACATTTTATGGATGACATGATTTTTTAAAATTTGGGCTGGCATTTTCTAATAAATTACAACAATTAAATTATATCTAATGATATAAAGTGATTGTAATAAAGTATTAAAACATACTATTTCAAGCGGTTTTCACCTAACCCGTAAGATACACCTGGGAGGGCTTCAAGCCAAAAACGAAAGTCAAACAAAGGTTAAATATACTTTTGTCAAAATATCCGAAATAGATAAACATTTCAAAAACTTAATAATGCAGAACTGCTTTAAAACCCCATTCCTCGAAATGGTTTTCGAATTAGAGTAATTATAAAATTATGAACAATCCCAATTGCATTTCGTATCAAAGATACCATTCCACGCAACATTTTTTTCAAACGTTACCATTAGTACAAAATGTGTACTGCCAGCAGAACCCGCGGTCATCTTCCAGGATGTTATAGACCAAATCAAAGTCCTTTCAGAAGGATCGGTCTAACCTCCAATTTTATGTTTAAAGACTTGAAGAAGAAGATTTTACAGACTTGTCTTTAGAATCTTCGTCCTTGGAAGGACTGCTTCCTCCGAGGCAAAGTTTCACGAGCATCGTCGTCGGCGCCTCCACTAGCATCCAGCAGCCAAACGCTAGCATGAAGGTGACACCCACGATACCGCAGAATAGGAGGACCTGAGAAAAGTAAAGCTTGTCACGAAGAGGAACAGGTTTTTTTTAAAGTGGGTCAATGTCGCATTTCTAATTAGTGAACATATTGCACCCAATTATTATTTTTAAACATGAGGTGGAATACGCTCCATATAATAAAATATATGTAAGTCACTCCTTCCGTCATATAAAAAATATCGCAAGTTCTTTTTCAAGACTCAAACTATATCCCCATACCAAATAATAAAATCGGGCTAGCAGTAAAGCTGTTAACACGTAAAGAGAAGAAAAAAAAAAGAATCACTTTCACATTAAGTAAATAAAGAAAGAAAGCAAAAATGATCATTCAGACATCTTACAAAAGGACACAACAGCTAACTAAACAAAAGAGACGAAGGTCATGTGGCTGACCCTAATGCCAGAAGATGTGAAATGGTTCCAGCTCAGCATGTTGCCAGAATAAAACCAGGGCTAATCTTCCGCAGGGACCACTTGGATTTACTAGTAGAGTAATACAGTTAGTATTGAACCCTAACTGATGTTATGAGTGCTAGTTTGCCTTTCCCGTTCTTTTAAAAAATACCTTGTAGAGCGTCCCGTGGTGCTAAGCGGTGCAATGCTCGGTGCTGGTGCGGCACATGTGCTACACGAAGACGCAGCACAGCCGACTCAGTGAATTGGACGCTAGCTTGATGACTCACAGACAAGACTTACGATTTTGTAAAGAGTGGTGTGCTGCAGCGTGGTGTAGTGCGCAGTGCTGGTGCGGATGACGCACACGTGCACTAGATACGCGCAGTAAGACAGCCGGCTTAGAGGCGCCCAGCCGCGCCACTGTAGGACTCCGCGGACCACCGCTGAAAACAATCTGTTTTTAGTGTCCACGCATGAATGAGCAGGAGTTTTGTATGAGCTGCGTTCTCAGCATTAACCACTCTCTTATTTAAATGATAGAGATGGGATAGAGCCAGCAGTTGACCTGCTGGAAAGTAATCACGCCCGAAAGTAACAATCCGCTTTGAAAAGATAATTATGGCTATTTATTGAAATAAGATAGAGTATGATACCGGCACACAGCTAGCACGCAGTACAGACTAACGACATTCATTTATTTGACAAGGAAGTACTGCTATTTGACAGTATTTGCTAAATAGTTGTCTTACGGCCACTTGCACCAAAAATTTAACACTGGGTTAAGACGGTAACTAGAGTTAATAAACGTCAGATTCATACGAGAACTGTCATTTTAACTCAAGTTAGTGTCTTAACCTAGTGTTAAATTTTTGTTGCAAGTGGGCCTGACTCTTTATGTATTAATAAGAATTAAGTTTTTTGAAAATTAATTTCAAACTTCTTTCCGACTGCAATTCTTTGCAATTGCTACTTGGTAACATCACAGAGGCCCTAGACATGATGCATTCAGCGTTCGTTATCGTTAGGTACCTATCCAAAATGTATAGGATTGATGTAAGCTGTCAGACGGTCGCGTCGAGCGCCTACGTCCATTCCATACATTTTTTCAGTTTTCGAATATCGTTTACGTTTGCGTTATGCAACTTTTCTAGCGTCACGATAGCAACCGTTGACACTTACTATCGACCTTGAGGATGCATCCGGCGATACCAACACACATGCATGCACTGAAGAGCGCCTTCACTGCACTGGAGTACACCACGTTCACCGCGAACGGGACCTGTGAAATAGAATATTTGTTTACTTAAACATGGACAAGATTAAAGATACATACCTATGTCCTTTAAAAAGCGCGGGCGCCAAACACGAAGAATTTCGTACGTTGACTCACCATTACTTGTCTCTGTCGCAATGATATTGCCGTCGTGCTCGCACAGCGACTTTAACCACCGGCGGCATCATGGTTTGTAAACCTTTTCCCCATAGTAATACGGCGCCCTACCTATAGTCTGTGCCAATTGAAATTGGCAAAGATGTAAACACAACCAAACAAATCAATTTACCATTATTACTCGATAATCACGCGCTTTTAAAGATCAAGTGTGTTCTTAGCAATGATTTATACACTTAATCTTTACTTTCACATTAAGTTTAAGATTGATTAACTATTAATTATACCTACGTTATTTATATAAAAACACGCTTGATGACTATTTGAGGTTGGGAACACCCTAAAATCTCGAATTATTTAATTCCGAATTTGAAAAAACCGAATTTCATAATTCCGAATTTTTAGGATACCGAAAAAATATAAGGCCGAATATCAAAGTACTAATTTGTTTACATCTTTGGCAATTTCAATTGACACGGGCTATACAGTAAAGGTCAATGTACGGAATTATTCGTCGTAACTTCAAAATAAACAACATTACTCACGACAAACGCTGGTTTAAGTTGTATAAGCGTCAAAACACATTTTAGTTTTTTTCAAGTTTAGTTTAGTAGGAATTACAATGAATTTAAATTGCACTAATTACAGAAATTATATTTGCATTTCAACAGTTTGTGTCAATCAGGCTATCGGTCCTTTTATATGGCTTAGGGGTTAATGTCTAACGCACTGGGAATCACGATCGTTTTCATTTTGAAAATCGAAGGCTTGTCTGCATACAAAATGAAAACAATTACTCCACTTTGAAGCCGGTTGCGATTGCGAGTGCGTTAGACAATAAGCCCTCTGGTCTCATTTCCTTTATAAAGGCACAACTGAGCCAATAGGCAGGTACCGCTACTCCTGGCAATGGCTGCTGGGCTGATGTGTAAAGCCCAGTACAGATATACATGTACGCATATACGGGTAAGTCTTTACCTGAATACCGTCGGTATAGAACAGCATCCCGAGCAGGGGGATGGCAAACCCGGTAGGGATAAAGCACCAGAAGTGTACGCGGTATTTCTGAAACAGAAAATATTTAACATAATTAATAGGATGCTTCACTTTTCAAAGTTTACAATTCTGCGCATAATACTTTGATTGTCATATGGCATAAGATTTTTAAGTCATTGTAGCGCTTAATAATTATTTGTATGAAACTTTGAAATGCATAAAATTAGGTCAAAATATTGTGGAAAACAAGCCTACCGGCCCGATTTTAAAAAACGAGGTGTTATTAGATTTGTCTAAGCGTCACAAGTTTTACCAAGTATGTTAATTTATTATGACAACATGGCGAAATAACAAATATAAACATTGGCGTTGACATATAAAGACAAACATTCGAGTATCCAAGACATGCAGTCTGCTTTCTTTTTAGCCCCGACAAATAAGAGGTGTGCTATAAATATAACGTATTGTATCTGTGTGTCTGTGTGTGCCACCGTACCTCCCAAACGGTTTTTAAAAGGAAGCTTGTTTCATCGAAATGGTTTTATAGAAATCGGTTTGACCATTTTTAAGAGATATCAGCGTTGAAAGTAGTAGTCGCCACTATAAAACCCCCGTTTTATCTATACAGGGTGTCCCATAATTGACACGTAACCCTGACACCGGAGATAGCCCACCCCTAGACCTACCAAACCAGCCTAATATTTTTTTTTTATATTTTTTTAATAATTTTCATACGAAACTAATTATCATTATTGGCAATATCTCGAAAACCGTGCAACTTTTACTGAGGTCATGTTAGGCTGGTTTGGTAGGTCTAGGGGTGGGCTATCTCCGGTGTCAGGGTTACGTGTCAATTATGGGACACCCTGTATATCTCTATCAGGGGGGATAAGGCGGTAGGGATACATGGAACAGGGGATTAAATAGACTAGAGCCCGTATTATGGTCGCCTTTATCGCGGTGGATAAAGTATCCGTCACTCTCGCACTTAAATACTGGTTAGAAAGTGACAGATGTTTTATCCACTTTGTCCACAACGATAAATACGGCCATAATAGGCCCGTTTGTTAAATAAACTGGAAGGACTTGTTGGATAAATAAAAATAATACCTTGTATTTGTCCATATTGACTCCCTTGTCCAGTAGGTTGTAGAGAGCCATACCTAGCGCCAAACCCAAAGCGTACCCCACAATGTTGGTGTGGCCGCGCTTGTACAGATTGTTGAAAGTCAAATCCTCCACGAAGTAGCGGCGAGCAGCTCTGAAAATAATAATGTTGTTATAATGTGGTAAAATAAAATTGGCCAATTAACCAATCTTTTTTCCTAAAATGCTTTTTTGTAGGAAATATTACTAATTCCCTAATAATAATATTCTCGAATTAGCATTGGCCAGGCAGGCGCCATAGTTTAATTAATAGCCTAGTTGACCAATCCATATCAGTTCATTCATAGAGCCTATTATCAATGTTCCCATCCTTCTTAAATAGTCTTACACTGACGTGGTTGTCCGTGGAAGCATACCTACTTCTATAGTTTGAACTCAGGTACAATCGTCGGTTATGTCTCATCACTTTACTAAATCAAACCACTCCATCCACTAGGATCCATTTATAGGATCTATTGAAGGGGTCAAGTGGACTTTTCGTACATTCAAATCCATTAATGGAGTAGAGTGGGCTTTATTGTATACTTAAATCCATTTGGATTCGTTTACACTTTTTAATACTCTGGAATCCATCAATGGATTCTGTTGCACTCTTAATTACTCTTCGATCCATCAATGGATTTTATTAAACTTTTAATACACTAGATTCCATCAATTGATGGATACTCGTGGATATTTAGTAGGTATCCATTGATGGATCCCGGTATATAAAAAGTTCAATAGAAGCCATCAATGGATCTTTGTAGACTTCATCGTATATTTAAATCGATTGATGGATCCCAGCGTCTTAAAAAGTGTAAATGAATCCAAATGGATTTGAGTGTACATTAAATCCCACTCTACTCCATTAATGGATTTTAATGTACAAAAAGTCCACTTGACCCCATGAATGGATCCTAGTGGACGAAGGGAATCAAACTTGTCTAAAGGGCCTCTGCGTGTTGGCTTCGGCTCCATGTACGCCTTCCAAAAGTCCGTTACTCCGATAGTCCCCTGATTGGTAAAGATATACTCTGAAATGCTTACTCTGGAGATACGATGAGGATAGGGTTAAGGTTCTGGATGAAGGTGTGGACAGCAGGGGTGAGGAGACCGACGACGAAGGTGACGGCGATGGCGACCTTGCGGGCCCTGGCTGACTGGAAGAGGCAGAAGATCATCAGGCCCAGGATACTGAGCTGCATGTCACAGGATAAATACCTGGAGACAGAGAAAACAACGATTAAATAGATGAAAATCTCACTATCTATGGCGACCTCCTATCTTATTTTATCTTAGGTATCCTGCCTTTTGGTCGAAAATCTTTTGGCAAAATGTATCGTTTCCTAACCGTTTCATTTGCCATTCCGCTTTCTTTTCTGTAACTGTAAATGTTTCAGGATTTATTTGAGTATGATCGTGTAGAACGCTAAAAATCCTCAAAATTTACAGTTACAGAAAAAAGCTGGTTGGCAAATGAACCGGTTGGGAAAAGCCAAGAGGCAGAGAACGCTTATCTTATCTTACAGATGGGTCCTTTCGGATACACTTCGACCACTTTAGGACCTTTTGTGCAACCGCCGTCTTACACACTGAGCTGTTCGAATGTGCAGGTTTCCTCACGTTGTTTTTCCTTTACCGTAAGAGCATCGGCTAATGTGCATAAGTTAGAAAAACTCATTGGTACATGGTGACCGCGGGGGATCGAGTTCGGTACCTTACGATCATGACTCGACCCCTTAAGCCACTAGGCGATCCCTTTTAATTCTTGTGTGGGCGTGGCAGCATTTGGGCTCCTAAACTTATAGCATCCCTTTTGTTTCCATTGGGGGTTAAAAATGAGCAATACTGACCACGTCTGCGGCATGCACTGGGACTTGTCCACGTAGTTGTCGATGTAGAGCAGGTGGAGCCACCAGTCTCGACGGCAGTCCACGACCTCGATGTCTACCACCGGCTGGACGGATAAAAATTGGTATCATTTTCCAAGGTTTGTATTTTACCGGCTGGCATCACCGACTTCAGGATTAATCGTAAATCTAGTAGTGGACGTATTTCGGCAGCACTTGTAAAGCAGCACCTCAAAGACTGCCAACAAACCTACCTTCCACAGGGGTCCACTGCTGAGGTGACGCAGCCAGGTAGAAACAAACGCCAGCACAGCTGCATACGTTGGCGTTAACCTGGAAAAAGCAACACAAATTATTGAGAGCAGCTGGAATCAACCAGCTTAGCAATAGACAAGTTGCAGAACATTCCCAAAAGTGGAAATCCTCACAAGAAATTTCTGAGAGTATTTGCGTTGCGTCAAAATTTAAAACATTCATTAAGTACATGGTGCTTTTTCTGGACGTGACCACACCGGTAGATCGCTAGACGCGTCATTGCGTAAAACGTTGCTTGAGCGTATTTTTCATAGCATGGAGACAGTGAACGAGCACGCAGACCACCTATATACCACATATATATTTGGATTCAAAAGACTACAATCTTAAAACAGCAATCCTAAGACCGCAAATGCGTTGCCAACCCGGCGGACAAAAATGGAAAGCCTCTATGCTAGTTGTTTCACCGGTTATATTTTCTTTACACCGGAATAGAATTATGCGAACACTACTGCTATTGTAGTGGGTACTCCAGTCTTACCTCAGCCACCTCAGGAAGGTGCCAAAAAGCAGCATAGAACTTCGTAGTGGCCGTTTCTCAGACATCACGAGCGTGTTAAATGCCAGAAGGAACCCGGAGAGAACGAAGAACGTCTGCACGATGAGCGTTCCGTTGTACATGATTTGGAACATCGGCTGGTAATACGACTGAAATTTCACAAGTTCAAGGTCACAAATTCAAGGTCATAATTCAAGGGCACATTTCAAGGTCACGGGTTCAAGGTCACACAGATGGTAAATCCTTTTATAGTTTTGTTATATCTGACTCATTATTGTAATGAGCTGCAAATATAAAGACTTCTAACTGTTATACATAGGATAAGGACTTTTCGTGGCATATCGTGGTTTTAGAATCCATGGATATTTCCTGATTATTATATACCAGTTTGATTTTGGCTTTCAGTATTGTCATATTGCAAAATCACCTATTACAGTTTTAGTTGCGGTTTATCCATACCTACTAATATTTGTTTGTTTGTAACGCTTTTACAGCGGAGAATATCTCCTTTACCAAAATTAATTTAAACCGGTTTAGCGATTTAACGAATGACCGCATTTTAAAATATAATTACTTAACCAAGAATATTGTACTCGTGAAACATCGACCACTAAAACTCTGTTAGATCATGTATCTACTAACCTTGATCAAAATGACTTTCACATGGCTATAGTTGATTCAGCAATGGCTGATCACAAGCATATATTCATTGATGTAAAAAAATATCAACCACCACTCCGTAAGAAAATTGAATATAAAGCAGTCGACTACGATAAACTGTACACACTTGTTGACACGAAAGCAAAAGAGTATGTATATGAGAATCTGGAAAAAAAGCTATTACAGTGCCTGAAACAATGCAGCATCACAAAAGTTAAGATCCTAAATCCGCCTAAACAAGAATGGATAAACAAAGATATCATCAGTGCTATAAATAGAAGAAACAAGATATGGCAAAACCTAAGAACTAATAGCGGGAATACAACTGCCCAACAACGACTCCAAAATGCAAGAAAAATGGTGACACATAACATACACAAGGCAAAACATACTTACTACCAGAACGCATTTATGGCCTGTGAACATAAACCTAGAAAAATGTGGAAACTCATTAACGACCTATCATCTAACAAAATTCAATTAGCTTTACCACCAACCAAGTTGCAAGCTGATTCAGCGACAATTACTGATACACAAGAAATTTGTGAACATTTTAATGAGTACTTTTCCATGATCGGGTCGACTCTTGCAAAAAATATACCAAAACCGCATCAGATCAATGAAAGTTATACTTTGCCAAAAACTTGTCACTCTGACAAACTCTGTACATTAGAACCAGTTTCTGCTGAGGAAATACTTAATATTATAAATAGATTAAATGTCAATACCAGTGCTGGTTTGGATAGAATCACAGCTAAATCTATAAAATGTATAAAATTACTAATATTTGAAGAATTGGCGATATGTATAAATAAAAGTTTAGAACAAGGGCTATTTCCAGATAGCCTGAAGATAGCGAAAGTTACACCAATTCATAAAAGTGGAAGCAAATTAGATCCCGGTAACTATCGTCCAATTTCGGTCCTTCCAGTTCTCTCTAAAATTTATGAAAAAGTAATTTATACTAGGTTAAATAACTATTTAAACTCTAATAAAATATTATCAAACAAACAATATGGTTTTCGGCAAAAAAGTAATACGCTCTCTGCAACAACTGACCTTGTCACAGCGATAAAACATAGTATAGATAATAAAAAAATAGTTGTAGGTCTGTTCATAGATCTGAAAAAGGCTTTCGACACTGTCAGTCACGATTTACTACTGAAAAAGCTAACGAGCATTGGCATTACCGGAAAAGCACATGACATATTAAAATCTTACCTCCAAAACC
Source organism: Acleris cristana (assembly GCA_948252455.1). NCBI lineage: Eukaryota > Metazoa > Arthropoda > Insecta > Lepidoptera > Tortricidae > Acleris > Acleris cristana. Next base: position 15,019,620 of record OX411786.1, on the reverse strand, counting down.
GTAGCCAAGTGGTCACACTCAACGAATACAAAAGTGATCCTAAACCCATTACATGTGGAGTACCACAGGGCTCAATACTGGGACCGCTTTTGTTTCTGATTTACATAAACAACATACAAGATATTGCACTTAAAGGGGACCTAACATTATATGCGGATGATACAAGCCTGTTTTACCGTGGTAATTCCATTGATCGTATTATAAATGCCATCCAAAGTGACTTAAAACTCTTAAGTGTTTGGTTTCAATGTAACTTACTCACGATCAACGCTGCTAAAACCAGTTATGTAATATTTTCTGCAAAAAATAAAAAAATACACGATTTTACACCCCCTACAATAAATAATCAAACAATAAGTAAAAAAACATCCGAGAAATATCTCGGACTTATATTGGATACCCGCCTGACCTGGAAACCCCACTTAGACAAAACTATAAAAAAACTAAGCTCTCTCACGGGAATGGTCCGGAGTATTTCACGCTGTCTTCCACGCAATATAAAATATTTAATTTATAACTCTCTAATCAAACCACATCTCGATTACCTAATCGAAATATGGGGCACGGCAGGAAAAACTAATTTAACAAAAATTCAGACAGGACAAAATAAATTAATAAAGTCTTTATTTAATTATCACTATCTAACACCAACTCGAAAACTTTATAAAGATACAAAAATTATGAATGTCTCACAAACATATAAATATTACACCTGTCTGCTTATTCGCAAAATTATTAATAAAGATATACAAACTAATATTTCCTTCATGAAAAAACATACAGTACAAAGAATAAAACTAAGAAATGCCGACAACCTAATTCTGCGTCATCCTAGAACAAATTATGGAAAAAAATGTATCAGCTTTGAAGGTGCTAAACTCTACAATAAACTACCAAAAGCTATTAAAGAATGTAAGTCTATTGCCAGTTTTAAAAAAGCACTCAAATTACATATCCAAAATAATTAACTATATATCCATGTGCACTGCAAAACCTACGCGTAGAAAATTATATTATATCGCACTAAGTATTATTACGTACAAATCACACCTTAAAAGTATCTTAAACTTACCAGATATTACTTGCCCGTTACTATGCCGCATCCACTCGCTAGCCTGCATCTTGGTTTATTTCGACCTGTTTACTTAAAACTAAGACGCTGCATTTACAATGTGAGCGCAACCGCATTATTTTTATACCAGGGGTTTTGAAATGTACCCTTTTTTTTGTTTATTTTTTTGTTTCTTTGTGTTTCTTTCTTTGTATTTAAGTAAGATTGCACTGTACGTTTTGTCTTCATCGTCATAATTTTATTCAAATAATTAAGTTCTCATTTAAGTGAATTATGTAAAATTCTTATGGGAATAAATGTCTTTAAACCTAAACCTAAATATAATTATGGCAATACTGAAGGACAAAATCAAGGTTGTATCTGTTATAATAATTTACGAAATAGCGACTCCATGGATTAGAACCGCGATATGCCACCAGAAGTCCTAACCCTATGTAGTTTATTCATTCAGTGGGAACTCATTGTCTATAGTCGTACAACTAAACTGAGAGCTGGGGTATGCATGTGCGGGGAGAGGAAAATGGTGACTAGTAGACCCCGTTATCTTGGGGCACTGCCGTAGCTTTTTTCTAGGGATTGAATGTTCATTTTATCCACCGTCAATATCGATGTTTGTAGTTTATATTATGCAACCATGCGATAGATTTTTTGCTCTGCTCAATTTAAATATAGCGTGGGTATTACAAGTTTTAGATTAAAAATAAGTAGATAACTTCATTGGTATTACGAGGTGCGATAACCTAATGTAATTATTGTGGAAAAACTATGATAAACTATGATAGACTGTGATTGTCTTTGACTCATTGTCAGTGACATGACATTTTACTCTAAGTACAATACCATCGACATTTAGACAGTCGATAAAATAAAAATTCAATCCCCACAATAAAAGGACGTCAATGCCCCAAGATAAAGGGGTCTAAACTCCCCTCCTCCCACGCCTCTGCCTACCCCAGGCTCTTAATTAAATTGTACACCTATAGTTCATACTAATTAAATATCAAGACTACCCAAGCGAGTTTTATGTACTTACCGTTTCCTGGAAGTGGGGGTTGTCGATAGCTATGAGGGTGATGAGTGAGGAGTGCGCCAGGATCACCAGGAATGTGCTCAGGATCCTGTGGTGAGGGAAACACTATCAGTTTGTTACTCATTATTTTAATTAAGAGGAACAGCGTCTGTGGCTTAGTTTGGGTTTTGACTCGTGATCGTAAGGTACCAACTTAAAGCATGACTTATCTAAAAAAAAACACCATATAGATCCAGTAAATTCACCTCTTTTTTGCCAAATCTCGGGTTTTTGGGGTACAGAACTCCAATGCAGTCGTTCTTTACCACTTTTACTATGAATTTCAGCAAAAAAGATGTGTATTTTTCAGGAATAACTACTTGGTAATAATCATAGTCGACTACGAAGAGATGTACCTATCCACTTTTAACCTTATTGCATTTTGATTAGGTTTAAAAGTGAATACATCTCTTTGTCGACTGTACTCAACGAGGAATACTGCCGTTAAGTACCTATTGTTATTTCTTTTAACTTTAAATGCAGTTTTACCAGTTTTTCAAAGCCAACAACACGCCTTGGTTCCTTAAAACAGATGTGGGCTAAGCTAAGTCATACAGTTTCCGAATTCCCTATACTGATCCATTTAGGGTGATGGAACCAGTAATGGACAAGGCACCAATAATGGACACTTGATTCTTATGTAACAGAAGATAAGGGTTATTTTGTTTTGAAACAATAATTTTTTAGGACCGTTTGAAATTTGAATTAAGAGTGAAGTGTCCATTACTGATGCTTGTCAGCTAAAAGCATCCATCATTGGTGCTGTAACCCTAAATCGCTCACTTTGTATATATCGAAGTCTAGGTTTTTAGTACTCATAGTACACTGGTAAACATCTTAGCCTGTTTGTGCAAAATGTGGTTACAGAATTAACAACAAGTTTTTAGAGTTGTTGGTAATTCTGTAGCTCTGCCTACCTCACTCTGGGAATGAAGGTGTGAAGGTATTTATGTAAGTATGTATAGTACACGCCTAGAACTTGGTTCGGCACTAAACCTGTAGTTAATGTTAATCTCAAGTACTTACTTGAAACCGTTAAGAGCCTTCAGTTTCTGCAGTTTGGGGTCCGGACCCTCACCAGACGGCGCCACCAGCCGAAACCAGTTGCGTTTCATCGAAAAGCACAGCAGGAATCTGCTTGCTGAGAACAAAAACCACAGTCTTCACATGATCATATTTATTCCAAATATTGATGTCTTATGACCTCAAATCATATGAATAAATTGTGTCTGTTTTCAATTTTTATTTATTTATTTTACATGCCAACAGCACATAAACATTACAAATTGATGTAGGTACATAGGTAGGTATACAATACATATTATAAACAGTGAAAATTAAAGCTAAACAACTAATCTTGAATGGGTACAATAAAAAATTACATACCAAAAATTATATAAAATATTAATAAAACGTAAAAGATAACAGACATTTATTCAGTAAGTAGGCCGCACGGGCACTTTTACAAGTCAAGAATCTACCAGCGCTTCCCAAGAGGAGACCACTGCTGAGAAGAAACGCCGCAAGAAACTCAGCAGTCAGTTATTTTTTAAACATTATAAATAAGCTAAAAGGCTTAAAAAACATTTATCGATCACATTGTAGCAGAAATAACATGCTAGAATTAATTTGGATATTTGTAAAATAAAATAATCACGATAATTTAAAACTCCAGTGGGCCTAGTATGGTTGCCATTATCGCGTGACAAAATGTGGATAAAGCATCCGTCACTCTCGTACATACGTGTCAAAAAGTGACGGATGCTTTATCCACATTTTGTCACGCGATAAACGCAACCATACTAGGCCCGCAGTTGTTCAATCCATATCACTAGATTTCATAGTAAAGTTCAACATAAGTTAACATGCCTTTCAAACTTACCAAAACTCTTGCTTCCCCGATACAGGAAGAAGTCGTACACGCTCCCGAGGATGTTGAGCCACACGAGGACGATGTAGACCACGGCGACCACGTAGTCTCCCGCGTCGATCTCCTCCGTCTCCCCGAACGAGGTGCAGTACGTGGAGTCGTACATGACGTTAGCCTGCATGACATATTTGTAATGACTAGAGTTAGCTCTTTTGGTATCGTGGTTCTAGAGTCTAGAGTCGCTGTTTTCTAATTATTATGATATGTCCTTGATTTTGACGTTCCGTGTTGTTATAATAGTACTTATTTTAAAATCGCTAAACCCGCCCGTGTGGTGCCGGGTTTAGAATGTTGCCACTCTATGTCTTCCCGTGGATGTCGTAAGAGACGACTGAGAGACTAAAGGCTGTGTAGTGCTGTTAGGCGATGGGTTTGCAACCTGTCACTAATACACTGGATAACATCTTAGCCTGGTTGTGCAAAATGTGGTCACAGAATTATCAACAAGTTTTTGGAGTTGTTGGTGAGTCTGTGGCTCTGCCTGCCCCACTCTGGGAATGAAGGCGTGAGTTTATGTTGTTGTTGTAAAATCGCTAAACGAGTTTGAATGAATTTTGCTAAAGAGGATATCTCCGCTGTGAAAGCATAACGAACATACTTTGTTTATTTTGAAATATGACAATATTGAAGGCCAAAATCAAAGTGTTATGTTTATAATAATTAGGAAATAGCGACTCCATGGATTCTAAAACCACAGTATGTTACCAAAAGTCCTGACCCTAATGATTTATTAGTATAGATTTTTCAATGCATGAAATCCAGCTCCACTTTGCTCCACCACGTGCAATTCTAAGTAAATAGTTATGAAATACAGCCACATTCAGGCGCACACGGTTACCATTACGAGAATTGTGAAGTAAAGCTTAAATCACGTAGCTGTATTTTTTTTTCTATACAAATTTAGCTCCGGGCGATTACGTTTACGCAGCGGCGAGTTTAAGTAATCCCGTCAGAGCGAACAAAACACATTTTAGCGCGTGCATTCTCAATCAGGCAGCCTTATACGTTCGATTTTGTCGACAGAAGCCATGCTGCCAAATTGAAAGTGCACGCGCTAAAATGTGTTTTGTTCACTCGGACCGGACTACTTAAACTCGCCGCTGCGATTTCGCTCGTTCGTCCGACCGACCGCCGTTTTTGAGAGAATCACACCCCTGTCCTCCGCCGCACCTTTATCTTAACTTTGCCTCGACTGTGAGCGTACTGTCATGTGAGGGACTTCCCTTACGCCTGCAGACAAATAACTTTACCTGCAACTGATAACTCTCGTATAGTGTATCGTTCAGACACGCCTCCAGACCCTGCTTGAAACCCGTCGCGTTGCTCAAGTACCCATGGCACAGCTGCGTCACGCAGAGGCCCCAGTGGATCATCGTGTGGTCAAAGTGCGTCACATTGTTGGCTGAGTACTCCTGAAATGAAGATAAAAAAGATAAAAAAGATAAAAGATGTTTATTCAGTAAGTAGGCCGCACGGGCACTTTTACACGTTAATAATCTACCAGCGCTTCGCAAGAGACCACTGCTGAGAAGAAACGCCGCAAGAAACTCAACAGTCAGTCGTTTTTTAAACATTTCTTATGATATGATATTATACAACGAAAAAAAAACTTAACCTAGTATTATATAAAACAATGAATGTAACAAAAATATGTCTATATATATCATGCGTAGTTGAGCAGGAAAATGTGTGAAAGGGCTTTAAATATGTTTCAAGGAATAACTTCATCATTTGTTCTCCGCTTCTCTCTCCGTAGTTATCTTGTTGTTTAATATTATCTACCTTTTATTTCACCATCCTGACTTTGACAGGTGATATTTCACTGTACATGGCACAGCTTATGTTAATCCTAATGATTTAAAAACTCGTTAACATTGCAATGTATACCCAATTGGGATTGTTCATATTTTTACAATTACTCTAATTCGAAAACCATTTCGAGGAATAGGGTTTTAAAGCCGTTCTGCTTTATTAAGTTTTTGAAATATTTATCAATTTCGGATATTTTGACAAAAGTATATTTAACCTTTGTTTGACTTTCGTTTTCGGCTTGAAGCCCTCCTAGGTGTATCTTATTGGTTAGACGAAAACCGCTTGAAATAGTATGTTTCAATATACTATTACAATTACTTTTTATCCTTAGATATCATTTGATTGTTGTAATTTATTAGAAAATGCCAGCCCAAATTTAAAATAATCATGTCATCCATAAAATGTCTGCTAAATAAATAAAGATATTAAAACAAAACTATTGGGTCAAATACAAAATTAATGAAATTGGTTTCTTTAAATTACCTATTCTATCGAATTAGAATATAAAAACCGTGAGTTATTTTTTTTGGTCTATCCCAATTATCACCTATCATGTCAGCTATCATTTCCAAGTGATATAGGGCGCTTTTATGTAATAGTTACAGTTTAATATACATCGAAAAGTTAATAACTACCTACATCAATGGGATTCATATAAGCTACGCCATGTACTCTAAAGTGTCTTAAGTTTGAGGATGCTGAAATAGAGTAACTGCTCGTATAAGCAGGGTTAAGATTACGTTGTAATAAGCTCTCAGATGAGACGGTTTCTCTTTCTCTTTATTTAAGAACGTCATCAGCTCGCTGGAGCCGTTGGCCGTAAGTTTAGCATCCAGGTAGCAATAGGTGTCCCCCGGGGCGCGGAGGCAGCCATTGTACTCGTCCAGACGGTACAGTGGGGGGAGCCGGGCGTACTCCGAGTCAGGAGGAGGGGGGGAGGTAAACACCACTCACCTCTATGAACGTCATCAGCTCGCTGGAGCCATTGGCCGTGAGTTTAGCATCCAGGTAGCAATAGGTGTCGCCCGGGGCGCGCAGGCAGCCATTGTACTCGTCCAGTCGGTACAGTGGGGGGAGCCGGGCGTACTCCGAGTCTGGGGGGGGTTAAGATAAGATAAGTAAGGTACTTGTAATCACTGCAGAAAGTAATAAAGTAGGGCCCGGGTAAAACCATATTTGTGAAGTTTTGCTAACGTATTGTGTTAAACTCGGCTGCCATTACTGTCAAGTAAATAAGAGATGTAACGTTGACAATACGGTAACTTGTCAAAAGCAATATGGTTTCACCGAGAAGAATAGAGGGCCCGTACAACATGGACTAGATTCAGGCAGCTAGAGGGACGGAGGTATACGACTCCTATAGCTCTATCCCTTACACTCAATGTAACTTGGCAAGTTTTAAGATTTCATAATACAGCCTCTCGAAAACTGGTCATTATGCTATCGATGGCACTCGCCGGCCGGCGAGTGGACGGTAGCCGTTACCTGTCAACTTGTTTTTCGGCAGCCGGTTAACATTGACATTCGGTTTAAAAGTGTTTTTAATGGAAGTATACCTTTTGCGAAAGCTTCTTAGTAATAATTAAATGACCAATAAGTAATTAAGATATCTACATTTTGTACGCGACATGATCGGTTCAATGTCATTTCATTTTATTTTTTTCACTCTGACATTATCGTCCATTATTAGATATACATCTTATTTGACATTGACTTTGTAGCTTTGTGGCAAATCTAAAATGTTCATTTTGTTTCATAGCTGATTTTTCTATGGCTAAATTTCAGCTTTTTTCTGTTATTTCACATTTTACTACATAGTTTTATATAACGATACAATACAAAATAAATACTTACTTAGACAAACAAGTCCAATAAAAGCAAGCTTTAAAACACAGACTAAATTTTATTATATTGTCGCCTATATATTTATATTAAAATCAATCGAGCCGTTTAGGCTGCAGACCATGCCACATTGACATACATACATACAATACATCCATACATACACTAGGAAAACATAAACAAGTCGATAAAAGCCGACAATAAGTGATCTTATAGCTAGATAGCGATCTCTTCCAGACAACCTTCAGAAGAAGGGATGCTGAACCCTTTACAATTCAAAATTGAAATTTCAATGGCAGCCGAGTTAAAAACAATACAATTATATATCAAGAGCAAATGGTTTTACCGAGTAAATAAAGAGTCCCAGCACCTTAATTAGGATGTTTATAATCGTTCAACGTGTATTAAATAGTAAAAATAAATACAAGGAAATCTCGAACCAAAATTATACACTTAAGGACATTATAAATTCAAGTTTACTGGGTCAAGGCGGACCGCCGACCGCGAATTATGTCACATAGTGTACAGTTCTGGTAAATATACGTAACGCAAACAGCATGGGTTCCGTAGAAATATGGCAGAAATAAAGCCCTTTTTAGGGTTCCGTAGCCAAAATGCCAAAAAACGGAACTGTTATAGTTCTGTCATGTCCGTTCGACCGTATGTCACCGGTATATTATTCAAAAACTACAAGATGTATATTGATGAAATTTTTAGTAGGTAGGTATAGGCGTCTTGTATAAACCACTACTTAGTATGGTAGTTAAAAAATAAAAAATACTATATCTAGGGGGGGCACTCCATACACAATTCAATTCTATTCTATTCAAAATTACAAAGGAAGCGCTTAATAATTATTTTCAATGAAAATTATTTCCAACATCATCGAGCATAATCGAGTTATTGCCGAAAAACTGCGCTTCCCAACAAAAGGGCATATAAATGCAATGAAGATACGCTCTTTTGCTGATGCACTTTTCCATATCGTATATTTTGAGATAGATGGTCCGACATGCTCTTGCCCGGTTTCAAAATTATTCATATCCGTCTTCTTCATTCATCCGATCGTTTGTCCGCCCGTTTGTATTAAGGCATGCAATACTTCGCCGAACTCTTGCAAGATTGTACCTCAAGATCGATCTCGCGAGATTGGTTTGATTGTTTTTTATTCGAAGTTAATATATTATTTATTTATTTAGGTACTATATGAACTTTTATGTATGAAATTCAAACAATTTAGTTTATTTTATTTTATTATGAAAATAAAAATTTGTCCCCAGAAAATTTAAAGTAGCTTTGTGAAATAAAAAGCATAACGTTTATGTCGTCCGCCAGACGGCTTCTAATTTTACGCTTCATAATTAAATCAGTTTTGCAAGTAAACCTTTTCCCGCGCGACCTCTCACCGGTCTATATGATCGAGAAAGCATTCTCTAGTCCTGTATGTATATACCTAGAGGTCCAAAAATCAACCTGTATATAGATATAGACTAGTTTTTATTTTATGTACTAACTCAATGTTAACGTTGCAATCTTGGACTTGACTAAAAACTTGATCGAACCTTGAAGGTGAAAAAACAAATGTTTAATAGGCTGATATAGTTAATTAGTTTAAAAACTTCCACATTTAATACTAAATGGCGAAGAGGTTGTTTTCTATGAACAACGATGCGCTGTTTTTTTCAAGTATTCCGTGGTAACTAATCGAAATTAAAACCTTATAGTTACAAACTATCATTAATAAATCGAATAGCATAGAATGTCAACTAACGCAACTTAGTTATCATTTTCATTTTTGATTGATTTTGAATTGTTGTATTTTGTTATATTATTAGTACAATAAACTAGGCAAGTAGCCTATTTTGAATAAACTTTCTTTTTTTCCAACTCATACATGAAGCATGAATTAAAACATCCTATACATTTGGTCTGCATTTTAGATCAGACTTTACAAGTCAGGTGCATTTAAAAAGGTATAATTGCAATATGATACTTAAGTTTTAAATTTTATAAGACTGCCCGGTGATGTCTTTGCTATAAATATCAAAACTACAGCATGTTATTTTTTATTTGTCTTAAATAATATCTAAAAAAATAATTAAAAACCTCAAGGCCTATTTTTTTTTTAATAAAAACAAGTACGTTTTCTTTCGCAAAAATGAAGCCGAAAAAATATTTTTTTACTAGGAATTGATTGCAGTAAACAAACTGAACTTGGCCCAAAGGCCACGCAAGTTTCATCACGTGTTTATTTTAATGTAAACATGTTTTCTTCACCTCCTTTGTCTTACTGTCCGCAACGCAACTGAATTTTAATATTTCTGAGAGAAATAGGTAAACTTTGAAATATGTTTCACAAGCGTGTAAGTTGGAGCTTAGATTACAATAACAATACGCGATTACCGTTAAAAAAAAAGAATAACGCGAACGACTATTACTGTTAAGATTGACGAAAGAGATATACAGAGCGAAAGTAAGTGGAAGGGTCGGATGGGGCCGCCCTAGGCGTACTTTTTCGAATCAAATCGGAGAAATACTGGAAAAGGGCCGAATTTTATGTACCTGAAACCGACTTGCGTGCATGACTCGATGTATGAAGTGGAAGAAGCGAAAGAGATTTGTCAAGATCGTAGCGGGTGGAAAGAAGTGGTCTCTGCCTACCCCTCTGGGAAACAGGCGTGATTTAATGTATGTATGTATGTATGTTAAAAAAAAGAGATTAAAATTTTCTATTCGGTATAGTTTTTGAAATGTATTTTTTATGCTAGTCATGGGAGAGCGGGGTCTCCTGATACAGGTATTCTTATACTTAAAAAGAAACCTCGACCTTGTCTTTAGCTATGTAAGAAAGAAAAATAATAAACATTTTATCATTTTTATCATTTATCATTTTTGTGACTGCTAAGTGAATAACATCTTAGCCTGTTTGTGCAAAATGTGGTTACATAATTAACAACAAGTTTTTAGAGTTGTTGGTAATCCTGGGATTGAAGGCATGAGTGTATGTAATGTATGTAAGTGAATAAGGGCGATCAAAATGTTTTAAATAGGATCGCGATAGGTTTCAAATATGAGAGCAAAATAGAATAGAAGTTCATATATAAATGCGTCGTCGGTCAAAAACAAGCGGACTAATTAAAAAAAAACAGTGGTTAATCTCACTTAAATGAACCTAGTCCCAAACTATCCAGGCTTGTACAACGAGACTTACCTCGTCTCATATAGATTGCGTCGCCCCTAGAAATCGAATGAGGTCGCAAATAATTAAAAAAAAACGTTTTATTTATTATGCGTACCGGAAAAGATTTGATGATGTCCCTGTGAGCCGTTGTTAATATTCGCAAGCGAGGTTAATTAACGTAATAAATCATTGCCGAACGGTTAAGTAAGGTTATCAATGTAGTATTTATAAAATGTCAAATCAACAAGTGTGTTTTATTTGGTTAATTTGAGCTATTACGGCCTCTATTGGTAACCCTACATGGGCCACTATATCACTGCATGTACTGCATACACCTATTGCAAAGGACTTGGCCGCTTTTACTATCAAGAATAAGAGTTATCATAATGTTACCATTTATGATATTAAATAGGAATATTAGGAGCACGAGTATTTATTTCTGAGTCTTGGGTGTTTTCTACGTAATTAAGTACCTATTTATTTCTATATTTAAGTATTTATATCGTTGTCTAGTACCCACAGTACATAAAAGATCCCATAGGGTCGAAGTGTATCCGTTAGGACCCCACCAACAACAAGACCTTTTTAGCTAGCTTATTTTGGGACTAGTTCAATTTGTGTGAGATCGTCCCTTGATATTTATTAAAAAACGCCCTGAAGGTTTTAGACAATCATGGAAAATATAAGCACTTTGATCGCACTGAATGACTTCAAAATAATTATGATAATGGTCTAGTCATAACCCTCACGAAAGCACACAGGGTCATGATCATTGCATGAATAGAATTAACCTTGATCTTGTCGTGAATGACGTTAAGAAGTCATCAGGAAATAAATTAAACGAATAAAAAACTATAATGTGTTTGACAATATTTTTTACACTGTATTTTTAATGAACCCGCTAATTTATACAAAAACAATATAATTATCTGCTCTAAATAGATATAAAAAGAATATTGCGGCTAAATTAAAACGTTTTAAAAACTTACATGTGACTTTTTACGCATAAAGCGTATTATTGTTCTTCATTCTGAAAATTTAATATTTTTGAGGAAAAAGTTTAGTGGTTTATCCGTCAAAGCGTAATTAACTAAATAGGTCGATAGATACCAAAAAAATCATTTATGACATAAGTATAGTACCTAAAGGAAATGATCCATTTACAAAATTAAACGTTACACATTTTGTTTAAATGATATTATAACAATTTTCTGTACGTATTTATTCTGAATAGTGTAGCGGATGCGTATTCAGTAATTATTTTTATTTCGGTTTGAAGTATTTAAAAACCGAAATAAAAATAATTACTGAATATCTTGATGGTATAACTTGGGTTGTTGTATATTAGAATAACTAGAGGTTGCCCGCGACTTCATACGCGTAGAGTTACTTTCCCGCAGCCCCCCCATTTCTTCCCGTTGGGCGTCGACTTTTGGAAAATCCTTTCTTAGTGCTCACTTACATCATGAAAGGAACCCCTGTACCAAATTTCAAGTTTTTAGGTACAGCAGTTTCGGCTGTACGTTGATATATAAGTCAGTCAGGTTTGCCTTTTATATATATGTATAGATTAACCAAATGAACAACTACATGCCTTCCAGGAAACTCGTGATGCGGTAAAAAAATGAAATAAGGTAGTAATAAAACTAATAAGTTAATAACAGAGTCTAGTCGCGGGGTCATCTGGTCATCTTGTGATCACCCTGTAATTGGGATACGACAATTTTTATAATTATCGACGTAGCCTATCGATTTATTGATAAAAAACCGGTCAAGTGCGAGTCGGTATTGCGCACCGAGGGTTCCGTATTACGAAAATATGGTTGGAAAACGCAAAAGAAAATACTTATTTTGCTTATGAACATTATTTTATTTGCAATATGGTCCATTTTTACTAGCTTAAATTTTAATAGGTACTGTTTTTTAAAGATTTTGCAATTTTTCCAAAACTGTAAAATTCGACAACTTTATTTTATTTATTGCGTAAAATATTTCAATCAGTTTTTTTTCAGATTTTTTGATCCATAAACTTCGGAGATAATGAATTGTCGTTTTTTGTACATTTTTGGCTATAAATAAAAAAATATACCTTATGGAATGCAATAAATAATTGAGTATTGAGTAGGTACCTATATTAAGGAAAATTATAAAATAAATAGTTTTGAAATGTGCAGAATAAGTCCTTTTATACACCCCGTTTACTATAATCAAATCACTTCATATTTCAAAACCTATATTTTCGTATTTTTTTTATTAAAAACTGATGTGGGTAAGCAAGTTATACAGCTATACCAAATTTCAAGTTGATAGCTTTTATAGGTTCAGAGAAAAACTGCTGTGACATACAAACTGACAGACAGACACCGAAGTGTCACCATAACGGTTCCTTTTTACTATTTTGGTACGGAACCCTAACATCGTAACCGCTTCGGAACCCTATACTAAGCATGGTCATATGTGGTGCATTAAGTACCTACAAAAAAACCTAAGTGTTGCCAACCAACTTTAATCGTAAATGATCATTCAAAATAAGAATGATGAAAAAAACCAAAAGATGATTTTGAAATACCTAGGTATTCAATGGTACCCCAGTTGTTATAGATCTTCCACTGTACTTTTTCTTTTTTACAATATCGCGTCTGGTTCCAGTCATATTGAATTTTGATTACTGTCATATCTTTAGTGAGATAAATCGATTGAAATAGGAATCATCAAAATCAGCCCACGCGATTAGTTTCTAGAGTGCCACAAAGGAACAAACATACATACATACATATATAGGCTGATAAACACATTACCCTCCCCCTTCCGCAGTCGGTAAAAAACAAAAGCTTATCAAAATCACCGTTAATCATTGTTTTTACGCCAAAACCCAAAAGCTTTGTTCTAGTTGTCAAGTTATGTAGGTACTAACATCAATGACGTCATTGCAGTAAAAATCGTTTTGAAAATAATGAAGTGTTTTTATTAAGTACGTATTTGCGATGAACTTGCGACCCGAGCGGTTTTGTTTTCGTCTATGATGCGGTCGTCGACACAGCTACGCCTTCTGTTTTGTTTTTTTTTTTGCCTTTTTTTTGTTTTTCTGTAACTAATAGGCATAATAATTTTTTAGGGTTCCGTACCAAATGCTGAAGAACGGGACCCCTTATAAAATGACTGTCGTCCGTCTGTCCGTCTTTTTGTCACGACCCTTTCTCTTCTACCTAAGGTCTTATACCTAGATTAAACGCCGAATTTGTCTACTAATCTCGGAGTAAGTCTTATTCCAGTTTGGTGAAATGCTGCCTAAATCGGCTAAAATTATATAACTGAAATAAAAACAAAAAAATAGCTTTCAAAAATACAAGAAATATAATAAGTTATTAACTTTTTTTAAATGGTAGGTTTTAAATAGGTCAGTCAAACTGAAGTCGGCGTTGAACATTTTTGTCCGCATCTTACAATATTGGTAACCAATAGCCGACTTCAGTTGGACTGACGTACCTACCATTTTGAAAAGAAGTATTTTTTTGCGGTTTTGAAGGCGATAATGACCTTCTGCTGGAGTTTCTTGCGGCGCTTCTCCGCAATGATGGTCTTGTCCGAAGCGCTGGTAGATTCACTCCATATTACCGACATGTAAAAAAACCCTCACGTGGTCAATTTACTGAATAAATATTTTGAAATTTTGAATTTTGGTATTTTGTTTTTAAACGTATGGATATTTCAGTTTTACAATCCTCTTAAATCATTATTTTGTACGAATCTACTATGGATGCTAAGAATAAATATAATTATTTACATACAAACATACATACTTAAATACATAGAAAACATTTAAGATTCAGAAACAAAAACACACACAAACACGCACACACAAATATTTGCCTATATTGGGAATGGAACCCGGAACCGCTAGCTTTGCATGCAAGGCACCAACCCACAACAAACTAGGCTTGATGTGCCGTCAAGCTGTCATTGACGTGTGACTGATGATGATGACTTTTGTCATCTTTTGTCATTGACATGGCGTTGAAGAGGTTGAGGCGACCGTAACGCAACAAACCGATCAACACGCGCACCGAGGGTTCCGTACCGAAACATAATACATGTTCCGATTTGAATTCAATTTCGAATCTAATGAGCGAGCCCAATAGGCTAGTTGCCTCTGTTTTAAAGTAGGTCTCAAGTTATTAATTATTGTCCGATTAGATGAAAAAAAAAACCCACATTTTTTTAGGACCTACAAAACCGCAAAACTTTATTTTAAAAGTTTAGTTTTCGTTAACGGGCGAAAACGCTTATAGCCATATTAGTCTATAGATTATCTGTGCTGTGACGTCATACGGGCCGAAAACAAACATTTGTTTGACAGTTGACCAGAGCATTTGACATATAGATAAACGATCATAACACAACCTCAAAAGTCCATGAGTCATATAAATGACAATGTCATGTCACAGCACAGGGGCTCTACTTTGAAACCAGTAATTCGAACTTCGGATCGCCCCGTCACTTTCTCGGGAATTCGTAACGCGTCGAGAGCAAAAGGGATAGCAATAGACGAAGTTCGAATTAGGGATTTCAAAGTAGAGCCTCAGAATACTTGCAGAATATACCATTGCGAATTTCACTCGTATAAGAACCGACATGAAGTTTGCTTAAGGTCCTATGACGTCACAACATGCCCGACAGCGTTTTCAGAGTTCAAAATAAAAAATAAAAATGAACAATTTTAAATAAAAAATATGTAGCCATCTTACACTTTTAATATCTGAAATCGATAAATATTGGTTTCTTAAGTCTAATACTAAAGAAAATATTAATTTATTACGCCAAATTTAATGAGGCAAGTAGCCTATTCACACTTGACCACTTTTTACTTGACCATTTGTTGTTTTAGGGTTTGCAGGGTGACGGAACCAGTAATGGACAAGGATTAATGATGTACACTTGATTCTTATTTTGCGGAAGATAAGGGTTATTAATTATTTTTTAGCGACAGTCAATTTAGGACCGTATGAAATTTCAATTAAGAGTGAAGTGTCCATTACTGGTGCCTGTCAGATAAAAATGTCCATCATTGGTGCCGTCACCCTATATGTGCTATAATCGTACCAAATTTTACGCTTGTGTGTTTTTACTGTACATTTTTTTAAATGTTTATTGAAAAAAAAAACGTTTAATGTATCGAGACCTCTTTTATTATTTTAATAATATATTAGAAGTCGAAATAAATGAGAGGTTATCCTATTGTGCGAAGATGGACCCTTGCGAATACACTTCAGCCCTGTCGGTTCTTTTGTCCATTACCTCCCTTACGCATTCAGCCGTTCTATTGTGCAGGTTTCCTCACAATGATCCTTCACCGTAAAAGCCAAAACTCATTGTTACATGGCGACCGTTGGGTTTGAACTTGGTACCTTCAATCACGAGTAGGGAATGCAAATAACCGGTTATAACTGGTTTTAACCGGTTATTTTCATACAAAAACGGTTAATAACCGGTTAAATTGCATTTCCTAATCACGAGTGTACATCTGACGCTCAAATGAGAGGTTACGTTAAGTAGCGATATTAAAATGATGCAAGTGATATATCATCTTGCTTTATCTTGGCTTCTATCTCACTTAAGTCAATGTTTAAACAGGGGTGTTCTTTCCGGTGTTTCCTGCAACAAACGTCTGAGAACGCAAAATAACAAGTAACATTTATTTGCTTGTACATCCGTCTTTGTTTTTGCAAGAACCTTCGACTCATACTGATCATATTGTTTACTAAAGTTTTTTTTTAAGTTTCTGTGTTCACACCTACACGAGTACATTATAATCAGTATTTGACACTAACAAGGCTATTTTTGATCCTACACGCAAAAAATAGTAGATTGTTCAACGAGGGACTAAAACAAGTCATAATGACACGAGATGTTTAGCCACGCGAGCTGAGCGAGGGTGGTTATAGTTCAAGTGTCATTATGGCTGTTTAGTCTTGCGTTAAACACTCTATTTTTCACTTTGAATGCGAGGAAAAAAACGACGTTCTATACAAAATTAATTGGACCATGCATAATACAATGAATTCGTCCTTAATATAATTAATTAGATTCATATTCGTAATCATTAATCGTGTTTCACGAAGTTAAGTCTATTTTTATATATTTTTGCACAGTGGTCATTTCCACGTATTAAAATTGTCTATACACAATCACTAAAATGGCGATAATCCTCCATTCACAAACACCGTTATTGGTTGTTCGGGTGCTTAAAAGGAAATTAAAAAAAATACTTTAGTCCCTAGAGACTAATTATAAGGGGCTTTTGTCCCGATATGCAGGGATTAAAGTAACATTTTAAGAGCATGAGAAGTAAAAAGAATGTTATAACAAAATGTTGATCGGTTTTTACCTAGATTTAATGAAAATTGGTTGAGCCTTTTAAGACTACGCCGTGCGTCCAGTGGCGCCCTCATTATTGTGTTTCCTAATAAACTAAACTAATATCTTCAATCGAAGAATATTTTTAAGGGTTCCGAAGTGACAAGGAACCCTTATAGCTTCGCCAAGGCCGTCTGTCCGTCTGTCATCTACATAAGTTAGTACTCAGGTTATTTCTCTAAAAGGTTAGCTGGAAGAGTTCCCTGAAAGGGATAACTTTGGCTTTGTAGGTACATTCTTTTTTTATCTCCTTTGTATTGTTGTTGTTTTGTACAATAAAGTATTTACATATACATATTATAGTATTTCCTTGGATAAAGTGCGCTAATGAATAGGGATAACACTAGGTATGCAAATTCATCAAAAAAAAAATGGTGTAATTTTTTTTAAGATAGAAAAATCATTTAGTTCTGTGAACCCTATCGGATTAAAGCGAAATATATCGTCTCATATAAGGTCTATTGAGATGAAATAAACGATTTTTTAATCCCAGAGCATTTCCCAAGTAAATCAAATGAAAAAAAATACCAAAAAATACGCAAAACACAAAAAAAGGTTATTCTTCAAATGTCAATGTCTCATATGAGGCGAGATATTTCACTTTGTTTCGATAGGGTTCACAGCAATAAATGATTTTTTTAATCTACATACATACATTAAATCACGCCTGTTTCCCAGAGGGGTAGGCAGAGACCACTTCTTTCCACCTGCTACGATCTTTAAAAGTAAAACAATAACACCAACTTTTTTGTTTTTTTTTGCCGCTGAAATTGCTTCCCATTTTATCCGTATTCGTTTGTGCCCTTTATCCAGGGACACACTGTATACAAACGTTTTCGAATACAAAAGTCGATTCGAAAATGATTAATATACCTATAATTGAATTGTTAGTGCTCAAGCTAGAGGAAGGTTTGTTTAAATACGAAAGAATCAATATTTGAGAGGATATGCTTAACCAGCGATTCTAGCGCCGCGTAAATAAAAATATACTTTTGCAAATAGGTTTTTACAACTGTTACATTGAAAGCAAAGATATATATTGTACTGTTGCTAAAGATATATATTGTATTGTACTTGAGAGGCGTGATGAATTGTGAATGCACTGCACACATTGTGCAATTTAGATTAGGTATACCTAAGGACATGTCGTTTTCTTTTCCATTAATATTTTCTTGGGCTTTTTTCCTGTTTAGGGTTCCGTATCTGTAAAGCCATTTTTCGTAGATACTATTGCGAAAATTTTGCATAGCCACGCTGCCAAATTTTAGCCTGTAAATTTATGTCATAAGACCGCTCTCAGATTCAGTTACATACATACATACTTACATACACTCACGCCTTCATTCCCAGAGTGGGGTAAGCAGATCTGCAGGATTACCAACAAATCTAAAAACTTGTTGATAATTCAGTAACCAAATTTTGCCCAAACAGGCTAAGATGTTTACCAGCGTACATTAGTGACAGGTTGCCAGCCCATCAGAAATGTAAGCTCTTTTCTAAGTTAACTATTGAATCAAAAATCTTCGGTAAATTAAATATCACAAGGGTTATTCATTTCATTCATTTGTTTTGTAACACTCAATTTATGATCGTATGATTTTTGAATTAAGAGTTAAGTGTCGATCAATGGTGCATGTCAGCTTAAAGTGTCGAACACGTTACCGACTTTCAAGATGCTGGTGATGAGTAGCAAAGCCCGAGGGTACTGCTGGTGTATCCTTGTGCCTACCAGGGGTACTTTTTATGGAATACATAGACTCATGCCTTCATTCCCAGAGTGGGATAGGCAGAGCTACAGAATTACCAACAACAAAAAAAATGTTGATAATTCTGTACTTAACCATATTTTGCACAACTAGGCTAAGATGTTTACCAGTGTATTAGTGACAGGGTGCAAGCCCATCGCCTAACAGTACTTCAAGCATTTATTCCCTTAGTCGCCTCTTACGACTTCCACGGGAAGACCCGGAGTGGCACTATTTTAACCCGGCAACCACACGGGACCACGGGACGGGTATTTTTATGGAATATATTCTTGAAATTTTAAGATTATATTGCTCAGGGCTTAGTTTACTTAGTTTCTTTTCTCCTTTCCAAAGGAAGGATGTAAGCACGTCTGAAGGTCCAAGGACTACTTTCAATTTTCATGTCTTCCAAGACAGAATACCGAATGCATAAGTGGATCAGTGGACTCGGTGGCAGATTCTATATAATCTAGTAAATTAAATAGAGTATCGCGTGAAAATACCGGAGAAACAATTAGTATAGAGGCATTCCATCTTAGCCCTCAGGGTTGGCAACGCATTTGCGGTCTTAGGTTTGCAGTCTGAAGATTGTAGTGGACAAGGACCAATGATGAATACTTGATTCTTACTTTACGGAAGATAAGGGTTATTCATTTTGTTTTGCAACAATCAATTTCTGACCGTTTGAAATTTGAATTTAAGAGTTAAGTGTCCATTACTGGTGAATGTCACCTAAAAGTGTCCAACACTGGTGCCATCGACCTATTATGTTTATCTCTGAATTTGTACAATATTTGTAGGTTTATGTTTGTTGATAGGTATTAAAAATGGTAACATCATTTTATCGAATTTCATTTCATCGATTGTATCATTTCATAGAATTTCATTTTGTCGAACGGTAGTTTCTGCTGAAACCAAGATGTTTTCAGGATATCTTAAACATAAATTACGTAGGTTAGGTTTGGTTAGAACTGACAAAATAAAAAATAAAAACTCATGCGGTGAGAAATGCCTTTCGATGAAATGAAAATTCTGCGTAATGATACGTTCGATGAAAAGTGTTTCGATGAAGTAATAGGTACCCATTAAAAATACAAATTTTTCAAGTTTTTCGTATGTAGTACGGAATCCAATAATGCATGCTCGACATGCCTATCAAGTGTGTGAGTTAGTATGTTTGTTACTGCTTCGCGCTGAAACGACTAAACAAATTTTAATGAAATTTAAATTGGAGATAGCTTTAACCCTTAATTAACACGTAATTAAAAAAACAATATATTCCCGTGGGATAGTCATGACCATGAAATTAAAAAAAAATACTTACCATTTAGCCTATGAATGACTCCAGCAGCCAGCTGCACAATGACTAAAACTAGGCCTGTAACAATCTTCATTATTGTCCCTTAAATCTCCTTAAGTTCACTTTTTCACTATTAAAACCAACTTAACACCATACTAAATCCTAGACTAAGACCTAAAACACTTCTATTTACAAGAAATTGTAAAGCTCGAGTTTTTAATTCAGAAAAAAAAAATACTTCAGTGTCAATGTAGGTTATATATTGACGACTGGTTACAAAGGTTTCCAAACGAGCAATGGCGGAGTGAGTCGAGGTTGACATTAAATAATATTCGACGGTTACTCCTGACTCGAAGGATGTTTATACAGTTGACCTCTGTCATCATATTGGATGACGATGGGGCTCGGTGTAATTCCATATCTCATTAAACGCATTTAGTATAGTGGTAAGTATCTCCGCCTGTCATGCGGGAAGACCGGGGTTCGATTCCCCGCCGGAGAGCCATTTCTGACGGTATAGGGTAGTATCGCTGAGACCCACACACAGGAGTAGTATTGAAATTTATAATAAATGAATCACTTTTTAATTATTTATGTGTTTTAATATTTATATCCGAAAATAAAGTTACAGGAACATAACTGAATAATAATAAAATAATAAATTATTTTAATGAAGCTACCCAGGCACGAGATCCCGTGTCTAGTTCCATTGAAATTTTCTAGAGAATGAGCTTAGAGTTTATATCCGAATATAGATCATAAACAATTTTGAATTTGGAAAGATTTACATCGAAATGTAAGAGTGGCCAGGAACGTAAAAAAAGGAGGTTGTAACAACCTCGTTACACCCTGACGCGAAAAGAGGGGTTGTTAATTGTTAGTTTAACATTAGTATAGTTAATGGAATAGAATTTGCACTAAATAGCCGCCTTTACACGTAAAGTTCGGACCGCGGGAAACGCCACGCGCCGTTCCAAACTTCGTTCCGTTCCGAACCGTATTTTTTTTACTATTTTACTATTACAGTTGCATTTACACGTACGGTTCGGAACGAAGATTGGAACGGTGCGTGGCGTTTCCCGCGGTCCGAACTTTACGTGTAAAGGCCGCTATTGTGAAGGATCGTGAAGCGCCGCGTAAATCGCGTAGCTTTTGTTGGCTTCTTTCAAAGATATATTTTCTTGTAAACGAAAAACGTAGGTATAGACCAAGTTTTTCATATTATCTACTACATAGTAGGTATTCAGAAATCATAAAAAACCGGCCAAGTGCGAGTCGGACTCGCGCACGAAGGGTTCCATGTACCATTATCTATACAAAATAAGCAAAAAATGGCAAATAAATCACGTTTGTTGTATGGGAGCCCCCTTAAATACTTATTTTATTCTGTTTATAGTATTTGTTGTTATAGCGACAACAGAAATACATCTTCTGTGAAAATTCCAACTGTCTAGCTATCACGGTTCGTGAGATACAGCCTGGTGACAGACAGACAGACGGACAGCGGAGTCTTAGTAATAGCGTCCCGTTTTTACCCTTTGGGTACGGAACCCTAAAAATCGGACCAGGTTTAAGTGGTGAGAACACAATCCTTTAGAGATGTCAGCTCGGAAAGAACGGGTCGCCATTATGCCGGGGTTATTTATTTAATAGTTTTAACTTTTAACCTATGAACGCGGACTACTATGTATGTAAAGTCTTAATTGCACATAAACAATTACAAGACATGCTTGCATCAATATAGATACGTACATAGGCGAACTTATCCCATCTAATGTCTTCCAGTTAACTCTGGAGTAGGATAAGCAAGGATAGACAAATTAACAAAATAACAGAAAATAACAAATAGTAGACAATAAAGCGAAAAAAATTCGTCGGTCTTAGACAGGATTCGAACCTACATCTCCTCTGGCTCTCCGGGCCGATGCAGGCGCATTGCCACTTATGCCACCAAGACCCTACTTAAGATCCACAAAATTAGTAATCGCTTGCTTTTCATACTTGAAGGGTATGGTGACGCCATCTATCGTTGTTTATTAACGCTTAAGCCAGAGAGATGTAGGTTCGAATCCTGCCTAAGACCGACGTTTTTTTTTTTTCGCTTTAATATAGTTTAGAATTTCGTAAACAGACGTTTCTGTTAAATGTAAAGACAAATAGTAGGTCCATGCATCAGAGAAATCTCCACAGTTATAAATACACATAGATAACGTAAACACCTCAATCTGTATGAAAACCAACCGTGTCACTTTTTGCAACCAACTGGGACACACCAAGAGAAGAGAATTTTCCGTTTTCCGCTCAAAATCGATTCAAAGTCGTCGCTTTTTTGGGCTATTGCAGTTTATTATCAGTTATCACGCAACGAGGTATTTTCTTAATTTTCACGGCCGACCCGGCTGCAACGCCTGCAACAGCAGGCGCGCGGAACGTCAGTAGCGACGGCCAACCCCGACGCTTGGTCGGGGTTTAAGTCCGGATTCGGACACGCGAAGTTGATGCATTTGCCTTATCTATGTGTATTTATATGTGTGGAAATCTCACTAAGACCACACTGTTCTGTCACCTCGGTGTTAGTTTTATCTTTTATATTGTTATGTATGTTAGTCTAAGTATAAGGTATTTGTAAATATGGGCCTCGTTGCCCGAAATAAAATTTATTATTATTATTATTATTATTATTAATATTTATCGCCGGGCACTGTACCTAAACTTGTTGTAAGTTCATTCAATAATGTATTTTCATTTCAGTCACGCATGAATGAACATGACGTCAAGTTTAGGTAAATAGACCTACATTTTCCGAGGACTGTTTATAAAGTGTAAGGATAAAACACTGCCTAAAGAACATTTCATATTTAACTGTAAGTTTGTCCCATCATCTGTAGAATAGCCACTACGAGCAATTGCCGGCAACGTTGGTTGACGGCAATAGCGGCCTGCACACGTAAAGTTCGGACCGCGGGAAACGCCACGACAGCGCGTGGCGTTTCCCGCTGTCCGAACTTCGTTCCGAACCGTACGTGTAAATGCAACTGTAATAGTAAAATAGTAAAAAATATACGGTTTGGAACGAAGATTGGAACGGTGCGTGGCGTTTCCCGCGGTCCGAACATTACATGTAAAGGCCGCTAATGTTCCCACTCCGGCTCCGGGTAGCATTTCTGGGGACGGAACGTTACTACACTATACAACGATAAGCAAACTTATACAGAGAAATGTATCGTTTAATACGTTTCACAAATTATCAATTGTCAAACTCTGAGGCTAGACAAGTTGGTTGAAGCTAACGTACTTTAACGATTTACGCAAACTGAAAAAATGTATGGAATTGACGTAGGCACTCGACGCGAACGTCTGACAGTTGACGTCAATTCTATACATTTTTGATATCGATCTATGGCTTAGGGAAAAGGGAACTTTTATTTTGCAAAAGGGAACTGTCTGCTGCAGCATTAAATTTTTATATGGATCACAAGTCTTACTTAATTTAATATCTAGCGATATTAACATATTTTGATACATCTTGCAAATACATAAAATTTTTCGTAAAATGTTAATGTTTGTGAACGGGTCGTCTATGAAGACGTTGGACCCGGGTTCCGTGCCCAGAAGGCAAAGCGGAGCTCCATCGCTTATATTTTTATAATGTGAAAAAGGAGGCAGACGAGCAAGCGCGCCACCAGGGGCCTGTTTTATAAAGCTACAAATAACAATTTACAGGTTACAAGTTTCCATTTAACACAACCTCGACCAATGACGACCAGCCATTTGAGCAGTGTTGCCAGTTTAGACCTGTAAAATTGTTACTTCTATCTTTATAAAACGTGCCCCTGATGGTAAGTGATCATGGCGAAGCAATATAGTCATGCATTTAATCCAAAATAGGTCCCTTATTAACTTTAGGAAAAATAAACATAAGGACAACCGTACCGAGTTCGAACCCCCGCGGTCACCATGTACCAATGAGTTTTTCTGACTTAAGTGCATTACCCGACGCTCTTACGGTGAAGGAAAAACATCGTGAGGAAACCTGCACATTCGAACAGCTGAGTGTGTAAGAGGGTAATTGCACAAAAGATCCTAAAGGGTCGAAGTGTATCCGAAAGGGCCATCTGTAAGATAAGATAAGGACTCAAAATTGACAACATTTCATTTTGGTGACACCTGCAAATTACTATAGGAATCGAAAGGATTTTGCCTCCTGAACACGGCAAAATATTTATTTCAATTTATTTTTCTTTATTTAAAAAATTATAAGAAATTTAAAAATAATATCGAATTTTACCAATACTACGCCCGAATAGATATAATACCATTGCCTTTTTCACGAGAAAAAAGCTGTCATAATTCTAAATTTGACACACTATTGACAGATAGATAGATACTTAAATAGTTATCGGTGGACCGCCATTATTAAAAAAAAGAAGAACTTTTTTTTAATACAGACTGGCCTAACGTAATATGTCCATTGTGTCGTAGAAATGAAGTTACGCCCTTTTAGAATAAGTACATCTTAATAAATGAATAATAAAATAATTATTCATCCTAGGGAAAAATAAAAACTATTAGTGTCTTCCTCCTTCCAAACAGTATCTATAGAACGAATAAAATTAAAGTCTTGAAAATATGAAATCTTGTCAATTATAAGGTCAGCATTGTATTATAAACAGGTAGCTGGGCAACAGGCTTAATACAATCGAAACCCTTTCTTGCCGTACTGGTTTTAAAAAAATATTATTCGGCCCTCCAGTTATGGGTTCTCATTCCAAATAAGGTTAACTTACTACGGAATGTTCGGATTGATTGCGCAAGATGCTCCTTGACGACCTTTAGACTTCATTACCCATATTGGTGACAACAACACGGGTAGCACAAGTTGTACTTTCTCGCTTGTCGCTCAGTGCGTCTTTATAGTTACAGACAATGATATTACAGAGTATAGATATGTTACGTCCCTAATAAATCGCGTTTGAAAATGTGCGTAGTTGCATATAGATAGCTATACAAACTACAATATGTTCACTTGTTTCACAAATGAACGATGGACAGATACGGAAAACACGAGAGTAAGAGAGATAACTATACGAAAGCAATTGCGCTTCGAGTGTCGCCATGTTTGGCGTGGACTGTCAGTGAGAGTGGTCAATTGGGTCTTTTATGACGCTTCAACTCGGGCGCGGTAGTGGCATATCTACTTCTTGTTTATATGTAATATCATTGGTTACAGACTATATAGAAAGCGAGATCCGAGCGACAAACATGTCGCGGAAGTGGCATGAGCTTAGCTTAGTACCTATCAGAGCTGTTGTCGCCAATACTCAAACTATCATAAAAACAACACGCCACCATGGAAAATGTTTTTGATGCGGCTATCGTTTTTACATTCCAAAATAGCACAATAAGGCATGCTTCTGGATTTATTTAATATTTTAGAAATACCAAAATATAGAAATATCGAAATAAGCGATCGCAGCAAAACTATGCTTAAGCGGAACTCCGCATAACCGAGCCACACGTTACACGCCCACTTGACACTTCTACTGTTTTTTCTGTTCTGTGGGACAACATGTGCTAGCCGTGCAATTATATTTATAACTAGCTGTGCCTGCGACTTCGCTTGTGTCAAAGAGGGTTTAGTGGTGGTAGGATCTTGTGTAGTTTCCGTTTACCTACCACCATCTTGTTATTTAACATACATACATATGGTCTAAGATCCGAATAGGAGACGATTTGCACCGGGCTGCTTATTCGATCAAACGTATTTTACGTATATCAAATTTGATACGCTAAATAATAAGTGGCGAATAGGTTGGCTGAAAAATTTCAGTCCAGTACTTATATCATTCAAAAAATAATTAAAAATGAACTTTTTTTTAAATTGCATATTCTTGTTTAATATACAAATTACATACTAATCGAAAGTATGAAGCCTATAGAATATGCAAACGTTAGGTTTGGTGCAAATTATTAGTACCGACTTGCCTGTTTATACCTGCCTGAAAAAAATAGTCAACCTAACGTTTGCAAGTTCATACTTTCGATTGGTATGTAATTTGTCTATTAAACAAGCAATATATTTTTTTAAAGCCAAAGTTAATTTTTAATTATTTAATTAATTATATACTGGACTGAAATTTTTCAGGCAACCTATTCGCTACATATTATTTAGCGTATCAAATTTGATATACAATACTTTTGATCGAATAAGCAGCCCGGTGCAAATCGTCTCCTATTCGGATCTCCTACTAATACATACATAAAGTCACGCGTCATTGCCAGAATGGGGGGATTTAGGCAGAGCTACATAATTACCAACAACTCTAAAAACTTGTTGATAATTCTGTAACCATATTTAGCACAATCAAGCTAAGATGTTTACCAGTGTATTAGTGATAGTAGCAATACTACAAGCCTTCATTCCCTAAGTCGCCTCTTACGACTTCCCCGGAAAAACATGGAGTAGCACAATTCTAAGCCGGCAACCACACGGCAGTAATAAAAATAACAATAAAGGCAAAGCACGCTACGTAATATATTTTACAATCAAACCAATTTAGATAAATAATTAGATGAAGATGTACAAACAAATAAAACGGACTTCAATTTACACGACAATTTGTTTATTTATGTAAACTTCCTATCCTAATGGCTATAGGAAACATATCGCGACCTTGTAGTCATAATTATGTAAAATTATAATAAATTAATAAATTCCTAATAATATTTATCAAACTTGACCTCTGTCTTTAACTAGGTTGATCTGTTTGATAATTTAAGTCATTATTCAAGTTGTAAGTTTTTTGCATATTTTTAACAAACGTAACTGAAGGGTGATGGCACCAGTAATAATCACTTTTAGTTTGTTAAAAAGTTTAAATACAAGTGAAGTAAGCCTTGGATTAATTCGTAATTGAGGTCGCAATAACAAAGAATAAAGCAGAAAAATGGTTCCCTACGGAATCTCTAATTGTCATTTTTCCTAATGCATCGTTTGTCCGAATTTTCGTTTATCCTAAAGCGATTTCCGCTTAAATTTTAAAACTTTTTAGTGTTGTTATAATACAACCCTAACCTAACCGAACCGCAGATATAATTGGAAAACTCAAAAAGTAGCTAAAAACCAGTTTAGGTCAAATAAAAATTCGGACAAACGATGTGTTAGGACAAACGTTGATAGGGCTTCCGAAGGACACCCTAGAAAAATACGGCCATTTTGAATTGTATTTTTCAACTTGAATTTGAATAGCATACATTATCACAAATGAATAAATAAATATCAGGGGATGATCTCACACAAATTGACCTAGTCCCAAACTTATCTCTAGGCTTGTAGGTACTATGGGTACTAGACAACGATAAACATACTTAATAGAGAGGTTCATACTTAAATACATAGAAAACATACAAAAGACTCTGGAACAAATACTTGCGCTCATCACACAAATATTTGCTCATACAGGGAATCGAACCCAGGCACTACGATCTATCATCACGCCTTATCTATCTAAAAAACAACAAAAGATTACCTTCAATTTTTACGTAACTTTTTACCGCGTATGACAATATTATGTAATCGGCTTATTTTAGCGGTATATTTCCGGAGCGCTACAACTTGGAGACCTTCAAGACGCGAGCATGGTAATGTTTACTCAAGGGTAGCAAAGTATCTGCGATTCCTCCCCAGGTTACAATGACTAAGGAAGTCAATAAATATATAAATAAATATCAGGGGACAATGTCACACCAATTGACCTAGTCCCAAACTAAGCTCTAGGCTTGTACTATGGGTACTAGAAAACGATATAAATACTTACATAGAGAAATATACTTATACTTAAATACATAGAAAACATCCAAGACTCAGGAACAAATATTCGCGCTCATCACACAAATATTTGCCCTTACCAGGATTTGAACCCAGGACCGCTAGTTTCGTAGGCAGAGTCACTAGCAACTATGCCAACGCAGCGCGTCGTCAGTTCAGTGTAGGTTGAGAGAAAACATAAATCATTCCTATAATTTACAAGCCTGTGTGCAATACCGACCGGGGCAAGTGTATACAGCACTCTTAAAATTTAATTATCGCTTTTAAAATTACTTTTATGGTAACTTGTAGCTTGCACAATTTAACATTAAACAATAAAATACAATTACATTATAGTGGTTTATGTGACGATTGCGTAATGCCAATTACGCAGAGTCACGTACAATACTTTATCTACACACATATTATAAGTACTCTAATGGCCGGTTTTATAAAGGTCCGTTAGTAAATATGTCAGATCAAATTTTAGTAACTACATACAAGTTTTGACATTCCTGACCGAAATTTGATCTAACGGATCTTTATAAAACCCAGCCTAAGATGGGTTCAGAAGCCGAAAGGCAAATGACCAGGATTACCTGTGGTAGTAGGTGACAGCGATGACAGCTGTAACGTACCTAATGAAATTACGTTATCGAATATTGTAAGTAAAGTAATGAGATCCAAATTTGGAACAGCTTCCAAAATTAACAGCTGTCATCGCTGTCACCTACTACCACAGGTAATGCTGGTAATTGCCTACGGGTTTTAAACGCATAATAGAGGACTTATGATATGTGTGGACTTGACAGAAGCGCGTGGTGCTTACCCCATGTGCTTCTGTTTAGTCCATTAGAGAAAATACTCTTTTACCGAACAATTGTCCTCGCGTGTGATATCCATGGACTTATTTCTCTAATAAGCCATGGGAGTGTCTATAAATAACTTGACATTGGCGAAAAACACCTTAACAGGAGTGAAAGCTATTAATTAAAATTAAAATAGAATAGATATGTGTGTAGATAAATATAGGTAAGTAACAGAATTATCATTGAATTGTCATTGGAGTATCCATAGTAATCCTTACTCTTTGTAACTCTTTCACGCTGCAACGGCTGGATGGAATTGGATGAAATTTGGAATGGAGATAGTTTATACCCTGGATTAACACATAGACTACCTTTCATCCCGGAAAAATTAAAAGTTTCCGAGGGAATAAAGATAATGGAAATGTACGCGGATGAAGTCGCGGGCAGAAGCTAATATATAAATGACAAAGTAAAGGCTAAACGGATTTCGATGAGCTTAAATCCCAAAGAAGGGCAGAAGGTACTTTAACCGCGACTATTACTTATAAACGACTTCTACGCAGATGGAGTCGCGAGCAGATGCTAGTATATAAATAAATATAAAGATAACTAAATGTCATACAAATTACAATTACAATGCGAATATGTCACTCCGAGCAGTTTTCAAATACATGCGGAAATACAGCTACTTAAAGGTTTTTTTTAATGTGAAAAGGAAGCGGACGAGCAAGCGAGCCACCTGTGGCCCGTTTCACAAAGCTACAAGTTACAAATTACAAGCGGAACTCTCTTTCTAGCAATAGGAGTTAGAAAGAGACTTCCGCTTGTAATTTGTAACTTGTAGCTTCGTGAAACGGGCCTCTGTGGGCTTAGCATGCGAGGCGAGGAGAATACGTCAAACCTCGTCAAACGCGATTTAGTGTCAAATATGTCTATTCCATATTCTAACGTAAGGGTAAACATTTAAGGTTTTAAATGAAAGTGTATTTTGGGTGAACTGAGTCCTTTTATTACTAAGCATCTTAAAGTGTGACGTTATGTCATATTTTCTTATTTTCATATTAATGACGTAAAATATGACAGTAAATCTCGCGTAGCATACTAAGGGCCTGTTGTTTGATCAGTAGTTAAACTAACTAATGGTTAAACATGGTTACTAATAGTTAAATTCTCAAGGAAATGTGTCAAATTTTCGATTCCTTTTTCGAATTTTAACAATTAGTTGAGTTAACTACTGATTAAACAACGGACCCTAAGCCCCCTGATGGTAAGTGATCATCGCGACCCATGAACACCCGCAACGCCAGAGGAATCGCAGGTGCGCGTGCGCTGCCGGCCTTTGAGAAAAGAGTAGGCTCGTTTTTTGAAGGCCCCAAGTCGTATTGGTTCGAAAATACTGACGAAGACAGCTGATTCCACATAGATAAGGTGCGTGGCAAAAAGGCTCTCTAAGTCATAATGTTAATAGATATCATAATCCAAACAATAAGTAAATAGCAAATTAGCGCTCTCACTAGTTTATAAGTTGCTGTGCCCTACATGGTCTATAATGATCGCCTTTAAGTTAATTTAAGTAACACCGGAGGGCTTATTGTTTAACGCACTCGCAATTACGATCGTTTTCATTTTGAAAATCGAAGGCTTGTTGAAAATGAAAACAATTGCTCGACTTTGAAGCTAGTTGCGATTGCGAGTCCGTTAGACAATAAGCCCTCTGTTTACTCTTACATAATGGAATGCAATAAACATTTGAATATTGAGTACATTATTATTTATGGGTAGAATACAAATAAATAATTGATTGATTGATGAATGATTGATAATTTCGAATCGGTCGGTTTCTAAATTTAAACTTAATCTTATGATTCAGAAGCCAGGTTTAAACAAGGTGATTATCACTTACAAGGCTATTACGTGACTCTGACGTCACAAGCCGTGTCATAATGTATCTAATTACTTAACCAACGTCGGCTAAAGGGCAAGGCTACCCCAATATTGTGTCATAATTGCGATAAACACCTGTTCTGTTATTTTCTTAAATAACTCACTTATTAATTCATCGAAAAAATATTAGAAAACCATTATAATGCGGAATAATAAAATTAAATAGCTTTCTAATTACACATCCATGCTTCATTTTTAATAAGGGCCCCTTATTAAGGGGATATTCTCCCGAATTATGTATTAGTAACCGCTTTTCTTACTTAGGTACTTTCTACCAAATTTTCAGCTAAACTGCGAAGTAAATAACCGCACTGACTTAAAAGAAGTTAATTGCAAGTTAATTGAGGCATAACTTGAGCCATTTGTGATTTACATTGCGTGGCGGATTAGTTAGTATGAAAAAGAAATATAACTTATGTTAACAATACACATGTTTTTATGTTAATTAGGATGAATAATTAACTGTTGTCAAAATATTTGTTCGTATGGATGTCACGCACTGTATAATAACAATTGATGCTTAGTATTAAGGATTAACAATTAATACTAGTAACATTATTATCGCATTTATAGCATGTAATGAATTAAATTAAAGTTAACTTAAGAGACTGTTATACAAACTTAAACTTATTTCGCGACTAGCGAGCTGTAAAGGTCTCCCCAGACCTATCGACGCGGAATCGGCTTGAGCCGGTAAGAAAAAGTTTTACGTCCGTGCAGTAAGAGTGAAAAAGGCGTCGCTCGGCTCGATTCGGCGTTGCGAACGGAACGACGTCGTTTTCGCTCTTTTGCATGGACATAAAACTTTTTCTTACCGGCTCAAGCCGATTCCGCATCGATAGGTCTGGGGAGACCCTAAGGGCCGCCACAGATGATCAGTCAAACTGACAGCCCGAGAGGGACGCGGCTATTTGATAGAATGAGAAAGTTATATACGTCTCTCATTCTAACAAATAAATGCGTCCCTCTCGGCCTGTCAGTCCGACAGATCGTCTGTGGCAGCCATAACTTTAAACGTAGCAGTTACTGTAACGAGCTCCTAGTATAGAGAACAGAGTATTGATTCTCTCAAACGCAAAGGTTAGCGAATGCAGGAGTGAAGTCTAAGCGGCGAGTTTAAGTAGTCCCGTCAGAGCGAGCAAAACACATATTAGCGCGTGCATTCTCAATTAGGCAGCCTTATACGTTCGAGAAGCCATGCTGCCAAATTGAATACACGCGCTGAAATCTGTTTTGTTCGCTTTGACGGGACTACTTAAACTCGCCGCTTGGACATCACTCCTGCGTTCGCTCACCATTGCTTTTGACAGAATCACTACCCAGGCTAGCGAGCCGCGTACACATCACGATGTTACGTGCAACAGTTACAGTTACGGCTCGCTAGTGAGTACCCGGCTTAAGTAACAACTTAATCGTCATTAAGTGACTTGTAAGTTGCTTAACATTCTTTAAATATCTTGCAACGGGTCATAGGTCGCAATTTGTAAGAAAGGAAATTGTTTATTGTTTGTAGATGACACGAATACGCAAATCTTAACCTTCCCCAGTTACATTTTAACTTATTCTAGTAATTTCGCAGTTGAAGCACTCGAAAAAGTGATTGTGAGTGTATAAAAATAAAAACAAATAAAAAAGATACATTATTTTTATATGGTTGACACCTCTTAATTTTTTTCTCAGAATAGTTCATAAATTGGCCTACTACTTGCCAAATTTTTTTAGGCGGTACTTCCTATCAAAAATCAGCAATATGCGTGGCCAGTTTTGTATTCAATCGGTTCTTTTTTCTTTTTTTATATGATAACTAGTACTTGTTATTTGGGAGGCGATGCAAATCTATATAAAGAACATCATTTCAAAATTTGAAGCAAATCGCTTGAATACATTCCGAAAAACACTACATAAAAAAAAAAACTTATAAAAATCATAAGTCGAGAACTGTCACAATTAAGATGTTGATACTCAGCATAAATATTCTTCATAGTAAGAGGTACTCACATAAAAAACCCGAGCTCATTTGATGTAAGGGGCGACTTACAATGAAAACCTGAAAATGGCCTTTCGGAAATCATTCATCCCTCCATATCTCATTAAATATTGATCCCAGAGAAAAAAGTACAAAACTCTTTTGTAGACAATTTTATGCAGATTATTCATGTCATAGAACATTTTTTGCTATGGGCCATTGTTTACGAGTTTTTTACGAAAAACTAAAAAAAGGGACATTTACACCCTTCCACCCCCACCCATCAGTACTTTTAGTATGTGGTTTAAAACACCATTCCCCACAACTATGCCAAAATTCGCTCATACACGAGTTTTTTCCCCTGATTTTGCTTCGTTGCTTAGGCTAGTGATCTTTGCAAGGTTTATTAAAATACTAGCGACCCGCCCTCGCTTCGCTTCGGTTTATTTGAGTTTTCTGTAACACCCGTACAATAAATCAGCATTTATTATACTTTAAAACCTTCCTCTTGAGTCACACTATCTATTAAAAAAAACCGCATCAAAATCCGTTGCGTAGTTTTTAAGATATAAGCATACATAGGGACAGACAGACAGACAGCGGAAAGCGACTTTGTTTTATACTATGTATTGATATGCAATAGACTCAGACCGATTTTGAAAATTAAGGAATAGACACAGTCATTTTTTTAGTGAAATTAGTTTTTTGAAGTAAAAAACGGTGGTTTATTTTAGCTTTAAATAATTTACGTCCAAAGAGACAAGTTCGCCTCTGTATATTTTTTTTTTAATAATAATTGTACTGTTTAAGTTTTTCTTTTATTCAATAGTTTTTACATAAATACATACATTATTATTATTGGAGGTTGAGATGGGCCTCGTGTGCCGCTTCGACCATCGCTGATCTTTCGTGGCAGCCCTCACATACATACATACGTACATTTAATAAACAATAACGATAACAATAAGTAGTTGACGTTTATGTAAATTATTGTAGGTTAGAATACTCTATGCGTGCGGCGTGCGTCATCTGGAGACCCTTTTTGTTCGAAAACAATAGAGTTACTGTTTTTCCCCAAAGGCTAAAAATTCAACAATTCATGACTACATCTATGCTAGCGTAAAAAATATTAATACAGGAAAAATAGCATATTCTGGAGGCAAAATATGAACATCAATGAGACTTTGTTTATAATTTTATCTTGGCGCTAGAAATGAGGATCTGCCGAGTCCTATCAAAAATTAGGGGTCCTTTTTCCATGTAATTTTTTTCATGGGTTCAGCTAGAATGGGCGGCTTTTAATAGCTAGAAACAGTCTTCAAAGGTAATCTTCCGCAATGCCTAAAAACCAAAGTTTTTGACCAATGTATCCTCCCCGTCCTCACGTACGGATCGAAAACATGGACGTTGCACAAAGAGCTATGGAGCGTTCCATGTTGGGAATTTCACTTCTTGAATACTGAATGTTGAGATTAGGCGCAGGACTAAAGTTGCGAATGTTGGTAAAAGGATAACGCAACTGAAGTGGAGATGGGCGGGACACTTGGCTAGGCGAAACGATGGCAGGTGGTCGAGGGCGCTTACAGAGTGCTGGCCGAGATTAGGTCATAGATCAGTGGGCAGACCATCAGCTCGTTGGTCTGATGACATTTGGCAGACAGTGGGGAAAGGATGGATGGCGATAGCACGAGAAAATGGCTTGAAAATGAAGAGGCCTTATCCCTACAGTGAAATGAGAGGAAATGAGAACAGATTAGTGCAGCAGTTCAAACATTACGTTAAAGTGACAAACAACTAAAGTGTGCTAAAGCCAACCGTACTTCTGAGGCCAAATTTAACTATATATATTTTTTTTAATTTTCGATGGTTCGGTCATATGGAAATAATGGATGAAAGAAGATAGACGAAAGAGATATACGAGCGAAGGGTCGGAAGGGGCCGCCCTAGGCGTACTTTTTCAAATCAAATTTCTCACAGGAGAAATACTGGAAAAGGGCCGAATCTTAAAATACCCGAAACCGACGTGCATGCATCACTCGATGTATGAATGTGGAAGAAGCGAAAGAGATTTGTCAAGATCGTAGCAGGTGGAAAGAAGTGGTCTCTGCCTACCCCTCTGGGAAACAGGCGTGATTTGATGTATGTTTAAAATGTTTTCACCTGCTTTGCAGTAAGGACTTGACGACATAATTAAGTATATTAGTTTTTGAGTACCTAACAAATCTAAATTTAAATAACAATACAATCAAAATTTGCCAAGACATGACAGCTAAGACGAAACTATTCTTGGTGATGTTTTTTTTCATCATATTATAATCATTTTACATAAATACAAGGCATGAGTCGGAGGCCATACAGCCTCAGTTTAAATATTAAGTAGTAGTTGTGTAATATTTTGTTTTGTAGTAATTATGTCCCTTTAAATCTCTATTTGGTTGTACAGTTCACAAAAGACAAATTAACAAATTATAAATCTCCTTGTGGTTGCCGGGTTAGAATAGTGCCACTCCATGTCTTCCCGTGGATGTCGTCAGAGGCGACTAAGGGACTAAAGTGGAGTTAGGCGATGGGCTTGCAACCTGTCACTAATACACTGGTGAACATCTTAGGCCGCATTTCACCAAACTGGAATAAGAATTAAGGTGTTTTTCACCGGCGAGGCGAGACGAGACGAGGAGGCGCGAGAATTTTTATTTGTTTTAAAACACCAATATCGACCACGCGCGTGCGCGTGGTGGGTGCGCGATTTTTCAACACAAATTTCAATTTCCGTCCCGGCTCGTCTCGCCTCGCCCCGCCGGTGGAAAAGCACCTTTACTCCGAGATTAGTCTATACAAATTCGGCGTTTAATCTAGGTATAGAACCTTATTCTTGCTTGGTGAAATCCGCCATCAAACTGTGCAAAATGTGGTTACAGAATCATCAACATAGAGTTGTTGGTAATTCTTTAGCTCTGCCTACCCCACTCTGGGAATGGAGGCGTGAGTTTATGTATGTATGTATGTAAATAATAAATGATAATTAGTTTCCTATGAAGTTTTTTTTTATGCCTGGCTATAGCAATTTAAATTTAATTTAATTTAAGGTAGTAAAAAAGAAAACATTTTGTGGACTAGAGCATAAAAAAGCCGTTTTAGTTAGCTATCAGTTTCTTGCGGCGTTTCTTCTCTGCAGTGGTCTCTTGCGACGCACTGGTAGATTTTTGACGTGTAGGTAAAAGTGCCCGTGCGGCCTACTTACTGAATAAACATCTTTTATCTTATCTTTAACATCCATAGACAAGAACTTTACGAGCTTAAAAAGTTTTTAAACAGCGACAAAACATTAATGTTGAGTTACGAAAAAGACTGCAAAAAATGGTAATCATTATTATAAAAAATAAAAAAGCCATCTATCATAGTCGATTACGAAACCAAATTCCCAAAATGTGTAAAAGTAAAAAAAACTGATAATTTTTTATCCCTATTACATCGAACGAACATACGAAAACCTCGATACTTAGCAAATTTCGATCCTACGCTGTCAACGCCATCTGTCCTCAGTGTGTCTAACTGCTTTGCATTTATTGACCTCTAGCAATCGAACGCGAAATTGTTGTCTCTTGCTGTCGACCATTGAAGGCATTGTTCTTCGATAGATGTCGCTCCTCGGACAAATTGTGTTAAACACGTGATACTTACGACATAGTACTCCTTTTTTAAAGTTTTTTTTTGGATAAATCTAATTATTATTTTTAACTGGTTCTTACTGATACCACAAGTTAAATACCATTGAAATTACTACTATATAGAAGCACTCCATATTTGTCCTCGGAGTTGTCTACGCATTCGGGGTTTTCGGATAACGTTATGTAAAAAGGTTGTTATGTCAATAGATACCTACGTTACCGAAAGGTTAAAGGTTACGAAAATATATAATTTGTTGTTATACGTTTCGTTCATTATACCAACTAAGTGTTATATGCCAAATAATTGACATAAAGTAGCCTTATATCTCATGAGTCATAGATATTTTGTTGTTATTATATTCTATTACTTACCGTACTCTCTTCCATCATTAAACAACCAATAATTTTCAGTTATCTCTTTTACATTTAACTTGCAAATGCAATTAGATTGCCAAATTAAAAATAGGGGTAAAATGTAGGATGATGTTTATTCACATGTACGAATTTTTGAAGGTGTTCATTGAAACAAAAGGTACGTTCATAACTTTAATTCCTCATAAAAACAACCAAATTATTTAATACTTAAACTTACTGCTAGTAAAAACAAAATATTCACCTAAATAATCTTAATTTTATCTTTGAGCAATATTTTCATGTGTTTAAAGGCATATATCGTTCCTTACTTTTTCAACCTCTTATCTTGTCGAATATTTTGATAGGAAAGTAGTCTTTATAAACGTTGGAACATGATTGTTTTTTCCATCTAACTATTCGATTAGATAGGAGGTTGAGAAAGAGACGATATTCAACTTTTTAACCATACAAACAAAATGCATTCTGCTAACGTTATAGCTATCGAAAATGTAGATTAACGTAAGCTGCCGGACGGTCGCATCGAGCGCTTATTGACAGTTTTCGAAATCGGTTTTCTTTAGCGTTAGTTACCTTGCCTAGTGCCTCAGATAACGTAATGATAGCCTAGCTCTTACTGAAGTGAATAGTAGGTACTGTCATAACATAACTTTAACAATATGATTACACAGTAATACGGTCTCACTTGCTACAGGAGTTTTGTCCGAGATACCAGTATTTGTCTCATGGTTTTTTTTTGTTAACGGTTGTTAATTCTAGTCCTTATCTGTTTACACTGTTTTGAAAACTGCTCAGTTGATATCTTTTTTATTAGTAGGTAATAGTTTTCGTAATTTTAAACGTTACCTAGTGAAATAAAAAGCTTAACTATACTCGTAAATGTCCTTTCTGTGATACCGAAGTGTCATATTCCTTTTTTTTTGGAAACATTTTGTAATAATTCTTGATAATTATTTAACATAGCACATTAAGAATCAAACAAAAACTTCAACTTTGGTTTATGCAAGGTTTTAGAACACCTTTCTACTTACAAATATTGTTATTTGACAATATAAAGCGTCTGGCTCTGATTTTTAGAACATTAATTTATTTTAAAACAATAATAGTAATGAGGACGCCCATGAATATATTTAGCAGAATAGTACTATGTCATAATAAACTTAACAAACGTCAATTATATACATTATTCAGTTTTCGATAATCGCGCCGTTTACGTAATCGTTAAGGGCCGCCACAGACCATCAGTCGAATTGACAGGCAGAGAGGGATAGAATGAGAAAGTTAAATACGTCTCTCATGCTAACAAATAGCTGCGTCCCACTCGGCCTGTCAGTCCGACTGATCGTCTGTGATAGCCCTAAGCAAGTTGTCTAGCGTCGTTTACGACGCTGATATTCTGCAGAATGTAATGAACTTAAAACTTATTAACCTAAAGGGGTGGATAATTCGCAGTAGTTCCTTTACAACAAAAATAAAGGGTATCGTTGTAGAGGAACAAGTACGAAAAAGGTCGCAGTAGTTTCTTTAAAAGTACTGCTGGAAGAAATACTGCGAAATCCAAAGGGACCAGTGCAACATGATGAAGACAAGACGATCACACTGTTCAAACCGGTTTTACCCAAACCTCTTTAGGACTTTAACAGCTGCAATGACGAGTCGTTCGTGACGAATTTTCAAACACAAATTTGAAAAAGGAACAGTCAAATGTCTACAAAAACGTCTTTGGGTAGGGCGGTAAATATTTGTTGAGAGCAGCACTGTCCATTGAGTGCTCGACTACGTAGCTAGTACTATTTACATATAGTATTTATATCTTGGTAGCAGTGTCCTCCTCAACCTCCTTTTCCTTCCTGGGTTTCCGTGGCGGTGACATGATGATCTTGGTGACTCCAGCGAGAGGCGACTCAACTGTCAGCCAAAGCAGCGATCCAAAACCGAACGACAACACTATGGATGCTAACAGGATCACCAACTGTTGGAAATAAACATATAAATAGAATATCACAGGGTGACGGCACCAATGTTAGACACTTTTAGATGAAGTCACCAATAATGGACACTTAAAGATCATAAGGTTATAGCTTGACTGTCTCACAATGAATGAATAACCATACCATAAGAATCAAGTGTCCATTATTGGTCCTTGTTCATTACTGGTTCCATCACTAACTATTCAAAAGATAAAACTCCTAATATAATGGTGATCTCTTCCTTCAGAGCTGATATCTCACGGCTCAACCGATATTCGTGAAACTTAGCTAGGAACCATAAGCATAAATCCACCCTATTGCGAACTACGACGACAGAAATACACACAGATTTACAGTATAAAACGTCATCGTCTCAATTCAACTAGCCTTGTGGATCGAGACGGGATCCCCTTGGATCCCTGACACTCATTTGATTGAATAAATAATTTAATCAAAAGCCAATTTCAGCTGAAACCTTTTTAGGTTATCTTAAGCATGGGTTACATAGGTTAGGTTAGGTTAGACCTGTGACCACCAAAAAATTATAACTCCTGCACGTATTAATGCTTGTTGGTGAAATGAAAATTCGGCGAA
This sequence comes from Acleris cristana, assembly GCA_948252455.1. Classification (NCBI taxonomy): domain Eukaryota; kingdom Metazoa; phylum Arthropoda; class Insecta; order Lepidoptera; family Tortricidae; genus Acleris; species Acleris cristana. The sequence continues at coordinate 14,980,125 of OX411786.1, read as the reverse complement.
GTACTTTGAAATGAGGGTCGGTGATTCAAAGGTAAACCGGTCGTGACTAGGTCAAGGTATTAAGTTGAAGAGGTAGCCTATTTTGACACTATTCTTTATTCAGAACTTTGTCATACTATTTTAATTATGTTATACTAGAGGATGCCCGCGACTTAGTACTCGTAGAATTTGTTTCCCGCTACTGCCCCTATTTCTTCCCGTCGGGGGTCGATTTTCAGGAAATCCTTTCTTAGTACACCCCTAGACCCAGCGGTTTGGGCTGTGCGTTGATATGTCAGTCAGTTTCAACTTTCACATATTTAGATGTATTGTGTATAATTTTGTCAGTAAATTTATTTCTACTGCTTCATTTCTACTTACAATGTAGTACTCAGAGATGTAAGTGGGCAGCCTCTGTGAGCCCACCAGGGCGCGCTGGAAGGTGGCATGCACGAGGAAGGCGCTGTAGGACACCCGGCTCAGCCACGTGAACCCGTTCCACTCTAGGATGCCGCGGTACAGCTCTGCAGACCAGGACACGAGTTAGAAAGAAAGAAAGACGAGACGCGATGGAGAGTACGGAGATAGTAGCTGTGCTATTTTTATGTTACAAAGTAGTGGCGCATTTTTTATGGATAGGTAATATTTTTTTAGATTTCAAATCAAAATATTTATTTCGACGAACTGGGATCATTTATGAGTCATGTATTTTATGGATGACCGCATTCCCAGAGATTTACATATGTTTATAAGATGGAAACAAATACATCACAATAAACTCTAACAATGAGAAATCATTGAAAATGGTTACTAAAGTTAGAAGGACGAATCCAAATAATTTTCGAATTAACGTATCCCAATTCTAGGTAATAGTAAATTATATTCAGCATTTAATAGTTGAAAAAAAGATTGATTGCCAATTGAAAAATCATCACATTACTCTCAACTTTGAAGATGCAGCCCATGATTTGGACGACGACGTTCAGTTGGAAGATGGGCTTGTTGATGGTACCGTACAGGACCTTGACGAAGATGAAGTGCTTCCCACCGACCATGTAGGACAGACCCCTAGAGAAGATGCAGCCGATGGATATAAAGGAAATGATAATACTCTAATCATCCACTTACTCTCAATTTTGAAGATGCAGCCCATGATTAGGACGACGACGTTCAGCTGGAAGATGGGCTTGTTGATGGTCCCGTACAGGACCTTGACGAAGGTGGAGTGCTCCACACCGTCCATGTAGAACAGACCCCTAGACAAGATGCAGCCGATGGATATAAAGGAAATGATAATACTCTAATCATCCACTTACTCTCAATTTTGAAGATGCAGCCCATGATTAGGACGACGACGTTCAGCTGGAAGATGGGCTTGTTGATGGTCCCGTACAGGACCTTGACGAAGGCGGAGTGCTCCACACCGTCCATGTAGAACAGACCCCTAGACAAGATGCAGCCGATGGATATAAAGGAAATGATAATACTCTAATCATCCACTTACTCTCAATTTTGAAGATGCAGCCCATGATTAGGACAACGACGTTCAGGTGGAAGATGGGCTTGTTGATGGTGCCGTACAGGACCTTGACGAAGGCGGAGTGCTCCACACCGTCCATGTAGAACAGACCCCCAGGCAAGATGCAGCCGATGGATATAAAGGAAATAATAATAGTCTAATCATCCACTTACTCTCAATTTTGAAGATGCAGCCCATGATTAGGACGACGACGTTCAGCTGGAAGATGGGCTTGTTGATGGTCCCATACAGGACCTTGACGAAGGCGGAGTGCTCCACACCGTCCATGTAGAACAGACCCCCGGACAAGATGCAGCCGATGGCGACGGGGAACGAAAGCCATATAACCCAGGGGAATTTCTGGAATTCAAAAGATCTCAGTTAACAAATACCTATACTTATATACATATTTATTCATTGCTTGCGAAGTCTACCAACGTGCACTCAAATCATGTTTCAATATTTAGTTAATGTCTTTTAGGAAAAAAATATTTATTTAAAAAACAAAAAACTGCAATAAAAAATACTGCAAAGCGAACAACAAGCTCTATAATTTATAGAAACGCCAAGACTGATATCCGGAATGACCATAACCATGGTAATAACAATGCTATAATAGTTATTATAAAACTGTTATTACCATGGCAACGCTCATTATAGAATTGTTTTCACGTTTCGGTTACGCTATAGGTGGTATTCTGATTCCGTTTACGATATTCATACTTGCGGTTTATAGTAAGTTGAAAATGGCATTTTAGAGCAAACATAGTTGAGCTTTATTTTCTTACTGGTTCAAGATTCAAATTCTTACTCACAAAAATTTCCCTGTTTTTATTATGTTGGGCCGCACGAGGTTATCCCTCTCTTACCTGCAGACGAGCAGAAATTGCCTTCTCGTTCTTGAGCCAGTGGTAGGCGATCAGGCCTCCAGCGATGCCCAGCACGTACGTGGACATGTTGGTGTGGCCCCGGACAAAGATCACGCGGAACGTGTCGTCCGTCCCGTATAAGTTACGGTAGGTCCTGCAGAGAGACAGCCAATCAGACATAAGAAGGAATTATTTAGGTGATGAACTCGCACGGCAGACGCAAGGGTCAATACTGCCCTTCAAAATAAAAAAGACGCATGCGCCATTTTATAGTCAAATTAGGCCGCCTATCTTGAGAAATAAAGTTACTTATACATATTTACGCGGTTCGATGAGACATGCACCCTTTTTTCTTAGGAGGGCAGTCAGTATATGGAATCCCCTCAACGTCATTTGTCGTAATGCATCGTTTGTCCGAATTTTCGTTTATCCTAAAGCCAGAAGTAATACAACCCTAACCTAACCTAACCTCAGGTATTTTTGATGGACTTAAAAAGTTATCTCATATCTAACTAAGCTGAAAACCAGTTTATGACAAGCAATAATTCGGGCAAACGATACGTTAGGACAAACGTTATTAGGGATTCCGAGGGACACCCCAGAGGCAAACATAACGTATTAAGTTTAAAAATCCAACTATATGTGTTAAAATTTTGCTAATAACATTGTCGTATATTTATTAAGAATTGATATTTAAGCCCATGTCATGTCACAATGAAAAGGTATTTTCTTAAAGGACAATATAGTGTACCCTACATCATTTTACGCATATTGTCTTATTAGTCTTTTCAAGTGCCTAAAGTCACTTGAAAAAACTAATAACACTGAGATTCTTGTTGTAGTTGCTGATATTTTTCGCGTAACCCGTTAAGTTTAGCCAAGATGCAAACGCTCCTGACGTTTCTATTTTCTATCGACTCGAAATGTATAATGTAGTGTTGGTGACATTGACCTACAATCAATTGAAAACACTTTAAGGCTGAGATTCTAGTCGTATTTAGTTGCTCATATTTATTAATCATCACGTAACCAGGGGCCCAGCCAAGATGCATTACGCTAACTAGCGTAAACGTTTCGTTTTTAAACCAATCGCGTCACTGGTAGATGACATGGTACGAAGAGTCACGTGATTTACCAGTGACGCGATTGGTTTAAAACTGAATCGAATAGAAACGCTAGTTAGCGTAATGCATCTTGGCTGGGGGCTCTGTGGGTCTAGCGAAGGTTCAAACGCTGCTTACTTTCTGTTTTCTATTGAATTGAAATGTATGTGGTCTACGCGATTTAATTTTGTCATCGGTTTACGTCAATCCTATACATTTTGACGATTTTCGAATATCGCTAACTTACCATTATCCATCTTGACTAAACCACCGATATGCCCAACGGGTTTTTACGAAAATATAAAACGAAGAATGTTACTCACTCTGGCGATTGGTGCACAACGGCGCCCAGACCTTGGAAGTAGATGTGGAAGGCGGGGAAAGCCAGGGACACGATCAGCATGACAATCAGAGCAACCATCTGCGTCCTGGGTCTCCGGACCAGGATACACATGAGCAGACCCAGAGCGAAGAGCTGAGTGTCCGCAGCCAAGTACCTAGAGGAATAACGTAACATCTGTATATCTGAGAAGGTACCACTTGATGCATAGTAAAGTAAACAGTAGTTCGTCTTCAAACAAAGGTATATCCCGTCCATTTGTCGAAACTGTCATAGAATAAATAGAAAGGTACGACCTTTTAGGAGTTTCTGTTACCTATTGCCGCTCGGGTGCTAGCGTTGCGTCGCGCGATACTTAATACGCAAGCAACGCTCGGTCCGTCCTGTTGACTTTCCTTGTACAATAGACGCACACACACATATCAAGCCGCGCGATGTAGCTTTGTTTGAAGACGAACAACTGTTTATACTGTGTTAGAGTTACCATGTCAACATACCACGTCTGCGGCATACATTGTGAGTTGTCGTAGAGGTAATTGTTGATGTAGAGGAAATGTGACCACCACCACTGGTTGCAGGCGACAGACTCGCTGGTGACCAGCACCGGCCAGAGGGGGCCGTTGCCCAAGTGCCGAATGACCGTCGTGACAGTGAACATGACCAAGGCGTATACGGGGGTTAACCTGCAATTCAGAAGGTAGTATTTAATTTAGGTATTGAAGGACCTTGCGTAGGGTTCGTCCGGATCGATACCACCATAGTAACCTTTAACCGTGGGTGTTCCGATGTTGGGCTAATACAACCGGCTGAGATTACTAGAGTAGTGGCATTTCATCTTAGTCCTCAGGATCGGCAACGTATTTGGGAATCTTAGGATTGCAGTTTTGAAACTGTTGTCATGAGAATTTAAATGTTTATGGGTCTCAGATACCACTTACCATAAGGACCTCTATTCTACGGGGTAAAACAAATCAAATCGCAAATCGCGATAAATCTAACAAAAGGAGAGAAGACCAATTAACAAACAGCTGCAAAACAAAAACCCTTCTTGAACTAGTTCAAAATGACATAAATTGGTCCCGGCTCAGCATTTAAATGGTTTTTTTTTATGGCATAGAGAAGGCAAACGAGCACACAGGCCACCTGATGGTAAGTGGAAACTGTGACCCATAGACATTCTCATAAATATAAGACTGCAATCCTAAGACTGCAAATGCGTTGCCAACCCTGAGGACTAAGATGGAATTCCTCTATGCTAGTCATTACACCGGCTGTCTTATCCCCAAACCGGAACACAACAATGCGAACACTGGTTAAATGGTTTTGGAGCCAGATCTGGTCTTCCTGAAGGAAGCTTCTGGTGACTCTAAGTAAGTTATGTACCTTAGCCACCTCATCAGCATGCCCTTGGGCCAGTCCCAGATGGAAATCTTGTGCTTCTCGGCATGCAGCTCGAAGTTGAAGGCCAGGAGGAACCCGGACATCACGAAGAAGGTGTACGTGACCAGGGTGCCGTTGTATAGGATCATCATGGCGGGTTTCTCGTACGACTGGAATTATTAAGGGGACCATCTTACAACCAAAAAACCTAGGTGCAGAGTTCACCAGCAGTTACGAATAAACGAAGAAAGTCTCGCGCAATGTCTAATCGTAATAGAAATGGTTCATTGACAAATGTTTTGATACAATACATATTTTTTTAATATGTTACGATTTAGGTTATTAAGTCAGTGTAAAAGTTGAAATAATAAAGAATTGGTTTTTTTTAACTATACATACAGTGGTGGCTACATAATTAGGAACGCTTGCGTTTTTCCCATACAATTGCCTATAAATATGACTTTTCAATCTTGACAATCAATCAAAAAGTTGTTAACTAATTTCATTTTTTTTTTCACTTTGACGTTAACGTTAACTAATAAACTAAGGTTTAAATGTATGTACAATTAATCGCTGTTAAAAACGAATATTTAATTTAATAAGGATTTGAAAATAAATAAATTGGCGTTCATACGAAGTTATAAAACTTTGTATGGACGCGTCAGCACAAGGTCAGCACCAAGTTTTTAAATCCCTATAAAATGAATTAAACAGTATTGTAACCCACAAGCACAGCGAATAAATTACTCATTAATGTTTTTTATAATTTATTAATTTTATTACCTACTAATAAAATTCATACATGTCTCAACTCAATATATCAATAAGCATTCTCTTTAAAAACACAATGTGGGGAGGTACTTACTGTTTCGAGGAACTCGGGGTTTTGTAGATAGGTGTACGCCATCACCAGCGCAGTGTGGGAGAAGATCACGCATACCATCGTCAGGGCCCTGAAGAGGAATCACATCATAATCATAATCATCATCATCATCATCATCATCATCATCATTATCATCATGCAATCAATCATCATCATCATCAAATCAATCGAAATCTCCACTATTTTAAAGGTTATTCGTGAATCAATTCTCAGGAACTAGACAAGTTCTATCGTGAATGGTTCGGTCGTAAAGCGAACCGTACGGTCAAGATCGTGTGTGGGATCATTGAAACAATTATTAAATCATACCTCAGTAGTATAATATTGGGCATTCTGGCCCACCTCGTTCGATCGGGCGAAAATTTCGCCCTCCTCACTCGTGTGATCCAAATGCCCAATATTATTTTGTGGATTTCAAAATTTGGGTTTGCGCAAAATGAAACAATCGCGCTAACGTGCGCGTTTCGCAACATGTAACGGAAATTGGGTTTGTGCTTAAAATAAAACGATTATCTCTCGCGTTAACATACGTATTTAACAAATAACACGTCGTAACGGAAATTGGGTTTGCCCAAAATGAAATGATCGCGTTAACGTGCACGTTTGCAACGGGAATTATTAGCTAAAAACAATCGCATCAAAATTGTTATATATATGTGAAAACGTAGTCGTGATTTCCCTTAATTGGAATAAGTCTTTCATGCAAGTAAAACGTACCTATGCATCGCTTGAGAAATTTTGAAGAAATATGAAGTTTGTAAAACAAAATCAGAGCTTGCAGTTGGATCTTGTTTTTTCAGCTCGCAATAAGCCTTGTGTACGTCATGGTGAACTTTTACCTTACAATATTCGCAGTATAATTTGCGGTCCTTCTAATTGCGGGAAAACTAATTTAATGGTTGGTCTTTTACTTCATGAACAAGGGTTACGGTACCAAAATGTTTATGTTTACTCAAAAACCCTTTTCCAACCTATGTATCGATTTTTAGAAGAAGTATTAGCGTTAGTTCCAACGGTTACATTTCAAAAATATTGTGAAAATGAAGAAATACTTAGCCCAAACGAAGCTAACTATAACTCAATCATGATATTTGATGATGTGGCTTGTGAAAACCAAAACAACATAAGGGATTACTTTGCAATGGGAAGACATAAAAATATTGATAGCTTTTATTTAAATCAAACGTACAGTAAAGTACCAAAACAATTGATAAGGGATAATGCTAATTTAATAATTCTTTTTAAGCAAGATGATGTTAATTTACGTCATGTTTATGATGAGCACGTTGGAACCGATATGTCATGGTCGCAGTTTCGTGATATTTGCGCTAAAGTATGGAACGCACCTTTCAGCTACTTGGTTATAAACAAGGATTGTAACAAAAATTCTGGATGTTATAGAATGGGGTTTGATACATTCATTACTGTAGATTAATATACTTAAGTACATACTTATTGAATAGTATTCGAATAATCGTTTATTATATTAAATGAATCCAAAGAGAACGGACATGAGCTCGAAAGTCGAGAAAGTTAATGAAGATAAAGTGCTAAAGGAAAAGATACTCCGGTCAGCCGAAGCAGTTAAAAAGAAGGTTAAACTTATTCGCGATGTAAAAACAAACAATGATATGATTCTGGAATCTGTTTTAAAACCAATTACAGAACCGCTTAATGAAATAGTTAAAGTTAAAAATGAGAATAATTACTTCAATACTAATGATGATGATTTTGATGACGGATTGCAATGGGGAAAGTTAGTAAAAAGAATTAAATATAGCCCAAGTGAAGAAAAGAAGGAATCTATAACTGATCAAACGGTTGTGAAGAATTTTTCTCAATCTAGCCTTGTTAATAAAAATGATGAGGATGAGACATCAAAAGATAATGAAAGTGATGTAAGCGATGAAGTGGAAAGTGAACATTTTAATGATCAGGATTCTTCAAATAATATTTCATTTAAGACGACTGATTCTTACGCTTCTCCTCGTGACGATCCTAAATTTCAAAAGCAATATATTACCAACTTAAATATACCTTTTGGTATTCGAACGGAACGGGACAAGCTAATGTTGGGAACCTGTCCGGTATACACTACAAATGACAAAAAACTGAAAGTAAATGGTCATACTTACTATTTAACGCCAGGTTTATTCGAACTGCTATATAAGAAAGTACCGGATTTAGATATTGTAACTGAGGATGACAGATGTAATTATAAAACCTTATTATTAGAAACTAATGCACATAGAAGAGAGTTTAATCCTAATAAACCAATAAAAAGCAACAAAGGCATGAAATATTTATATGTAATAAGACCTCTTTTTAAATTAGCTAAAGAACGTTCAGTAAGTGGTGAAGGACTACCGACGATGAAAAATGTTAAAAACGATGTGTCATATGTATATTGGGATAACCCAAACGAATTAGTAGAAAGGTTAAAATTACTTATAGCTTCTCGTGATGCTGGTAATACAGGATTGGATAATGAAATCATATCTATTATTGAAGAACTACAAGAAGCGGGATTAGTGAACAATGTTAATATATAAAGCAGTTACTTTACTATTATCGTTAGTCGAAGCAGAACTTTTGGCGTAAAAATATATCATAAAATGAACATAGATAAATTTGGTCACCATGTTCATAAACGTTTACGTGTAGCAGGTGTATCTGAAGTCAACGAACTTAAAAGTCAGGCTTTGCTTCGTTCAGAAGACGGAGATTTTGATTTACAATCACTGAGATTAAAAGGCGTTGCTCATCCTTTGTCGGCTGATGATGCAGTAAATAAGGAGTACGTCGATCAGCTCGTTCAGAACATTTATGACAAGAAGTATCTAGATTCTTTAATCAAAGTTATAAATTCTCAAATTCATCAGCTCGCAACTCAGTTGAAATTGAACTTTTATACAAAAAACGAGGTAGATAACATTGTAAAACAATTAAGCAATGGCAAAAGAACAAGTAGTGAACGAGATCCACAGATCAGCTCGTAAAAACTTTAAGCGACGAGCAGTTGTTTTAAAAGGCATTCACGATTTGTGGCAAGCAGATTTGATTGACTTACAAAAATTCCATAAAATAAATAAAGGAAATAAATATATTTTAGTTGTCATTGATGCATTTTCAAAGTACGCGTGGTGTATTCCGACAAAATCGAAAACTAGACAAGAAGTTAAAAATGCATTTCAACAAATTATAAAGTCAGCAATCCAAATTCCTAGAAACTTGCAGACAGACTTTGGAAAAGAATTTTACAATAGTGAATTTGATTGTTATTTAAAATCTTTAGGAATAAATCATTATTCAACTTATTCAATTAAAAAGGCATCAATTGTTGAAAGGTTAATAAAGACGCTTAAAAACAAACTGTACAAATATTTTAGTTTAATTGGAAATTATAAATGGGTTGGAAAACCTTTAGATGATATAGTCAAATCTTATAATGAAACTTTTCATAGTACAACAAAATTTAGACCAAATGATGTTAATTTTGAGAATGAATCGGAAGTAAAGAACAATATTAAGAAACGTCAACAAAATCTATATCATAAATTAAATAAATTCAATGTGGGAGATCGTGTACGTATAAGCAAGTATAAAAGCGCTTTCCATAAAAGTTATACGCCTAATTGGTCAACAGAGCTATTTACTATTAAACAAGTCAGTAACACTCAACCGTTTACGTACCATATAGAAGATCAGCGAGGAAACACTATTCTGGGCACATTTTACGAACAAGAACTTCAAAAAACTAAGTACCCGGACGTTTATCTCATTGAAAAGGTGGTCAAAAAAAAAGGGAATAAATTATACGTTAAGTGGTTAGGACTTAATGATAGTGAGAACAGCTGGATTAATAGAAGTGCCATTGTATGAATATATTTATATAGTTACTCGCACAAAAAATGTCATTAACATATAGGATATGAAAGGAAGAGGACTTTTAAACAGTGTAATTAATCACTTGCCTTTTGAATTACACTTACCTGGTTACAATTATTGCGGACCAGGCACTAAATTGCATAAACGGTTATTAAGAGGTGATAAAGGAGTTAATGAATTGGATGACGCGTGCATGAAACACGATATAGCTTATGATAAACATTCTAACCTAACAGATCGACACCGCGCAGATTTAGAACTTTATAAAATGGCTAAACAGAGGTTGAAGTCGAAAAGTGCTGGAAAAGGAGAAAAACTTGCTTCATGGTTAGTTAGCAAAGTGATGAAATCTAAAATGAAAGCTGGTGCAGGCATAAAATCATTTAAAGGTTTGGTTACAAAGATGCGGAAGGAACTGAAAAGAAACAAATCAAAAGATAAAGGCACTACAATCACCCGAGCTCTTGCGCTCGCAAAGAAAGTATTTACTAGAAACAGTAAAATTCATATTCCGCGTTTAATACCGATTCCGAAAACTGGCGGTATATTACCACTGATACCTATTTTTGCGGGACTTTCTGCGTTGGGATCATTGGCTGGAGGAGCTGCTGGGATAGCTAAAGCTGTTGGTGATTACAAAGCTGCAAAGAAAAACTTAACCGAATCACAACGTCACAACAAAATGATGGAATCTATTGCATTAGGTAAAGGATTGCACATTAAACCGTACAGAAATGGAAAGGGATTGTGTTTAGAATACTCAAAAAACTAGTCAACAGGCTTCCCAGACGTGCTCTCACTAATATAGATATTTTAAAACACTCTTCAGATATTCCTCATTTCCGTGGCGTTTATATGAGAGATAATTTGCCAAAGCGTTCGAATAGAGTAGAGTGCGCAATTATTAATTTAGATAGTTCTGAAAACCAAGGGACACACTGGGTAGCCTATGTCAAAGATAATAATTACTGTGAATATTTCGATAGTTACGGCGATCTTCAGCCTCCAATAGAATTAATAAAGTATTTAAAAAATAAAATTATTTCATACAACTATGTCACTTATCAAAAGTTTAATACTGTAAATTGCGGTCATTTATGTTTGAAATATTTAAAGCAATTTTGGAGTAACCGTTTAAATATCTCTGTTCAATAAAAACCATATCATTCACATGATGTCTTTCACTTTGTCCATAACTGGAACCTCTTCTACCCTGATCACAAATCATTCACCAGCTTTTCAACTAAATGGTGAATATGAATGCGGGTTACTATATTTTTCGACTTTTAACTCTATACCTAATATAGACTATAGAAATAATATGTTTTATTATGGCCAAAATGAAGTAGTTGAAATTCCTGAAGGGTCATACGAACTTCAAGACCTCGACGATTACCTGAAAAGACATCTGAAAGGATGTTCATTTTCACTGACATGTAATAATAATACGTTAAAGACGTCTATATTGTGTTCTAAAAATGTGTATTTTAATAAAGAAAATTCGATTGGTAACTTACTAGGTTTCGGTCAAGAAACTATTCAAGCTAATATATTAACAGAGTCTCCTTTTCCTGTGTCCATTCTCTCTACAACTATAGTGCGAGTTGAATGTGACATTGTGAGTGGTTCATTTATTAACGGAAAACCAAGTCATATTATTCACGAGTTTGTGCCTAATGTACCACCAGGCTATCGGATTATAGAAACACCTAAAAACGTTATTTATTTTCCTCTTAATCAAAACAGTTTAAGCTCTTTAAAGTTAAGAATATTGGATATAAACGATAACTTAATCAATTTACGCGGTGAAGAGATCCAGATATATTTGCATCTCAGGAAAAGATGATAGATTTCAATAAAAGATTAGTTTCGCGCAGTACAATTATTAGTACGCATTGTGCTGTCAAGAAAAGAACACCTAAAAATCAGCTTACGAGGCTTTCCAAGGAAAATAAAGAATTTCTTAAAACTATTGGTTTATTAAAATGAGTATTCTAAACTTAACAGAAACTTTCGGCTACGATAACACAATAGAAAGTTTTGAATTCCATTCCTACAAACCTTACGTAACAAGTTTCAATTTTAATGATGAAATCCGTATACCAATAAACCAACAAGATCTATACGTGTTACCTTCTGAGAGTGCCTTATACATAGAGGGAAACATGGTAGTAGTCAACAGAGAAACAAAACTACCGGTGGCCAGTGTTCAGTTTACTAATAACCCTATACTTCATTTGTTTCAAGATATTCGATATGAGCTTAATGGAATCGAAATAGACAAAATTAAAAATGCTGGAGTTACAACTACTATGAAATCTCTCTTATCTCTAAATGAACATGAATCGAGAATGTCAAAGTCATGGGGTTGGGATGTCAACGGTACAAAAGTTACGCATGGGTCGTTTTCTGTATGCATTCCTTTAAACAAGATTCTTGGTTTTGCAGAGGATTACAATAAAATAGTTATAAACTGTAAGCATGAACTTATTCTTTTGAGATCCAATACTAATTTAAATAGCGTTACATTAAATACAAATGAATATATAGATAACATTACGATATCTAAAATAGTATGGCGTATGCCACATATAAAAGTTTCTGATCGGGAAAGGTTAAATTTAATGAAGTGCTTGGAAAAAGATCGTGCTATTCAGATAGCATTTAGAAACTGGGATCTTTATGAGTATCCACTTTTACCGAAAACATCAAAACATTCCTGGGCAATCAAAACTTCATCTCAAATTGAAAAACCACGATATGTTGTTATCGGATTAAAAACAGATAGAAAAAATATGACTAACAAAGATATGACACACTTTGATCATTGTCATTTAAGAGATGTAAAAGTTTTTTTAAATTCAACCTATTTTCCGTATGAAAGTTCTAATGTTAGTTTCGCAGCTGAAAAATTCGCTATATTATACGATCAGTATGCTAAATTCCAACAGTCGTATTATAACCGCAGTCAAGCGCCGTTGCTAAGTCCGCAAGAATTTAAGGATAAAGCACCTCTGTTTGTTATCGACTGCTCTCGGCAAAACGAAACCTTAAAAACGGGTTCAATAGATGTGAGAGTTGAATTAGAGTGTGAACAGGACATACCCGGTAATACTGCGGCTTACTGTCTTATTTTGAATGATAGCATTGTAGAATACAAACCGTTGACCAATATTACCCGAAGGATATCATGAGCTCAGACTGCTTGTTTGTAGATCTCCAGGGGTTTAAATCATCTACAAATGAATTTATTCTTAAAGAATTTGCGTATAGTACAAATGAATACACGCAAGTATTTTTAATAAAACCTCCGTATGCATTTTTTACTTTATCGGAAAAAGAAAAAAGTAATGTTATATGGATAGAGAAAAACCTCGGTATCTTATGGCGTGAAGGATTCATTGATTATAGAGAGTTTAAAAGAATGATTTATGTTCACTTAGAAAATAAGAAAATATTTGTAAAAGGGTTAGAAAAAATTAAATGGGTTAAAGATTTGTGTGATAATTGTACTGTAATAGACTTGGGTGAAAAAGGTCTTCCTAATTTTCAATCAATGCATCAAAAATATTGTAAAAACAGCGGCACATATAATTGTTTAATTCATAAAAAAACTTGTGCGTTAAAAAATGTATTATGCATTAAAAAATGGTACTTTGAAAATAATTTAGAACTGTATTCTCATATCTGATTTCAAAATAAATGATATTATTGACAAACATATTTTTTATTTCACCTATTCAAAGAGAATTATCAATTACCGAAAAGTTTTTCCACTAAATTGAATTAATATCGCTGTCAGTCGAGATGAAGAAAAACGTGTCGGTAAAAAAAAAACTCTTAAGGTCACTTGCAGCTTTTTCTTAGTCCAGTAATGTTAAAATATATGATAGGTACTATTACTGTTAAATCTAGTTTAAAAGTTATATCGAAATTTAAAAAAGCTGCGAGGGGCCATTAATAACTGCAAAATGAAACAACAAGTTATTTTCATTATATTTATTTACTTACTATGTTAATTACAACAAAATTAAACTAAAACTACAAACTAGCACTGTATCCACTCAGTTTTTTTGAAATCTTATGTATCACACTTTCGGCATGATCTATAACTTCATCGTAATTATCGTCCGCCAAATATTGAGCACTCAACATCACTTTGTCTTCATCATCACTGTCTTTGTTCAGGTCAATTATCTGTATTTTTAGTAGTCTCGTACCTTTCCCTGCTTTATTATTTATTATAAATGATGGCAGACGGTCGTGACCACTTCTTTTAAAAACTTTATTGGAAAAGTTTCGTTTTGATCTTTTTTCTTTATTTTTTTTCTGGATTCCGCTTTTAAGTTTCTTCACCAGCTCGCTGTCTTCTTCTTCTTCCACTAGGAATTCCTCCAATGGATCCTGAGCATATTGCGAAAATAGGAAAGTGTCTTGTGTTCCTTCCATATTCTGAAACAAGATAAATCAAAATAAATATTTTAATATTTTGCTTGCTATTTGTAGACAAAAAAAATAAAAATAAAAATGCAAGACGATAACATTTACATAAATAGATCGAGTCTAACTTGAATAAATTGTTAATATATAAATATATCAAATGTTTGCTTACCACACCGGGGCTGAGGATATGAAGCTCGTAACAACTTGTAAAAACTTGTAACTTCGTTCTGAAGATAGACTGATGTTTGGCTGAGTATTATATGAGCCTTTATTTATAACGATTAGAATTCATGAATCGACAAAATTACACCACAATTGACGAACAATTTCAGTCAGTATCGTATAACGCGGTCATAGCTGACTCGACAAGGCGTCAGCAGCTAACCTGCTGATTGAGAAACATGCTAATTTTAATATTTCATTTTAAGTAAGTATTTTTATCGGCTAATTAGAAAGACAATAAATTTTAGAATACCGGTGTTTTTAATTTTCACGCAAACTTTGATTATCATTGAAGAAAATCTATTTTTAACATTTAACTGTCTTTCTTTCTTTAGCTAATAAATTCACTTAATTAAAAAAAGAAATATAAATCATTTTAATGAATAGGTTTGTATTTTACTCATATAAATTAAAGTTCATTCATTTCACAAATAGCTCACTAATTAGTTTGGAGTTAAATAAAAAAATAAAAATAAACATACACCTCTTGTGAAATGGAGAACCAATTATTTATGAGTAATTAGGTAATTAAAAATCCAAACACAAATTGCACTAGGCATATGTACGTTTATTCAAATAGCAGTACTAATAGGTATTTACATAACATATAATCATAAATTGTTTCTTAATACTAACATATTACTTATTTTAACGGTATACATTTCTGGTAAAGTTGTAGATTTACAATTCAATTTATTTAACGAGATTTGAATACATTCGCTTATAATTTATAAAAACTACAATATCGATCTATGACCCCATGCTTTAGTTGAAATTTTGTCTTTTAATGTAAGTCGCTTATCGTCTTTACTGGATAACGCAATTTTGTTAACAGTTTGCGTAAAGATTTCATGTTTAATAGATTTAAATAATATTTTTTTTTCCTAATAACCGTATTCTTGAACAGAACATCCTTATAGTCATCTAATGTTAATTCTCGGACACCAGGCTTTTTTACTCCTTTTGCTTTTTTGAGTAATGAATTTTCGCTTTTGATACAATACAACTTGGAACGTAGCCCTACAAACTCAGTGATAAGCTCGCCCCCTAACTCGTCTTTAAATAATCCCGGAACCTTTTTATTTATCAAGGGTATCTGAAACTCATTTGATTTGTTATAATTACTTGTATCAAAATAATGTATAAACTGATTTTTCAAATCGTCGTAAAAGTCAGTGGTTTTAATATTATAAATGAAACTGTCAGTATCTGTATAACAGAGAGAAACACTTTCATTATAATAAGGTTTTATTACAGAGTAGTGGAATTGATACATGTGACTCTTAGAAAGCTCGAGTATCGCGAATCCTATGTATATCGGTTTATCTAAGACAACTCTCTCCGGTTTCATTTGAACAGCGACTAAATTATCCGAAAATGTCGTGGCGCTGTGAAAATTTGGTCGTGCTATTAATTTACTTGCTGTTACAAACTTCTTTGTAGAGTTTCTCTCATCACTCCACTGATTTACTAACTTAACATCTACACGTCGTTCACTATCCTCGAGAGTCTTGCCAAAAACAGCGTTATTTTTTAATTTAAAAAGATTCTGTTGAAATGGAGTTTTTGCATTTTTTCTTAGTTCTGTATTTAAATCTATATATTTTTTCAAAAAGGGGCTTTGTCGGAAGGTGATTACCCGGTGAATTTTATTAAGAGTCAAACCATTACGCAAGCACGTTTTTAAATGTACATAATGAATGACGTACTCATATTTATCATACAAATTTGGGATTAATTTCGAATTTTTCCCTCCTGGAGGTACAAATTTTTGTGCACAGAAGGGATAATCGTTATGCAAATGATGTAACTCTTTAGGGTAAACTAAGTCGACCTCAAGAATAAATCCAAATTCTGCATCGTCTGAAATTGACATAAAGTCTAATTGCTCTATTTCCTCAGAATCTAGAAAGCGAAAATCAGATATGGGTAATGAATGACTCATACTATATCCGTATAAGTTGTTACAATCAATGTATACAAGAAACGAGTCGGGTTTACTGTCATCATAAGTTTTCATATATTTATTATTAGCAAGAGCATGTCTGGTAGAGCACATGCAAATTCCGCCTCGAATGCCTTTTTGAATAAGACGAATGATTTCTAAATCAGATATCAACTCTAATTTTACGCCAGTTTTCAATAACATCGCGTCAAATGACAAACTCGGCACGGTTAAATAGAATGCAGGATCTAATTCATAATGAATCTTACAAATTTTTCGAAAATTTTCAAATATGTCTGACAAAAGCAAAACGTCAGTTTTAATATAGAGATCTGTATATTCACCCATGTTTCTTATTTGAAATGTCTCCCATACACGTTGAGCGTGCTCATAGTCAGAGTCTGTAATTTGTTCCGCAGAAAGCGAGTTATAAAACGAACTCTTTTCAGGTAGCTCAATTTCTGTAAATTTATCCCAGCCGGTCATATAATCGTAAGGATATACTCCTTTGCGTAGTAATAAATTAAACTCTTCTAATCGAGGATAAAAGTTACTTAAGTGGAAAAACTCTGATCTACATAAACCCTTAGCTAACTCTTCTAAACTAGCACCTAGAAATTTAAATGAATCTACAAACCGTATTTGCACATACTGATCATTAGATAACCTTAAAAATTTTGTAAATGAAATATAGTTTTCTTTATTTTTAGGTATTACTTTTATAGGTCCAGAACATTTACCCAGTTCTTTGATAAATAAATGACAGTCGTATCCAGACAAATTGTGGAAAAATATAGGAATAAGTTTAGGCACTCGAAAACGTAAGTTACAGTATTGATGGGCCGCTCCGCGATAAAACCCTGTTAAATGACAGTGATCTCTAACTTTATCACCAAACAAAGGGGTTTTGCAAATGTGACAATTTTTTGCATTTTTGTACGCTAAAGCATCTTCATCGTCGAAAATCATAGGAACCTCTTTATTTAAGATCTCATGTATTTCATTTACATGTCTGTACAAGTACTCTAAAAACTTGGATACGCAATCGGGTCCGCGATACTGAATAAAACGATTCAGACTTCCGTCATAAGAACAAACTATGTAATACGCAAAAGCTGCAGGCTTATGAATTTACTACAAATGGT
Organism: Acleris cristana; assembly: GCA_948252455.1. NCBI lineage: Eukaryota > Metazoa > Arthropoda > Insecta > Lepidoptera > Tortricidae > Acleris > Acleris cristana. Next base: position 14,962,409 of record OX411786.1, on the reverse strand, counting down.
ACGTCTTGTTTACGATCGAAATTTTTAAATTGCAGATATGTACCTTTATCTGGAAGTACAGTAGCAATTCCACTACAAACATGCATATCATATTTGTATTCTGATACAAAAAATATGAGACAGTCTTCGCAAAAATAAAGTTTACCATGATGCTTAGTAATTTGAGAACGTACAAGACGCGACAAGTCACGAATCAAAACATAATGCGAGTTATTACCGCGCTCGATTAAAAGTAAATTGATCCTATGTTTCCTTTTGTACTCGGACCTGTAAAGAGGTCCTACAACAGTTCGATTGTTTTTTAAAGAATACACATTAATACTGATATCAGTATTATCGGATTCAAATGTCTTAATATCAGCAAAGGTGACAGGGAAACTCATATTATCAGTTTTTAAAACAGTCTTAAAATAGGGATACGACGATGTACGCTCACTATGATGTGAGGACGGGTAAATGGCGGCAACAATGCACCAGAGAAAACAATAGTCATCGTTATTGCGAATATTTATGCAAGCCTTTTTATTTTTTATTAATTTAGGCAAATCCACGTAAGATGACGCTTTTAATGGATCAAATTTATTGACATTTATTTCTAAATACAAATTTGATAAAAATGTCCAACCAGAATCGCGGTCTTCAAATTCCTCTACCTTTTTTCTTATAGTTATAAAGAATTTTTGAAAAAGCTTCTCCAAATCATAATTTTGATGCACAGAAAAATTTTTTGTTGCGAAAGACTTAATTTCTTGCCTGTCATCTTTGAATAAAAGAAAATTGCAAAAGTATTCGAAATTAACTTTAAGGCTCACTTGTTTTTGAAGCGCATTTTGTAAAATTCTTAAAAATTTGCATTTCAAAGAGTTCAAAAATACGTCAGGTAAACAAGTTTTAAAATCATCAGTAGCAATTATCCTATATGACGATATGCGACCTTTAAAAGCTGAGGAAATTTGATAAACCTCATCGTTTAGTTCTACAACGGAATTATTTTTATGTTTATTACTTTTTAAGTGACCCACCCACTGTTTTCTTTCTACTCTGATGGAGCACTCTGAGCAAAAAGGCATATTTATGTAAGTTTAGTCAGATTACAACACAATAAAAAATAATAAGAGCAAACAGACATTTTACGCAAACGTTAAAATAATACTGAATTACTTGTTGTTAGAGTAAAATTTAACGTCAGCCTCTACAAAAAGTTCTTGAAGTCGTTGAACAAATTTTTGCAACGAGTTCCACTGTGGTGTTTCACTGTTGATTTGAGCCTTAACTGCAAGAAGGGCTTTCTTCCAACGCTGATCGGGCAACTCACCGCGAATGTCTTCGGTGTGAGACACCTTCAGCTCCACGAAGAAGTCTCCCTTCAGAACGCATGCTCGTTTCGTTGCTCCTGTCGGCAGTCGGTTGATTATAGACGAGTCGAGCGCATTTGAAGAAACAGAGGGTTTCGGCGTAATATTAAAATCTTCCGGGAATATACCAAACAAATCATGAGGGTTTTGGTTTCCTTATATCTTCGATGCGGCAGAACTGTAAAAAACAATTAAATCAGTACAACCACCTTGATGTTAGAAGGTTTACTAGAATTACCTTTTAAAAAGATAATGAATAAGATAGTAAAAACAAATACCTGGTTGATGATGATTTTCGTTTCTTAATGGTTTTTTTCGATTTGAGATTATCTTGGCTTACGCTGTCCTCTGAATCAGATCTAAAACAGGATATATGGATAATTATTAATCGTTTTGGTTTAAAAACATACATTAACAGTGAAAACAAGTCAACGGGAAATATACCTATTTGCTGCACTTCTTTTTTGTTTTCCAAATTTTGAGGTGACGGGGGTCACGTTAGCAGCAACGATGCTTTCAAATTCGGTATCAGACCTATAAATAATAAATAATTGATATAATTAAATCACTGAAACATTTTAAAGTTATTTGGGAAAAAAGTGTACTTACTCACATTTTAACAGTAGCGAGATGAAACAGCAGGAGGTGGTAATGCACTGGGCGGTAAGCTGGCGGACGAGGTGTAGGGCAGCGGTGGCGGTAGCTGGAAGTCTCGGAGCACAAAAAGAACGCAGTTGTGGAAGTTGACAAATAAATAGCGAATTCTTGATGACTTTGTTACATGCGCCAGGGGTGTTACTTGAATAATTTTGCATAAAGCAGTTAATATCGCTATTATTAATTTAATATTATTGCTATTTCTATTGCACTGGAAGAACCAGTGAGAGAAGATTCCATCTTCACATCCATATTGTGGTAATTAACATTATTTTTATTATAAGTAGTGTAAATTGGTTTTTTTCTTTAAGCTTACATGTTGTGATAGTTTGAATGTTTATTCCAGTAACTGTTAACATTTAACTAGGGTTTCTCACTGGTAAAATAATTATATCAAGTTTAATGAACGAAATGTATTCAAAATGTTCGACACAATTAAAAGTATTGTTACCAATTATAACATTATTTGATACATTTACGATAGTGCCAGCCCTCAAAATGTATATTCTTGCATATTTTTAATGGGGCCACCGGCGTTGTGCAATTTCCTTCACATCGATTGAAAAAAACATGTTGCGTAATTGACCAATGCCTAATTAATAAAATGCAGGAATATTTGTTAAATCAACAAATGAAAAAAAATATATATATTAATTTAAATTATTTACGCAAATGTACTGGAAACAGAAAAAGTATTTTCCCGAACAAGCGAACTTGACAAATCGATTTCTTAATCCAGAAAACACCTGTAATTGTAAATTTATTGTAATTCCAACATTGAATACAAAAATTAAATATTACCAATATAAAGAATTTAACAATGGTTTCATCATAAGCGCCCTCTATAGGCTAAGTACTGAACTAATATAATAGCTTAATGAATGCATTACACTTTCATATAAGTTGCAAATGGTTTCGATTAATTCCGATAGATTAAGCAAAATATTCGTTATTCTACGCCACCTATGTTCATTTGCGTGAAATCATCACAATAATAGCGAGCGTCCATGGTTGAAATGTGATCGCGGATCTCATACCGCCCGGTCTTCGAGTTCTAATTACAATTACGCAAAACATTGTATGTCGCATGCGATTATATTTTTAGCTAAGCTTAATTTTGCACACAATAAAACTGATTTTACATCAATATGTTAAAGTGAGATATGTTTTTTTAGAAATGTATTAATATATAACGTTCCTATAGATGGCATTACAATAGCATTAAAATTAACTGGAGCACATTTATGCGTTGTTTTCTTGCGTTTTGGTTTTACAAACCAAAAATCAGTTGAACTAATGAATTGTTTATAAAACATCTTATAGTTTCGTAATTTAAATGATGATAAGACTGGTTTTATACAACCGAAAACCAGTTAAAACCTACATCACGCTATTGAAGTTTTTAAACTCAGGTTGATATATATAGTAAGAACTTTACCAAATGCATAAGTGTCTTAGTACTCCTTGTGACCTACCGGCTTGGTTGTGCTAAGTCCCAGCTTGTCAATCTCGATGCTCGATTTGATCACCCTTGCACTGAGTATTGCTGAACTATCTCGAATATTTGGGAGGGATTCTGTTACTATGCGGTGGTAGATAACGGATGAACTCGTCCCTGGTGAAGGATGCAAACTCACCATGTACACAAAAGCGGTCATACGACCACCGGGAACTAAGCGTCCTGGGTGACCCGATCTTGTCTGTGGAGCCTGATCACCTTCACGACAAGTTGTACAAACGCGTCTGCGCTCCGGCCAAGTGCGAGGTGTTTAAGCTTTTGCATTTTACGAAATCAACTAATATTCTTAGTTTAACTTGGACTTTAAGAATGTATAAAATCTATACCTCCATTTTACGCAAACCCAATTTTGAAATCCACAAATAATGTCAGGCATTTGGATCATACGAGTGGGGAGGACGAATTCGCTCGATATCGAAAAAGGTGGGACAGAATGCATGCATGAATTTCATTTTGCGCAAACCCAATTTACGTTACGACTTGTTATTTGTTCAATACGCATGCGAGAGATAATCTTTTTATTTTAAGCACAAACCCAATTTCCGTTACATGTCGCGAAACGCGCACGTTAGCGCGATTATTTAATTTTGCGCAAACCCAAATTTTGAAATCCACAAATATCGCTCGATATCGAAAAAGGTGGGACAGAATGCATGCATGAATTTCATTCTGCGCAAACCCAAATTTTGAAATCCACAAAATAATATTGGGCATTTGGATCACACGAGTGAGGAGGGCGAAATTTTCGCCCGATCGAACGAGGTGGGCCAGAATGCCCAATATTATACTACTTACCTCAAGCCGTTAAAACCCTTCAGCAGGTTAAGCCGAGGCTCGGGACCCGTGCCAGCCGCTGCGATCATCTTCTTCCAGTTCCGTTTCAGAGAGAACGATAGCAATAAGGCATTTCCTAAAAAAAAAACATCATTTTGAGCATAACTTTACATAATTTTTTACCCGACTACGGCGAAGCAAAAAGGATGGTTATGATTATGACCGGTATGTATGCGCACTGCTAGATCAAAACAGTAGTAACTCAAAATACAACTGTATTTTAAAATCAACTTTAATACAACCTCTATGAACTTGAAACAAAACTACCAAGGATTTTGAGTTGATACTGTTTTGATCTAGCAGTGCGGTATGTTTAGATTTCTGCAGACCTAGACAAGATCTAAATATAATATTCTGAGAACTTTAATGACCATGAATAAAAGATAATGTAGGTATAGGATTGACGTAAGCCTTCGGCCAGTTTTCAAAAATCGTTAGTTAGCTATCGTAAAATGCGACTCGTCAAGGTCCGCTGGAATGAATCAATATCTTCGTCAGCATATTCGTGTTGTACGTAGTAGGTATGATGTTTCCAGGAAGACAGAGAAAAGATTACAGCTTAAGGTGAACGGTAACATTTCATTGCTATAATAGGTACAAGCTTGACTTAGTTGCAATAAGTTTGTGACTTTGTACAATCTAAGTATGCTATCTTTAAGTGTAGTGTGGTCTACTTTCTTTTTAGTACCTAATAAATAATAATATTCTTACTCTCATTATTATTGCTTTATTTTCTGAGATGGTCTTAACTAAGTTTGATGATTATTGGTTGCAAAAATCTAGATTATCATCTCGCTACTTGGTAACCTTTCCCGATATATTTTTTTTACCAATACTAATACTAAGAATTAATACATACTTTAAAATTGTTTTTACCTGGACTATCACCCATGATGGTATCATAGGCTGTTCCAAGACCATTCAGGATGAAAACACCCAGAAGAACAGCCGTCATGATGTAGTCTCCAGTACTGACCGGTACCCTTGACTCAGCAGTCTGACAATTCAGGATCTTGGACAGCTTGGTGTTCAGCCGGTATTCGTTCCATATGGAGCTGTTCACGCAATCTTGCACGATGGACTTTATGTCTTCCTCGTTGTCCAAGGATCTGTTCTGCATGAAGTCCTTGCAGGTCCTCTGGATGCAGAGGGCTCTGTGTGCTATTGTGTGGTTGTAGTGTTTGATTTTGTACTCGGAGTATTCCTGAAATGTAAAGTGAATTCAATTATGCCGCGGTTTATGTTGGGGACTGTCGAGTGTCCTGACTTCTACACAACATATTATGTAGATGACTTCTGCACAGCATATTATGTAGATGTCTTCTGCAAAACATATTATGTAGATGACTTCTACACAACATATGTGGATAACTTCTGCACAACAAATTATGTAGATGACTTCTGCACAACATATTATGTAGATGACTTCTGCCTGCACAGCATATTATGCAGATGACTTCTGCACAAGATATTTTTTATGGCATAGAGAAGGCAAACGGGCACACAGGCCACCAGATGTTAAGTGGTACTTGTGACCCATAGACATTTTGCATTCTTAAGACCTCAAATGCGTTGCCAACCCTGAGGACTAAGATGGAATGCCTCTATGCTGGTAATTTCATCGGTTGTCTCATTCCCAGACTGGAACACAACAATGCAAATACTGCTTGGCTGCGGGTTGCATATTAAATTAGATTTAAATTATATTTGGTGGGTTTGAATTATCCCGTGATTTGTGCTGCGGACCGTCGAATCGTCGTCTAAAGACTTCTGCACGGAAGATAATTATGTCGGGTGCCGGCGGTTTCGGGGCAGCCTCCCAGGCGGCGACCACGACGTCGAATATGACAAATCACCATCACGCTGTTTTGTGCCAAAACTTTTGTCCCCACGGTTTTAAGATGTAAGGTTTGTGTTATTATGCGCCTTGTTGCACGTTTTTTTATTATTATTATTATTATTAAAGTCATGATCATCGATTTATATTTAAAAAAACTACAGCATTTTTTGGATCTCCATTAGTATTTCCTCCCAAGAAAATATCTCTAACCAAACAAACCTACGTAATTTCCAATGATCTCTGCACTACAATAAAGTTAACAACCATGCTCCTTCATTACGAGACCTGCGCTTGACACGTAATTGTGCCGCTGTCGTTGTGATCTTTAACATTATCTATTTATTATAGCTAACCACAGATAATATAATATAACCTAGGTCATATCACAGTACGAACAGTAGTTCGTGTTCAAACAATAGTAAATTTTTGGCTAGGCTCGGAAAGTAGGAAATTGCCTGAGGAGGTGGTTGGAAGGCCGAGCCTTGGCGGACTGAGCCTTGGCGAGGTGTGCTAAAATCCGAGTCAGGCAATCCCCGTTTCCGCTGAGGCATATACATATAATGCTTTTCTCAAATAATGCGAGGAAATGATATACAAATACATAAGTAATAAAATAAATATCAGGGGGATAATGTCACACCAATTGACCCAGTCCCAAACTAAGCTCGAGGCTTGTACTATGGGTACTAGACAACGATATAAATACTTATGTAGAGAAATATATGCTTAAATACATTGAAAAAATCCATGACTCAGGAACAAATATCCGCGCTCATCACACAAATATCTGCCCTTATCGGGATTTGAACCCAGGACCGCTAGCTTCGTAGGCAGAGTTACTACCAACTAGGCCAGCGCGGCGCCCAGTTAAAGTACGTGTGTTACAGAAAACTCACAAAGACCGTAACAAAGCAAAACGGGTCGCTAGTACTTATACTTATAGATAGAAAACAATCAAGACTCAGCAACAAAACAGGTACTAGTGCTTATTAAAAAAAAACATATGGCCGTTACGGGAGAGTCCAGGACCGCCAGCATCATTAGCAGGGCCTCTATTCAACACAGTAAAAGGGCCATTTGCAAAAACATTGTACAGTCAACAGCATAAATAAGTGATCATTAATGTACCTTGTCGCTTTCGATCGTTTCACAATTTTGTATAACATTTCAAACACGACGTTAAAGTGACAAGGTACATAAATGATCACTTATTTATGCTGTTGACTGTACATACTCGTAGTTAAGGACAGTTAAAGCCTCAATTAAAATATTTAACTTTTTTCCATTTCGTAACGAAAGTTAACCATAATGGAAGCTAAAATGCCAATGGCGTAAAGGACAACTAAATTGTACTGTAAAATTGTCCTAAACGAAAATTGCCATTTTAACCATCGAATGATTTAAGTATTGTAATTTTCGTTACGAAATGGAAAAACGTTAAGGATTTTAATTGAGGCTTTAACTGTCCTTAACTATGTACAATGTTTTTGAAAACGGCCCAAAAACTATATTGTCAACGTTTTGATAGCTCTTATTTACTTGACAGTTATAGCGGCCGAGTTAAAAACAATACAATAACATATCAAATACGATATCGATTTTACCTTTTAGAATAGAGGCGCTTGGTTACTAACAACTAGTGCGATCACTCGAAACGAAACCAACGTTCGTATTCATAAGTGCAAGAAGAGGTTGATGAATGTAGAGAAGCGAAAGTCGTATGTTTAGATCGGTGCACCTGGCGCTCCATAATCTCTGGCTACCCCATTGGGAGACAGGCGGGAAGTATGTATGTATGTTTATGTAGACTAGTCATGTTATTTATGTATCTGTTTAACTTTTTTTTAATTTTAACAGAAACGTCTGTTCGTTATTCAAATTATATTAAAGCGAAAAAAATTCGTCGGTCTTAGGCAGGATTCGAACCTACTCCTCTGGCAATCCGGGCCAATGCAGGCGCATTACCAATTATGCCACCAAGACCCTACCTATACTTAAGATCCACGAAATTAGTGATTATCTGTTTAACTGTTTAATTACCTGTATTGTCCTCATCAGCTCGGACTCCTGGTTGGAGTAGAGGACTGACTCGGTGAGGCAGAACGTGCCGCCGGGCTCCACGAGGCAGGAGTCATAGTCGTCCATCTTGTACAGCGGCGGCAGTTTGTAGTATTCCGTGTCTGGAAGAGGAAGGTTTCTTTAGTGCATTTAGGTTCCGTACAAAATCTACAAAACAACTTTTCTCTACAATATGGGTGAGGACCAAAAAGTTGGGCATGCTAACTTACTCGAGTAAAATTTTCTATGATACTTTCCGTTGCGCGACAAAATATTATGAGAGGACTTTTCGTCGCACAACGGAACTTTTTCGTCTTCGTTGTTTGTTTTATATGGGTAATTTAATTATGCTTAGCTATCAGCTAATTTGGCCCAATTTTGTGGTCCTTACCATATACTACTACCCCGTCCCGTCCGCGTAGAAGACGTTTATCGCTCTTCGGGAACTGTCCAATTTAGTGGGTTGAAAAAGTAAAAGTACCTATCCTATGTCCTTTCCCGGGGCTCAAACTATCTTTAAACCAAATGTTAGTGAAAGCAAAACAAACAAACAAAGCAACGGTTACATTTATAATATTTAGGGATTAAAAATCGCAATTTCTGTCTGTCTGGCTGTCCGCTTAGTTCTTTTTAACATGAATAGATTTAAATGCGGTTTCAAGCATTTATTTAAAAATATAATTATAATACAATAAATCCCACTCAACCAAAATCGGATCACTGGAGAACTCCACACTTTTATTATTTTAATAAATTTAATGTGAAAGTTTGTCAGGTGTTAAGATGTATCTTTCAATAGTAAACAGCTAAACGAATTTAGATAACATAAAGCACCGGCTGACCAGGAATCGAATCCGGGACCGCTTGCTTCGTAGGCAGGGTCACTACCAACCACGTCACGTCCACCACGCATTGTAGAATCATAACCATCCATACTCAATAACTTATACTTTTTATAATAATTAATAGCATAGTCAAGGCAGCAGTGCGTTACTAATAACTCAAAAATCCTCTCAAACCTTCGCAGTCGGCCTTAAAAAAATCGGTCATTGATAGTAGTTTATTGCTGCACACGTTCCATGCCAAGGGCTCCGCTTGGAGACCAATTTCTATGTAAATTAGGGCCCGTTGATGAATGAGCCGGAGCGCGTTTTGAGTTTACGCAACACACCGACCAGTTTTAATTTAATAGCCAAATTTTAATGAATTTTCCATGTCTCTATTTACTAAGGTCGTGAGATCGCTAGATAAAGCAAAAACCATTGGTCCTTAACATATTCATTGATATAAAAGTAAAACAAATAATACTTGCGAATAGGTCAAAAATGTGTGATAAACTGGCCAATTTACTGAATAACTATATTACAATTAGGGCCGATATAAAAAATTTATCAGGTGACAATGTCACACCAATTGACCTAGTCGGGTCATTATTCGAGCGTTTCAACCGCCTCACTTTTGTGGACATATTTTTGAAGAATCGGGCGAATATTTTGATGCAGTTTTTGGATATTTGTTAGATGTCCGGTAAACTTAGATACATAACCAGAAACGAAATCGAAATCTGCAGCCACTTCTACAAAAATGTGACCACGAAAGTGATTCGGAACAAACGCCCAAATAATGACCCAGTCCCAAACTAAGCTCTAGGCTTGTGCTATGGGAACTAGACAACGATATAAATACTTGCATAGGGAAATATATAGAAAATATCTATGACTCAGGAACAAATATTCGCGCTCATCACTCAAATATCTGTCCTTACCGGTATTTGAACCCAGAGCTGCTAGACAAGATGCACTACGCTAACCAGCGTTTCTATTCGTTTCGTTTTTTTAAACCAATCGCGTCACTGGTAGATGACGTGATACGAAAAATCACGTGATCTACCAGTGACTCGATTGGTTAAAAACGAAACGAATAGAAACGCTAGTGAGCGTAGTGCATCTTGGCAGGGCCCTCAGGACCGCCGAGCTTTGTAGGCAGCGTCACTACCAACTAGGCCAGCGCGTCGTCATTTGATGGGGCCTAGTCAAAATGCATAACGCCAAGTTAGCGATTTTCGAAAAGCGACAAAATTTATAGGGTTGACGTAGGCGCTCGACGACCGTCTGACAGCTTACGTCAATTCGATACATTTTTGAGAACGATAATCAACACCAAATGCGTCTTGTCTAGGGCCTTATGGTCTAAGATCCGAATAGGAGACAACCTTCACCCAGCTGTTTATTCGATATAAAGTATTTTATATCAAATTTAATATGGTAAGTAATATATGGCGAATAGGTTGACTGAAAAATTTTAGTCCAGTACATTCCATTATATAAAAAAAAACTAAACTTCTTCCGACAAGAAACTTGTCAAACTATTCAAGTTATGGTATGACGAATTCTCATGAATTTCTACTCGTTAGAATTCTAAATTTCTGTCCGCTCTCGAATGTAAAAAAAATGTTCTTCGTAATTTCTTGGGCAATATTTCCAAAATTTTGGGAATTTTCTGCAACTTGCACATTGCTGATTCCAATAAAGTCGCCGTCAATAGAATTTGCTAACTATGTAAACAAAACCAAACGAACCAATTCACCATGATTACTCGATAATCAATTAATCACGTACTTTTAAAGATCAAGTGAGGTGTTTGCAACGATTTATACACTAAATAATTATTTTCATATTAAGTTTAAGATGAAATAACTATTCATTATACGTTATTTTTAATAAAAACACGCTTGGTGAATATTTGAGGTTATGTGTCAAACAGTACTAATTTGTTTACATAGTTGGCAAATTCTATTGACGGCGACTTTACGTTTTTACTTACACCCATTGCAATCGTAAAGTTCCATCCGGTTCCATACATTTTTGATATTTTTGTTAAAAGCTTGTCCTTAGGTACACGGAGAAAAATTTAATGTTTTTTCAATTATCTTTGTTCACAGAAACAAAGTACAAAAAAGTTTAAATCGAATATAAGAAAATAAACAACTAAAACAATGCTTCATTGTATCTGCTGACGGGGGTCAGAAGGCGTCGTGTCATAGAGTTGTTTAAATTTCCAGTTTTTTGCCACCCACACGTATTACATCTTGACATAAAATGACGCACATTTGTCAACATCTGCGTAGACAGCTGATTGTTAAAATGTTAGACGTATATTAGACGTATTTATGTAGTAAGGTTAACTAAAAAGTAATATACTTATATCCACTTTCGGCCCTTACGATTAAATATGGTGAAAAAGTGGATATATCTCGTTGGACGATTAGAGCCTTAATAGCTGTCAAAATGTATGAACTAACATTCACATTAATGTTGATTCACATTGATTAAATTTAACATCGTTTGGTGAAATTAGTACTAAGTCAATTTGTGTAATGTTGTCCACTGATATTTATTTATTTAATTTAATAACAAGACTCCAGAGGCACGTTTTATAAAGCTACAAGTAACAATTTTACAGGTCTAAACTGGCAATACTGCTCAAATGGTTGATCGTCATTGGTCGAGGTTGTGTCAAATGGAAACTTGTAACCTGTAAATTGTGATTTGTAGCTTTATAAAACAGGCCACAGGATGTCAATTCTCGGGTCGTTCGAGATTAATCTCTATCGTGAATCTGCATGGAATGACACCGTCACACCTATTTTTTTCTTTTTCTTGTATGGAAACTCGAATAGGAATTCATCTCGGACGCGACCGAGAATCGCCCCCACAGAACCGTTTTTTGCAATGTTTCACCTGTAGGTATTAGTCAAATTGCATCTAATACACAATTAAAGCATTTTTACCACACCCCCTTATGGTGAGACTTCGGTGTCTGTCTGTCTGTATGTCACAGCAGTTTCTCTCTGAAACTATAGAAATATAATAAACTAAACTAAATAAACTAAAAAATATCAGCTTGAAATTTGGCATGGTTATACATAAAACTTGCTTGCCCGCGTCTTAATTTAGTATAAAAATATTAAATTATTTTCCTACATTTTTGAAAAGGGGTCTAGAATGTAGGGTTGAAAAATGAACGTGATTTAATTACAGCAAACGACAACAACTTTTTTAATGCTCTATAGCTCGTATTTAATGTATAACTAGAAATAATTACTCGTAGTTTGTTAAGATAAAGATCATACAATTTGTTGCTTAAACTATTTTGTAAACCGCACTCGCAGACGGCCAAGATACAGGCTCAGCCTAGTTTGGTCTCTGACGGACATCTACGTATATATGTAAAATGTTGTTTTTTGTCTAATAAATAATTTTGTATTTTTGTAAGTATTTTAAATTTTCCTTTGCGTACTTTTTGATTCATAGCCAAAAATTAACCTACAAAAAATTACGAAGAAGAGATCTTAGAATTTGAAGTTGATAGACCAGAAAATCTTAAAAATTCCTGACTTAAAGATAATTATTTATGTTTTACGCGAAAAATAAAATTAAGTTTTCAAATCTTAAGGCACAGATAGACGGGCGAGTGGGTACATAAAGCTCGACGACCTTTTTCGCCCGTTACCTTTAGAAGTTCGCGTAATTAGGGTGACACGCAGGCGAGAAAGGTCGCCAAGCCATAAGTACCTACGGCGTACTTACTCGCCCGTCTATCTGGGCCTTTACAGTTTTGGAAAAATTCGCAAATAACCCTCCTTTTGGGCTTTGTCGCAGTCGGGTAAAAAGTTTAAAAAAAAGTAAAAAGTTTAGTTTAAGTTCATAATAAAATGGGTATTTTATCGAACCTAATATGTTTTAATGTTTTTTTTAATCCCGATTTAGTCGAGAGTCGTATTTACAAAAAATCTAAATATATGTATGTATTTAGACATGTTGAAAATCTACGTTAGATTGCGTTTTCCTACCATAAATACAGAACCCTCAAATTTAAACTTTTATGAGTGTCGATTCGTTTACCTACATTAAAAAGAAAAGTTTTTTCGGTAACTTAAGATAATTGAAGTAAAAGTCAAGATAAAACCTTAATGGCGGACACTCCACCGACCAGAGCATAGCTCTTAAGTTATGATGATAAAGATAATAGAATATATAGATAGAATACGTACACATACATACATAACATACATACTTTCACGCCTGTCTCCCAATGGGGTAGGCAGAGACTATGGAACGCCAGGTGCACCGGTCTAAATATACAACTTTCACTTCCTCTAGATTCATCAATCTCTTCATGCACGTACGTCGGTTTCGGGTGCTTTTGATTTGGCCCTTATTCAGTACATCGCAAATCTGATCACCGTACGTCCGTCTAGGACGTCTTCTACCGACATCTCCGCTCACTCTCGCTCGCCATTCTCTTTCGTAACTCTTCTTTCATCCATCCTTTCTAAATGACCAAACCATCTTAGCATACCCTTTTGTATCTTAGTCACTACATCTTCTTTCAATCCACATCGTTCTCAGATCTCGCTATTTCTTACTCTATCTATCATCCTAACTCCACACATAGTTCTCAGAGCTCTCATTCCAACTGCATTAATCCTGCTTTCGTTCTTCGTTCTATAGAATATAGATAACTTGAAAACTTAGATGGTGTGCTAAGGTAGTTTTCGAAAGGCGGCAAGGGTTCCAGTAGCTGCCCTTATTGACCCATAACAACTTAACACCCTGCGTATGATTCTCCCGTTTGGCTGCCGGTTAGAATAGTACCACCCCATGTCTTCCCGTGGATGTCGTAAGAGGCGACTAAGGAAATAAAGGCTTGTAACTATGTTAGGCGATGGGCTTGCAACCTGTCACTGTCAAATGCGGTTACAGAATTATCTACTAGTTTTTAGAGTTGTTGGTAATTTTGTAGCTCTGCCTACTCCACTCTGGGAATGAAGGCGTGAGTTTATGTATGTATGTATGTATGTATGTAGATTATTTTAAAAAATAACCATTGTCGTGATTTATATTTGTTTATGTTATGTGTATTTTAACCCCAAAAAAAAGTAGGATGTTATAATTTAACACGTGTATCTAGGTGTCTGTATATCAGTTTATGGCACCGTAACTCCTAAACGAATGAACCGATTTGTGTTATTATTTATTTGAGTTAGTTTTAGTTCTTCGACAAAGCCTGTTGCGACGTATAATTTGTCAGTAGGTCTTATGAATTTGGAATAGATTTTTCTACTTAGGTACCATCTAATTTATAAATAATCCTGGAACACTGGTGCACCAGGAACAATACCGCTAGCAACTTGTTCATCTTGTCCTTATATTATCACTATCACTAGCATGCCATGTGTTATAGTAAGAGCCACTATAACGTCAACGATATGATAACGATGTCGAAGCAAGGTATTCAATAACAAATTGGAATGGAATCCCTCAATCACAAATTGATAGTCATAAAAGCTATTAAAAAAAAGTGATTTATTGATTTATAAACCTATATTTAAAAGTGCTATGCTTTACTTTCCACCCTGTTTAAATAAAACAAAAAAAAATCATATCACGGCCTTGACTGATTGTAGTTAGTTTATGTATATTTGTGTCTGTCTGTATTAAGTACTTTTGACTTTACAAAGCTTGTTGCGACTTATATTTTGTCAGTAGGTCTCATTATATTGGAATAAACTTTTTTACATACCATTTAATTTATAAATAATCCCGGAACACTGGTGCACCAGGAACAACATCGCTAGCAACTTGTTAATCTTGTCCTTATATTATTACTATCACTAGCACCACAAGTGAAAGGGCCACTATAACGTCAACGATATGATAACGATGTAGAAGGAAGGTAGTCAATAACAAATTGGAATGGAATCCCTCAATCACAAATTGATGGTTTTTTTTTTCAAAAAAATGTATTTGGTTGATTTATAAACCTATCTTTAAAAGTTATGCTAAACTTTCAACCCTGTTTACACAAAAAATATAGCCGTGACTGATAATTGTTAGTTTATGTGTATTTGTGTAGTTTTAATTCTTGGACGAAGCCTGTTGCGACTTATATTATGTCAATAGATGATTTTGGAATAGCGTTTTGTACATACCATTTAATTTATAAATAATCCCGGAACACTGGTGCACCAGGAACAACCCCGCTAGCAACTTGTACATCTTGTCCTTGTAATTATTATCACTGGTACACTATCACTACCCACGCGTCGCGCTTTCGGCGCCGCCAACTAACAAATAATCAAGACTAAATAACGCAACACATTTAATAAGAAGTAAATGGCCAAGCGCGAGCCGGCCTTAGCTGAAATGATCAAGATTTAAATTCTTGTATAGCTTTTAGAACAACCTTCGGGTTTTTACTTCTGTCTCATTTGCGATTCGATGTTTTGCGAGTCCCGACGACTTTATCCGAACCCGAAAGGCATTTTCAAAGCGATCGCACTGAAGATTTTTTTTGTGAGCGGTGTTTGTATTTCTCTTATTTATTTTACGATATAAATGCCTTAACTTTCAAGTTAATAAGAGCTGCCAAAACCACAAGGCTAGTGTCCTAAAAAAATCTAATTAGTCTACAGTTTACATTGTCAAAAAATATTGAATACATATTTTTTCTTTTGTCAATTAAACGAAAAATTACGAAGATAAAGTGCGTTGAAGTTTATACCACGTTGTGACGTTACGAGCCCCCACTCCCGAACTTTGATGCGCGTTATATTTGTCAATTCTGATTGATTTGATAAAGCAAAAAATACGTGTTGAATATTGTATCTTTTTTTTTTAACGCTACTTTATCAGGTCAAAATTAATTAAAAAGAGACAAAATTAAGACACTAGTCCTAAAAATGTATTCTTCATCTATTTTTTTATATTGACAGATTTAGTGTGCTTGGTTCCTTTTATTCAGTGATACAGTAATTTATAAAGCGTAATGTTGAATTTAAATATTCGTTAAATAGTTGTAAAAAGGTTTTTTCACCACTGACGGAACCTTAAATTTATGGCTGCGTTTTAACAACCGTTTATTATACTGTTGCATAACTAGGGCTCTATTCCACTCGGTAAAACATAATTTCTTTTGACATGCGTAGTGTCAACGTTATGATAGTTCTTAGTTACTTTACGGTTATGGCGACCTAGTTAAAAACAATACGATAACATCTCAAAGCAATATGGTTTTACCGAGTAGAATAAAGACCTTGATTATCTTATCAGTTTTTAGCACAGCCAGTATAATGGTGTCGTTTATATTCTAGAATTTACTCGTAAAATTAAAGATTTTGCCATTAAGATTATTTTGAGCCTACCGCCAAGCAGCAGTGATCGTATTATTGTGTTCCGTTGAGAGCACAAGACAACAAGTGAAAATACTGGCATAGAGGCATTACATCTTAGTCCTCAGGATTGGCAACGCATTTGCGGTCTTGAGATTGTTGTCTTGAGAATGCAAATCTGTAGGGTTCCAGATCCAACCAGGTGTGCATTTGCTTCCTCCTTACTATCTCCTAAAAAAGCACGTCCACTGCCTTCCGTGAAGATGACGATACGCTTAGCCGACGCGATACGATACGCGACGAGTCACTGTGACACAGTTTTGTAGTAGGTCTGGGTTCTATCATGCCGATTGTACACTGAATTAGCATCTGTCATTGTCAAAGTGGTAAAATAAGAGTTTGTTGTTCCACCTATTCATCTCGAAATATTCTCCCATATAGCCAAATGCAGTTTTAATCTTAAAACTAAACCAGACAGAAAGGCGCCATGCCGTGTGCTTTTATTAACATTAATAAATAAGCTTTATTGCTTTTGGGTAAAATGTTGCACTCTAGTAAGCTCAACAATTTACAAAAGATACAGTTTTCAACTTATCAAGTCAAATTCGTCAATATGTCTCCAATTTAACGACTTTTGCATATTGACTTTTTAAAAATGCGACCTTGCCTTAATTGCGAATGTCAAATATATTTCGCCACAAATATAGAGGACTTACAGTGCCCTTTCAAAAATCCAAACAAAATAGCAGCCTTTACACGTAAAGTTCGGACCGCGGGAAACGCCACGCGCCGTTCCAATCTTCGTTCCGAACCGTACATTTTTTACTATTGTACTATTACAGTTGCATTTACACGTACGGTTCGGAACGACGATTGGAACGGCGCGTGGCATTTCCCGCGGTCCGAACTTTACGTGTGCAGGCCGCTAATGAGCCCACTTGTACTTGTACTATTACTTATTCTGTGCTTCTTGTCAGTTTTCGGCGCTGAATGTATTAATAAAAAAACTCTTGATATGATGAAGACCACAAATGGCCACCGGAACTCCTCAACGGTACCTATTTCAAGAGTGGCGATAAGATATCTCGATTGTGATAGTTGAGCGACTATATTTCATAGTACTTTATCCGATAGTGAACATAGCTTTAGACTTGTTAGAGGACGTAAAATAGGCAATAGATGACATTTTAATAAGTGATATAAACCTTCCCCTGTTTTGCAGACACATGGATTTGCATTAAGATTTTTGTTTTTTTCTTCTAAAAATGAAACCACGTTTTTCTATTAAAGTTTATTCACACTTTGGTGCTATGTGCGTGTGCGCGCGGCGTAAGCGCAGCTTTGGCGAGCGCGGCGACCGGCGCCTCCACGCAGACCCACAGGATGGCGGCGGTCAGGAACGACAGGAAGATGGAGCCGCTCAGCACCAGCATCTGGAACAGAGCATCGAGGGTCAGGATACCTTTAATTGCCCTCCTTGGCACAAAAATGTCAGCCACACCTGCCTGCCTTTCTTAAAGTACTACATAAATAATACCACACAATTAACCAAGTAGAACACTCTTTATGTAAGGTCGCCGTCAAAAAAACTTGCGAACTATGTAAACAAATTAGTACTGTTTTAAACATAACCTCAAATATTCACCAAGCGTGTTTTTATTAAAAACCAGCGGCCCGCCAGCGGCTTCGCCCCGCTGCAAATTTCTGACTTTCCCGGTGGATTTTTCAATTATTTTCTGTCATACAAACCTTGTCCTGACAATGACGAACACAACAAAAAAGAAATCAGCCAAATCGTGGATCGATTTGGCTGATTTCTTTTTTTGTGCGTCTTTCGGAAGTTATGCGGTCACATACATTTTGGCGATTCATTTTTATTTATATAGATAACGTATAATGAATAGTTATTTCATCTTGAACTTAATATGAAAATAATGATTTACTACCGCACTCAGAGACGTCAATTAAATTTAATGCTTCTTTAGTGACGTTTTGTTTTATTCTACTTATTGCTGTAGCAAAGAAAGTGACAGCAGCAACTTTAATCAAGCATTAGATATAATTGACGTCTCTGAGTGCGGCAGTTAGTGTATAAATCGTTGCAAAGACCTCACTTGATCTTTAAAATTACGTGATTATCGAGTAATTATGGTGAATTGGTTCGTTTAGTTTTGTTTACATCTTTTGCAAATTCTATTGACGGCGATTTTACACTCTTTAATGACATATCAGTATCACTCGCTGTCCCGCTCACAACAACAAACCGGTCACAACAGAAAACCAGCGTCGCAGTACCTACCATGTCGGTGCCGCAACTTTATGCTGAGTGGCGATCCATTTCAGTGGGACCCACAGCGCCTTAATTACTTTTTACCCAACTGCGGCAAAGCCCAAAAGGAGGGTGTTTGACCTGAATATATGTCCGACTCTATGTCCCCTCGTAACTACTAAACGGCTTAACCGATTTTAATTATACGTGATTAGATTCCTCTTAACCACTAGAGTGTCATAGGCTATAATAAAAATATTTAAATGTGAAAATTTATTGGCGAAATAAAAAAAATATACATGACTAGAGGACGCCCGCGACTTCGTACGCGTATTAGTTTCCCGCTACTCCCCCCATTTCTTCCCGTTGGCGGTCGATTTTCGGAAAATCCTTTCTTAGTGCTCACTTACAACATAAAAGGAACCGCTGTACCAAATTTCAAGTTTCTAGGTACAGTAGTTTCGGCTGTGCGTTGATATATAAGTCAGTAAGTCAGGTTTGCCTTTTATATATAAGGAAGATATATAGATAAGTAACATTACGTTGACGACATTATCTAAACAGCAGTTGGGTTTTTTTAAAGCTTGCTTTTCGTTAGACTTGTATTCTATTCTGTTACTAGTGTAGTAGGTAGTAAGTAACGGGTGTGTTTTGTTTTGTTTTTTAATCCTTGTACTTACCGTTTGAATTTAGGTGCTATATGTGTATCACTGAATAAATGCTTTTCTTTCATTCTTTCTTTTTTAGCCAATAAACGTATCCTAAATTTATTATAAAATATGAGGTTGCAACTGCTACAGAAGTTTTATCCGAGATGCTACCATTTGGCTAGGGAATACAAATAACCGGTTATAACCGGTTTTAACCGGTTATTTTCATACAAAAATGGTTAATTTCTAATCAATTTAAATATACTGAACAAAAGCACTTATGTCACTGGAATAAAAATACATAATCATTTACCGGAATGTATAAAGTCGCTAGGTAATGCACAGTTCAAAAATAATCTTAAGGAATGGCTATTTTGGAAATGTTTTTACAATTTAAATGATTTTTTTTCTGTAAATTATTAAATAATAAAATTTAGATGTAAGGTTATTATTGTACGTCCGAAATGGGCAAACTGTTGGAACTAACTATTAATCTTTTGATTTTGACATGTAATAACAATTGTACACAGTTTGACAATAAATGTTTATCTTATCTTATCTTATCTTATCTTATCTTATCTAATAACTGGTTAAATTGCATTCCCTACATTTGGCTTACTAGGGCAGTAAAGCAGGCAATGAGATAATGCCAAGCTACCAAACACTTCGTACTTCGTATAACGATGTAAATACTTATTATAGAGAAATACAAACATCCATAACTCAGGAACAAATATGCGCGCTCATCACACAAATATCTGTCCTTTCCGGGATTTGAACCCAGAACCGCTAGCTTTGTAGGCAGGGTCACTACGAACTAGGCTAAAGCGTCGTCACACGTCATTGACTTAAAAGATTTGAACTAAAATGCAAACTAACAAACATGTGACAAACCTTGTAAAATTACTTAGTTTCGTAAGATTTTCCTCAAAGAAAGTAATATCTAATGTGGATTAGAGATATAATCTGCAGAATCTGGGTCAGATGGCTGACCTTCACGGAACACGCTGTGGAACCAGTATTCCTCAAAACACGCGGTCAGCAATCCAAGTCAAGGCCGAGCCTTAACAAACATCTGATTTAATATATAATATTATGGTATAATGTATATTTTCACTTCTCATGTTCTTAAAATGTTACTTTAGTCTCTGTACATCGGGACTAAAGCTCCTTATTAATCTCTTGGGATTAAAGTTTTTTTTTTAATTTACTTTGGAATCCCCTAAGCAACCAATCACGGTGTTTGTGATTGGAGGATTATCGCCATTTTCAATGATTGTGTATAGACAATTTTTAGGACGTGGAAATAACCTCAAAATTACAACTGCAAAAATGAAAAAAAAGATTTGATTTCGTTACACACGAATAATTTTTAAGTTTGAACCTGTTGGCTAAATATGTAAGCATTTAAAGCGTCAGTTTACAAACAAAAACCCATGGAACAAATTCGTAAGAAACTTTATTATAATCAATATTGTAATTTTGTAAACGTCGTTTTTAGGGTTCCGTAGTCAAACTAGGAACCCTTATAGTTTCGCCATGTCCGTCCGTCCGTCCGTCCGTCCGCAGTCTAGCTCAGAGACTCTTAGTACTAGAAAGCTGTAATTTGGCATGAATATACATATTAGTCACGCCAACAAAGTGGTAAAATATAATCTTGAAAAATATTTTTTTTTAGTGCACCTCCCCTACACGTTACGTGGGGATGTTTTTTTTTCTTTCTTGTCTACCCCATAGTGTGAGGTGTCGTTGGATAGGTCTTTCAAAAATATTGCGGGTTTATTAAAACCATTTTTCTATTAAGGGATTCGTTTATGAAATATTAAGCTTTAAAGCGCTATTTTTTGTTAGAGTCAAGTGTCCCCCCCCCCCTACAGCCAAAACTACAAATACTAAAAATCAGAAAAATATCTTCAACGAAAGCGCATATAACGAATTTTAAAGGAAAACTATCACGGCTAAGTAGACATGATTGGTTCCTGAGATACAGGCGACTAAAGTGTTTATACCTACCAAAATCGCCTATGATATGATAACTTTGAATAGAAAAATTGTTGATGGGGCCTGCACGCGGGGGGAGTCGTTTGGTGTATGTGCATGGGCAAAACTTAATATTGAATATTGCAACCCGCGATCTTACAGTGTCACTGCTGGAGGTGAGCACTGTGAAGCAGTATCTGTCGAAATAAACAATGTGAAGATAGTAGCCCTGTACAGATCCTGCAAATGCCCTAACAGTGTCGCAGTCGTGTTCGTAAGTAATTTGCTATCACATAACGGCCCTTGCATAATATTTGGCGATTTTAATGAAGACTATCTCCGCAACGATAATACTGCAGTATTTAAATTAATACGTGACGCTGGTTATCGATCTTTATTACCACCTTGTGCATCTACACGAGGCGGTACTCAAATAGATAATATTTTTTCGAACTTCCCTTGTGATGTTGGATTTTATATCTCCTTCTTCAGTTACCATCGTCCCATGTAAGCCCGTTTTTATTAGTCGTTATTAACCGTCAAACGTTATTCTCGTAGTGGTAGTCCCCTACGTACTCAGAAGACGCACATTGTGACGGGCAACTACGGAACCCTACACTGCGCGTGGCCCGACACGCTCTTGGCCGGTTTTTTCCTCGCATTCAAAGTGAAAAGTAGAGTGTTGAACGCGAGACTCCGCGCTCCGCTTGGATGGCTAAACATCTCGTGTCATTATGGATTGTTTTAGTCCCTCATTGAAAAATCTACTAATTTACTAGAGGACGACCGCGTCGTTGTAAGCGTAGAAATATTTTTCCGCTACTCCCCTATTTCTTTCCGTTGGTAATCGACTTTTGGAAAACACTTTCTTAGTGCACCCCTAGACCTCATAAGGAATCTACGTGCCAAATTTGGAATCTCTAGACCCAGAGGTTTTGGTGTACTTACGTTGATATGTCAGTGAGTTTCTCCTTTTATATGACTTAATAGTAGATTGTTCAACAAGGGACTAAAACAAGTCATAATGACACGAGATGTTTAGCCACGCGAGCGAGCCAGCGAGCGAGAGTGGCTATAGTTCGAGTGTCATTATGGTTGTTTAGTCTCGCGTTAAACACTCTACTTTTCACTTTGAATGCGAGGAAAAAAAACAACGTTCAGTGCCGGATTAGCCACGTACCTAGCAAGAGTAGCAAATGCTATGGGCCCCGCGCATTCACGTCTAACCTCTAAAATGCTAGTACTTACATCAGTATGCGTATGCGTGTACTCATATGCATCAGGGTTGACGATAAGATGAATAATCCAGTCGATATCCTCCACCAGAATAACCTAAAACAAACACCCACGCAAAATAGGTGCATATCTAAGTCGCTCAGTTACGGAAAAAAGACCGCCACAACCTGTAACCTAAAACAAACCCAGGGGTCTCTTTATAGAATTTGCTACGGACCCCGACGGGCTTGCTTAATCCAGCACTGACGAAGTTGTATACACATTTACAATATTGATTATAAGAAAGTTTCTTACAAATTTGTTCCGCGGTTTTTTTCTTTTCTTTTATTATTTTTTTGTTAAGTGCCGCTTTAAATGCTTGCATATTTAGCCAACAGAGTTCAAACTTGAAAACTATTTTAAAACTAAGTAATTGGACCAAGCATAATTAAATGAATTCATCCTTAATATAATTAAATATATTCATATTCGTAATTATTAATCGTGTTTCACGAAATTAAATCATTTTTATTTGTATTTTTTCACAGTTGTCATTTTGAGGTTATTTCCACGCGCTAAAAATTGTCTATAACACAGAATAAAAACTAGAGGCATAGAAACCGTACTAAATAGGCAGAAAATACATTATGGTTGACTTCCTTTTTCTTATGGTTTTCATAGTGAGTTGGAAAGAGATCGTCGCAAGGCGTGATTTGGACCTTTAAGCACCAGTGTGAAAGAAAGTAACGCCAAAGAAGACCGAAGACCGGTCGTTGATTTGACGTTTCTTCACCTTCTGATCATGACAGTTTAAAGAAGAAAAGACACCTAGTTTTTGTTTCTTTTCCTCTTATCAAAATGTAATCTATAAAGTAGAGCCAAGTAGCTGGTGCAACGTTCATCTTATTGCACGGCTTCTTTGCCTTTAGTATTTATTCTGTGGTCTATACAAAAAGACTGAAAATAGCAATAAATCCTCCATTCACAAACACCGTGATTGGATGTTAAGGGGATTCCAAAGTAAATTAAAACAATTTTACTTTAATCCCTAGAGATTAAAAAGGAATTTTAGTCCCGATGTGCAGAGACTAAAGTAACATTTTAAGAGCATGAGAAGTGAAAATTTATATTTTGCTAGCTTTGTACCCGGCATGCGTTGCAATGCCACGTAAAGTAAAAAAAGTATATAGACAGAGATTTTTTGGGCCAGAAACTCTCGCAATGCGTCCTTATACCCTACCAAAATTTCATTTCAATCTGTGATCATTGGTTTAGGAACATTTATAACAAATATTTATTTTTATTTATATCCTTACACCTTTATAAAAATAAAATAAAAACGATGGCCACCGGAGACCAAACCAAAAAGACCAAAAAGAAAATGGCGGCGGGATGATGTCTATTGGACGTGTTTCAAAGCGATTGGCAGAATGCAATCAGTCGGGAAGAATGGCGAAAATAGACAGGCCTTTGTCCTACACATTATCCTTTTCTTGGGTTTCTCAAATAAAATATCTAATCTTCCAAGGATAGTAGGATATGGAAATCAGCTGCGCTTGACATTAAGACGCTCTTGACCCAGCCCTAGCGTCTTGCGTCAGGGCAGCGTCACACTGCCTTAGACGCCTTAGTTACACACATACACACATCTGACTACCAGTTTCGCTTCAGGATTTTGTAGTATATCTTAGTATTTCTATGTAAAGTGAAAGAAAGAGTGAATGTGTCGTAGCTCGTGGCTGATAAATCATCCACATTGGGCCAACAACATGCCAGAAGAAATACACTGACGAGTTGGTTTTCTGTTCACGCTTGCAAGGACCTGGGTAGTGATTCTCTCAAAAGCAAAGGTGAGCGAATGCATTCTCAATTAGACAGCCTTATACGTTCGAGAAGCCATGCTGTCAAATTGAATACACGCGCTGAAATGTGTTTTGTTCGCTTTGACGGGACTACTTAAACTCGCCGCTTGGACATTCACTCCTGCATTAGCTCACCTTTGCTTTTGAAAGAATCACTACCCTGTTTTCTTATTTACACTCACGGACAAAAAAAACGAGTCAGTGTGTTTTTCACACTAAAGAGGCTATTTTGAAGCCTTGGTTCCTCGCTAGTAGAGGCTTTTAGTGAAATCTGATGATGGATACCCCGAGCATCAATACAGGGCTTCCAGAGTGCCAAGGATACCCAACTGATTGAAGCTGCGGTTAACTCCGGAATTGTGCATGTTCAGAAAAAGATCTAAAATGTAAGGAAATCCAAATGCTGACCTAAACTCTCTCGTTGTTTGTGGTATTAACTGATTGTGCGATCAGTTAGGTATCTTAAGAACTTTTGACCTACTCTATTGAACCTCGGAGTATCCGCCATTAAACCTCACAAAAATAAATCCCTGGCAAGTAACCAAGGCTTCGAAATAGCCTCGTTTGTATGAAAAACGCACTCTGACCCGTTTTTTTTGTCCGTAAGTGTAGTTGTCTTAATTATCGTTCCTGACGTAGAGACCTATTCATGTTGTTCTCCTAGTCATTATTTATTATTTTATTTTATTGACCTTACATTTGTAATGATTTTATTTGTGTTAGTTTTAAAAATAATTATTTATTACTTAATTACCTTGTAACTCATGTTACTTTTAAGTATTATTGTATTTTATGATTAGGAAAAATGACCTTCTGCTGGAGTTTCTTGCGGCGCTTCTTCTCCGCAATCATGGTCTTGTCCGAAGCGCTCGTAGATTCACTCCATATTACCGACGTGTAATATTTTTATT
Source organism: Acleris cristana (assembly GCA_948252455.1). NCBI lineage: Eukaryota > Metazoa > Arthropoda > Insecta > Lepidoptera > Tortricidae > Acleris > Acleris cristana. Next base: position 14,937,086 of record OX411786.1, on the reverse strand, counting down.
TTTTTTTATGTTTTAAGTTATTTGAAGCTATTTTTGATTTTTGATTTTCAGTAGGTTTAAACCGTGTGCTCGTGCAAATTTGAGCGAACTTATTTACAAGCCAAGCTATCACTGGTAACTCTTGTTGCACAAAGCACGTGAGTGGTTAACTCAAGAACCAATAAAGTCTACTAAGTGGCTACAGATTTAAGACAGGTATTTCCCAGTTTTTAAGTATCAATGGGCTTAACATGCGAGGCGAGGAGAATAAGTCAAACTTCGTCAAACGCGATTTAGTGTCAAATATGTCTATTCCATATTCTAAAGTAAGGGTAAACATTTAAGCTTTTAAATAAAAGTGTATTTTGTGTAAATTGAGTCCTTTTATTACTAAGCATCTTAAATTGTGACGTTATGTCATATTTTCTTATTATCATATGAATGACGTAAAATATGACAGTAAATCTCGCGTAGCATACTAAGCCCCCTGTAGTAAACTTGTAACTTGCCAAATTCTAATCTATCGTATATTATTATATTATATCTTAAGTTGCTTGGTACTTGTTAGTTTGAAAATACATAATACAACCTCTGGTTCTACTTAGTAGGTTGAGAGGGTAATTAAGTTTCATATTTGTCTGAGCACGGACTAACCTTTGAACTTATTTCTATTTCTATTTCTACGGCTTTAAGATATAGTCACTAGGGCATGCTCCCGAGATCGATTGTATTAAGAGATGGACAATTTAGCCCTACTAAATAGATAATTACATGCCTAAAGTTAAATAATACATGTTTTGTAACAATGTTTACAAGATACATACATACACATATATACCTTCACGCCTGTAATCCCAGAGTGGGGTAGGCAGAGCTACAGAATTACTTTCAACTTTAAAAACTTGTTAACAATTCAGTGACCAAATTTTGTACAAATAGGCTAAGATTGGTGTTTACAAGATTTTACATTTACAATTACAAAACCTTCTTCTTCGGATCAGATGCATATTTTCGTGAACTGTTTAAATGCATGTAAACATCTTGAGTTAAATACAATGTACTTACTTTAACATCAATGTATAGAGGTACATAAAGCAATTCAAATTTGATAAATCACACTGAAACGGCTAAACGGGTTTGGGTGAAATTGGGATGGAGATAAATTATACTCTGAACTAACACATAGGCTATAATTTTCATCGTTAACACGTCAAATGCAATATGGTTTTACCGTGGTGAATAGAGCCTAAAGCCTCGATTACATTGAGCGAGTTGACAAGCTACAAGCTGGGGCCTGTTTCACGAAGCTACAAGTTACAAATTACAAGCGGAAGTCTCTTTCTAATTCCTTTTGCTACAACGACAGTTTCGCTTGTAATTTGTAACTTGTAGCTTCGAGAAACGGGCCACTGCTAGCAAATTCGCTAGCTTGTAGCTTGTAAACTCGCTTGGCTTAAGGAAACCTGCGCCTGTTTTCCAGGCGGTAACATCCAAATCGTATTTGACCTTACGGTATTGTTTTTCAGTCGGCCGCCATTACTGTAAAGTAAATAAGAGCTATCAAAACGTTGACAATAGCATAACAAGTCAAAGACGATATGGTTTTTACCGTGTTGAATAGAGGCCCTGTTAAAAGCCGTCATATCATAAAACATGGTAGCGTTGAACGTTGACGTAAAACATGCCCACAGTGACATTGACGTGGTAACTTAGAAATGTATGGATAAATTACACCAGTTTATTTTAATCGTTACACAACCAGCCGGTCTGTGACGTACAAAAGCCTTCACTTTACTAAAAGTGGAAAATTGTTTTTGGTACATCGCACCTTTGGTAGGACAAGGGCACAATTGCCCCTATAATCATAATGTACATTGGGCCCTTGTTCTACCGGAGGTGCGACATGTTGTTTAGGTATGAGGTTTTAATACAAAATCTAAGTTTTTGACTAGTAAGGGGAGGCGCGAGCTCCCATTTTTAATTGAAGGTGCAAGTTTTTTTTATAACGCCATAAAAAAAAACTTTATAAGACAAATGTCTGTACCTAATAGATTTGAACAATATACAAAATTACTTACAGTTTCAGCTTGTTATGTACAAAATAGTCGAATCTATTTTAGTCTTAGTTGCATGCGGTTATAAAATTAATAATCTAGGAATTTTAATAGATTAAAGTCAAACAAAGTCCTTAAAACTATTTTAAAATAATATGAAGACCTGCTTTTTGCTAAAAAGTGTTTTTTTTTTAATATTTTCTTTGTTGTTCTAAATAAATAAACTATTTATGCACAAATTTTCACATCCCGGTTGAGGTGTTGAACCCCGAAGACTCGAATGTGTTTAATTAATTGGTAAATTTAGAAAAAAATACGACTATGTTGACGACGCGGTTAGAATATTTGGTAACACAAACCCAGTTAGGAGTCTCGGGTTCGATTCCAGGTAGGCATAATTTGTGAGGAGCACGAACATTTGTTTCTGAGTGTTATACTTCTTCTATAGGTATATTTAACAATTTATATTATATATGGCCGTGTGCCGGGTTTAGAATGTTGCCACTCCATGTCTTCCCGTGGATGTCGTAAGAGACGACTAAGGGACTAAAGGCTGTGTAGTGCTGTTAGGCGATGGGTTTGCAACCTGTCACTAATACACTGGATAACATCTTAGCCTGGTCATGCAAAATGTGGTCACAGAATTATCAACTAGTTTTTGGAGTTGTTGGTGAGTCTGTGGCTCTGCCTACCCCACTCTGGGAATGAAGGCGTGAGTTTATGTTATGTTATGTGTTATATTATATATATATATAAACCTAACTAGAGCTTAGTTTGCGAATAGTTCAATATATCATCTTTTGATTTATTTTCCAAACCCGTCGAGTTTTTAAAAGAATTATTTAAAAATAATTAACTTTCAGAAAATATGTTTTTTAAATTCATGACATAACAAATTCAGGAAATAATTTAAAAAATATTATATTTTCAGACAAACGATGACAAATGAACTTTCAAACAATGGAATGCCTTGAACAATCATGGCGGCATTTGACCTGTGACGTCACAACCTGTGACTTTGCTTCCTTTGTGACGTACTTGTCATTATTAACACGTTCACGGACACAGCACCATCTTTGAAATTGCATGATATGGCACTAAAAAATCTCATACAACATTTTCTACGGCCATGGACGAACTGCCACATTTAACGTATGACAAACATTGTGCCACTTTATGACGGAAACTACATGTATGTAATTTCGTACAATAAAAATCTTACTTACTGTGGCAGCTCGTCCACGGCCGTTACGTCCACAGCCGTGATGTGGCACAACACGCGTCGCTCCCCTTTTAGGGTAGAGCATGAGGTAGAGGTTGCCCTAGAGCGTTTTTGCTGTGACACTAGCGGCTTGAGTTAAAACCTAAAACGGCACAGAGTCCGTGCTTCCTATAAATGCTATGGGAAATAGCCGGCCGTGGACGGAGTTCCGTTTTTGGTGCAATTAAAAACAACGGCCACAGCCGTAGTGCCATATCATGAGGGTCTTAGTTTACGTCTCTCGACGTACTGTCCGTGAACGTGTTAAGTAAGGTCTCTAAATGTTAATTGTCTCTTGCTTTGTCGACCAATCAGCAGCCGGCAGACATTTGTGTCGACGATTGTCATTGGTTGATACAAAATCCCGCACTCTATTTTTGCAGATTCTGATCCAGTACCAGGAGGTCATAGTTTACAGTGGGAATATGGAAAGCTTCTACCCGCAACTTCACCCGCGTAGATTTCGAAAATCATTATTTAAACACATTTAAATTTAAATTAAAGTACATCGAGAACATTTCAAATTTCCGGATTGAAAAGTAGCTTATGTATTAATCCAGGGTGTAAGCTATCTCCATTCCAAATTTCATCCATGTCCGTCCAGCCGTCGCAGCGTGAAGGAGTAACAAAGTAGCACACACACACACACACAAACTTTCGCATTTATAATATTAGTTGGATAGAATATAGAATATAGAATATAGAAAATAGCATATAGAATATAGTACAATAAAGTTAAATCCCGACTATGAAATCAAATATTGATATCTCTACTATACTAACCTAACCTAATTCTGTAATATCAGTCTAAAAGGATGTCAGACGAAAAGATTTTCGAACAAACAACGGTTAGGACACACAATCATTATTGTAGTCCTAAGAATGCATGTCTATGTGTCTTAGAACCCACTTACTATCCTGCCTGTATGCTCGTTCGCCTCTATCCATAAAAAAATCCCCTGATTAATAATAAAGTACGCACCACATTGTAGTCACTCATGTGCAGCGGCGCGGTGGCGGCCCCGACGTAGCCCCGCTGGATGATGGTGTGCGTCAGGAAGGCCCCGTAGGACACTCGCCCGCTCCACGCCCAGCCACGCCATTCCACGATGCCGCGGTAAACTCCTGCGCATATTGAAAAAAAAACAAAGTGAGACTAAAGATGAAACCAGACGAGCATAATTTTGTGAGTTGTGAGTCGCGTAATTTTTGCTGCATTGAGTTTCATACAAAAGTCCTGTTTGGTTCACACGGAGACGTAAATTCAGCTGGACTCTTGTATTCAGCATAAACTAGGCGACTCGCAACTCAAAAAATTACGCTCGTCTGGCACTAACTTCCCTACCTCCCTTAGAGTGACGCCAGACGAGCGCAATTTTGTTTGCGCGTTTAATATTGGTGTCATTCACACATTAGAGAGCAAAAGTGACAGCGATACGAAACGCACGACTACCGACGCCGTGTGCTACCTCCCTAAATACATGTGCTAGCGAGTGCTAGTACCTACTTCCAGATATCTACCAGCGCTTGCCAAGAGACCGCCGTCAATATGATGCACCGCTATGCAACAAAAATACAATACAAAATTACTAGTTTAAAGAATCTAACGAAAAGAGTTAAAGGCGTCAGTTGTTAAGTTATTAGAGGCTCTAGCCTAGATGCATTACGCTAACTAGCGTTTCTATTCGTTTCGTTTTTAAACCAATCGCGTCACTCGTAGATCACGTGACTCTTCGTATCACACATTGTAAACACGTTGACTACTAGATATCCTCATAGATTTCCACCATTATTAGTGATATGGTCACTCGCATCCAGCGGTATCCTTTTAAACTATGAAACCATAAGAGTCAGTTTAGCAGTTTAGGTCATCATGACATAAATCAGTTCAGTTCAGGTTGCGAGAAAGCGACAGACAGTTATACAGCTCTATTCCTTTCTGTTTTTAACCGACGAAAAAAAACGGAGGAGGTTCTCAAGTCGACGCGTATATTTTTTTTTTATGTATAACTTTTTACAGCGCGGTCCGATTTTATAGTATATCAATATTATCAATTATATCATGTCCAAACTGTTTACATTTGCAAGACGCCTGTTGTGGATAAAGGGCAAATACACACATCAAAATAATCCTACATTAAGGGGCTTCTAAACGGGCCATATTTTCACTGCAATAAGTGGCCGGCAACTATTGGTGTCCCTCTCTTACTCGTATGTTAGAGAAAGACACCAATAGTTGCCGGCCACATATTAAAGTGAAAATATGGCCCGTTTAGAAGCCCCTTTATAGACAGACAGTAAGATAGAAAGACAGACAGACTTAGAAAGTGACTTTGAAAAATACTCGCGCTCGTCACACACTTAATTGCCAATACCGGAAATCGAAACCGGGACCGCTAGCTTCGTAGGCAGGGTCACTATTGCTTTGTCGACCAATCAGCAGCCTGGAGCATTTGTGTCGACAATTGTCATTGGTTGATATAAAATCCCGCACTATATTCTTGCTGATTCTGATCGAGTACCAGGAGATCATAGTTTACAATAGGAAGAAGGACGAAAAGTGAGTTATAACAACATAGTTTCTGCCCGCGACTTCGTTCGCCAAGATTTCAGAGTTATAGCAGTTATACAGCTCTGTCCCTATCTCTCAACCTTAACTGAACTGCTTCAGTATATCAGGTTCAAACTATTTGCATTCGGAAGAAGACGCCTGCGGGCTACGTATGGCTGCGTCTATATCGCGTGTCAAATGTGGATAAAGCATCCATCACTGTCGTTCTTATTTACGTGTCAGAAGGTGACGGATGACTTATCTAAAGTTTGTCACGCGATAAACGCAACCACATTAGGGCCCCTGTTGTGGATAAGGGGCAAATACACACATCAAAATAATCCTACATTAGTTAAATATTTTGTAATGTATCGTATTTTGCAGACAGATAGTAAGATAGAAAGACATAGACGTAGAAAGCGACTAAAAAATACTCGCGGTCATCACACAAATAATTGCCATTACCGGGAATCGAACCCGGGCCCGCTAGCATCGTAGGCAGGGTCACTATCAACTAGACCAACGCTTCGTCAAAACAAATGACGAAATACACACCTTCTATCTTAAATATACAGCTGACTATTAACAGCACGACGAGCAGCTGGAACACAGGCTTGTACAACGCCGCGTACAGAACCCTCAGCGCGGGGGATGCGCGGGCGCCGTCCGAGTAAAACAGCCCGCCGGACAGGATCACCCCCACGCCCAGGGGGAAGAGGAGCCAGACCAGCCCCTTGTATTTCTGGGAAAGGGGGTGTTTATAAGCTTGTAGTGATGAGAATGCATATATATATCTATGGTTCTCAAATTCAACTTACAATCAAGTGCGTGTGTGCTCTTTTGACTTCTCATTGCCAAATTACCATCTATTATATACTCAGCGGCAAAAATAACCGCCCACCAGTCTTTTATTCATACAGGTGTTAACAAACATACCTTCTCAAATCAGATAACAACGTCAAAAATAATTAACCTAATTCACTTCAGCTTGTTTTGTTTTCCAGAAAAATAATCGAAGCACAAAATGGCGTACCAAAAATAATCATAAAAATAGCAGTACTTTTCAAAATTACACTCAAAAGTCACTTTTAAGACATATCGAACAAAACGCAATAATTTACTATGGACGGGTGATTTTTGGATCCTTTGTTATATCTTTGGGAAAATTCACGACGATTAAGAAGAATATTTGTACGCCATTTTAAACCTGGGTTAAATAACCCAGGTTTAAAATGGCTGAAAAATAGAACAAGATGAATCAAATTGGTTGAGTATTCTTGACGTTATTGTCTAATTTAAGAAGTAACATTTGTTAACACTTGTGTGAACAAAAGGCGGGTGGCCGGTTATTTTAGCTGCGAAGTGTACATACAGGGTGTTCGGCAGAAGGACCGACAAACTTCAGGGACTAAATTTGTAGGTCATACTCATCAACTTTTATTATGGGACCAACATCCAAATCGCGAAAAAAAAACAGCTGTTCCATACATTTTGGCTGTATTAGCTCTCAAAGTTTGTATGGAACAGCTGTTTTTTTTTTTCGCGATTTGGATGTTGGTCCCATAATAAAAGTTGATGAGTATGACCTACAGAGTTAGTCCCTGATGTTTGTCGGTCCTTCTGCCGAACACCCTGTATACACCTACTCTAATCACCCCTACCTTAAACCTCTTCATGTCTACCCCCTCCTGCATCCAGTGGTAGGTGAGGAACCCTCCAGCCAAGCCCAGGGTGTAGGTGGACAGGTTGGTGTGGCCCCGGATGTACAGCAGGCGGAACGTATCGTCTGTGGCGTACAAATTACGGTACTTTCTGGAAAAATATAATTATAGGAGAAGTGGCATTAGTGATAAAATATTAAATCACTATCAATACATACATAGTATGAAACAAAGTCGCTTCCCGCAGTCTGTCTGTCCCTATGTATGCTTAGATCTTTAAAACTAAGCAACGGATTTTGATGCGATTTTTTTAATAGATAGAGTAATTCAAGGGGAACAATTTTATGTATAATAAATGCTGGTTTATTGTACTGGTGTTACAGAAAACTCAAATAAACCGAAGTGAAGCGAGGGCGGGTCGCTAGTAGTATAATAATCTGATCTAGTGCTTTGGCACACACCTTTCAAGTACAGAGTCGACGTAAAACCCGACTCCATGCCATATTATTCTTTTATTTTTAATAATACACTTTGTGTACACATCATAATTTTTCTATCAAAACATCAATCAAATGAGCAAAAACTAGATGGATGGACAAGAAGTCATTGAGGAGTTCCTATGGCCACCTTCCGTCTCCATTACCGCAGCATCTCGACGGTACCAAGTTATTGGATTGTCATTGAAATTGGATGAGTAAGCCAAGTTTCATATTAATCGTACGATTATAAATTGATGACAAGCCGACGTTAGTTATTTAGTAACAAGTGAAGCTTAGTACCAATTTCACCAAACGATGTTAACCACTTGACAGACGATTAAGGCGTTAACAGCTGTCAAAATGTATGAACTAACAGTCGATTAACATTGATTAAATTTAACATCGTTTGGTGAAATTGGTACTTATACTCAAACTCTTTATTGTACACAAGAAAATTAAGACCAATAATAATAAGATTAAAAAAAGATGTACAAAGACGAACTTATCCCGATCTCTTCCAGCTGACTCTTGCCACATTCATACATACATACATACTTCACGGTAACCCATAATTTTATCGAATTTCACTTCATCAATTGTATCATTTCATCGAATTTCATTTCATCGAACGCTACTTTCTGCTAAAACCATGATGATTTCAGGATATGTTAAACATTTATTAAGTAGGTTCGGTTAGGTTAGACTAGTAACTACAGAAAAAAAATTACTCATGCGGCGAGAAATGCCTTTCGATGAAATTAAAATTCTGCGAAATGATATATTCGTTGAAAGGTGTTTCGATAAAATGATAGGTACCCTACCTTCACGCGTGTGTCCCAATGAAGTAGGCAGAGACTATGGAAAACTACGTACGTGCATGAAGAGGTAGATGAATGTAAAGGAAGTTGTATGTTTAGACCTATAGGTTCTATAGAAAGTTATATATGTCGGTTGTCGAATTCAAATGTCATAATGACAGATAAGAGCAAAGCATACTTCAAGCACACTTGCTATTGCGTGTTTATTATAAAAAGGGTTAGTCTCGCTGATAACGAAGCTACTCACTCAGGCGACTGTATCACCACGGCGTCGAGGTCCTGCCAGTAGGTGTGCGCCACCACCGCCGCGATGGCCGCCACCAGCATCACCAGTAGCGCCGCCGCGCGCCGCGCCGCGCTGCGGAACACGACGCACACGAGGAGGCCGACGCAGAACAGCTGAGTGTCGGCTGCTAAATACCTGGAATGTTTTTTTTAAATGTGAAATACGAGGCTGACGAGCAAGCAAGTCACCTAATGGTATCATTGCGACCCATAAACACCAGAGGAATCGAAAATTTTAATGGTATGGATACTATAGAGACCCGTTGCTCTCAGTAAACGTAGATAAGTCGTGAAGTCGTTATTTGTAAGAGGACGTGGGGACGGTAACGAAGTGGTAATGCAAAGAGCAAATGTTTTATACACGAAAAGCACACAAATAGTGGGTAAATTAACAACAAATAATATGAAATCTGGTTACGTGAGACTGTTGTAAAATAGTCTCAAGATATCTGCATTTTTTTTTAAATAGCCCTTACCTTTTATTTCTATCTTAGACATCGGAAACAGAGATGGCCCAGTTATAAATTTTTTTACATGCTTTAATTAGAGCAATACGGGTATTGTTCAATTAAGTACGCTTAGTGGGAACTGTTGAAGAGTTGGACGCATGTTGTGTTTATGGTCTAGTTAGATGGTAAGTGTAACTATTTATGTACGTTTTGACTCTAAATGCCCTCACAATAAAACATAGCATAGCCAATCAAAACGCAAGATTTGCCAGGTAGTAGTTATGACTATTAATCTTATCAAGGCCCCAAGATCTTCACTCACCAAGTCTGCGGTGCGCAGTGTGCGTCTCCATACACATAGTTGTTGACGTACAGTATGTGTGCCCACCAGTACTGGCGGCAGGCGGCAGCCTCTGCCCCCACCACCCGCTGCCACAGCGGGCCGCTGCCCAAGTGCCGCATCCAAGTGGCGAGGGTAGCTAGGATAAGAGCGTACGTGGGGGTGAGCCTGGAAAGAGAAATTAAATTGAAGATTTTTATGGCGTGGTTGATGACAGGTTGGGTAAAGGAGAGCTCGTATGGAGACCTTGTAACGTTGGAATAGGAGGCAACCAATGAGATGCACTGACGATCTTTTCAAGATAGGGAGGAGAGATTGGATCAGGAACTCTAAAGATCGAAAGTGATGGCGTGCATTAGAAGAGATTTACACTCAGCATTGGTTGGCGACAGGTTGAAGAAGAGGGAGAGAGATGGCGTCGTGAAGGTATATGAGTACAGAGCATCTGATGGTAAGTAAGCTCTGAAGCTCATGGACGTTAGCAAACTCAAGACTAAATTCGTTGCCAATCCTGAGAACAAAGATAGAATGGCTCATTTCATCTGTTGCTCGACGGCAGGCTAAAGAGTAAGACCATCACTTCAGTGGCTCTAGACAAGATGCGTGGCGAGATCGTTATCGTTATAGAAAATGTATGTATGTATGTAGGATTGACGTAAGCGCTAATGTTCCAAAAATCGTTTTCGATAGCGTTAAGCACCTTGTCTACGGCCTCTGATATCTATATATATAAAAGGCTAAACTGACTGACTGACATATCAACGCACAGCCGAAACTACTGTACCTAGAAACTTGAAATTTGGTACATGGGTTCCTTTCATGATGTAAGTGAGCACTAAGAAAGGATTTTCCGAAAGTCGACCCCCAACGGGAAGAAATGGGGGGGAGTAGCGGGAAACTAATTCTACGCGTACGAAGTCGCGGGCGTCCTCTAGTACATTATAATCCACATCTTCGTTTAATACTCACTATTTCCCAATCGTTTTTGATACATCTGACTGGTCCATGGAAACTTATCAATCATATCACTATCGTTGTCACAGCTAATCTCTCCACTACTGGATATAAACATTTCTCAAGGTTAATGAGTAGAAAACATATAAATTGGAACTAAACATTATTCCTGATCGCACATAATATTTACTCTTACCGGAGATCTAAACTAGGACCTCAGCTGGCATCGTCATAGATTTTGGAACTGTTACCATAAAACGGTTGTATTTGCCACATTTTTGATTTTTGAGCCTTTGATGACGAAAACCGACCGTCTTCGATCTTGTAATGATAAAGTACCTGAGCCACCGCAGCACGACTCCCTTCGGCCACTGGAGCCAGGATATCTGTTTCTTCTCGTTGTGCACCTGCAGGTTGAACGCTAGCAGGAAACTGGACATGACGAAGAAGGTATGCGTCACCAGGCTTCCGTTGAAGAGGATCTGCTTCAACGGGTCTTCGTATGACTGGAAACAAAGTCAACATCATTTTAGTTGTATGGGGACGAGGTATAAAATCACTACAAGGTTTTTATTAGTACTAGAAAACTTAATTGATGTTAGTAAGCCTTTAGGTAGTCAATTTATTTGTAATAACGTCAAGCATTTCGTCATCAGTTGTGACAGACCATGCTTAAATTTACCTTACTTTGGGTAATTTGATGATGCCACGTAAAGCCGGGTACTCACTAGCAAGCTGTAACTGTACCCGTAGCAGTTACAGTAACGAGATTCTAGTGGAGAGCAGGCTCGTGAGCCGCGTACACATCACGATTTCACGTGCAACAGTAACAGTTACAGCTCGCTAGTGAGTACCCGGCTTAAGATACGACAGACAATGCGCCGTAATCAGGGCAATTTAATAATTTTAAGGTGTTCCCTGGCGTAGTGAGGTTAGCACATAAAAAAAAATACGCAGGATGTATAAAATCACAGTAACCTGGTGTATGTAGTCAGTACCTTCTCAATGTAAAGCGGGTTTTCTACGTAGGAATAAGACTCTATGAGCACGATGTGGGAGAAAAATACGCAGATCATCGTCATAGTCCTGAAAACAAAAAAAATATTAGGCTTGACACAATCGAAATCATTTTCTTTTCAATTTCCTCCGCGTGGACGTCTTTTATCGTTTTTACCTCGATAACTATACTTTTTCTGGGACAATGAGTTCTGTGTACTAATTTAAGCCATTAACAAAACCATTAACTTTTTGTGAGTCGAACTACATATGAATCTGGTTAAGACTTCATGTATATAAGAGCTCTGATAAGTATGTGTGGAGAATCTTCCTAAGAAGATTTTGCCATTTAGAAAGGATGAATGAAACAAGAGTTCCGAAAGAGTATGGCGAGCGAAAGTGAGTGGAAATGTCAGTAGGGAACCTTCTAAACATATAAAGTGATCAGATTCGCGATGTACTGAATAGGGGCCCTTTTTTCCTTCATTAAGAGCTATAAGTACTTTTGTCGGGTCGCGACCATAATTCTTCTTTATTATTGACATTTTGATACTACTTAAACGAGCATAACTTTCTCTTTTATTTGATGGAAGTTACTTTGGCCACCCTCTGCGTCTTCAACCTTGAAATTTCATCTTAAATCATATTTAAAGCCCCCAAAACCGTCGTACGTGCATGAAGATGTTGATGAATGTAGAGGAAGCGAAAGTTGTATGTTTAGACCGATTCCCTTAGCGTTTCATAGTCTCTGCATACCCCATTGGGAGACAGGCGTGAATGTATGTATGTGTCATATTTTTTAGAAAATTGTCGTGAGTATCAAGTGTTTCATCATCTTCCTCTTCTATTCTCCATCTTTTATAACAAGTTTCTCTTTTTATTTAAAATGTTAAGTAACTCTTTATTTGTTTTCTTTTTCATTCAACTCATTCCCGCTCCCTTATCCAACACCACATTTCAAAAACTGCTAGTTTCTCACTTTTGTGATTGACTCAGTAGGCGTTTTTATTGTTTCGCATGTATACACACAAAAAACGCTTAATAACCCAGTAGGTTAACAGCATTCCAATAGCAATCGGAATCTTACCTCAACCCGTTGAAAAGTTTGAGCCTGCTGATCCGAGGGTCGGGGCCCACGCCGCCCGGCGCCGTCAGCTTCCGCCAGTTGCGACGGAGCGAGAAGGCCAGGAGATACGGATTCCCTGGAAACAGAAAAGGACTACGTTATAAGTGAGAACCCAGCCTAGGGTGTACGGCAGCGTGTCTATATTGAAAAATAGTAATTAAGCAGAGCTAACTGGGGCACGTTTTATAAAGCTACAAGTTACAATTTTACAGGTCTAAACTGGCAACACTGCTCAAATGGCTGGTCGTCATTGGTCGAGGTTGTGTCAAATGGAAACTTGTAACCTGTAAATTGTAATTTGTAGTTGTATAAAACAGGCCACTGGTGCGGACGCGAGCGACGGACTTTCACCCACAGGTGCACGGAGTGGACATGTGCTCCTTGCACCTGAACATGTTTTAGTGGAGGCCCTAAGAGTCATGTTGGATCCAAGGTGGTCTCTTGACGAAGGTCTCTATGGTATAAGGTACGGGATTATCTTTTGGGTGAACTCTATCGGCAAGAGCTAGCTTTTAAAGTAAGAGCAAAGTTGTGGCCTCAATGTTAGAGATAACTGTGTTCCTAATAATATTAACGACTTAAACGTAGTGTTTCAACAAATGAATAAATTCTATTCTTATTCTATTCTATGAAGGAGCCTAATATCTTTTCAATGGTTGGCAACGCATCTGCGATTTCTCTCTTACTGCCGCACTCAGAGACGTCAATTAAAAATGCTTGATTTAAGTTGCTGCTGTCACTTTCTTTGCAATAGCAATAGAATAAGACAACACGTCACTAAACAAGCATTAAATTTAATTGAGTGAGTCTCTGAGTGTGGCAGTTAGTGTTGCGGGTACTCAAGGGCGATGGTGATTACTTTTCACCAGCTGTCTCGCACCTGCTGGTATGTTTTCCTTCTCTAGCATAATAAAACACATACGTTACAGATTCTTACTCCAATAACTACGCAACAGAACGTGCGATTTAAAACACGAGCAGAGAAAATACTCGTCATGGGTAGAAGTGATACAAGCTGGTCGAACTCTTACTCTTTACTATTACGGACTAAAACATGAGTGGAGTCGATCAACAAAGTTTAGTCTTCCTTTTTTTGAGGACAAAAACTTCATTGGTTTTTGCAAAACAGACTCCTTAAGCCTGAAATAATGTTTTTAAATTATCTTGATATTTTTGACAATGCAATAAGTAGCCAATAACCATCCAACAAAGAAAATTGATTCAGTAAATCAAAGTGTAACGTATAATCCATCATTATTTTGTCATAATAATTCACATATAATAACGTTATTATTAATACGCAATTGTTTGTAGTAAACAACAATTACATAGAGATAATGCATCTAAAATAATTGTTGTTCAAACAATGTTTTATGTGATTAAAGTGGTATGACGTGATTTTTCTCGGACGAAGTGCAAAAAATGACAGTGCAACAATACTACTAGTACACTAAGCAACGGTAAACATACGTACAGAAATAAATACTTAAATACATAGAAAACATCCAAGATTCAGAAATAAATACTAGCACACGTCGCATAAATTTTTATCCAAAGGAAAAATTAAACCCGGGATCGCTTACCGCGTCGCCTATTAGTGTATTTTGCCACACCACTAAAATTTCTTGAAAGCCGTTCTACCTTAAACGGTTATGACAAAGGCAAGTTTAAACTTATGACAGTAACAAAACTGCAGCGGCGGCGGGAAAAACCTTACGAAGAAACGGAAATTTCAAGAATCGTTACGTAACGTTAACACTATCCGGATATCCAACAACCGGCTATAAGTACAAAGAAAAAGTTAAAGTACGAGATTGACAACAACATTATTAATCATTTATACAAAATATTAGAGGAAGTCAAGATTTACTATGATTTAGTTCAATAAACCTTTTCACTTTCTAACTACCTATACAATAGCTGAGACGTGATAGACATTCAAACGGTTAGTTTGTATATAGAATATCGTCGATGTAGACCGTTACTAACAACGTATAGTCGTGACATGTCGCAAACATTTATTTGCTGTTTGCTACTTACTGTTATGCAATTCAAATCATCATAGAAACATCATGCATTATTCATAAGTTTACGAGAAGAACAAGTATTTGACTGCAACATAAAACATACACTGGATACTTCAAGTAAAAAATACATAAGCTTTAAAAAAAACAATAAAGTGAGCCTAACTTCCTCATTTTAAATACAATATGATCGTTCATACTTTATACTTTTAAAATTAATATCAATCTCAAAAAGCCATAATCTCTCAAGTAAAATTAGAAAACTATCGAAAATGTCTACAAGAAAAAAAGAGTAACACTTAATTGACCTACCTTTTCCAGCCTTATCGCAGATGAATACATCATACAAGCTTCCAGCAACGTTGCACACGATCAAAAACAGGTACACCGCGGCAACTGCGAAGTCACTCGTATCCAAGACTTCTTTCTCCCCTTCCCGCTGACAATATTCTATTTTATTCACTTTGGCTTCTAATTTGTAGTCTGTCCATAACGAATGGTTCAGGCATTCCCCAAGGATCAATTCTAGGTCACCTGTTTCATTTAGTTTTCGATTGTGGATAAAGTCTTTACAAGTGCTGGAGACGCACACTCCTCTGTGTATTTGTGCGTGGTTAAAGTGTTTCATTGTATGATCTGAATAACCCTGAAAAGGAAACAATAATTTTATTGTAATACGGTTTAACAGCCGTAGTTACGAACATAAATATCAGCGCTAGAAGAAAATTCGCCTAAGAGATTTAATTCTACAGCTGGATAAAAACATTGAAAGCATTTTCCATTGTCGGAATAAGGAAATTGAGTAATGTTACAATATAAACTAATAGTAAGCTATAGTACTAGGTAGATAAGACGTCAATAATGACACATTTCTCAATGATGAAGCTTCTGAATATTGATAATACTGGCAGCAGTAAAATGATGAAAATGAAAATGAAAATGAAAAGTGTTTAATCAATTTCACACACAGCACCATCACCAACTTAAACTTATTATTTAATCTTAACATTTAGGGTGCGGTAGTGTGACATCAACATGGGTCTTCACTCAGCATTGTGTTGCGATACAAAATGATATTATTACTATTCCTTGACACGCAACAAATAAGTTTAGTATTGTGTAATTGATGGTAATTATTTAAAACAGTTAACGGTTATAAATGACTGGACGCTTGACAGTCGTTTAAGATGACTTAAGGCACTGGTTCCACCGCCGGCTACAGACTATAAGGTAGTAGAACTATAAACTACAAAAGAGTGAGCGAGCGGCGAGAAGCGAGTAAAGTTTTGATAGTTTTGACGCTCGGCTATAAAGCGAGTGTTCGCGGACGACTTAGCTGAGCTAGTTTTATAGTCAATAGCTTTTATCGCTGCGGTCAACTAGTAAACAGCGGTCCCACCGCCAGATATCGGCGAGCTCGGCGAGCAACTAGTAAAATTCTGTACTAGAAACAGTTGACAATCGGCGGGAGGCTAGTAAAAATTCTATGGAATTATAGCTTACTCGCCGGGCGTTGGGAGAGTGTCCTCGCCGGCAGTGTGAACAGCGAGCGATGAACTATAAATATATATCTCTCTCTTTTATTTACACGGAAGCGACTATCTTTTGTTCGTTTCTTGGGCTAGAAAAAAGTCGATAGTTCATACCTCACTCGCCGGCGGTGGGACCAGTGCCTATGACTCAATTGTATAAGTATGCATCTATGAAGTAAAATAGCAATAAAACTGCACTAAAGTTGTAACGTTAAAAACTAATCAAGGGAATTATAAATATTCATTATCGCTGATAAGTAAATGGTTTAATGAACATGTTTACTAAAGACGCCAAATTAAAGGGATATATAAGCAGAATGTTTTCATTGGTCTGAATTTGTAAGGTGTTTCATTACTGAGCAATAAATAAAAATACAAGAAGCTATTTTCATACGCTAAAGGTATAAACATTTTAGTCTAGTTCATGCCTAGAGCTAAGATTAGCATTATAACAATGTTTGTGAAATTAATCCTGATATTCATTTTATGTATTTATATTTCTATACAAATTCATAACTGACAGACAGCATCACGTCGAAAAACCAACGAATTAATCATAAATTATGCACTTTGCTCGACTCACGCCACAGGCGCGCCATTTTATATCATGAAGTTACCAAAAATAAGTAGTTTAACGAAAATAGGTAGGTACAGTCGGCCTTACAAGTGCCTTGCCGCTTTAACACCTTATAAATATTGATGCAAAATTAACAAAGCACTAAGTGCAGCTTCTTAAAAGCCCGACCGTACTAATGCTATGAACGAAAATATTGAATATCACATTATTTCCTTTGAGTGGGTATTTAATACAATTTCTTATTATTTAATAATTATAGGTTGTCCTCTTGTTTCACCGACAATTATTTCATAGAACGTATCACTTCGCAGAAAATTTGTATGTAAGTATGTATGTATGTAAACTCTTTATTGCACATAAACAATTACAAGACATGTTTGCATCAATATAGATAATGTAAATAGGCGAACTTATCCCATATGGGATCTCTTCCAGTTAACCTTGGAGCAGAGTAAGCAAGTTTGTTTCATAGAAAGCTATTTTCTGCTCAAGCCATATTGATTTCAGGTTATCTTAAATATGATTCACGTAGGTTAGGTTAGGTTAGACTTGTAACCATCATAAGATAACCTGAAATCAACACGGGTTCAGCAGGAAATTGCTTTCTATGAAACAAAAATTCTGCGAAGTGATGATACCTTCTATGAAATGAGTATCGATGAAACAAGGTTAATCCAGATTATAGTTTTACTATGCACAACATTTTTTTTTCTCAATTAAACCGTGATTTAACCGTGCTAGGGTGGTCTTGAAACTACCTGAGTATAGTTTTAATTATGAGGAAAAATATATTATGTCAACAACAGGAAGGAAGTAATTACCTTTACATGCCTTGTTACCTAATTACCTTTTAATGTTAAAAGACTTCTTTTAGTAAGTATCTCTCACATTGTTTCCTAGCTTTTAAATTTGATATTAACACCCACGACCATAATTATAAGGAACCTAATGATATGGGTATCGATATTCTTCAAGTATAACAAACTACGAATATTTTTATCAGCTTCATTAAAGCCCTGTCATCCCGGCTCATAGACCCTTCCGGAGATCCTAGAGCTTATTACTTATCTTTCCCAAAGGATTGGGCTAGCTATCCAGAGAGGTAATGCAGCCAGTGTCACAGGGACCCTGCCGCGACCCGCCAGGGGGGGTGTTCTTTTTTTAGTGGTGATTTTTTTATACTTATTATTTAATATTTAAGTATAATACTTAGTTTTATTTTAATTCATAAACTAAGTCAAAGACGATATGGTTTGAACCACCTAGAATAGAGGCCTTGGAATAGTAACATAAATGATTAAAATACCACAGATAATACCATAAACCATACACAAATATGGTGGTATCGATCTTAGTTCCGTTTCGATCTCGGTTATAATTACCTACGTACACGCTCAATTATACCATAATTCTAGGAAATGCGCGATTTCCACTCCCACGTGCATTTTATACCAAACCGCACAAAGGATTGCGAAGTTGTTGGCCTAGGTCATATCTATGATATAAATAGATATATAAAGCCACAGACATAGTATAAAGCCGGGAATACAATATAAATACATCCCTATCGCTGGCAAACTTGCATAACAGCTCTACTTTCATGTATATTATTATACTATACATACACTAACTGGCATGCCTGTGGGTGGAGTCACATCTATCAGCACTGATTCGCATTTTGTCTATATAAAATATTAACTTTGAATCAAGATGCGTACGCACAAAATTTCCTTTCACATACGTCAGCATCTTCATACAAAACAGCCATTTTCTATAGACAAAATGTGAATCGATGCTGATAGATGAACGCTACACGTCAATAAATATTGTGAAAATTATCATGATATTTACTGATGTATCTTGGGCCGGATCACAGCACACCCTACACCATCAATACGGATCCCGTCAGTACTGGAAACTTATTTATCCTGAAATTAAATTGTCCCTGAGTACCGACAACCGCGGACAGAGTCCCGAGCAAAAGCTGGTCATAAATTAAATAGTATTTAACATTCTATGGTTTATTAACATATGATATGGAAATTAATTAACTGCATAATTTATTATGTGGTTTAACATCTCTAAGTGGACATTGGGTGCAACTTGTGCAAAGATTGTTAGTCACATTATGAATTATATTCTACTTCATACTAGCATCCACGTGAGATCCTACTACCATCCCGTATCATCGCCTAAAGATCCTATTACACATGCTATCATCCTCACGAGATTTTACTAGCTGCCTGTATCATCCGCACGAGATCCTACTGACTACCTGCCAGTATTATACGCATGAGATCCTCCTACCTGCCTGTATCATTAGCACGATATCCTACTGAGTACCTTTATCATCCGCACGAGATCCAACTACATGCCTCTATCATCTGCACGAGGTCCTACTATTTGCTTGTATCACACACACGAGATTCTACTACTTGCCTGTATCATACACACGAGATTTTACTACCTGCCCATATCATACACACGAGATCCTACTGCCGGCTTGTATCATCCACATGATGTAGTTATTTTAATTACTGTTCCTGACGTAGAGACCTCGTTATGTTGTTTTACTAGTCAATATTTTAATTTAATGTTATTGAGCTTACATTTGTAATGATTTATTTTTGTTAGTTTTTTTTTTAAATAATTTTTTATTACTTTATTACCTTGTAATGTTACTTTTAAGTATTATTGTATTTTATGATTGGAAAAAATGACCTTCTGCTGGAGTTTCTTGCGGCGCTTCTTCTCCGCAATGATGGTCTTGTCCGAAGCGCTAGTAGATTCACTACATATTACCGACGTGTAAAAGAGCCCTCATGTGGCCAATTTACTGAATAAATATTTAGAATTTTTTGAATGAGATCTTACTTATAACCTGCCTGTATCATACACACGAGATTCTATTACCTCTAGCTGCCTATATCATCCGCACGAGATCCTACTACCTGCCTGTATCATCCACATGAGATCGGAGCTCCTCCTGGAGAACAGGTCCGCGTCCAGGAGGCAGTAGGTCCCGCCCGGCTCCAGGAGGCACGCGTCAAACGCGTCCAGAGCGTACAGAGCCGGCATTCTATTGTAGTCGCTCTCTGGAACATAAACAATGGAATGTTTAGAGTTAACCTAAATCTATACCAATTACGTGTGTCCGTTTGTCTAGACAGCACTCTGGCCTAGTTAGTAGTGGCCTTGCCTAGTTAGCGATCCTGGGTTTGATTGAAATAGGCAAATATTTGTGTGATGAACGAACGCGAGTATTTGTTTTCGAGTCATGGATGTTTTATTTGTATTTAGGGGCTTCTAAACGGGCCATATTTTCACTGCAATATGTGGCCGGCAACTATTGGTGTCCCTCTCTTATTCGTATGTTAGAGAAAGACACCAATAGTAGCCGGCCACATATTGCAGTGAAAATATGGCCCGTTTAGAAGCCCCTTTTAAGTATTTATTTCTCTATTTAAGTATGTTTATTGTTGTCTAATAGTTACCCATAGCACAAGCCTGATCTAAGCTATGCCGATTAAACTAGCTACACGGATGCACGTAAAAACAGCTCCGAGCGGCTAGTGGAGGGTTGTCTACTAACAAACCAATAGCGTGGCAGCAAAGCGGAGCGGTTTACACTCCCCTCGTCGCCCCCACCAATTTGGCCCGTAATTTGCTGACTGCGCAGGCATGTCACTCTGGGCGTTGGTTTTTCTTTCAGAATGTGTTATTACGGCGGATTTCCTAACAAATAAAAAAATGCAATAAGAAAGGGGGTTCACATACAAGAAACGTTTTTATTCAATATATTAGGTATTTTTATTTTTGTTGTACTTATCGTAAATACGGTAAAACATACAAGCGTCGAATTTGGTATGAATATAGTACAAATCCTAAAGAAAAATGCTACTAAAAAATGGTCAAGTGCGAGATGTATTTCAAATCGGAATATTATAGTACCTACTTAGCGGCGGTACCTAAAAAACCCTCAGTGCGCTAGTCCAACTCGCACTTGACCGGTATTTTTTACACGAGCCGTAAGTTAACAGTAAGTAGACACTGGTTTTTAATCTCATGCACGGTCATAATTAATCTCTTTTAAAACATGACATGAAAACAAAGATAATTAACTCGTGACGTCGCATGGCGATTAGCGACGTGTGCGGGGAATCCACTCCAGCGCAGTGATCAGAATTAAGTCGCAGACGGACTAAAGCCGCAGATGCACTGAGAGCAGAGGCGGTACGGTGAGATTTGGAAACGCTTTATAAAAAAAAAACAGACCATACACAGATCCATATTATGTTAGTAACAATCGCAAATTAAGACTATGTTAGTAGTAAATTTTATAATATAAACAACCAAGTTAAACAAAACAATTAAGGGCGAATTCGACCAAACTGGAATAAGGTCTTAAGGCTGATTTACATTGGGTCAGCAAAAGCAGGTCAGTAGAAGTACATTGCGTCGTTACAAAAGCTCTCGCCTCAAACGTGAAAACCGACTCGTCAATGTACTTCTACTGACCTGCTTTTGCTGACCCAACGTAAATCAGCCATTACACCTAGACTAGAGGACGCCCGCGACTTCGTACGCGTAGAATTAGTTTCCCGCTAGTCCCCCCATTTCTTCCAGTTGGGGGTCGATTTTCGGAAAATCCTTTCTTAGTGCTCACTTACATCATGAAAGGAACCCTCGTACCAAATTCCAAGTTTCTAGCTACAGTAGTTTCGGCTGTGCGTTGATATATAAAGTCAGTCAGTTTTGCCTTTTATATATACATATAGATTAAACGCCGAATTTGTATGGACTAATCTCGGATTAAGTCTTATTCCAGTCTTAAGTGCTGCAGGGGCCTTTTTATTTTAAAATAGAATTAGGATGTAATTTTTTTATTTTTGTTTTTGTGTTATTTTTGTTATGTATAACACGGAATGTAGTTGCTGAGAAAAACTGCTGTAGAGAGACAGACACCGAAGTAGTCGTATCACCATAACCCCGGATTTACACTTGAAAGTTATTACTGTAAGTTCTGAGACGCAACTATGGGTAAGAGTGAGTGGCAAAAATCTGCTTCTCTGACTTGCATATAACTTTGTTTCAAAACTTACAGTAATAACTTACAAGTGTAAATCCCGCCTAACTCTCAGTGCGTTCGCGGCCTTAAACGTAAGTCAAAAGGTCGCCCAGTGCAATCAATCACGCGCTGGTGTTACGCTGATCTGATTTCCGATGCCTTTACCCTAGCTCTTGACTGAATTACTTTAGTTTAACTTTAGATTACCCGTTTGTTTGATTACTAGAGTGATTTAGCATGTGGTAAAAAAAAAGTGTTGTGTTTGTTTGCGTGTAGGTATATGTGGTTTCCAGTGTCTTAAAGGTTTGAGTGAGGCTTTGTTCCTCATTTAATAAAGACATCGGGCTGACTAATGTAGTGTAATAAGGTTGTAATATGTAAAATAGACCTTATTACACTATACCTGTTTTGATGCTTATGAACAGTTTGCTTTAAATTATTTCAATTCGAAAGCAAACGATTCGATAGAACAGCGACCGTTTGTTTTGTATAATTTTCGGGGAGTCGCTGCTAAGCCTTGGTGCAAGGCACACCTCTTATGTAACAAGTATTTTTAAAGCTCGAGAAGATTTAAATAAAACAGTATTCCTTTATCCGTGTTTATGTCATTATGGCTTGTTTTAGTCTCTTCTTGAACAATCTACTATTACATAATGTATTTATACAAGTTGATAGATGAGAATGCCGCTAAAATCGATTCGTCCAATCGTCAAAGGGTTAAACGGGACCCTATTGGTAAGACCACTGTCCGTCTGTCTTTCTGTCACCAGGCTGTATCTCATGAATCGTGATACCTAGCTAGACAGTTGAAATTTTCACAGATGACGTATTTCTGTTGCCGCTATAACAATAAATACTAAAAACAGAATAACGTAAATATTTAAGCGGGGCTCTCATACAATAATCGTGATTTTTTTGCCGTATTTTGCTCGATATTCATAACGGCAACTGGTATAGTGTCTAATGTTGTATAGATAATGATACGGAACCCTTCGTGCGCGAGCCCGACTCGCACTTGGCCGGTTTTTTAATGACGTGCAAAAGTTTAGTCCAACCTAAGGGTGGCAAACCACTTTGTCTTCTCGCTTTGACCTTTTTGTGATTATAATTATTACATAGACAAGTATAAATCGACCCAGTATTTCCAAATAAACTGCTAAGTAGGTACAACACAAAGTCTCTTGATTTCTTTGACCCCAAAAGTAATGACCCAGTTTTATAATCACGCTGTACATCTGACGATCAAAATATCCGACCTGTCAAACACAGGGCAATTACTCTATACCAGTGTCAAAAACTAGCCCTATAAATTGAAGTCAGTCATGCCAAATTCGTTAAAGTGTTGAAACTTTAATGTTTATTACTTTTACGCCATATAAGGTAAACAATTAGCGTTGAAAGTGTAAGTAATTATGTCGGTAAGTGAATCGAAGATTATTTCGATGATTAAAATGTCAGCTGGTCATAACTTTTCATTTTTTCATTTCCTTGTGTCAATTTGTATGACAGTGAATGTGACAGGAGTCGATATCTTCAGTTGATTACGAGAAATGAAACCTTGAAATATAATTGTGAGTTTAATACTTTTCATTTCAATTACGAATGCAAAGTTAACATCCTGTATTTTTTAATGGCGGTGTTTTTTTTTTTTTTTTCTTAATTAACGAATATTGACGAACCGGTTGACCAAGTGGTTGTACTGTTAAAGCGAGAGGTTGCGGCTTCGCTTCCATACTCAGAAAATAGTAGATACAGTCACGAGATTTAATTTGGTACCCACCTTAGGTCCAAAGTCAATCTTACATTCTACAACAATAAGGTTGAGTTTCCTAAAAGTTACAAATGACTTGACATCTCTAATGACATTGACGACTTCAAGCATATTTTTCTTGAAATGGGTCCCAAATTAACGCTCGTGACCGTACCATGACAGTGACTGTGTCAAGAGACGAGATAGACATTACATTACATAGGAATTAATCGTTGGTTTTATGCGACAAGGTTCTGTAGTGGTTCATCAATTAAAATCTGTGACCGTACTAAGGATATTTATTGACGAAAAATCGGTCAAGTGCGAAACGGACTCGCGCACCGAGGGTTCCATACCGCCGCACAGTAAAATTATTACATTCCGATTTGAATTTGATTTCGAATCGAGTCAGCGCGAGCCCAACTCAGAATTGTAAATTTTTTAGTATAAGTTGTCTTTTTTCTTCTTTTCAATATGTTTTACCAACTTTACGATACAACCAAAATAAAAATAAGTAAGTACGTTAAACAACCTTTCTTCTATGGCACGCCTTTATTATTTTACATCCTTTAATTTTTTTACTTGTTATTTAACACATAATGTATTTTGAAAAACGCATGAACGAATGGACGGACAGTATAGACTTCGTAATATGGTCCCGTTGGCCGCCCCTCTGGTACGGGACCCTAAAAACAGTGACTACGAACCGGTCAGGGAAATTGGTACCTTTATTATGTAAGTATCTGAAATTGTTATATTTTTCAAAAATTAGTAAAGAAAGTATTAACATCATGTGTTTACATTTTATGATATTAGTTTAGAAGAACCTAGCTCAAATACAGGGTGCAACGAAAATAAAAAATAAAATATAACTCTAAAAAGTAAGCACCCAACCACCACCAACAAAATACCACCAAAATAATTTGTTATTACCAACAAAATATTTTGTGTTGATTTAGTTAAAGAACAAAATGTTTTTTTTTAAGTATCTTAGTCTTCAACATTTTATTAAACCCTTTACGTTGGA
Source organism: Acleris cristana (assembly GCA_948252455.1). Classification (NCBI taxonomy): domain Eukaryota; kingdom Metazoa; phylum Arthropoda; class Insecta; order Lepidoptera; family Tortricidae; genus Acleris; species Acleris cristana. Next base: position 14,912,155 of record OX411786.1, on the reverse strand, counting down.
CGTGAACAGGCACAATGTTAAAAAATATTATCCATGAAGAAAAACTACATTTTAATTCTAAATAGGTAAATAAAAAAGTTTATTACCAGCCAAATAACACGTCGATTAATATTTACCCGTTTTCTCCGAATTATAATAATTTTAATTACATTATTTTTACATAAAAATACCTGTCAAAAGTTCACGATAACTTCATTGTCTTGTTTTTATTCGGTTATTAATCGCTACAATAAAAAAATATCCTTCATTACTGCAATAACCGTAAAAAAGGGACGTACTTTATGACCACCATTTAACTTAACGGGTGACGTCGTAATTGTAAAGTAATTGTTACGTCTTTTTCAATTTATTTCACGCATTACTCGGTGAAGACGTTTTTTGTTTATTATTTTATTTAATTCTGTCATTGCCACTTAATGGTTCTTTTTAAACCGATTTCAAATAAAGCAAGTCTTATGTTAAGGAGCCCGTTTTTTTTTGTCATAATGTTATGTTGACATAATTATTGATAGTCATAATTGTTATATCGCTGGAACAGTACACTTTTCAGAATTTCTTAAATATGTAACGTGTAGACAAGGCTCGGTTAGGTTAGGTTTGATTAATAAAAATCATAAAAGAGCCCTTAAAAAAAAATTATTACTTGCGATAAGTATATGACCTAAAACACATTATGACTGAAAATAATTATGGCACACGATATAGGCCCCTTGTGTTTATAAGTATGTATGTTTATATCTTCGCAATAATCTCATAGGTCGTTGGTACACACAGCAACACACCTAACTAACCATTGGAGGCAGAGCAGAGAGAAAATATCAATGCTTGACAGGGATGTAGATATTTTTTTCATATTAAATATATTTACATCCCTTTCAAGCATTGACACTTATTCTCAGCTCCGTCTTTAATGGTCAGTTAAGTGTGTGGGCGACTGTACTTGGTTGATATAGCTAAAATTCGATCAATTCGATAGCAATGAATATGTGCGATGGTACGTACAAAGAGGCCCCTTTCACTGCCCTTGCGTGTGATTCTTAAAACTTATAAAAGTCCCCTATTTACTGCCCTTGAAAACTTTTCCACGAAGTCAATAAACTTACAAACGGATATGACTCGTACGACCTGCCTACTCCAATTCTCACGAGGAAACTGTGTTCGAATACAAAAATCACTTGAAGTTTGTGTCTTTGCCTGTAGTACATAAATATGTGTACACTTTAGAACTTTGTCACTTTAATCGCTGTGACAATTCATGTATGGCAGTTTAAAGACATTAAACAGACAAGGTACTAAAGTGTACACATGTTTATGAACTCGGCTGTAGTAAAACCAACACGCGATTCAGAGCCTTTACTCTACAATACGATAGCATGTGAAAGGCAATATGGTTTTATGGTAGAATAGGGGTCCTGAATCTAATTGATGCGCAAACGTCGCGATGCTCGAGTGAATGACAATGTCAGTTGCGATTAGAATTACCATATTTTTTTAAGAAATACGGGGTGTCAAATATGTAGATATGTCAGATATTTTGTGGTGTAATTTGCTCGTATGATACTGATCATTTTGGTGTGATGCAATAATAATTATAGTACCTATTCCTATATTTCTTCTTAATACACATTTTTAATAAATTCTAATCTTGCTTGAAACGTTTTCCATCAACTAATTTCTAAAGCTTTGTTTTTGCATTACTAATTATCCAGATCTAACTTCCATATGTTTTTAATCTATTTTGCCTGTGTATTTTAGCATAACATTTTGTAAAATAGAAAATAGGAAAGGCAAAAATACAAAACCTATAAACTATGGATCGAGTAGCAAGTGTAGCAACCCTAGATTTTCGTCATAAATATGTACCTACCTACGCGTTCACACACACGTATACAAATATTATACCGAATCGTTAAAGTTGTTATTTTACTTTATTTTAACCGGTGCAAGGATACTAACATTTTCGCCTCATTTGTCCCCTCGAAACGAAGTGCTTTAGGCCCAAGGCACGTGCAGTTGACATTGCTGACACATAACTACACTATAACACAAAGGTTTTCGGAAAATTTCTTTACACGGCCTCGTGTTATATTAAAATATATCCTTATTTACTAAATTACGGTAATTTACGTCTATTTAAAGTGATTAATGGTATATTATGTGAGAGATAATGGGTCTCATGGCTAACGAATCAGAGTGGCATACAGATGAGCAAGAAAACGTACGTTTGTTCGGTCGAGACGTAAGGGCAATACAAACTAGAAAAAAAAAACGAAAGAAAAAACACAATAATAATGCACATAAATATAACAAAAAATAAGGGAAAGAAACGACAGATAGTGGTAATTGTTGCGAACTTAGCATTTGCTGGCTGTGAAGCCAAAGCAGCTCTTGCTTGCCGCTCGGTGACAACACGAAAGGTGATACAGACATTACGAATAATTTTAACAAACAAGACAACGGTAAAATAAAATGTTAAATTACAATAATGAATAGATACAACAATTGTGTCCGTGATTCATTAGAGCAGGCAACTATTAGTCGGCAACGAGACGAGATAAAGAATGTAAACAAGCTTTCTGGGGGGCTAATATGGCGGCGTTTATCGCGTGACAAAATGTGCATAAAACATCCGTCACTTTTTGACAAGTGTATAAGTAGGAGAGGGGCGGATGCTTTATACAGTTTTTGTCACGCGATAAACGCAACCATACTAGGCCTACAGGACTTCAATAGTAGATTGTACAACAAGAGCATAAAACCAGCCATTTTATCCACGTCGAGGCTAAAATGGGTTTTATGCTCGAGTTTTACACTCTGCTTTTTACTTCGATTACGAGGAAATAAAACAGTGATAATGTAAAATCAGAAACACAACAAGTTTTGCAAAGAAAACAACTAATGAATAAGTAGTCCAAATCGAAACAAAAACCTTAACCTCTTTCCCGCCACTGTTTTTATTTTTATTTTTATTGTTAATTTTTTGCACGAGTTTTACGACTTAGGTCGAATGCAATACTGCCAAGTCATACGTTGATTTTGTAATGTTTTTGTTAATAATCCTTGTTTTTAATAGTTTTAGATTTCTTTTTTGTTAGATGCAACATAGAAGGCAAATAAAATAAAGAAAACGTATTCAAATAACGAAGTTTATTTTGGAATAACAACCCTACAGAAGTTAAACTTGGCAATGATTTGCAGAACCGGTAGCATAACATTACCGTAATTCCCGCCGCTATGTTTGTCTTTAAGGTAATCCCACGGATGACTAATTGATGTTAATTAATACTGGTTTGAAACCCGATGGGAATGGAAGAAAGTGAACGGCTTTGTTCAACGGTGGAAATTAATTGAACAATGGAAAAGTTTGAGGATAAATGCTTTAATTAATTTATCTATGCGAGTCTGCCATTTGTCTATAGACTAGTGAATCTGGCAAAGATGTAAACAAAATAAAACGAACCAATTTATTATTATTTTCGATAATCAATTACTTTTATAGATCAGGTGAGGTCTTTGCAGTGATTCATACACCTTGATCATTACTTTCATGTTCAGTTTTTAAGAATAAATAATTGTTAATTATACGTTATCGTTTTCTTTCTTCTTCTTTCTTATATTTAAAAAACAATTGACATTCGTTAATCTCGCAAAAACTCGAGAGTGGCACGATCAAATTGAATTTAAAAAATATATGTGTTCGTAATGGTCAGGAAAAGGTTTGTGTGAAAAAAAACACCCATGCGACGCCGGGCACGAACAGCTAAAGTCCATACCAATTGACTTGTTTTATTTAATAAACACTTTTATAACCTCAAAATGCATCATTTTTAGCTATAATGGCAGTGTTCTGCCGAATAAAGCAACTAGAGACCAACTTTGCACACCATTTTCCTGATTTTACATCATTGTTGGTTTTTTTATGACAAAATTGTTATTTTAGGCGAAAGCATTTTGAGGTTATAAAAGTGTTTACTAAATAAGACAAGTTAATTGGTATGGACCATAGTTTCAGATAAAAACACGCTTGAAATCATAATTCACAAATTTACTATATTCAAAGTTCGAACCTGTAAACATTATTAATTGCAAAAAAGTATTTTTGAGGTATTTATATTTGAGGTTATGTGTCAAACAGTACTAATTTGTTTACATCTTGGCAAATGTCAATTGACATTAGACTATAGAGAATACAAGACTAGAGCATAGTTTTAAGGTTAGTTTGGGACTAAGTAAATTTATGTGAGATGATCCATCCGTCCCAATGGGTGTATCCTGAAATATTTACAGTTTTGGAAAAAAAAGCGTTTGACCAAATGATACATTTGACGAAAAATAATTTGGCTAAACGGCAGAGATCCGGTCCAATGACATTGTTTATTGAACAATATTCAGTTGTTATGGTTGTGAATGTTGTATGTTGTGTACGCTCACGATTGCTCCACTTGTATTTTTCCTATCTTTATAATGGGTTGTTTATCAAGGAGCTTTAATGAGGCAATAAAAACGTTAAAAACGCGAACTTTTGCACGTGATTTTGGCGCCAAATGATTTTGTTTTGATGTTTTTTTTCTCTCTTACTTAAATAAAAGGGATGTTATAAATTTAAGATGTGTTTATTCTGTCTATTCTGTGCTTATGTGTGTCTGTGTATCTCTGGCATCGCAGCTCGTAGCTCCCAAATGGATGTACCGATTGGGACTCGGTTTTTTTTTTAGTCAGTGTAATTTGGATGTTTTTTAGCAAGGTTTTATCAAAATCGGTCAGGCCGTTTGACAGATATCAGCTTTGAAAAAAGGGGTAGCCATTATATTTGACTTTATCGTTTTAATAATTAACGGCATGGCCAGATTTATTTAACATTCTCTAAATCAGATTTTAACCCTAAGCAGGCCTACGAAGAAGTCCGACCCGGACGGACGGACGAGCCCGATGTCGAGCGTTTTTCGACATTATTATCACATTATATTTTGATTCAAAATAAGAATAGCGGATTCGCTACTTTACCAAGAGGCGTTTCCGTCGGTCTTTTGAAATCAAAGTACAGATTTGCAAATTTGCCATGTATGTAACAATATGTCTGAGTGTCACGGAAGTTTTGTTTATTTTTTTAACCTTTCCTTCAACGAACCGCCTGATCTAGTTTGCCTCAAGCACGATGCAAGCCCAGCGTATTAGTACGTATGTATATTCTTTGTTGAACAAAAAAATAAATACAGAACCGGTGCAGTCTTGGAACAAGTACGAAGAAAAAAAGCCGAGCGACACTGCAGTGTACATATTGAATATACGATAGGCCTATATAATACATCCCCCTTATATAAACGTACAATAAACCGGTCGCGGTATGATTTGGACAAGTTTCAAAGTGACTGGCGGGAGTATGCAATCAGTTAGGTACCTAGGGAAGAATGGCGAAAAAGAGCCCTGCCCTGCAGTGGGACACAAAAACGGGTTAAAGAAAATATAGTATAATTCAAATGTCATAATGACAGATAAGGACCAAGCATATTTTAAGCACACTTTAGGCTATTGCGCAATTATGAATAAGAGGGTAAGCCTAGTCGTAAGAAGACTCTTTTAAGCCCTAATCAAAAAAAGAGGGGGTCGTGTTATCCGCGTTTTTGTCTGTATGTATGTCGTACTTACTGAATAAATTATTATCTACATTTAATTTCATAATTTTAGTAATGGAAAATTAAATCTTTAATCAGTCGCAGATTATGTATGTCGACGACCTCATCTTTTAACCATAATATTATGGTTAATGTTAAAATGAGACCGTTAAGAAGATCTCAAGTATTGTGTTCATATTCATTTTATAATTTAACATACTTAATATCATAGCTTAACTGGAAGAGATCTCTTAAATAGATATTTTAGACGTAAAGTTTAAAAAATGCAGTCGCGTTTTTTTATTTACGCACATATACCTTCCCGCCTGACTCCCAATGGGGTAGGCAGAGACTATGGACGCCAGGTGCACCGGTCTAAACATACAACTTTCACTTCCTCTTCATTTTATCAACCTCTTTATGCGCGTACGTCAGCTTGGGTGTCGGGTTTTAAACCTTGCTTTTTATTAAAGTACCTACTTGTTGCATTTTTTTTGTTTGCGGATACAAATGGAAATATTCATATTAGTAGGTAGACAGTCTACCTACTAAAGGTCTCTGCATACGTAACGTGATTTTACGCGGACGGGACAGGGACGGGGAATTTTAACAACAGCGTTTCATAGAAAATGTATCGGAATGTGCATACGTAATGATTACACGGACGGGACGGGAACGTGACGGGAAGATCAAAAATGTATGTAACCACGTCCCGTCCCCGTCCCGTCCACGTCCTGATCACGTTACGTATACAAAGACATTAACCGTTTTCTCTTATACAAGGTGTCCCAGAAACCGACGTCAATTCGCCTAGGGCTGATAGAGCAGCTAAAAAGCTATCGATTTAACCCCTATGTATGTTCAGCGTTTTTTACTATTTTTGTAATTTTCCCTTATGTCCATCTTAAGAAAAATCATTAATTTTATCAATCATTACGAATCAGCAAAGTTTTTAAACCTATTTGTCCGTTTTTTTTCAGTTATTTTTTTAAGTAATGACATAAAGTTTGTTTCTCCATACTAAGTGTCCCAGGACACTGTATAAAAAAAAACTTTTTGTTTTACCGCATTAATTAAAACTTAATGTTGATGGGTAACTGTAAAGACTATTGTTAATTAATCATTACAATTGTACACAACTAGCCAATTATGTGGAGATGAGGCGATTGCAACCCTTCCTTTTGCATTAACTTTAGCGGTATTTTAATATACTTAGTCTACCATAAACCAATAATATACTAAGAAAAAAGTCTACAAGGTAAAGCGAAGTATTATTTAACTTAGCTACACAATGAAGCAATGATTGGAATGTTTGTAAACAGTTTAATGTTGGGATTTGCTATAAAACAACACTTAATGCAGAATGAGTAAGTACACTAAGAACACATCGTAAATTATTTCCTTGTTAATATCATATTAAACAACTTATAAGCTACCCTAACCTAACCAAAAACCAAGCTTTAAAAAACCTACTGCTGTTTATAATTAATGTCGTCAAAGTTAGCAATCATGTAGGTAGGAATATATTATTTATTACACCAATTTCGCATTTAAAAATAGAACTACCCAGTTACACCCGCAACGCTAAGAAGAATATAACTACACCTCCCTTCTCGAAATCATCCGCTCAGCCTCATACATAAATACATACACGGCATACATGTCAAAAACATTACCACCCTCTTTCGGCGGTCGGGTAAATATAAACTAAATTAGACCTTGCCTAAAGAAACTAAATGATTTTATACAAAACGGAAAAACAATTTTAAAAATCAAAGAATTAATCCTTATTTTTTTTGTATAAATTATTATAATTAAAAACAAAGCTTACCATTTAAATTATATATCACAGCTGCACACTGGCCTATTATAAAAACTGCCACAATTTTCCACATAATTAACATGGTCACTTTTTTTTCCATTTAAAAACACTTTTGCGTATGCCTCGCTTGGAGCGAGGGTGGCTAGTGCAGTGGACATTCATTATCCTTGCAATATGATCTACTTGTGCTGGCCTTAGCTTACGCACTGCGCCGGCGCAAGTTCCTGCGCGGGAGCGGTTCACTTTCGAGACGCGATGCCTAATGCGGCGTGACAATAATAATGTAATGTTACGTGTAATGTCAGTACGCGTAATGTATTAGATGTTAGGTTGAAAGTAGGGATAGCGATAAAGTTTAGTTTGGTTTTTTGCAGAAAAATATTTTGCATAATGTTTAGTATGGAAAGTAATAGTTATGCCAAGTATATCTTTAGAAAAAAAGTATTTCTACGATAAATATTATGCGAAGTATATTAATATTATGCCAGATAAGGGTAACCCCGGTAACACTTTCTGCCCTCCTTAGGAGAAAAGGCACAAGTGCAATTAATTCATAGAAGCATATTAAACTCTCAAAGGTTATAATAAGGTTGAATGTGCAATACAATTCATATAGTAGATGTGCCTTTTTTCCGTAAGAGGGCAGCGTTAATTTGATGAAGTTTGTTGCTGACGTCCATCCTCATGCTAAATGTCATGACGGAGCCTATTGGTGGTAAGAGCGATAGGGTAATATAATCTAAGTATTCAGGTCTATTTTTATAATATCAGGCTGTTCATATATGCAGTCAGCCAAAATAAGTTTGTCTCCAAAATGTAACAAATAAGTACACATTTTTCTCAACACACATCGTATTTTTTTAATCATCTAACACGTTGATGCATTTTCAAAAGTATACGATATCATATAGGTTTAAAGAATTTATTTCTCATAAGAATAATTACAATTCACTTACATGAGAATTAATATCACCCCAAAATCATCACCGCTATTTAATAAACTACCCTAGCAAAATGAATTCTGACAAACAAATAAAAATATTGCTAACCTTGTAATAATAATAACAAATGAAGGACGAAAAAAAAGAAAAATTAGGGATAAGTTCGCCTTTGTTTTTTTTTTGATATATTTATTGCCCGTGTTTTAGATTTCATTTTTATTCTTGTGCAAATACTACGCGTTTTTTTAAACGCGAGTACAAAACGCGCGTTTATACTGCGCATTTATCTCGCGAGATCGGATCTCTGCGACGCACAATCTCAAAGTGTCAGCGATCAGCCGAGGAAGTGCAACTCTGCCCTTCTTAGAAAAAAGAGCGTATGTCTCATAGAAGCTCGTATATGTTCGTGACCTTATTTCTTAAGATGAGGGGTAAAATTTGCTTTGACTTTGAAGTTGCGTATGCGACCTTTTTATCGAAAAGTACAGCTACTCGAACAAGCCGAGTACACGCTTTAACTAATAACAAGTTAATTAAATAACATTATTTAATATTAATTAATGTGTAAATTACGTTTATGCGTTATGGTAACTACTTTAGTATTATGCAAAGTTGCACAGTTTTTATAGATATTGTAATATTTTAACAATTTTTGAAAAGTGTTATGTTCGCAAGAAAAACAATTAATAAACCATCGAGCCACCAAGGTATTGCGAAGTTAAAACAATCAAAAAATATTCAATACGGGCTGTATAGGGTGTTTAATAATTGTTTTTCTGGTGAACGTAGTGTTTTTTAAAGAATTAAAAAATATATATCTGTAAACACCGTGCAACTTTGCATAATAGTAAATGTGGTTAAAAGTGTTCAGAATGACCCTAACTAGGTCTCATCCCATAAAAGATTTTCAAAAATAAAAATTAAATGCAATATTCAAAAACCGTGTAACTTTGCATAACACGCACGGTGTCAAAAATGTTCAGAATGTCCCTAACTATAATTCTTAAAACCCCTACATCCGACTGCCAAACACCCTGTATATTTTCCATTCCGCCAATTTACCATTTTTGCCGGGTTAGAATAGTGCCACTCCATGTCTTCCCGTGGATGTAGTAAGAGGCGACTAAGGGACTAAAGGCTTGTAGTACTGTTAGGGGATGGGCTTGCAACCTGTCACTAATACGCTGGTAATTTATTTTAATTTTGGCCTAATTGTGCAAAATGTGGTTACAAGTTTTTTAATTGTTGGTAATTCTGTAGCTCTGCCTCCCCCCTCTGGGATTACAGGCGTGAAGGTATGTATGTATGTACCTTTTTTTTTTTAAGTTATCATTGAAATCCGCGACGCTAAGACGAAAAACACTTCGCTTATCTAAATCGGGTCATCTGTAATGTTCAGCATTTACAAGGAAAAAAAAAACCATACATACATACAGGTCAAATGAAATAAAAATAAATAGGAAATATTACCGTTCATTAATTTAATTACTATACTTATTTCGAATGAATATGACAAGTTTCACACGGGCAAGTCTTTTGCTCTTTAAGCTGGTATTAATAATTAATTTGACCCATAAGTTAATCGAATTATAATTGTCCGGTATTTTAATCCTTTATATCGGATGCCAGGCCAGTAATGTGTCAACATTACCTTGTTGAATGTAGTTCTTCCACCGTCCGGTTCACTAGGTACTTTTAACTGGTATTTTTTGGCGGTATTTCCAACCAGTTATGACATTGTCCGGAAACGCACTGACAATTTCTTGAGTTGCTGTGATGTTTATAAAAATGAAATGAAAATGAAAATATTTGAAAAAATTAACTTAGTGGGCATGTGTTCCCAGCGTCTATTGGAATAATGGCTGATTTACATTGGTCCAGCAAAAGCATGCCAGTAGAAGTACATTGACGAGTTGGTTGTCACGTTTGAGGCGAGAGCTATTGTAACGACGCAATGTACTTCTACTGGCATGCTTTTACTGGACCAATGTAAATCGGCCATTTAGAGTACAAAGCAGGCGTCTCGTTGTCAGAGGTTTCGCCCCTTTTTTTGAAGCTTAAATCTTACTAAGATACCCGGTTTCGGAGAGGATCCTTATCGCATTTTGTATGGAAATTTTCAGCCTCACAATCCTTCGGTCGGTCGAGTTTACGGAGGCGAAAACTCGATTTAGACGACTTTCACAGCAATACATTGTAAATTTGTCATACCGTTAAGACGTCAAAACGGTTCATGAATATGTGACATTCTAAACCTCTTCCAGCAAAATTCACATAACAGTCGCCGGTGTCAGGTCGATTAATCAAAATAAAATAATAAAAACAAAAAAGTAGCTCATACATTCGTTAAAATTAGAAATTATCTTTCGTTTTGTGCATTAAAACTTGTAGAAATACAGTATTTCAACTGTAAAATCACAAAAATGAGCAAAACCGGAAAATTTAATTATTGTGTAATTATTACAGTATAAGAAAACCCCCTGTACAATCAAATGGGCCAGAATATTTGTTAAAAAAATACAAATAAGGCTTTTCACAAATAATACTAATTTTTTACATTTTTTTAACGGTTAAGACACTTCATCGCGGAAGAACCAAATTAATCCTTTGCACTAACTACCGAACTCAGAGACGTCAATTAAATTTAATGTTTGATTAAAGTAGCTGTTCTTACTTTCTTTGCTATAGCAATAGAATAAGACAACACGTCACTACACAAGCATTAAATTTAATTGACGTCTCTGAATGCGGCAGTAAGAGATGTAGGAAACGAATCTTAGAAATGAAATGCTGCGTCAGTTGCTAATTGCCCTGGTTTTTCTTACTAATTGTAACTGTATTATTTCCATTATAGTAATCTATGTGGTATTGTTACAACAGCTGTTTTTTTACAACGAGTATCTAATACATTATGCTCACATAAATTAAGTGTTATAATGACATTTGCGTGCCGATCTTCCTTTGTTGTTTTAGATATTATTCTGAGATATCTAAATATGTTATTAAAATTAATTATATATGCTGTCCAGTCTAGAGGTCAGTATAATACAGGGAAATAATTAAATATTGCGGAAAACGGCCAAGCGCGAGTCGGATGTGTAAAAAAACAGTAATAATACTCATGTTGACGACATGATAGTTCAGCTAGCGGTCCTGAGTTCAAATCCCGGTAATGATATGCGCGATGAGCGTGAGTATTTGTTCCTAAGTTTTGGATGTTTTCTGTGTTTAACCCTTAATAAGACAAAAATAAAAAAGTCGTGAATTCAAAGCTTTTTAGGGTTCCGTACCTCAAAAGGAAACGGAACCCTTATAGGATCACTTTGTTGTCCGTCTGTCCGTCTGTCTGTCCGTCCGTCTGTCCGTCTGTCTGTCTGTCAAGACCCTTTATCTCTGGAACGCGTCGAGTTGAAATTTACTCAAATCTACAGTCCCTTGAAGCTGTGAAAAAATCAAACTTCAAAGGTATCAAAATTTATAGGGTATTTTCCACGGAATAGAAAAAACAGATGGAAGTGGCTTGAGCTTCGTTTAGTATCAGACCTGTTGCCGCCAATACTCAAACTATAATAAAAACAACACGCCACCATGGAAAATGTTTTTGGTGCGGCTATCGTTTTTACACTCCAAAAATGTAGGCATGCTTCTGGACTTATTTTCTATTTTAGAAATAACGAAATATCGAAATATCGCAATAAGCAATCGCGGCCAAAGAATGGTAGGTTATGCGGAACTCCGCATAACTATGCCACACGTTACACGCCCACTTGACACTTCTACTGTTTTTTGCTTTTCTGTGGTATTTTCCGTTGACCTAGAACTATGAAATTTGGCAAGTATTACCGTCTTATACTACAAATATAGGGAAAAATCTGAAAACCCAACATTATTAATTAAATCTCAAAAAAAACTGGGTTTTTATGCAACGAACGGCGGCGGTGCAAATTTTGAATTGAGTTAACCGTGTCAAGTGCGGAACCCTCGGTGGGCGAGTCCGACTCGATATGGAATCAGCATAAATTTAACATTTTGTTATGATGGAAATTTCTATCACCATGCAGAGAACGGTTAAGTATACTATGTATTTCTCTATATACTTAAGTAAGTTTATCGGTGTCTAGTAAGTACCAAAAACTTATTTTAATCAGTCTTGGCCCTTACAGACCAACGATATCGCCTGCAGACTGTGCTATAAATAGGTAATTAACTCGAAAACCCGGTCGAATTGGCTATAAAAAGAGATAGGTACATACCTACACTTGTTTATTTTGTGTAGAATTTGCCCGTTATATTGGTTTTAACGAAATGAGATGGCCGAAGCGGCCTGCACACGTAAAGTTCGGACCGCGGGAAACGCCACGCGTCGTTCCAATCCTCGTTCCGAACCGTACATGTAAATGCAACTGTAATAGTAAAATAGTAAAAAATGTACGGTTCGGAACGAAGATTGGAAAGGCGTGGAGGTGGCGTTTCCCGCGGTCCGAACTTTACGTGTAAAGGCCGCTATTGACTCCTTCCTTCTTCCTCTCTTAATTAAGGAGCTTTGCTCTTGTCTAGTGTTGCCAACCGTCCTATAATATATAGTACTATATTTTGACTCTGTGTACTATATACTGTTGAAGAAATACTATATTTCAGTCAGTCCTTATAATAACATGCAGTTTGGGTTGACCGTTTCAACCAGATTTTAAGCACCAATGTAGTTTGAGCGGAGAAATAGCCTTTTTTCAGTTCAGATATTTGCCCCTATAGCAGGCAGAATGTTAGTAAGTAGTAAATATTGTGCATTATATTTAACGAATTAATTTACACACTTCTCAAAAGTTTTTTTTTTCAAAGTACTATATTTTCTTTCTGTGTACTATAATTTTTATACATTGGGCTTTCAAATACTTTATTTACCCGAGAAATACTTAGTTGGCAACCCTACTCTTGTCGGTGGAGTAATTTACAATCTTCTCTCCTCTCTGCCAGCTCTTTGATCTGTTTATTCGACAAGACATGCACATGTTCCTGCACGGCGAGCTCAAGTTGCCTGCGACTATACTTCAATTATTTAGGTACTTAACTAAATGTAAACAATCCAAACCACGTGGCTCAGTTAAATAGCCAATCAAAACTGTTTGGTCGAGCTTTGACGTATCAGTGTTCTGGGGTGTGATTCTCTCAAGAAGCAAAGGTGAGCGAATGAACGAGTGAAGTCCAAGCGGCGAGATTAAGTAGTCCCGTCAAAGTGAACAAAACACATTTTAGGGCGTGCATTTTCAATTTGGCAGCATGTCGTCTCGAACGTATAAGGCTGCCTAATTGAGAATGCACTCGCTAATATGTGTTTTGTTCGCTCGGACGGGACTTCTTAAACTCGCCGCTTGGAATTCACTCCTGCGTTCGCTCACCTTTGCATTTCAGAGAATAACACCCCTGCTCCTATTGGCTGACCAACTATATCACGTGGTTATTTTGTTTACATGTCATTTAGTTAAGTACCTAAACAATTGAAGTATAGGTTGTCGCTCGGATCTCCCTTTCTATCTACTCAGTAACGATAGAGAGATACACTGAGCGACAAGCGAGAAAATACAACTAGAGCTATCAGTGCTGTTTTCGTTAAAAAAAATCGTTTAGTTGAAAAAATCCGGAAAGGAATCAGTACACAATAAGTACCTACTCGCATTGTATTTATGACGCGAATACATTTCTGCCCTATTTATTTTAAAAACTCAAGAACCACAGGTCTTCCATTACAATTTCATCTTTATCACCTTTCAAATAACGTTGAATTTGTTAAATCAACTCAATCACAGAAGGTTTTCTAAAGAGAGCAGATATGCAGCCTTAATATCAATGACCTCTTGCATCCTGGATTTGAAATGTCAGCGAGTGCCTCTCTCTTACTCATGGTATCATTATACCAGGAGGAAGAGGGAGGCATTCATTGACATTGGTACTGGTATCCATTGAGATATTAAGTGAAATAAATTGGATACCAACGTAATGTGTGAACAATGTACTCAATAACTGGTTTTTCGGTGGTTGTCAGGTTACCGGAAACATACTAGGGAAGTGGAGTAAATTAAAACTTAAGAACAACAACAAAACTTACGATGTTTTACGCTTTTGGAATCCTTAATTCTCGTTACTACACAGAATATCACATTCGCAAAACATCATATTATTATGCGCATAACATCATACTTAGCAAAACATCATATGCGCATAACACCAAACTAGCAAAACACGATATTCGCAAAACATGATATTTACAAATAGTCGCGTTTGGTTATAGAATCGTAGGTAGATTTAGGGGTGATTTTTCAATCCCCAGATAAAGCTATCCGGAAGGTAAATTTTAGGTCTGTCCTTTTCTTTCATATGACTTAAGAAAAGGATAGTAATACATTTAACTGACGGATAGTTTTATCTGGGGATTGAAAAATCTGCCCTTAGTTATGTAATAGTATAAATAGACAAGTAGCTCGACTCCGGCCCTTTAGGAGATTCTGATACCTATTGCCGCTCGGGCGTAAGGGTTGTCCAAACTTGTTTTAAAATTTTAGTCACCTACTTGGCCCTACTGATCTATAATCATATTAATCATAGTAATTTTCATACTTTACACAAACTTAAAGTACCTAAGTATTAATATTGTTAGGTAGTAGGTACCTAAGTACGAAATTTAAATTATTTTACTTACTTACATACTTTTATCAGTTGACACTAAATATTAATTAAATGTTTAAAGGTATGTGATGCTGATGTGATATGTAAATTCCTTTTCGACCTTTTGATAATGCCGCTTTCGCGCAAGGCGGCTTCCTTTGACTAGGTACTTACCTATTATTGGCGGCACGCGCCGCCGCCGCGCGTCTTTCTTTGAGCATTGGCAGCTCGCGCCGCGCGTTATTACACAACATTGAATAAATATCTGAATAATAATGTCACGGGAAAATCTTACACAAATTGACCTAGGTAGTCCCAAACTAGGTTCTAGGCTTGTACTTTGGGTACTACGTAAGACGTAACGATAAACATACTTACCTATGTAGTGACAAATACATACTTAATATTACTATATAGGTACATATAAAACACCTAAGACTCTGAAACAAATACCTACTCGCACTCATCACACAAATATTTGCCCTGACCGGGAATCGAACCCAGGACCGCTAGCTTCGTGAACAGTACTTAGTCACTAGGTCACTACCATCTACCTAGGCCATCCACGTCGTGACATGTTAACTGACACGTCACACTCAATAACTTAAATTACCTACTTAATACGTATTTATTTCACCTAATTAGTTATCTATAGGTATATAGGTAGGTTTATATTTGCTAAATTTAAGGTTGTGGCAATAAAGATTATTCTTATTCTTATTCTTATCTACAGGCAAGCCGGTACGAAATACCTAATTAATTGAGTAGTTATTTACATTAATCACTAGCAGCTTTTATTAAATCTGGATAGTTGTACCTACCTAAGCTAGGTTTAGAGCACAGTTTAGGCGTTTTGAAACGAATGAAAATGTCACGCTGACAATAAAATAGATTTAACAAAAGCAAGCAAGTGGGCTATAAGCTATAGGTAAATATAAAAAAATAAACAGCATTCTTCACAACACAAACTCTAAATAGGTATGTAGGTACTCACCTTTCCGACTCAAAAGGTATGTGGAAAAACGATAGCTCCGGATTTCTTACACCATTAATTAAACACCCGTAAACTGAACAATATTTTCTAGTTTTCGACAAAGACATTGTCGCTCGATGTTTTAATTTAACGCGCACTACCTACAAACAACCAAACGTGACCGAACGCAATGACGCCGCGACCCCGTCTAATCACCATACCCGCACCTCTGCTTGTAGTTTCGTGTGCGAGGTTCACCCCGCCCACAGCCGTACGGTCGGCGTAACGCACACGTGCAAGCCGCGCGATGTACCTTTGTTTGAAGACGAGCTACTTCTCTATTTATACTATGGTTATGTTAGATTTACAGTAGGCCCGGAGGGCCAAACTACCCAGAAATAGGAGCTCCCCGTCGACACTGTCTGATTCATGTCTTACTAATAATGATGTTTTGCTACTATGATGATTTGCGAATGTCATGTTTTGCGAATATGATGTTTTGCTTCTATGATGATTTGCGAATGTCATGTTTTGCGAATATGATGTTTTGCTTCTATGATGATTTGCGAATGTCATGTTTTGCGAATATGATGTTTTGCTTCTATGATGATTTGCGAATGTCATGTTTTGCGAATATGTTGTTTTGCTTCTATGATGATTTGCGAATGTCATGTTTGGCGAATATGATGTTTTGCTTTTATGATAGTTTTGCGATTAGGATATCCAACGACGACGGAGGGCTTATTTCATGACGCCCGGCTGTCTGTCAAACATTTCATGCATGGACTATTGGGAATTTGAGACGCTTATCACGCTTTCTAAGTTTCTGCTAGTGGCTAGAGAGCCTAAACTCCACTTGGTCTTTTCGACGTCACTAATGCTAGACTTAAAAAAACAGAACGCGGTTACAGACAACATGACGTCATTCCTACCACTAATTCAAAGGGGGCGTAGCAAACATTGATAATATTCAATTTTTTTTTCCTGTAATTTATTACAATAAATGCTTTTAAGGTAAACCTCTATAATGGAGCGATCACACCGGAGCTTAAGGGCGGTTGCGCACTACGCCGATCCGAATCCGATCCGAACCCGTGAAAATTCGGATCTAGACCGGATGCATTATAAAATCGGATGACGGAAGCCGGATCTAATGCGTAAACTACCACAGAAATAGTTCACGGGTTCGGATTATTACTACTGGGACCTGTACATCCCTGTGACATTTAAATTATGTAGCTTAAGTTTAGCATTGTAATAAGTGATTTATTGGAAAAAACGGCTTACTGTTGAGTTTCTTGCGGCGCTTCTTCTCAACAGTGGTCTCTTTGGAAGCGCTGGTAGACTCAGACATGTAAAAGTGCCTGCAGGGCCTACTTACTGAATAAATTATTTGAATTTGAATTTGAATTTGATCGGATTCGGATCGGACGTAGTGCGAAACCACTCTAACGTTGCGTAAATCTCGGTCCGTCAAAATTTACGCGATGTAATTAATTATACTATGACCCGTTCTTTTGTTTACGCAACGACACCGTATTTTACGCGTCGTCGGTGTGGTCGCTCCCTAAGAATGATTTTTATCAGAACACCCCCTATTTTAACCCCTTAGGGGATGAATTTCCAGAAATCCCTTCTTAGTACTCCCCTAGGATATCCAAGGGATATTCCCTCCCAAGTCCCTAGGCTCAACCTTTTCGGCTGTGCTTTGATCGATTTTTTTTATTTTTTATTTATTTATTAAACCAACAACAAAATTACAAATAAAACAAAAGCCCTGCTAAACTGATTTAGGACAATTTGACTGCAGGAAGTTTTTAAAAGAACAGTAAGTATCAGTATCTTAGTATTATATAAGTACAAGTAAGTACAATGTTTAGTTCTAGAGTTCGACAAGGTTCGACGCAATGGGTACCAATTATTATAATTTTAAGGCAGTGTATCTAGTAGAATGATTCTTTAGGTACTTTTCAGTTAAGCCAGTCAGTTTCTTCTTTTAGATGTATAGATAATTTAACTTTTTAGCCAATTTATGAAAGAGATCGCTATTTAACGGTAAGACCGCCTGTTGTATACTTAAATATAATGTACCTACCTGCTGTTCCTTGCTTTTTTTCTGTTTAGTAAATATTATTTGTATTGTATATGTATTTAAATTGTATATTTTATAATTTCTTTTAATGGTGTTAGTATTATGATTTTTGTCAATTTTTCCTGTTACGTTACGTTTTTGGTCGGTACTCATTAATTAATAAATTACTTGACAGTTTTAACCCTAACATTGACCTCCATGACGATATGCCAGTCACTGCATCGTTTATGCAGTTGTCTGCAGTTTGGACGAAACGCATTGCGCAAGCTTCTGCAACTTTCCCGGTCAAATAAGCCTTGACCTTGACAATGCCTTTACGGAGTCTGTTTGGGACTTGGGTATGTAGGTCTAAGGTAGTTGCAGTGTTACGTAGGTAAATAAATAATAACCGTGAAGGTATAAATAATAAGTAATAATAATCTAATACACACAAAGAGGTTCTATATCTGTCTTTAATACGACAATGTTGATAAAATATAGTGGCAATATGGTTTTACCCAGTAGAATAAATGCTCAGGTTACGTACGGTCGGCCAAGAAAGTCATCTAGGTAGGTACCAGTTTTGACAAAAGTTTCTGTGAGATCGGTTGCCAACTGTTTTACTTAAGCAAAATAGTATTTTTTGTACTCGTCGATTATAATCTGTGTATTAAGATTTCACAGAGAATACTGCAACGTCACTCATTTCATCGTTGCATAGTCTATGTTACTTCCGAAACAACCGAAATAACCATTTCGATACGCTCCAGACGATCGAAAAAAATTTGAAAATAGAACTTCGTATTTCAATAGTATGTGTCCTTGTTTAAGGAGACTCGATCCGATACAAAATGGCTAATCTATGGCGTTTCGGAACGTAGCAACGTCGCGTCATCTGTCAACATCTACTTAAACATGCTCCTGTATCCAGGGCATAAAAAAAAAACTACTCTTTGTGATTGTAGCCAATCACAGCACAGTACTGCAAAATTACGGACGCCGGTGGTGTTATAGTACTTACGATATTTCGTTTTCTTATTATACTCGTATTTAGACTTAAATTATTAATTTTAATGAACTCGTACAAAAAGTATTGTTCACAATAGTGTCATAATTAAGCTTTTTAATCTCGTACCTTACTTAGGCCACTCAGCAAGCTTCGTGGCCTAAACACGGTACTCGACTAAAAAGCTCTCTATTATAACACGATTGTGAAAAATACTATTTCACAATCGTGTTATAATAGAGAGCTTTTTAGTCGAGTACCGTGTTTAGGCCACGAAGCTTGCTGAGTGGCCTAAGTAAGGTACGAGATTAAAAAGCTTGATTATGACACTATTGTGAACAATACTTTTTGTACGAGTTCATTAAAATTAATAACTTTAAGTCATTAATACAGAGAGAGTATATAAGAAAACTAAATATCGTAAGTACTATCACACCACCGGGGTCGGTAATGTTGCAGACTGTGCTGTGACTGGCTAAATACTAGCCAATCACAAAGCGCATTTTTTTAATTTTTTTTTGCTCTGGATACAGAAGCAAGTTTAAGACGATTTTTGACAGATGACGCGACGCTGCTACGTTCCGAAACGCCATAGATTGGCAATTTTGAATCATTTCGAGTCTCCTTAAACAAGGACACATATTATTAAAATACGAAGTTCTATTTTCAAATTTTTTTCGGTTGTCTAGAGCGTATCGAAATGGTTATTTCGGTCGTTTCGGAAGTAACATAGACTATGCAACGATGAAAAGCGTGACGTTGCAGTATTCTCTGTGAAATCTTAATACACAGATTATAATCGACGAGTACAAAAATAATTATTAGTCGAAAAAAGTGTGTCGAAATGAATGATTAGCGTACTTTTAATATAGCGAAGTGTTTTTGATCAAATGTATTGTCCCATAATCCGTGAAATTTAAGCTTGTAAGACTATTTGCATACCCAGGGCCCGTATTATGGTCACCTTTATCGCGGTTGATAAAGCTTCCATCATTCTCGCACTTACATACTGGTCAGAAAGTGACAGATGTTTTATCTACGTCGATAAACACGACCACAATCGGCCCGCAGGATGGTAAGGTACGAGGACGAGAATAACGAGGAGCATTAGGTTAAACAGTATTTAAAACATCCAGGGTGAAGGCACCAGTGTTGGACACTTTTAGCTGACAGTCACCAGGGGGGTTATTATGACATGGCTATGCAGTTCATTTTTCGGTGAGCGAAAAGGACGGAGCTATAGCAGTTACATAACTCTGTCTTTTTCTCTCAGCGTAAAATGAATTGCACAGATACCTCATAATAACCCCACAGTAATGGATACTTCACTCTTAATTCAATTTTCATACGGTCCTAAATTGATTGCTGCAAAATAAATGAATAAACCTTATCTTCTGTAAAATAAGAATCAAGTGTCCATCATTGGTCCTTGTCCATTAATGGTTACGAAACACCAATAAAAAAAAATATATTTATTTAGCAAGTCATACAAAACCTGAAGTCAATTTAAGTCATCATGGGCTTACAAATTTAATAATAATAATTAGTTACACAAAAAAATCAACAGCTTTACTTAACAGTGTTACATTTGTATGTTCTGTATGCTCTAAGATCCTGTAGGAGTTATAGGAACAGCTTCCAGCTTGGGTGGTTCGGTTACAGTAATACTACAAGCCATGTGCTTCTTGTCCAATACTGTTCCTGGCGGGCATGCGAAGTTACATTCGGCTGTAACGGACCCGGATGGATCTACCGCGCTCGCGGCGTGCGCGGGCGCGGCGCCGGCGCCGGTGGCGGCGGCAGCGCCCCCTGTGGCTGCGCACGAGCAGCTCCGCAGCTGCACCAGCAGCAGCGCGACGCACAGACAGACCAACGACTTCCACTGCATGATGCTGAAATAATTAGACACATTATAATATTTTTCATATGTTTGAAATAATTAGACACATTATAATATTTTTTTCATAAGGATATCATATTTTGTTAAGGAGCGTCCTCACTGAGAGCATGCAAATCATATTTTGTATGATTGTGAGTTTGGATCTCAAAATATTATAGGCGGTACGGTTAATTAAGAGCCGGGGTAGGCATGAGGTAAGAAAAATTTCAAAGAGTCACCATTGCCCTCTCCCTGTACCTCTAAAGGAGCGTCCCCACTGAGAGCATCGGCGTCGAATATTCGAGTGGTGTGGACGTTGAGCCGAGCGTTACAAAGCTTACATACTACTCGATGTTCGCGCCGAATGCTCATTACACGCGAATGCTCTCATTGAGGACGCTCCTTTATTGTGCCTGTGACAGTTGAGGGCCTCGAGTGTAAGTTGCTGTTCACGCGGTAACCCGTCTCGAACGCGTAAGTGTCCATGATATTTATACGAGAAACGCAAACGCGATCGAGAAGTTTTTGTGTATGTAAAAATACACTAGAGGCTCAGATTGTAATTTTTTATTTCACGCGAATGTTGTTTTAACCAATTGAACAGTCAACTACATTTAAAAAATGCGTATCTACAGGGTATATGTTTTAAAAAACAATATTGTTTTACGCATTTTGGAAAACAAGTTATGAAATACTATGCATATATTGAACTAAAAACAAAATAATTAAACTACTTTTACTTCCTATATGCGAATGCGAACGGACCGTAAATATTAAAAATAATAAAAATAACCTCGTTCTTCGAAAAAATCGATTCGCCGATACGATTTTAATCATTTAATATAATTGCGTTTTATTTTACCACAAAAAAACACCTATTTAGACTTTACCAATTTAACCATACGATGGCAAAAGAGAGAAAAGTAGAGTATTCTCCTTTGGAATAAAACCATTTTCGTCTTGGGCGAGCTTGAATCCCTCGCTGCACTCAGGACTCGGTTTTAATTCCCTCGCTTCGCTCAGGAATTCACTCGTAACACACTCGCTGCGCTCCGGAGTTAAATCTGGAGTCCCGCATTTGCCCAGGATTCAATATCGCGCTCGTGACATAAAATGCTCTCAGTGGGGACGCTCCTTTAGAGGTGCGGGGCGAGAGCAATGGTGACTAGTCGAGATTTTTCTTACCTCATCACCGCACCTCATGCCTACCCCGGCTCTTAATTAACCGTACCGCCTATAATATTTTTAATATCCAAACTCATGATCATACAAAATATTAGTTGACCGCAAGCAGGGACCAAATAATTTCAGACAAATTAAACTTATTTTTTACACATATTAATTTTATACCCGTAAGGCCAAGCTTCGTTTGGATTAAAAACGAATTTTCCCGAAGATGAGATGATAGCTCGATTTTTCGCCCCCGAAAGCCTATTGCAAATTTCATCGAAATTATAAGACCGGTTTTCAAGATCGTGATCGCAAATAACTATAATATTATATATACAAATATTGCTCGTTCAATAGTATAGAATAGGATATTTACCCTCGGGTTGACAGCTCCAGAAACGAGACTCCACAAGCCACAATGATGACACGTCCGTCCTCTCTATAGTTACTGAGCAGAGTGTTTTTAATTAATGGGTAGATACCTCCAGGTTTTCTGAGATAAACTCTGTTACCTATGTATTTATAAACATCCATGATGCGAAAGGTTATCGGTATTATCGGTAATTCTGAGTTTTGACACATTTTCCTTCTGAACTACGCATCATATTTATATTACTTATTACTAGAGGACGCCCGCGACTTCGTACGCGTAGAATTAGTTTCCCGCTACTCCCCCTACTTCTTCCCGTTGGGGATCGATTTGCGGAAAATCCTTTCTTAGTGCTCACTTACATCATGAAAGGAACCACTGTACCAAATTTCTGAGCAGTGGTCTCTTGCGAAGCGCTGGTAGATTATTGACGTGTAAAAGTGCCTGTACGGCCTACTTATTGAATTAACATCTTTTATCTTTTTTTATCAGAATTGTTACTTACTAGGTACAATCCTGGATTTGTTTTCTTGCTTCTACATAATATCGTAAACTTAGTGCAGTGCTGACGTTACATCAGCCGATTACGGCTCGAAAATTAGGGGGGGGGAGGGAATGTGGGGTATTAGGTAGCCACTGTAGTTCTAACTGTCAAGAAAAAGAGAGTTACAATAAGGGTGATAATAAGGACTTAAGACTACGCCACGCTATTATTGTTTTCTAATAAACTTAAGTATTGTTTTGAATTCGAAGGATGGTTTTTTGTTGTACAAATGAATACACAAAGTATAGCATATGAGACAAAGTTTGATAACAATTAACCTTCGTGTAATCAACTTAACGGAAAAAGGTGGCCCTTTTTGTCACTGCAATGGCACTCATGTAGATAGCACTTGCATGTGGCCAAGCGAGGGCAGTCAGTATCAATAGCTTACTAGCAAGCTATCCAGCTTGCTATCCTGGCTTGAAAAACTAGCCTCATGTACCCGGGCATAAATTGTGAATTCATTTGCACTAAAAAAAAACATCGTTCGATTCCAAGACAATACTTTAGTTAAATAGAAAACACAGTAAGTAATATAGTAATGAGAGAGCGACTGGACGGTCGGCGTAGTCTTATTGGAAGATTGTATACATCCCGATTAAAGTAGCTTTATTAAAAATAAACCCGTCCAATTCGATTCATCCGTTTGGGTGCTATGGTGCCACAGACAGATATACACAGACACACAAGTTAACTTGTAACACCCTTTTTTAGTCGGGAGTTAAAAACAGTAGGTAAAATGTGGATTTCCGTATCGCTATACATTATTATAATCGAACAAAATGAAAGTAAAAAACAAATAGGTATTTGTGATTTTTACTGCAACATACTTTTATGAAAACTAGTGCAACTTCCATTGTGTTTACTGCCTCTTTTTCTCCCTTTGGTTACAAATGAAGACTAACAGAGGCGGGGTTTCCGATTACGTTCGCTAATTGTAAATAAAAGTTTGATAACAAAAGAGTATTTAATTCACAATCGCTACTAAAACATAATTTCCGACTTTAAACGTCGGTAGCGCAGTGAACTATCCTGGAAAAGTTTGAAGCACTAAATGCGAACTTGGGATATTCTATCCTTTTCACCTTTCAGTTCTTGCATTGAGAAGACAAGTCAGGGATACTAAACTTACAACTTTTTAGTGTTGGTAGTAGAACCCCTGAGTTACTCAATTTTGACATTGTCAGTCGTCAATATGTCATAAAGATATTTAATGGAGTCATAATTTCCTAAATTTATCTAAACTAATTTTTTAAAAAGCAATGCAACGTGCAAGCAACGCTTAAACTTAAAAAGCACGACTAAAAATAACAATAAAACTAATTTTGTTGCTTGCATGTAGCGTTGCCGTTTCAATAGACGCCACCAAGCTCACCATACTTGGTTGTTGTATCAACACTTCAACGGTAATTAATCAGGTCGATAGATGCCGAGAAAACTTGGTAAAGTGGGGTTACAGGGCCGTGGACCATCTGCAGCTGCGGCGCTTCACCACAGTCCATGGCGCATCTCCTGCAGCCCCGCGTGCCCCGACATCTGCACGCGGCAGGACCCAATAACGCAATTGGCAATGCCGTTCGCGTAGCAGAATATTGGACAGCTCACATTTAACACGACCTCGACACGCTAAGAAGAATAGAAGTGCCTTAGGTACGGCTATAGCACACTAGCGTTTCACTAACGAATTTCTAGCAAAGCGTTTGGTCAGCGTGCACGCTGTGTTTACCGTAAATAATGCCACATACTCGTCTAATTTGCACTGCGATTGTATATCTATTTAACAGATTCCCTGTCCCCATATAATAATGCATTTTCATCGTCGTACGTCCTATGTAAACTTGTATCTATTTGATCGACAGAACAGAAAAAAACAGTAGAAGTGTCAAGTGGGCGTGTAACGTGTGGCACAGTTATGCGGAGTTCCGCATAACCTACCATACTTATGCCGCGATCGCGTATTTCGATATTTCTAAAATAGGAAATAAATCCAGAAGCATGCCTTATTGTGCTATTTTGGAATGTTAAAACGATAGCCGCACCAAAAACATTTTCCATGGTGGCGTGTTGTTTTTATGCTAGTTTGAGTATTGGCGACAACAGGTCTTATACTAAGCGAAGCTCACCCACTTCCACTGTTTTATCTATTCCGTGATTTGATCACATTTGATTTGTGAACGTGTCAGACCAGGAACTAAATTGCGTTACTGTGTTTCACTTATGATTCACAATATGTTCCTCTTTCTGCATCTCGCGCTGCTATGCTGTAGCCCTCTTTGCCCACTTACTGTTCTACTATTCGCGACGCTTTGCACTAGGTTCTTTGACTCGCCCCCCAAAAAACCTACGGGACAGGGACTGGTGGGGACGACGAGGAGCAAGACGTAACGTGGCCGCTACGTCTCTGCTTCCTTTCCTTGCTGCTTCCCATGCCACTCGAGGAGTTTGTGGCAGAGCTATGATTCATGGGATGGGAACATGTGAACTATACAGCCCCGGTATGTGGTGGAGGTCAACGGAGTCCTCTTCCTACATGTAACTTATCACTTTCAGCGGCGTTGACGTCTTTAGATGTCAAGGAGTATCGCTACGGCGCTCGCGACTTAACGCGTAGAATTAGGTTTCCGCTACACCCGTTATTGCTTCCCGTTGCGGGACGACTTTCCATAAATCCTTTCTAAGAACTCCTCTAAAGTACCCGAGGAATATTCCCTTCAAATTTCAAGTCTACGTTCAGCGTTTGGCTGTGCGTTGTCTGTTAGTCATGTCAGCCAAGACCGCTAAGCTCAGGTGGGACTGGGCTGGACATGTTTGTCGTATGCATCGGATGGCCACCGGAGCAGGGGCATACCGAAAATGAGGTGGTGGGGTGATGTGGACGTGTTTCAAAGCGACTGGCGGGAGCGTGCAATCAGTAGGTTAGAATGGCGAAAAATGGCACACTGACTGACGCAGGCTAAAACTCAATAAAATTGTTAGATTCACCTTTAATCACGGTATCGCGTTTGTTTTGATTGTGAGACGCCAAAGTCTAGTTTTTGTCCTGGTTAGAATAAATTATAGACCGAGGGCTGGTTAAAACCGCATCGCAGCGTTGCCCACGTGCACGATTCACGCTAGAAATACGTTTGCCAAACGCCAGTGTATTATAGCTCGTTGCCGCAGGGATATACTTTATCGGACTTTGAACAACAAACAAGTAAAATAGGACAAGATTACGTTTCGACGTTTACGTCACGTTTAGGCGTAATCTGAAACTCTCCGCGTAATAAACTTATGCTGCTGAAGACAGCAGCAAGGAAAATAGACAAGATGCCTATTGAAGTGTAAGTAAATTGAAAAGTACCTACTTGAAATAAATAAATATCGAGGTACAATCTCACAAAATTAACCTAGTTCCGAACTAAGCTCTAGGCTTGTACAGTCAAGTTCATTAATATAAATAAATATGTTTAGTACCTTGTCAATCTAATCACTATAGAGGGTTAATTTTGCCTGTTTTAAACAAATTCGAACATTTCACGCTGCCTCTTTCAGTGCGTTTGCAGTTAGTGAATAGAATTTCCATAGAAAGTGGCTCGATTTCTGTGCTCCCAAGTATATTTAAGTATTTATTTCTCTATATAAGTATTTACATCGTTGTCTAGTACCCATAGTACAAGCCTAGAGCTTAGTTTGGGACTAGGTCAATTTGTGTGAGATCGCCCCTTGATATCGGGTAATTATTATTTTATTTGATACTAGCGACCCGCCCTCGCTTCGCTTCGGTTAATATCAGTTAAAAAAACCCAAGTTAATCTGGAATATATACTTTTTAAATGGTGAAAGAATTTTTAGAGAGGTGGATTTTCGAAGACGTCCTATCTGACACTTTTAGCGAAATTGAGTTTTTCATGCCGTTAGATTTAAAATTCAATTCAAATCATTACTGCCAGTTATCCCAGAATATCTCTTTATATACAATGTTTACAGTAGAATTTTTATTGCACAATACATTTTTTTTGCCTGGAATTGACGCGCGAAAGGGCTTCATACAGCAGCTGCCAGCTGTCCATGGGAAAAACACTCGACGCTCAGGGTAGTGATTCTTTCAAAAGCAAAGGTGAGCGAACGCAGGAGTGAATGTCCAAGCGGCGAGTTAAGGCAGTCCCGTCAGAGCGAGCAAAACACATTTTAGCGCGTGCATTCTCAATTAGGCAGCCTTATACGTTCGAGAAGCCATGCTGCCAAATTTAATACACGTGCTGAAATGTGTTTTGTTCTCTTTGACGGGACTACTTAAAATCGCCGCTTGGACATTCACTCCTGCGTTCGCTCACCTTTGCTTTTGAGAGAATCACTACCCAGGTCTAAGGCCGCAACTTTGAATGTTTGACCTTGTGACTTGTTAATTGTCGTTGAAAACGATAAGTTTATAGGTACAGGAAATTGCACGTGTTTAAACTGGAAAGGTAGATCCGTTGGTATTAATGGAATCCGGGGAAACAAAACGACTTCTCCAGCCGCACATCCAGTCTGTATTGTGCACTTTATTATCAACTTTTTAAAGATGTTACTTGCACCTTTACAACACGATATTTAAATAAGAAAAATGGAGATTTATCCCTTAAATCCACAAAAATAAATAAAAAACACTACCTCTCGTTGATATCCCAATATTAAAAAAAAACACTTTGGGAAAAAAAACTTACGCCAGCTAGGCTATGCCAAAAGCATAAGAGTAAAATTTACAAATAATAATTGATTTTCCTATACCTATATTAATTCATTTACCTATAAATTTATTTACCTACACACTATTAAAAACCGACCAAGTGCGACTCGGACTTGCGCACGAAGTCCGTACCATTATCTATAAAAAAACATGTTTGTTGTACGGCCCCCCTTAAATATTTATTTTATTTTAATTTAATTTAATTATTTGTTTTTTAAAGTGAATATACTTACTACATAATATTTTGAGAATATTTCAAGCGTCTACCTATTGCCGTTATTAATATCGAGCAAAAAATGCCAAAAAATTACGTTTGTTGTATGAGAGCCCCCCTTAAATATCTATTTTATTCTGTTTTTAGTATTTGTTGTTACAGCGGCAGCAGAAATACATCATCCGTGAAAATTTAAACTGTCTAACTACCACGGTTCACGGTTCGGTTCACGGCCTGGTGACAGACAGGCAGACGGATAGACAGACAGACGGACAGTGGATTCTTAGTAATAGCCCAGGGTCCCGTTTTTACCCTTTGGGTACGGAACCCTTAAAAGGAAAAACAACATAAAAATAACTTTTAATCAAGACCTAAACTCAATCTTACTACCTACCGATTTCCCGAATTTAATAATATGAATAAAGTAACAGGAGAGCTCCGGTACAGGTCTGATCGCTTCAAAAAAATTCGGCGAAGCGCGGCACGGCAGCCAGCGCTGCTGCAGCGGCGCCCGGGCGGCGCCCGGCCAACCGTTTCGATAATTTAGATTTGGGTTGCGCGTAATTTTGAATCTACCATATCTTCTAAAGTATTTATTTAATTAAGATAGTGTAAAGGACCAATTTTATCTGCATTAAATACCCAAGATAACTAACGTATTTATTTGGATAAGGATAAATCGGAATCGGAGAATATAGCTTCGCAAATAACCTAAGATTTTTTAATAAAGATAAAAATGGTTACTGTGAGTTTACCTTAGGACTTAGACACATGCCATCGCGGACTTTTCTCTAGATTTTTTGAAGACCTACAATTCTTCAGTACATTATTTTGATATATCTCTTAAGGTAAGCCAGCGTAAGCTATGTAAGCGCCCGAAAATTGATTTTTTGACGACTTGGTAAGAAAACATTGAGTTTTCTCAACTATATCAAAACTTAATTAGATAAAATTGTGCCTATAAACCTTCCTCTTGAATCACTCTATCTATTAAAAAAAACCGCATCAAAATCCGTTGCGTAGTTTTAAAGATCTAAGCATACATAGGGACAGACAGACAGACAGACAGCGGGAAGCGACTTTGTTTTATACTATGTAGTGATAAAGTTTATACCATGGTCATAATGGTCGGCATTCAATTCAATTTATTTATTTATTTATTTATTTATTTATATCTTCTTCTTGACTTAGTGCATTTTGTATTGCATTAAATATCTATAATGTGGGTCGCCATAAAGCTGTTGATAAAAAATGTAACAGCTTTTTTTAATGGAATTATTGGAATGGATTATTATCAATCCATCATTATTGGATTGGATTTGTTTAACTCTTCTTTTAATTATGAGTTGATCATCAGTTCATCCGTTTTAGAATCCCTTACAGTCCGCAGTGAAAGCTAGGCAAATAATTAAAAATACATATTTTCACAGATTAAGCAAGCAGCTGCAGCAAGGATCCCTCCTAAAACTAATATTCTCAGTCAAAACTGGCAGAAGTAAATGTAAAAATCGCCCGGAGTCCTTCCAAATCGACAACCTAGCCGAAGTGTGGTTCGGATTTAAAACCATGGAAGAAATACACAATTACAACTCGCAACAGACCACCTTCGTATCGTTAAGGTTCCGCAAACATAATTTGGCCAAAGACTTCTCCACGAAACTATACGTCACCTGTGATGCTTTGAAATATTCTGATCAATTTGTTTGCCCCGACCTTAGCACGTATTGGATCGACATGGGTTCGTATACTGTCAATGTTTCTGACCCGTACACACTAGAAATTTATCTGAACGTGAATAAGACTGCACCGATAACGTTCTCGAAGCTGTATCATGATACAGAAGTCACAGATTTCCTCTTAAAAGCCGATGGTGGTAGTGTCGCCGTGCACAAAGCCTGTCTAGCTGCTCACAGCGACGTCTTCAAATCGATGTTAAACGGGGAGTGGAAGGAAATTGACGATGGCGGAGTCGAGCTGAAAGGAGCTAATCTGCAGACTCTGCAGAACCTAAAGGAGTATATGTACTTGGGTACTCTTCCCGACAACGGTTTGGAGCCCTTGCTCCTAATTGCTCGGTGCTACATGATCGAGAGTCTCAAAGAAGAATGCATATCGAAGCTAGCCCACACGGTCACGATTCACAACCTGTATGCTCTTCTGGAGTATGCTTGCGATAACAATTTGCCAGAATTCGCGTTTATGTTACTTCAGGTGACCCCCAGCACTGTTGTTGATAGTGTTCATCAAAACAGGAAACTTAAAGAGGGAGGGCATAAAACGGAGGATGTACTTAGTATGACGGCTGGCAAAAAAATGATTGAAAATTGAAATAAATGCAATTTTTTTGTGCCTTTGCTTTCAGTATTCCTTTTATTTATGACTTATTATAGTGTTTACTTAGTCCACGGAGACACGCCACACTTTTTTATTTTACGGGGTAATAACGCATAGAATGAATGAAGTATTAGGGAGTACCTAATTGTGGATTGAAAGGAGTGTGTGGAGCGTAGAGGAGACGTGTAGGGATTGACCAATCATTTATTAGTTGAAATCCACATCTCGTCTCCACTCCGCTTCAATGGAAACAGTCAAGCGGAGATGAGCGGAGCCCAGCGCTGTGCAGATTTAATTTATTTAACAGTTATTTATTTACGTAATTTTCTTACAGCCATGTAGATCTTCACCCTGATTTAAACCAATCGCCTGACCTGGCGCAATCGTCGGGCACACAAAGTGTTGCACGTTCTGTGGTGGCTCACAACAAACCAAATGTCCTCCAAACATGGTTCTCCCATACGGACATTGGCTGTCGTAATTCGGCACTCTGGAACATCCCCTGCCAGCTCTAGCGAGGAGTTCTCTCATACTGATTCTCGGCACATCTGATGTTTGAGGGGCGCAAGTGATTTGTCCCGCGTTTTCAACTTTTATCGTTCCTAGTGGGCAATCGAATGATTCAGTGGTATTAGAACCTACACTAGTTGGTCTTGCATCCCGCTCCCTCGCGGCGTATCCGGGCGCGGCGCCGGCGCCGGTGGCGGCGCACGCGCAGCTCCGCAGCTGCACCAGCAGCAGCGCGACGCACAGACAGACCAACGACTTCCACTGCATGCTGCTGAAATAATCAGTTCTTTTTAACATATTTTAAAAGACCTTATAACAAAAAACCGGGCAGAAAAATTCAACAGTCTAAAGTAAGGCCAACGAGACGAGGTAAAGAATTTAAAAAACAAGCTTTCAAAAATCGTGTCACTTCGAATTCGCAATCCAAACAAATGAAGTTCACGAAATGGCGGCCCTAATATTGACAACTTCTATACTGACAGCTTTCCTGTACGGCTGTACCACGAATTACTGCAACGACAGCCGTCATCGACCAACTGAAGATATTATTGCGAACGAGAAATAATAAGGACAGATATAATAATCGCTCGCTATCGCAATATAACTCAATAATGGTCAGTTTGTTTACATTCTTTATAACTTGACAACTTTAGAGATGAGATGACACAAAACAATGCGAAGACAAAGACAACATTCTTTATATGTATAGCCAGTGATAAAAATATGTTTTTATTTTTTCACGTTTTACCAGAATATGATAAGGAAGTTTCCTAAGAAAAATAATTCAATGTGAATAGGTTCTCACTGTTGTCAGAATTGCTAGCATACTTCTTTTTCCTCCTTGTATTTTTTTGCCAGGATGCCTAGACAAGATGCGTAATGCTTAGCGATTTTCAAAAACTAACCAAATATATCAGGGCATCTATTCAAGACGGTAAAAACAATATCGTTTTTGATCTGTTATCGTATTGTCACCTTTTTGATAGCTCTTATTTACTTGACAGTAATGGCGTCTGACGTCATAACAATACCATAACAGGTCAACTACGATATCGTTTTTACCGTCGGGAATAGAGGCGCAGGATGGTTACCACGAATCACCAAATTCGAAACTTCGAATGCCGAGTGCCTGTCACATACTATGTGTTTATCCCCTGATATTTGTATCTATTTGTTAAAATTTTAATTACTTTGAGCAAATAAAAGAGAAGGTTAAGGTTCGTACCAGAAAGTCAAGCAGTTGACGGAGGACCGGAGCGGTTGGCGATTACTTCACCGACAAGAGCATGACTCTTAAATAAAGAGAGAGAGAGAGAGAGAGAGTTAATAAAACCTAAGTGCCAGGCAGTTAAAAGTGACACAGTTATAGCAGACATATAACTATATCCTTTGTTCGACGTGGAGGTCGATTTTTGGATGTCTTCTCACCAAAACATCTGATTTTGACAGATTTATTTATTTTTTAATATATTCGAATTTTAAATAGGTAAGCAACTATCCCCGGTAAACCAAATCACCATGTTAATTAATTTTAAATAACTCATCAGTTGATTAAAGAGTCTACTCCCTGGGGCCTGTTTTATGAAGCTACAAATTACAATTTACAGGTTACAAGTTTCCATTTGACACCACCTCGACCAATGACGACCAGCCATTTGAGCAGTGTTGCCAGTTTAGACCTGTAAAATTGTAACTTGTAGCTTTATGAAACGTGCCCCTGGACGACAGGTTTTGGCAGTTCATAATTATGAGGTCTAATGTTAAATTTCTCCTAAAATGCTGGCAATCATATTAACTTCATCATTGCGCTAGTTTCTAGTTTTTAGGGTTTCGTACTCTAAGGGTAAAAACGGGACCCTATTACTAAGACTCCGCTGTCCGTCTGTATGTCTGTCACCAGGCACCATGAACCGTAATAGCTAGAAAGTTGAAATTTTCACAGAAGATGTATTTCTTTTGCCGCTATAACAACAAATACTAAAAACAGAATAAAATAAATATTTAAGGGAGCCTCCAACCACCAACGTGATTTATTTGCCGTTTTTTGCTAATGTTGTATAGATAATGGGACGGAACCCTTTGTGCGCGAGTTCGCCTCGCACTTGGCCGGTTTTTTTTTACCACCCTACCCTTTTAAAACAACAAACAGGTATTTCGCTGACACGGAGCACCAAAATAAGCAAAACCTGATTTTACAAAAAGCCTGTAAATAATAAGAATCAAAAATGTACAGGAGGAGCCTTTACTGTTATTTAAGTAGGACGAGGAGTGTTTCGAGGTACACAATAATAATATGGCGTTCCTTCTTCAATAATAATTCCATGTCCAGGCGGGCAAGTCGGCTCGGGCGGAGTTCTTCGAACAACCCGTGTTCTCGCAGCCTGTTCTATCAACACGCCGTCAATGCCGTAATTTTTTTGCAAAAATAAATGTATGTCTCCTTTGCGTAGAATTTGCTACTTCCAATATTTAAGGTAGTAGCCGTCCATGTGGCGTTCTTTTTTTCCACCCTATACACATGAACGGAACATACTTTACATACTATACTTAAACCCTTTTTCATTTGATCTTCAGAAGACCCTAGTAAAAGGATATACCTAAGTCGACTTAACTTGTTCTACAAAAGAGTATATTCATACACGGAGTATATGTACTAGACTTAAACCCTTTTTCACTTGATCTTCAGGAGACTTACACCCTTTTTCACTAGAACGCTAGGTTATGGAGTCATTGTTACATTTGTCCTAAAATTCTGACAATCATTTATTTATTTATTTAATTAACTAGTACGGTTACAAACCACTTACACTAATTAATCATAACTTAATAGTGCTAGTTTATAGTTTTCACGTCACGGTCACGGAGCACCAAAATAAGCAAAACCTGATTTTATAAAAAGTCTTTAATAAGAATCAAAAAGGTACAGGAGAAGCACTTGCAAAGCTTTTTTAAAATAGCTAGGGAGTTAATGGTACAAAACGATTGCATCAGCTTTAAATAGGAAGGGGAGGAGGAACCGAGCGCGTTAGGTTTTGAGGTAAACTAACACACTGTAACACTCCTGCTCTTTCAACCATTCTCGTTCCAAGCGGGCAACTCAGAATCGGACCGGGCTGAATTTTTCGAACGACCCGTGTTCTCGCGGCCTGTTCCATCAACACGCTGTCAGTGTCAAACGTCTGGACTGACAGCTCGCCGCGGGCGTCAACAGCAGCGCCATCTATCTTCCACGCGCAACACTGTAGAACCAACAGCAGGGCGAAGCACAGGGCAAATATCTTCTGCATAATGCTGGAACAATCAGAAAAAATAGGTACTAGCTTAGAGCATTCCATCTTAGTCCTCAGGGTTGGCACCGCATTTGCGGTCTTGGTATTCCCAAAAGTTTTAGATCTCTCTCATCCCTCGAGGCAGGTTCGTTGTTTATGGATGGCGAAGGCAAACGAACATAATGCAGAAGCCGCGGTGGGTCTTGAGATAGACAAATGAGCGACACAAATCAAAAAAAGCTACAATCTTTACAAAAAGCTTTAGAATAATAATGGTCAAAATGGCACGTGATATCTAGAATAACGAGGACAATTGACAATTATTTTTTCTTTTTCACTTTGTTTTTGATAATGTATTTTAAACTGAATAGTTTTTTAAATTAGAATAAATAACATATTACCTAAAAATATATAAACCCACGAAATAGAGGTGACCTTCTTTCAGAGCTGACATTTATGGGTTGAAACGGTTCTACCGATTTGTATGAAACCAAGCAAAAACCACCCCGCTACTACCTAGCTTTTAAGAAAAACCGCGTCCAAAGCGGTCCACCCGTATGGGAGTTACAATCCCACAGATAGACACACAGGCACGCCATGCTACGAGTACTTTTATCATCACCAAACATTTTTTTACGGCATAGAGAAAGCAAGCGAGCACAAGGTACACAATTTGGCTTCTGTGACCCATAGACATTTGCAATCTCAAAACTACAATCTTAAGACTGCAATCCTAAGACTGCAAAGTGTTGGCAACCTTGAGGACTGAGATGGAATGCCTCTAAGTATTCTATTATTTATTTATTTATCTATTTAAACTTATTTGCACAGAATACAATAAAGTACAAATCGCGAACTTAATACCCAGTAGCATTCTCTACCAGTCAACCAGTAGGCGAAACAGAAAAAAAAAGGTCGGTGCGAAGAAAAAGACCGTTGAAAAAAAACTATAACTATAATAACTAGTATTATAACCGGTTGTCTTATCCCCGAACGATAAACTCATGTCACCTTTTATCGCCTGCGAATTAATAATAGTTTGGTAACGATAAAGTTACAATTAGGTAACAGATTTTAACAAATTTAATTTATTTAAAGTTAAGGAAAAATTCAAAAAAACCCGTAAAAAATACAGTTATAATAATCACGTAAACCTCGAAACTTAAAAAAGAAAAAGGTAATTAATATTTTATTTACCTTAAATGACCTGAACTGCTTCAGAGATGGGCTGCAGTAATGACGATGCCAAACAACGTTCTTCTTATATACTTTTCGATAAAAGTGATTTTTAAATACTGGGTTTTACAAGAAAAGGTTATCATTAGGGTTAGGACTTTTCGTGGCAAATCGTGGTTCTAGAATCCATGGAGTCGCTATTTACTAATCATTATAATACATGCTACTTTGATTTCTATATTTCAAATTTAAACAATTCATTTAATCGCTAAACCAATTTAAATGGATTTTGGTACGGAGGATATCTCCGCTGTGAAAGTTACAAACTAACAAAATATTAGTAGGTATGGATAAACCGAACTAAAAATGTATTAAGTTCATTTTGAAATATGAAAATACTGAAGGCCAAACTCAAAGTGGTTTGTATTATAATAATAAGGAAATAGCGACTCCATGGATTCTAGAAACACGATACACCACCAAAAGTCCTAACCCTAGTTATCATTGCTATCAGACGTATTTTT
Source organism: Acleris cristana (assembly GCA_948252455.1). NCBI lineage: Eukaryota > Metazoa > Arthropoda > Insecta > Lepidoptera > Tortricidae > Acleris > Acleris cristana. Next base: position 14,876,369 of record OX411786.1, on the reverse strand, counting down.
TATTGCACGTTTTCCTGTTTTTAATGTTTGCAAACGATAATTTAGTGATCTCTATAACCCTGGCGACTGGGAAAACCCAGCCTGTTGATGTCAGCGGACTTTAGGACTTTAGGACTAGTTATTAGACACAGTCTAAGGGCTGAGGTGATACACTTTTTAACAATTCACTTTTCAATTCGCCCACGAATTATTACGGTTCACCACGCCACACTATAGGGCTCCATCGGATCGGACTGCGTGGCAAATCTACAGGACTTGGTGCGCTAAATGTGGACAGTGTAAACCATGCGCTTGGGATGGGTCACATCACATCATGACAGTACGTCGTGACATGACAAATACCGTCCCCATAAAGGTGGGTCCACATTTATGACATTTCATAGTGACATAGTTTCGTGACCGTGTCAGAAACGCGTGTCAGTATCGGTTAGGAATTGAAATGAAATGAAATTTATTGTGTGTAGATTAAGATTACAGGTATAAACGTAAACCCTTTCCACAAGAGTATTACTTTTTATAAGTTGTACTATCAAGTTTCCTCATAGTAGTGTTTAACTCGGGTGAATGTCACCATTTATTTCACACGAGATCTTTCGAGTTTAAAATAAATGACGCCTTTCATCCCTTGGTTAACAATCTACTATTATGTCCCCCCAAATAGGTTGATGGTTTAAAAGCGTTACATACAGGCAGACAACACACTTTTGCTTTAATTAAATTCGTATTCTTTAAAAATCAGTATCATACAATGTTTTTTTAGGATACAATAGTAGGGATGGATGCTCAAATCAAAAATACGCCTTGAAAACAAATAAAAGAATGCTGTTGTAATAGCATTTTTATTATCATTTACATGCATAAAGGTTTTCCCGCGAATATTATCGGGCTCTTATTAGCAGCGCACCAGCTGTTACCGATATTATTGCTGACGTCGTTCAGCTTGCTGGACATGTGCGGGGCTAAAACAGCGTTGACAACGAACAAAAGCGCTTCGCTCGCGAGACTGCCTGCGCCATCTGTGTCTGAGCACCGGTAACTTCGCAGCTGAGTCAAGAGCAACATGCACATCAGTATTACCAGTTTAGACGCCATTTTGCCTGAAATTAAAATATTCAATAAATCAAAATAAAGTATGTGAATTAAAAGATAGCACTTGCTAAACAACATTTCACAAACTAATTAATTTCACAAACATATCATTTTGCAAAGCGCTTTTTTTCCGAAACTGTAAATATTACAGGATTTAGGTATTTCGGGACCATCTTGTTGAACCTTATAAAAAAAAAGCTTTTTGCAAAACAATTTTCTTCGTTTTTTATGAAGGAAACCGAAAAATATATCTCTATTATTAAAATATCATTTTATCGAATTTCGTTTCATCGAAAGCTATTTTCTGCTGAGACTATGATGTTTTCAAGATATACAGCGTGTAAATGTCTTACGGGCATATATTTAAACTAAACGAAGGTTATAGCTCTACAAATCATATAAAGAAGGAATGAAGTTAATAACTGCAATAAAATAAGTGTAATTCATTTTTAAACAATAATTACGTAGGTTACTAAGGGCCTGTTGTTTGATCAGTAGTTAAACTAACTAATCGTTAAAAACCGTAACTAATTGTTAAATCACAAGGAAATGTGTCAAATTTTTCGATTCCTTTTTCGAATTTCAACAATTAGTTGAGTTAACTACTGATCAAACAACGAGCCCTAACTCATGCTGCGAGAAATGCGGACTCCGGCTTTTTAATTTGTCCGGATTTTTTTAATTAGTTGGAATATGAGTACTTAATAAAACTTCACATGAGTAATGTTTCCATTTTGTGAATAAAAAGTCCGGAATTTTATCGAAATGTCAGGCTTTTGTCAGAGGGTTTATTGTCTAACGCACTCGCAATCACGATCGTTTTCATTTTGAAAATCGAAGGCTTGTCTGCATACAAAATGAAAACAGTTGCTCCACTTTGAAGCCGGTTGCGATTGCGAGTGCGTTAGACAATAGCCACTCGGGACTTTTCAAATTCTTAAATGGTAAACCTACACTTAGGGCCTAATAAATATTATCTTCCAGTTAATATTAATAACAGAGCTTCTCTTTCTGTCATTTAGAGATGAAAATTAAACAGGCGCTAACGCCGCACCCACTTAATGACCGATGAAGTCGATCCTTAGCACAGATTATAGGATATGTCTATCCTTAGTGTTGATTTTTTGGGTCACATATCAACAAGGATCCCAAACACCATGTCCGTACTGCCTTAGCTTATCAATCGTATCAATTATCATGCAAAAGTTTGGAAAAGGAACAAGCTAAGTAATTTGTCTCTAAAATGTTTGAGGATCACAGTCTTTAGAAAAAAAAACACATTACAAATATTAAATACCTTTAGCTCGTCACAACAACCGCTTACTTTAGAAATAAAACTATTAATAACAGGGACACGAGGATAAATGGTGGGTACCTAATGGAGGGGAATTGGTATATTGAGGTTCTTATTGCGGTTAAGCATAAGTTATTTATGTTTTTATCTGTTTCCTCAACTTCTCCCGGGAGCTCACGCCTGCTGCTTAGCTTTATCCCTTTTTACCCGACTGCCTCAGAAGGAGGGTTATGTTTTTCGAGCGTATGTATGTATGTATGTACCTATGTATGTAAGTATGTATGTATGTATGTATGTATGTAAGTATGTATGAATCTATGTAAGTATGTAGGTAGGTACCTATGTATGTATGTATGTATGTATGTCTATTTCTGGGCACGCTCTGCAGCCTAAACGGCTTGTCGGATTTTAACATAGGTACGAGGTGTCATTCGATTCGATCAGAGACCTTGGCAATGAAAGTGTTAATGTGGTCTTAATTTTTGGAGTGACATAAGGTATATAATATTAAAAAATTACGTAAATGTTAATAAACTCCTTTTGCTAGAAAAAGGTTCGCTTGTAATTTGTCACTTGTAAAATCGAGCTCCAGAGATCATATATCGCTTAGTTATAATTAATTAAACCACTATTTTATTAATAAAAACTAAAAAGAGTGAAATAAATTAAATTATTTAAAAAACAAAAAACAACTGAAAAGCGAAAAACAAGCTCTATAATTTATATAAAATTGTAAGAGCAATGTACTTATTGAGCAAATATTTGTTATACAGGGTGTCCCAGAAACCGACGTCAACCCGTCTAGGGCTGATAGAGCAGGTAAAAAGCAATCGATTTAACCCCTATGTATATTTAGCGATTTTTGCTAGTTTCGGAGATATTGATCATTTAAATCAGAATTTTTGTAATTTTTCCTTATGTCCATGTCACGAAAAATCATTAATTTCATGTTTTATTTCATTAGTTTTTCAGTGGTATCTTACATAATTAGAATCATTACGAATCAGCAAAGTTTTTATACATATTTGCCAGTTTTTTTTTAGTATATTTTTTAAGTAGTCTCTCCATACTAGGTGTCCCCAGTGTTTGCTTTTAACTTTGTGTAGAAAAAACAACTATGTGATTACTTAAAAAAAATACTAAACAAAAAAACGGGCAACTAGGTTTAAAAACTAAGCTGATTCGTAATGATTCTCCTCCTCCGAAATCACGATTTTAAAGTATATAAATCCAGCAAACATCAGTTTTTTTGGCAATTACAAGCCCATTCTGTTATGGGTTTTCTTCCAAGCGTATTAGTAGTCTATATTATAACCATTTTTCTAAGAAACTCTACTATCAGTTTTCTCCTGTCTTACGGGACAGAATAACAGGAACAAAAAGTTGATCCACCCAAATATGATTTATTATTTGCCCCTACTGTATAGAGAGGCAAACTAGAGGCTCACAGGTTGCCACTCACTGTGAGCCTAATGAGGACGTGCGGCGTAAAAGAAAACATGTCATAATCACAATAGTTTATTCCAAACTACATAGTACCCATCATACACACTAAATAGGCAACACACAAAAACAACTAAGACTTAGCACCTTCAAGAACCTTCTTTACTGCATCATCAGTAGCCAAATCGTAAGGCGAGCATCCATCACTGTCTTTTATCGAGGATGCTCCGGCTTCTACCAAAAGAACGGCAGAATTAAGATGGCCACAGAACGCTGCATAGTGCAATGCTGTTTGTCCGCATTCATCAACGGCATCAATGAAGCAGCCACCCTTTAAAGCAGCTGCTAGCGCTTTGGTAGCATCACGGTCGGCAGCCCAATGTAATGCTGTCAGACCATCCTCACTCCTCTCATGTTTGAGCTCAGGGTTTTGTAATAGTAACTCTGTGATGCGATCTCCACAGTTCTCTCTCGCCGCATCTATTAGCGACCACTCATCCTGTGTAAGCTCAGGCTCAGGAGAACACCGGAGTGTTGACACCGTTACCCAGGTCTCCTTTGAACCATCATCCACAATGCTTTCTGGATCAAATTTATTTACTAATTCAATGTATTTTTCCTTGGCATCAACTGTTGACATGTCGCCCAGAGCTTGCCAAGCTTCCCATTTTCTACGGCCTCTACCATCTAACCAGCCTGGCTTGGGAGTGTTACATTTGCCTTCAGTTCCCTGCTTGTATAATCCGTACAGCTCTAAAAGCTGATTATTGTTTAGCTTTGGGGTTACTTTTCTTACATGGTCAGCTGCCTTGTTGAAAGATATGTCTAGGGGTGACTGATCATCATCAGAGAAATCAGAATCATCGTAATTGAGTGCCTCTGCCATTCTACTAACTAATTATGTACTTTAAATTAATTATTTTGAACTTGTACAGACAAGGTAAGACCTTCTAAAGTATGCAGCTGCTTATTAGTGGCATCAGCAGCCCCTGAAGGGCTTGCAAACTCAATAAAACCGTAACCTTTGCTAAGGCCGGTTGAACGGTCAAATATAACTCTAGCGTTTTGAACTGGGCCAAATTGAGCAAAGTACTCTCTCAACTGACGATGACCAACCGTCCACGGCAAGTTGCCGACATAGAGACGCGCGGCGCGTGCTGTGCTAGCCATAACCTACACAGAAACAACTTCGAGCAAATGCAAAGACCTGTCGCCCACTAAAGACCTGTAGTCAACTCCGGAGCTCTCGCTGAGGGAATCCAAGTCCAGTAATGCGCCCTTAAGCCCCCACTTCTTGAGCAATGCTTCAATGGACCAGTCCGCGCTGCGTTCCTGATAAGCACACAAAAATCTTGCGTCAGTACCGTCTAGTAGGTACGCTACAGTGGACAGAACTTCTTCAAATTGTGAGGGCTCGTAGAAGCAATCTGACGCGAGGAGCAAGTCAACAGGGCGTAAGGAGTGTACTTCGGCTAGAAACAGACCCCAAGCGAGTCCTAGGAGCTGGACGTCGCGGCCGGGAATGAGCTGGTTAGCTTCGCAACAATCTGACAAATGGCGAAGCGATCGCGGTAAGGCAACGCTATCAGTAAGAGTAACCTGAGCGCCGCACTTCGCTGCTAATATCCCAGGCAGCCCAGTCCCACAGCCCAATTCTAGCACTCTTAGACCGCGCAAATGCCGCCGCTGCGTCCACAAATACCAAGCCAATAAAGGCGCAGATGGCCACGTGTAGAACGAGTAGCCAGCCGACAACAGCTCCGGAATTACAATCTCTAGGTAATCACCTCGAGTGTCACCGTTGGTGCTAGACTTTCCACGAAACACGAATTTCTTCAACTGACCACTTCCAGGACGGGCATCGCTCATTGCATAAGCATATCTCATACGAAAACAGAGATTTTTTTGCCGATAAATTCTACTAGGTACCAAGAAAATTTTGTGTCAAATTAAGTGTTGCAACGACTAATTAACGCAAAACAACTATACTTACTTCCTTTACTCATCTTAAACTACGTTTTTAATACTTAAAAATGAAAACATTTATTTCATTTCCTGTTAAAAAAAATCGCTTAATTATCTAATCACAATAATCATCCAATGTAGCGGTGCTGACAAAAGTAACAGTATTCTGTACACATTTATATTCTACTATTATAATTGTGAATTTTACTATAGCAACACTGTTTACAAAACTATTTGAGTTAGGTACTAAAAACAGATTAAATGTTATGGTAGATCTGCAAAAGAGTTTTACACAATTTATTTAAAGGCTCAGTATTATTTTTTATACGTTTGTTGTTATACTTTAATTTCCTTTCAATTTTATTGGACCAAGCAAGACATGGACATAGTTCCGCGTATTTAACAGTATCTTAAATAGGCGTTTTTCTTACGTCAACTTATCGTTCAATCATTCAATTATTATTTTGCTTATCATTCAATTTATCTGTAACTATTGTTCAATCAAATCAATCCATTCCATTCACTTGTGCCAGGGGGGGCACACTTAAAACGTCATCGATTTTCGTTGACGACTGAGACACCTGGTGGCAGGGGGAGGAAAAAAATGACAGCTTGGCAGCCATTTTGTGACAAAATGGCGGACGGATCATTCATTGTCAACTCTGGCTCTCTGACGTTTAGATGTTGATGCGCTTTTTTGAGGTTATCTCTGTTATAGCAAAATTTATTGTTTTTGTTGTTCGTTACTGTTATTTGTTATTCACAAGTCATTTTTGTTGAGTTTTGTTACGTTTTTATTTCTTGTTCACAAGTCATTTTTGTTGAGTTTAGTTACGTTTTTATTTGTTACAATTTAAGTTTTTTTTAACTATTGTTTTTGTTATGAGTATGAGCCAATCTCGAAAAAGATATTGTGTTTTTGGCTGTGACTCCCTAGGTAAGTACCCATTTTTCAATTATTCGTTTACATAATACCTAACAAAAACGACCACACCGCTATGCACTTCTACTGACTTATAGGTGAAAAACTTAAGTAAATGACCTCTTCCATGTAGTTCTGTCCAAAACTAAAGCTTATTATGTAAGCGTAAATCGTTTTTTCCATCACCTACTGACAATCAAAACTGTAGTGAAAAATAGTGTGTTGTAACTTAAACTTAGGTACCTACTTATGCATGGTTTTTTCCATCACTTCCTAACCTATGTTTGTGGTGATTTATGTGAACAAACAAAAGTTTATGACAGAAAGCTTCAAATCATAGATTGTTTGAGGATTTCAATTTTAATTAGTTCACATAATCATTATTTCTTAAAATATATGTGTTTCATTATGTTTCAGTCACACTTGGTGTACCTCTACACCGTTTTCCTCATCCTGACAAGCAACCTGACTTGTTTGCTGCATGGGTGTCAGTTATTGGAGACAAACTGAAAGAAACTGATCGGAAGAAAATATACAACAATAAAAGAATATGTGATCACCATTTTGACCCCAGGGACAAGATGGAAACTGGAAGTCATTTAAAGCGATCAGCAATCCCATCAGTTCATCTTAATTGTAAGTAGAATTTAATCAATATTTAAATTTCACAACAATTTATCATGCTAATATATGCTAGAATTATTGTATACTAGCGATACACCCTTGGTTCATTATTGTAATTAATATATATCAATTAATTTATTTATATATTAATTATAGGTAATAGGTAAAGAAATTCTCTAAATGATAGTGAAAACTGCATTAAAATCCTTTGCATAGTTTAAAAGATCTAAGCGTACAGGGGGAAGCGACTTTATTTTATACTATGTAGCAGCGCGCTTAAATATTCTTATTGTTGTTACTTTTAAACTATATGTCCAAATTACATAATGTAAAGGAAAAATACCAAAAACGATAAAAGTATTTATATTTTGATAAGAATCATCATTTGAATACTAAAAAATGTGTATTTTAAATACACTCTTTTGCCAATAATGGCTTTCACAGACATGGTAGACATATGCTATGGCGGACTCTTTTTAAGAGTTTCTGCAGCGCACGCTGAAATAGCTCTCAAACGACTGGATTTTTTTCGACTTCAACTATCATCATCATATTTCAGACAACTTACATAAAATCTTGATGAATTATACACCTAAATCCTTCCTCAAGAATTTCATCATTTCATTTCGTACTTTTTAAGTTTACCGCCAACAGATGGAGAAACGAGGCTGGGGACTTTCTTTGATAAAACCTATGTGGTGATTCTAAATTAACAATCTATTTCAATCATTTAAAAAAAAAACCCACACAACCATAGAAAACAAAACCTATATGTGTGCCAAGTTTCATCCTGATCCGTTCAGTGGTTCAAGCAACAAACATCCAAACTTTCTCTTTTATAATATTAGTAAGATAACACTCTATAGTCACTATAATCAAACATCGGTATCAACGTTCAACTTTCATGGCAAAGTACGGTTTGCAGAAAAACAATTACAAACAAATACATCTAGTATTTAGAACCTTTATTTTTTATAAATAAAAAGAAAGACGCTAAATATGTATTAAATGGTTTCGAGGTTTGAATAAATTACTAAAATTTGTTCCATGGATTTTGCTGTCAACATTTGACGTCTGTTATAATATATCTATTTTAAATGACCAAATGTCATTTTCACACTAACTTATATTTATTTGGTTTGACAATTAAATTGACATTTGTTTCCTATTTGGCATATATTACTTTTCGAATGCAAAATGAGTATTAAGGTTATATGACATAAACCTTTTTACGTATAAGAACAGTATTTATATAGGTACAGTTAACTGCAGCATAATTAAATTAAAAAATTACACGGAATATAACGTTATTATACTTATATTAATCATTAAAATATTCGAATGTATTATTTTTTTTGCTACCCTTACCGGGTGCCATGAATATTGAACGTTGATACCGATGTTTAACTATAATCAATCAATACATAGTATGAAATGAAGTCGCCCTCCGCGTCTATCAGTCTGTATTTCTGCTAACTCCTCCTAAACCATGCCACGGATTTTGATACGGTTTTCACTGTCTTTTAGAGAATTTATTCCGGATGGTTTATATGTATATTTTATTCTAATTAAGTTTTTAAGTTTTCTTACCAAGTCGTCACAAAAACGATTTATGGACGCTTACATAGCTTACGCTGGCTAAACCTTAAGAGATATATCAAAATAATGTACTGAAGAATGATAATTGTAGTTCTTCAAAAAAGCTAGAGAAAAGTCTGCGATGGCATATGTCTATCTCCTAAGGTAGACTCACAGTTTACAGTAACCATTTTTATCTTTAATTTGCGAAGCTATTTTTTCTAATTGAGTATTATTTATTCTTATCCAGTTAAATACGATAGTTACCTTGGGCATTTAATGTATATTTAAATTGTCCGTTACACTATATTATTTAAATGAATACTTTAGAAGATATGGCAGATTCAAAATTACGCGCAAGTCGGGCAACCTAAATCTGTATTATTGAAACGGTTGACCAGGCCGTATACCTAGCCGCGCATCTATAGCATCCTATAGTAACAACAAGTACATATTTCCGTCAATAAATTTGTTTTTTTTATTATATATATTTGGTTATCAATGAGAAGTTTGTTTTAATTAGTTTTTTTTTTCTTATTTTAAGGTTGTTTGCGTTGTAAATATTTCGAATATAGGTACTTACATATTTCCTGTTGTAAATTTAAAAATAAATGTTATCTTTTATGCTTTTAGCATTTTACCATAGCCTGGCTGGGCTGGTGCTAGTTTAGTATTTGTCCCATCAATGAAGCAGCGGTAGTTAACTTTGTGGATATGGGTTAATAGGTGTATTATTTGTTTTTTTTTAAGTAGAAAACTCAGAATGAATTACCTATGACGCAAAGAAGTCGTTCTAATATAGATCGTAGAACTAGGGATAATACTTACGTCTTAATGATGAAATCAAAGGAAAAAGGGAAATCAGGCTGTGTAATAGAAGAGAAAGTAATTCTTTGCGAAGGAATAGAGAATTGTCTATTGAACGTGACGTTCGTCTTAGGGCCTGTTTCACAATCGACAAGTAAAGCATATCTGCCACAAATTTAGCCCTTTTCTTTTCTTACACTCGAACATAGACAAGGAGAGAGCTAACTTTAACTGGCACATAAATTTACTTGTCGATTGTGAAAAAGGCCCTTAGAGTTGATAGGCATAGACATAGATCTCAGCGAGCCAGGGATTCTTCTACTGAACGTGACGTTCGGCTTATAGGCGACAGGGATAGACATCGATCTCACAGAGCCAGAGAATGTTCAACTGAACACGAACGTAGGTCCACAAGTACGTCTAATTCATGGTCAAATAAAGTGAACTCTGCATCCCACTGCAAACCTCTACGCAAATGCACCTATCTAAAAATTCTTTCACCATTTGAAAAGTTTATTATTCCAGATACACTTGGGTTATTTCTACTTATATTAACTGAAGCGAAGCGAGGGACCGTCGCTAGTTTTAAATATAATAGTACCTAACTATGTGAACCACGCACTTTAAATGCGAATGCTGTATATGCCTATATTGTCAGGTTATATTATAATGCAAATGATGGATATTTTATGCTGTTGATATGTCTTCAATAAATAAATTGAATAACAAAGTCACCATTTGAACAAAAAAAACTAAGTCGAAATTGGTTCATCCATTGCCGAGTTAGGATGCCACAGACAAACACTTAGATACAAATTTCTAACTTATAACACCCCTCTTTTTACGTTGTGCGTTAATTACGATAACAAAATAGAAGGGAATAGTTTTAAACCACTTTTACACCGCATGTATGTATGTTCAACATTCATGGTTTTGAAAGGATGGTAGGTACCTATACAGGTTGATTGGTTATTGCATACATTCCTGTTAAGGGGTTATAGTGGAGGTCATTTGCAATCATTTTTGACCCTATAATGCATGGTGCCAAAGTAAACCATTTCCGAGATAATTAAAATAAATCCGAGATAATTAAGATAAAGAGCAACTTCGAAAAATTATTAAAAAAAAGTAATTACTTATATTATTTTTTATCTTTTGTTTTATTTAACCGACAAAACAGTTATTTATTCTCAACAATAAAACTGCAATTACCTGTACAGTAAGGGCAAAAATATCTGTACGTTTCCAAAGCGACAAAAATATCTGTACAGTTGAGGAGACAGAAATATCTGTACGATAATTCGGTCATAAAAATGTGAGCATTTAAATAGTCATAAACATGTAGACATTTACATGGCTATAAATAAATGTACAACGTCAGTCAAATATATGTAGGCAAATAGGTGGCCATAAATATCCATACAAGCAACTATCACATACATGAGAACACAACCCAAAACCTAAGCCAAAATTATTTATACAAAACAAACAAGTTTTCTAATTTTGAATTATGATTATGACAATCACCGAAAACAGTACAGTCGAGTTCATAAATATGTATACACTTTAGTACCTTGTCACTTTAATTAAAATATGACATTAACGCCCGGTTTTATAAAGGTCCGTTAGTTAATATGTCAGATCAAATTTTAGTAACTTCATACAAGTTTTGACATTCCTGACCGAAATTTGATCTAACGGATCCTTATAGAACCCAGCCTAAATAGACAAGGTACTAAAGTGTATACATATTTATGAACTCAACTTTACCATTCTGTCATATGATCGGTTTGTCTCATTCATTTCGATCGTGTCGTCATTGACGTGTCATTAGTTTCACCTTTAATTGTAATATTTTAGATTCCGCTTCAAAGCTACCATACAAGATTTTCATGTGGCTTTTCTCGGGAATATATTACCGTTTGTCCGATGCACATTTATTTCTGTAACATATTAATACTAGACGTAATAATAATAAAATTCTTTTGATTTCGCTTATTTATGTGACTTTACGAACGTGGTTAAAAAGAACAGTGTAGTTATTTATGTAACTGGTATATAATGTGGGTTCTTAAGGTACGAGCGCCAAGGTCGCAAGCTCGCTCTCTAATTACAGGCACGAGTACCTTAAGAGCTAATTATGTATCTATGTTTTGTAATTTAATAAAAATGTAATTTTAAACACATAATTAGTCTCAAATTTAATTTGGTTTTTAATATACGTAATTTTAATTGGTTGGTTTTTAACGGTTTATTATACAAATAAGGGTGTCAAGTGTTGACTAAACGCCAAGAATGATATCCGGAATGACCGTAACCATGGTAATAACAATGCTATAATAACTATTATAGATCTGTTATTACCATGGCAACGCTCATTATAGAATTGTTTTCACGCTTCGGTTACGTTATAGGTGGTATTTTGATACAATTAACTATATCAATATTAGCGGTTTATAGTACGCGAGTAGAAAAAGGTTTTTAATGCACATTATGAAAGAACATTTCAATTCTATGAGCTTGTAAATGAGCCATTTTTTTATGAATTGTATCAGAAGTACAAAATGAATGAATGAAAATGAATTTTAAGAATCGTAATGACGTTAAGGGGCCTTTGCACATATTTTTGATACCGCTACTTATTGTTCAACAAATAAAACAGATTACTAAAAACTGCATGTTTTATTATGAGAAAAACTTAAATTACTTTCATCATTCATTCCGTGTATATATTTGACGCGATGGCTGTATAGATATTAATGCCCTTAACTGTATAGATATTTTTGACTTGGGTTTTGGTCTCATGTATGTGATAGATGCGTGTATTGATATTTATGGCCAACAATGCCTACATATATTTGACAGACAATGTACATTTAGGCCATGTAGATGTCTAGATCTTTTTGACTCTTTAAATGCTCACATATTTCTGACCAAATTATAGTACAGATATTTCTGGCCCCTCAGCTAAACAGATGCTTGTTGATGTATATATTGATGTTTATCACTTATCAATTATCATTTTAAGTATTTTTTGGCAATTAGTTCCGAAGAAACGTATCAAAAACAAAAAAAACTTAGTACATCAGGCAGGCAGATTATTTAAAAAAACTTCGGCGTATTTCTAGCTTTCAAACTTTGTATTATAATTACAAATTAGATTCATGTTTACTGAAAAAAATTGATCTCAACGAGAGCGATAATTATTATGTCCAAATGACTTTGCCACCAATTTGAAAAAACTAAACTTTTTTACTAAAAACAGATACGGGCTAGCATGTTGTACAACTGTGACAAATTTCAAGTTGATAGCATTTGTAGTTGCTAAGAAAACCTGCTGTGACATTCAGACAGACAGACAGACGAACAACGAAGTCTCACCATAAGGGTTCCTTTTTTACCATTTTGGTACGGAACCCTAAAAAATATTTAAGTGATTACTCTTTTTTTTTAAAGTCTCTTATCTGACTTTTTTCGAAAAAAGCTTATAAATTATCTCGAAAATGGGTCACGTTTGCATAATGCATTATAGGGTCCAAAATTATTGCAAATGATCTCCACTATAACCCCATTAACCCCCTAACAGGAATAACCAATAACCCTGTCTGTACAGTCAGCGTCATATATAAGGTAACATTCAAAGTGCTCAAATAGTTCGGTACGGCTATTTGACGCTGACTGTACTACACATACGTACTGTACTTAAACTACTGCGGGCTTATTATGGTTGTGTTTGTCGATTTGGATAAAACATCTGATTTTCCTCTCTTTCTAAGCATGCCAAAACTATTACCCCGTTAATATTTTTAAGTTACTCTTAAAACCTGTGTAAAGTATGCTGATGATAAGATTGCAATTTTGTGTTGCAGGTGTGCAGCAATCCCTGGCAACCTTTATGGATACAGACCATAACTATTGTCGTCCCAGGAGACAAGGTTTCCAATCCGGACCAATGACGGACACGACAAATTTACCGGGTCCCTCCAGACCAATGATGGACATCACAAATTTACATGATTCATCAAGACTTGCAGTTGAGTTAACAGAAATCCCAGTACCATCTGGATCTACATCAACAACTTGTCTAACTGTACCTGAAAAGGCCCAAGCTAGAACATCACAAACAAAGTTTGATGCAGGTGAGAAAATAATATTATTTTCATAATTATCATAATTATTATACAATCCGTCTAGGAAACAAAAAACAGAAATCAATCCTTATTTTTTTTACCCAACTGCGTCAGATAGAGGGTTATGTTTTTCGAGCGTATGTATGTTTGTATGTATATATGTATGTATGTATGTCTATTTCTGGGCACGCTCTGCAGCCTAAATGGCTCGACGGATTTTAACATACGAGGTGTCATTCGATTCGTCTTAATTGCCGAAGTGACATAGGGTATATAATATTTCAAAATGGCCTCCGCGAAAAAATAATATGGAGGGGGAATAAAAAATTTTTTTTTTTATTATAACTAAGTATATGGGTATCAAATGTTAGCTATTAAATAGACCATTCCAAATATATATTATAACACTTTGATGCTACCATTTTGGCAGGAAAGTCAAAAAATACGTAAATGTTAAGTAATAAACAATAAACTCCTTTTGATAGAATGGGAGATTCGCTTGTAATTTGTCACTTGTATGTACGTTCGCGACACTAAAAATCGAGCTCCAAAGCTCATTTATATCGCTTAGGAATAATTAATTAAACCACAATTTTATTAATAAAGACTAAAAAGAGTGAAATAAATCAAATTATTTAAAAACCAAAACCCTTACTGCAACAAAAAACACTACTGAAAAGCGGGACAAGCAATGAATTACAAATCCTATTTCTTGATAAAATTTAACATTTGGACTAGCTTTTCCCCGCCTGCAGTGCCTTTTCCAATATTCAAGTTTAATTTAAATTGTTATAAAATATCAATAACTACAATGCTCTTAAAATTTTCTATACATTATAGAGCTTGTTTTTCGCTTTTCAGTTGTATTTTTTATTGCAGTCGGGTTTTTTTGTTTTTTTTTACATTTATTGTTTTATCATTGTTTATAATTTTATAGTTTTCTTATTTGATGTTGAGACAAAGTGGCGCTAGAAGCTCAACAATTAATTTTTAAACAATAATATGAGCAATAGAAAAAGTATAAAATATAATAGCCTAGTTGGTAGTGACCCTGCCTACGAAGCTAGCGGTCCTGGGTTCAAATCCCGGTAAGGGCAGATATTTGTGTGATGAGCGCGAATATTTGTTTCTGAGTCATGGATGTTTTCTATGTATTTAAGTATATATTTATCTATATAAGTATGTTTATCGTTGTCTAGTACCCATAGTACAAGCCTAGAGCTTAGTTTGGGACTAGGTCGATTGGTGTGACATTGTCCCCTGATATTTATTTATTTATTTAATATAGAAAAAACAATAAATTTTTTTTTGCTTTCAGATAAAACATTTGAGTTTTTACAAAGGAAGACTAAGAAGGAGTGTCTTAGGAAAGTACGACAGAAGGACAACGAAATACGGAGATTGCGTCAAAAAGTCAAAAGTTTTAAGTTGCGTCTTCGGCAATTAGAGAAGACGTCCGTACGAAGAAATTTTGAAAGGTTAACTCAAAATATGCCCGAGTCGGCTAAACATTTTATAAGAATGCAATGCATGGAAGGACAGAAGAAAAAACAGGGACATAGGTTTAGCTTGGAGGAAAAAATTTTATCCTTGTCATTGTATAAAAAAAGCCCGAAAGGCTACAATTTAATGACTAAGCACTTTACATTGCCTTCTAGAAAAGTACTTAAGTCACTGTTGTCACAAGTTAAAATGTATCCGGGCATAAACCCAATAATAATGAAACAGTTAAAGTTTACGGTTTCAAAGTTGCCGCGACAAGATCGTCTGTGTACATTAATATTCGATGAAATGTCAATTTCACCGCAAATAGTTTTTAACTCGTACACAGATGATCTTGTAGGTTTCGAAAATTTCGGCAATGAGAAGACTGTAAAATTAGCCAATCATGCGTTAGTTTTTATGGTTAAGGGTATAAAAAAAAGATTTAAACAGCCAGTAGCCTATTACTTTGTACAAAATCTACAAAGTCAAAAGCTGAAAGAAATATTAATAGATGTAGTAACGCATGTACAGGCCGCCGGCCTCAAAATAGTGGCAACTGTGTGCGACCAAGGCGCGGCTAATGCAAGTTGCATTAATAGTTTGCTATCTGAAGCAAAAAGGGAATATTTTAGATTAGGAAAGGAGTGGCGAAGCGATGTAATGATGATAAACAATACCGAAATAATTCCACTGTTTGATGTTCCCCACTTATTAAAAGGAATAAGAAATAATTTATTAAATAAAGAAATGAAGTATAAACAGGATACTGAAGTAAAAAAAATTAAATGGGAACACTTTCAGTGGATTTATGAAGCCGATAAATCTCGTGGTGAGTTGAGAATTTTACCAAAGATTACGAGGGAACACGTCGACCCAGACAAAATTAAGAAAATGCGCGTAAAAAACGCTGCACAAGTTTTCAGTCACAGCATGGCAGTAGCTGCCGATGTCTTGGTCGAGAAAGGTAAAGTTCCTTCGGAATGTGCGGATATAATTCCTTTTGTTTTGCTGATAGATAATCTATTCGATTCATTTAACGCGTCAAGTTTTTCTGCGCCGTGCGGCAAACGATATAGAGCGGCAGTAAAAAGAAACTCTCCTCACCATGAGCTTTGGCAAAAGGCTCTAAGTACTTTGAAAAGTATACAATTTATAGTAAAAAAAGGTGACGGGTCATCATGCGTGAAATCTGTACCGACTGTAAATAATTTTATTAGAACTATAGAGGGTTTTAAATCGCTGTGGCAATTGTTGTCAAATGAATATTGTTTGGATGCAATGTTGACGCGTAATTTTAATCAAGACCCACTCGAAAACTTTTTCGGAAGTGTACGCAGTTTGGGTGCTCGGAATGTGACACCCAACTGCATGGGATTTGAGGGAGCAATCAAAACATTGTTATTAAATAATTTAAGTAGTGACCACTCGGTAAACTCAAATTGTGAGGACGAGTCGAGTCAGTGCTTGCAGTCACTTACCTTTTTTATAAAATCAAAAGAAAAAAGTAATGCTTCCTCACAATCCCAAAATATTGTAATTGATCAGCCCTTGAATGTCATGCGAAATAGCGGTAGTATAATAGATTCCGGGGCTGATCAAAGGACTTATGTTTGCGGGTGGGCCTTGACAAAATGCTTGCAGAAAGTAGTAAAAGGATGTAAACAGTGTAAGGGCAAGCTACTAGGCAACTCAAACAATGAACAGTATCGCTACTTACAAAAAAAAGAATACGAAAAAGATAGAGAATTGCTTTGCTATCCGTCTGATTGCCTAGTAGCTTGTTTCCAGGATATACAGAACACGACAATTGCCTTTCTTAATAGCGAATGTTATAAACCAAAAATTAAAGAACGTATCGTCGCTTTTTTAGAATTATTAACAGATTTTGAATTTATGGACTGCGAAATACATAAAGATAAATTAAAACAATGTTTTGTTGATACGACGATTAATATAATTATTTACAGTTGGTGCAGATCGGTGAATAGAATATTAGAGGGTAAAATTAATTATGATGGGGAGGATACCGTCAAAAAAGCGGCACAAGAATATTATAACAAGCATCGAACAATAAAGAAATGATTATCAATTTTTTGTTTTTTATTTGCAGTTTCCACGGACGTAATTTATTTACTCTGAAACGGCCGAACTCGAGTTTCACCGTAAAAAATTACGTTCGTAAAACGGGGCCTCGATAAACAGAAATCCATCTATAGTATAGGTGCAGCGCAGCTATAGCTGTATATGCGTACCTACATACCTATAACTACACACGTATACAGTTTTAGTTCCTCCTCCCGGCACCAGGTGGCAGAAATTTCCATAGATGCCAATATAACCGTAGAGTTGCCACTCTTTTCCTCTATATTACTATACTCTTTGACTTGTGCTCAAAGTTTTGATTTGAGTGGCGGACAAAGTGCCGCGTTGTTAAAGTTGTATTTAATTAAAGTTTAATTTTTACGTTAAATCTATTGAATACAATATGTCTGTTGCAACCAAAGGTTAGTATTTTATTGTAGTTAGTTATTGTGTATTTACGAATCTAGCATTCGTTTCGTGGACTTGTTTACCTCGCCGGTGCGGGGTCAAACTCCAAACTTTCTATGATCATCAAAAATGATAACTTTTATTATTTAAAACCAGTTTTTTTTACCGATAATGGAAACTTACGTTATTTTAGTCCTAAGAATTAATGTATTTAAGTGTTTGTCTGTGGCGCTGGTAAAACAAATTCATTTGAATTGCCAAAATTGCAACCTTGATATTGTTAAATTTGTTTTGAAGTCATGGTCAGGCTATACAGCTGCTGATGATTGATGATCTAATATAAAGTAATACATATAGATAAAATACCTAGTAATAATAGAACCAATGTTAACTTACATTTAGATTTAAAAACAAAAAACTTAATATCAAAATGATATATATTTATTGCATGACTAGGGTCTGTATGTAAGCTCAAAGCTGATGAGTGCATGTCATTGCCCACTTGTGTTATTGTATAGTTTTAAAAGTTTATCCAGTCTGTAAAAAAGTTTACTGATGGTACACTTATCACTGTCTTGAGCAAGCTGTTCCACATTTTAACAACACGGTTGGACAAGAAATGGTATCTGGGTTTGCTATTACTTTAAGCATGTATAAGTTTTATAGAGTGACTAAATTACAATAACCCCGGCCCCTGTACCATAATAACCTTCACTGTGGCAGATAAATGTGAGAAAAACATCCGTGGCTCTCACACATACAGATGAGTCAGAAAGTGAAATGTCCATGGAAAAAGAAATCCTCTCAAATATCATCTGCCTGATACTTATTCAGGGTGGCCACTTTCTGGAAAACCGGGAAAACCGGGAAAAGTCAGGGAATATAGAGGGTCAGGGAAAAGTCAGGGAAATGTCAGGGAAATTTAATAAAGGTCAGGGAAAAAATTGGTTGGGGTGTAGCAAAGGGGGGCTGGACTTAAAAAACCAAATTACAAAGCAGGGACTTTAAAATTCCCGGTGGTGTGAAAATGATGTTAATCAATAAAAAACCAAATTAAAAAGATTCAGGTACTTTAAAATTCTCGGTGGTGTGAAAATGATTATAATCAACAAAAAACCAAATTACAAAGATTCAGGGACTTTAAAATTCTCGGTGGTGTGAAAATGATGTTAATCAATATCACTTGTTTTTTATTTATGTATCGTGTAGAATATGATATGATAATACCTGAGTGTCTACCGAGTTTCTGTCCGCGGATATTTATGATACCTAAATATACCTACTGAATTTTTGAAGTTAAATACCACATTTTTAGAATACCGTACCAAAATGGTACAAAGAAAACCTTATGGTGAGACTTCGGTGTCTGTCTGTCTGTCTGTCGGTATGTCACAGCAGTTTTTCTCTGAAACTGTAGAAGCTATTAACTTGAAATTTGGTATAGTTGTATAAATTACTCTGCATCTGTTTTGAGTTAAAAAAAATGAAATTATTTTTCAAAATTTTTGAAAAGTGGTCTGTAATAAGCGGTTGTATAATTAAAGTGATTTGATTATAGCTTATAGCAAATGAGGTGTTTTACGAAAGAACTCAATCTGCAAATTTCAATTTTTTTTTTATAATCATTCGTGATTTATAGCCAAGGTCATATTATTTTGTACATTTTTACACCCGGGGTAGGGGGAGGAGGAGGGGGAGGAGCCCTCCCTTTTCTCCGAAGTTTATGCGACAAAAAATCTGATAAAAACCTGATTTAAAGATAATTATTTATATTTTACGCGAAAAATAAAATGAAGTTGCTACATTTTACAGTTTTGAAAAAAAACATCAAAAATCCTTAAATAGCTGTATTAAAATTTAGGCTAGTCAAAATGGACCTTATTGCATAGAAAATAAAGTTCATAACGAAATGAGTATTTCTTTTGCGTTTTCCAATCATATTATCTTAAATAGGTACGGAACTCTCAGTGCGCTAGTTGGAATCGCACTTGACCGGTTTTTATTCTATACATGTTAAACAATAGATTATAACTTATAATGTGAATTATGAAAATATTACTACTATGTAAAAATAAATTCAGTAACAATAAGTCAGGCCCCAGTTTTTTTATTTTATAAAATCTAAACGGTGAGCAACGGACAAAAATGTGCAGGTAAAAAAGTTGACTGACCCTTTTATGAAGGAAACGCTTCTTTTTTAGACTCCTATTTTGGTCAGGGAAAAATTTGAAGAATTCCCTGGAAAACCGGGAAAAGTCAGGGAAATTCAAATGTAGTAAAAAGCGGCCACCCTGTTATTTTCTTTTCTTATCATGAGACTTATTAATTTTTCTTGTAAGATAACACAGCTATTTATTAAATAAAATACGAGATGTTTCCGTCAAACTGTAACTTTGTATCCATCTTTTACATAAACTAGTTCTTGCGGTTTTATCAAAACAAAAGTAGGTATGTTTGGCCAGGTTCAAATAAGTCGGGGAAGATTTATATCTTAAGCCATTAAAAGAGTTGTTATGTGCTGATAATACTGGCTCAGAAGTTAAAAAGTTTTATGGAACATAATTATTGTAAAACAGATAAAAACCTCTGATATAATGGCGTTTTCTACTTTCAGGCTCAACCAATTTCCAGCGAACCGCGAACAACAATATGATAAAACCGCATCTGAATAGGGCCCTCCGTTTGAGAGCTACAATGCCAAAGACCGATACAAAAATTTATGGTGCTGTAGTTGAATACAACTTTGTCGCAACTAGTTACGAATACCAAGACACATTGATTTATGTTGTCTGCGACTTTTTTGTTGCTCGGATCTCCCTTTCTAGTCTGTAACGATAGACACGCACAAAAAGTAGAATTGGTTCAGGGGTTTAGCTGTGAAAGTGTAATAGAAAGACAGACAGATAGAGTTACTTTGTTAAGGCATAAGTATTACAGGTGAACATACATAAAAACCTGATTTAAAGGCAGTGATAGTTAGTTTTTATAATCTATTATTTTAAACATTAATTCAAAACAAAGGTTTTGTTGTGAACTTTGTCCAGCTAGCAGTGGGACAGTGTTGATTAGATAAAATGGTACAAAGATTGCTATTACGTATTTTGTATCGTCATGCTAAGTTTTATATTGTTTAAATTGTTGCCAATCTGGAGGTATGATAAGATGTTTATACAATGATCATACAAAAATATTCAAGGTATAAGCTTACCCGTTAAATGTAACTGTAATGATAAGCAAATAATAATGTAGGTAAGCTGTTTCTTACTATGTTTGACGTGTGTGTATATTTGTGTAATAACACTAATAACAATAACTAAGCGTAATAATGCTTATTGTGAACCTAAAAAAATCCATATAATATGCGATAACGTTTCTTTCCCCATAAACATATTTAGTCTGATCTTTTAATATGTTGTAGATATTATAAAAAAAGTAGGTCCGTACGTTTTCCTTTCCAAGAAAATGTTTCTTGATAAAACTACAACATATTCAAAAATCCTGAAAATCTGACGAGATTTAGAGGGTATATTTTTTTCATCCGGAGCTATATTTATATGTTTTTTGTCAGCTACGTTATTAAAGCGTATATTCGTAATCCTCCTAAGTCATATTTATACAATACAAACCAACAACTTACATTTTATGATATGTTCCCACTATTGTTTAAAAGTTTAATATTTTTTTACTAGCCTCCGACAAAAAACGAGTACCTACGTGTAATCTGCGTGTCTGTATATCTGTGGTATCGTACCTCGTAAACGGATGGATCAATTTGGACGCGGCTTTTTGTTAAATAATGCTAGTTTAATGGGGATCGTTCTTAACTAGGTCTCACGAAAATCTTTTGGTTCACGCTACTTTAGTTTCTTCAAATTTTAAATTCCAGTTTAACTTTGTGTTATACATACCTACTTTTTATTATTTTTAAAGTTTCTGGAATGTTTGGTATATTTTTAAAAGCTTTTGTTAATATAATGAAAAGCCTTAATTGGCCCATGATTTTTAATTATGTCTGAAATAAGCTTCGTTTAGGCCGTTGAGATTATCAGCACTGTTATACAGGGGATTATTCATCTTTTAATTGTTATTTTACAACCCCAGGTATTTTCATCGTGGGCGCCAAGCGCACCGCGTTCGGCACCTTCGGGGGGGTGTTCCGTACCACCTCGGCCACCGAGCTGCAGACGCACGCGTTCAACGCGGCGCTCAAGGAGGCGGGCGTGGCGCCTGCGCAGGTCGACACCGTGATCGTGGGGCAGGTCATGTCTGTGAGTACAACTGTTTCATATACACTCACCGGGAAAAATAGCCATCACGTCTTTGTTCATACAATTGTTAATAAGTATAACTTTTAAATCAGAAAGTAACTTCAAAATATTGGACGAATTTCTACGTAGTTTGTAGTATTTTGTTGCTAATTAAATTAGGTCCAATTGGGCAAAGATTTTTTTTAAAGTTTTCGAGTGTACCCAAAAGTTTAATAAATTGAAAGTCGTACAAAACACAATAATTTACTACGAACAGGTATTTAATTGATCTTTCGGGTTCCTTTGGAAAGAGATACGACCCTTAAAAATAATATTTGATGGCCATTTTGAAGTTGATTAGCATTACCAATAAAACGCCACAATTTACATCAAAACGTAACCCTAATAATATACCTAACTAAGCTGTTGTTTAATAATTAATACTAAACCAAATAAACTGTCTAAAATAACTACAAGTACAAAGCTTCTGGTTCCCAGTATGCTGGCAGCAATGCCTCGTTAAGGTAGTTGTCCCACCGCCAACGAGGAAACTTAGCTATCGACTATTTTCTCGCTCAAGAAATGAACGAAAGATATAGATCCCGTGTCAATAGAAGAGACACAAATATTTGTTACGGGTGTCATTCGCGATCCATAATATCGTTTGTCCTAAACATCATTTGTCCTAAACATCATTTGTCCTAATTTATCGTTTGTCCTAAACTGGTTTTTAGCTGAGTCAGACAATTTTTTAAGCTTTCTAAAAATACCTGCGGTTAGGTTAGGTTAGGGTTGTGTTATAACAACACTAAAAAGTTTTAAACATCAGGCCGACATGGCTTTTAGGACAAACGATGAATTATGACAAATGACGATTAGGACAAACTATATTATGTATTCCGATATATACCCATTTATTACAGTTGATCGCTGACTGTTAACACTGCCGGCGAGAACTCTCTCCGCAACAAAAGATATTTATCGCGTATCAATAAAAGAGACGCATAATTATATTACCTACTAACATACTATAGCTACTCGCTTCTCGCTCACCGTTAGTGGTGGAAGTGGACCAACCGCAAGGCTTTGACCAAAGTAGCTTTGACTATGCTAGACCGTGTCCCGCAGGCATCTCAAACGGACGGCATCTACACCCCGCGGCACTCTGCCCTGAAGGCCGGCATTCCCCAGGACAAGCCCGTGCTCGGCATCAACCGGCTCTGCGGCTCCGGGTTCCAGTCCGTCGTGAACAGCGCACAGGTGAGCCAACCTCGCAGTGTACACTCAAAGTTATTAATGTACAGTCAACAACATAAATAAGTGATCATGTTATACAAAATTGTGAAACGATTGAAAGCGACAAGGTACAGAAATGATCACTTATTTATGCTGTTGACTGTACGTTACCAAGGCGTCAAAATTATCTATACGCCCCTACGCGTACCTAACCCGTAAGGTCTATATTTATACAGTTTTCTGTACATTAACCATATAATAATATATGTCGGAGAACGAGCTCTAAACATCAAAGTACTTCAGGTTCTGTGGGCGTTTCTAGGTAGATATGGGTGCCTAGAGATAATAAAACCGTGACACGCAGGGAGGTACTTGAGCTACTACTATGTCATCAAACTATTTAGGGAGCTAATCACTTAACTTCTGGTAGCATGAATGTAACTACCATAGAAAGGTCTCTGGGTAATTATTACACCTAATTAATTCACGATACGTCACAGAACAGATGCGTCTGCGCGCAGCGGGTCCCGTACTAAATCTGAATCGCCTTCCCTTATCCCTTCACACCGCACCGCCGCCGCAGCCACCATCCAAGCTGACGCAGCACATAGCGCCGCTTGCGTTCTGCTGAGCTTGTGTTGCCAGTATTACACCGATTTCCGACATATACAAATAACCTTCATCCTGAATCGCTCTATCTATTAATGAAAACCGCATTAAAATTCGTTGCGGAGTTTGACAGATCTACTATTTACAGATTTGGCGCAATGGCTGTTTACATATTAAAGCTTTTTACTTGTTAGTTTTTTGTTAGAGGAGGTAAACGAGCCCTCAGGTTACTTAGGGCTCGATTCTACACTGTCAAACCATGTTGTTTTTGTCATGTTATCGTGTTGTAACTATGCCGCCGTTATTAAAGGCAATATTATGATTTCACCAAGAAGAATAGAGCCGATTATAGAAAGTATTCACCCGCCTATATGGACACATGCAACAGCAGGAGAGGAAGTTTCTGACAAAAGTCCTAAACTCCTGAAATGTCAGGACAAATCCTGACGTATGGCAGCCCTATCCTCAAGGTTGTTAACAGATTCGCAATCTTTAGGTTGAAACAATAGATTGGGTTCTCTTTATTCTCCATGACGTTAAAAATTTAGAATTTAGTTTTCCACAAAATAAAAAATTCTTTATCTTAAAACTGCTTCCATCAAACCAGGACATCATAACCGGCGCAGCCAAAATCTCCTTAGCTGGTGGCGTAGAGAACATGTCCCAAGCTCCTTTCGCCGTTCGAAACGTTCGCTTCGGCACCGCCCTGGGAGCGACCCACGCCTTCGAGGATACCCTCTGGGCTGGTCTTACCGACTCCTACTGCGGTCTGCCCATGGGCATGACGGCTGAGAAGCTGGGAGCCCAGTTCAAGATTACCAGGGATGAGGTGGACAATTATGCGCTGCAGTCACAGCAGAAGTGGAAGAAATGTGAGTTAAACTTGATCTTGTTGGGTATTGCGTTCAAAGTCGTATGTGGTTCATACGTACATGGTAAAATAGTTTAGATTATACAGGGTGTAATCGTTAAGTGTGACCAGGCGATTATTCCGTAACTATTACAGATATCAAAAAACTTTAAACTGATATCGAAAGTACGTTACCTAATGAATAAAATGACATCAATAACTTTTTAAAAATCAAACGAGTAGTATCCATAATTTTGATATTAAACACAAGTATCGCACAACTAGGACACTTCGAACATCTGCTTTGAATACAAAATTTTATATTTACTAAGAAATAAATACATACATACATTAAATCACGCCTGTTTCCCAGAGGGGTAGGCAGAGACCACTTCTTTCCACCTGCTACGATCTTGACAAATCTCTTTCGCTTCTTCCACATTCATACATAATTCAATTAAAATAAAGTTTTAATTATTACTTTGTTACGTTAATAAACAGTTTACTTTAATATCAGTACTAAGCTAAAATAGCCTTTTAAAATAAGGAAACTAAAACATTTCTACTAATCTCATACTAAATGTATGAGAGTGTTTAATGTAAAGAAATTGGAAAATGTTTTTCCATGCATTGAGTGATCCACCCTACTTTGTATTTAGCCGATTTTCAGTGTATTATAAAAGGGGTTTTAACTCCACAGCTAATGATGCCGGAGTGTTCAAGGCCGAGATCGAACCGGTGACCCTGACCATCAAGCGCAAGGAGGTGAAGGTGGACACGGACGAGCACCCGCGCCCGCAGACCACCATCGAGAGCCTGAAGAAGCTGCCCCCCGTATTCAAGAAGGAGGGGCTGGTCACAGCTGGCAGCGCTTCGGTGAGTCACTGTTAAAGTATCGAACCCATTGTTACCGGCTTTTCTCTTAATATTTTTTAATAGGGCAAGGCATGATAGCTGAGGTTAGCTTTCTACCATCATTATACCATCCAAAAGACATCTACTGCTGGACAAAGAACTTCTAGAAACTCCACGATAGTCGGTTTTGTGGAAGTAGCTCAGAAGAAATGTATACTCAAATTATCGACGTAAAGTTTACTTGTAAGGCACGTATGTACGTACGTTACTGTGAAAAGTATACAAAACAAACCAAAATACACTAGGCATCTAGAATGGTTAACAATATTACTATTGTTCCTTTTTCGTAACCTTTGAACAATGCTTTTACGATATTGAGAATCTCACCATCATAACTTAAGAGCTACGTTCTTCTCCAGAACCGCCATTCTTCTATCCTTCTAGATTCTAGACATCTGGATACTACACGACTTCTTTCACTTGCTCAAAGCGACTTCATCCAAACCTCTGCCTTTACCTTCAACATGATAGTCAATCTTGTCTTTTGTATCCTAGGGTATTAGCGATGGTGCCGGGGCCATAGTCCTCGCCAGCGAAGCAGCCGCCAAGAGCCTCAAGCCGCTCGCCCGGCTGGTGGGCTGGTCCTACGTCGGAGTGGACCCCAGCATCATGGGCATCGGACCAGTGCCAGCCATTGAGAACCTGCTTAAGGTCACCGGGCTCACCCTGAATGATGTCGACTTGATTGAGGTGAGTTCAGTCCCAAGAAGGATTAGTTCCTTGTGTGTCATCATTATGTCATGGTTAGTTATGTGGAGAACTCTTGCAAACCATGTTACACCTCACTAACTGTCCCGTCCCGCGTGCCCGACCACCTGCTCGCGTGAGGACTTACTTGTCAGTATCCAGAGGGCTACCACGGTAGCCGCTTTCTGGGCAAGTAAGATTTAGCCCGATTTCTTGCCGACACGAAAGAAGAAGAAGTTATGTGGAAGAAAAAGAGGTAGAACGCGAATCCGCGACGCCAAGAGTGTTAACGTCCAGCACAGAACAGAAGCTTGGAGAGAGTTGGTGAGAAACAGCATCTAAATCGTGAGGGAATCGACGGAGAAGTGAAATCATCGTTATGTCGCCCTGTAGATGTCTACTGCTGATCATAAGCCACCTCTAAGGATCGGAATAGCATCCATCGGGTTTCCGCGACCTCGATCAGACTCTCTGCCCATGCTTTACTTCGACTGGTGTATTCACATTATGAAGATTTTTGGGTATTCAAGCCGCCAAGATCCTCAAGCCTCTAGCTCGGCTGGAGAACTGAACTGATCCATAATGGTACCCGCTTTCGAATAAAACAACTGTAATAACATATTCCCCTCAGATCAACGAGGCGTTCTGCGCGCAGACCCTGTCCTGCGCCAAAGCGCTGAAGCTGGACCCGTCCAAGCTCAACGTGAACGGCGGCGCCACGGCGCTCGGACACCCGCTCGGCGCCTCCGGCTCGCGCATCACGGCGCACCTCGTGCACGAGCTCAAGTGAGACACACATACGCACGCACATACGCACGCACAAGCACGCACGCACGCACACACATACACACAGTACAGACGGACAGTATTTCAACAGCAACCCAGCTGCATAATGGCAGTTCGAGTGCAGTTGCCTGTTTCTACTGTCAATGCTCAAAGTCAAAGAATTATTTTAATGGCAACTATAAAGAAGTATATTCGATGAAGGGCAATAAAGGCCACTGAGGTATTATGCGTAACTGTGAAACTAAGTGCAGAGGTGATAGAAAACATCGTTATTATACATAATTAATTAATTATATTGCTATGAACTTTGTATCGTTATGTTTAATATCGCTATGGATCAGAATATAACATGGGTGCCTTCAAGAAAAGAGCTTTCACTTCCCTAATTGACCGGCAACGCAACGAGAACTCTTTACTTGCTGGTCTTGTGGGGGGAGCCTGCCGTTTGGCCAAAATATTTTTGGTCAAATGTATCATTTCCCAAATTTTTCATTTGCCAAACAAATGTTATATCATTTTTTCAGAATTTATATTACAAAAAACAAAGCGGGTTGTCAAATGAAAATTTGGGAAATGAAACATTTACCTAAAAATATTTTGGCCTAACGAAATAGACCTGTTACGGGCGGTGGTGATTACTTCCCATCAGGTAACCCGCATCGTATGCTCGATTGTCTCCATCAATTATAAAAAAAAAACGAAAAAAGGTTCAAAATAGCGTTATTTGAAGGTCTGAGACATTAACTGGTACATGAGAGACCATATTGTTGTTAGATACGTACAGACAGACGAATAAATCGTTTTTTTTTCAGACGCCGTGGACTAAAGAGGGGCATTGGATCAGCCTGCATCGGTGGCGGGCAGGGCATCGCTGTGATGATCGAAGCTGTTTGAAACACATTATTAATATTTAAGAACCAAATAGTCTGATAAATCAATCAATAATTTATACTCAAGCATAATGTTACAGAGTATTGTTAATTTATCACTATCAAACACGCAATATTAAAATGAACCTTAGGAATGATTTCCAATAGGTAATTTTTTGATCAATTTTGATCTTGTATTGTAAGATTAAGTGTCTAAACATTTTTTTTTAAAGCTTACAAGACTTCTTTAAAAAGCCCAAGTAAGCTCAAATGAATTTGTATATATTTTAACTTAGTCTTTATTTAAGTTTCTCTGCCTAATGAATGTAAATATAAATTTTATAGCATGTTTACGGAACTGTTATTATTATACAAAAACAAATATGATCGTATTTTAAAGTATTACATGTTTTAAATGTTCTACGATTATATACATCAACAATAAAAACTTTTATAATTAAATATTTTTTTATTAAACGATTTTGCAACGATTAGATAATGTCGACCACAATTCAGTTTATCCTTGACGTAAAAGTGAAACTCGAACGCTCGATTAGGATTTCGTAGCCAAACGACGAAAATAGAACTCTTATAATTTTGTCACGGGCGTCTGTCAGTATGTCGCATCCATTCTACGCAAAGACTTAGGAGGTAGGTAAAATGCTTGACAGTTAGATAGACTAGATAATCATCAAATTACTTAACCCTTCATGTGGCAAGAAAACTATAAAGTGAGTTTAAATTTGAATTTTGAGTTAGTGTAATAAAGTATTAATTGTTTTTTTTTGACAGCAGCCATTATACGGCTACTTGCCACACGAAGGGTTAATAGCACCTAGTCAATTTAAGAAACCTATTCACTTAGAATAATGGAAAGAGCCTATTCGCTTAGAAAATTGTGTATCGTACCAATAATCGGAGTGCTGTGAAGGTTCTCTACTTGTAGCGTGCTGGCTACATCGAAGTTATATTGGCTGGCTATTACGTCGGTAATATTTGAATTGATTCATAAATGTTTTAGGAATGTTTTCTGCTTTATGCTTTAAATGGAGGTGAAAAAGCTGGCAGAGAGCAAAGAAAATAGAAGGCAATTAATCCGACAAAGAGCGTAGCGGTAAGTTAAATGATGGTAATAACTATGAGCCATAAGGAGGTCCATGTCCACCTTCCTTCTCCATCAACGTACCTATTCGATAGTACCATTTTATTGTAATATCATCGGAATTGCATAAGTATACAAAATTTCAAGACAATAATGGCAATTATGTACGGTCACGGAAGTTAATTTGCTACCCATTTCAAAGAAAATCGGCTTGAAGATGTCATTGTCATTAGAGATGCCAAGTCATGTGTAATTGATAGAAAACTCAACCTTATTGCTGTAGAATGTCAGATTGACTTTGGACTTAAGGTGGGTGGTAAATTTAATTCCTAGACTGTACCTAAGTTGAAATCGACTTCTAAGATTTTATTACATTGTTTGTTGGTTTCAAGTGAAGCTAATAATAAGAGTGTTATAAAAACATTGTTATCGAATCGCAGCTTAACCAGATAAGAGACGTTATGTTTATTGCTGTTTATCTGGTTGCTATTTCGTGGCAAAGGTATCTTATCAGTAAGCCGAACAAATCTCCTGGACCGATGGACTGTGTACTTTTGATCATAATACTCTACATAATCTAAAGCGCCGGCAGGGCTGGCTTCAGGGGGGGGGGGGGGGATCCGAATCCCATCCGAACCCGTGGAAATACGGTCCGGCGCGTAGTCTATTTCTATGGTAGTTTATTATGTATCCGGTCTAGATCCGCACTACGCCGATCCGAATCCGATCCGAACCCGTGAAAATTCGGATCTAGACCGGATATTAAGCGCAGTTAACCATACAAAACAACGATGGTGAAAAAAGTTCGGTTGTAAAAAAAGTATCCTTTCAATTGTATGGCTAATTTTCGTGTCACAACGGAAAAGTTTCATAGAAAATTTAATTGCGTGAGTGTGTCCGGGAATGCATCCGGGGGGTGCGCCAAAGTTCATATAAAATTGCAACTCCGATTATTGGAACTCCGAAAATTTTTCTCATAACATTTTACATCATAATGATCACTCCTTATAATGTTCAAAAAAAAATTTTATACTAATGATCGGAACTCATAATCATCTGAACTTATAACGCCAATATTCATGGAACCGTACACTTTCCAGAATTTCTTAAATATCTTACGTGTAGATAAAATTAGGTTAGGTTAGGTTAGATTTATAACAATCCTCAAAAAGTAACAGTTTCTTAAAAAAAATAATTATGAGTTGCGATAAGTATGAGAAACATTTTTCGAAGAAATGATGTACCTATGAGGAAATTTTTTCGAAGAAATGATGAGTATAGACACAAATCGTTATATGTATAAAAATCTAAAGACCAATTTTATATGAGCCAATATGGACCCAGATATTTGACCCCAACCCAACCAACTTGGGTTTAGGTTGGTATCTACCTATTGGTGTCATTGGTGACGATCCAAGAGGAAAATCGAAGTTGGAAGTTACGTTATCCACGTACTTGCGTTATCCACCTTTCTCTAGATTTACTGTAGAATGACAGGTATGGAGCTAACGTAACTTCGAACTTCGATTTTCAAAGTAGGGTCTCTGGTACCCTTATATTATTATTATAATCTGTGACCTTGCCTTACAAATTCCCTCACTGAATACAAAACGGATTCCAAAATAATTTGCTCTTGCATTGAAAATCTTATACGAATAGATTCTAATTTTAAAATGCAACACTGACTGATTTTGGAATGTGTCCGTTTTTGTATTCAATTAACGAATATCATTGTTATTAAGTAAACGCTTGTACCTAGCCGAGCTGCTTGATAAAAATATTTATCATTTTGAAATTCATTGGCGGCGTAAACCGGCTCGGCAACAGACGCGTCGATTAAAATGGCGGTCGCAATAAACAAAGGTAAGTTTTAAACACTTTAAAGTTGATTGAAAATAGAAACGTGACATAGGTAGGTCCCAATTATGATGAAAATCACGACATGGTTTATTTGTAGTTTGATCCTACTTTGTAAACAAGTTTTTTAGGTTGTTTTAAAATACTCTTGTAGGTTTTACTTTAGACGTATAACCATTCCATATGATATGACATTTAAGTGAAATACCGTCGTACATACAAGCTATATGTCGTTTAGTGAAAAGGAAGAACAAAATGCATACGTGTAAAAGAGATGCCTAGCTACGTGATGTTTTGATGCATAAACACGGGTAAAGTTCAATGTCCGTATCGTAGTCGAAAGTATAGTTAGGTAGGTAGGTATATGTGATATCAACCTTATTTTACGAACTGTAAAGTGGTGTTTCGGGCGCAGTTTAAAAAGAAAATACCTAGGTTGTTATTGACCTTGACCACTGGGACGGTCCGCGGTGCTACTATATTTGCAAATGTCACTTTTTACTCACTTTTTTTTCACTTGTTCGTTAATGGAGCTAAGAATTTGTTATCGATTATCGATTGTTAGGTACGAAAGTAATAAAAATAACAAAAATTGTTTTTCGCACTTGTGTTTTTTACTCTTTTGTTGTTTTTACCCTTAATTGTTCAAGTCGCACTGTGATTTTTTATCAGACCAAGTATCAGATAAAATTGTTTTGCAAATTTATTAAAAAACATCGTTTGATGGAGACTGTGTCTGAATCAGGGAAACTGTACCTATGTCAAAATGCCAAGTCACCAGGTTTCCCCCTGCCCCGCTATTTTTGATTCTAGCTAGGTATGTGTGTAACATTTTTACTGACCAATTTGAGCATGGCTGTTATAGTATAGTGCAATAAAAATAATGTATATTACTAATTCTGTGATGAATACAAAACATAGGTACATCAACTCATCGATGGTCGTCAGGGCTTATCATACTACTGTAGGTACTTATATGGATGATTGTTCTAATCACGCCTTAACGCCAGAACGATTTTGGATGAAAGCCCACTTACCCGGATAAAGTTTTTTATTTGAAATTGGTAGTTTCTCTATAAAAATATAATAACACTGATTGCGCCAGTGCTCCAGGGTCCGGCTGGATCGTTAAGGCCATCTTACCAGCTACTCACCAACCATAACCCCCCACTGGAATACAACAATGAGATCACTGCTGCTTGGCGATATAATGTAATATGGTACGTAACCATTTTATTTCTACTTGCAGGTATCTTCATAGTGGCAGCCAAGCGTACGCCGTTTGGACGCTACGGAGGCAAGCTAAGGGATGTTCAGCCTTCAGACCTCCTGGCTGCTGCAGCTAAGGATGCCTTCAAGGCCGCTGGAGTAGCGCCGGCGCTGGTCGACACCGTCAACATCGGGCAAGTCAACGGGGTAAGCTATGCCTTTTGATTTGATCCAAATGTTCATTTTACGTGTTCTTACGCAATAAAATTCAAGTCAATAATATTATAAATGAATTGATTGCTTGCTAAACTTAAAAGCTGCTTATTATGGAATTTGCAACTATTTTAACTGGATGATTATAACAGCACAGGGCATAATATGGCTGCGTTTATCGCGTGACAAAGTTTGGATAAGGCGTCCGTCACTTTCGGACACGTAAAACTACGACACATACGAGAGTGACGGATGCTTTATCCAAATTGGACGTGCGATATAGACGCAGCCATACTAGGCACGCAGGTCGCATCACGCGTAGTCCTCTATTATACTCGGAAAACCATATTGCATTCGACAGGTTATCTTATTGTCAACATTACGATAGCTCTTATTTTACTAGACAGTACTTAATGGCGGCCGAGTCAAAAACAATGCGATGACAATGTCAAAGGTAATAATGGTTTTACTGAGTGCAATAGAGCCCCTAACTTTACACGATAGCGGTAGGCAACGAACCTTAAAAACAAATGCATCAATTAGTATTTTTTTATTATCCTTTTCTAGTTGAGTGGGTCTTCAGACGGTGGTCTGGCGCCACGGCACGCTTCTCTAAAGGCTGGTGTGCCCCAGGAGAAGCCAGCGCTGGGCATCAACCGGCTCTGCGGCTCTGGATTCCAAGCTGTCATCAACAGCGCGCAAGTAAGCAATCACCCACTGGAGTTTCTTGCAGCGCTTCTTCTTCGCGATGATGGTCTTGTCCAAAGCGCTAGTTGATTCACTCCATATTACCGACGTGTGAAAGAGCCCTCATGTGGCCAATTTACTGAATAATTTTTATTTACTTATTTATTTATTATTTTTGACTAATAACTTTACTTCAAACTTTGATTTTCAAGACCCCTGAACCAATAAAACTGCATTGACTATGATCAACGTCTCTCTATATATCTTACTAATATTATAAATGAGAAATTTTGATGTTTGTTACTCAATCCCGCTGCAACCACTGAACGGATCAGGATGAAACTTGGCACACATATAGGTTAGGTTCTGGAATAGGAGATAGGCTACTTTTTATGCCGGAAAAATAAATAGTTCCCGAGGGAATAGCGATATTTGACGTCGACGATAGCATAAAGCGATCAGTTAAATGAGGATGAAATCTTTAATAATATACGCTACCGTATAGTCGTATCTCACAACATTGAGTTCATAATTATTCTTCCAGGACATCATAACGGGAGCCGCCAAGGTTTCGTTAGCTGGAGGAACAGAGAACATGTCAGCAGTTCCGTTCGTGGTACGCAACGTGAGGTTTGGCACAGCTCTTGGCCAGAGCATCGAGTTTGAAGATTCCCTGAACAGAAGCTCCTTGGACACGTATTGTAACTTCACCATGCCTCAGACCGCTGAGAACTTGGCAGAGAGGTATAAGTTGCAGAGGAGCGAAGTGGATGCCTTTGCCTTACAGTCGCAGAAGAGGTGGAAGGCTGGTTAGTATTTATAGTATTGATTAAATTTTGCTAAAGCATGGCCGTTTTTCTCTTAAAATAATTTTCAAAATTATTTGTACAGTGGACTATAAAGAGATTCATCCACTTTTTCACTTTATTGCATTTTAATAAGGTCCAAAAGTGGATACATCTCTTTGTAGCTGTACTACCTGGTTATTCCCATTGCAAACCACCCCGCCCATAATTGATGCCATCTTTAATTTTATACCAGTATTATAGTTGCTAAAATTTCCGGGTAGTAACAGTTGTGACTTTTTTAAACCTGCCATCATTTTAGTTAGACAATTTTTTCAGACTAAATTTTCTACGATTCTAAATAGGTCCGTTTTTTACACTTCTTGTAATTAAATAAACACAGAAATTTAAAAAGGAAACCTATCTATCCCTTCAACGTGCAGCCTTCGACGCGGGCGTGTTCAACGAGGAGATGGCTCCAGTGACGGTGAAGGTCAAGAAACAGGAGGTGGTGGTGTCGGTGGACGAGCACCCGCGCCCGGAGACCACCGCCGAGGCGCTGTGCAAGCTGCCTGTCCTCTTCCGGAAGGGTGGCGTCGTCACTGCTGGGAACTCCTCAGTAACTAATTTGTACTTTTATCCTATTAAGAAAACTTCTCGATAAGAGTACCCTTACCATGAGTTATAATTACCGTACTAGCTAGCCAATCGAGTGCTCTATCCCTCACAGTATTCTTATAGAGTGCGAGGACAGAGCATTCGACCTGGGGCACGTTTTATAAAGCTACAAGTTACAATTTTACAGGTCTAAACTGGCAACATTGCTCAAATGGCTGGTCGTCATTGGTCGAGGTTGTGTCAAATGGAAACTTGTACCCTGTAAATTGTAATTTGTAGTTTTATACAACAGGCCCCTGCTAGCGAGTACGGTTTTTGTATTGTAATTGTAACTCATGGCCAGGATACAGATCGAATTTAATGAATAAGAAGAGATTGTTTGAAATCTGAGGGTTGGAGTCATACAGGTTTCACTAGTTCAGGCACGTCTCAACCACCCACGTAAACGTACTTATAAGAATCTGTCATGTAGGTACCTATTGGTGAGGACATAAATAATCTTTCATCCATTTCATATTTGGTAAAATTCGGTTTCAACATGAGCAACGCCCGTCTTCCAAGTCTCTAATTCCACTAAAATTTATACCATCTTGATTTTATATCATGTTGTTGAACTACTTACTATAACGTCAACGATATGATTATGGTATATAAGAAAAGTAAAGAACTTCATTAGTACACAAGGGAATTAAGATAAATGACTACTACGCAAAGCCAGTCGATAATTTGGCTGATTTCCCCTAGGGTGTGAACGATGGTGCTGGTGCCCTTGTCCTGGCGAGTGAGGAAGCCGTCAACGAGCACGGCTTCAAGCCTCTCGTCAGGCTGCTGGGCTGGTCGTTTGTTGGAGTGGACCCCAGCGTCATGGGTATTGGGCCCGTGCCAGCCATCCAGAGCCTGCTCGCCGCTACGAAACTGAGCCTTGGAGATATTGATCTGATTGAGGTTAGTTTTAAAATGGTTTAGATATCTCGTTTGAATCTTAGCAGCGTACCGGGTGGCGAGGGGGCTTAGTATGCTACGCGAGATTTACTGTCATATTTTACGTCATTCCTATGAAAATAAGAAAATATGACATAACGTCACACTTTAAGATGCTTAGTAATAAAAGGACTCAATTGACACAAAATACACTTTTAATTACAATCTTAAATGTTTACCCTTACGTTAGAATATGGAATAGACATATTTGACACTAAATCGCGTTTGACGAGGTTTGACGTATTCTCCTCGCCTTGTCTGCTAAGCCCACAGTTGCAAAATGGGTAAGGTTTATGTTTATACAGATGTAATAAGAGTTGATAATTATTTATTTTTGGGTACATCTTTTTAGGGTTCCGTACCAAAATGGTACAAAAGGAACCCTTATGGTGAGACTTCGTTGTCTGTCTGTCTGTCTGTCTGTATGTCACAGCAGGTTTTCTCAGCAACTACAAATGCTATCAACTTGAAATTTGGCATAGTTGTACAACTTGCTTGCCCGCATCTATTTGTAGTAAAAAAAATATGAAATTAAATTTATTAATAATTGAAAAGGGGTCTAGAATGGGGGGTTCAAAAATGAAAGTGGTTCGATTATAGCAAATGCGGTGTCATATGAAAGGTCTTAATCTGCACATTTCAAAACATTTTTTTTGAAAATTTTCTATCATGTACTTTTTGATTTATAGCCAAAAATGTACAAAAAATTACCGTTCCCCCCCCTTTATCTCCGAAGTTTATTAATCAAAAATTCTGAAAAAAATCCTGACGTATAGATAATTACTTATATTTTCTGGGAAAAATAAAATAAAGTGTTAATTATTTACAGTTTTTGAGAAATAACAAAAAACTAAGAAAATCTGTATTAAAATTTAGGCTAGTCAAAATCGACCTTATTGCCTTGAAAATAAAGCTTATAACAAAATGAGTATTTTCTTTTGCGGTTACCAAGCATATTATCTTCAATACGGAACCCTCGGTGCGCGAGTCCGACTCGCACTTGACCGGTTTTTCCTTTATCAGATCAACGAAGCCTTTGCGGCGCAGACCCTGGCCTGCGTGAAAGAGCTCGGCGTAGACCAGAATAAGTTGAACGTGAACGGAGGCGCCATAGCTCTGGGGCACCCTGTCGCCGCCTCGGGCGCACGGATCACGGCACATTTGGCGTACGAGCTCAGGTGGGTTATCAGCATCGAGAGCGGATCCAGCCACATAAAACTATTTATGTTAAAAAGTTTGACTCAGTATTTAGGAAACCTGAGAACCCTCTGGACCAGATCCTAGAACTACTTCTGACCAGCACCAAGAATTTTTCAAAGTTAAGCCCGATTTACATTGGTCAAGCACAGTGTACAGTAGTGTAAACCAATCGGACAGTAGCGAGTCAAGTTGCCTTGCCAGTGGATTCAAATAGAATCGCTTTCTCTCCACGGTCCTTGGCACTGTACTTGCCACTGTCCTTGACCAATATAAATCGGGCTTAAGACCGCTAGCCACTAGCTCATTCGCACGTAGAAATAATGATTGTTTAGGTTGTAACTTGTAAATCCGCTTTTACATGTACAGTCGCGAACTTTAATTTGGTACCCACCTTAGGTCCAAAGTTAATCTGACATTCTACAACAATCAGGTTGAGATTCCTAAAAGTTACAAATGACTTGGCATCTCTAATGACATTGACGACTTTAAGCATATTTTTCTTGAAATGGGTTACAAATTAACGTTCGTGATAGTACATGAAGCCAAAGAAATGGTCAATTTTAAGACGTGCTGATTAACTTATTTTAAGACGCAAACTAAATTCCCCGAAAAAAGTAGTAGATCAATTATTTGTCTGAGTGTACACTGTCACAATAAGGTATGTTCTGTTTCAGACGTCGAGGACTGAAGAGAGGCATCGGATCAGCCTGCATCGGAGGCGGTCAAGGCATCGCCCTTCTCGTAGAAACTGTTTAAAAAACCCTTCATTACTAGTCAACATCAAATAAACTCACGAACCAAACTGCCATGGTTAAGCTGTACAGAAATGCTTCACAAAATGACCAGCTGACGCACTCGCAATCGCAATCGACTTCGGACTGTCAAAATTAAAACGATTGCGATTGCAAGTGCGTTAGGTTATAAGCCTTTTTTGCTCGTCAGTGTATAAGGCTAGGTTTTCACGTCAATGTGCTGCCCATTTTAAGCATGCTAATATTTTTGAACATCAATCAATGGTGGTAAGATGCTACTTATGATAAAAAGCCATTTGAATCCAACTTAAGTGTATTTTATCTTATCATGTATAGATGGTTATTATTAGAATACACTTCAACTCTGTAGGATTTTTCGTACAATTGCCCCTCCAATACACTGAGCTGGTCGAATATGCAGCTTTTCTCACAATGTTTCTTTTACCGTAAAAATATCGGGTAATGAACTGATATAAAAATCACTGGTACCTACAATTAAAATCGTACCTAACTTCTGGAGTTGGAACTCACACCCGTATTTACAAACGTCACTATGAGGTCTCACAGTGCTCACGAACGCACAGGGTGGTTCAAATCGTCTCATAAACAAAAGGTCGGTCAAAAAGGACCAATCACAAAGCTGTATTGAACGCAGTGCGTTTACTCAGTAAAGGGTCCCTTAAGTATTGTTTGTGAATACGGGTGTCTGACCTTATAGTGACGTTTGTGAATACGGGCGGGTGTCAGTATCTTACGACCACGACTCGATACCTACCCACTAGGCCAGGCAGGCTAGGCGCTAGACAAGATGCATTACGCTTACTAGCGTTTCTATTCGTTTCGTTTCTAAACCAATCGCGTCACTGGTAGATGACGTACGAAAAGTCACGTGATCTACCAGTGACGCGATTGGTTTAGAGACGAAACGAATAGAAACGCTCGTTAGCGTAATGCATCTTGTCTAGCGCCTCAGGGGTGGCCAACCGGTCGTTCCGATCGACTGGTCGATCGCGACTATTAGTCCAGTCGATCGTGGCAAGGCAAAAAATATAAATACAAACTATGCTGTTTAAGAAGTATTTAATTGGTAGATCGCTCAGGGTGTCGTCGGTGAACAGTAGATCTTGGTTCTTGGGTCTAACCAAGTATGCTCCTGATGCGTACATAATCAGCTGTGGGTGGATCAAAAATGCATTAATAATGGAAAATTTCCTGGCCTTAAATTCCATGGGGCCCTAGCGGTTGCTTATTTTTTTAATACACCTTTTTTATCTTGAAAATACCTACCTATTTTGTGAAGCACAATTTTAAGACTTTGTCAGTTACTAGTCCTTATTTATTAAACTTTTTAAATTAATCTTATACTAAATTTTGTCAAGTTTTTTAACAAACTAAAGCATAAATATTTTCGATGATTTTTATAAGTACGGTGTTTGTAAAAGCTTATGAATATATTGAATTAAAGTGTATATTTTGTAAAAAGAAATAGTGTTTCTTATTAACTGTAACAATAATAACCACCCATAACAACAGGCGATACTTTAACAGTTAAGTACTTACTTAATATATTGATTTAAGTATATCGTTTTTCAATAAATTTGTATAGCACTTACCTATTAACTATTTTATTTACCACCGTGTACCTACATCATACATAGTTTAAAATATACTCAATAAACCAAAATTGGAATAAAGATAAAAGATAATAGCTCAATCAGTATACAATTATTATTGTTTATTTCCCTTTATTTATTCACTCTTATTACAAAAATAACTCTTCTCTAACTTAAATTAATGTAAAAGTTCAATTTAATTAGTAAAAAAGACGCCCGTTTATCGCATATATTTACTTTTTAATTTAAATATACCTAATTCCAACTTACAACGGATGTAAACCAATCACGTCATACCAACAAAGCCCCTGTTATATAATTTCTCTTGACGTACCCAAAATATTTTAAGAACAAACAAACTCCACTCAAACTCAAATACATTACGACGTTATCACGAATTCTACCGATAAACAATCTCATTTCACTGTAACTATTCGAACAACGCACGCGTTGACAACTTTGTTTACACGAAATACTACAAACTTATCATCGACAGTGGTGAAAATTGGAACTAAACGGACTTGCATACTAAATCAACAGCAACCGTGCGATGGTGGCGCCACTGTGAATTATTTGCTTAAGTTGGTACACCACTCGTGTTTTTTCAATGGCTCTAAAGTGCAAAGGTAAGTTTATATTGACAATACTTAGAAATGAAATGAAGATATGACAATAGAAGGTTAATTTAATAAGTCACACCTAAATACTAAACTTTGTGGTTCTTAGTAAGTACTATCATTAGGTAAAAAACAAGTAAATGTCTTCTTGAATGTAGTTGTGTACAAAACTAATATGGAATTTACGTCAAATTTCAAATATAGAATGTCGAACGGTGTATACATTTGTGTTATAACTAGGTACAGTCGCGAACCGGGATTGTTGAGCCACTTACTCAATTTTCTAATTTGGCCGTGTAATGCAAATCGAATAGCTGTCAGCCAGTCGGTGACATCGGTTATTGAATACACGGCTAAATTACGAACAATGGCAAGTGGCTCAACAATCCCGGTTCGTGACTGTAGGTACATGCAATTTTTACCTGTACGAAACAGCGTTACTAAGGTTGTCAAATCAAAACTCGCTAAGTGTTAGATTAGTAAAATATAGTTACCTACCGCCGTACCCTGAGACATTGTAAAGACAATTAACTCGTTTCTTTA
Organism: Acleris cristana; assembly: GCA_948252455.1. Taxonomy (NCBI): domain Eukaryota; kingdom Metazoa; phylum Arthropoda; class Insecta; order Lepidoptera; family Tortricidae; genus Acleris; species Acleris cristana. Next base: position 14,836,166 of record OX411786.1, on the reverse strand, counting down.
TAGGGTTCCGTACCCGAAGGGAACACAACAGGACCCTATTAATATGCCTAAGCTGTCTGTCCGTCCGTCCTAACTATATTTTTTTATAGAACTTTTGAATCGTAATAGAAAACGGGTTGATTTTTTGTCAGAATATGTGTTATTACGGAGGATTTACTAATAAAATTCGGAAAAACGGCAAAACATACAAGTAAGCGTCAAATTTGGTATGATTATAGTACAAGCCGTGGCTGAAGAAAACAAATAAAAAAAAATGGTCAAGTGTGAGTTGGGCTTGCGCTGATTCGATTTGAAATCGGAATATACCTAATAATATCTACCGTGCGATAGGTTTGGAACCCTCAGTGCGCGGGTCCAACTCGCACTTGACCGGTTTTTTTTTCACATTTGTGTACTTATTACAAATTGTGACTAAGGAACGAGTTTAGTCACTGACTCTTAGTGCGGGCTTTTTTTGTGATGAATCACATAATAGTTATTTATGTAACTGGTACATAATGATGCTTCTTAAGGTACGAGCGCCGAGGTTAGAGCGCGAGCTTGCGAGCGCTCTAATTATAGGCACGAGTACCTTAAGAGCTAATTATGTACCGTTGCATACATAACTTTTTCTACAAGCTTAGAATGATAATGACAAAAATAAACAATCACTAACTTTTCTCGTATACTTCACTCGATTTTTCTGCTAACAAATTACTTGTTAGCAAAGTCATTTTCATTATTCCGATTGGCGTTAACAGTTTGTAAATTTTATTGCTAAATGTTTACAAATTTCATGCAGTTTTTAATAGTTAGGTACTAAAACAGTTCTGACAATTTATCATAAAAGTTGGAATGCCAAACACAACGCCATTTTGTTGATATCCACATTGAACGTAACCATGGTAACCAAATAACAAATCGATGTATATTACTCATCTATTTTTAGTAACTTAATAAAAATGTAATTCTAAACACATATTTAGTCTCAAAATTAATTTTATTTTTAATATACGTAATTTTAATTGGTGTTGAAATGTTTTTAACGGTTTTTATACAAATTATTAGGATGTCAAGTGTTAACTAAACGCAAAGACTGATATCCGGAATGACCGTTACCATGGTAATAACAATGCTATAATAAATTATAGAACTGTTATTACCATGGCAACGCTCATTATACAATTGTTTTTACTCTTCGGTTACGCTATAGGTGGTATTCTGACACCATTAACGATATCAATACTAGCGATTTATAGTACGCGAGTAGAAAAAATAAATAAAATTTGTAAATGCATATTATCCACTTGCCAGGCAATGCCTCGCTTGGCTTATTTGTATATTAAATTCAATAACACTGGGAATACCGGACTTTGTACAGTCACCAGCAATAATATATTATCCAACATTGGGCGCAAAAATATCTGACACGTCCTTATTACTAGAGGTATAAGAACGTGTCAGATATTTTTGTACCTAATGTTGAATAATATATTATTGCTAGTGACTGTACCAACTTGCACGAAAATTATAAATCTAGAATTAGTTAAAACCAGATTTAGGACTAACAGTTTTAGACATTTTAACACATTTAAACTGTATTTGGTTACTAAGTTTATTTAAATCTTTTAATTTAGGTAATCTGTTCTTTGAACCAACACGGATAGGTGTTAGTAGTGCAACCTGCTTAGATAATATTTTTTGTAATTGCGAATGTTTGGATAAAGAAATATTCAATTGTTTTAATTCGGACCATAGTGGTCAGAAGGCATCTTTCGTCAATGATTTTTATCAAAAACCGCAGACAATAACATACCGACCTATAACTAGTAAACGTTTGGAATTATTTAAAAATAAAGTTCAAAGTAACCTTTCTGTGTTACCTTTCTTACAGAATGAGAGTAATAGTATTTATAAAGACTTATTTGGCGTAATTCTAGATCAATTTAATAATAATTTTAATATGAAAACTATTTCGAAGTCAAAAACCAAGTTTAGTGAATGGGCTACTGCAGGCATTCATAAGAGTAGAAATAGGCTTTATGAGCTGTATAGAGAGAGGGAAGACAATAAGAACGCTGACTTCCTAAATTATGTTAAAAATTATTCAAGGACCTTTAAGCAATCTTGTTTAACTGCTAAGGCAAATTTTCTTAGTCTTAAACTCAAATCATCTGACAATAAAGTAAAAACTGTATGGAATATTATAAATAGAGAAACGGGAAAATCAAAAACTCGTGATAATCAAGTCACCATAAACACAGGTAACAAACAAATCACATCAAATAAAGACGTTGCCTTAGCATTCGAAGATTATTTTTCCAACATAGCCAGCAATACTACAAAATGTCTTAAATCATCCGCGGTTGAAGCTAAATCATTACTTTGCACTAATGTCAGTAAATGTAATATAAACTTTGAATTCAGCCCTGTAAATTCAGATTCAATAGTCAAGGTATTTAAATCGCTTAGTTTAAAAAAGACTGAGGATTTGTGGGGCACATCAGTTAAAGTAGTTTTTCATATCATAGATGTAATTGCACCCCACCTAGCATTAATTTACAATAACTGCATATCAGAGGGGACCTTTCCAGATCTCATGAAATATAGTAAAGTCATACCTCTTTTTAAATCGGGCGACATGAGTGATATAACGAACTTCCGTCCCATTTCCATACTACCGGTTTTAAGTAAAGTCTTTGAGAAACTAATGCTGAATGATATGTTAGGTCACTTTAATAGAAATAAACTACTTAATAGTAACCAGTTTGGGTTTACCAGAGGTCGATCAACAATTGATGCGGCATCTGTTCTCATTAAATACATATATAACAGTTGGGAGAAATCTTGTGATGCGGTAGGAATATTTTGTGATCTTTCCAAAGCTTTTGATTGCGTGGATCATTCGACCCTTATTTTAAAATTAAAACACTATGGATTGTCCAATAAAGCTTTAAGTCTTATGTCTTCTTATCTAAGTGACAGAACTCAAACAGTGGTTGTAAACAAAACGCAATCAATTGGAGCTACAGTGAAACTAGGTGTGCCTCAAGGCTCCATTTTAGGTCCTTTTCTATTTCTCGTTTATATAAATGACTTACCACCAACAGTAGATAAACTTTGTGATATTGTGCTTTTTGCTGATGATACTTCATTAATTTTCAAGGTAGATAGAAAGTCCGTAGACTACAGTATGATAAACGCCATACTAGTTAAAGTACTTAATTGGTTTACTAGTAACAATTTACTACTAAATGCTAAGAAAACTAAATGTGTTAGGTTCGCTTTGCCTAATGTTAAACCGGTAGATTCTAGTATTTTTATAAATGACGAGTGTCTGCAAATGGTAGATAAGGCAGTTTTTCTAGGCATAACAATAGATAAAAATTTGCAATGGGGTCCCCATATAGCTGTACTGGCAGGTAAACTAAGTTCGGCAGCTTATGCCGTTAGGAAAATTAGACAGCTAACTAATGTTGAAACAGCTCGCTTAGTTTATTATAGTTATTTCCATAGTGTCATGTCGTACGGTATTCTGGTTTGGGGTAAGGCAGCTGAAATACAAACTATATTTGTTTTACAAAAAAGGGCCATTCGTTCTATTTATAACTTAAATTCTCGTGACTCCTTAAGAGAACTATTTAAAGAAATTAATATCTTAACTGTAGCATCTCAATTTATTTATGAGAATATTATTTATGTTATTAAAAATTTAGATTCTTTCACCAAAAATTCTGATATACATAATTTAAATACAAGAAATAAAAATAAAATTGCTATTAGAAAATTTCGCGTACGTAAAGTATATAAATCATTTGTTGGTCAATGCATTCATTTCTATAATAAATTACCTGACGTAGTTTTAAAGTTACCCTTTTCAGCACTTAAAAATTACTTGAAAAAGTCGTTAATGTCTAAAGCGTATTATAGGGTCGAGGATTATCTAGCAGACAAAAATGCATGGCCTAAACTCGAAAATTAGTCAATAATAATTTGTTCAAATGTAAAACCTTTATCTTGTCTAGGGGACACTGTTGATGTAGGAAAACATGTCGAAACTTTGTTTATTATTAATTTTTTTGTTTTTGCCTTTTTCTCCGTCTATATCTCTCCTAATATTTTTGCCATGTTTTCCTGCTGATCTACGCATGATATTTGATATTATATTTAAATTAATATTTATAGCTTTATATAATACTACACTAAGTTGTATCATTGTAATAGGAAATATGGTTAAAAAAATGACTGACTGCTGAGTTTCTTGCGGCGTTTCTTCTCGGCAGTGGTCTCCTCTTGGGAAGCGCTGGTAGACTCCTGACGTGTAAAGGTGCCCGTGCGGCCTACTTACTGAATAAATGACTTTTATCTTTATCTTTTTTTATTTAAGACTAAAACTAGATCTATGATTGTTTGATTTTGAGATCTATAAGATACAATACAAAACCAATTTACATTTGTCATAGGTATATTTATCGTTGGCGCAAAAAGAACGCCATTTTGTAGCTATGGCGGGCCCTTGCGGGAGTTGCCAGCTTCGCATGTTTTCGCGGCGGCGGCAAAGGACGCAATTCGTACAGCCAACGTCGATCCCAACGTCATCGACAACACTGTCGTAGGAAATGTTAACTTTGTAAGTTTATAAAAATAAAATGGCTTGTGACTTCACGACGGTCATAATTAAGATTAAAATTTTACTTTATTTCTATTTTTTAAATTATCAATATTGATTTAACCACGAAATAACAAGTCTAATGCCGGACTTACACACTCGCCGTCTGTCGGTTATAATAGTCGAGGCATGTCGTCCTTTTCTTATACTTATCAATTATCATAGGTTTGAGATTAGTGACTCGCTTTTAATTTTTAGCTGAGCCAATGCGATGGCGGAAAAACTGCCAGATATTGTGGAATTTACTCGGGGGTTCCGTTGGAAAAGCCAGCACTGGCAGTCGGCAAAGCTTGCGGGACCGGTATACAAGCTATCATTACCAGTTCTGTGGTTCGTATGTTTTGCATAAAACTTTTTAAAATACATAATTAATTTCCAAATTACAAGCTTCAAGAAAAGATTTCAGAAAAATGCCATTGTTGCTATATCTATATAGCTATTCATATTCAAGTCATTAACATTAAGTTAACTGACTTTAGAACCTCTTCCGTAAATTATCTCTTAAAAGGAGTAACCAAAAATTAAACATTTAATGAGCCAATCGATTTCGAATATCACTCCGTGCCTATTATTATTAATTTGTTACGCGACAAAAAAATAAACATAATCTACATGGATGCAGTCGCAAACTAAATTTAATTAATAATAATAAATTTTTCCTCCAGGATATAGTGACTGGTGCAGCAAAAATATCCCTAACAGGTGGAACGGAAAATATGTCATCGTTGCCGCTTTTAGTCCGAAACGTCCGCTTCGGCACAACTCTTGGAGGATCATACCAGCTCGAAGACTACATCACTAAGCAGCATCTAGACTCGTACAGTGGGTTGACACAGCAGGAAATTGCTGAAGAGGTGGCGAAGAGATACGGAGTGACGAGGGAGGCAGCAGATGAATATGCGCTCCAGAGCCACTTGAAATGGAAGGCAGGTGATTATTTGAGACTTCAACTTAATAGAGAGTACAATTTTTTTTGGAATTATATCTGTAACAAACGCTTATCCTACCCTAGATGAAATTTGGCACATTGGTACCTAACACAAAAAGAAATATATTAAGAAAATGTTGTTTTATTGGAAATTACACTTAGACCAGGTCCAGACGGAGCGTTTTGCGCGCTTGAGCACTCGCGCGTAGACACTCGCGCGTTTCCATAAAAAGACCAGCATCTGGCCGCGATGTATGTAGCTCTAGTACCTCGGGAACGCGCGAGTGCTCACGCGCGCAAATGCTACATCTGAGCTGGTCTAATTATAACTCTGTCTCAGGTAACGACAACAAGATATTTGAAGATGAGTTGGCGAGTTTGACAGTGAAAATTAAGAAAACTGAAGTGAATGTGGCTCAAGATGACCTTCCGAGAACTTTCATCACTGCTGAGCACCTCAGTCTTCTCCCACCAGTTACTGGACTATCTGTCGTCACTGAAGGGAACTCTGCTGTAAGGAATATTAGTCCTGAAGGATAGCTAGATGTATCATGATAAATACAAAGAATATTGCTGTGTAACAGGGACTTTTATAGTTCAGAAATACACCACACTGCTAATAAGAAATACCGCACAATATAATGTCATGCGTAGTTCAGCAGGAAAACTTGTTAGAACTTATCAGTAGAGAAAAATAATTGATCGTGCACGATAACCACCTAAATGAGTTTCATTATATACCTTACCACCTGGTGGCCTTGTCTGCCTCCTCCTTAAAATATAAAGCTAACAATTGTGGTGGTTGCCACTTGAGAATATTGTAGCTCTACCTGTCAAATGTATCCAACCCTTACTTGCAACGAATCTAAGGAAGTTATATTTTCTTCTAACTCCAGCCGCCAGCTGACGGGGCCGCGGCTCTACTCCTAGCTAGCTCAGAAGCCGTTCAGCGTCACAACCTGGACCCCATAGCTCGCATTACTGGCTGGGCCTGCGTGGGCACGGACCCCTGTGACGCTGGTCTGGGAGCGGTGACGGCAGTGAAACGGTTAATGGAAACTATGGGGGTGATCGTGGACGACGTTGATTTATTTGAGGTGAGGCTTCCAAGGCAAGGTGGAACTGCCAGAGAAGGATAATTCCTTGTATTGCACTTTTATTCATTTCTATTGCATGTATATTTATACTCGTGCATGTATCAGTGGTTTAGACGTTGCCCTGTAGCTACAGCCTGGACCGTATCTTCACCGGTGGATAAAGCATCCGTCACTCTCACACTTACATACTGGTCAGAAAGTGACAGACATTTTATCCACGTTAATCCACATCGTAAGATACGACCATAATAGGCCCGCAGTACGAATATAATTAAGATCGTACTTAATTCGAACATGTACGGATTTCTTCTTATTCTATCCTTCTACCAGATTTGGTAAATATGACGTTCATAAACCTGATGGTTATACCAAAAAACATTCCAAATTGCAGATCAACGAAATGTTTGCACCGCTAGCGATCGCATGTGCGCGCGAGTTGAGAGTGGAGGGCAGAGAGAACCAAGAGGGCGGCTCTGTGGCCATTGGCCACGCGCCCGCGACCACAGGGGCCCGGATGGCTGTTCATCTTGCTCATCAGATAAGGTAGACCTCAGTTGCCAGATTTTCGCCAAACATTCGTTAGGCCAATGTTATAATCTAGCAAAAGGCGCATAAAGAGTACGATATGGGTTACAGGTGCTAGCTGAGGCCTCTTTTTAACTCCTTTTGCTAGAAAGAGAGTTCCGCTTGTAATTTGTAACTTGTAGCTTCGTGAAACGGGCCCCAGTACCCTTACCATGACTTACAATTAACGTACTCGCTAGCGAGTAAATGCTCTGTCCCTCGCAGACCTCGCAGTATTGTTATAGAGTGCGAGGGACAGAGCATTCGACTCGCTAGCGAGTACGGTAATTTTAACTCATGGTAAGGGTACAGAACAAACTTATTTTTCAGAAGGCAAAACGTAAGAAGGGCAGTAGCGGCGTCGAGTTGTGGTGGAGGACAAGGAGTCGCTATAATGCTGGAAAATGTTTAATTTGTAATGTCGGCTGAACACACTCGTCGAGAGCCTCTCTGGCCGGGCCATGGCGGACCAGACGAGAGCGAGCGAGACAAAGAGAGAGCGAGACAAGATAAGGGCAGTATGTACACACTCGCTCTTGGGCTGTCTCGGGGTTTCTCGACGGGTGTGTAAAGCCGGCATAATAGCACACACCACGATGGTTACCACGAGCCACTAAATTCGAAACTTCGGGTGCTGTCCCTGTCGCTCGTCACTCAAGACTAAATCGAGAGAAAGGGATGGAACTAACGTTGTGCTTGTGCGTCAGAGTGAGTTCAATTATACCGCTCTCAGTCTAACATCCGCGTCACGCATGATCGCCGTCCACCATCGAATACTTCAGCTTGTTTTTAGACCTTTTTTTGTAAAATTAAGTAAATATGTAACCAAAATGATTTACATGTCACCATTTTAATAAAATATTAAAGGCAGCAAACATGGTTTCATTTAAGAACATCTGAGGTCTGTTTTATAAACCTACAAATTACAATTTACAGGTTACAAGTTTCCATTTGACACAACCTCGGCCAATGACGACCAGCCATTTGAGCAGTGTTGCCAGTTTAGACCTGTAAAATTGTAATTTGTAGCTTTATAAAACGAGCCCCTGAAAATCGGGTGAATGCAAGTAAAGCGAGTAATAACAGTAATATTATTACTTAACCAGCTTTTGTAACACCAGTTTTGCAGACGTGGTATATCACTATTCCCTTGGGAACTCTTAGATTATCTGGGATAAAAGGTATATCCGTAGGGCGACTAAAAACAAATTTATTTAGGTACCAACTTTCACAGCTGAGCAATCGGATGAGGCGTTTAGTTGAACCGTGACGTCGACACAAATAAGTAAGTACCTATGTATTTACAGTAGGTACGAGAGAGGATAAAAACACATAACCTGCTGATATAACCGAGGACGAGGGGTATAACGCTAAAATAGCTATTTCCGAAAATCGACTAAATGGATAGACGTAAGCTCGACGGCTCGACCGCTAATGTCAATTTATTCCATACATTTCGAGTCGAAAGAAAACAGAAACGCTAGCAGCGTTTGTATCTTGCCTAGGCCCACTACTGTCACTTTATTTTTAAATGACATAACATAACTATATAATAATTGAACTATGAGTAACTTGCCGGAAGAAAGTGGCCACCTTTTTTTGTTAATGAGTTAACTACATTAAAGTTATAAAACTTTGTCATAATATGCTATAAAAAATATAAAAAAAGAGACGGACTCTAGAGCTCTACTTTAAAAACCGAAAGAAAATTAGCTTCAAACCTTTTTTCGATTTAATCAAATTACTAATAAAGAGGTTAGGGCATACGAAGTTTCGAATTTAGTGCTTCCTTGTATAAATCCTGAACCAATTTCTCGGAAAGTTCAAATAACTTTTATTAATGGATGGTTACCACGAACCACTGAAGTCGAAACTTCGGGTGCCGAGTCTCTGTCACTCGTCACTCGAGACTAAATCGAGAGAAAGGGACGGAGCTAAATGTTACTTGAAACTTCGAATTTCATAGTACGGCGGCGCAGGAATTTTTGTGTAAAAATTGAATCATTTATCAAAGCTAAGTATTCTTTTTCACTTCATCTGGATCAAAAACGCATAAAATTAATGTATAAGAACTATACAAAACATAAGTAATCAAGACAAAAATGAATTTTAGTTCATCAGAATTCTTTGGATGGTTACTACGAACGAAGTGCTACTATCGAAACTTCGGATTCCCCATCCCTTTCATTCCTCTTTCGTGACTAAGTTAAGAGAAAAGGTTAGAGATAACGTAACTTCGAACTTCGATTTTCAAAGTAGGGCCCCCGACAGAGCCGGGGAACTATGATCTATGGCAACACCAACAGGCGGGGTTTTAGTTTATGGCCATCAGTGTGACCACAAACACACATTTATCCGAACTAATACGATTTATGTGGAATGGTGTAATGTATAATTTTCAGGCGTGAATTAACGCATCAGCGATACACAATTTATCCCATTTCTTGTCAAGTTGTTATGTTGGTATCTTAAATTAATCTTATAATCTATGGTCAATTCAACTACCAGTGGACCTGTATCAAAAAACTACTGAATCTGTGGCATATGCACCCGGTGTTGCTAGGGGCATATTTCACTCTCCTCGTTTGTAAGTAAACCCAGGTCACTGTATTAGTATTATTTTAAATAGTTATTTCCAAAATTGTTTATGTAGTCCAGTTTTAGTCTTCTTTTTTATTCCTCAGTCGTTTCAGGGTTCCAGCATATTTTAATGACAGACGAAACCCGAGTTTGCTGCCTTTACGTAACTATCAACTAGTATCTGTACTCGTATTGACGTTTAGTTTTTACCCCGATATGTGGAGATTTACAACATTAGAAAGTGGTATTGATCTAGATATCGATTTCGGCAGGTCATCACCGGGGTCGTTCTTTTCTTATAAGCCTGTGAGCTAGCTACATGTAATTTTATTACATATTGGAGAATTACATACCATACCTCCATCCCTTGTAAGTGTTTCGACGTTTTGCCTGAAGTGTCTAGTGAATTATTATTGTGTATCGTATTGGTTTTGACCACGCATTCTTATATTCCAGTTACCGACAGTCCACATAGTATTTCTACACATTATAACTTGAATAATAATCTACGTGGCAATTATCACAGCAACGGTAAGTGTTTATAACCCTTTCGCTCTTCAGAGCCGTGTTGTGTGTCGAGTGTTACCTAAAAGTCATGTCCATATTTCAGCATTTATTAAATACCAGCGGAGTACGCTAAGAGACACTTGTGCCACATCCTGCCACGTTTCCCACGGACCTTTCGGCGTTCCGGAGTCGACATTGGTCAGCGCAGACCGTAAGCAAGGCCATTATCCTCCAAAAGGTCAGTTCCTCTACTTATTTTACAAGTTTTGAGGTTATTACTTGTGTGCCACGTCATGTCTGTCTCATACATCTCTTCTCTTGCTAAACATATCCAGCTAAACCTCCTTGGAACGAGCACTGTTAACTATTTAAATTATTGTGCAAGGATTTATGGTGTTTTCTTAAATTTACTCTGCGTTTGGACACATAATGCCTTCTTGCATCAGCTACGAACCATGAGGCAGTCTCTTTATGCCTAGCGAACTGCTGAGTCATCTTCTTAATCTTCATGCCACCTTTTCTTTACCGTATTCTTAAATTAACCCTCTCAACCTATCATTTAACTTCCGCATTGCCTGCGTATGGGTCGCTTACACCTACTCCCGGACCATTCCAGGAGGTGCTTGGTACGGGCCTAGCCATAGGCCACGCCAGTTCATCCGGCGAGGTGTCAACGTGCGAGCGTAGCCGCTCGAACAGGGACAACTCTGCGCGACCACACCCGCAGCTAAGCGATTTAATGTTTTAACGTCCAAATTTGATTACTTACTAGCGTCATCGACCAAACAACAACAATACCCTAAATTACTTAAACTAATTATCTACCTAAACCATATTTTCAAAAATAAAATTGTATTTCTAAATTATTGTGTTTACTTTCTTGATACCCAGTTAGGGCGAAAAAAAATATAGTATTTCAGTGGCGCCCGAACAGTTGTTGTTGTTGTTTAACTAATTCCCTCTTTTAGAAGGAAATAGTGGTCGATGGAGCTAGGTAGTGTTTAAGTGGTTAGATATTGGTTATATTGTACTGTTACATCTTATTGTGATAATTCTGATAAACTGCCGGCAATAGTGGAATTATTATTACCTAATATCTGAGTATAACTGTGTGTTAAGTTTAGTTGTAATATTTAAATCTAGGGTGAAAATTATTATTTGTGATTGGTCGATCACGCTCGTTTTACACTACTTTTCTCTAACATTACGACGTGCGTGGTTCAACGATATCGCTACACTACTATTATTCCAGGTGGTAGGACCTTTATGCACGGTCCGCCCGGGTCATTACCACAGTCTCACCAAATAATCCCACAAGTAAGCAGCAGTGCTTGCACTGTGTTGTTTCAGTGTGGATGGTGAGATTTCCGGTTATTATAACTTGCATAAGAGGCATTCCACCTAAAGCCTCAAGGTTTTTTTTTTCCAGTTTTTTTTTTCCCCTATATTACCTTAACTTCAATTAACTTTAACTTCAATTAACTTTAACTTCAATTAACTTTAACTTCAACTGGCTTTAACTTCAACTGGCTTTAACTTCAACAACCTTTTATTTTGGAAATCCTCAACTTCAATATTACTTAACTTTTTTATAATAAATTTCATTAACCAACAAATTCGAGTACTCAGTGGTTCGCTACCATAAATAATTATAACCATAGTATATTCTAAATTAATTTGAAAACATACCTATTGCTGTTCGCTGTCACTGACTGTAATAATTAAATTTATTTCTCTCACATTACTTAAATAACATTTTTAAAATGTCAAATTCTACATTGGAGGAACGTCCAATTGCATTTAACTTATTGAAAAAAGATGAACTTGAGTATGAGGTAAAAGTACGACATGGCGTCCCGCTTGCTACTGTCATGGACCTGCGGTGTCAGATTAGAAAATTAAATACCGAAATACCAACTGATGAGGTCGCGGATTACGAGGGCGACGTCACTGAGGAGCTTCAACTTATCGCATCTAAAATGGAGGAGCTAAATGTTTTATTGCAAACTTCGGTACAACGCCACACTTCTTTAAAGGTTCTTAACCGTGTGCAAGCAGCTGCCCATCACCTCTATCACCGTCTGACACGCCTATCGCCTTCCGAATCGGAATCCACGGGGCACCTCGAACTAACCGAGCAGTTGGATAAGTTACTTTTGCGGTTGGATAATATTTTAGATAATTTCAAAAGTGCATTGACCCCGGACATTAACCCCGAGGCCACTGCACCTACTTCACCTTCCCCTACTGCAGCACCAGCCTGCGCAGCCACGCGCTATAACACGGTACACAAATTAGACCTAAAATATGATGGTAGGTCCTGCATTAAAGCGTTCCTGCGAAGGTTGGAGCAGGTACGTGCCTCTCGAGAGATTTCAGACGCAGCATTGTTCCGCTCAGCATGTGAACTGTTCACAGACGAAGCGACCTCATGGTTTGACGGAATTTGTGATCAGGTCCATTGCTGGACGGACCTTAAAAAACTCTTGCTCCGCGACTATTTACCAGTTGATTACAATGAACGCCTTTTAGTTGAAATTAGGTCAAGGACGCAAGGGCTTGATGAATCTATAGTTAATTACGTCAGTGTCATGCTCAATTATTACTCACGCTTGGAAACTCCACTGTCTGAGCATGAGAAACTTAGTATATTGCTACAAAATATTAGGCCTTTTTATTCAAAACAACTAGCTTTATTTCCAATAAGATCTATTAACGAACTTAAAGACCATTGTCGACAACTTGAGGCGGCGGCTCAACGCGCCGAACGTTTCGCAGAACCCAACAGGGATATAAGTAAGTCACTGGCTCACGACTTAGTTTACAAACCAGCCACTTCAAAAAATGTTTCCTCGGTAGGCGCCCCTGTTGACTTCTGCGTGCGCTGCCGCGTAGATGGTCATACCCTTAGGTATTGCAGGGCAGCCCCCAGGCTGATCTGCTACCGCTGTGGTGAGAATAACGTAACAGCTAATACTTGTCCTAAATGTGCCTCCGGGCAAAATAAAGCAAAAAACTAATGGTTCCGAGTCAGGGTATGGTTGACCCGGATCTAACTAAACCTAAAATAAAATACAAAACTAGATATTTTTTCCCAACAACTACAAATAACAATAACACGTATACTACATTGAATAAAAACCATACCACATCGGAGAAGACCCTTAACCCTTTAAAATACCCAGTAACAACTTCTACCATTTACACTAATAGACATACTTACCCAGCTACGACTGGTTCGATTTACACCCAAACCCCAATCCCCTCCCCTCCTGCTGTTGTAAATAACAATCCCATTCCGGCCGCTTCCTTTCCATCCTTTCCATTCCTTCACCAATACCACATCCCAACTAATAGCACTAATTACCATACGTCCCCGCTTACTAACGCTTACCCACCCACTAACTGCATGCTCCACTCCAATCCCGCTACCATAAATCCCGCTTATAACCTTCCCCAATACCACATCCCAATTAATACCGATAATTACCCCTTGTCCCCGCTTACTAACGCTTACCCACCCACTAACTCCACATCCCACCCCAATCCCGCTGCTACTCCCCTAGAACAATGTACCCCTATTTACCCAAATAATGAAACTCACCTGAATAATAAAATTTACCCAACGAACAATTTACACCCAAATACGTTTGCTTACCCAACCCCTATATATTACAACCATAATAATGCTATTTACCCAAATAATAAAATTTACCCAACGGAAAAATCAACCGAAATTGCATCTGTATACCCAAAGTCAACTGTTAATAACTGTAAATCGTCAGTAAGCTCACATAATGAAACTTACCCAACCAATAAAATTTACCCAACGGTAAATTCCAATTTAAATACGTCCCCTAATTTAAACCCAAAGAGATATAACTATAATAACGAAATTTACCCAAATAATGAAAGTTACCCAATGGAAAAATCAGTCCAGAAACTAATTTCGCAACATTCTAACACTACTTCACTAAAAGTTCTTAAGCCCGGTAGCACTGTCCGTAACCTACCAGTTAAAATTAAATTAAATAGTACGATAAAAATAAAACACTCACCACCTAGGTCTGCCTTGCAATACCGCCCATCGAATAAGGCAGTTCAAGACGAGTGGCGGTCCTGGTTGTCGACAATAAGGTCATTCTTTGAAAGCAGCGATGCTATCTTAAAATTTAATAGTTTAGTCAATGGTCATGATTTGCGTCCTTACCTTAAAGTTAAAATTTACGATGTAACCTATACCGGCCTCCTGGATTCTGGTTCGGAACTGTCGATTATTGGTGGTGATACACAAAAGTACTTTGAGAACTTAGTTACTATTCATAAATCAAACGATGTGAGTCGCATAGTGACAGCGAACGGTTCCTCTTCACCTATATCGGGCTATGTGTTCTTACCAGTCACCGTTAGTGATACAACAGCAATAGTTAAATTTTATGTTATACCGGAGGTACCAACAAAACTTTTATTCGGCATTAACTTTTGGCAAACTTTTAATATAGCTCCGGACGTATTATCATTATTGGGTAACGATTGTTTATTGTCAGACGAAGATCATATTAATACCCTTAATTCTGAGGTGAGATTTTTACAAGGATTAGATTCCTTATCGTACGAAGACCAACTTCAAGCAGAGAATATTCTTAAGGAATTTAAAACCATTTCCTCTGAAGAGAAAGGTTTAGGGAGGACCCATCTGCTTACCCATACTATCGACACGGGTGACGCGAGACCCATAAAACAGCGCTTTTACATGCTATCTCCTTCTAAGCTTGCTGAGTTGAACAGGCAGCTCGATGAAATGCTTGAACTGGATGTTGTCGAACCAAGCAGCAGCCCATGGAATAATCCAGTAACTATGGCACCTAAAGCAGATGGTTCCCTACGATTCTGCTTGGACAGCAGGAAATTGAACGAGGTCTCGAAACACGATGCTTACCCTTTACCTTTAATTAATCAGATACTTGACCAACTCGGAAATGCCAAATTTTTATCATCGTTAGACTTAAAATCAGCCTTCTGGCAAATAGGTCTTGATTCACAGGCATCCAAGGAGAAGACCGCCTTTACAGTTCCTGCTCGTGGCTTATTCCATTTCAAAGTCATGTGCTTCGGCCTAACTTCCGCGCCGGCGACGCAGCAACGCCTGATGGACATCCTATTTGGTCCGGAGTACAGTGGTCGTATCTTTATTTACCTAGATGACATCATAATAGTTTCCGAGACGTTCACTGAGCATCTTACCTTATTACGTACAGTACTAGAACGTCTTCGCTACGCTAACCTTACTATAAATTTATCAAAATGTAATTTCTTTCGTAGGCAACTTAAATATTTAGGCTTCGTGGTGGATGAATACGGTTTACGCACAGATCCTGACAAAGTCAAAGCAATTATTGACTTCCCTATACCGACATCTCGAAAAGATGTCAAGCGTTTTCTCGGTACCGCATCTTACTACCGTCGTTTTATTAAGAATTTCAGCAACATAGCAGGGCCTCTTAACCAATTAACTTCAACTCGGAAGGGCGCTCCACCTTTTCGTTGGTCACCAGAAGCCGACAGAGCTTTCAGCGAACTAAAGGTAGCCATGACAACTGCACCTGTCCTAGCCTGTCCAGACTTCTCCAAACCATTCGCGGTACATTGCGACGCGTCAGACTTCGGAATTGGTGGAACCTTGACTCAGGACTTCGACGGTGAAGAGCACCCCCTGGCGTACTACAGTCGTTCACTTACGCCGCAGGAGAGGAACTACTCAGCCACTGAGAGAGAAGCCCTAGCTGTCGTCAATGTTGTTGAACATTTTAGGCCGTATCTCGAAGGGGACCGTCAATTTAAAATAATAACGGACCATTCGAGTTTAAAATGGTTCCTTAACCTTAAAAATCCTACAGGACGCCTCGAGAGATGGGGTTGTCGTCTTTCTCCTTATAACTTCGTGGTCGAGCACCGTCGTGGTTCGGAAAATGTCGTGCCGGACGCCTTATCAAGAGCAGTTCCGGTACACTTAATCGATACCAGCACCATTGCGGATGCGTGGTACTTAAACCTATATAAAAAATGTGAGGCCAATCCAGGGTCGGTGCCTAATTTTCAATTGAAAGACGGTCGCCTGTATCGGTATACAAAAATTAAAAATATTTTAATATCCGAATTCGAATGGAAGGAGGTTATCCCTATGGAATTCCGCGATGAGATAATGCACGATAATCATTCGGTTCCTACAGCAGCTCATCTGGGTACGGCGAAAACTTATAAAAGGCTGAAACTCCGCTACTTCTGGCCAGGCATGTACCAAGATGTTGTTCGGTTCGTCGCTAATTGTACTGCGTGTGCAGCGTATAAGCACAGTCAACATCCGACCCCAGGTTTCATGGGAAGCGCGAAGCTCTGCTGTCGTCCGTTTCAGTGCCTAAGTCTGGACTTAGTTGGACCCTTACCGCCTTCAAGACAATTAAATACGTACCTATTTGTGGTCGTTTGTTGCTTTACCAAGTACTGTATGCTGTTTCCAATGCGCCGCGCAACCGGAAAGGTGATTTCTCAGAGGTTGGAAAACCATGTATTTATGGTCCACGGCATTCCGCAAACCATCATTGCGGACAATGCCTCCTATTTTACTGGCGGTGACGTTCAGAAGTTATTTGCCAACTACAACATTCCTCAATTACACTACTCCCCAGTTTATTGTCCCCAAGTTAACACCGTAGAACGTTATAATAAAACTGTGGTGACTGCGATCTCTACGTTCGTCGCATCGGATCATCGTACGTGGGATATTAACATTTCAAGGATCCAGTTTGCACTTAATACCTCTGTAAACGAGTCTACCTCGTTCACTCCATTCCTACTAGTTCACGGACGTGAAGCTGTTCCTGATGGTACTATCTACAATGACTCTGAAGCGGTAGAGGAGATCATCTTCGCTTCCAGACGCGATTACTTTGATAAGATAAAGGTGCTAAAAGAAACTTATCCAACCGTCAGAGAGTTATTGCAGAAAGCTCACGATCGTAACATCAAGTATTACAATGAGAAGCGAC
This sequence comes from Acleris cristana, assembly GCA_948252455.1. NCBI lineage: Eukaryota > Metazoa > Arthropoda > Insecta > Lepidoptera > Tortricidae > Acleris > Acleris cristana. The sequence goes on along the minus strand of OX411786.1, from coordinate 14,818,796 downwards.
GTGACATAGAATTCAATGTAGGTGATGAAGTGTGGAAACGTACATACAAGCAGAGCAACGCCGGGAGATATTTCGCTGCAAAGCTGGCTCCTAAATATGAAAAGTGCCGCGTGATACGGAAGGTGTCCCGCTTGGTATACGAACTGGAGGATGAAAATGGGAAGCGATTGGGAAAATGGCACATAAAAGACTGTAAGCCAGTTTCTATCAACGCTACCTAATGTTACAATTTAACTAAATTAACACAAAAACCCCCGGACCGTAAGGTAAATTTATGGATCGATAACAACTGTCCTGGGCGTCGGATTAAACATGGAATGATTACTGAATGGAAAGTTTTTTTTTTGTGCGGAGATTTGCGGGCACGTTTTTTTACTACTTCTCGTAGCTTTACTAATTCTTCCTGGACCCCATCCAGCAGGAATAAGCCTACACCGGTGCGGATTGTGACACCTTAAGGAAGCCTATACTATTTCTTTTCAGAGCGGGTGGTGACTCTACAATTACTGCGATATGGGACGCAACTTCTCTCTTCTACTTACTTACTAACTCTTTCTTTCTCTTATTTTGATCTTTTGAGTAGCTTTCCCGACCAGCACCATCTTAGGCCTAAATAAGCCTTTTCACTGATGCGGATCGTGACATCTAATAAAGCCTACACGTACCGATACTGAGCGGGTAGTGACTCAGATACCTGGATGGTTGCTTCGTCGTTTCATACCTTACAATACTTTGTTAGATTCTTACCCTTCTTGCCAAAACGGTTTATTTAGCGCATTTTTTTTTAATTCCTTTTTTTAAGGTCATCTAGTAACTGGTAGCAGCTAGTTCTAGTTACTATTCTACTGCAGTTACCGTAGGCCTCGACGCAGTTGTTTCCAGCGTCGGCCGCGCGGACTCAATTGATGCCAAGGTACTGCAGGACGTGTGATTCTGGGCCGGGAGTCCTCGTCAAATTGTTCAGGGTAACTTAGTTAAGGGATTCACCTGATTTTATTGTTGTAGTTATGAGTGTACTCAGCTCGAGGGCGAGCTGGAATTTTCCTCTTTCAGTTCCTTTCTTCGTAAAATTCTCCTGGTTGAGGGGGTATGTAATGTATAATTTTCAGGCGTGAATTAACGCATCAGCGATACACAATTTATCCCATTTCTTGTCAAGTTGTTATGTTGGTATCTTAAATTAATCTTATAATCTATGGTCAATTCAACTACCAGTGGACCTGTATCAAAAAACTACTGAATCTGTGGCATATGCACCCGGTGTTGCTAGGGGCATATTTCACTCTCCTCGTTTGTAAGTAAACCCAGGTCACTGTATTAGTATTATTTTAAATAGTTATTTCCAAAATTGTTTATGTAGTCCAGTTTTAGTCTTCTTTTTTATTCCTCAGTCGTTTCAGGGTTCCAGCATATTTTAATGACAGACGAAACCCGAGTTTGCTGCCTTTACGTAACTATCAACTAGTATCTGTACTCGTATTGACGTTTAGTTTTTACCCCGATATGTGGAGATTTACAACATTAGAAAGTGGTATTGATCTAGATATCGATTTCGGCAGGTCATCACCGGGGTCGTTCTTTTCTTATAAGCCTGTGAGCTAGCTACATGTAATTTTATTACATATTGGAGAATTACATACCATACCTCCATCCCTTGTAAGTGTTTCGACGTTTTGCCTGAAGTGTCTAGTGAATTATTATTGTGTATCGTATTGGTTTTGACCACGCATTCTTATATTCCAGTTACCGACAGTCCACATAGTATTTCTACACATTATAACTTGAATAATAATCTACGTGGCAATTATCACAGCAACGGTAAGTGTTTATAACCCTTTCGCTCTTCAGAGCCGTGTTGTGTGTCGAGTGTTACCTAAAAGTCATGTCCATATTTCAGCATTTATTAAATACCAGCGGAGTACGCTAAGAGACACTTGTGCCACATCCTGCCACGTTTCCCACGGACCTTTCGGCGTTCCGGAGTCGACATTGGTCAGCGCAGACCGTAAGCAAGGCCATTATCCTCCAAAAGGTCAGTTCCTCTACTTATTTTACAAGTTTTGAGGTTATTACTTGTGTGCCACGTCATGTCTGTCTCATACATCTCTTCTCTTGCTAAACATATCCAGCTAAACCTCCTTGGAACGAGCACTGTTAACTATTTAAATTATTGTGCAAGGATTTATGGTGTTTTCTTAAATTTACTCTGCGTTTGGACACATAATGCCTTCTTGCATCAGCTACGAACCATGAGGCAGTCTCTTTATGCCTAGCGAACTGCTGAGTCATCTTCTTAATCTTCATGCCACCTTTTCTTTACCGTATTCTTAAATTAACCCTCTCAACCTATCATTTAACTTCCGCATTGCCTGCGTATGGGTCGCTTACACCTACTCCCGGACCATTCCAGGAGGTGCTTGGTACGGGCCTAGCCATAGGCCACGCCAGTTCATCCGGCGAGGTGTCAACGTGCGAGCGTAGCCGCTCGAACAGGGACAACTCTGCGCGACCACACCCGCAGCTAAGCGATTTAATGTTTTAACGTCCAAATTTGATTACTTACTAGCGTCATCGACCAAACAACAACAATACCCTAAATTACTTAAACTAATTATCTACCTAAACCATATTTTCAAAAATAAAATTGTATTTCTAAATTATTGTGTTTACTTTCTTGATACCCAGTTAGGGCGAAAAAAAATATAGTATTTCAATGGGTGGATTCATTTGGAATGTTTTTACCACAAACCCAAATTCATATTATGACGTTTAATTAAGTTTAACAATAATCACAAAGTGTGTATGAATTCTCTGAATAAAGTTTTGCTTGGATTGAAAATTGAAAACAAGTTAATAATCCCAAAGATGACAATTTGTCAGATTTTTTTTCTGAACATGAATTACCTATAATGTTGTTCGTTTATAATAATTATAATATAGGATTTAGTTAGCCGTTTTCACACGGACGTTTCAACATCACGCGATATAAACGTCTTTTTAGACCAAATGGATGTATAAGTTGTTCGTACATTCACTCATGAAAGATTTTTAACGCGACGCCATTTTTATTCAACTGCCCAAGAAGAAGGGGAAAGTTTTTGTCCTGTATGTATGCATGTGGGTGTGTGGATATGGTTGTTTGTTTCCTTTAAGAAGCTGAACGTATGGCAGGTTATCTTTAGTCAAGGTTTCGTTACATTCCTTTTACTAAAGCGAGTGCCATAGGGTACTTTAATTAAAAAAAACAATATTGCGGAATTTAGTGTCATAGGATATTGTATAGGTGTACATATAAAGATGAAAGTATGATAACAAGCACGCATAGGGTCAGAGTGAATCCGTTGGTCCCCACCAATAATAAGATCATTAACAAGCAGTCAGGTGTTTTTTAGAAGCTTTCTGTTTGCTTTAACTTTTATCGATTAAAAATCTTGGATGGCACCCACAAGGAGTAAATTACTACAAATGAGTAAATTACCCATTTTGAAGGGTTCTGTAGTCAACAAGGAACCCTTAGGGCCACATAGTTAAGCTTAAGTCGGTAGTGTTCCGCGATCTGCATCTCAATAACCATAACGCCATGTGGCCCGTTTCACGAATCTACAAGTTACAAATCACAAGTGGAAGTCCCTTTCTAGCAAAAGCAGTCAGAAAGAGACTTCCGCTTGTAATTGTAACTTTAGCTTCGTGAAACGGGCCGATGTTCTTTGGATATAATAAACTTAGTCATATTTCCTTGAGACAGTTAAACGTGAAGACATGATTAGAAACAAAGTCCTCGACTTCTTTTGGTTCAATCTTCGAAACCCTACGATCTTTAAAGATACAATAGTTGACTATTTATAATTTCTTAATTCTGGTCAACCTTTTTTTTTTACAAATTATTGTAGTTTTTTAGTAAACAGCAATCTTTTGAATTTGATGCCGCCATCACGATCACCATCTCCATCTCGCGTTCTTCGCGTGGAAGCTTATATGTAAAGCCGTTCCTTTTGGTTCTTGTGTACTTAAGCGTGGCAGCACATGTATTTATTAGCCTCTTAAATGAAAACACTAAGACTAATTAGACTTGATTGGATCTTAAGATACAGGGGACTAAAGTGTTTATACCTGCTACAGGTTAAAATCATCTAAGACAGCGCCGAATAACTTTAAATAGAAAAACTGTTCAGACGTGTTGTTTTCCGAGATAGTTTTTTTGTGTTTGTAGTAACGGCGTCGGATGCCTGGGGCTCTACTTTGAAATCAGTAATTCGAACTTCGGATCGCTCCGTCACTTTCTTGCGAATTAGTGACGCGTCGAGAGCAAAAGGGATAGCAATAGACGAAGTTCGAATTACGGATTTCAAAGTAGAGCCTCTGAACTGAGCATGGTCCGACATGTTCTTACCCGCCCGGTTTTTTACTACATACCTACGTTTATGAACGCGCGTTGTAAAACGGTCTGTGCGAATGAGGACTTATACGATTTATTCGTATCGTGTTGTTCTCGTCATTACGTTGATTTAGTTTTAAATTGAGATTGAGTTTTATTTATTAATTAACTATTATTATTTATTTTATGATTTAAAAGCCTTTTGTTAGAGTTTATTGCGGTAGCGGCGCTTCTTTTCAGCAATAGGTAATGGTTTTGTCCGAAGAAGTGCTCGTTCGTAGATTTATACAATATTTATTAAAGATGAGTAAAAGTACACTGAAATTTACTTTATAAAATTATTTGAATCTAAATAAATGTTAAAAGTATATAAGTATACATTTTTAATCCAATTGCTAATTGCCATGTTAAATGTTTTGCTGTGTATCAAGTTTAAAAAAAAAATCTCTTAAATTATATGTATAGTCTGTCATGAAAATGATTTTACAATTGATACAAAGAGTTAAATTAGGTACAGTTTAAATAGCATAATAAAATACAGTAAACAGACTAGATAATACTATTATTGCTGTGATTTATTAGGCTATTTTATACTGTAATTTAGGTCTTTGGATTAATCATAACGCACTCTCGGTAGGACTTGGGCACAATTGACCCTATAATCATATAGTACATTGTGCCCTTGTTCTACCGAAGGTGCGATCAAATCATTTTTTTTTCATGACTTTCTTGACAGAACTTATAAAGCGGATTTTTTAAATATCAAATGGCAACATTGGCAACACCGCGTCAAATATTTTTATTTCAACAAGCTCGCTTTGCTTTGCGCAGTTGCGCACAAAGACTACTAGAGTTTAACATCCACGTATTTCAAAAAATATTGTTGTTTTAAGCAGCATTTAACAAAAGTTTAGTGCATATTTTATAACGTGATACATTTCTGTCGTAAGATGGCTACCTCGCTGTAAGTACTGAATAAAACCTTGCATTAATAATAAATAAGTACCTATAGTAAAATTGCCCCCGTAATAGTGAAGATACGTTGTGTTGTGATAGACCCGGTAGGCGTAGTAGTTCTGTTTTTTTGATGTTGTTCTAATGTCTAGTCCAAGTTTTTATCGACGCAATCAAAAACACAAAAAAGAACCGCGAAATCTTCCACGGTTGTTTACAACACTTCAACTAGGTAAAAATCATAGGTATACGGATCAAAAACTATTATCGTACTGTCACGTCCTACCGGGTGGCAAGTAAAAACTCGAGAGAAGTTTAAATAATCTGTATACAAGGTGTTACAAAAATACCCGTAAAGCCGAAAGGGGGTTAAATGGTGCCTTATAACAAGTCCATTTACAATATTTGAGAACCGTACTATCACCGTATGACTTAACGGCAAAAAAAAAAATCATTATTGTTTTCATTGATGTGCAAACCCTATTTCAGTAAAATTAAAGAGTAAACTACGCAGAATGTTTATGTACAAAACGATCAAGAGACATACTAACAAAATATTTGCAATCTTTTTGCGTCACATTTTTCTTCTTCATTCTCTAGTGTCTCGTGTTCTCGAGTGTCTGGTTCAGACGTGGAACTGGTCAATGAAAACCAAGGTTTTTTGGGACCGCTTTCGCGCATTCGTGCGACCGAGAGAGAAATTCTCAAGGCAATAAAGTATCTCGATATCCATAAAGGCGCTGGGCCGGATGGTGTTCCCCCCTTTTTTATTAAGAAATGTGCGTCTAGCTTGTCCCTTCCACTGTCGCTTATATTTAACAAATCGCTTGAAACGTCAGTCTTTCCGGCAGTATGGAAGGAGGCGAACATCGTGCCCGTGTATAAGAAGGGTGACAAATCCCAGGCAAATAATTACCGTCCGATCTCTTTATTAAGTACATTCTTCAAATTGTTTGAATGTTTGATTTACCCTAGACTGGCGTGGCATGTTAAAGAACAGATCTCCTCTTATCAGCATGGTTTCATGTCTCGTAAGCCTACTGCGACTAATCTGATGCGCTATGTCAGTGACGTATCTGTTTCTGTAGAATCGAGAGTACAGGTTGATGCAGTCTACACGGACTTTAGTAGTGCGTTCGATAAGGTAGATCACAATATACTCTTAAAAAAACTCTTGCGCAACTATAGTATTTCTGGTGAATTATTAGCTTGGCTTAGATCATATCTTACTGGCAGAAAGCAGAGAGTAGTAAAAGATGGTCACAAGTCGGAATACTACTCTCCTACCTCGGGAGTGCCTCAGGGATCGCACCTGGGCCCTTTACTATTCGTTTTGTTTGTTGACGATATAACTAGAGAAATTAAACATAGCAAGTGTTTACTATACGCTGACGATCTCAAGATATACAGGGAAATCAGGTGCGCTGATGACGCAGAACTGCTTCAGGGTGACTTGCATAATATCTGTCAGTGGTGTGATACAAATAATATGGTAAGTACTTAATGCCTCTAAATGCCAACACATAAAGTTAACGCTTAACAAAAATGTAATCAGTAGTAGTTATGCAATTGGAAGTAGGTACTGTTTTGGAAGAAGTGTTCACTATCAGGGATTTGGGAGTCACCCTGGACAGCAAATTGAATTTCATATGTCACATAGATAATATTGTCCAAGATAGTTTTAGAATGTTAGGCTTCGTCAAAAGAGTCGCTAGGAACTTCAAGGACGTTAGATCTCTCACTACGCTCTATAACACCTTCGTGCGTTCACGTCTCGAGTACTGTAGCCAGATATGGAATCCCTCGTACCAAGTGCATATCGATCGTTTGGAAAGAGTGCAACGCTCTTTTAGCCGCTATTTAGTCTTTAAAAACTATAATAGTACAAGATATATTAGTAAACGCAGTGGCTACAGTAATAGGCTTAAGCATTTCAGGATGCACTCTCTCCAAACAAGAAGAGATTATTTGGATCTTGTTCTGTTGCACAATGTGATCAATGGGAAACTTCTCGAAAGTCATATTTTGGAGAAGTTCAACTTTATAGTCCCAAACACTAATGTCAGGCCCTCACGCATCACCACCACCACTTTCCGGCCATGGCCAGCGAAATCAAATCTAGGCAAATTTTCTATTGTAAATAGATTACAGTCGCGGTACAACGAAAGCCAAAAAGAGCATGACCTGGACGTTTATTCCGACAGTGTTGCCTGCTGGAAGCGTAAACTGCTTCCTGTTTTCTTTACTTTCTGACAAATTAATTTAGGTATAATTTCTCTTTTTTTTTCTATTGTACATGTTAACTTCGCCATATAAAAAGCTGTTCTTATTAATTTTAAGTTTATGTAACCCCCTTGTTCTACTTGTTTAATCCATTCGCGAATGCTGTTTCATACCTGTTATTGAGGTACAGGCAGGCCATGTTTCCTTTATTATAATCCGTTTCGTTAATGTAAAGCTGTGTACTTTGTTGGTGTGTCTAATAATAAATAAATAAATAAATAAATAAATAAAATGTACAGAATTCGATTAGATAGATATTACAAGTCGAGTTTTGGAGTCGTAATATTTTGAGTTAGAAAACATCGTCATTTTGGAAAAAACACGAAACAATTGTAGAGTATCGATAAGAAGTAAAGTTGACAATGATTAAATTGGTATGTTGGCCTCTCTGTTAAATAATCTATGCTAACTCCGGTTCCCTGACATGACAGCTTACTAGGGTTGACAATATTTTTGGCTTTTATAATTTATTAGATTTTTTACGGGGTATTTTGTAACACGTTGTATATAAAAGGCAATGTCCCGCCCGGGTGACATATCAACGCCCAGCTTAAACCGATAAAGATAAAAAGTTGGAATTTTGAGGACAAGTTGGTTTTGTAATGGAGGTCGTTTAAGAAGGGATTTTTCGAAATTCAACCCCTAAAGGTATGAAAGGGGGTTGCAAAATTTGTATGGGAAAAAACATTTTTATGGTCCAATTTCCTTGAAACTTGGTAAAAATGCTCTTCAATGCAAATAATGAGACACGTATTTCAGCGATTACTAAAATTCAACCCCTAGAAAGATGAAAGGGGATTGCAAAATTTGAATGGAAAAAAATCTTTTATAGTCCAATTGACTTGAAACTTGGTAGAAACGCTCTTCAATGCAAATAATGAGACACGTATTCCAGCGATCACTAAAATTCAACCCCTAGATGGATAAAAGGGGGTTGCATAATATTGTGTATAGATAAAATATTTTTATGATCAAATTAACTTGAAACTTGGTAGAAATGCTCTTCAATGCAAATAATGAGACACGTATTTCAGCGATTACTAAAATTCAACCCCTAGAGGGATAAAACGGGGTTGCGAAGTTTGTTTAGGAAAAATAAATTGGTATGCTTTTTACTTTAAACTTGGTAGAAATGCTTGCTCTGCAATGAAAATAATGAGTCACGTGATAACTAAAATTCAACCCCTTGGGGGATGAAAGGGGGTTGCAAAGTTTCTATAGGAACGAATACTTTTATGTTCTGATTTAGTTGAAACTTGGTAGAAATGCTCGATTCAGGAAAAACTACCGCTGAGGAGGTAAAACGGGGGGTAGAAAATTGTATGGTATATTTTTGAAGTGAGAAACGTGGAAAATGTTGTAACGGCTACTGTAGTTATAAATTAAAAATATTGCTTTCGGCGATTTTGGAAACACTTAGGGGTAAATTGGCGGTAGAAGTTTGTAAGGGATTATGATAATTTTTGAAGGAAAAATTTTGGAAATGTATGTTTACGCTACTGTTTTTATAAACAAAAAAAAGTTACTTTCGGCGATTTAGAAAAAACTATCGCAAAGGTGGTTACTTGGGGGGTAGAAGTTTGGTAGAAATTTGGCCATTTTTGACGTGAGAAATGTGGAAAATGGCATTAAGATGTTTACATTCCTATAAAAAACCTACTTACCTACAAATTAAAATTATGACTGAAGTTAGATACATGAAACTCGGTATCAACACCAATATTAAATTAAATAATAACCATTTTTTAAAACAATCCCTGAACAGTGTGAAAAGCGGGTGAAAGTGTGAATAGGAGTTTTTTTTAGCCAGGTACATGAATTATAGCATCTAAAACATTGCAATCTTCAGTGTTTTTTAAACTTTTGCACCTTAAAGGAATATTTAGTTTAGAGCAAATCCATTATCAATAAAAAATAACTAAAGGGAAAAACTTGGGATCTAAAACTACTGACTGTAAAGTTTGTATCGAAAATTATGTAATATTCAAACATTATTCAAATTAATATTACATACAGAAAATATTCAGCTTCGGTGTTTTTCGAAAATCTTCTGCTAAGTGGGTTAATTGTTTGTATAGAAATATGGCAAATTTATCTAGAATCGTATTAAAAAAACGTAATGGTGAAAGAGAGGCAGTGAATTTATTTTGTATGTTAATTTTGTTGTTTTAAAAGTTAGAGCCATAATGGGCTAATTCGGGTTAGGTACCGTTCTCTAATTTTAAAAGTCTGTAAACTTAAATTTATAAACGTCAAACTCGATTTTGACAGGTCTAAACGCAATCGGTACCTATTCGGGAATGCCTTATTTAAAATTATAGCCATTTTTACAGCTCTTAAATGAATCTGTGCGTTACCACATCAAAAAATATTGACTGGCAGAATTGTCAAAATAAAAAAATAGGCATTGTAATACTTCTTTTACGTTTGTTTAGCTATAGTATTTTGAATAATATGTTTTCTTAAAACCTTAATACAATTAGTTCTGAAAAAATAAGAACCCGAAAAAACATAATTTTATATTTAATTTACTATTTTATTGCAAATAGCAACTGGCAACATTACTCATAGGAACAAATTTAAAAATAAAGAACTACCTTACCTTGTTCTTTAGCTAGCTAGTTTTTTATTGTAGTACAATGTAAACAAAACAAACAGATACGGGATACCGTTTCAGCTTTAGTTAGACTCGTATAGGTATAATATTTTGGCGCAGCAGTATGCATCGTGAAAACTATGAAACTTCGTTCTTCTGTTACAGTACTTACAGTTGTTTTCGTCAGGAATACGGTTGTAAAGAGTTCATCTTTGGAGCATCAAGGTTGAATTTAGTGACCACCTTCGTGTTATAAAATAACTGTATCTATGAGTAATATGAATATCAGGCTGTACCTACTAGAAACAAAACTAACTTACTTATCGTACCTAACATTGGCGTCAGTTGAAGGTTAAAATTGAATGAAGTTGTTTTTTCACCGGTGACGCGAGCCGAGACGAGGCAGCCGCGGTTGATTGTTTAAAAAAATCATTTCCACCGAGGATGGAGATTTGTACAAATATCCAAATTAAAACTCTCGTCTCGCTTGGCCTCGCCGGTGGAAAAGCACCTTGAGTGAGACTGTATCTGAATTGTACCAGGGTCCAGCTAACAAAACAAACCATTACTTACTCATCAGCTCATCACCTACTTACATGTAATTTTAAGTGACAATCACGGGATATTTTCTTTCAATAGGTACAACATGTGAGGCGCAGAATAGCACACTGTCCCTCATTCTACTGCTGAGATTATTGCTGTAGCTTAAAGGTCTCTACCCACTACACTGTATCACACCATCACCATACTATAAACATATCAGGCCTGGAAGGTAATTAGTATTAAAATTTTGTTCGGTGATGGAACGATCTAGTGGGCATAGACTCATTCTTTTCAATACAAAGTTTTTTTTTGTCTGACATTTTCCTATTACGGTCATGGTGTGATATGGTGTAGTGGGTAGAGACCTTAAGGATGTCATTCTGGGAGATATAAAATAATGTCCTTGGTCATAAGAAAACACATGTAATTATTTTTAACCAATAACATTTAATTTGAAAATACACTAAACACTCTCTAGATGCAAACAGTAAGTGCATTGCTTACTCCTCTATATAACCGAGTAATGTAAGTAAGTTCTTCTGCATCATACAAATTTCACCAGCATTTTATTAAGCATATCACCATGGTCAGCTGAAACAATATTTATATTATAAGGATGCGGGTTCTCAATATCATAAAAGTTTTTATTATTCTTATTATTATTATTATTTAGCCTAATACAGTGTCCCACTGCTGGGCAAAGACCCCCTCACTTGATTTCCACACCTCTCTCTCTGTGGCAATCTTCAGCCAATCCTTCAGAAAAGCATGCAAGTCATCCCGCAATACAAGTTAAATACAATAAAAATAAATAATAGGTCTGAGTGAATTGTGGCATGACTTTAGTTAGATCATTAAACTGTAATCTATGCACTTCCCCATGGCGCTACACAAAAACAATTTAACAGAAATTATGTATTAGAAAGTCTGACCATTTGTTACTAAATATTTAATGTGCAAATATTTAGATTAATTTAATAATACAACCAAGTTTAATTAAGGTACAGTAAGGTATAGTTAGAATATTAAGGAGCTACTTGAGCGCTGCATCTGATAAAAAAATCTATTTAGGTAGTTCATAATATGATACATCACAAACCTACTTACCAACAAGTATGTACTGGAGAAATATTCCTTGTGTTTGTCTGGTGTTTATCTTTGTAACATGGGTGCAATATATCACTCACTGCTAGGGTTGCCAACTTTTTCTTGGGCAAATATAGTATTTTCCAGCCCAAGGTATAAAAAATATAGTACACAGAAAGAAAATATAGTACATTGAAGATTTTTTTTAAAAGTGTTTTAATTTATTCATTAAATCTAATGCACAATATTTACTACTTACTAACATTCTGCCTGCTATTGGGGCAACTATCTGAGCTGAAAAAAGCCTATTTCTTCTTTGGTCCTTTCATAAATGAAGGTATAATAAATAAATCACAAGACAGATTTCTTTTTATTAATATAAGAAGTAGATACATAGGTTAATATTAGATAATTAAAAAATTTAGTAATTAAAATGAACATTGATAAGATTTTTGTTTAAAAAACAAAGTAATCTTAAATTTTTCGAAAGGCGATTTCGCAAGTCTGTTTGAATAAGACCTGCGCTGGAAAATAGTCTCTCAGATGCGACAGAACTCATTTGGAAACTACAACGACAACGGTCAACCCAGCGAAATATTACTGATATGCGAGTGCGAGGCCAAAGCGGGCGGGAGAAACAAGACACGGGGTTTCCCCGAACATAGTTCGTGCCTCGTATGCAACGAAATAGACGCGAGGCCAAAGCGGGCGGGAGAGACAAGACACTCACAAGCGCGGGGTTTCCCCGAGCATAGTTCATGCCTCGTTTGCAACGAAATAGACGAGACAAAACGCTCGTTTACACTACATTTTTAAATTAAAAAGTATCGTTGAATCGGTCATAAAAATGTCGTTGATACCGATATATCGGCTAACCCGAAGTACCGCCGATATATCGGTATCGGTATCGGATGCATCGCTAGATAAAACTTTAATAAGTCTAAAACATTCAGCAAAATTTTAAAACTAGCCATCTAATCGTTCATAGGTAATTAAATGATTTACCTTTGATGTTCGGGGAACAATATATCCATTTAGGCAGCAACAGCAAACACATTCATGGCATGAGCGGACTCGGAGGTGAGCGAGCCCTAATGGGAAACGTGAAAATAACTCCTTATTACAACGTGCAGGTACTGTTACATGAAGCACTTGAGTGTTAATCGTTTCTTGTAAACATTTTCACGGTCGATAATCGGTAACAGTGTTTGTGACAGTCAGTTTTCTTTCATTTCAATTCACTAACAGATCCATTTGCATTTCGCAGTTTTCGCACACAGACAATAAAGGCAGACACAGGTCAAGTGTTTATTTTAGGGCTTTTTACACTATTAAATTATTACGAATCCTTTTTCGGATTTTAAAATATCTGATTATTATTTAAAACTTGCAATTAAATCTGGAAATACCATATGTATACTAGGTTAGACCAGGCAGGTTAATTTTTTTTAGGATTTTATCTTATCTGTCAATAAATTTACACGCCACTGTTTAGGTGGCGCCTAAATTTACAGAAATTTTAGGTTAAATTCTGTATTTTGACGTTTGGGATGTGCATCCGAATACCGAATGGCGTCTATCTCTAAATTTAAACGACTTAAATGTATGAGATTCTTTAAAATGACATTTCTAAAGGGTCTGGCCGGTCTGCTATAGTAAAATCGCCCCTGGCTGAATATGAAAACTGAATATGCACGTTTATTTGCCTCATTGTCAAATATAATTTTACTGAATATTAAGCCTTAAATACTTACGATTAGCGAAATATTTAAAAAAAAAAACAGTTTTTAATTTATATTGGCCAAACTACTTTATCGATTGACACGTCCTTCGAATATTTTATACATGTATCAGTTACATAAAATACTAATCTCTTCTCTGTATACATAAAAAGTTAAGATATACGAGTATCTGCCCGTGTAAAATCAAAAGCTAGCGAACTGATTTCAGAGGTTTTCACGGAGTTTCAAAGGGAGTTTTGTGAAGTAGGTTTCCATTTCTAGAGCGATTGTTTAGATCCCGTTTCTAGCATCCTAGGTATGATTTTCTTAAGTATCAGAGCGAATTACAAAAGTATTTAATGTTTCCAAAAATAAAAGTTTTTTTGTAGAATTAGCTATTTCCATTATTTAAGGAAGATGGCGTTCATGGGTGTTCTTTTTTCCACCCTTTTACACAAATAGCTTATTTCCACTTTGTTGATCCAAACTAATATTTTTGAAAAAAATATATGTAATAGAATATTGAATTGTGTATATTATATCAAAATATGGTAGGTGTCGCTAACAGGCAACTAAAAAAAAAAAACTGAAACAGACAAAAATGTTGACTTCAAAAGAAGCTAGGACTTTAATTTTTTTTATATAAATGTGTCTTAAATACATGTATAAAATATTCGAAGGACGTGTCAATCGATAAAGTAGTTTGGCCAATACAAATTAAAAACTGATTTTTTTTTTAATATTTCGCTAATCGTAAGTATTTAAGGCTTAATATTCAGTAAAATTATATTTGACAATGAGGCATACGTGCATATTCAGTTTTATACTACATTGAAAAACACCGATTGAATACACAACTTGGTCTCACATTCTGCTGATTTTTTGTAGGAAGTACCGCCTGGAAAATATTGATATTTAGGGAAGTAGTAGGCCAATGTATGGCCTATTTTGAGAAAAAAATCTAGGGGTGTCACTACTTCAAAACCACATTAAAAAAAATGTTTATTTTTAAATTGGTCTTTTTTTTCTTTTTTTATACGATAACTAGTATTCGTTTTTTGGGTGGCGATGCAAATCTATCTAAAGAACGTCATTTCAAAATTTGAAGCAAATCGCTTGAATACATCCAGAAAAAACAAACATTAAAAAAATTCTTGAAAAAATTATAAGTCAAAAACTATTACAAGTAGGATGTTCATACTCGGCTAAAATATTCTCGATTACAAAAAGTACTGACAAAAAAATCCCCGAGCCCATTTGATGTAAGGGCCGACTTACTATGGAAACCCGGCTATGGCCTTTAAATTTAGACGGCAATCATCCGAATTGGACCCAGTATTGGCGGCCGAGTCAAAACCAGTACCATAAGGGGCTATTACCTAACGCACTCGCAATCGCAATCGTTTCATTTCGAAAATCGAAGGGTTGTCTGCATACAAAATGAAAACAATTGTTCCACTTTGAAGCTGATTGCGATTGCGAGTGCGTTAGACAATAGCGACTGTCAAATACGATTTGGTTGGATTAACGCCTATTAGAGGCGCAGATCATGTTGAAAATAATTTTCGTTGAAAGTATTTATTAAGAATATTCGGACTTACCTTTGTAAAAAAAAAACATTTTTTGGACTTTCTGTTTAAAAGATAAAGGGGGGGGGAATCACAATTTATGCAACTTTCGGAGCAATTATTTCTGAAAATACCTATCCACTTAATCATAAACACTTTTAATAGAAGTGTGGAAATATGTGCCACGCGATGATTTATGCTGTTTTCTTTTTTTATTTTCCATTACATCTATGGAGTGCGCCCCCCTTAGAAATATTATGTATTTTTGTCATTTAATTACCAAACTCAGTAACTGCCAAGACACTTAGATATATACTCCAAATTCAAACATTGTATCACTTGTAGTTTTCGAGTAAAATACCTGTGACATACGGACGGATGGATGTACATGACGAAACTAAGGGTTCCGTTTTTGCCATTTTGGCTACAGAACCCTAAAAAAGGCAGTGAATATATTTTCTATGGCAGTTTTGTAGGTTAGAGCCATGAACGATAATAGTAGTCCTATGTAGACAGTTTACTTTAAAAAAAAAAATCGTTCCAGACTTTTCAGAAAAATATACCCTTTGAAAGTGTTGTAAATAAGGTGAAGGTAGTTAACGGAAGTTCTGACTTTTCGCAGACAAAGCCGCAGGCAGAAAACTAGTAATAATTATTTTTGTTCCAGGGCCGTTCAACTACGACGACATGGGCTAGCAGAACAATTTACACTCGTTGCGAACGTAGAAGACAAAGTTGACAATTTAGAAAGCTCAGAATATGGCATTGACGACTTAGTTATCGTGCGTTTTATCTTAAAGAACAGAGCAAAATTATTAATATTAGCAAAGAAATGTGGAGCGGTACATTCCGCTGTGAATATTAATGTGACTTGCACTAAAAGAAGTTTTTCTAAACAGTGGTTTTGCACAGATGATTGGTCTGAACAATGTCTGAGTTTCAGTTTATATAACGCCAGCTTAATGGTTATTGCATGTCCAAAATTAACATATATTTTTGAATTTGATGTAATTGTGAGTAAGATGATAATCGCAGGGCCATTACTTTATGACGATGAAAAGTTTACGGACTTTCGTCTGAGCACAGTAGATGGCAGTGTGGGCGTGCACAAAGTAAGTCTGGCTGCCCACAGCGATATGTTCAAGGCCATGCTCAACGGAGAGTGGAAGGAGACGAAGGAGGGCCGCATCGAGGTCGAGGGGGCCTCTCTGCAGACCCTGCAGGCCCTGAAGGACTTTATGTACCTGGGGAAGCTGCCCGAGGAAGGGCTCCAGACGCTTCTGCAGATCGCAATTCGCTTCTTCATTGAGAGCCTGAAGAGGGAGTGCATTATAAAACTGGCCCAAAATGCCAAACCTGAGGAGTATCTTGAGCTCCTAGATTTCGCAAAAGACAAAGAAATAGTTGATTTAACATTTGCTCTTGTCCACCTCACTCCCAAGTACGTTATTAATTCAGCATATCAAATGATGATCAATAGCAAGCAACTCCCTGAAGCCGGTGATAAAACTGATAAATAAACAAGTAGAGAATCATATACGTAACATTATATTATTATCTTAGGTGACATGGATGAAACATTTACTAACTAATGCACATCACTAAACTCGCTGCAACGTGCGAGCGAGACATCTGCTAACCACACTAGAGCGAGCGAGATGGGAGAAAAAGGGTTTTATGGCCACAGAGCTCAGATGATAACGGCCGTGGTATAGCAAGAAGGATAGTGCCGCGCCAATGTGCACCTCCTTAACAACTCGAGAATGGCGAGTATCTTGAGCTCCTAGAATTCGCAAGAGACAAAGAAATTGTTGAATTAACATATGCTCTTGTGCAGCTCACTCCCGAGAGAGTTATTAATTCAGGATATCAAATGATGATCAACAGCAAGCAACTTACTGAAGCTGGCGATACAACTGATGAAGAATAGTGCTTTTTACTTTTATTATTCGTTTTATTTTTTAGAAAAAAGAAAGAAAAATACAATTGACATCAAGTTCTCGTCGAATACCTATTTAGAAGTGAGCACTCACTTTATCTGTAAAGCCCATGTAAAGCCGCGTCCGCTGCACGATGTTTTCGAGGATTTAAACGTCAAAAATGTTTTGCCAATCAAAACAATACCCTATTTGTTTGCCGAAACTGACGGATAACATGTTAGATGTTTGAAAACATCAAAAACACGGCGCAGCGGACGCGGCTTAAGAGATGAGAGCTTTGTCGGCTCGTTGTTTGTAAACCTCAGTACCCATCGACAAACTAAGAGAGCAAGATAGGGACTTAGTGATATACCACATCTGTAATAGTTTGTTAAATTACGCACTGGCTGGCCACGACTTAGGGCTTACAGCGGCAGTGGTAAGCGGTGAGCGGAAAAATAAATAGTACATAAAGAAGATGTAGGTATGGAGCATGCCACGACCCGCTGCGATCGGTAATGAGGCGATTTCTACTCATAAGTCTGCATTTATTTTCTCTGCTCGCCTTCAACCGCTTCCTCGGCCGCTGTAAGCCCGAAGTCGTGGCCAGACCACTAGCATTTTGTGGTCAGCGAAGCATGAACACTATAGATACCTATTTGACACTTAAGCAGGGTTTCCACTGCGAGCAGAGCGGACCCCGTACGGAGAGAACATCGATCGGTTACCCTAACTGACTAAGGCCCGGTTTTATAAAGGTCCGTTAGTAAATATGTCAGATCAAATTTTAGTAACTTCATACAAGTTTTGACATTCCTGACCGAAATTTGATCTAACGGATCTTTATAAAACCCAGCCTAATTCCGCGTAGCAAACTGTCCATTCGCATTTTCCCCATTTTATTTATTCTCCAATCGCATTCCTTCCCATTGTTTTATTTTACCGATTGCATATTTTCCATTTTGGATTTTCCCCACTTGCATGTTTTCTCAATTCAAAATCAATTTCACTGAGTTGACGGAGCTTCTATTTCTGGGTGCTATGGCCCTTCGGGCCTTCTGCAAAACTAACCTACCTATTTCGATCTATTTCGACTTAATTACAATGGGAAATTTTGCGAGTGGGGAAAATCCTAAATGGAAAATATTCGATTTGTAAAAATTCAAAATGGGAAACAATGCGATCGGAGAAAAATTTAAATGGGAAAAAATGCGACTAAGGGCCGAGTTCACCAACCAATTTAACAGACGGTTAAGTCTTAATCAACTGTTAGTCAATACATTTGACAACCGTTAAACCGCTAACCGACCGTTTAATAGTTGGTGAACACTGCACTAAGTTTGCTACCTACGCGGAATTAATCCGGTTGAGGAACCGATCTAGGTAATTATTTTAGCATACAACGGTGCCTTCAAAAGGTTTGCTCGCGGTGGAAACACTTGAAGTCACCGATGTATGCTAAACCGAGCCCGTACGGGGCTCGCCCCGCTCACAGTGGAATTCCTGCTTTACGATTTACCATTTAAAATGCATTGTCATCAAATAAAACGTCCGTGATTGGTTTGTCAAGAGGGTTTAAGATTTTTATTTTACGCGTTAATTAATAAGTAAACTTGACGTAGCAGGTATAATAGGCTATTTGACTAATTTTAGAAAACCTTATTAAATGATTCTTTATTACATAAGAAGCACACTACATTGATATTTCCGTGAGATTCTACTATATTATCAATAAAAATCCATTTAAAAGTTTAAATTTTCGAAACCGCGCTAATAACGCTGTTTCTATCATGGCGCTGGCCATGTGACAAGTGTGCGTCACACGCAAGTAAACAAGAAAAAATCGTTTGAAGGGATATGCCCTTATGATCTGTGGTTACTTGCGTGTGACGTCACCAGCGAGTAACCACAGCTACAAAGCAATCGCATAGCGTTTTTGCCACAGATGAAATTTCAAAATATATTACTTTTTTTTCGTGTAATTTCCAAAAAAAAATGCTTAATTTAGTTTAAAATAAAGTGAAATATGTTGTTTTACGCTATTATCTAATAGGATGACCACGATTTTTTGTTTATTTTCAATGTTGTCAAATAGCCTATTGTGTAAGTTTGTTTTAAGCTATATTTGTACTATTACTTATTATGAGGCTCTACTGAGAGTATGTCCTTCAATTTTTATAATAAATACTGTATTATTTTTAAATCAAGTTATTATTTGATCCGTCCTCATAGCAAACCCGGTTGATAAAAATACAGGGTGATTGGGATACTTAGGTAAGTATGAAGCTTTAGTTTAGGGGATAATAGTTTTAGAATGTTAAAAACTTGCCAATTCTCTTAATATTGGGTAGTAAACTACCAAAACTCAACTGAAGTAGGTATATCATCTGTTATTTACCTATATGATGCCTATACAGAGTGAAATCTAAATGGTAATCACCATCATCACCTCTTTGTTCTACCCACGAATATGAACAACATTCCACTATGGGACCAACTCTGAAATCACAAAAAAAAACAGCTGTTTCATAGAAAGTTCATTAGGTTACAGCGGGGCAATGCTGCAAGTGTTTTCGGCACTTTTGGTGTCAATTACGTTCCCGGAGATAACATTTACCGGGTAAATAATTCTGCCACCAAAAACCACTTTTTAGGTGCTCAATTAAATAATAAAAAAGGTATCTGAAATGGCTTCGGTTTAAACCCACTACAAAAAAGTTGATATGGGAAAATGAGTAAAATTTGCCGTTTTTTACTCGGGGCCATACTAGTTAATCGTCTTACTATTTGAATACAACTTTAACTTAAAATAATTATGAAATAAAACCTACACAATCATATAAGGGACGAAATACTCTTTACTTTTGCATCGAAAAATTGTTAAGAAAATTAGTGCTAATTGGTTAAAATTCAAATTGAAAACTGTGTCAAAAAATATCGTCATTAGTGGCCACGGCCATTAATTGTCGAATTTCGGAAAAACTGAAGCAATAAACAATACGAAACATGGTCTCCTGCGACCATCCCCCACCGCTCAGGTGCCTAGCAAGCGTATTAGGAGCAACACGTGCTGCATTACGGCTTGATAAGTGGCCGAAAAACTTCTTCCAACCTTTGTAAATTTTGTCGTCATTAGCATTCGTAGCTATTTCTCGGTAATTTTGTGTTATATATTATCAAGTTTGTATTTGTATTGAAGTAAACCTAGGCTTTGTTTTGGCGACACAGGTATTTGGTTTACATCTTCAAGCAGAATCCTGTTTCGACACGTTTTTTAACTAAAGTCATTGTCGGTCATGTCATTGTTGGCGAAATTGAGAGGGACGACAATGATATCTGTGGGTGTCTAATGATAACTCTGAAGCCAACAATGATATTCGTGGCTTCCAATGATGCTTTATTAGACAAATCTAGTATTTACCTTTACTTTGAATTATAATCATTACTATTTTTATGGGACATCATAGACCATGTTGAGGCTTATTAGAGTCTTCTTGATAATTGGGTAAACGATGACTGTAAAAAAAGTAAAGTGGATAATAAAATATTGCCTCCAAAATATCATGTAAGGTTTGTTGGGGTAGTACCGGATGGATTTTGGACTAGTTGAGAGACTGCGCTAAAAACGTTTTTTTCTCGATATCAGTACGCGTCACATTCTTGAAATATGGCGCAAATGGTTAAAAAATAAACGTCGTTTAGGTCTGAATATCGGTTATTTTTAATAATCAACGGTTTCTGTTTTGTATATGTGCAAGGATAACAATATACCTACTTTTTTCAGAATGTGGCGAATAATTTGCCATCTTGGGGTAATACCGGATGGAGATTTGAAGGCGCTTCTAATGCTCAGAGAATAAGATATCTAAAAGGAATATATCCAATTTTATCCGTTCTGTAACATTTATATAATTGGGGCCATCAATAACTAGAAACTATGTTCTAATCGATTTTTTTTGGCTACAAAAATTTGGTGAATCTGGGATCCTCGAACTTTGATATGTGACTAGAAAGAATTTGATATTAAAAATCGAATATAAGGTTTACACTAAGTAACATATTAAGAAATAAATTATTTTTTTATAACTATAAAACAGTATACTTGTCTTATAAGAATCAGCGAAATAAATAATGCGATTAAGCAGTAGAGAAATAAAACCTATTTTCTTTCGCCATGGTTCTTTAAAAATTCTAGAAATAAAAATATATGACTGAACTAAGGCAGAATAACACATATTTAGGCAGGCCTTAATAAGGTATGTTATTTGTTAAAGTGAAAACATCGAAAAAAAATACGCCTTAGTAAATAGTGTTTTTTGGCCCAAATTTGATAACCACCCACATACATAGACTGCTAGAATCATAACCCTTCTTTTTATCTTTGCCGTGGTCGATTTAAAATAAAATTTTAAAAATAATTTTTTTTTATTGAATTGATTGACAGGGACTTATTATAACCACACAAGAGCACAATGTTATTATCATTTAGTTTTATTTCATTTAAATAAATGCACTTTAAAAAAAGACAGAAGTCTGTCAACGTGACGTGGCAATAAAATATGGCTGACCATTAGAAAAGATTGTAAAAACACTAAAAACATACAACCCCGTACGATACATACATAACCCCGTTCCCGTTTTTGGAAGTCGATTGAAAATGACTGATGCTGGTAGTGTTTAGTTGATACATAAGACTTTTTATGTTATTGATTAAAATATTCGTCACTGTCGGTCATATTGCATCATTGTCGCCTATGAAAAACATCATTGTAGGCTTATTTTGTCATTGTCATACGCAGCCCATTTTTTTCAACTTTGAATATATTTCAAAAAAATGATTATTATGAAGTGCCTCTTTAATAAAATTATTATACTGAATAAAAACTATCATTTAAGCGTAACAGCGTAGTTGTAGCACAAAGTTGACATCGGAAACAAAATTTGTTCCTGGAGAATTTTTCTGCGTGGAATCGCCCGGGGGGACGATGGGTTAAGATTTTTTGTTTACTTTTTAATTAATAATTAAACTTGACATAGCAGGTGAATTGTTTGTTTGTTTTAAGCTCTTCTTAGAGTGTGTCCGATATTTTTTATAAAAAATAGTGTATTATTTTTAAACTAATTTATTATTTGATCCTTCCTCTAGCAAACCCGGTTCATAAAAATACAGGGTGATTGGGAATATATGGATGATAGTTTAGGTTATGTTAAAAATTGGCCAATTCTCTGAATAAGTCGCTTGCCGAATGCAATAAGGGGACAAATCAAAAAAGCAACATTTGGAGAAATTGGGTGTCAAAGTTTTCATGAATGGGTGTGTGTCCGAAAAATTACTGTATTTTCTCTAAATTTGCAGTTATTCATATTGTATTTGGTATTATAGGTTCTGTAGAATATATTCCTTCGTATCAAAATCATTTTTTTAATAATAGTCAAATAATTTTGATTTTATATGCATTTAAATATGGACTCTTAGAGTTAAGTCCTTGTAGCACAAAGAATTTGTGCAAATTTTGTTTACTGTGAGAAAATTGTATTAAAAAACAATAATGTTAACTTAATATCTTTTAATGTTTAAGTTAATTAAGGGGGAAGTTTAATATGTATTATCATCCATGGCCCAATGTATAATAACCAAACTAATATAATTATAATTATAACATGTAAGTACGTCTTTATTCCAGTAGTTTCACATAACACTTTATTTATAACCTTTGTTTATAAAATACTTCACAAATAAGTCAAATATAAAAAAAAACCGGGCAACTGCGAGTCGGACTCGCCCACCGAGGGTTCCGCAAATGACACGGTTAACTCAATTCAAAATTTGGACCGCCTCCGTTCCTTGCATAAAGACCCTGCTTTTTGTGATTAAATTAAAAATGTATAGTTTCAGTTTTTTTCCTATATTTGTAATTTAAGACGGTATTAATTGCCAAATTTCATAGATCTAGCTCATCGGAAAATAACCGTATAATTTTTGATTTCCTTGATAGTGTCGAAATTTACGTTTTTTGCGGCAAAAACGGCCGTATCTTTTTTTCACGTTAAGTTAGAAGTTTAATTTTTCACAACTTCAAGGGACTGTAGACCTGAGTATAATGGTTTTAATTTCAACTCGATACCTCCACGCGTTCCCGAGATAAAGGGTCTTGACAGCCAGACAGACAGACAGACAGACGGACTACAAAGTGATCCTATAAGGGTTTTTTCCTTTTGAGGTACGGAGCCCTATAAAGGAATCTCTTATCAAGTTACCACAAGTTTAAGTGTCATGGTAAATCGTATTTTTTTAAGATAAACAAAATTGCTTGCCCCTAGGCTATCGTTTGGGAACATCTCGTTTACAGTTTAAAGTAAACTTCCCAAAAGGGGTCCTCTGGGAGGACAGGGTGTTGGCCATGATGACGGGGCAAGGGCTTGTGGAACACCTGGGAAGATCCGGATCGATCAACCCAGCCACACTACTGCAGCTCCCGATGTCGCGAATTGATACCCAACCCAACATGTCTATATCTCTCGAGTACTCCTAGTGATACTTTTAATAAGACATGCAAAGGTGCGGGCTCCGTGGAGGGCGGGAAACTTGAGACATGAAGGAAAAACCAGGACCAACGTGGAACATGTACCTTCCGAAAACCCAAGAGTGCCGGAGGGGAAACCCGAAGGTGCTCAACAAGAGAGTGGTGCTCCTCTGGATGTGCCGTTCTCTCCCAACACACTAGGTGTGGGTACTAGCAACGCAATACCAACCTCAAACAAACACACACAAAGGTGGCGGTAGAGCGAAAACCCAGCCCGCTACCTTCCTTCAGACGTAGCTTCAAGGCAACGCCTTCGACCTCGAAGTCCACAAATAACTACTCACCTACACGGGGGCCGTGCTAAGGGACCGCCACACACAAACAAAAAGTCTGCGAGGGGTGGAAGGTCTGCAGGGAAACCAGCAGGACCGAAACCCCAAGCGTGGACCTCACACTCACACACACACTCACATACACATACACACACACACACACACACACACACACACACACACACACACACACACACACAATAACAAACAACCCGGAGATCGTCCCGTTTGCGGAGAAATCTGCAAGCACGGAGCCCGCACCGGCGTTATTACCCACACCAACAATATCCTCCCAGCTAGACTCTTATCTCTCTTCTCCTTCTAGCTGGACTCTTCCCGTACTGACCACGTGGGGAAAAGGAGCAACCCGCCAAACGGGATACACCTGGTCCCAGCGCAATCGACCTCGGGAAAAGGAGGCATAGGAACCAAAAATAGAGGCGCAAGTGCCGCAAAATGCTAGCAGCCTCTATTGCTTCGGTGCCTGCACATCTATCAGGTGCTCCTAATACGGTGGAGATGCAGGGAGCTGCCGATCGCCCTAGCCAACCGACAGCAAACCGTGTCCCACCGAGAAGGAAACGAGCCAGCAACTAACAACAACCCGGTGGCTCGGGCTCCTGTGAAAAGGGTACGCCTTGTCGAGACTCTGTCTTTGAGAGAATCCAAGAAGCAGAGGATCGAGTCCACCGCTGGGACCCCTCGAGCAGCATATGCGGACGCAGTAAAAGCTGACTTGATGGTTGCGGTAACGTCTGCAAGCACGGGCCACCTCTCCTTAACTCGCCGATAAGGCCCTCAACCTGGTTCAGGGCTGCGTCATGGTTGAGTCGATGCGGAACCCCCAGAGTGTGGCCGGAACACGATTTCAGGGTAAACCCCTACACGCTAGAGGAACCCTGAGAATGTGGTGCGGAGACCAGGCAGCGGTGGCTTGGCTCAAGCGGTGCGTGGCCACCATCGCCCTCTCATCAGGGGACAAGTTGGTGATCAAGCGCCAAAATGATGTGCCGCGCAGAGTGCGGCATTCTGTTCCCAGGTGTCTGGGATGATTTCGGGGTGGTAGCAAATTGCCTTCGTTACCAGAACACCTGGGTCCAGATTAGCCGGTGGCTGCTCAGCTCATCAGCGCTGATAGGCAAGGCTCAGAAATCTTCGCCATCGTCAGCATCCCGGAGAAAAAGGTGCAGGCCCTCCTGGACTGGACCGGGGCTGCCGACTCACATTCTTGTGTGGGTCGGTGTACCTGAAGTTCCAATATATGACATTGCGGCAATATGTGACAGGTACTTCATTAAATTATATTAAAAAACATGCCACTGATCAGTCGAACGAATTAAGACTTCAGCAGAATTATTTGCTTGTATAAGAATATTAATTAAAGTCATAATTATATAGGTACATAGTTTTGTTCTATAATTAACTCTAATTTAATATCATTTAACTCAATATATTATCTTGTATGTAAAATACAAGTGCGGTCGGACATAACGGATTTAATTTACAATATGTATAAAATATTAAGGCAGGTACTTACCGTTGAGGTGTAATCAAATGACGGTTAGTTCTTTTATATTTTCTTCGATTCATTGTGAAAGCAAATGAAAAAGTAGCGGGCACAACTTAAAAATGAATTTCAAAAATTCTGCAATACGGGCACAACTAAGAAATGCCTTTGTAGCACAAACTATCGCGTGCGATTGCGGCGAGTGCAAGCGGCCGACTGGTGATGGGCCCATATAGCAGGAAAGGGATAGATCATTTCTCTTAGTGCAGAAAAGACATAAATGCCCTCTTTGGTCTGTTATAGTATACTTTTGACTAAAGTCTTTAATGCATACGGTAAAACGACCACTTTAGATCACGATTCCGTAATAATCTCAAATCTCGAAAATTTTGAATTGTGCCCTTTTTGCATTCGGCAGGCGAAGTGGTGTAATCTACCAAAATTCAACCAAAGTATCTCGTATCTATTGACTTATATTATTACTAGCGTACTTATTCCTTTTAAAATCATAGCTCGTATCTTATTAAAAGTTTGCGTAGGACATTTTCTACAATGTTATTTACCGTATACGTTTTCACGCCACGCCACGCAACGAGATTTTTAGCAGCATAGAAGATTTCTAGCACTTTCGTCCTGTCGCTTCGTGTTTTTGCATGCTCTGCTTTTAGTAAGGCATTGGGTAAGCATTTAATTTTTTCGAGCGAAGAAACGAACGTACCTACGAATTTCCGAACGAAGCCAGCGCCATGACAACGTGAAAAAACTGTTTGAGGTTGACAACCGTTTGCTATTGATTTAACAACGCTAATTCTTGTGATCGAAGGTAACAATAAACCCATTCTCATCCTACTAGAAGTAAAGGAAAATGGAAAAAGCTTTCGAAATCCAAAAGCAGGTCCGGGATAACGCGAAAACGCTTCAATCATACTTCACCGACCTACAAAATTGGGAGGTCGAAATGAAACGTAAAGAGGCCGCTTTGAACGGTGAATTTGAGCAGGTTTAAAGCTATTTACGGTTATAATTATTCTGTAAATCATTAGCTAATATAGTTAGTTACGTATATTAGAGTTGTTTACGCGATTTCGACTTTAAACTTTTACGTAATAAGTAAAAATGTTATCATTGTTGTCACTCTCCAGAAAGTTAAATAGAGGCAGTTTGTGATTCTTTATAGTACTTATTTTCTACATGTCTACCGCCCTAAATGGTCCTCGGTAGCGGGTTATTAATTCCAATACTCTTTTTTGACGTCAGGACTTGCCACCGGTGAGAAGCAAAGTAAAGAAGGAAAAGCCTGTTGAGAAAAAGAAAAAGAAGGTGGAAAGTCGCATCCCCTCGTCTGACTACAAAGCTTGGGACAATTTTGATGTTGTAAGTACATTTATATTCTCGTATTTAATTGTTCTTGAATGCTCAGGTTCACTTTGTCCATTTTCCCATCTGGTCCACATTCCCATCTCGTCTACATTCCCATTTCGTTCTCAATCCCATTCGTTCTCAAACCCATTGCGTTCACATTCCCATCTCGTCCACATTCCCATCTCGTCCACATTCTTATCTCGTCCACGTTTAATTGTTTGTGAACACTGCACTAATTTATACATATTGTAACAAAGGGTTTGTTTTTTAAACAAAGACTTGACAATTATACAACACTTGTAATTTCATTTTATTCCTATTTACCAAACTGTTTCCTTGATTACACATTATATTTGAAGTGGTTGTATAACTTGCTCGCATCTTAAGTATAAAACATATTTATTCCAAATGCGGGTCTAAAATAGGCAGTTAAAAAAAAATACAACAAATGGGTTGCACAATCTTTAATAATTTTGTCTAAATCATTGGTTGACTACTGAAAACTTCCTCCTTTAAATTATTACGAAAACTTAAGTCACGGTTGCTTACCCAACTTTCAGGATAAAGCCTGCGAGGAAATAGACATGGAGGATGTTGGTCCAACCTCCCTTGACGGTAAGAAAAGCCAACAGTCCAAGATGGAGAAGTTGAGAGAGGAGGCGCAATATGAAAAGGAGAGGGTAAGTTTTTTCATGGAATGGAAAAGGATGGCACAGGCCACCTGCCTCTTATTTCATGATCCTGACAATGACAGGTGATAGGTGACATTTTAGTGTATACCGCGCAGCTTATTTGAAACCCAGTGATGTATCAAAGCGGACTTGAATGAAGCTCGTACAACCTCATGTGCTTCTGTTTAGTCCACCAGAGTAAATACTCTTTAACCGATTAATTGTCCTCACATGTGATATCCGTGGACTTGTTTCTCTAATAAGTCCAGGGTGATTGTCTAAAACTCGATATTTGTTATATATACACCTTGTTAAAACAGAGTGAATTTTTGTTATTAGCATATTAACTTTGCAATGTATACTGAATTGTCGTCACATGTCATTGTCAAGATGGAGAGATAGGGGGCTGGAGGCCGTTTCAAACAAAATTGTAACTTACACAAAAGTAAAGTAAATATTAAGCCCAAATAATAAGCTCTAGGCTTGTAACATAAATAGAAAACATCCAAAACAGCCAACACAGTGGAAATGTCTTTCTAACAATTTCTCTAAATGAGTAAGTAAGTTAATTCTTACCCATAGTACAAGCCTAGAGCTTAGTTTGGGACTAGGTCAATTTGTGTGACATTGTCCCTTGGTGTTATATTAGATTTATTATTATATTATTATATTAATTATGTATGAAAAGAGTTGCCATTTGTAATTCATGTTACAAGCTTTTGTGAAACAAAATGCCTGATGGAAAGTGGCATCAGGTCAATAGATGTTTGCAATATCTAGACTTTTGATTAAGGACTATAATAGAATACCTCTATGCTAATAATTTTACTAATTATCTTACCGCCTGTTTCACAATCGACAAGTAAAGCATATTTGGCAGATAAATTTAGCCCTTTCTCTTTCTTACACTTGAAAATAGACAAGGAGAGAGCCAACTTTATGTGGCAGATAAAATTACTCGTTGATTGTGAAACAGGCCTTTAATCTCCTACATTTGCATTTTTGTTTTTCAGTATAAAGTATAATAATATTTTTTTAGTATGAAAATAACTACTGAGTATTATATGTGACTAAACACAGTTTTGGGTCATTATTTGGGCGTTTGTTCCGAATCACTTTCGTGGTAAAAAAATGTAGACGTGGCTGCAGATTTCGATTTCGTTTCTGATTAGGTTTCTAAGTTTACCGGATATCTAACAAATATCCAAAAACGACGTCAAAATATACGCCCAATTCTTCAAAAATCTGTCCACAAAAGTGAGGCAGTTGAAACGCCTCACCCATAATAATGACCCATTTGAGTCTTGGGTGGTTTTCTATGTATTTATTTCTGTATAATGTTTATCATTGCCTACAAGCTTACAGTTTAGTTTGGGACTAGGTTGATTTTTGTGTGATTGTTCCCTTTCCTGATGTTTATTATAATTCACTAATGCACATCTACTAGCCCCAACTAGTTATGGATTATAGTGTTAACTAGGAAATCAGTTCCTTTTGTTACCATGGGAACTGTTGTAACTATGCTAGTGTAATTATTGGTTATGCCTAAACAAGAACTTTTTACACTTTTTCTAAATATCTATCTAGGAGTAGTTTATAATAATGATTAGTAATGACTAGACTAGTTTCTGCCTGTGACTTTATCTGTGTAGATTTACTAATCACACTAATGTTATAAATGGGTGGATCAACTTTTTGTTGTTGTTATTCTATCCTGTGTAATCCCAGGAGACAACAGTGATAGTTTCTTAGAAAAAATATATATTATATACTTCTAGGATACTCAGGAGAAAAGCCATGAAAGAATAGGTTTGTAATTGCCAATAAAACTGATTTTTAGTGGACTTATATCCTTTGAAATCATAGTTTTAATGAGTGACCTAGGAGATGACACCATGGCAACGAGCTACAACAAAAAGTTGAATGACCCAAATGAAAAAAAATGTGCATGTGTGAGTCTGTAAGTTTGTTTGTCATGCTGCAGCGGCTAGTCGTCGTCCATTTCTTCAAAAAGCCACAGACTATAAAATCTCAAATAATCTGCCTTAATCATTTCAGGGCAACAGTTTCGTCAAGCAAGACAAATGGGACGAAGCCATATCCTGTTACAACCGAGCTATAGAGCTGTTCAAAGATGACGCCATTTATTTCGCTAACAGAGGTCTCTGCTTCCTCAAAAAAGACAAGTAAGTATACCCCACTGTCCATCTGTCTGTCTGTCACCAGGCATTATCTCATGAACCGTGAAAGCTAGACAAATGAAATTTACACAGATGATGTAGTTCTGTAGCCGCTATAAAAACAAATACTAAAAATAGAATAAAATAAATATTTAGGTGTGTACAACAAACGTATTTTTTTTTGCCGTTTTATGCTCGATATTAATAATGGCAACTGGTATAGATATTGATAGCTATAAAAATAACCAAGATATAACCCAACAAAGATTTGTTTATCTCTAGTCAAGTCAAGTCAAGTCAAATCATTTAATGTTAAAAAACACAAGTCATAATTATAACAAAAATAAATAATTAATAAAATGAAAAAATAAAAAGATCACATTAAAAACACTAAATCTAAAATAAAATAATTAATTACTCTTAAAACTCCTTAACTCTATAAAACGCTTTCTCAGTCAGAAATATTTTTAACCTACCGATATACAAATCGTAAGAAGGCGCATTCTTAATGTCCCCGCTGAATTTATTATAAATACGAACACCTACCAAAACAAAATTTAACATGGACTCTTCCTAGCAAAACAGAATTTAACATGGACTTTATTATATGACGTCACAGTGCATATCAGCACAGTGCATATCAGCACAGTGCATATCAGCACAGTGCATATCAGCACAGTGCATATCAGCACAGTGCATATCACCACAGTGCATATCAGCACAGTGCATATCACCACAGTGCATATCAGCACAGTGCATATCAGATGTCTCTGTCTAATAATAATAATAATAATAATAAACCTTTTTATTCCATTTCTTAATATTAATTATATGTATATTTTCTTATTTATTTTAAAATGGATCCCTTTTGGTTAAAAGCCCCATCTCTTTCCATTTTTGTCTCTGTCTAATCACTGTCTAATTAGCAGTTTAAAATCCTTGTATCATCCGTATTTCTTGGCCGATTTTAATGTTAATTTCACTTTTGGTAATCGATCTCTTTTACGGTATTTTGTTGAGAAATGAGATTTAAAAAGTCCATGCATATTCCCTACTAAAAAGCCATAATTATACTTGCTTTGCTCGGGTGGTTAAATATCTTGTGTCATAACGGCTTGCTTTGTATCTAGGAGCTGATTTGATGATGGAGTCAGGAGGTGGCAACAGGATCTCCGCTGTACTTAAAGGGGCTTCTAAAAAGACCATATTTTCACTGCAATATGTGGCAGGCAACTATTGGTGTCTTTCTCTAACATACGAGTAAGAGAGGGACACCAATAGTTGCCGGCCACATATTGCAGTGAAAATATGGCCCGTTTAGAACCCCTTTACGTAGACCCGCCGAGTTTGGATTAGGTAGTTTAGTTTTGATTAGCCGGCTTTTGACGTAAAGACCTCGTCATGTTGTTCTCATAGTCATTAGTTTTAGTTTAATGTTTATTGACCTTACGTTTGTAATTATTTTATTGTGCTAGTTTTAATAATAATTATTTATTATTTTATTGCTTTGTAATGTAATTTACTTTTATATATTATTATGTTTGAAAAAATGACTTTCTGCTGAGTTTCTTGCGGCCTTTCTTCTCCACAATGCTGCTCTTGTCCAAATCCATATAACCAACGTGTAAAAAGAGCCCTCATGTGGCCAATTTACGGGATAAATATTTTGAATTTTGAATTTTGACAATGACCGTGCTCAAAAAGCTTGACTCAAAAAGTAAATTTTTGACAGAAACCTATTTTTTACTTTTACAAGTAAGTGTTTCTTCATTAATTTTATAATTGATTTATATTTCCTCCAAGCCTTCACCAAGCCGAGAAAGACTGCACCGAAGCGCTTCGCATCGACCCGACATATGTTAAAGCGTGGCAGCGGCGCGCCTCGGCCCGCGAGCGGCTCGGCTCGCTCCGCTCGGCGTCGCACGATCTCGGCGAGGTGCTCCGGCTAGAGCCGCAGAACGCCGCGGCGAGGCGGCAGCTGGACAATATCAAGAGTAGGATGGGGACTAAGGGGGTAAGTCCAATATATCCACAGAATAATAACTACACACATCAAAAAAGTCTTGGGGTAATCAGTATCCCTAGACAAATTCGATGTTTTGACTCAGTAGTAATATGCCTATAAGGTCAACCGGGGCAATTGCGTGAATGGGGTAAATGCATCGTTGAAAGAATAAAACGCAATACGAAATGTTTTAAGCGGTGCTGCCCTCACATAGAGTAGTTTAATTAAACTATTCACGTCATGAAAATATGCATTTACCCCATTCACGTAATTGCCCCGGTTGATGCGACTTATTTAAATGTTCAAAACTGTCTAGGGGTAAAAAATATCCTTAGGCACTTTTGATGTGTGTATATGGCAAGAACTCCATGTCTTCCCGTGGATGTCGTAAGAGGCGTCTAAGGGAATCAAGGCTTGTAAGTAGTAATGTTAGGCGATGGGCTTGCAACCTGTCACTAATACGCTGGTAAACATCTGCCTCATTGTGAAAAATGTGGTTACAGAATTATCAGCAAGTTTTTTAGAGTTGTTGGTAATTCTGTAGCTCTGCCTACCCCACTCTGGGAATGAGGGCGTGAGTTTATGTATGTATGTATGTATGGTAAAAGGGACCCTCTGGGATGACTTGTAAATTGTATTAATTAAGTTATATATCATCGAGTTTACCGTAACTCTTAAACGGGTGAACCCATTTGGATGCGTTTTATTATTTGAAAGCTGGTTTTCTAGAGGTGGTTCTCTAGGTTTCACAATCGGTCGGGTCGTTGAGATATCAGCTCTGAAAAAAGAGGTCACCATTATATCAGGGGTTTATAAAAACCTTCCTTGAAAACTGATCTAACTGATGGTGAAAACTGCATTAAAATCCGTTGCGCAGGTAAAAATATCTAAAGCCGCGTATCCACTAGAGGCAACCTCGGGTCGAGCGGCTGCCTCGCTCCGAGGTCGCGCAAATGGAGACGCTCACCCTGAGGCACCCCGCGACACGAGGCGAATTCGTCGCCGCGAGCCGAGCCATATTTTGTCTGTTTTTTTGCCGTGCTCAAAAGAGCCTCAGTCCGAGCCGTGCATTTGGTGGAGACTGCCGTGTAAACTGCGCACATTGCGGATCAAGCTGAGCCGACTCGCTTCGAGCTGATCCGCAACGTGCCTCGAGGCTGTTAGCCTCAAGTCGAGGCTGCTCGGCTTGAGTCTGCTCAAATGGATACGCGGCTTAAGCGTTAGCGTACACACAGAAGGACAGACAACGGGAAGGACTTTGTTTCATACAATGTAAAGATGAACGATACCTTACACTTTTTTTTAAATATTATGTATTTTCTTTCAGTGTACTCATATTATTTACACCTTGGCCTGAAAAAAACAATATTTGCCCAATAAAAAGTTGGCAACCCTACAGTGACGTTATAAAACAATTTGTTTGACACTTACGACTTGAATCATAACGTCACTGTGACAGTTCTATGGTGGGTCAGGGTTCCAATGTGCTGATAGAACATTTTAGTATTTTGTACACACTCGCACTCTATCTCGATGGTTAAAACTTCGGATTCTGCGTTCCTTTCATTCCTCATTCGTGACTAAGTCGAAAGAAAGGGATGGAGATAACGTAACTTCGAAAGTCGATTTTTAAAGTGCCCTGTCTTCTGTCGCCGTATTGCCGGTATATTGATTTATTGATAGGTAAAGTTGTTGCCACATTAAAAATATAAATACACCAGAGACAAGAGATATCCTCCATCCATAGAGCTGTATACATTTTGTTGGTCCCGGTAAGAAGCGGGCCTAAATCGAAAGAAAAGAATGAAGCTAACCTCAAAGTTCGATTTTCAAAGTAGGGCCCTGTCTCGTCTGTTTCTCCGAGTGTAATGCCGGTATATGGATTCATTGATAGGTAAAGTTGTTGCCACATTAAAAATAATAGGTGCACCTGCCGTCCCGGGAGAGTCAGTCTAAATGGAGCGAAGCTACTGCATTGCATGGCCGCCAACATACTACAACAAACAACCTTACGTCAAACGTGACAGCTGTCAATCGTAAGCTCTGCTACAGATTTCTCATCATGTCTGTGACTAAAGCTAAAGATAAAGCTTCAAAAAAGTTACGATAGAAGAGCGCCGCTTAAAATCGTAGTTTCGGCACTTTTCCCATTTTTCCCATTGAAAGTCTATGGGAACAGATTTTCGGTGATTATTCTTCCGTGGTACCTATGTCCGATTTTCAATTTTATTTTTTCTAAACCATCGTCGTATTACGGGCTAAATTTGATCCTGATATCTCTAATAGTTTGGGAGGAGAATGGCGACAAACGAAAATCCGAATCGGAGAAGAATGGAATCCAATTATTTCTTTTGACGGAGTACTATTTTAATTATTTTCTTAAACCTACTACCAATAACTGGAAACTATCAGATTCAGATTCAGATTTTATTACTCAATATAACACAGTTTATTTTAAATTACATGTCAAATTATATGCAGTTACATTGAAGTCGTCAGAAATAGAATTAAATTATAATAGTAAAAATAGTAAAAGTCAACACAAATACAAAGTACATTAAAAAATCAAATCAACTTTTATGGAAGGGGGACAAATAACTTTCTTATACCTTATCTCATAAATACTTTGCCTAGAGAAATAAACAAGAAAAATATAAAACCCCTAATTAAAAAAATATTACCTTGGCCTATTTTTAAAAAAAAAAGACAATGCAAACATTCTGTTCATGCGGTGTCCGATTAAGACCCTCGGCGATAGATTAGATAAGGAACCTGAGGGCTTATTGTCTAACGCACTCGCAATCGCAACCGGCTTCAAAGTGGAGCAATTGTTTTCATTTTGTATGCAGACAAGCCTTCGATTTTCAAAATGAAAACGATCGTGATTGCGAGTGCGTTAGACAATAAGCCCTCTGTTGCTGTGTTGCGTCGTATGCGCATCGCCATTCTCGAGTTGTCGAGGAGGTGCACATTGGCGCGGCACTATCCTTCTTGCTATACCACGGCCGTTATCATCTGAGCTCTGTGGCCATAAAACCCTTTTTCTCCCATCTCGCTCGCTCTAGTGTGGTTAGCAGATCTCTCGCTCGCACGTTGCAGCGACTTTAGTGATGTGCATTACAGTAAATGTTTCATCGATGTCACCTAAGATAATAATAAAATGTTACGTATATGATTCTCTACTTGTTTATTTATCAGTTTTATCACCGGCTTCAGGGAGTTGCTTGCTGTTGATCATCATTTGATATGCTGAATTAATAACGTACTTGGGAGTGAGCTGGACAAGAGCAAATGTTAAATCAACTATTTCTTTGTCTTTTGCGAAATCTAGGAGCTCAAGATACTCCTCAGGTTTGGCATTTTGGGCCAGTTTTATAATGCATTCTCTCTTGAGGCTCTCAATGAAGAAGCGAATTGCGATCTGCAGAAGCGTCTGGAGCCCTTCCTCGGGCAGCTTCCCCAGGTACATAAAGTCCTTCAGGGCCTGCAGGGTCTGCAGAGAGGCCCCCTCGACCTCGATGCGGCCCTCCACAGTCTCCTTCCACTCTCCATTGAGCATGGCCTTGAACATATCGCTGTGGGCAGCCAGACTTGCTTTGTGCACGCCCACGCTGCCATCTACTGTGCTCAGACGAAAGTCCGTAAAGTTTTCATCTTCATAAAGTGATGACCCCACCATTATCATCTTACTCACAATTACATTTCCAAATTATATGTATATGTATTAAATGATCCAATATTTACACTACTGTCGCATCGAATATTCCTAATCAGATATGTTTCAGACCATCCATCTGTGCAAAACCACTGTTCAGAAATTCTTACTTTAGTGTAAGCCACAATAATATTCACAGCGGAATGTACTTCTTTATATTTCTTTGCTGATATTATAATATCTGCTTTATACTTACTTATTTGTTCCCTCATGATAAAACGTATGGTAACTAAGTTGTCAATGTTATATTCCGAGCTTGCTGAATTGTTAAAATTATTTCCTAGGTTCGCAACGAGTGTAAATTGTTCTGCTAGCCCTCGTTGTTCTCGTTTAACGGTCCTGGAACAAAAATAATTGTTACTAGTTTTCCGCCTGCGGCTTCGTCTGCAGGGAGTCAGAACTTCCGTTAACTACATTACATAACCTTCAAAGGGTATATTTTTTGGAAAAGGTCTGGAACAGTTTTATTAAAAGTAAGCGGTCTATGTAGATTACTATTATCGTTCATGGCTCTAACCTACAAAACTGCCATAAAAATATATATTCACTGCTTCTTTCAGGGTTCCGTAGGTAAAATGGCAAGAACGGAACCCTTTAGTTTCGTCATGTGTCCGTACGTCCATCCTTATGTCACAGTCATTTAGTACAAATTCATTTATTGAGAAAATACAAGTTAATAATTATAACATGGCATGCGTATACATACGAAGTGGTTATATTAAAACTCGAGAGGGTTAGTAAAGTTTTTATGCTAAATATCCTTACACTAGGTTTTTAGTAGGTATAATAACTCAAAGAATATTCAACATTAATATTATAAAAACATATTAAGTAAGATGACAATTTAGATATAATTTTTTTAACTAATTTTTATTTTAAATTTATTTACGGGTAGATCAGTCTTGCTATGCAACTCACACCCGTATTCACAAACAATACTTAAGGGATCCTTCACTGAGTAAACGCACTGCGGTCGATACAGCTTTGTGATTGGTCCTTTTTGACCGACCTTTTTTTTACGAGACGATTTGAACCACCCTGTGCGTTCGTGAGCTCTATGAGACCTCATAGTGACGTTTGTGAATACGGGTGTTAGATGTTTACCTACTAAGGAAGTACGTGAGTGCATAAGCTGCGCGGCTTCGGCTTCCTACTTAATTTTTGGTTAAGTCTTTTGTACCACATGCCATCTCAAATTCAATAACCAAAGCAGTTTCAATTCTCGTCAGTTAGTAATAAATAAGTTTGATTTTTCTACAGGAGT
Organism: Acleris cristana; assembly: GCA_948252455.1. Taxonomy (NCBI): domain Eukaryota; kingdom Metazoa; phylum Arthropoda; class Insecta; order Lepidoptera; family Tortricidae; genus Acleris; species Acleris cristana. The sequence goes on along the minus strand of OX411786.1, from coordinate 14,782,191 downwards.
TTTATCTGAGATACTGCCTTTTGCCTTAGGAGGGCAGAAATAGTATAAAGCTGATGGAAAGGTAAAGGGACTACCTTAAAGGTTCCATCACCTAGAAATCCGTATGTTTTTTAAAATGTTTTTACGCTACAGAAAATAAACAGCTTATCACGTTTTAAGATCACTTATTATTTTGGCCGATTCTACGTCTTTTGTACAGTCAACGACGACGACTTTGTACGATGCGTTGGCCTAGTTGGTAGTGACCCTGCCTACGAAGCTAGCGGTCCTGGGTTCAAATCCCGGTAAGGGCAGATATTTGTGTGATGAGCGCGAATATTTGTTCCCGAGTCATGGATGTTTTCTGTGTATTTAAGTATATATTTCTCTATATAAGTATTTATATCGTTGTCTGGTACCCATAGTACAAGCCTAGTTCGGGACTGGGTCAATTGGTGTGACATTGTCCCCTGATATTGATTTGATTTTGAAATCTTAAAACGTCGGTGCCTAAAGCTCGTTTCCTACAGGCATATTTAGTCTTTTTTTGATGAAAATGTAGTCAATAGTATCGAATGATCCAGTTCTCTCAGATCCTGTAAGGACTCTTCGAGAATAGGCTGTATTGGTTCAAATGATTCCGCTGCCTTTTCTTTGCAGAACATTGCCCATTCAATAGAATTTCGTTCAAAATCCAGTAAACATTTGTGTGTTCACGAATGGGCGGACGACGGATGCCAATTACATGAAAATAATGTCAAACGATATACATTATATGGATATGACTTTATGTTTTAAAAAAAGGAGAACCTCACTACAAATATTTTTATTATAGAAGTAATTAATATTTTTTTCCTTATTAGGTATTTTCAGTTCATTCCTTTTATAGTTCACTATCTATCTATATATGTATATAAAAGGCAAAACTGACGTGACTGACATATCAGCGCACAGCCGAAACTACTGTACCTAGAAACTTGAAATTTGGTACATGCGTTCCTTTCATGATGTAAGTGAGCACTAAGAAAGGATTTTCTGAAAATCAACCCCCAACGGGAAGAAATGGGGGGACTAGCGGGAAACTAATTCTACGCGTACGAAGTCGCGGGCGTCCTCTAGTCTACTTATATAAGGAAAATGACCTCTCCACATCTACAGACGTAAGAGGGGCGAATTCGTAAAGCTATACTTCAGTACTTTCTTAACATACAAAATATGTACTGATTTATAACAAAAACTGCATATATTTTCACACATAAATAGTACTCGAAATTTAATAAAAGTCTTATCCATCTTGTGCTTTCGTCACCATATCGCATCCGTCGTCCGCCTTATGTTCACGTACTCGAGTTACGGTAGTCATCTGTGAATTCATTGTCAAAGACGCACTGCACATATTTCGCTTGGAACACCTAAAGTTTACTGTACCCGATTAATTTTTTAGCTGGAAATAATATTTAAAGCCATTTAAAAGTAGGCTGGGTCGATCTTTAGCAGTTTTTGTTAATATAAAGCTTTCCGCTTCCATTTTATGCACGCCTTCTAAACAGAAAGTTATTGATATGACATTGAGAACAATAAGGATTATGCTTATCGTGTTTAAGTGGCCAATATCTTTAATACCTATTGAGTCATAGTAAGTACTCCATGGTATTTATTTCCTTGAGAATTATACCTGTCCTTTTCAGAAGTATACTTGTATCAAAACTGACCTACTAAGAAATAAAACTTATCAGAATTAGTTGATATAAGATTCAGACTTATTTAGAAAACAACTCGATACGAATCTGATATAATAAGAAAATGCAATTTTTCGGATCTAACATATTACTAATTTGACTTAATACTATTATGATCGTGACCTACTAAGGATCTGTCCTACTCCAAAATTGACTTTAAAAGAAAAAACCGGACAAGGCGAGTCGGACTCGCCCACCGAGGGTTCCGCACATGACAAGGTTAACTCAATTCAATATTTCCTTCCTTAAAGGCCTTGTTTGTTCGTTGCATAAAGACCCTGTTTTTTTGTGATTTAATTCAAAATGTACAGATTTCAGATTTTTAGATACTTGTAGTAAAAGACAGTGCTACTTGCCAAATTTAATAGTTCTAGGTCAGTGGGAAATACCCTATACATTTTGATTCCCTCGAGAGTGTCGAAATACACGTTTTTGGCGACATAATCGGCCGTGTCTTTTTTTTACGTTAATGTAGAAGTTTGATTTTTTCACAGCTTCAAGGGACTGTAGACCGGAGTATATGGTTTTAATTTCAACTCGATACCTTCACGCTTTCCCGAGATAAAGGGTCTTGACATACAGACGAGATAAGGGTTCCGTTTTTTCCCTTTTGTGGTACGGAACCCTAAAAATGACTTCCACTTCATAAGTTATTTTCCGAAAGTGTCGGATTCAGAAACAAAATTATGGCAAATCTGACCTAACCAGAATCTTACTAGGCCTAATTTGAATCTTATTACGTGGACAATATTACTACTTACATTCATTACTAGAGGACGCCCGCAACTTCGTTCGCATAGAATTAGTTTCCCCCTACTCCCCCTATTTCTTCCCGTTGGGTGTTGACTTTCGGAAAATCCTTTCTTAGTGCTCACTTACATCATGAAAGGAACCCCTGTACCAAATTTCAAGTTTCTAGGTACAGTCGTTTTGGCTGTGCGTTGATATATAAGTCAGTCAGGTTTGCCTTTTATATATATAGATAAATGCAATGTTTTATTCAGTACTTACAGCTCGGTCATCTTGCGACAGAAGTGTATCACGATATATGCACTAATCTATTGCTAAACGCTTAATAAGTAGGTACAATATTTTTTGCAATACTCGATCGTGGATGTTAAACTCTGCGCCCCTGAACACGAGCAAGATAGAGGACAGACTCAGAGTGAATGAGCGAGGAGCGAGAGAGGAGCGAGCGCGTTGAAATAAAAATATGTGACGCGGTGTTGCCATTTGTTAGCTAAAAAATCCGCAAAATATAATTAGCAATTGGACTTGGATTAAAAATGTATAAATAATGTTAAACATTTAGATTCAAATCTATATATATAAAAGGCAATGTCCCGGGTGACATATCAACGCCCAGCCCAAACCGATAAAGATAAAAAGTTGTAATTTTGAGGGGAAGTTGGTTTTGTAATGGAGGCGTCGTTTAAGAAGGGATTTTTCGAAATTCAACCCCTAAAGGTATGAAAGGGGGTTGCAAAGTTTGTATGGGAAAAAACATTTTTATGGTCCAATTTACTTGAAACTTGGTAGAAATGCTCTTCAATGCAAATAATGAGACACGTATTTCAGCGATTACTAAAATTCAACCCCTAGAGGGATGAAAGGGGGTTGCAAAGTTTGTATGGGAAAAAATACTTTTATGGTCAAATTTACTTGAAACTTGGTAGAAATGCTCTTCAATGCAAATAATGAGACACGTATTTCAGCGATTACTAAAATTCAACCCCTAGAGGGATGAAAGGGGGTTGCAAAGTTTGTATGGGAAATATACTTTTATGGTCAAATTTACTTGAAACTCGGTAGAAATGCTCTTCAATGCAAATAATGACACACGTATTTCAGCGATTACTAAAATTTAACCCCTAGAGGGATAAAAGGGGGTTGCAAAGTGTGTGTAGATAAAATATTTTTATGATCAAATTTACTTGAAACTTGGTAGGAATACTCTTCAATGCAAATAATGAGACACGTATTTCAGCGATTCCTAAAATTCAACCCCTACAGGGATGAAAGGGGGTTGCAAAGTTTGTATGGGAAAAAATATTTTTATGGTCAAATTTACTTGAAACTTGGTAGGAATACTCTTAAACGCAAATAATGAGACACGTATTTCGGCGATTACTTAAATTCAACCCCTAGGGGGATGAAAAGAGGTTGCAAAGTGTTTAAAGATAAAATATTTTTATGATCAAATTGACTTGAAACTTGGTAGGAATGCTCTTCAATGCAAATAATGAGACACGTATTTCAGCGATTACTAAAATTCAACCCCTAGAGGGATGAAAAGGGGTTGCAAAAGTGTCTATAGATAAAATATTTTTATGATCAAATTTACTTGAAACTAGGTAGGAATACCTACTCTTAAAAGCAAATAATGAGACACGTATTTCAGCGATTACTAAAATTCAACCCCTAGAGGGATGAAAGGGGGTTGCAAAGTTTCTATAGGAACGAATACTTTTATGTTCTGATTAACTTGAAACTTGGTAGAAGTGCTCGATTCAGGAAAAATTACCTCTGAGGAGGTAAAACGGGGGTAGAAAATTGTATGGTATATTTTTGAAGTGAGAAACGTGGAAAATGTTGTAACGGCTACTGTAGTTATAAATTAAAAATATTGCTTTCGGCGATTTTGGAAAAACTTACGGGTAAATTGGCGGTAGAACTTTGTAAGGGATTATGATAATATTTGAAGGAAAAAATGTGAAAATGTATATTTACGCTACTGTTTTTATAAACAAAAAAAGTTATTTTCGGCGATTCAGAAAAAACTATCCTAAAGGTGGTTAAATGGGGGGTAGAAGTAGGAAAAAATGTGGAAATGTATATTTACGCTACTGTTTTTATAAACAAAAAAAGTTATTTTCGGCGATTCAGAAAAAACTATCCCAAAGGTGGTTAAATGGGGGGTAGAAGTTTAGTAGAAATTTGGTCATGTTTTAAGTGAGAAATGTGGGGTATTAAGATAACCTAATGTTTACCTAGCTATAAAAAACCTACTTACCTACCTACAAATTAAAATTATGACTGAAGTTAGATACATGAAACTCGGTATCAATACCAATATAAATTAAATAATAACCATTTTTTTAAACAATCCCTTAACAGTGTGAAAAGCGGGTGAAAGTTTGAATAGGAGTTTTTTTTTTATCCAGGTACATGAATTATACTTAGCATCTAAAACATTGCAATCTTCAGTGTTTATAGTTAGTTAAGAGCAAATCCATTATCAATAAACAATGATTAAAGGGAAAAACTTGGGATCTAAGACTACTGACTGTAAAGTTTGTATCGATATTATGTAATATTCAAAGTTAAATACCTGCAAAATATGAAAATGGGTATTAAGACTACTATTACATACAAAAAATATTCAGCTTCGGTGTTTTTCGAAAATCTTCTGCTAAGTAAATATGGATCTAGAATCGTATATAAAAACGTAATGGTGAAAGAGAGGCAGTGAATTTATTTTGTATGTCAATTTTGTTGTTTTAAAAGTTAGAGCCATGAAATTAAAGTTGTTTATGTGGACCGCTTACTTAAAATTCACGTTCTAGACTTTTTTTTAAAAGCAATTGAAGGTGATGTGAACTATAACTGTACTTTGAACAGAAGTTCTGACTCTCCGCAGACGAAGTCGCGGGCGGAAAGCTAGTCATATTATAAAGTAAACGACATGACAAAAACACATCATTACGTTCAAGGCGCTGTCACCTCAGACGGACAGAGAAAACTTTGTTTTGTGCCTTATCCCTTTCATCACCGCGTAGCCGAAGTCCTTCCATAGAGGCCATATTGATACTTTATATCTAATAGTTATCAACAAAGGCCGGAATTCTCGTAGCACTTTTGAGCTGTCATAGGGACTTAGCGTCTTTCGACTTCCGATATACATTATGTATATCGATAAATACAGAATACAATTTTTTAAATATGTCTGCGAGTAGAAGTAACAACAGTCAGTCTTATCGCGGTGGTCTCTACGAGATAACCTTTGGATACCAACTTTTTGGAAATTTTAAATAAGTAGCTATTAAAATAATAATATTTTATTGTTTTTTATAAATAATTTGTGGATTTCGAATGCCTTTTAAACATTTTTCGAAAGAAATTGTAACAAGAATTGCTATCGATTGTTTTCATTACAAATCTCTATTTCACATTTTCAAAAGTTATGTGAAAGAGATCGCTCTTTAGCGATAAGACCGCCTGTTGTTTACCTCTACTTTCAATCTTCTTTAATATTTTGTGATCTAATGTATCGATAAAAGAGAAGTCCCTATGACAGCTCGAAAGTGCTACGAAAATTCCGGCCTCTCGTTATCAACATTTAAATGATTACATTACGTGGGTTACTATCAAAATTCCCTTTTCGCCAAATGACAATATAGCTCAAACGTCTCGATTGTGTAATGTCTTTGTTGCTATATAGACAGGAACGCTAAATGTCTCTTTAGCAAAACGTCTGGTTCTTAGAATGTTACATTTTAAAATACACTAGTAGCGGAACGTCTTTATTACTTAAAAGATATTAAAACTAAATGGCCCGGTAGCGAAACGTTTGTATCTCAAAATGTCTTAATTACTAAATAGACATGAACGCCAAATAGCCTGTTAGCAAAACGTCTCGATCTTAAAATGGCAGTCAACTAATTTTGCTTTCGACGAATTAAGTATTCTATTTATACGGACTATTTTAATTTCCAGACGTTTTGCTAATGACTCCTTCTATGTTCATGTCAATCAAATAATTTTACTTTCGGTTAATTAGGTATTCTAATCACACGGACTATTTATATTTCCAAACGTTTGGCTACTTGCTCATTTCAATTCTGTGACGTCCTGCTAAATTGACACTTCGCTGACTGAGTATTGTACTTTCAAGTCATTCAGCTGAATTGACTCTTTGCTGACCGTGTGTTTTACTGTTATGTCTAGCTGAAATGGTCCTTTGGCGAAAAGGGAATTTTGAGAGTAACCCCATTACGTTTCCAGACCAAATCGAAGTCGTCGCCATCCTCGACACCTACGTCCGAGAGCAAGTCATTCGTGCAAAGCAACTCGCAGGCGAAGATCATCGAGTTGCCAGACGAACCAGCTAACGTGGTCCCTCCTAGCGTGCTCGACAAGTGGCGGACGGGGGCCGACGACGGGATCAGTGTCATCAAGCCTGTCAAGAAACCACCACATTTGCGCTCTAAGGTATAACGCTTCACGAAAACGCCCATCATTTACAGTTATTGTGCATAATATTCGTGTAATAAGTTCGTGTTTATCTTTCTCATTAGCTTTTGATGGGTAATAAGGCTGACTGAGAAAGCAAGATAAACGGGTGAGGACCAAAAAGTTGGACCAAACCATACAAACAGTGCGACGAAAAGTATCCTTACATTTGTATGTCTAATTTTCGTCGCACAACGGAAAAGTTTCATAGAAAATTTAATTGCGTGAGTTAGCATACCCAGCTTTTTGGACTTTACGACCTTTTACGACTAAAAGCGATGTCACAACAACCGCGAAAGAGTTATAGTAATAGAGGAATAGAATGCATGATTGAAATTAGATAATAGTAAGCAGTGAGCAGCAATGTTTTTCCTCAACGCCAATTTAATTTTTTGTATTTTACAGAGGGCATTAAAATCGATACCGATCCGAGAAATCCCACTAGGCAAGACGGAACCAGAGAAACCTCCAACGAGACTCAAGATCGTTGACGTAGACGACGATCTTGCTCGCGGCGACTCGAACAACAATGACGCCAACAAAACAACCAAAACTAACGACATGGACAGTGCGGGAGACATGAAAGCGGTCAAAGAAGTTGATCAGGTCACTGAAGTTGATAAAGTCACAGAAGTGAAAGGAGTCTTAGAAGTTAGTAAAGTCATTGAAGTGAACAAAGTCGTGGAAGTTGTTAAAGTCACTGAAGTTGATACAATCACAGAAGTGACTGAAGCCGTAGAAGTTGATAAAGTCACAGAAGTGAATGAAGCCGTAGAAGTTGATAAAGTCACAGAAGTAAAAGTAGCAGAGAAAGTGAAGGTCGTTGATGTGCCAATAAGAGAGGTCCGCTTGCAAGATATGGTGCCACCAGTTAACAGTGTTCAGTTTATGGCCGAGTGGAAGTATATGAAGGGGAATGAACTTGCGAAAAGCAATTATTTGAGTGTAAGTAAATAACATTACAGTAGTACATAGTACAGAATGCAGTCTAGCTAAAGCCGGACATACACAGTCATTCCATTGCGTCAAGCAGGTTGATACCATACGTAAGTTTGCCGGTCTGTACATTTTCCACGTGGAATTCCTTAGCTATGCATGTCTTGCTTTCCTTTTCTTTTCTAATTTGGAGGCTCTACACGATCACTAGTCGACAGCTTAACGTACTACAGTACTAGATAAGGGTCTCCTCAGACTTATCGACGCGAAATCGGCTTGAGCCGGTAAGATTTTTTTTATGCCGTTTATACGTCGTTCCGTTCGCAACGCCTAATCGAGCCGAGCCGAGCCGAGCGATGCTTTTTTCACTCTTACTGCACGGAATTTTTCTAACCGGCTCAAGCCGATTCCGCGTCGATAGGTCTGGGGAGACCCTAAGAAGTGCCTAAATCTTGGCACATTGCACAACCATGAAGTTTCTGAATAAAAAGAGACTGAGTGAAACAAATAAAAAAAAAACAAAAAACAGAAACGTACAGACCTACTTTTTCATAATAGCTGCAAACGTATTCAAAAATCGTAGAAATCGGACTTTATTTAGAGAGTGAGAAACGTTACCGCCCGGAGGTCGTGACATTCACTTTATCTGTACAGTCAGCATCATATTATATAAGGTAACATTCAAAGTGCTCAAATAGCTCGGTACACCATACAATTAATATGGTGTACAGATGTATTGAATAATGTTTTGCCATCGTTGTTTTTCGGATAAGTTCATATTGATCTTGCTTTCTCATTAGCGTATCGGTGGGTACTAAAATAGACTGAGACAGCAAGATAAAAACGAAATTTTCCGACAAAAAACGATGGCGAAACATTATTCACTAGTGCGACACAAAAGAGTAGAAATTAAAAGAGGTTTTTTTCTACGTAACTGTCACATCGCCACTCGCCACTTACTACGTAACTGTCACATATTTGACGTAAAATGCTTAAACATGGCAACAATTTTAGTATCGAATTTTTCAAGTTCCATATTATTTAATTTCTACTCTTTTGTGTCGCATTGTACATCTGTACCGAACTATTTGAGCACTTTGAATGTTACCTTATATATGATGCGGACTGTACAGTCAGCTGCAGAGAAATGTAACCCCCTTTGCTAGGAAACTTGTATGCAGGGGGGTTACTTTTCTCTGCAGCTGACTGTACATAACATACTGACAAAATCATTTTCCAATTACAGATAATAGACCCGCATAAAATTCCATCTATCTTCGAGAACGCTCTAGAAAGTGACGTCTTGTCTGATTTCCTGCGCATCCTCCGGGCGGACGCGGCGAAGTTCAGAGAGAAGACTGTCACGGCATACCTCAAGGGGCTGACTAAAGTCAAGAGGTTCTCCGCGCTCGCCATGTTCCTGTCTTCTAATGATAAAGAAAGTGAGTTATTTTTACCCGACTCCACCACGCAAAGGAGAGTAATGTGTTTATCAGCTTATTTATTTAACATGGAGTTTATATGGCCGACCTGTTATGCTGTGTCCGATATGCTGCTGTGTAACGTCACAGTGCATATCGGATCTTTTTGTCTAATCGCTGCCTAATTAGCAGTTTAAAATGCTTGTATCATCCGTATTTCTTGACCGATTTTAATTTTTATTTCATTATTGGTGATTTTTTTACGGTATTTTCATATTTTGTTGAGGAATGCGATTTAAAAAAACTATGCATATTCGCTATAGTGTGGAAAAACACAAGTGTTTCTTATGTGACCACCCAAAAGTATATGCGGCGTTATCTATGAAAAGGGATCTTATTGTCGATGGCGCTTCCGCCATTATTAACGATGCTCCGATATAAATACGTCACGTAACGCAGTGTGGTGTAAGCGCCATCGACAGATCCCTTTTCTTAGATAACGCCACATATTGTTTTGTCTAGGAGCTGATCTGCTGATGGAGTCAGTAGGCGGCGACAGGGCCTTCGCTGTACTTGATATATTGTAGGAAGACACGTCGGGGTCACCAATGTAGGAAGCGAGGGCAATAGAGAGATCTCTCTCCAGGCGGGTGCTATGCCTGGGGACCGAAGCCCGTTGGGATGAAGTTGGGAGTTGTATACAGGGTGTTCGGCAGAAGGTTGGACAAACTTCAGGGACTAACTCTGTAGGTCATACTCATCAACTTCTATTATGGGACCAACATCCAAATCGCGAAAAAAAAACAGCTGTTCCATCGGCTGTTTAGCTCTCAAAGTTTGTATGGAACAGCTGTTTTTTTTTCGCGATTTGGATGTTGGTCCTATAATAGAAGTTGATGAGTATGACCTACAAAGTTAGTCCCTGAAGTTTGTCCAACCTTCTGCCGAACACCCTGTATATGTCAACCGACTGGAGAAACTTCGTTAGCGCGATGTAGAACACTTTAGTTCCGCTGTCGGACGCTGGTGGCGCTGGCGAGTTGGTTGATACAAGTTGTCGTTAGATGCCACTAGGTCGCCACAGTATAACCACCGAGTTTGCCCTTGTTAGATTGATACCGATATGAAGCTGGTGGTACAAAGCCTGGCCCAGTAAACCTTGCCGGTTTTATTTATCTTACGTCATATTTTTAAAAATAAGGAACCCCACTAATTTATGTATAAAAATTACTTCCAGAATGTGTTAGAGGGTGATTCCACGAGCGTTTAAACCGTCGTCAGTCCCTAGTCATAAATATAGAAATAACGACTTACACCAAGCAGCAGACTTTCATACTAAGATGTACTGTAACCGTATTTCTTGTCACAATTGATTGAATTTTAACCATATTATGGCAGATTTCTTTAATATACTAATACTAGGGACTGACAGCGGTTGAAAAGCTCGTGGAATCACTCTAGGGTGATAATTCGGAATTTTAATCGCCGTCATTATTGTCTTCGCATATTATTCCAGATAAACTTTATAAATTTCTTGTTCTTTTAAATGGAATGAAAACTACCTCCAAGTCCGTTGATTTTGACATCAAAAGTTACTGGTTATTATCATTATTTTTGTTAATATATTGAAGAACAACAATGACGGCGGTTAAAACGCCCGAATATTCACCCGTTAGGCTGCAGCTCCACTGAGGCGGGGACGAGCAGAGCTGAGTGGAGTGATTACAATGTAGTTATGCAGTTACGTCTCCTCTCCGCTCCGCTCGTCTCCGCTTGACTGTTTCCACTGAAGCGGAGCGCGGACGAGATGTGGATTTCAACTAATATTATTGATCGATTCCTACACGGCTCCTCTTCGCTCCGCTCATCTCTGCTTGACTGTTTCCATTGAAGCGGAGTGGAGACGAGATGTGGATTTCAACTAATATGATTGGTCAATCCCTACACGTCTCCTCTCCGCTCCGCTCGTCTCCGCCTCAGTGGAGCCGCACCCTTAATAGTCTTCTGTGTTGACTTGGGCATTATTATATCGAATACTATGAAATAATATGATGATGATGTACCACATTAAAGCACATTTTACTTTGTTTCAGTGTTAAAAAATCTCCTAGAACATTGTAAGACTGTCGAGAACTGCACGGAAAACGACATCGCGGAACTGAAGAACAAATTCGAACTTTAAGTCAATACACGTAAGGCCTAGGTAGATTCTATCAAATTGAGCTCAACCCCTATCAAAATCTAGGTGAACATTAGGATTTTAATGCCTCTTTAGTACTCTTGCCACAAAATAATAAGAGTTAATGTACGTTTTAGCTAAAGACATTTATTTTCTGGAAAATTTCAAGTTTCCTAAAAAAAAATAGTCTGAAAGTGAAGACAAATAAGGTTGAGTTTCCTAAAAGTTACAACTGACTTGATCTCTAATGACATTGACGACTTCAAGCATATTTTTCTTGAAATGGGTCCCAAATTAACGCTCGTGACCGTACTTTTAAAGATCAAGTGAGGTCTTTGCAATGATTTATACACTAGATCATTGTTTTCATATTATGTTTAAGATGAAATAACTATTCATTTTACGTTATTTTTAATAAAAACACGCTTGGTGAATATTTGCGGTTATGTGTCAAGCACATAGACTTAATATATTACTTCGTGTGGACTTGCCTCTAGTACAAAAAAACGGGCGATTAAATTGGTGCTAAATCTAAGAATCTAGCACCAAATCGTGACAGTGACGTTTCAACCTCGCACCAAGTTGTACGTACTAGTAAAATCAAAAATGCCATATTGCGTCATAAGTAAGTGCAATAATTATACCTCAAAGGTATCGAAAACCAAGTACGGAGTTTCTTTTTTCCGGTAAGCATATTAAGTAATGTATTACTCGAGTTAAACCATTTTTTCAGCATTCTTAAATTTATTTGTTACAGCTGTTGTTTGGTTACCCGGCCACGTTACGGTAGTTCTATGTAGTTTGACGTAGTTTATAAGCAATCTGATAGAGTCGCTACTGTTTCTTGGCCAAACATGTGTGACATTTTTGTTCGGAAGACCCTATCTAGTTGTTTAAATCAATGGTCAAACAGTACTAATTTGTTTACATCGTTCACAAGTACTATTGACGGCTACTTTACTCGTGCGTATACGTACGACCAGAGGGCTTATTGTCTAACGGCCAAACCCTATATTCAAACCGTGGATAGATAAGGCTTACTTCGGGTTAAAATTTGACATTTTCCCATACTAAATGTGTCAAATTTTAATCCAAAGTAAGCCTATCTGTCCGCGGTTTGAATATAGGGTTCGGCCATAACGCACTCGCAATCACGATCGTTTTCATTTTGAAAATCGAAGGCTTGTCTGCATACAAAATGAAAACAATTGCTCCACTTTGAAACCCGTTGCGATTGCGAGTGCGTTAGACAATAAGCCCTCAGTTCGCATCCAGTGAGCGCGCTCCCGTAGTACTTTCAAGGTCGGGATCGTTCCCGCAGCTTCGTGCGTGTTCGGACGAGTATATTTCGTACGAAAACGTGTCCAACGTGTCGTGTGTGGGCCATAGTCTTAACAAAGTTTGTCCGAACCGGAAATACGAGCTATTGCAGTGGCGCCAGTTTCTTTACCGAGCAAACGCCGAGCGTCCAGTGGCGCCCTTATTACTATTCTATTTTCTAATACACTAAAGTAAAGTTTAACCAGAAAAATAAAAATAAACCTCTAATGGGGTGCTACTAATACTTTTTTATGTGAATTTCAATAGAAATGACAGTTCATGTAATTTCTGCAAAATGGCGAGGTTTTTTATTTTTCTGGTCAGTCTTTATTTTCTTGAAATGGAAGATATATTCATAGCATATTATTTTGGGAATTTGTGCTTTATAGTTAAGTGTTTTAAAAAACTAAACGTTACATTATTATAGGTCTTATGTATTTGTGGTAAGATTATTAAAGTACTATCGACTATTTGGTATTGCAGCAGCAAACATGTCTTGGAGGTTGAGCATACTTCTAATTATGATATAAACGAGTGTTCTTTTTTAACGTATGCCTGTCTAATGTTGATTACCAAAACAAAACTATCTTCGGTTAAAACGTACAATTTTATCATATATCAAAGTGATTGTAATATTTGTGACATAGGAAGCAGGTCTGTTGACCATTCGCATACAAAAAAAATATCCAGTCTTTTTAGATTATGATTATTTATCAAAAACATATTTTAAAAAGTGGTCACAAATTAGTTCTGGAACCGCTACTATGCACTATTTTTTTATTAGGTTAATTAATCTGACGGCTGATTTATGGTTTATTTCAATAAACACAATAACTTGTGTAATTATAATGAATGTGTTGAAACAGGGTAATCTTAACAAGTTTGGTTAAAAAGTTCTGTTAACTTTCATTAAAAAATGTCGAGAACTGTCAGTATACTTCATCTAATAATAAAAAAGACTAGGTTAGGGTTTCCAGACAAAACTGTCAACTGTGGCAACTTTGCCTCGCAGTACTTCCGAAGATGACTGGCACATACATCCAAGTATCTAATTGATTCTTGTTGGATACTTAAAATAAAACCCAAGCTAAGTCCTTCCATACATACATACATACATACCTTCACGCCTGTCTCCCAATGGGGTAGGCAGAGACTATGGAACGCCAGGTGCACCGGTCCAAACATACAACTTTCGCTTCCTCTACATTCATCAATCAGTCCTTCCAATCCCAATAATATCATAGTTACGATACATTTGCTAGTTATTGCTACGGGGAATTACCAATGATAGCGCAGTTGCCACGATTGATGAGTTTTCATTACTTACCACCATAGTCAAATAATTTTTGGAGTCAATTAAATAATTTAAAATTAATAATTTAAAATAAAAAAAAATAAAAAAAAACAGCAAACATGTTTGGCGTGTGAGTGACACATTTTGTATTCGACGTAAGATTAAGGACTAAAATTAAGAAACGGTAACTTTAGCTATGTTAAATTGTAAATAACAAAAAATAGTCATACATTTATATACTATCCTCATACACCAATAGGCGGTATCTCAGATTCAATAAACGAAGCAGATTCAATTTTCACTTGTTAGTAATATGGTCGCACTTGCTACAGGGATTTTGTTTAAGATACCACCATCTATTTGTCTTAAGGGCTCTATCAATCTGTTTCCCAAACTCGATTTTTCCAGTCATGATTTTTCCCATTCGTGATTTTACCCAATCGTATTTTTCCCCATTTAATTTTTTTCCTGGTCGCATATTTTTATTTTGGATTTTTCCAAGAAATTTCCCCATTGTAATTGCGCCGAAATAGGTAGGTAGGATTAGGTCATGTTATCTTTGCAGCAGACCCGAAGGGCCAAACCACCAAGAAATAGGAGCTCCGCGCAAGCGGATCTCCGTCGACCCTGTGGAAATGATATAACTATTCAGATAAATACAGATTGGGAAATTATGACATTGGAATTATTCCGAGATAAAAATCTTCGGCTTACTGAAAAAATAAAGACTAAACTTTGCGAATGGAAAGATTGGTACCAGATTTTTTTTTTGGAAAAATATCTCCATACTGATCTTAAGCAGTTTTTGTTACCTACTCACTCAAGTTACCATTTCTTAATTTTAGTCATTAAATAGGTACGCCTTTTTTGATAATTAGCCTTAATTACTTGTGCTATTACTAATTCTGTGCCTTAACTGGTTCTTTTTCAAATGTGTCTATGAAAAACCGTCATTAACTTACTGCCGCACTCAGAGACGTCAATTTAAATTAATGCTTGATTAAAGTTGCTGCTGTCACTTTCTTTTGCTACAGCAGCAGAATAATAAATAATACAACACGTCACTAAACAAGCATTAAATTTAATTGACGTCTCTGAGTACGGCAGTAAGTCTGACTGCGACCACCATTGGGATTACATTTTACGGTATTTACTCGTCATTTTTTTTTTGTTTCTTTTTTGTGACAATGGCTCGTTGCTACAAAAAAAAACAACAATGTTGAAATTATTTTTATTACAAAAATCAACTGTCGGTGAATTATCTTGGACCTGCCTCTAAAAACTTTCCCTTTGACACGATTTTTCTTTTGATACCATAATTTCGCTTCAAATAATGCCTATGTAAAAATAAAAATATTAGTAGGTACAGGTCCAGGATAGCAGGGGCCTGTTTTATAAAGCTACAAATTACAATTTACAGGTTACAAGTTTCCATATGACACAACCTCGACCAATGACGACCAGCCATTTGAGAGGTGTTGCCAGTTTACACCTGTAAAATTGTAACTTGTAGCTTTATAAAACGTGCCCCAGATGTTTGAATTTTTGGCCTCTGTCACATGAAAAACTATGTCTTTTTTGATTAAATATTGATTTTTTCCCAGTGTGGATTAGGGATAAGTTTTATTTATTTATCCGTAATATTCTGCGTTTTGTGTTCAGTCAATTTAAAAAAGTACACCCCCTTGAAAAGAAAACAGTCACTTTTGATTTGGTCAGCAAATGAGATTGTAAAAACATGAACAATGCTACAAAATAAAACAATACTTACGAAGAAAAATAATAATTGACATTAGGAATTTTTTGAAAAGGTGATCGGAAAAAAAACTTGGTGATAGAGGATTGTCACAAAAGCTTTTTTTATGATCATTATTTATGGACAAAAAATATTGATTAAAACTACTAGAAATATTCCTAAGTGCCCGTTTTCGTTACAAGGGTTATTTTCTACCGCTAAAATAATAAGGAAATGTAGATTGAGGTTTAAGAACAGTGCTTTTGTTTTTAGTTGGGGAGGTAGATTTATTTATTTTGTGTCCTTTCTGCTTCGCTATTTAGTCGGCGGTAGACAATTGAAAAAGACGATTATTAAATAATAAAGACATCTAATGGTTTCTCTGGATTATTTACATGACGTCAGAAAATTTCCTGCTTCCCTGTTCTACTCGGTACAATGATATTGCCTTTGACATGTTATCTTATTGTTTTCAACTTGACCGCCAGTACTGTCTAGTACAGTCACCAGCAATAATCCATGATTGGGCGCAAAAATATTCGACACACTCTTATGCCTCTAGTAATAAAGACGTGTCAGATATTTTTGCGCCCAATGTTGGATAATATATTATTGCTGGTGACTGTAAATAAGAGCTATCGAAAAGTTGACAAGATTACAAGTCAAAGGCAATTTGATTTTTCCAAGCAGAATAGAGGCCATGATCTGTTTTTTTTTGTTAGAAATACTGCAGGTATGGGCATAGATCTAAAAAAAAAACTAGTTTTAATTGAAGATGATGTAATAGGCCACAAGAATCTAATTTTGTGCAATTTGCAATGCAATAACTATTTTTTGCATAGTATACAGGGTGTTCGGCAGAAGGTTGGACAAACTTCAGGGACTAACTCTGTAGGTAATTCTCATCAACTTTTATTATGGGACCAACATCCAAATCACGAAAAAAAAACAGCTGTTCCATACAAACTTTTAGAGCTAAACAGCCGAAATGTATGGAAAAGCTGTTTTTTTTTCGCGGTTTGGATGTCGGTCCCTCCAGAGTTAGTCCCTGAAGTTTGTCCAACCTTCTGCCGAACACCCTGTATATTTTGCGTCGTTGTTTTCAAAACGTTAAAGGTTAAACAAATGCTTAAACACTATCGAAATGGTTTTTGAACGGTCATTCTCTGTCACTTTGCTAATTGTGTTCATCAAATACTCGCCTTAATAGGAGAACATAGGACACATGGTAAGAGTCTCCGATCGTGATATAATAAAAATTTGTAAACACCTTTATTTTGTAACTAGAGGACGCCCGCGATGTCGTACGCGTAGAATTAGTTTCCCGCTACTCCCCCCATTTCTTCCCGTTGGGGGTCGATTTTCGGAAAATCCTTTCTTAGTGCTCACTTACATCATGAAAGGAACCCCAAATTTCAAGTTTCTAGGTACAGTAGTTTCGGCTGAGCGTTTGCGTCTAGGCTTTGCCCTATGTTTGTTAAGATCGACTCTCAGAATATCATAGTTTTGAATAATGTTATTGTTCTATTTAGTTTTATTCGATTGGTGCATATGGTTCGTGTTTAGGTTTGATTAAACTTGTAAAGATTTTTTATAAGTGTTTCATTGTTATCTTTAAAAAAAAATATGTGTAGACGACTTACCTAGCGAACTCAAATTGTATACCTACATTATAACGGTTTGTTGGATACATTTTCTAAAGTCTTTATTTCTTACTAGTAGAATTTCAATTCGCAATTTTTACCTAATTATATTTTCGCAGTTTGTGTTTTTTCCCTGACGCGTTCTTTCCCGTCGCATTGTTTCCGATACGACGTCGCGTCGTGAAAAATTATACGATGGTCACAGTTCGCAATTGACGACACGACATCGTGTCGTGAGAATTGTCACAGCTGTTCGAGATTGAACACTGTCAATACTCACGGCTGGCTCAGGATGATTTCACCCGCATTCCTTTTTGTCACCTTCCTATGTCGTCCATTATTCCATATATGTCCTGATTCGTCCACATACTTACTTTGTCACCTTCTTAACTTGCCCTCATTGTGAAATGGTTCACTGTCCTAATTTATCCACACTCCTATTTTGTCACCTTCTTAACTTGTTCTTATTGTCTTGTCAAATTGTCCACTGTCCTACTCACGGTTGGTTCAAGATGACTTCACCCACATTCCTTTTTGTCATCTTCCTATGTCGTCCACAATTCCATATATGGTCCAATGTCCTGATTCGTCCACATACCTACTTTGTCACCTTCTTAACTTGCCCTCATTGTGAAATGGTTCACTGTCCTAATTTATCCACATACCTACTTTGTCACCTTTTTAACTTGCCCTCATTGTGAAATGGTTCACTGTCCTAATTTATCCACATACCTATTTTGTCACCTTCTTAACTTGTCCTTATTGTCTTGTCAAATTGTCCACTGTCCTATCTTGTCACCTGCTATTTAGATACGCAACCTTGCGGATCCGCATAATTGCCCTTTCGGGGCAGTGGTCCAACTGCTTTGTCCAACTGACAAATAATTTCTATTTGAATATCAAATTAACAGGCTCGTCGGAGCTCCGCTAGCGCGGAGCTCCTACTTCTGGGTGGTTTGGCCCTCCGAGCCAGCTGAAGAACTACCATAACCTAAACCTACCTCATATTTATGATACTAATTTTAGTCAGTTGGACAGAGCAGTTGGACCACTGCCCCGCCACTAATAATGCCCGGGTCCAATACTCAAGAAACGAATCGTTTTCCTTACGTCTCGTTAAAATTTTACATTTGCTACGTACAAAATGTGTCAAATTTTAATGAAACGTAAGGAAAACCATTCGTTTCTTGATTTATAACTAGCTTTCCAAACTTTTTAGGAATTTGGATTGGATTTATTAAGCGCTTTACCCCTTCGTCTGTGGGAGGGTAAAAATACCGAATTCTAGTCTCTTCAAATTATGAATCCACAAAAAGAAACTAGGTTAATAAAAATACAAACATTTGGTCAGCATCCTAATAAAACACATACGAAAGGTTAAAATTGTATATCAGCTTGTCATGAGTAAGTAAGACATGTCTGAGACATGTGCACGAGTTGGGACTGTGGACCATGTAGAACTGTGGACCACTTAGCACTGAACCATATAAGAATGTGGAAGAGTTGGCTCTGTCTACCACATCATGTAGGCGAGATAAGAAGTTGTCGAAATAGTAATGTTAGGAAGATGACAATCTTATACATATGTATGGTCCACATCTCGATAGGACAGTGTCGGGGTAGTGGTCCAACTGAACAAAATCAGTGTCATAAACACAGAACAGAAAAAACGATAGAAGTGTGAATTGTAGTTTAGGTGCGTGACTTAACTTCAAATGCCCGAAGGGTAAATTGCCTAGGAATAGGAGCCCCGCCATGCTGGGCTGCGTCGACATTACTAAGACAGACATAAAATGAAAAAAACAATGTGCTCATTTAGCGACTCTTTGAGATTTAGTCGCAAATCGATCTGGTCGTATCGTATAGATATTGTTGGTTTAACATGAAATGAAACAAAATAACCACAAGTAAACAAACTTCTTTAATAAAAACAAAACATTCAAATACGTCCTAACAGGATATTCTGTTTAAAACTGAAGTCAATAAATTCAGAAATGAACTTGTGAAACTGGTTGGGGCAATTTTTTCGAGCAATTTTGGCGTACAAGGAGTCTATGGGTATCAATTTGTCGTTATTCTCGCTGTTACGCAGGTAGTAGGCGGCATAATCTTCAGAGCTTTTGGCTGGTTTCAGGTATTCCAGCCAAGCGCTTAGGGCCGCGGGGTATAAACGTTCGTTGCTTTGAACATGAACTGAAAACATTTGGCTCTTTATATGTTGGTAACTATTATAAAATACTGTAATACGCACCACGTAACATGAACCTATACAGGGTGATTTTAATAGCACAAATTTGAATATTTGCTTCGCTATTGTTAATCAATAACACGTGTTATTTTTACTCTAGCTTACAAAAAAATAGAGATATTGCCGATTCAATGATTCCACTAAGTTACAAGATATTCATAGACCCTCTAATGCAGGGGTGCGAGGAGAGGAGCGTGCTAAAAAAACGTTGTTGTTGAGGTTTTTAAAAAGTGATTTTCTAGTATGACTTAGTGGCAAAACGACAACGTAAAGATAATTAAAAAAAAAAAACTCATTTTATTGTTGTAATATACTAGGTCGGTTCATAAGTTCTGTCACTGAGATTTACTACAATTTAAAAAATAAATAAAAGAGTTTCATAAACCTGTAGCACATCAATAAAAACCTCATTTTATCTAGAATAAAAAGAAGCGTAATTTGTATTCTTTACTATTGCAATAATTTGATGAACGAGCTTTGAGCATTCCATTCGGGGCAGGAAAGCATGGTTCAAATCACGCACGACCACGATACTGATAACGGCTACAACTTTTGTAAGAGTCCTCTTATTGAATCGAAATTTGCGTGACATATTGACCAGACTTTTATCTTTAAATTCTGATACAAATGTATTCCAAGCAACTAAAGATCCGCTTATACACCGGTAAATCTTCATGTCTCATTGAATCGACCTTACGATTTTACATCAATTTGCAGCAATACGAAAACAGACCAAACTTCGAGCTTCATAAGCTGGTTTTTGCGTGTCGTTAAGAAAATAATGCTGGTCTCTCAACATACCCAGATATGAGAGACTTCATAATATTAAACAAAAAAGTTTCTTAGTTAACAAAAACTAACCTTTAAAGCGTTTTCAAAAAGTGAAATTTTCAGAAAACTCGTGCGTGTTTTAATTGTCGCCGGCCGTGACTGTTAGAAGATAGAATGGGAAATTGCGGCGACTATGTGGAATGATTATTACTCCCTAAAAATGTACATTAATTAAGCTTTTATTTTTTATACATTTTGAAATTAAAAAATAAACAGAAGTTAGTTTTATTTGACTAAACCTTTGTGACAGAACTTAAGGACCGACTAAGTACTAACGATATAAAATCATATGTTAAAATTTGTTCACTGAAAAAAAAATTACCCTGTATAGCGCTTACGGTCGCTATGGTAACGCGCGCTCCCCTCACACCGCGCAGGTTCATGTTACATGGTGCGCATGCGCATTATACGTCGTACGTTTTCCTCTCCAATAAAATATATCTTGGATGTAATCAAATAAAAAATAACTAGGCAAGTGCGAGTCGAACTTGCGCACTAAGGGTTCCGTATTTAAAATAATGTAGTTGGAAAACAAAAAAAACTCATTTTGTTTTGTTAATTTTCTATGCAATAAGGTCCATTTTGACTATCCTAAATTTTAATACAGATTTTCATTTTTTTTTCCAAAACTGTTAAATTTGACAAGTTCAATTTTTTGCATAAAATATGTATAAATAATCTAATACCTTTAAACGTGCAATTCTTGTTGCAGAATCTCGGAAACAATGGTCATCAAGGTACCTACTTATATTTAAGTCAGGATTTTTTGTCTATAAACTTCGGAGATGAGGGCGAGGTACGGTAATTTTTGGCTATGAATCAAAAAGTGCATCACGGAAAATTATAAAAAATATATATTTTAAAATGTGCAGAATGAGCCCTTTTATATGACACCCCGTTGATATACCTAATAGCAATATTTAATGATTTTAATTTTTCAACCCCCATTCCAAACCCCTTAACAGAAAAATACAGTTTTTTTCTCCTAAAAACAGATGCGGGCAAGGAAGTTATACAACTATGCCAAATTTTAAGTTGATAACTTCTATAGTTTCAGTGAAAAACCGTTGTGACAAACAGACGGATCGAGAGTGGAAATCGGACTTGAGAAACTTTACCGCTAACTAAATTTGTATGGTTTTTTTTGACAGCTAAGTACGTTATTTAAAGTGGACCTTTTAGGAAATTGCCCCTGGTCGGGTGCCGGGTGGCTCTAGTGAGCTGTAACCTTTATGCGTGAGACAACATGCCCCGAAAGGTAAGCGTCGCCTCACAATCCTAATAAAATACGATTAATATTTCTCACGGTGAAGACTTTTTTTTATAGCATGAAGAAGGCAAAAAGCACGCAGCCCACCTGGGGCACGTTTTATAAAGCTACAAGTTACAAATGTACAGGTCTAAACTGGCAACACTGCTCAAATGGCTGGTCTTCATTCGAGGTTGTGTCAAATGGAAACTTGTAACCTGTAAATTGTAATTTGTAGCTTTATAAAACAGGCGATAGTAAATGGTAAACTCACGATGACAACCTCATGACTGCAAATGAGGTGACAACCCTGAGGACTTAGATGGAATGCCTCTACTAGCCATTTCACCGGTTGTCATATCCCCGCACCGGAATACAACAATGCGAACAGCTAGTACGCTACATTTTTTACATTTTTGACCCACGGAGTTTATAGAGTGCTTTTTTTATTTCCAAAAAATAAATTTTAGATAAATTTATCCTTAATTTTAATTTAATTTTCGGGGTAAGGGTGATTCTACAGGCGTTTCAACCGCCGTCAGTCCGCTGTAATAAATATTGAAAGAATGAGCTACACCAAGCAGCTAACATTCACACAGAGCTATACTGTTATCGTAATACTTGCCACAATTGATCGAATTTTAAATATATTTTCGCCTATTTCTTAAATATTTAGGACAGCGGACTGACGGCGGTTGAAACGCCTGTAGAATCACCCGTAAGTAGAAAATTGTAGATTTCTTCAGTTTTTTAAAATGGGTGTAGAAAAGGGAGCACAAATTTGAGCCGCAGGGAGACGACAGGTAACAGTTAAGTTTGAAAACATTAGGCGTTAGTTAAAACAAAAATATATCGTACTGACACAAGTCAAAGCTCACTTTTCAATGTCTTACTTTGATCACCGGTGCAGAGCGGTTCATCTGCGCCAACCTTTGGCCCCTCTACACGTCGGCGGATGATGGGCGTGCGTAAGGGACGGAGCAATACGTAAGAGTGATATGCAAGAATATGTTTCTCACTCTAAGGTGTACAAGCGTCCCTTACGCACGCCCATGATCCGCCGACGGGCCTTGGTAGCTGATCTGACATACCTTTACAGGTCCGAAACTTCATTTTATTAACATCCGAAGTATTGCAGTGTCGTTTCAAAACTTCATACATCGCGCGGCCTCCGTCCAGTTCGTCCACTTTGGCTTGGTCCGCCAATGCACTACAATTACAATTTATCAACTAAACATTTTCAGCGTAAAATTACTTAAATCGAAACTTTGGACGCTTCATCCCTTTTACTCATTATTCTGACTAGATTGAAAAAATGAAATGAAATGAAAATGAAAATGAAAATGAAAAGTATTTAATCAATCTCACACACAGCACCATCACCAACATAAACATGTAATTTAATTATTATTTAATCTTAACATTTAGGGTGCGGTAATGTGACATCAATATGGGTCTTCACTCAGCATTGTGTTGCGACACTTGTTAGTGTTGCAACGCTGGTATAAAAAATTGAGAGAAAGGAAGTTCTGCGCCTTTATTCTAGGGGGTAAAATCAAAATCGTATTTGACCTGAGGGCTTATTGTCTAACGCACTCGCAATCACGATCGTTTTCATTTTGAAAATCGAAGCCTTGTCTGCATACAAAATGAAAACATTGCTCCACTTTGAAGCCGGTTGCGATTGCGAGTGCGTTAGACAATAAGCCCTCTGTTATGGTTGTTTTCACAGAACAGAAAAAACAGTAGACGTGTCAAGTGGGCGTGTAACGTGTGGCATGGTTATGTCTAGTATACTCCGTTCATGCATATACACTTTTTTATTCCCCTTTTCACTAGGACCCCAGATATATGTATGAACTCGACTACGACTACTACTTTACGAGTTTAATATTGGCCGATGTCCGTTTACGACACATCTAAGCAGGGCCGAGATTCTAGTCGGTAAAAACTATATCGGCTTTGACTTGCTATCGTATTGTTAACTTTTTGATAGCTCTTATTTACCTTCTTGACGGTAATGGCGGCTGAGTTAAAAACAACCACGGAATAGAAAAAACAGTGGAAGTGGCATGAGCTTCGCTTAGTATCAGACCTGTTGTCGCCAATACATAAACTATCATAAAAACAACACGCCAACATGGAAAATGTTTTTGGTGCGGTTATCGTTTTTACATTCTAAAATAGCACAATAAGGCATGCTTCTGGATTTATATCCCATTTTGTAATCAAATCAGTTTCAGGATGTGATTTTTGCCCCATTTCAAAGCTGATTCTAATATTTGGGTGAATCAACTTTTAAGGTACCTATGTACTCCTTTTCTTTTGCGGTAATAAAACTTTCCTGGTGACTAAGGGTCTCAACAGACCTATCGACGCGGAATCGGCTTGAGTCGGTAAGAAAAAGTTTTAATACCATGCAATAAGAGCGATAACGACGTCGTTCCGTTCGCAACGCTGAACCGAGCCGAGCCGAGCCGAGCGATGCCTTTTTCACTCTTACTGCATTTACATTAAACTTTTTCTTAGCGGCTTAGATATGTCTGGGGAGACCTTATCGTTAATAATAAAGCACAAATATTAAATTCAGACCACCAAATTTACACACCTTACACGTTGAACACCTTAAATATTTGATAATCGTCGAAAAAACCTGGTAACTCAGGGGAACATGCATATTTTTCATCCTATCGTCCTCTGCGTTACCAACTATATTATTATTTAAAACTGTACTCTTCTAATCAAGTAATTTGAAATGTTAGCCTATTTATCTGATTTAACAAACGTATAAGCTACACCGATAGCACATATATAGTTTTTCTAAAGTCATATAATTTGTGAATCATGTCGAAAAATGGGGAATACCTTAAAGGTTGATTCACCCATTTACTCTTACGAGATGGGCGTAGGGGTAGGATTCCCTTTCCGCAAGGTCGGGCGGGGCTATCCCGACAAAGGGGTAAATACGCCATTTAAATATTTTGAAGAAATACAACTTTATAAAATACTTTTGCTCCCTTTTATAGATATTTAGGTACTTAAGTAGGTAAATTACTATAAAATGACGCAAATTATTTTTACAATTTTGAATCTCCCTTAAAAATTATAGATGCTTCTATCCCTCATTCGTTATAGCCCTGCCGATCTTAACCAGTTTCTAGTCGAGTTTTTTTCCTCAGTTCTTAACTGGTTGCTTACATTACTTATATGGTTTACTGAATAAATATTTTGAATTTGATTTTTTTTTAAATTTTTGTTACGAGACCGCCAGAAGATTATTTCTCACCTCAAAAATTCGCTTGTAAGCTTCTCTCCTACTTCATTTTTTTCAATAGATATAATGGCTGTTCCCAAATTATTATCGTCTTCCTTCAAAACCCAATTCGGTATCAGATAATCCATTTGTGGTGTTACCATCATTTCCAAGTCTATAACCGTACCACCATAACGATGCAAGGTGAGGAACTTCAAATATTCCGCGACGCGCTTGTGAATCCGCATCCCATTGCTGGTTAAGTTCCCTTTAAAGATCATTCCCAGAGGAGTTCCCTCGGCATACGTACTCAAATTTACTCTAAAATAATTAACATTCCATAACTTGAAGACCTGTTCTAAAGGTCCTGGGGAACACTCTTTACAAGTCAGCGGTTTTGTGAAAAGGACGGCAACTGGACGATGTGGATAGGATTTCGCAGCAGATTCAATAGCACAAGCCTGCCTCAAAGGCAAATCGCGAGAGCACGATGTCACATGAAAGAAGATAGTGTTCGGAAGAACGACCTTCTTAAGTATATCTTCAAATAATTCGTCCTTCCTTGTTTCATTATAGCACGATATATCGTCTGGTTTGGAGAAATTCACCGTGGTGTACCACAGCTCCGGAAGGTTGTGTGTTGGTTGTTTTATAGAGACTAAGTCGCCCATTAGTTCCAATATAAGGGTTAGTGGGAAAGCCACGGTAACGAACAAAAATAAGGCCCGATTTAGTTTATTACCTCGGCTGAACATTGTTAAAAAATTTAATGGTAGTTTTTATGATTAAAAGATTTAGAAATAATTGTAAAGTAAATGTCAGTAGTTGTGTCAAACGCATCGGCCGTGTTGCTCGATGGTCTAACGAAAAGAATAATGCACATGACATATAAACTCTGTTCTATGGTGTGGCGTTGGTGTGGCGATGATTTTCCGAAAATCGAATTTTACTGCAAGCGATATTTCCATTCTCAACCAGTCATTATTTTTTTCAGTAGCTTATTTTGCCAAACATTTTTATCTCAGTATTTCTTATATTTAGAAAAATAATTTCAAATTGTTTTATCTAAAAGCAGATTTGGGCAAGCAAGTTATACAACTATGCCAAATTTCAAGTTGATAGGTAGGTATAGTTTCAGAAAAAAAGGTGCTGTAACAGACAGACAGACACCGAAGTCTCACCAAAAGGGTTCCTTCTTTACCTTTTTGGTACAGAACCCTAAAAAGAAAAAGATGACAACCCAAGACTACTACTGACATAGGCTAACATTTGGTTGTCACAACGAGAAATCTGAATTTGTAAATCAGTGTTATATTCTCTTTGGTTCGTAGTTGTCCAACAGCTTTGACAGATGTGTGATTAGTTTTTTTTTCCTAAAAATAATGTTACGACGTGCTAAAAGATGCATTACCTTCCTTATAATTCTGTTATTTTCGCTCAGCTATGTAATCACCAATTTATGTGTCCAATATTTTGAAGACCGTCTATCTCTCCCTGAGTTATGGTACACGACGGTAGACTTCTTCACTGCTGATGATGTTTCATGCTATGAAAAAGAAACCAAGGATAATTTCCTCATAGATATTGAGGAAAAAGTATATCATCACAACTCCATTTTCTTCCATGAGACGTCATGTCGTCGGAACTTGGCTTTGAGGCAAGCGTGCGCCGTGGAGTCGGTTGCAAGAACCAATCCAACGAAACAAGTGGTCGTCCTGTTTACGAAATCCTTGGCCGAAAAAGAATGTTACCTAGGACCTTTGGGAGAAGTCTTCAAGTTACCAAATGTAGATTTTTCTAGAGTTAATCTGAAAAAGTATGCCGTCAAAACTCCTTTGGAAAGTGTGTTTAGAAGGAATTTATATGTTGGAAAGCGTTATTACCGCCGCATTGCGGAATACTTAAAGTTTATCACTCTGTACCGTTATGGTGGTATGGTGGTAGACTTGGATATGATGGTAGTAGCTCCTCTGGATTTTTTGGGACAAAATTTTGTGGTGAAGCAGGATGCAAGCAGCTTGGGATCGGCCATTCTATCCATTGCAAAAGATAAAAAGCACGAGGAGCTGACGTCTTGGCTCCTAAGGTTGGTATTGTTTTACGAGCAGACAAGTTGAATTCTACGATAGTGAAAATAAATAATTATAAATAAGTGAAAATCGCCGACAAAATGGCGAACCCTTCTTTCAGAGCTGATATCTCTTAAACGGCACAACCGATTTTCATGGAATAGGCTAGTTGCCTCTGCTTTAAAGTAGGTCTCAAGTTATTAATTATTGTACGATTAGATGAAAAAAAAAAAACCCACATTTTTTTAGGACCTACAAGACCGCAAAACTTTATTTTAAAAGTTTAGTTTTCGTTAACGGGCGAGAACGCTTACAGCCATATTAGTCTATAGATTATCTGTGCTGTGACGTCATACGGGCCGAAAACAAACATTTGTTTGACAGTTGACGAGAGCATTTGACATATACCTAGATAAACATTTATCATTTTCGAAACCTCGATACTTTTATTAATAAAACCCATGACTTCCACCAGTTTACATGGAAAATATAGTAAGTGTACGACCTGAGTGGACGCTCGAAGCGGGGCGTTGAGCGGGGCGGGCAGCGTCGCGGGCAAGCGTCCACCACATTCGTGCAGCGTCCACTCAGGACACCAGTATGGGTTTCATTTGTTTAACATGCACGCCGCACGCCCCGCCCCGCTGCACGCTCAACTCGAGCGTCCACTCAGGCCTTAGACTTACAAAAACACACAGATTAGGTTTTTACTAATATTAAAACGACTACGATCATAACACAACCTCAAAAGTCCATGAGTCATAAATGACAATGTCATGTCACAGCACAGGGGCTCTACTTTGAAATCAGTAATTCGAACTTCGGATCGCTCCGTCACTTTCTTGCGAATTAGTGACGCGTCGAGAGCAAAAGGGATAGCAATAGACGAAGTTCGAATTACGGATTTCAAAGTAGGGCCTCAGAATACTTGCAGAATATACCATTGCGAATTTCACTCGTATAAGAACCGACATGAAGTTTGCTTAAGGTCCTATGACGTCATAACATGCCCGACAGCGTTTTCAGAGTTCAAAATAAAAAATAAAAATGAATAATTTTTAAATAAAAAATATGTAGCCATCTTACACTTTTAATATCTGAAATCGATAAATATTGGTTTCTTAAGTCTAATACTAAAGAAAATATTAATTTATTAAACCAAATTTAATATGAGGCAAGTAGCCTATTTAGCTAAGAACCACCCCGATTAAACTAGATGTATTTTAAAAACGCCGCGTTAAGATTTAATTGTTAATTTAGAAGCTACGATGCAACAGACAGACACAAGTTGTTAAACTTAAGGTCTGTTCATTTTTACTTATCTTATATGGTAAACAACTTTCTAACCTCAAAATGAATGTTTGTAGCGCACTGGCAAAACAACACCAAATGGCAGAAATAGACGGAGGACTGGCGCTGTACCAAGTTTTAGAATACGCCTGCAATTCTTCTGATCTAACGGAAATGACGATGGAAAAGTGTGGAGGTACGTTACAAAACAATATAATATCCGGTCTTAATGTGGAATCAGCTCTCGGCGTCTGTATTTCCGAACCAATACGACTTGGGGGCTTTCAAAAAACGAGCATACTCTTTTCTCAAATGCCGGCAGCGCAAAAATAATGTATATACCTGTCTGACGAGTATAAAATAAACGTATTTCCAAATAAAAAGTATTTTTTCAAATTGATTTATTTATTTGTTTGAAAACATCCTTTTTTGTGCTCTTAGCACACTGTACTGTAATGAAACTTCACGCACGTTCAGAAATTTCGCAGAAGTCTTGACTCTGCGTT
This sequence comes from Acleris cristana, assembly GCA_948252455.1. Lineage (NCBI taxonomy): Eukaryota > Metazoa > Arthropoda > Insecta > Lepidoptera > Tortricidae > Acleris > Acleris cristana. The sequence goes on along the minus strand of OX411786.1, from coordinate 14,753,267 downwards.
CCGGTCATCAATTTCGATCCATTCCACGCAGAAGTCAGAAATAAAGTATTTTCGATACTTCTTTTTAATTACATACATACATACATTAAATCACGCCTGTTTCCCAGAGGGGTAGGCAGAGACCACTTCTTTCCACCTGCTACGATCTTGACAAATCTCTTTCGCTTCTTCCACATTCATACATCGAGTCATGCACGCACGTCGGTTTCGGGTACTTAAAATTCGGGCCTTTTCCAGTATTTCTCCGATTTGATTCGAAAAAGTACGCCTAGGGCGGCCCCTTCCGACCCTTCCACTCACTTTAGCTCTGTATATCTCTTTCGTCAATCGTCTTTCATCCATCCTTTCCAAATGACCGAACCATCGAAGCATGCCCTTTTCAATCTTAGTCACTACATCTTCTTTTTAACCGACTTCAAAAAAGGAGGAGGTTCTCAATTCGACTGTATTTTTTTTATTTATTTTTTTAATGTTTGTTACCTCAGAACTTTCTACTGGGTGAACCGATTTTGAAGATTCTTTTTTTATTTGAAAGCTGGTGCTTCCCATTTGGTCCCATTTTTATCAAAATGAAGATTTGATGATGGAGTCCATGAGGAATCGACGGAACTCTTCAAAATTTATAGGCACACCTATAGCAATTTTGGTATTTTTCATTGTAACTCGTGTATTTGCTCTTGGAAAACACTATTTGGTAAAGTGGAACTGATGATGAACACCACAGATGGCCACCGGAACTCCTAAACGGTAAATATTTCAAGGGTGGCGACAAGATATTTCGATTAAGATAGTTGAGCGACTATGACGAAGCATATGTACGTTTAAATATATGACTATGACTTTTACCCGGCGTTGCTTACGGCGAGATTGAATTTCAATGTTCCATAGTTTCTTATTAATTCTTATTAATTAAAGTGGGACTAGATAACAGCATAATTATGAGCACTAAAAAGTATAAAATAAAATAAAAGTTAAAAAAAAACAAAAAACCGCCTTCAAAAAGCAAAAAATAATTTCATTTAATATGGTAGGTACCTAATAGTCAGTCCAACTGAAGTCGGCGTCCAACAATATTTTAACCAAAAGCAGACTTCAGTTGGACTGACTATTAGGTACCTACCATATTAAATGAAATTATTTTTTGCTTTTTGAAGGCGGTTTTTTGTTTTTTTAAACTTTTATTAATTAAAAAGTATAAAGTATAATGAAGTAAAATAACGTAGGATACGTTATTATAAATTATGGACTGGTAGATGACGTGATACTAAGAGTCACGTGATCTACCAGTGACGCGATTGGTTTAAAAACAAAATGAATAGAAACGGTAGTTAGCGTAATGCAACTTGCCGAGGACCTCCTGACGTCAAGACGAACCACTCATTCAAGACTAGTTGTTAATAAGGCCATACAAATGTCAAATTCAAATACTACAGTGATAAAGCATATTTTTAATATTATTTAGGTATTTTAGTTATAAAAAAACCAGTTAAGAGCAAGTCGGACTCGCGCACGAAGGGCTCCGCACCATTCTTGTATGGGCTCTTTTAATTTTTTGTTATAGCGGCATTAGAAATACACACTGGAAATTTCAACTGTGTTCCTACATGTTCCTATCACGGTTCATGAGATAGGAGCCTGCTGATAGAACGACGGACAGTAGTAAGGACAGCGGAGGCTTTAAAAAGGATAAGCATAGACATTAATTATTAAAAATTCTAATTTTAAATTTTGTCTCTTCCATTCTTTCTTCCGTCCTTCTTCCTTTTCTTCTTTCTTTCTTTATTCCTGCCTCCTTTCCCCCTATCTTTCTTTCATCCTTTTCCAGTCCGAAATTACAGCGAGGAGTTCTACTGCGTGAACCATATTAGCTGGCGGCACCTGTTCCAACCAGCGTCCTTCTTTCTTTTCTTCTTCCTTTACCTCTTTCTTTCTTTATTCCTTCCTTTTTCTCCTATCTTTCTTTCATCCTTTTCCAGTCCGAATATACAGCGAGGAGTTCTTCTACTCCGTGAACCACAGTAGCTGGCGGGACCTGTTCCAACCAGGGGACCTGGACGAGCTGTCCTTCGGCTACCACATCTGGAACAGCGAGAACCAAAGACTGGCCGTACCCAAGAACTCGTTGTATGCTAAAATGGCGAGAACATTCTGCCCGAGCGTATTCAATAGGTTTATTTACGCTTTTGTTGACTACTGAGTTGGTTTTCGATGTTGTTTTGTGTTTTTTGATTTGTTATTTTTGTGTTTTATAGTTTAATTGGTTTTGTTGTGAAATAAATAACTACGGTCCGTGAAATACTCTCAAGGGGTCTATATCGTCTGCCACAATAATTTTTGGTCATAATGTGTTTTAGGTCATAATTATCGCAAGTCATAACGTATTTTTTTAAGAAACTGTTTGTTTTTCAGGATTTTTATAAATCAAACCTAACCTAACCTAGCCTTGTCTACACGTTCACTATTAACGGTCCGTTTCGCACATAGGCAGTAAAATTATTATTTTGTTTTAGTTCCATGTTTTTTTTTATAGTTCTTCATAATTTGTTCTTAAAAATGTGTAAAACAATCAGTGATGATTTTTGAAAGTTGACTGGCATTATTTTAACTAAACTAGCAGACAAACCAAAAAACCCAAGCCCTTTTGTGTTTTTAAAAACATTCCAAAAATTCAAGAGATATTTTCAAAAATCTATATCTTGCTGCCGTAAACCATCGTCTGCCTGCCACACCGCCATAGCTAGACAAGTACTAATTATTTTAAGTTTATAAATTATAATTTATAATAATGCCTTCTCCCTAATGAAAACTTTAATCAAGCACTATAATATTTTTGCGCTGTCCAAAAGGTTGATAACGCCTGACCTTACTTCGCGTAGGAGGTTAATAAAAGCCATACCCTCCTTTGCCCTTTGCCTTTCAGGGATCGAGAACATTCTGGTGCGAAATTAAAACGGATTCTTAATTGTTGTGTAATGAAATCGCTGAGAGCTCCTGAGCATATTATGACACCGTTAATCAGATTTGGTGGTTGTGCAGGGTCCGTCTAGATATCTACCATTATCTTATCCTTTAACTTACTTAAAAACTTCAGTGCTCGTATCGATGTGTTCCGGTGTGGGGATAAGACAACCGGAGAAATAACTAGCAAACAGACATTCCATCTTAGTCCTCAAAAAATCTCCGTAGATCATAGAGCCATTCTCTTTAGACATAAAAAACTGCCTTTACGGGGTTTGACGGAATAAGCTTTTCAGGGCATTTTGCCTAATTTTTATACAGGGTGCCTTTGAGCTCCCGGCTTTAAATGTACGTATCAATTCTACTAGAAAAGTAGAAAAAAAGGTAGGCTTTAGGTAAAAAAATTTTTTATCGTATTTTCAATTTACGACGTCCGTTGTCGTTACAAGTACTGTTTGTACCAAGAAACACGGTGATAGTATCCTAGCGTTTTAATTCGCTGATTTTACTAGGAAAGTTTAATGACGTGTTTTTAAAGTCTTAGAACAAAAGAAGTAGCATTTGGGGAGTAGAATCGATACCTACATATAGAGGTAAGGCGCCAAGCACCCATGGCACCCTGTATATACTATGTAATAAGGGTGTCATTATAATAGGGGTACACCGCATAATTCCGAAGAGTCATAATTCAGAACTTATCAAAATCCCGAATTTTCATAATTCCGAATTCAATGTTTCGATAGAAGACTTTTATATCGCTCATAAATCATAACTGCCGCACTCAGAGACGTCAATTAAATTTAATGCTTATTTAGTGACGTGTTGTCTTATTCTATTATTGCTGTAGCAAATAAAGTGACAGCAGCAACTTTAATCAAGCATTAAATTAAATTGACGTCTCTTACTGCCGCACTCAGAGACGTCAATTAAATTTAATGGTTGTTTAGTGACATGTTGTCTTATTCTATTGCTGTAGCAAAGAAAGTGACAGCAGCAATTTTAATCAAGCATTAAATTTAATTGACGTCTCTGAGTGCGGCAATTAGTGCGGCAGTATCTGACCTAACCTAATTATAGCAATTAAATTATGCATTTAATTACAATAGCTCTAGCATAACATAACATTACGAAGTCGCGGGCAGAAGATAATATCAATTATATAATTAAAGTAGGTTAGGTTAGGTTACACTTGTGACTATAACAAAGTGTTAACCCTCGCGCCTAGAAAGCCTGTCGATGTAATGAAAATTCTGCGAAGCGATACATTCTATGAAGTTAGTGTCGACAAAACAAGGGTACCTAAACGACATCGTAGTCTAGTACCCTAATTACAAGTCTAAACTAGGTTAATACGTAAGATTGTTTCCTGTTTGTAATGTATTGTCCTGGAACGGCCCATCTACATCTGGAATATCTTCCGGTCTACTAACGTCTAATTTCGCTCCCTACGCATTCTCTATACAACACCGTACAAAGAAACGCTCTCACGATCCCTACTTTAATTGATTTCCTGGAATGCTTTCATTCAACGTGCCACAGTTAAGATAAGTGCAGTAAGTGGGGTTTATGACAGGTTTTAATATTGTTGATTCATAATAAATATTATTAATCTATTTTTATATATAAAAGGCAAAACTGACTGACTGACATATCAACGCACAGCCGAAACTACTGTACCTAGAAACTAGAAATTTGGTACAGGGGTTCCTTTCATGATGTAAGTGAGCACTAAGAGAGGATTTTTAGAAATTCAATCCCTAAGGGGGTGAAATAGGGGGGAGTAGAGGGAAACTAATTCTACGCGTATATAAGAAGTCGTGGGTATCCTCTAGTGTATAAATATATGAGTAGATGTTGCAAGGGAAAGGCCAAGGCGAATATTCCACGATCAGATCGGGGACATATCAAGAAAAGGCCAGAGGGCTTGCCTAACGCACTCGCAATCGCAATCGTTTTCATTTTGACAGTCCGAAGCCGAGTCTGCTGTCAAAATGAAAACAATTGTTCCACTTTGAAGTCGATTGCGATTGCGAGTGCGTTAGGCAATAGCGACGCAGAGGGCTATTGTCTAACGCACTCGCAATCGCAACCGGCTTCAAAGTGGAGCAATTATTGTTTTCATTTTGTATGCAAACAAGCCTTCGATTTTCAAAATGAAAACAAACGTGATTGCGAGTGCGTTAGACAATAAGCCCTCTGGTCAGGAGTATCCTAAACTGACGCACGTGTACGAAGAAACTTATGAGTGTGGAGGAAACGAGGTAAGTTTATCTGGATCGTAGCAAATGTAAGGAAGTGTTCTCTGCCTATCCCTACGGGAAAATGGCGTGATTCTATATATGTTTGTATGTATGTAAATGGAAAATTAGTTCTTCTCTAGGTCTTTAGGCAGTTCCTGTTACCTATTGCCGCTCGAGCGCTAGGATTGCGTGCGTCGATGCACGTCACTCGATACCTACTTACGCCACTTCGCGGCGACGGCGTGGCCCCGACTAAACCGGCTCGGTCCGTCCTTTTGAGTTCGTTTGTGATTCGCGCAATGTACGATCGAAGCATGCATTGTTATGGTATTGTTTTTAACTCAGCCGCCATTACTGTCAAGTAAATAAGAGCTATCGTAACATTGACAATACGATCAAATTTCAATCAATATGGTTTTAGCTAGTAGAATAGAACCCTTGCTGCTGGGGTTATAGTTATTTAAGTACTGTAACTAGAGTCTGCGCGAGCAGAATGCCGAGCTTACGAATGTACTAGTACGGGACGGCACTATACAGTGTAGTGCACACTGCAGGCGGTAGAGGAGAGGCGTAGCGCCCTTCATCTCAGGCCACGACTGCCTTCAACTCGCGCGCGGACTGTAGTTATTTAAGTGCAGCAATAAATATTTTCCCTTAGGGTGACGGCACCAATGATGGACACTTTTAGCTGACAGGTACCAGAAATGGACACTTCACTCAAATTTCATACGGTCCTAAATTGATTGTTGCAAAACAAATGAATAACCCTTATCTTCTGTAAAATAAGAATCAAGTGTCCATCATTGGGTTCTTGTCCTACCAATACAATACAGTACTACGTTTAGATTCTGTTTTTATCTACACTGCGCAGAGTCTTGTAAGTGACATCTTTATTAAACCTTTGATAAGCATTGGAAATAACCATTGAATGTCAAAAGGTTGCCTCTATTCAACATTGACTACCTCGTTAGAGTGTACTTTAGTAATACACATACCTAGTAATATTATTTTTTATTTTTTTATTTATTAGGACCTTCAAAAATAATAATATAGAGCCTTATGCCCGGTTTCAATATACAAGAAACGAATCGTTTTCCTTACGTCTCGTTAAAATTTGATATATGCTACGTACAAAATGTGTCAAATTTTAACGAGACGTAAGGAAAACCATTCGTTTCTTGAATATTGAAACCGGGCATTAATCAACCTCAGTACTTTTGTACTGTGAACGACTGATATAGCAAGACACGTTCGTACGTTTCCGTGAAAACACGATGGAAAACAATTATATACTATATTCTTTACATGCGTTTGCTTAACATATGTCTTGGGAAAAAAATATGGGAAGCGTTCAGTTGCCCAGTGAATGTTTGCCAAAATGAATTGTTTCGACAAAATGTTTGCGAAGTGATAAGTAAATAGTGAAAAAAAATCCCCCTTTTAACCGTGGTCCCACACAATGCCCCACTGGTGGGTGCACAGGTAATTTTTTTCCCCCGTAGACCTACCTCACTAGAGTGTGACTACGGGTAATTGAAACAAAACTGGCTTGGTCCCGTGGTCCCACGGCTGTCATGTTTTTTTGTCAAGTTGGGCATATGTAAGCAAAACGAGAAAGTTGGCAACCATGTAACAGATCAGTGGGTCTACGGGGAAAGAAATTACCTGAGGAATTACCCGTGGTCGCACGGGCACTGCCGGATTGAAAAGGATAAGTTAAAACTCTAGTGCAGTGCGTCTACGGGGAAAAAAATTACCTGTGCTCCCAGGGGCATAGCGGTGGGGCCACGGTTAAAAGGGGAAAAAATCGCCTATATAATAGTGACCCATGTCAACAGATTTATTCCACGAACATACATCCTGTATCACCCGTGGAATTATGTCAGAACAATAAAACGATTGTTGTGGGTCTTCCTGGACGAGGAAAGCAGGGGAAAATAATTATCCTCCTACACTAGTGGACAATGCGATTTGTTCCGTTATTTCGCGTAGAGATCGGATGAGAGTATTCATATGTGGCATTTTTTTTGGGACGAACTTCTTATTAGTATTAGTAGATAAAAAAAATATGAGGGTTCCGTGTTTTGCCATTTTGGCTACGCTACTCTAAACATGGAGTGTTTTGGGCGATGGTATAGAGTTTTGAGGCCATGAAGATTTGCTTCACCACTGAAATGGTTAACGCATTCACTGCCACCGACGCATATTTGCGTTCCCTGTCATACAAGTTGGATCCTAGGCCACGCCCCCTGCCAGTGAATGCGTTAAACTATTAGATAGATTATGTTTGTTTTGTTTTCACTTTAGAGAATTTATATTATTAATGTAATTCAATTTATTGATCGCAATTACAGACGTCCAAGATACAGGCCCAGCCTAGTTTGGAGTCTGACAGATATTTCATGTAATGAAACCTGTTTTAATAAATAAACGATTTGATTTGATTTGAGATAAAAACTCCCGATATAATGGTGACACCTTGTTTCAGAGCTGATTATGTCTTAAACGACCCAACCGATTTTCATGAACCCTAGCTTAGAACCACTTATGCATATTATGCTTAGAAGTACTTTGTGTATGTATAATAAACTCTTTATTGCATAAAAACAATAACAAAACGTGTTCGCATCAAAATAGATAACATAGCTTATGTTACTCAAGTATAATGTAGCATTCTAATGATGAAATGATTTTTGAAATCGGTCCCCTTGTTTTTGAGTTTATTCGTTACAAACATACAAAAATATAAATATTTCCTCTTTATAATATTGTAATGTAGATATACATAGGCGAACTTATGTGTAAACTTGTGTGTTTATGTGTTGGAATGAACTCTCGCACATCTCTGGCTCAGAGAAAATCAATTAGGATGGGTGGTCAATAACAAGATGTGGTACATAGATATAGGCTAAGAGCTGACTACGCTCTTAATTTACACTGTGCTGGACACTTTTAGCTGACATGCACCAGTAATGGACACTACCTCTTAATTCAAATGTCATACAGTCCTAAATTGATTGTTGCAATACAAATGAATAACCCTTATCTACTGTAAAATAAGAATCAAGTGTCCATCATTGGTCCTTGTCCATTACTGGTTCCGTCACACTACTTTTTTATGGAATGGAGACGGCGAACGAGCACACACCTGTTGGTAAGGTGGACTCTGAAGCCCATAGAAATATGATTTCTCAAGACTATAATCTTAAGACTGCAATTATAAGACTGCCAATACGTTGTCAACCCAAAGGAGATAAGGAACTTTAGTAATAATAAGGTAGGTTAAAGGATAACATGGTGGTAGCCATCCAGACGGACCATTCTCAAGGTCGTACCACCACTTATACCTTCTAAGGTGATGGCCGTTACCAGTGTTGGACACTAAGCTGACGACGGCACCAATATAGTCATCAGTAGACCCCGTTATCTTGTCGCATTGACGTCATTCTGCGGGCCGATTATGGTCGTGTTTATCGACGTAGATAAGCGTAGATAAAACATCTGTCACTTTCTGACCAGTATGTAAGTGCGAAAGTGACGGAAGCTTTATCCACCGCGATAAAGACGACTATAACACGGGCCCTGTTATAGGGATTGAATGTTTATTTTATCGACCCTCTCTATATCGATGTTTGTAGTTTATATTATAATGCAACAATTCGACTGATTTTTTGCCTTTTAAATCTCTGCTAAATCTGAATATGGCGTAGGTATTAAATCTTTTTGATTAAAAATTAGAAGATAACCTCATTATTCTAAAAAGATGCGATAAACTTATATAAATAATTTACCTATTTGCAACTATTTATTTATTATTGATCCCAATCTTTTTTATTACATTTTTAGTAGTGATTGTCTTTGACTCGTTGTCAGTGAAATGCCATATACCTCTAAGTACAATACCATCGACGTTTAAATAGTTGATAAAATAAACATTCAATCCCTATAAAAAAGTGACGTCAGTGCGACAAGATAACGGGGTCTAGTCATCAGATATAAAGCTTTGTCCCTCTCTCTCAACCTAAACTGAACTGTTTTAGTAAGTCATGTTAATATGGCCTTAACAAGAAACTGATTTTGGCGGAGTGCTCGTCTTAAAACACGTCAAAAATATCAATTCTTCAGTTGTACCTTGCCTTGCCTTAAGACGGGCACCGGCGAGGCGGGGCGGGATGAGGTGAGACGAGAGTTGACATTTGTATTAAAACAACTATTTTCACCAAAGATGAAAGAGAAGAAGGGAAATGTTTTTTCAATAAAAAATTCAATTCTGGAAAAGCACCATAAGATCAGTTTACACCTAAATACTAAACTATTTGCCATACAATGTTGTAATAAAATAATTTGTGTGAGACTGTCCTCGGGTTTTTTAAAATGGTAAGCAAACGTGCAGGGCTACCATCAGCTGACCTTTGTGATCTTTGCCTTCTTCATGGTATAAAAAATAAACAAATCTAAATATTAAATACTTAGGTATTTTTTGACGTTGACTAGCTCTCGGACTACAGGGCTGTTATTGAAGGAAAGATAGAACGCTGCTCTTTGCCAAAAAAGCAAATAATAAGCGAAAACTATGCCCAAATAAATCTCTGAAAGGGATCGTATCGCATTTTCCGTTATTTTACCGAAATACACGAAGGGTTTATGTCATGGACAAATGAGTTTTGACATGGCATAATTTTTACAACCGATATTAATATTCGGAGAGGTTGCATAAAATTTTAATTTAGGGTCTCTGCCATTTGGGTGCCATATTTTTGGTCGAATGTATCGTTTCAGCTTTTATTGAGCAAAAAGGTATTTTCCACGGCGGCAGATTACATAATAGCAGTGTTTTATTTTTGGCGTCGACGGACAAACATGTAGACGGCTCACCTGCGAAGTATGGCTACGTCAATGTCAAACGTGGATAAAGCATCCGTCACTCTCGTACTTATTTACTTGTCTGAAGGTGACGGATGCCTTATCCAAACTTTGTTACGCGATAAACGCAGCCATTTAGGGCCTCTAGTGGGAAGTGGTCACTGCCGCTTAGGGACATGTGAAACGCCGGAGGCGTCGCCAATGCGTTGCCGGTCTCGAAGAAATTTAATGAAGTTTTTAAAAATCTGTTGTCAGGTATTTGTAATACTAAGTACGAAGATCAAAGATAAAAAAATATATAAAAGACAATTTATTCAGTAAGTAGGCCGCACGGGCACTTTTACACGTCAAGAGTCTACCAGCGCTTCCTTAGAGAGCGCTTCCAAAGAGGAAAAATAAGGAAGGAAATTCTATTTTTAACAGTCATTGAAAAAAATGCCCAGCCTTCCGTGACTACGTCGGTCATATAAAAAAACCCTATTTTACTTACAAAATTAGAGATCAACGATAGGTTCCATAAAGGACTTTAAATGTTGATCCACCATACAACCTTGTCATAATGACAGCGTTAAGTGACGAGATAGAAATTACATAGGAATAAATCGTTGGTTTTATGGGTCAGGGTTCTATAGTATATCAATTAAACTCAGTGACCGTACATACGTGAGCTTGTACAATTTAGTAAATTTTCATTTTTTTATTTTTTTTACAACAAAGACCCTTCATAAAATATTGATGCTATAAGTATGAGTATGGTCTCATCCAATTCAATGCAAAAAAATACATGGAAAATGACACTTTGCCAAAATGGGGGTCGGACCTCTTAAGTTTTGGTAGGACTCGGCAGATCCTCATTTCTAGTGCCAAGATAAGTTATAAACAAAGTTTCATTGATGTACATATTTTGCTTCCAAAATATGCTGGTTTTCCTGTATTATTTTGAGAAATTATACATATTTAAGACCAAAAACATTTCGCCTAAATAGCTCACTAACATCCATAGACTTACGACATAGATAGCTAAATATTTCATAATCTTTTTACTTCACCAAAGTCAATAATAAATTAGAAAAACAGCCAAGATATCCCCTAAAATAACTAAGCTTAACACAAATACATCCTACATCAAATCTGTCCACCATCTTTTTAGACATTTTTTTGTTTAAACAAATTAATACCTAAAGAATAAGCAAGAAGCCTAATTGAAATAATCTCTCTAATAAGTCCCTTAATTATACCAGAGTTCAAAAACAATCCCTTTCCAAGCTTATTAGGATTCGTTAAACAAAAACAAAACAAATGACAAAACATTTTTTTAATAAATCCTATTTATTTATCGGAACGAAAAGGAGGTCGCGAGACCTGAATATTTATTACACAATATAATGCTGGCTGCTACAGTAGGTTAACGACACTTATTTTTAATGTGGTCTAATAGGCTATTTGACAACATTGAAAATACACTACAAATTGTGGTCATCCTATTAGATAATAGCGTAAAACAACATATTTCACTTTATTTTAAACTAAATTATGTATATTTTTTTGGAAATTACACAAAAAAAATGTAATATTTTTTGAAATTTTATCTGTGGCAGAAACGCTAATATGTGATTGCTTTGTAGCTGTAGTTACTCGCTGGTGACGTCACACGCAAGTAACCACAGATCATAAGGGCATATCTCTTCAAATGATTTTTTATTGTTTACTTGCGTGTAACGTCACACTTGTCATATGGCCAGCGCCATGATAGGTAGAAACAGCGTTTTAAGCGCGGTTTTGAAAATTTAAACTTTAACAGTAGAATGTCACGGAAATATCAATGTAGTGTGCTTCTTATGTAATAAAGAATCATTTAAAAAGGTTTTCTAAAATTAGTCAAGTAGCCTATTATTATATCGAAAAACCTTTCAACGAACGCTTCATAAGATCATAACGCAGAATTTTCATCTTATCGAAAATCATCTATCACCATCACCTACACAAGTGGTCATTGAGAGTCCCCACGATGCGACTGCGGAGCACCTGGGGCTCTATTTTGAAATCAGTAATTCGAACTTCGGATCGCCCTGTCACTTTCTTGCGAATTAGTGACGCGTCGAGAGTAAAAGGGATAGCCATAGACGAAGTTCGAATTACGGATTTCAAAGTAGAGCCTCTGACCAGACCCTCTCCCACGTGGTAAATGATTGTCCACTTCGCTGTTTTCCCGGTGGCATGGAAGAGCTGCAAAAATTTGCGCCTGCTGCAGCAAGCTGGCTGAAATACCTGGACATCGACCTTTGATCCTTGCAGGATGAGTGTCATACGCAATGATGATGAATAGGTCGGCGGCTGCAGGGAAGTACGCTGTGCCGAGGGTCAGTAACTACTATGGTGACAGATGCCTGCAGAAACGTCTACCCTACATTCTTAATAGCTTGCCGACAGATATTAGGTTAGAAGCCAATAAGGCAAAGTTTAAAAGAAGAATGTTTAATTATTTAGTTAGTATTATATTTAAAATTAATTTTAAGTAAAGTTATATCCTAGTTAAGAGACAAAGATCCCGCAGTCAAACTGTGTAAACAGTTTTGTGGGACAATGTTGTATTGATATGCTTTAATTGTTTTCATTAATACATTTTAATAAATAAATAAAAAATAATAAATAATGATGATCGAAAGGCATTTCTCGCCGCATAAGTTTTTTTACAAGCTTTTATTTAACTTTGCTCTTGCAAGTTAAATTTGACCCACTTCCCGTAAACGGAATGGGCTGAAATTTTGACCACATATGTAAACCCGATGACAATGCAATATGATGGTATCTAAGAGCTGATCTGATGATGGAGTCGGAAGGTGGCGACAGGATCTCCGCTATACTTGACGTAGACCCACCGTGTTGGGACTCATAAGTTCGGTCATTAATAAGCAGATAAAGATTTTACAAAAAAAAATACAGTCGGCAACAAAGGCTTGACCTAAAAATGATTGTTTTGTCAGAATCTTATTGGTACTCAACCGAGCTTAAAATAAGACTTGTGACTACAACCCAACCTACATAATAAATGTTTGAATAGCCTGAAAACATCATGACTTCAGCAGAAAATTGCGTTCGATGAAATTAAATTCTATGAAATCATAGAATCGATGAAGTGTAATTCGATAAAATGTTGGGTTAGGTTAGGTTAGGTTAGGGAGCAGGCGAGCCTATCGAACCACTTGTTCATATTCTATATTGAACGGGGTTAAAGTTCAGATGGATACGAGTCGATTTGGTCCAGTCAATGGAATAGGACTATACTGCGTTACAACCAAAGAAGGCGGCTATCTGCATAGTATTAATATAAGTATTTTAAATTTAATGTGGTTGCCGCCTCCTTTGCGATTAGTAGGACGGCAGCATATTCATCATCATCATCATCATCAGCCCGTTGCAGTCCACTGCTGGACATAGGCCTCTCCCAAGGAACGCCACAGAGCTCGGTCTAATGCTTTATGCATCCAGTCGGTCGCTGCCGGCCCTCTTTTGCAAGTCATCCCGCCATCTGGGCAGAAGGCGTCCCACACAGCAGCATATTATGTCGCTGTTTTTGTATTATATTCTGTGGGCCTAGTATGGTTGCGTCTATATCGCGTGCAAATGTGGATAAAGCATCCGTCACTGTTGTACTTATTTACGTGTTAAAAGGTGACGGATGCCTTATCTAAACTTTAAACGCAACCATGTTAGGGGCTCAGACATAGGTTTTGTGGCAAAAACGTGAATTAACTAAGGACTTCATTCAGATATTAAAATTATCGATAAATGTTTCAAATACTTATTCCAAAGTGACATTTCATACTTAGTAGATAGGTTGCTGCTTTTGTGCTTTTGGGTACCGTAAAACTACACAACTATGGTCCTGGCCTACAAAAATAGTCCAATTTTACTTATCACATTATTCTAAAAATATGATAGCTTTAGCTATAGCTAGAGTTTAGAGCAATCGATTTGAGGCTAAACAGTACGTATACCCAGCAATAATAGCAGTAAGGTATCATATTTTAGAATAATGTAATGAGTAAAATTGGACTACCTATTGTTGCAGGCTAGGACCATAGTTGTGTAGTTTTACGGTATTCAAATGCTTCTTAATATTATATTTCCTAGCTACGAAGCTAATCTCATATTTGGTACAAAAGATCTTAGATCCACGTTACATACTTAAATCCGGAGAGCTTTTTAACCATGAATTTATTAAATTTTCATGACACTGTTTTCTATGTGGCATTTTTACGCGTAATATTATTTCCATCAACTAATCTTCTTGAGCGGAAAAGACTGTCATGTTATGTCAACGTCTGTATACTCAGTTTATGTATATACCCTTTTTTATTACGAGTTAAGTCGACTTGTACCCTTTTTTCACAAGGTCCCCATAAATTTTCATTTTCGTTATACTTTGTGAGAAATTCAGCGTTGGTTTAACCTACTGTTCCTTTCCCACCCACCGCACCTGTCTATTTATTCGTTCAGAAAATGAAAACGCCATCCACCGCGAAACTTCACTAATTAATAATTTATTGGTGCTGCTAACGACACTTTAATGAATACCTGTTATTGTTCGCATTCAACTGAATAGTATTGGCAAAGTTTGGAATTGCCCTTTATAATTAAGGGGATTCTTTGTTTAAATACCTAGTATATACCCTTTCAGGGTTTATTATTTATTAATTTGTGTACGGAATGCTAGCTAATGCTATTTCATTCATTAAAGATTAGTTAGTTAGATATTTCCGATTATACATTTTAAAATTCCTTCCTGGAAATTTTAGTGTAAGCACCAGTTTTTGTGACTTTTTCTTAAAATAATATCGTTAAGTAGGTACTATAATAGGGTGACTTCAAATTGGTAATTAATACAAATCACTCGAATGTGGCTCAGTTAATGATGAATAGTGTATTACACTAACTCAGTTGTTTAAATCAGCCTTCTTTAATTATCGTATTTTTTCTAATAAAAATAATAATTAAAGACCTAAAGTGTGGTTACCCTACATCTAATACCCAACTGTCATACCTGTCACTCGTTGTTATCAACCTAATTTATACTTAGTGGCAGGGTAACCGCGTCAAGCCAAAAAAATGAGATAAATTAAAAATTAGAAAAAATATAGTTTTAATTAAATTAGCAGCATGTGACTTAGGAGAGGGGTTTAGTTTAGCGAAGATGTGTTTAAAACATTGATTTTGTATTACCAATTTGAAGTAACCCGGTGTTGTGTACAGTCACTAGCAATAATATAATATATTATCCACATTGGGCGCAAAAATATCTGACACGTCTTTATTACTGGAGGTATCAGAGCGTGTCAGATATTTTTGCGCCCAATGTAGGATAATATATTATTGCTGGTGACAGTACGTACGATACGACATGGCCGCCTTTACGTTCTGTCAAGAGAAGATTAGCTCTACTCGTATATTTATTCCACGGTATAAACAGTAGTTCATCTTCAAACAAAGGCACATAGCGCGTTTTACCACAACCACTAGCGAGGTCAACAGGACTCACAAGCCGGTACAGTCGGGGCCGCGCTATCGTCACGTTTGGTGCGTGCGTGTTAGACGCTAGGGTTGCCAACTATTTATTGGGCAGATATAGTATTCTCCAGGCCAAAGTGTAAATAAAAATATAAAGTGTAAATATAGTATTTTAAGAGTATTTTAAAGAAAGATCGATAACTCACCTTTAAATGTACTAAGTCCTTCCCACCGTGTGTCCCTAGTCTTTGTGTACGCTAATACGCTTAGATATTAAATTTGTAACTACGTAACGGATTTTGATGCAGTTTTCACCATTAGTTAGATAATTTTTCAAGGAAGGTTTTTATGTAATTATAACAATTTCTGATTTATGTACGGGTGTTACAGAAAACTAACATACACCCAAGCAAAGCGAGGGCGGGTCTCTAGTTAAATATAATACACTTGATTTTCTTCTGACTAAGGAGTGACCGAAATATAGTATTTTTACGTACTATATATTTGTTCAACAGTATACATATAGTATGCGGAGCCAAAATATAGTACAATACTATATTATTATAGTACGGTTGGCAACCCTGATGGAACCCTAGCGCCCGAGCGGCAGTAGGTGGCAGAAACGTCTAAAGGGCATATCCCAACCACAGATAATATTTCATTGTCACCTAGTCGCTACAGCATTTTCATGCCCCTATAAAGGTGTATAAAAATTATGTAGTTCCATTGATTACCAAGTCTAACTCTTTTTACCGAGTAATAAATAAAATTCATATTTTGCAAAAAACAAAACTTATTTTTCCCACTCTCACAAAGTAATTTAAAACCAAAGCGCTCCACGAAACAAGCTCTTAAATAAATCTGGTATCGGTGAAAAACTATTTCAAATCTGATAGGGTACGAAAACGTTGATAGCTTTGGTAGCCGATACGAATAAAAGTATTCGAATTTTCGAGTGGTTTTTTACGGCGCTTTCACTAACAGTCGCCTTTAGTTGAGTTAGTCACAAAGCTCGAGTTTCAAATTAAAAATCGACTCGTTTTTTTTTTCTTGTACGCCTAAACAATTATAAAATAGATACAACCTCTGATAATACCTAATGGTATCTGATTTTTGAGGAATTGAAGGATCTGCTCAAATGTTATTGGTTGATGGAACCAGTAATGGACAAGGCACCAATAATGGACACTTGATTCTTATTTTACAGAAGATAAGGGTTATTCATTTGTTTTGCAACAATCAATTTAGGACTGTATGAAATTAAAATTAAAAGTGAAGTGTCCATTACTGGTGCCTGACAGCTAAAAGTTTCCATCATTGGTGCCGTCACCCTAGGCATACAAATACCTATTTTAGTATTTTCAGTATCAAGTGCAGCATTTACATTAAGAAAATATCGTTTGGTGAAGTGGAACTGATAACGAAGGCCACAGATGGCCTCCGGAACTCGTCAACGGTACCTATATCAAAGGTGGCGATAATTTATGTCGATTAAGATAGTTGAGCGACTATAACGAAGCACGTTTAAATGGTTTAAGTATGACTATGAGTTTCCCGCGGCGTTGATTGCGGTGAGCTTGCATTGGAGGAGGCGTATGTCCTGCAGTGGACGAATTAGGCTGAGCAGGAAGAAGAAGAATGGCGGTCGAGCGGGCTTAACAGTGGGCTAAATTCAGTGTGCTGAATGAAAAAGACTCTAAAGACAAGTGTAAAAGCAGTTAGCATGTTAAGCCCGCTTTACATTTGGCTAAATTCAGTGTGCTAAATTTAGACAGGCGGCGTGGAGGGGATAAGCTCGTCCTCTTGACTAACATGCTAACTGCCTTTACACTTGTCTTTTTTTAAAGTCTTTTTCATTCAGCACACTTAATTTAGCCAAATGTAAAGCGGGCTTTAGTCAAGCTAATTGAAGAATCCCTGTTAATATAATGAATCACGGCCATTAGCTATAACATTTATTGCACGACAGACATGACAGTAAAAACCATAAACAACATAAAGTTCACCATACATCACACCTCCCTGCTAAATAGAGGCAAAGGAATATAACAAAATAAGCACTTCAACTTAACTAATTCAATCAAATTCAAACCCATATCTTTTGGGAGGTTTGCGAACCCTCACAGGACGGCTCACGGGCGTCTGTGGCTCGCTAACCTGCGGCGACGGCAACGGCGGCGGTGACGGAGTGGGCGCAGGACTACTCGTCGTTTGTCCCCCCAGACTAGGTATCGGCGACGGTAGATTTCCCAATACTTCTTCCCTCTCCGTTCCACCCACACCCTCTGCTACCGGCGCCCTCACCAAAGGCTGCCCGATAACATCCTCACTGTCTCCTGAACCGGAGGGATGGGTATCCGGAAAGACTAGACTAGAGCGGTGTGTTTTTCTCCGAATTTGATCTATGTGCCTAGTTAGATGTCGACCGTCATCGCTATTAACTATATACCTTCGCGAACCTTCCTTATTAACCACGGTACCTTCTATCCACTTATCACCAACCCCATAATTCCTAGCCCATACACCATCCCCGGGTTGAAAGGCAGCCGGTACAGTACCCGTTGTTCCCTGGCGCCGCTGCGCCCGTTCCACCTGCTCCTGCCGCGCGTGATCACTTCGGAGTAGGTCCCAGCGCGACCGCAACGGTCTACGTTGCAACAGCATCGCTGGACTTTCCCCGGTCGTGCTATGGGGGCTATTCCTATACGCCAATAAGTAAGTTTGCAAAGCAGCGTCCACATCTACTGAATCCCTTATAGCTTTTTTAATGGCTCGCTTACACAACTTAACTGCGTTCTCTGCTGCCCCGTTTGATGCAGGGTGATAAACTGGAGAAAACGACTGTTTAATCCCGTTATGGTGTAAAAAGTCTTTAAACTCTGTACTTGTAAACGGAGGACCCTGATCAGAAACTACTTCCATGGGTAAACCAAAACGCGCAAACAGAGATCTCAACACTTTAATTACCGCTAAAGCCCTCGTCTGGCTCATTTCCGCTATCTCAATCCATTTAGAGCTAGAATCAACCACTACCAAGAAAGTTTTACCCTGAAATGGTCCCAGGAAGTCGATATGCAGCCTACTCCACGGTTGGGACAAGTACGGCCACGCCTGCGGCACCGCACGCGGTGGCGCCGGCGCCTCGAGCGCGCAGGTAACGCACTGCCGGCAGATTGCCTCAATATCCCTATCTACATTAGGCCACCACACGAAACTACGACCAAGCGACTTTGTCTTCACTATGCCCATATGACTAGTATGTAATTGCTCCAGAACAGTAGTCCGCAATGTCAGCGGTATTACTATTCTATAACCCCACATCAAGCACCCTCTCTCAGCATACAACTCGTGCCGCCTCACAAAATACGGGTTCAGCACCTCCTCAGTACAATGCGTTGGCCAGCCCGATTGCACGTAAACCATCACTCTACTCAATACCGGGTCCCGGGACGTAGCTACTCGTACAACGTTATTCGTAACCGGTAAAAAGTTTTCTACAAAGTTTAGGTATGTAACCTCGGCCACCTTTCCGTTTCTATCTGTCGGTTGCGGACTACCGCAACAACAACGCGTCCGCGCAGTTCTTAGCCGAGGCCACATATTCAATGTCGTACGTATAGCCCGAAAGTAAAATGGCCCACCTCTGTAAGCGTGATGCCGCCATTACAGGAATACCTACTTTATTACCAAAAATATAGGTCAAAGGCTTGTGGTCGGTCCTCAATAAAAATTTCCTTCCATATAAATACTGATGGAACTTTCTTACACCATAAATAATTGCCAGCGCCTCCCTGTCAATCTGTGCATATGAGCGCTCGGCGGCTGTAAGCGTCCGAGACGCATAAGCAACGGGGCGTTCGCCATCCGGCGTCAAGTGTGAGATGACGGCGCCGACGCCCACGGCACTCGCGTCCGCCGTCAGCACTAGCGGCCTGTCCAGGGAGTAGTGCACCAGCACCTCGCTGGTGCTCAGTGCCCGCTTCACCCGATCGAACGCCGCTTGACACTCCTCACCCCAAACGTATTTTACCCCGGTTCGTAGTAACCTATAAAGCGGAGTTAACACGGTACTAACATCCTTTACGAACTTCCCATAATACATCACCATACCAATAAACGCTCTTAATTCTGACACATTTTGAGGTGCTGGCGTCTTCACAATCGCTTGGACCTTCTCTGGGCACGTGTGCACCCCTTCTTTACTTATGACATGTCCTAAATAACTCAGTGATTCCGCAAAGAAGGAGCACTTCTCCTTTTTTACTCTAAGACCACTTGCCTTGAGGCGCTCGAAAACTTCTACTAGGTTACTCAAATGCTGCGACGTCTCTAAACCCGTAATGATAATATCATCGAGGAAAACCCCGACAAATTGCATATCCGCAAACAATTGCTCAAGGCGGCGCTGAAAGATTCCCGGGCTTGACGATAAGCCATATACTAAACGTTTATACATAAATAAGCCCTTGTGCGTGTTAATAACTGTATACTTTCGAGTCTCATCTAATTCAAACTGCGCATACGCTTGCAACAAGTCAATCTTACTAAACCTCTCTCCCCCATGCAAACGAGACAATATATCTTCCACCTTTGGTAGCGGATAACGGTCGACTTCTAATACCTTATTCAGTGTCATTTTAAAGTCAGCACAAATCCGGATAGAACCATCTTTCTTTACCACTGGCACGATAGGGGTCGCCCAGTCCGAGCGGTCGACGGGCGTGAGGATGTCGTCGCACACCAGTAGGTCGAGCGCGCGCTCTACGGGCTCGCGCAGCGCGTACGCCAGCGGGCGCGCGCGCATGAACACGGGCCGCGCACCCTCGCGCACGTGGATGGTCACGGCCCCACCCGTGAACCGTCCAAGACCGTCCGCAAACACCTCACTAAATCTGGAACTAAATTCCCGCTCATTAAATTTTACATGACTTGGTTTGCCGTCGTCAGACCTATCCTGAGAACTGTACTGCAACGCTGACACCGATATATCCATCTCCGCTAGCCACTGACGACCTAATAACGCGGTATTGCCGTTCTCAATAATGTACAAATCTAACATCTTCTCTGCACCCTTGTACCTAACTACGGGCGTAATTACCCCTATCGGGCGTACTAACTCTCCAGTATAATACCGTAAGACTAACTTGCACGGTTTCATGGATAAATTACTAAACATTTGTTTGTACAATTCGTAACTAATACAGGATATGGCACTTCCCGTGTCACATTCCATATCGACATTATGGTCATTGACATTGAGAGAAATAATAATCGGTTTACACTGACCTATCGACAAACGATTAATTTCTATTAATACCTCGTCACTCCCACTATCGTCCTGGCTAAAGAAACCGCCTTCCTTCTGCTCTTCCATAGTGTAAATATTGTTGCTCTTCCATCTTGGGCATATCCTCTTCAAATGCCCTTCCTGATTGCATATACGGCAGACATATAATTTAAATTTACAAGTATCTGCGCTGTGCTTGCCACCACAAACTTTACAATCAAGACCTCCGCTCTTGTGGGCTTTCTCTGTATTACCACAACTTGAAGGTCGAAATTTCTCGCTACCCGCTCCGCTTGTAACGTTTGTACTACCGCCGATGTCTGAACGCGTTGCGTCTCGAGCCGCGCGCCAGCCCACGGCCGCGCGTCCGCTCGCTACTCTGCGTCCGCCTGCCCCACCGGCAACTTGATTTACGGATGCGGTGACGGTGGTCAGCGTACTATTGCCGTTCTTGCCTCTAGTACCATCTTCCACCAACGCCGCGTTTGCCTCTGCCGCTTCCATCGAAACTGCAAGCTTGTACGCCCTCTCGAAAGTAATATTATCGTCCTCGGTAAACAGTTTCTGACGTATAATGTCGTTTACCAGTCCGCATAAAAATTGGTCCCGTAAGTTTTCCCTCAAGCCCTCGGCCGTGAAACCGCAATCTTTACTTAACCTTTTTAGTTCTGAAACGTACATCGCTACACTTTCTCCATGCTTTTGTATCCGCTGTCTATATTTAAATCTCTCAGCCAGTAGGCTCGGTTTGGGGTTTAAATGACCCTTCATCAGCTCCACCAGCTCCTCATATGTTTTAGTAGAGGGTTTATCCGGAGTACAAAGATTCAGCATCAGCTCATACGCGTCATTGCCAATAACGGTTATTAAAATCGCCACTTTAACCTCATTTTTTACAGCATTAGCTATGAAGTACTGACCTAAACGATCCGTATAAGTGTCCCAATTGTCCTTTGCTACGTCAAACGGTCCGATCTTTCCAACGGCCATCGCGACTCGTCTCTATGACGTTCCAGCGGGCAATCACTGCATCTAATTATATAAAATTTCTTAAGGACTTAGCTGTTTTGTGCGCGTGGTAATCGATGTTCTCGTCGCCACTGAAGAATCCCTGTTAATATAATGAATCACGGCCATTAGCTATAACATTTATTGCACGACAGACATGACAGTAAAAACCATAAACAACATAAAGTTCACCATACATCACACTAATTAGACAGCAAGACCCGACTCTGCCAGTCTTACCGCCTGTTTCACAATCGACAAGTAAAGCATATTTGACAGATAAATTTAGCCCTTTCTCTTTCTTACACTTGAAAATAGACAAGGAGACAGCCAACTTTAACTGAAAATTTACTTGTCGATTGTGAAACAGGCCCTAAATCAGTCAGCACACTGAATTTAGCATAGTGTAAAGCGATTTAGACAACGGACGTTCTCAGTTGCTCGTCGCGCGTTGGTCGCGCGCGGCGGAGTGTATACCTACGTGTGGAGTGAGCGTGGTCGTCTGCACTATGGCAACCAAAGAAAATGAGGTTAAGCTTATAGATTTATATAAGGAAATGCCCTTTTTGTGGGATAACAAGCATCAGGACTACAAAAATAAGGATTGCCGCAATGAGCGCAATAGAGTCCTTTTAGAAATATTTGAAATAGAGCTCGACGCGAACAAAGCCATGTTGAGCCCTATTCTATGGTGTTTTGAAGGCGCCATTGTGTACGTCCACTGCGCTCGATTTTTCGTTCGTAGTGAGTTAGCACGCTAACAAGATCAGGTGTAAAAAGAGGACGCGCTTATCCCCTCCACGCCGCCTGTCTAAATTTAGCACACTGAATTTAGCCAAATGTAAAGCCCGCTTTTTCCTATTTTAGAAATATCGAAATAACGAAATAAGCGAGCGCGGAACTCCGCATAACCGTGCCACACGTTACACGCCCACTTGACACTTCTCCAGTTTTTTCTGTTTTGTGAGTAGACCAGAGGGGAATGCAATATTATGGTGTCTAGGAGCTGATCTGATGATGGAGTCGGAAGGTGGCGACAGGATCTCCGCTGTACTTAACATACACCCGCTGAATTAGCAGTTGTTAGTTTGTACTCTAGTTTGATAAGCAGATAATGACTGTGCGAAAAAAAAGAATAATTTGGCAACAACAGCTTTAAGAAAAATAAAATTTTGGCGGAGACTTGTTACGTCAAGTCCCAACTCCACGAAGAGCTCAAGGCATCGAGTGTTTTCAAAAAATAACAAACCGATGCAGATTTTACTCTCAACTTTTTGAAACTATTCCCCAACTTTTACGAAGCGCTTATAACTTCCAACTTCGAAGTTCTTCGGTCCATCTGTGCCGGCGAAATTTTGAAATACTTACCTACTTTAATGTTTTATTGATGGAATCTGTTGCGTGGAATATTTTTCAGCGTTTCAGCTCTCTTCGCTAAGTGTCGATACTAAGTTTTTATTAAAGGAGCAGTGTGAAGGTCGGTTCAGGATATCTTTTCTTGAGGATGTATAACAGTCAGACTGAAAGGTCGAAAAGGACGCAACTAATTGTTAGGATGAGAGAGCTATGTTCTTCTAACTGATAGGCCAAAATTGGCAGTTAGTTTGAGTTGCCCATTAGTAAACCAAGGCAACCTCCTAGAGTACAAAACCATCCCGGCTCTATTCTGTTTTGTTCTATTCTATTCTGCCTTGCTTTACAAACCTGCACGGCTAGCACATGTTGTCCGCGACTTTTTTGTCGCTCGGATCTCCCTTTCTTTCTAGTCTGTAACGATAGAGATGCACTGAGCGACAAGCGAGAAAATACAACTTGTGCTACCCGTGCTGCGGATCGCGTGTCAAATGTGGATAAAGCATCCGTCACTCTCGTATTTACGTGTCAGAAGGTGACGGATGCTTTTTCCAAACTTTGTCACGAGATAAACGCAGCCATATAAGGGCCCCAGATAGGTTTTGTACGATACGATACGGCTGCCTTCAGGTGCCTGTTATGTGATTAAGAGTTACCATAACGATCAATGTGATAACGATATCGTTTAAGACAAAGTGCAATGGAGCTTAGTATCCGAGTCGATTGTATGATTCGATAGATCATAAAATTTCTAGGCATAAGGTAATATCACGATTTGGCGAATTATACGATCGGGCGACGGCATCCGCAACGCTCTCGAAGAAATGCAATGTTGTCTAAACCGATTAAGTTTAAATTTGGTACACACAAAGTATGTCTACGGCCAAAACACAGATGTGTGACGTAAGTTGAATTTTAAATAGTGGGCTCACTTTTAGGGGTAGATTTTCAATAATATTTGAAATTTTTTGCAGTAAGAATAGTTTATAAATATTTAAGAAAATTGATGAAAATTGACCACACCCCATTACCTTCAAAACCACTACGCCTTAAATTTTAAATAAATTACAGGAAGGTCTATTAGAATATAATTCACTTCGTTTTAGTTCGTTTCAATGTCCACTCTACACTGATACTCAACAAGTCCGTGAATGTATACCAATCGCGTGTCAGTTTATAGTGGACTTTACGTGCAAAACTCTCTCCAGTGGCATTTTTCCGGTTTTAATGTTATAGATTTATACAGACTGAACAAAATCGGCTGAGAATTTATAACAAGTGCATCCGCTCAAGCTTGCCCCATTGCAACTTAATATTTCCTTGCACATTTCCGCGCCCCGGTGCACCGGTCTAAAATGCTTTTATATCGCGGGTCGACACAAAACACTTGCGAAATACAGACCTGTAATATTACTGCCAAAGCCACAGGGCACAGATTTACTAACAGTAAACACATAGTATTGTTGCAATTTGATACTGTCATTACCGTTAGATGTTTTAAGAATAAATAAAAGAATTAAATAATTGTTAAAGGACAATCTGAAACAAATTGATAAAGTCTAAAACTAAGCTCTACTAGGCTTGTACTAGGGTATTAGCATTTTCTATTGAAAACAGAAACATAATGATACAGAAAATTGTTATAATAAAACATTTAAGACTCAAGAACAAAGGTTCATTACCCAAATATTTGCCCATAACGGGAATCGAATTGATATTATATTTAGAAACGCCCAACTACTTATTTTCGTAAAATTATTTTAATGGTAGGACTTGTGTAGGCTTCAACCGGATTGCTACCACCACACCATCCTGCCCACAAACTTACCGCCAGATAGCAGTGTTCGCATTGTTATGTTTCAGGCTGAGGGTTACGCAGTTGGTGAAATGTCTAGAGGCATTTCCAATGTAGTCGTCAAGGTTGGCAATGCATTTGTAATTTTAAGCTTGTTAAATTTCCATCCATGGGCAACGGAAACCGTTTTTCTATTGGATCATACATTAGAGAAATAGAGATTTGTGTGGCAACACCAGAACAACACAACCGTTTTCTGTTGGATCGTTGCAAGTGATGGCCAATTACATTTCAAGGTATCGATTATGCATGTTACCCTACCAGTTTGATCTGTATCAAAAATAATAGTACCCAATATACCATCATAATATGATAACAACGACATCAGTTAGTGAACAGTAGTAGCAGTAGTATAATGTACAGTTGGCCAAAAATGTGGTCTACCACTCTACGGTTGAAGTTCATTTGCACGTCAAGATACAAGTTCGATTTTCCCTTGCAATAATATTATGACAGTGACTAGTGTCAACCTTAGCGATAATTAGATCTTACAGAAATGTTTGTCAAAACTGGTAGACCACTTTCTTGGCCGACCTTACTACGTACTGTTGACGTACTGTTGTCCGTAGATCCACTGTGCGACAGTTACACGAGTATATTTGCGGGATGCACCGCATTTTTGCGGTATTCACCGGACGTGGTTTATATCTAACTCGTCCATTTGTAACTGAATTTAATCTAAACTAAAATTTAAAGCGTTCTTTACAAATTGAATAGAGTTTACGTGGAAATGACGTGCAAACTTCCAAGGGCACGTTTTATAAAGCTACAAGTAACAATTTTACAGGTCTAAACTGGCAACACTGCTCAAATGGTTGGGGCCTGAGGCTCTACTTTAATATCCGTAATTCGAACTTCGTCTATTATTCTTTTTGCTCTCGACGCGTCACTAATTCGCAAGAAAGTGATGGGGCGGCGATCCGAAGTTCGAATTACTGATTTCAAAGTAGAGCCCCTGTTTTATAAAGCTACAAATTACAATTTACAGGTTACAAGTTTCCATTTGACACGACCTCGACCAATGACGACATTAAAATGTGCCCCTGATCGTTATTGGTCGAGGTTGTGTCAAATGAAAACTTGTAACCTGTAAATTGTAATTTGTAGCTTTATAAAACAGGCCACAGGTATTACTATTTTCATATTGAAGTTAGCACTAAATCCAGGTCATACATTGTTCTGCATTCGTTTGGATACCTAACACTATTTTACTCCTTAAACTACCGGTAAACAGTAGTTGCATTATTGTGTTCCGGTGTATGTGAGGGTAAGGGGTTAAATTTACGTTTAATCTCAAAATCACGTGTATGTAGACGAGTTTTTGCACTATCTAATCAGTGGGGCTAGACAAGTTGCCATCGAATACAAACGCTAGCGTTTTGGTGATCACTGTCGCTTTGCGTTGTCATAGAAACATGTATGGAATTGACGTAAGTCACGTGATATATCGACACGCGTTGTCAAAAATTAAAAATGACAATTGTAACGAGCTCAATCTTAAAATTGCAATCTTGGACTTGACAAAAATTAGATTGAATTTAAAGCATTGTGGTGAATAAAAATGTACAGTCCCTATTAGTAGAAGATCCGATAGGAGACGACCTTCACCCAGCTGTTTATTCGATAAAAAGTATTTTATATCCAATTTAATATGGTAAGTGATATATGGTGAATAGGCAGGCTGAAAGAATTCAGTGCCATATGTAAGGAATTAAAAATTTAAAACTGAACTTTGTTCATCATAACTATTGGGTAGGCAGGTATAAACAGGTAAGTCGGTACTAATAATTTGCACCAGGCCTAATGTTTGCATATTCTATAGGCTTCATACTTTCGATTAGTATGTAATTTGTCTAATAAACAAGCAATTGCAATTTTTATTTAGTTTTTTTTTTAATTTAATTTATTATAAAATTACTGGACTGACATTTTTCAGCCTACCTATTCGCCATATATTAGTTAGCATATTACATATATACATATAAAAGGCAAAACTGACTGACTTATATATCAACGCACAGCCGAAACTACTGTACCTAGAAACTTGAAATTTGGTACAGGGGTTCCTTTCATGATGTAAGTGACCACTAAGAAAGGATTTTCCGAAAATAGACCCCCAACGGGAAGAAATGGGGGGAGTAGCGGGAAACTAATTCTACGCGTACGAAGTCGCGGGCGTCCTCTAGTTTGATATAAAATACTTTTTATCGAATAAACAGCCCGGTGAAGGTCATCTCCTATTCGGATCTTAGACCATAACGTAAAAGTGTGTTTTATTTGTTTGTTCCGTCTTCGCGTTTTAAACCCTCAACAGAATCAATCCCACAGTCCCTGGTCCTGAGCGATAAACGACTTTTCCACGGACCCAGTCGGAGGCAGCAGCTAGTTTATTATATTTCCCATAACGAGACACTGCGCGTCCTGATATAGACTGACAATTCATTATTACACGCCATAGCTTACATTTTCGAGCTATTTTTAAAAGAACGAATAGTACGAATGTCTGAATGAATGAATTGAATGATATTCTCTATTCTTTTGACTTGTTTTCGTATTGTCAACGTTACGATAGTTTTCATTTACGTACTTGACAATAATGGCGAATAGTATCTAGTAATAAGAATAACGATTTGAAACAATACAATAGCAATATGTGTACCTAAAGACAAAGTAAATAGACAAATTACGCTGTAATATTATTTTATCATCATCGAATAATTTCCGTACCTACTAAAATATTGTTATTTTAAAGCTATCAAATGCCCATTGGTAAAGTTATGACATCCCCAACTGCCAAGTCAACAAGAGTTGTCGAGTTATTGTGAGATTACGATATCGAAACAAAATTAAAGTAGAATAAACGTCATTGATAAAAAAATATTTACTAATTTTAAACACCTTTTTTTATAACTGGAGGTTACTTTCAGGACAGTCCTGGGGGCCTAATATGGTTGCGTTTATCGCGTGACAAAATATGGATAAAGCATCCGTCACTCTCTTATTTATATACGTGTCAAAAAGTGACGGATGTTTTACCCACATTTTGCCACGCGATAAACGCAGCGATATTAGTGCACCTGTAATACTAATTTGAAGCCGTTTGTTTTTTTGACAATAAGTAATTACATTGTGATACATCTGCCACAATAGCACCGCTGTACTGCCTTCCTAAGTAAAAGAGGTAGTATGTACTAAATCGCCTTTTTAAATGCGTCTCTATTGTAAACACGTTGAGGCTGCATTTAGTCTAGCAGGCTAAACGGCAGATAAGTGTTTTTCCAACAGCAGTTAGGTAAGACGTTTGCAGCTCAGTATATTGTCCTGTTTATTCGAAATAAACTCCGAAACTGCATCGAAATAAAACTGACTTGTTAGAGTGATACGAGTTCTCTTGAATATCTTTTCTTGCCTTAGAATAAACCTGCGTACTGAGGGATTTGGATTGAATTAACATTTTAACTCAAATTATTTCTTTGTAAGTATAATGCAATAAGGTGTTACAAATTCAATGCAAATTTATCAATTTACCTCCGACGTAAAAGTGAAAAATGGTATGTCTTTGGAAGATCAGATGAAAAATTGTTTAAGTCTAGTATATTTTATCTATATATATAAAAGGCAAACCTGACTGACTTATATATCAACGCACAGCCGAAACTACTGTACCTAGAAACTTGAAGTTTGGTACAGGGGTTCCTTTCATGATGTAAGTGAGCACTAAGAAAGGATTTTCCGAAAATCGGCCCCCAACGGGAAGAAATGGGGGGAGTAGCGGGAAACTAATTCTACGCGTACGAAGTCGCGAGCGTCCTCTAGTATCATATATGTACAATTATGTATAATATCAATCTTATCTTATCTTACTAATATTGTAAATGAGAAAGGTTGAATGTTTGGGTGTTAGGAAGTTTTATATTTCCAAAGTACAAACACAAAGGCGTTATGGTTATTGAGATCCAGATCGTGGAACACTACAGACTTTATTATAATATGTGGCCTCTTAACGGAAAAAACTGGACAAGTGCGAATCGGACTCGCCCACAGAGGGTTCCGCACATGACACGGAGTTAGGAATTGAGTAAATTAAAAATTTGTACCGCAGTTCCTTGCATAAATACCCTGTTTTTTTGTGATTTAACTTAAAATGTACAGGTTTCAGATTTTTTCCTATACTTGTAGTAAAAGACGGTGTTACTTGCCAAATTTCATAGTTCTAGGTCAATGGGAAATACCCTATACATTTTGATTCCCTCGAGAGTGTCGAAATACACGTTTTTGGGCGACATAAAGGGCCGTATCTTTTTTTACGTAAATTAGAAGTTTGATTTTTTCACAACTTCAAGGGACTTTAGACTGGAGTATATGGTTTGAATTTCAACTTGATACCTTCACGCGTTCCCGAGATAAAAGGTCTTGTCAGACAGACAGACGGACAGACGGACAGACGGACAACAAAGTGATCTTATAAGGGTTCCGTTTTTTCCTTTTGAGGTACGGAACCCTAAAACGCCCAATGCGCCCCGCGACTCGCCGCGTCTTCTTAAACAAGCCCTAATACATTGATCCACGTGGCTGGAATATGAAGCGTGTGCGAACGTAGCGTGCGCAATGGAATTCCGGCTTTATTTAATCTCCTAATTTGTTAAGTATTATGGATAGCTTAAATTTTACTATCTATTTAGAAGCTTAGCGTCGTACGGATAATGGATTATTAATAATGGCTGAACACTTACAGGAACTATGTTTGTTATGTTAATGTGTTTAATAACAGTAATGGAAGTGTTTACGTTATGTTTACCGTGTTTATGTTTGAAGATGTTATCCTTGGGAAAGCTGTTATAAGAGGCAGTGACGTCGGAATTACGTGCTTTTAGCAATAATATATTCTAGTTTCTTAAGGTTATCAATTTTTCGAGTTTTTTTTTGGGAACGTTTGAGCCAGCCACGATGCAGGGTTAATTTGTTTAGTTAGCTGGCTAATAATATGTTAATGTGTTATGCTGATAAATGAATTTTTCGAGATAATAAAATGTAATGTTTAAATCCAGGAGGACTTAAACTTGTGCCAAATTTCATCCATATAAAAAAACAAACATTGAAACTCCTGAAATATTCTGAAAAAAAACAACCCGGTATCTATTCCAGTTCTTTAAAGTTAATAGCATATTAATGGGGTCTCGTAGGGCTCCGTTTAGGTACGGAACCCTAAAAAATCAAACAAAATAGGATCACACTGTAAATAAGTACCTACAGGATGTTTTACGATATAACTCTTTATTCCGATTTCCGCGTGTAAAAATATATAACGAAACCTATATTGCAGAAAACAACATCGTCCAAGTTGTCTCTTAAGTAATTTCATTAAGTTAAAAGTGATCACAGCATCAGAATCTATTTTTAATAAAGATTTGCTCTACACTCCCCTGTCTCCCCAATCGCATACGCCCTATTTCCGCGCCGTGCCCACTCCCTGCGTTCCTTCTGTTTACCCAGTTAATTGCCAGTTCTTTTGAAGCGGAAAATCAGTTCGAAAAATCGCTTAGAGCGCTTATACAGGGTGTGCATTCTTCCCGCGTCTTGGAAATTGGATTTTATTTATACACATACTGAACTTATACATCGATGCATTTACTGGATTGTTTGAGCAATTCTAAAAATAGTTTTGTTGGAGTTCTTTCTTCTGCTGTCGAAACACCATTCGTGGCACAAAGCGTTTCGCTGCTTTTTTTAAATTGCGAACTGCTAAAGAGTGAAATTTAATTCGCCTTCGTTGCGTCGTCGTATTTCTGTTCTGTAAAGATGTAATCTGGGTGTCTTCAAAACAAGGGTGAATATGCTTCTACTGAACCAACGAGCTTCATCCTAGACTTCATCATCATTTAACTACCATCACGGAGATAGAGGCTCAGGTGAAAAAAAAAACATTTCGTGGTTAGCCTAATTGGTTACCCTGCCTATAAAGCTAGCGGTCGCGGGTTCAATTCCCGATATGTGCAAATATTTGTGTGAAGAGCGTGTGTATCTATCCTTGACTCTTAGATGTTTACTATACGTATATTTAAGTATCCTTATCTCGATATAAATACATTATTATTATTTAGTAACCATTTTACATGCCTAGAGCTTAGTTTGTATCTAATTGTAAGTCAATTTGTGTTGGGTGTTTCCTTCATATTTAGTATTAAAAATATCAAATATATTAATTGAAGTACATAGATAATTTGTAAATATGAAATCCCAGCTCGTTACAGTTTATACACCGTTCGCACTAGCCTGCCGCCGATACACAGTTTCTGTTAAAACTACATTAATTGCCAATTACTACTAATTGCAAACCGACTACGTAACGGCTCACTGCAAATAGAAATACTCGCCTACTGAGCACTGAGGGTGTAGGGGTACAATTCAGTAATTTTGTTGAATTTTGAACGTTTCTCTGCGTATAAACTACAGGTTTTTGCGTGTCTGCGATATTGATAGTATTTCGACGCAGCTCTGCTAAAGTCATAATACTTAAACTGACTTGTGTCTCGGTGTGGATGTCGCGATAAAACAACCGGTGAAAATACCGCTCATTCCCAAAATACCAGAATTTGAAGATACCGCTTTACATTTTATACCGGATTCCCGATACACAAGATTCAAAACCCATTCAAAGTTGTGTTAGTTTTTTCCACCCTGTATAATTATTATGAAGCATGAAAAAACTGGCCACTTACAAATTCGCACGAAGCATTTAACTTTAGAACAAGTGACAAACAACCGTTAATATTGTCATCAAGTTATTCAATTTTCGAATTTCGAAATGAAATTCTAGAACGTCGATCCATCACTCCGAGCTGTTGTAGGGAGACGGTTTTCAATCTGAGGATGATCGAATAAAGAACTGACAGGTGTTAATGGTTTAAAGGAGTTTTTACTACTCTCCTCTGACCTTTTAAATAATGATGCATATTGAAATGTCAAAATCGAGGGTCTCGAATACACTTTGAAGTTATCGTATAATTAGCGTTTTTATTTTATTAACTTGACAGTAAAGGCGGCAAGTTTTAATAGATTTAGAGGGGATTTATTGTCTATCTCTGTCTATCTATATACAAAGGCAAACCTGACTGACTTATATAACCCACAGCCGAAACTACTGTAGCTAGAAACTTGAAATTTGGTACAGGGGTTCCTTTTATGATGTAAGTGAGCACTAAGAAAGGATTTTCCGTAAATCGACCCCCAACGGGAAGAAATTGGGGGATTAGCGGGAAACTAATTCTACGCGTACGAAGTCGCGGGCGTGCTCTAGTATAAAATAAAAGAAGAAACTGACTGATTGATTGATCAACACGCTAGCACAACTAAGAAGCACTAAGAAGGGATTTTTGGAAATTCGTCCCCTTATAGGTTAAAATAGAGGGAGTAGCGGGAAACAAATTCTACGGGTGCGAAGCCTACGAAAATGTAAGTTCCGTTTTTTACGGTACAGTTTTTCTCGTTTTAATTTGTGGCGTTATCTATGAAAAGGGACCTTATTGTCGATGGCGCTTACGCCGCACTGCGTCACGGGTCGTTGTATTTATACTCGTATCGGAGCATCGTTAATAATAGCGGAAGCGCCATCGACAATAAGGTCCCTTTTCATAGATAACGCCACATTTGTGTAAGTGATATTGTTGAAAGTCATAATATTAGGCACTGGTGGCCGGCGAGTAAGCTATGAACTATCGGCTATTTTCTTGTCCAAGAAACGAACAAAAGATAATCGCTGCCGTGTAAATAAAAGAGAGAGATATAAATTTATAGTTCATCGCTGAGCGAGTGAGCTATACTCGCTCAACTATGAACTATATATCTCTTTTATTTACACGGGAGCGATTAGATATCTTTTGTTCGTTTCTTGGGCAAGAAAATAGCCGATAGTTCATAGCTTACTCGCCGGCGGTGGGACCAGTGCCTTAGAGAGTACCTATAATTTGTAGTTCCGATTTTCTCGGGTCATACTTATTTGGTATGATGATGAAGACTGAAGGTGGCCATAGGAACTCCTCAGTGGCCCATTTGAAAGTGGATTTTGGACTCATTTGACTTGTCTTTTTGAGATTTAATTATCAGTGTTAGGGCCACTTGCACAGAACATTTAACACTGGGTTATGACACTAACTCGAGTTAGTAAACGTCAGATTCATACGAAAACTGTCATTTTAACTCGAGTAGTATCTTAACCCAGTGTTAAATTTTCTCTGCGGTTAGAAATACAGTCGGCAATACAGTATAATCATTAAAAAATATTGTTAGGAAAAACTTTTTAAACAAATTCCATAAGGATAAAGTTGCGGAATACAATTAGAATAAAATACGCCGAATTACTATAACTACCAAAATAAGGAAACAGGGTTATCTATCGTCGTTAACTGCGTAAGTAACTTAACTTTACCTCAACGGCTTAAACAAAATTCAACTCGTAACCTTCGTTCGTGGACGGTCGCAAATATGATTTTGTTTATTTTATACACAGAACAGAAAAAACAGTAGAAGTGTCAAGTGGGCGTGTAACGTCTGGCACGGTTATGCGGAGTTCCGCATAACCTACCATACTTTTGCCGCGATCGTTTATTTCGATATTTCTAAAATAGGAAATAAATCCAGAAGCATCCCTTATTGTGCTATTTTGGAATGTAAAAACGATAGCCGCACCAAAAACATTTTCCAGGGTGGCGTGTTGTTTTTATGATAGTTTGAGTATTGGCGACAACAGGTCTGATACTATGTGAAGCTCATGCCACTTCCACTGTTTTTTGTATTCCGTGATTTTATACATAGTGGTCTAAGATCCGAATAGGAGACGATTTGCACCGGGCTGTTTATTGGATGAAAAGTATTTTACATCAAATTTAATACGCTATGTGGCGAATAGTTAGGCTGAAAAATACGTCAATGTGAAAGTTGATATGCTGCTTCTTTGCAACAAAGTTGGTGATATTTGGGTTGATGTTACTACTAAGTTGCAATCTCAAGCGGATTCCACTTGTAATCTGTTTCTGATTTTGATTTCAATATACAAGAGAAGAGAATGCCTTTTCAGAGAGGTATGTATAAGTAGATTTATCATAACACAAGTGTTGCTTGTAGTTTAGTTTGAGTTATGAAGGAATTAGTTTACACCGCCTGCCATGTATTTTTGCCTTATTATTTCTCTGTCCAAGGTTGTCTTGAAGAGATCGCTATTTAGCGGTAAGACCGCCTGTTGTATACATATAGTTCAAATGTACTGTTCCGTGTTTTGTTTTCTGGTGTTCAATAAAGAGTATTTATTTTGTATTTTATTGTATGTGGTTGAGAAAAGCAATATATGTTTTTAGGGTTTGATCTAATTATTTCCTTTAGGTATTATTGTTAAATGGTCCATAGGTGAGACTGCGGCGGACCCCCCTACATACAATCGCGGACCCCCAAGGTTCCGTGGACCACTGGTTGAGAAACACTGTCCTCGGTTAACAATCTACTATTAATGATATACTAGATGTTTTTTTTTCAATTGAACATTTTATTTAGACCCTATTACATAGACTTTACATACCCGAATACAAACATAAGTCTGAATTAATTCAGCTATAACACCAAAAGCTTGTATAAGAGTCTATATATAACTGTTATACAACTCAATCGGGCAGACGATCTGCCCGCAGCATCACCACAGTAATTACGCGATACGATCGCTCTAATGCAGTTTTAATGACCTCTGCGGCGAGAAATAAGCGTTAAGTCAGCACTATATCTACTGTAATTGGGTGAGAAAACATAACGTTGTTGTAAGAAATAGTTTGAACTGGCTAAACGTGACTTAGCTTGAGTGGAAAAGGGATTTTCGAAAATAGCCAAGATGCATTATACACTATCGACTGTGTACTCGTACGAATACATATATAAAAGGCAAACCTGACTTACTGACTTATATATCAACGCACAGCCGAAACTACTGTACCTAGAAACTTGAAATTTGGTACAGGGGTTCCTTTCATGATGTAAGTGAGCACTAAGAAAGGATTTTCCGAAAATCGACCCCCAACGGGAAGAAATGGGGGAGTAGCGGGAAACTAATTTTACGCGTACGAAGTCGCGGGCGTCCTCTAGTCTATGTATATAAACGGCAAACCTGACTAACTGACTTATATATATCAACG
Source organism: Acleris cristana (assembly GCA_948252455.1). NCBI lineage: Eukaryota > Metazoa > Arthropoda > Insecta > Lepidoptera > Tortricidae > Acleris > Acleris cristana. The sequence continues at coordinate 14,718,023 of OX411786.1, read as the reverse complement.
CACAGCCGAAACAACTGCACCTAGAAACATGAAATTTGGTTCAGGGGTTCCTTTCATGATGTAAGTGAGCACTAAGAAAGGATTTTCCGAAAATCGACCCCCAACGGGAAGAAATGGGGGGGAGTAGCGGGAAACTAATTCTACGCGTACGAAGTCGCGGGCGTCCTCTTTTACATCATAATTATAACCTAATTTCAAAGCTGATAATCTCTTAAAAGATTCAATCGATTTTCATAGAACCTAGCTAAAAATCATCTTGATTAAACTACATACATACATACATTCATACCTCGGAAAACTGAGCGATCGAAAATTATAATCTATAATAAAAGTTTAGGTACTTACAGTCATATACTTACTGGGTAACAGTGCATGAGGTCTTCAAAAGTCGCATAAGAGCGTATGTGAGTGAGGGACAGAGAATTGCAACACCATAATTATGTATGTATAGAGGAATTAATAGGTAGGTACATACACTAAAAATGTTTAGGACTCTGTAACAACTAGAGTGCTCAATATACAAATAAATATCCAGGGTCGAACCCAGGACCTTTACGTCTTCATTCCCAGGGTGGGATAAGCAGACAAAAACTCTAAAAATTTATTGTAATTCTGTAACCACATTTTGCACAATAAGACCAGTGTATTAGTGACAGGTTGCAAGCCCATTATTCCCTTAGTCGCCTATTACGACATCCACGGGAAGACGTGGAGTGGCACTATTCTAACCCGGCAACCTCACGGGATTAAACTAGTTGTCTTTAATAAAAATCACGTCCGAATTGCTATCCGTTTGTGAGTTATGATGTTACAGACAGATACAAACATACACACGTTAAACTTATACCACTCCTATTTTTTAGGGGTTAGAAATATAGTTATTGACTTAAGAATAAACGAAATACTACATTTTTCAATAGTGTATTTTTTTTAATAACTATGATTTAAATTTATAATTGTTACTTCATTGCGCGAAGGGAAATATTTCGCTATATTTACATGCGGCTGTTCGATGCGGGAAAAACTGCCCACAAGAGCCACATTATTTGTTGCTGAGTATTTTATTAATTTACGACACTCGATTTTTACTGCTGAGTTAATTGATGCTTGTTTATTTTCAACACACGTGTCGTGGCCCTTTTTGCACTGTTTTGAGGGTAATAATGCAGAATGTAAAACACACGTCAGTTCTTTTTACATTACGTTTTTACATTTAAAAAATCATTTTGTTTTTAATCGTGATGTAAAAAACAATGGCAGACATTTTGTTTTCTCGCGAGCAGCGTTGTTAAAAAGGATATTAATATGCTTGTCTAGTACAAATAGTACACGCCTAGGGCATAGTTTAGGACTTAAGCGTTTTCAATACAAGGCCCGCTCCACTACATAATTTGACGTACATTGTGTGCAAAATGTGCAGCGTCAATTTAAAGTGACGGCGCGGAGCAATCGTGGTATGAAAACACAATCAAGGCCTCTACAGAGTAAAACAGTATTTTGACATGTTATGGTATTGTTTTTAACTCGGTCGCATTACTGTCAAGTAAATAAGAACTATCGTAACGTTGACAATATGAATAGAACATGATATGATAATATGGAATAAGCATGGAATTTTTTAAATCACATTTCTCAACAAAATATGAAAATACCCTAAAAGAGATCACCAAAAGTGGAATTAAAATTAAAATCGGCCAAGAAATACGGATAATACAAGCTTTTTACTGCTAATTATACAGCGATTAGACTGAGAGATCCGATACGCCGTGTGACGTCATGTAACACGTCAGCCATGTCAACTGCATGTTAAATTCTGTTTTTTTAGAAAGAGATCTCTTCGAGACCGGCAACGCATTGGTGACGCCTCTGGTGTTGCAAATGTCCATAGGCGGCGGTGACCACTTCCCATCAGGTGGGCTGTCTGCCTGTTTGCCCGACGACGGCAAAAAAAAAACAAAGATAGGAACAAAATCTTTGTTGGCTTATATCTTGTTTGTTTTTATAGCTATTCAAAAAAACATTTTTCTCACCTGTTTGTTACATGAATCAGTTTTTATTGAAGCTGTAAAAAAAGTCTTGAATATTCCCTATTAGGATTGCTTCCTTAATATTAGTGATAACTTAAAAGTTGGAATATGTTTTTGAAGTAATAACTTCTTACGGGAGGGTAAACCGCTTCGTTACGTAACGCGTTACGGCGCCAGTCTGTCTGGCTTCCCTTTCTCTCACGCATATAGCAGCGGGGCGAAGCGGGGCGGTATAGTTCAACTTAGATAAGTTTAAGTTATCACTTATGTCGGGCGTCCCGAGACACACACGTTTTTTTAGACAGGGCATTTTAAATACTCAAAAATTGTCTAAAACATTGAAACAGACATTAGAACCGAGCACTTCACTTCATGGCCAAAGAAAACATCTATCATATCGAACGCCCTACAATATCCGACGAACAAAAAAAATGGAGGATATAAGGGAGGAATTACATCAATCCAATTTAAGGAACGACTCACATTACGCACATTCCGAGATCCGGAATTATCGCGGGGCGCAAGGAAGAAGCGGAAGCGGAAGCGATTATGCAATACATCGAAGTACTGAGCGAGATTCATAAAGATACAATAAACCTATTTTACTTAAAGTATTCTTTATCACTTTCTGTCAAATTCAAATGTCACATTGAAATATAGTTACTTTAAGCAGACTTTAACTGCTTTGCGATTATGAATAAAAGGGATAATCAATACATACTATAAAACTGTTCCGTGTTTGTCTGACTACGCACAGCCTAAACTGGTGGACAAAGCGACTACAAATTTGGAGGGAATATTCTTCGGGTATCCTAGGGGAGCAATAAGAAATTATTTTCAAAATTGACCCCTTACAGGAATAAATGTATCTAAAAACTAATCATACGCGTATTTACGTATAAAACAAGAAGAAGAAAGGGTACATAACTGTTTTTGGTTTTATGTCAAATCTTTAATTTGACAAAATTCTTGTTAGGGTTCCGTAGTAAACTAGAAACCCTTACAGTTTCTCCATGTCCGTCCATCCGTCCGTCCATCCGCAGCTTATCTCAGAGACTCTTAGTTCTAGAAAGCTGCAATATGGCATGAATAAACATATTCGTCACGCTGACAAAATGATAAAATAAAATCATTACAAAAAAATGTTTAGTGTTACGCGTAACGTGGGGATGTATTTTTTTCCTCGTCTACCCCATCGTTTGGGGTGTCGTTAGAGAGGTCCTTCAAAAACATTACGGGTTTGTCAAAACAAGTTTTTTCAATCAAGGAATTCGTTTGTGAAATATTAAGATTTAAAGTGCTAATTTTTGTTCCAGTCAAGTGTCCTCCCCTCCCTTACAGCCAAGACTACAAATAAAAAACTACTGAAAAAATACATTTATGAAATATATTCCTTCACGCTGCAACGTCTGGACGGATTTGGACGATTATATTATTAATTAAAATTTAAAATTTCCCCAGCGAATAACGATAATCGAAATCTACGCGGACCATGTTGCGGGCAGAAGCTAGTATTAATTATATAATATGCGTAGTAGCATGAATAGTTGGACAGAAACATCAAAATACAAGCATCTGTCGGGATTTTAAAACTAGTTATTTGTTAGATTTGTTTAACTTATGTCATTAAATTAATTACAAAAACGTAACATTACTGTTATTTCACAAATAATTTTGTTAAAACGCTCTCTTGTTTTTTTTTACTCGAGCAAATTCATTACATAACGCTTGTTTGAACAACAAACTAAAACCGCCGATCTCTTCTACCTTAGAACACCACTTAAACCGAAGGCCTCCCGGGATAAAAATGAAATGTTGGGCTATAAAAAGTAAGATGTCTGCCGATTGTCCGCCGCGGACCTAAGCGCCCCGGGGCAAATTGAGGCGTCACTTTAATTCCCTTTCATCCTGGATCTGGTTTGATTGACACAAAGACGGCTGAACCAAATGGGACGCATTCTAGTAGTACAGTCAGCAGCAGAAGTAGCTACGCAACCGAAGAGGTCAAAATGATCTACACTCGACTCTATTGTCAAGACAATACGTCGTGTCTAGATCATTTTGAGCATGTTATTCTGCTTAGATACTTTTGATGCTGACTGTACGGTCACGAACTTTAATTGATGAACTACTATAGAACCTTTTCGCATATGACCTACGATTAATTCCTATGTAATTTCTATCTCGTCACTTGACGCTGTCATTGTGACAAGGTTCTATGGTGGTTGCCAAATGTTCTTTATCCATGCAATTCGTAATTCGAAAAGTCGGTAGCAATGAACTTTTAGGCAAAGTTAAATAGCGAAAGGTATATATCAGTCCACTGCTGGACGTAGGACTAACCTAACGTGCGCCATTTTACCCTGTCCTTGACCTGTCGCTTCCAACAGTGAGTCGCGGTCTCCAGTCAAGAACACGTCGGTTCGGTTCTTCCACAGATATGGCCAGCCCACTGCCACTTCAGCTTGCTAGTAATAGTATAAGCATTTAAATTTAATGTGGTTTCTAATAGATTATAGAATGCTTCGATTACTACGTTGCAGTAAGCTGCCTTCTTAGGTATTACGGCAGCATTAAATAGCGACACAGCGCGGATGACTCACTCACGTCAAGGTGCTTCTAATGTTTATACACTCCTAGTATTTGACGGTATCATTTTGGTTTTAATAATTTTATTAAAATTAAGTAATTTTGGACAGAATGTGTGCACACGTTAAGCTCACTTCAGAGGTCCGGGGGGAAGAGAACAGATACACACATACACAGATACACATTTTTCGCAAATGTATTAAAAAACGTCGTCTGATACACGTGCGGAATTGTCATTTTCACTCGTCACGAGTCTTGTCCCTCGCTTGCTGCTCGGGCTGAGACACCTCGGGACTCGTGCAAAATTACATACTTTCCGCACTTGTATCAAAATGTACTATTAACTCGGCCGCCATTACTGTAAATTGAATAAGAGCTATCGTGACGTTAAAAATACTATAACAATAGGTGTAAATTCAATGTAGAATAAGACCAAGTCAGTAAATCTCCGCACGACGTTAGGTGGCGATGAGGAGGCTAGTTTGTTTTTGAAAGACATTAAAAAATGTCGTCACTAATTACGACCGACACATATTTTCTTGTGGAAAGACCATGTGCTGTAATATTAACAACACTAAAAACAGGACATTATAACGAACTTTACAAAAATGGAACTTTAATTTTTTTAACAATGTTATTTTATTTCCCAAGCTATGGAAAGGACGCGAATGTGAAAAATTCCGAACGGAAATTCCATATTATGTGATAGGACCTCGAATTAAAAAGAATTCCGAAAATGAATTTTATTATTCCGTCGTGAAATGGACCAAAAAATTAATAATTAAAAGCATGTAAGTAACATAATTAATAATGTTCGCTCAGTAAATTCATCCATCACAGAGACCATTTCACATCATTTTGTACATCGTGTTTTTAGGGTTCCGTACCAAAATGGTACAAAAGGAACCCTTATGGTGAGACTTCGTTGTCTGTCTGTCTGTCTGTCTGTCTGTCTGTCTGTATGTCTGTCTGTCTGTATGTCACAGCAGGTTTTCTCAGCAACTACAAATGCTATCAACTTGAAATTTGGCATAGTTGTACAACTTGCTTGCCCGCATCTATTTGTAGTAAAAAAAAATGAAATGAATTTTATTAATAATTAAAAAGGGGTCTAGAATGGGGGGTTCAAAAATGAAAGTGGTTCGATTATAGCAAATGGGGTGTCATATGAAAGGTCTTAATCTGCACATTTCAAAACTATTTTTTTGAAATTTTTTTTTGATATTGTTTGAGTGTTCATTATTTACAGTTTTTGAGAAATAACAAAAAAAACTAGGAAAATCTGTATTAAAATTTAGGCTAGTCAAAATCGACCTTATTGCCTAGAAAATAAAGCTTATAACAAAATGAGTATTTTCTTTTGCGGTTACCAAGCATATTATCTTCAATACGGAACCCTCGGTGCGCGAGTCCGACTCGCACTTGACCGGTTTTTTTTTAATTACGTTAACTCTAAGGGAACGTTCTTTAGGTCAAATAAAGTTAATTTTCCGAAGACAATTAAATTCATTTAAAAATTCACTTCATCGTATTGTTTTACAGATATTCTGTAATAAAATTTAATCGTTATTCTCGTTTAACTACTATAAAAGATCTTAATCGTCGAATACCTGTCAAGTGTTATGTTACTTGCGTGTGTATATCACGCCAACATTGACATATTTGACACTTACTGTTAGTTAACTCAAAAAGCCTACTTTGTTTCTATGGATGTAGCTCACGGAATAGAAAAAAACAGTGGAAGTGGCATGAGCTTCGCTTAGTATCTGTTCTCCTCAATACTCAAACTATCATAAAAACAACACGCCACCATGGAAAATGTTTTTGGTGCGGCTATCGTTTTTACATTCCGAAAAAGCACAATATGGCATGCTTCTGGATTTATTTCCTACTAGAGGACGCCCGCGACTTCGTACGCATAGAATTAGTTTCCCGCTACTCCCCCCATTTCTTCCCGTTGGGGGTCGATTTTCGGAAAATACTTTCTTAGTGCTCACTTACATCATAAAAGGAACCCCTGAACCAAATTTCAAGTTTCTAGGTACAGTAGTTTCGGCTGTGCGTTGATATATAAGTCAGTCAGGTTTGCCTTTTATATATATAGATTTTAGAAATATCGAGATATCGAAATAAACGATCGCGGCAAAAGTATGGTAGGTTGCGCGGAACTCCGCATAACCGTGCCACACGTTACACGCCCACTTGACACTTCTAGTGGATGTACCTAGTATTATCCCAAAGTTAAAGTAAATAAGAAGACACGGGTATAGATTATAAAGCTAATTTATTTCGGGTTGAACAATAGTTGCAATTTTCAGTCTATTGTCGTTACTCTAGTCTGTCAATCAATGTTAATCGTGCCGGGGCATCTATTTTATTTCAATATTATCTTAAATATGGAACCCGCAGTTGATCGGTTTTTAGGGTTCCGTACCCAAAGGGTAAAAACGGGACCCTATTACTAAGACTCCGCTGTCCGTCTGTCTGTCTGTCACCAGGCTGTATCTCATGAACCGTGATAGCTAGACAGTTGAAATTTTCACAGAAGATGTATTTCTGTTGCCGCTATGACAACAAATACTAAAAACAGAATAAAGTTAATATTTAAGGGAGGCCCCATATAACAAACGTGATTTTTTTGCCGTTTTTTGCTAATGTTGTATAGGTAATGGTACGGAACCCTCCGTGTTCGAGTCCGACTCGCACTTGGCCGGTTTTTTTTATTTTTCATATTCTTCCGTCTCAAAGAAAAAGACAGTATAAGCACAGTTTATAGTGTATAACACCCGTATTCACAAACAATACTCAAGGGATCCTTCACTGAGTAAACGCACTACGTTCAATACAGCTTTGTGATTGGTCCTTTTTGACTGACCTTTTGTTTATGAGATGATTTGAACCACCCTGTGCGTTCGTGAGCACTGTGAGACCTCATAGTGACGTTTGTGAATACGGGTGTAAGTGTATTAAGTCCATTTCGTCGGCGTCATCTACATGTGACACTACCGTTGTTTGTTAAAAAGGGGATTTTTATGTAGAAAGATTCAAATAATATTTGCGGTGTTAACTCGTAAATGTACTACTACTTTACAAAATAAACAAGTGCGAGTTGGACTCGCGCACCGAGGGTTCCTTATTGAAGATAATATGCTTGGTAACCGGAAAAGAAAATACTCGTTTGTTATGAGCTTTATTTTCTAGGCAATAAGGTCCATTTTGACTAGCCAAAATTTTAATATAGATGTTCTTAGTTTTTTGTTATTTTTCAAAAACTGTAGGTAATGAACACTTCATTTTATTTTTCCCATAAAATATAAGTAATTATTTATACGTCAGGATTTTTTTCAGATTTTTTATTTATACACTTCGGAGATAAGGGGGGGGAACGCTAATTTTTTGGACCTTTGGCTATAAATCAAAAAGTACATCACAGAAAAAAAAATGTTTTGAAATGTGCAAATAAGGCCTTTCATAATATGACACCCCATTTGCTATAATCGAACCACTTTCATTTTTCAACCCCCTATTCTAACCCCTTTTAAATTATTTATAAAATTAATTTCATATTTAATTTACTAAAAACAGATGCGAGCAAGCAAGTTGTACAACTATGCCAAATTTCAAGTTGATAGCATTTTTACTTGCTGAGAAAATCTGCTGAGACATACAGACAGACAGACAGACAAAGAAGTCTCACCATAAGGGTTCCTTTTTTACCATTTTGGTACGGAACCCTAAAAAGGTAGTAACGACGAGGGGTCACGTTTAGATCGACGATATTCGCATACTGTTTTTTGGTTTTGATCAGCAGTATGAGTGTTGCTCACTGAAGATTTTTTTCCTTTTCAAATATTGCGTAACTCAAATGACAGACTCTATACATTGTGTGCAACAATACACCTTCGTCGTATTTCAAAGTAACATATTTATAAAACGTTAAAACGTACCATCCATCATCTATGTAGTGCGATGTGCAAAACTGTCTAAGGATGATTTATATTATTAAAGTCTAGACGAGAAAATTCTGCACATTACATGTCGATAATCTCTTTATATTACTTACCTACTATATTGAATCTGATGATTTCTGAAGCTACTTCTAATAAATAAGACGATTTACTGTCATTAGGTACAAATGGAAAACCGTCCACTTGAAATTATACGTCAGTTCAGAAAAATGACCATTTGAAATACAACAAAAAGGAAAATTGTCCATCCTGAATAACGTCTAAAATGGAATCATGTCCCATGGTAAAATTAATCAATATGATATTGGTCGAAAAAAATATGTCTATTTGTATTTACGTCCTACCTGAAATATGTACATTTTATATTATATTTATATGGTCTTAATTCATATTAGACTACATTCACTTGTGCGTATTTCATTTTGATCATCATTTATAATGGACAAAATTCTATTGGGACTTAATTAATTTACAACGAAAATAAATAATTTTCAGCACACATACATTACATACATACAGCAGCACATTTTGACTAAATTCACTTTTGACCCAACCTCAGAATTGTTATTTTACGTGGACGATTTTCCATTCGTACCTAATGACAGTAAATCAATAAGACTCACAGTTAATCCTACTAATATTATTAATACGAAAGTTTGTGTGTGTGTGTTAGTTTGTTACTCCTTCACGCTGCAACGGCTCGACGGATTTGGATGAAATTTGGAATGGAGATAGCTAATACCTCGGATTAACACAGGCTACTTTTCATCCCGGAAAATTTTAAAGTTCCCTAGATTTATAATAGCTTCCCGTTGAGCCAGACCCTTTAAACGTTATGGCCGGCAGCTCATACAAATCACTTCATACACGTCTGCGCATAATCGTTTGTTCACGATATGTTTCCTCGAAACGAGGCCCTAATCTTAATATCCAAAACGATAAAACGATAATTATCCTCATGATCATCCCATAATGAACAATGTCGTTTATCCGGGGCGGCGATCGACGACAACTCCCCGCTGTCGCGGAGCGTGTGTCGCAATCGTTTCAGCGACAGTGTCGCGTGTAATGGATTGTGAGAGGCGCTGGCGCGAGCGAGATGGCCCGCGTTAAGAAAGACGGCGGAACTGCGCGGCGCAATCCAAATCGTATTTGACCTGAGGGGCTAGACAAGATGCATTACGCTAACCAGCGTTTCTATTCGTTACGTTTTTAAACCAATCGCATCACTTGTAGATGACGTGATACGAAAAGTCACGTGATCTACCAGTGACGCGATTGGTTTAAAAACGAAGCGATTAGAAACGATAGTTAGCGTAGTGCATTTTGTCTAGCCCCTCTGGGCCCGTATTATGGTCGCCTTTATCGCGGTGGATAAAGCTTCCATCACTCTCGCACTTACATACTGGTCAGAAAGTGACAGATGTTTTATCTACGCTTATCTACGTCGATAAACACGACCATAGATAATCGGCCCGCTGAGGGCTTATTGTCTAACGCACTCGCAATCACGATCGTTTTCATTTTGAAAATCGAAGGCTTGTCTCCATACAAAATGAAAACAATTGCTCCACTTTGAAGCCGGTTGCGATTGCGAGTGTGTTAGACAATAGCCCTTCTGTTATGGCATTGGTTTTAACTAGGCCGCCATTACTGTCAAGTAAATAAGAGCTATTAACACGTTAACAATACGATAACAGGTTAAAAAACGATATGGTTTTTACGTTTTTTTTTTAATTTACTAACGAGCATGTAGGTTACCTGATGGGAAGTAATCACCACCGCCCATAAACACTAGTAACTCAAGAAGAGTTGTCGGTGCGTTGCCGGCCGATTAGGGAAATGTAAACTCTTTTCTTGAAGGCAACCGTGTTGAATAAAGCCCCTGGATTGCTTTTCGTTATAATTTTACTAGTCTATCAGTTCTTTTGACGCTAAAGCACGTCACAGACTGAGATAATTATAATTAGTAAATTTGAAGTATAGCAAGTAATCTTAAGTAAATTTCTATAGTTAACCACCAAGTTTTCGTGTCCAAGCAACCTTCTTTGGTTTCTTGTGATGGTTGCAACGGGAGACCAGAGTTTGTTGCCATTATTACGCTGAGTTGGGACCATTTTGTGACAATATAATTTTTGTTCTCTGTCCCTTTTGGTTGTTTGTCACAAATAAATGACCTTCTTGACTTCTTTCCTTCTTCTTTTAATAATGAATTAACATAATCCAAGTTTATCCGCTTTTCTTTTAAACTTGGACCACGCAATAAGGGAGCACTACTCCGCTAAACGTTGCCAAGTTTTTTCAACTCTATCTGCCATAATAGAGCTCTTATTTCCACGTGTTAAACTCCATTTTCGTGTTTACTCCCCTTTTAACGTTCCTATTGTTGGAACAGTCTAGTAGGTGACATTTTGTTTTGGCTTTAACCTTTTTTCGGTTTATTTCCAAAATTGGTATTGATGAGTTAAGTTACCAAAGAACTTTTAGACGATTGTAGGAGTTACAATAGAGCCTATTTTTACTAATGTTATGGATTCGAAAGTGTTTGTTTTTACGCCTTATCTAAATATTAATAGAAATAAACATCTATTCTACTAAGTAAAACCATATTGCCTTTGACATGTTATCGTATTGTCAATCGTAACGATAGCTCTTATTTACTTGACAGTAATGGCGGCCAATTTAAAAGCAATATGAGAATATGTCAAAAGCAATATGGTATTACCCAGTAGAATACGAATACTTTTAATTTCCCCGGTATTCCCTCAACGGAAAACAACAATGCGAATACTTCTTGGCGGTAGGTTTAAACTTAAGATGTGTTTGTTAAGATGGTGGTAGCAATTAGGGAATTCAAATAACCGGTTAAAACCGGATTTAACCGGTTATTAAAAGATAAAAGATAAAAGACATTTATTCAGTAAGTAGGCCGCACGGGCACTTTTACACGTCAGGAGTCTACCAGCGCTTCCCAAGAGGAGACCACTGCCGAGAAGAAACGCCGCAAGAAACTCAGCAGTCAGTCATTTTTTAACCATATTTCTTATTACAATGATACAACTTAGTCTAGTATTATATAAAGCTATAAATATTAATTTAAAGATAATATTTTCGTAAATAAACGGTTAATAACCGGATAAATTGCATTCTCCAGTAGCAATCCGGACCCTGCACATGGTCCTACCACCCCAAAACATTCAAACAAAAAAATAAAACACACACACAATTTTTATCCTGCACTTTCATCCCCCGATCATTTGCTAATAGTTTTCGGAATCCCTAAATCATCCCCGCTATACAATATATCACGCGTGTAACGTTGTTTTATCACAAACCGCTCTGTTCTACTTTTTGTGTGTCGACCTCTACCTTTAACACTAAAATTTAACTTCCAAAACGTATGTTGTATATTCCTATCTCGTTTGCGCGTTGGGTTTTAGAAGCGGACGGCATTAGGTTGTCGAATTTTTGGATATGCGCCGGGTGGTTTTTATGGTTCGTTTAGAGTGGTTTAGTACTTGAGGTTTAGTGTTGCTTCGGTTGTACTTTAGTTAAGGCTTTGTTAATTAACTTATTTTTGGGAAGACGCTCGTTTCAGGACACGTCAAAAACTTATATTAATTGTAAGTTACAAATGTTAAGAGATGAATCGTGAAATGACTGTAGCAGTTTTTTGTTGTAATATATTATCTTACTAAAGTTAATATAGTCCCAAACGAAGTTCTAGTCTTGCAACGATTTAGTGACGACGTTAAAATTTATTTCCAACATAAAGAGCTCTTTGCAGGGTTCATGGCGATTGAAAACCTTTAAATATAATAATGGTTTTTTGTTTTATCTTCACGTCTCAACCCATCGACGTGGTTTTATCCAGAAAAATCAGAAAGTTCTCGGGGGAATAGCGGTACAAACAATCTACAAGACATATCCTTTAGAGAAATAAGTTCCACTTTGTACATACCCATTGAGTTTCTGTTTCTTTTTTAGTTTGTTATTTTCTGTTCATGCAATAAAGAGTGTTCATACATACATATGCTAGTTGCAACATGTAGTTACAGCAAACCTTTAAAAACAGACTGCATACATAATAGAGTTCTCAATCCACGACGTACCATCCGCTATTTAATTTTAATTGAATTTAAGCAACCGCGCAACGTCAATTTGATTTGCGTGGCGGGCCGAAGTGTATTGAAAACACAATACCAACTCTATTTAGTTACGAGCTACTCTATCAAGCACTAAACTAATGTAAACCCAGCACGGTTCCATACTCGTTGCGCCGTGCAACCTAATGGCTCGGAAACAGTTGTTTGATGTCGATATACGCGCCGATGTATCATGCGAGCTAGGATACCTGCGCTAGTGGCCTGCGTCGTTTGGAGATTTGAAACTAGAGGTCTTTTAGATAACTTCGTCGTCAAAACAAGCTGTTAATCGAAAATTAACAAGTTTTCATTTATTTTGTCATTGCGTAGCGTCTCCATATTTACTGCCGATCTTATAGTCATAGATTAGTACGGTCTATGGATTTACATTGTCTATCAATCATCTGTTAATTGTATCATAGCTTGCTTCATGTCAAAGGGCCGCGTGCGGACTAATTTTTGTATTCTCTAACTAGTATAGTTGTAAAGAGAATCAATGTGATAATCTCAAGTCAGTGTTCATATTTCATCATACTTCAACAACCTTAGCCTAATATGGCTGCGTCTATATCGCGCGTCAAATGTGCATAAAGCATCCGTCACTCTCGTACTTATATAACGTGTCAGAACTCAGAAGGTGACGGATGCCTTACACAAACTTTGTCACGCGAGCCTCTAAACGACGCTTCGAACCGAGTGCTGCGGTAAACCCGTAAGCGATTATTATGGTCTATGATCCGAATAGGAGACGATTTGCACCGGGCTGTTTATTCGATGAAATAGTACATTACTTAACGAGGGCTGTAAAAGAAAGAAAGCCCGATATGGCAGGTATTTGAGACCCGAGCCGTAGGCGAGGGTTGTAAATATGCGATAGAGGGCTTTCTTTTTTACTGCCCGTGATGAGTACACAATTTTACGTCTTCACCTGGCCACAATGCGAGTTTTACCGTGCGCGCAGCGTGCGATAAAACTCACATTATGGCCAGGTGTTACGTAAAGTATTTTATATCAAATTTAATACGCTAAATAATATGTGGTGAATAGGTAGGCTGAAAAATTTCACTTTCACTTTCACTTTGTTCATACTTGTTGTTTTTCGAGATATTTATTGTGTTTCTTGCAACGGCGTCGGCACCCCCTACTCTGAGCATGGACATTTATTTCTAGGTTTTTTGCCCGGTTTTTATTTCCAACTCACTCGCTCTAATACAGTTTTATGCCAGTCTATCCAACTTAATCTAAACCAGATTTTTTTTTCTGGTGTAGGCCAAGCATTTTTGTCTGTTGGTAGGTAGTTTTGTATCTGGAAGATGTGTTCGTTAGTAAGTACCCTATAGTGTGAGCTGTAGACATCAACGACTTTTTCAAGTAATTTTTAAAGTGTAATAGAAATGAATGCATTGACTTATAACCTCCAAGACTTAGAAACAAATAAACTCAAGTCATATCTCTTTATTCTACTTATTTAAATTTCTTACCACTATCTTATTTTATTTAAAATGAAAAATAAAAGCCTATTACCATTTAATCTACTACTATTCATCTACCGGCGGTGAAACTAATTTGCCATTAATTCGTCGGCGATGCGTGAGCCGCTCCGCTTGGGACCGTATTAGAAAGCTTCGTGGGATTTGCCAGGGATTTGCACCTTTTTTGTCTGACTCTTGCCATAGATATAAGATGAACAGAACACGTGTAATCTATATATATAAAAGGCAAACCTGACTGACTTATATATCAACGCACAGCTGAAACTACTGTACCTAGAAACTTGAAATTTGGTACAGGGGTTCCTTTCATGATGTAAGTGAGCACACAGAAAATGGGGAGAGTAGCGGGAAACTAATACTACGCATACGAAGTCGCGGGCGTCCTCTAGTAATAGTATAATATTGTAGACGCCAGAAAACAAGCGGTTGCTGGATTAGTTTGAGATAGGCCGAGCCAAAATCATGTCCGTGCTAAAAGGGGTCTAAAAATGGCCGCTCTTTGACTGGGCTTCTGAAATACAATCTCAAGCATGCCTGCCATGCATTTAAGTTCTGTATTTTATAAGAATTCTTTTTTTATAAATGCCCTGCCGTTACTAAAAAAACACTCTATTTATCGATTGAATAAACGTATCCATTTGCATCAAAATGTTTTGCTTACACATCGCCAAAGGAAAGTATAAATAGAAATATAGGTTTTCGGCCTTTAGGAGTTTATGTTACCTATTGCCACTCGGGGCCTCTATTCAACGCGTTAAAAACCAAATAGTTTTTGACCTTTTATACATGTTTAACGCTTTGACAGTAGTAGCAATACTGAAGTATTTCCGGCGCGCCGATACCTTTTCGCGGCGGCGGCGGCGCGGCGAAATCTGCGGCGGCGGCGGCCGGCGGCGGGATCTTATTTACTTGACAGTAATGGCGGCCAAGTTAAATACAATACCATAACAGGTCAAATACGATTTGGATTTTCCCGCCTAGAATCTGCGCGTCACTCGATACTAAATGCGCACGCAACCAAACGTGATGCGGCGCCGACTAAACCAGCTTCGTGCGTCCTATTTAGTAAGCTTGTGGTGGCTCGCGGCGCGTACGGTCGAGGCACGCACACATGCAAGCCGCGCGATACACCTTTGTTTGGAGATGAACTACTGTATTGTGGTTGCGGTGTGTTGGGAGATGAAGGAGATGGCAACGTAAGATGCACTTAACAAACTTTTCCACTTGCAGTGACTGTTTGGCTTACACGTCAAAGCCGATGTTCTCTTCTATTTAGATGGAAGCACTGCTCCTCGAAACCTCTTTTTAGGGTTCCGTAGTCAAACTAGGAACCCTAGTAGTTTCACCATGTCCGCTCAGAGATTCTTAGTTCTAGAAAGCTGTTATTTGGCATTAATATATGTACATATTAGTCACGCCGACAAAGTTGTCAAATAAAATATTGAAAATATCTTCGGAACCCTACACTGAGCATGGTCAGACATGCTCTTGCCCGGCTTTATTGATGCATAGATTTTGCAAGTTTTTTTTTAAAGCACATAATAAACCAAAATTAAACTGAAATTCGGCCTTTGTTAGTTTAATGGTCATTTCACCCACAAAACCGAAGATTACTGGTAGTGGAAATTATTTCCTATTAATTCCCTGATGCATGCGCTGTTCCACTTGGGACTGGTTTAGAGCATGGGGTATTTTAATATCGATTGCTGAGTTTTTTTATGCTAGAGGGGGCATACAAGCTATCGAGTCATCTAATGTATTATTTCGAGAACACCGTGTCGGAAGTTGAAGGTAAGTTCAGACTGTTACATTTGTTTTCCAAGGGAAATAAATGATGTCAAAAACAGTTTGATGATGTCAACAACTTTTACATTTCCAGGATTATTATAAAACCTAGCCTAACCTATTCTATAGGAATGTCTCTTTAAGAATTTTACAAAGTTAAGGAATTCAGAAAAAACAAAGATCAATCGTAGAAGGGCAATAAACTGTAGGGCCATGAATTAAAAAAAAAATGGTTTATTCGATAACCAAAAATTACATAGTTGTACATGTTGGTGCCTCTTTTTAAGTAAATTAATACCTGTGCTAAGAGAACACCGCTCTTCTATAGATGGTAACTAAGCTATACAAACGAGGTTTGAGACTTAAATATTTGAAATTTAGAAGTTACGCTAATTAAAGTAAAACGGGTAGGTGCATTGTAGAAATTATACACTAAAACTTATAAGCTAGTGAGTGTATGTCTAATGTCTATGGGTGCGCGCGCTCGCGCGTGTCTGAGTGAATGTGTGCGTGTGTGTGTGTCATGCCCACACACATAGGTACGCGCGCGCGCACGCACACGCGCACACACGGACACGCAGTGTGTGCGCGTGTGCGTGCCTATGTGTGTGGGCATGAAATTATGAATGACTATAACCCTTACGGGTCTCTGCAACCCAAACCAGCTTGCATGAGCTTCGCCACAAAATACCTTTGCCACCAAAAAAGGCATTTCATCGACTAAACCTGAGATTATCACCGGCGGTGAAACTAATTTGGAATTAATTCGTCGCCGATGCGTGTACCTCTCAGCTTGAGACTGGCTTAAAACACTTTGGGGGGATTTGTGAGCACGGAAGCGTTATATGTTGCGGTGTGTCACGTGATGAAGCGGAGATGCACTTAAAAAAAAGGGCGTATGTCTCATAGAACCCCGTATGTATTAGCGACCTTATTTCTTAAGATGGGGGGTTAAGTTTGCTTTAACTATCAAATTGTGGATGCTTCCTTTTTATTTAGAAGGGCAGTGCAGGTTAAGCTAGGTTTAGACTTCTTAGTACATCCATTGAGTCATACATGTTGTCGGATAAAGAAAAACCGGTAAAGTGTGAGTCGGACTCGCGCAACGAGGGTTCCATACCTACACAGTAGGTATTATTGTATTGCGATTTGTATTCGATTTCGAATCGAATCAGCGCGAGCCCGACTCACACTTGACCATTTTTATGGTCCATGGCCTTGCTCTCTAATCGCCCCTTGCACTCGGGCAGGGTGTAATAACATTTAGGGCAGTTAAGGAGCTCAGTCGACGTGCAGCTAGCGTGGAGAGCGGTTGCCTAATCCGTCCGTTGTCTCAAATGTCTGCCATCTTGATTCGACTGTGATAATTATGTGCTTAAATAAAGAAAAAGAAGTTTTGCTATTTATTGTTATCCGTGATAGACATGTAGATATTATTATATTATTTCTTGACGCAGGTCTCTCTCCTCGTCTTTTCTTTTTTAACATGAATAGATGCATACTAAAGCCGCAACAATAGCTAGAGCTTTTAGGATAAGGTCCAAAAAGTTAGGCATGCTAATTCACGCAATTAATTTGTCTATGAAACTTTTCCGTCGTGCGACTAAAATTAGCCATACAAACGCAGAGATACTTTTTGTCGCACAACGAAACTTTTTTTTGCCTTCGTTGTTTGTATGGTTAACTACTCTTAAGTATGGTCCAACTTTTTGGTCCTTACCCTTTAGTGGTTTAGATAATATAGGCGCCATGATATTACGTCCAACTCTCTCCGCGTTCACGTTCAAACTGCGTAATGGGTCGATTTTAGCTTGTGTCGGTCAGGAACTAAAGCCCGCTCCACATTCTCGACAAAACTACACGAGACTTGCCGAATACGAGAGTGTGGAGTGAGTATCCGTCTATGTTCGTATTGTCTCGCGTATGTTCGTGTTGTCTCCATTTCGTGGCGGTAAAAAGGCCAAACATCAAAGGGCTCTCGTGAAGTCTCGTGTTTGCGCGAAACTACCCCTCCACACTCTCGTTGCGCTCCTGTCAGTCGGCCGACGGCAACCGTAAGAAGCGCAGTATCGCATCTATCAATGTATCGCAGTCATCCAGTATCTTCGCCTATTCCACCGTCTTTTGATAACTTTTTTTTCACGGATCAGTAGGTCATTGTAATACGCTACAGCGCATAATACTTACTGCAGCGACAGAAGTTTCGAAGATGTCCATTTTGGTTGAGAGTCCAATTACAACTGCGCAAGGCGAGAATGTAGTGGGCCGCGCTCGGTTTCGCCCGATCTCGGCAAATATCTCTACAAAACCTATCTCGTGTAGTTTTGTCGAGAATGTGGAGCGGGCTTAAGAACTAAAAGGAATGAATTCCCGTTACGGACCGAAAGGAACTAGTTCGTCGTAAACAATATTTATCGGTCTTCGGTCCTTTAGGTCAGTAGCAAATTGTTGTACGTATGAGCGAAACAGAGCGAACGAGTAAAGAGCGCACGGTACGGCACTCGATGTGAACGAGACAAATAGTACCTATTCCAAAGCGTGTCCTGCTCAGATTTGCTCCGGAGCTAAAGGACCTAAAGGAACTAAAAGACCGAATTAGTTCCTTTGACCGATTGACTGAGATCGGAGCGCTCCCGTTATAGACCGAGCGGGCACAACTCTAGTCGATTTTTAGTGCAATGAATCGACGCCTTTGCAAGGGGTCACTCCCACCCTAAATACCTAGCCCTTAATAACGCCTAGCGTTCATATGACTGTTCATATGCCTTTAATTAGTCTAATAAGATTGTCCCCCAATATTGGTTCTCTATAGTTCTCGAAGATAAAGTGGTAATTACTAGTACGTACATACACTCACGCCTTTATTTCCAGAGTGGGATAGGCAGTTTGTTGTTGTTGCTTATTGTTGTTAATTCTGTAAACAAACTTTGCACAATAGGGCTAAGATAAATACCATCCGTAGAGATATATATTAATGACAGGTTGTAAGTCCAAATACATATTCAAAGAAATATCAAATACACAGCCCCAATGGGAAAACACCTCACGCTATTAATTAATTCCCACGCCATATAGCGGCCCTTCAAATAATTGCAACCGAATTACTGTCTCGTTAGGCCGCGGTCTGAATTATCACTTCAAATATGGATATCTGCGTGCAATTTGGAATTGCGCATTTCTTGCTAGCTATAAATTATTAATGATATTCCTAAATTCAATCGATTTTATGTTTGTTATTCTTACTAATTATATCATTGATGTTGTAATAGTTCATTTTTGTCTGGGCCCGGAAAGTAGGGTATTGCCTGACGAGGTGGTCGGCGGGCCGAGCCTCGGCGGGGCCTGTTAAAATCCGAGTCAGGCATATATAATGCTTTTCTCAAACAATGCGAGGAAATGAAACAAATACATGATTATAAGTATTTTTAAAAATCTTTTGAAATATTCGGGTAGAATATTTTTTTGAAAACTACGTGTTTTAGTTGAGATAGTTTCACGCACAAAAAGCCGCCGACGCCACCGCAGGCGCCTGCCGCCGCCCCACACTGCACCGAACCACAAATTGGGTGGATAGAATTTTTTTCATAGTCCTTTCGATTTTATATGCAATAGAGAGCATTTAAAAAAAATATGGACACGGACGGAAAGTGTTTTCATACGTTTATTTTACTCCTAAGAGGAAAATGAGGCACTTCGCGTCTTCGTTTTTCAAAAGAATCATTTCCGAGCATGTTTGAGAAAAGTGTATTTTGATTATCTATATGTGTGGTTTTTACAGAAATAAGAAGGCAAACGGCCACACAGCTACAGGCTACAGATGTAAGGATAATTCTTTCTCATAGTATTTTGTCGGATAAGTTCGTATTCATCTTGCTTTCTCATTTGGCTTATTGATGGGTACCGAAGCTAAATGAGAAACCAAGATAAATACGAACTTATCCGCAAAACACGACAGGAAATGATTAACTACTAGATCTGTACCTGGGGGGTTATTATGACTTAGCTTTGCAGTTCAGTTTACGCTGAGAGAAAAGGACATAGATGTCCTTTACGCTCGCCGTAAAATGAACTGCATAGCCATGTTATAATAACCCCCCTGACGGTATGTGAGGATCTCAGACCCATATACATTTGAGATCCCAAGATTGCAATACTGACAGGACTGCAAATGCTTCAACCCTGAGGCTAGGATAGAATGTCTCTACCTCTATACTTCACCTTGTTGTATCTCAACAAAAAGGTAAGGGTGTTACCAGACCAATCGATCAACGTCATTCGAAGTTGATCGACTGGTCTGGTAGCTTTAATTGATCGACAGATACCGTTCGACTAACCAATCGATCGATCGTCGATCGACGGCATCGATGAACGTCGATCGAAGTTGATCGACTGGTCTGGTAGCTTTAATTGATCGACAGATACCGATCGACTAACCAATCGATCGACGATCGATCGATTGGTCTGGTAGAAACTATCGATCGACGTCGACAATTCCATTCTACCATCGATCGCTGCCGTCGATCCACGATCGATCGATTGGTCTGGTAGAAACTATCGATCGACGTCGACAATTCCATTCTACCATCGATCGATGCCGTCGATCGACGATCGATCGATTGGTCTAGTTACACCCTAAGACTCGGTTAAAAGGTAAGATGATGGTAGTGATCCGAAAGGATCATGGAGAAGGTTCTTCCACCGCTAAAATGTTCACGAGAATTGTCGCTCGCCCCTGTACGAAGGATTTTTAGAAATTCCGATAAGAAGCAAAAACGTCTCATCTAAAGCTGGGCACTAACGATCGCTCCAACAAGCCGAATAGAGCAGCGCTGCGCCAAAATCGATGCGTGAATGTCAAAACTGTAGCGTTTAAAAGTACTTGGTTCGGTCCGTTGGATTTCCAAATGGACGGAAAGCGAGAGCGACGCGCCAACGCGCAATTCCGAATGGAACTATCTTGAATGTCAAAATTTAACGTTGGAACACGCCACGCCTCCCCGCAAAGCTAAATGGCGTCGCCGTGAATGTCTTTTCTGGCTGCCATTTTCTAATTAGTCTGCTCTGTGATGACGCACCCTTGAGGCTTGGCGTGGCGCGCTCGTGAACGTGGTCAAAATATTACACACATCCAGTTGTATACACTCCATCTGTCGCCGAGACAAATGGCGCGTACGTATGTCGTAAGTATTTTTAAGGGACGTGACCATTGCAAGTGACGTCACGACTCAATCAATAGGCCAAACGCTACAAAAGTCGATGACGTTTCAGTTTTTACTTTGATAGGCAGTTGTCGAAAAACTTCAACAACATTGCATATTAACAAACGTGTAAAATTGATTGAATTTTCCAATTCAACGCCGCGCCGGTGGTTTCATGGACCGTGTAGTGCACTAACAGGGTGCATTCCAACCGTAGTTGCAGAGTCGTGTTACATATTCGGCAACAACGACCCGATAAATAAATAAAATAGCCAAGTCTATAACAACAATAACAGCTGATCATTTATTTAATAAACAGTTAAATAAACTATTTAATCCAAAATGCTACGACACCATCAAGGAATATTTCGCAGATGTATAATGTATTCATTTGTATAATCTATTCTAAAAAAGGAATTGTTGTATTGTTGATAAACCAGCCTCTCTCTACCTATAATTTGTAAGTTGCTGTAACCTGCTAGGATCCATAAAGATCTCATACCTTATAAGTAGTTTTAAGTTATCACTTATATCTATTACACATACACCACGTGCGTGTGTGCGTAGCGTGCGCATCTATAGAATTCAGACTGAAATGAAATTTATGTATAGGTTTTTATTTATACAGGGTTTATTGGTTGGTTATTTTTTTACGTTCTTCTAAATAAATTTGTATTTGCTTCATCGATGCACAACCTATCACTTTTCTCAATCTCTCAGAAGATTAGCTGGAAGCGACCCCTTAAGGGAACAACTTTGTCTTTGATCATATTTGCAGATTTTATTATGAGTCAAAAAATAATTACTAACATACATATGTACATACATACAAACATACTTATTTTACACGCATGCAGTTGCCATTTACACCAATAAACTACGTACTTACTAGCTGCTTGTTGCGTTTTATTAACAGCCGGAGCACGTAGGAATAGACAACATACTGTATTGGAAGTGAGCACTAACAAGCGCCATTGTATTTTGTGCAACTAATAACGCCGATTGTAATAGAAATGTTTGTCTGGCTTGTCGTAAAACAGCTTAATAAAAGATATCTCCACTTTGTGACCTAGGTAGGTATCAAAGTGGAATGATTACCTACAACTTTAGAGACTTGTTGATAATTCTGTAACCAACGACATTCTGCACAAATGGGCTAGGATAAGGTATAGTGCCACTCCATGTCTTCCCGTGGATGTCGTAAGAGGCGACCAAGGGAATAAAGGCTGGTAGTACTTTTAGGCAATGGGATTGCAACCTGTCACTAATACACTGTGTAAACATCTTAGCCTAATTGTGCAAAATGTGGTTAATTTATAATACACTCATCAAAAATGCTTCATTATCAAAAAATATTGTTTACTTTATTTGACAGACAACAAACCACCTAAAGTACTATTATTCATTTTGTCTTTTCCTCTTTTATATTTTAAAAACAACACGATAACATGTCAAAAGCAATTTGGTGTTACGGAACACGTTTTAGGTTATCAATCGTCAATCTATGTTCAAAGGCAAACCTGAGTGACTTATATATCAACGCACAGCCGAAACTACTGTACCTAGAAACTTGAAATTTGGTACAGGGGTTCCTTCCATGATGTAAGTGAGCACTAAGAAAGGATTTTCCGAAAATCGACCCCCAACGGGAAAAAATAGGGGGAGTAGCGGGGAACTAATTCTACGCGTCCGAAGTCACGGGCGTCCTCTAGTTAAGTATAAAAGTGCTATTAAGATTCCTCCTACTTCACCAGTCTTTAAACTAAAATATGAAAATGGCCAAACCTCGGTTGGTAAGCACCCGAATCGCACGCAACTGCATATTCATAGAAAAACCGAGTCAATTAACACAATAAACATTGTTTTTGGAGTTACGTGGTTTGTACGAATAGGTACAATATGTCATGTCATGTTTTAGGTATACATATGTATATGTATAGGTTACTAGCTTTTGCCCACGACTTCGTCCGTGTCGATTTCTACTATCGTTATTCCCTTGGTAACGTACTAACTATCATATTTTCCGGGATGAAATGTAGCCTATGTGTTAATCTAGGGTATAAGCTATCTCCAATCCCAATTTCGTGCAGCCGTTGCAGCGTGAAGGAGTAACAAACTGACAACAAACTTTCGCATTTATAATATTAATAGGATAACTATGATTAGTAGGATAGGTTGTGGCGGGCTATTTTCAGCAACTCGACGACTCAAGTAGGCGCCTTTTGCGTAGGTGGTTGGTATTTTGTATAGAGGGTTGGTGGCACTACTCTTGCCAACCTACTTCTACCAGGAATCCTAGCAGACTTGATGTTGCCGATAACGCTGGTAGCGATCTCGGCACCAGTCCTAGGTATCGCGCCTGGTATGTTGCCACCTCGGCAGATTCCTTGATGACGTGGGCAGCAGTCTCTTCTGCCGTCATACAGGTTTTAGGTATAGGTCTTAGGTCGATATAACTTTAGTTTTAATCAACACACTTATACTAGTTTTACATGTAACTAATTAACTAATAAGCAATGTAATGATAAAAAAAGATGAAAGATGTTTATTCAGTAAAAGGGCCGCTCGGGCACTTTTACACGTCAAGATTCGCAATGACAATATTGTGAGTCAATTTTAACCTGCTTAAACTGCCTAAAGTCACCAGAGTAACGTGAAATTTTGAATGCTTATGCCATTTTGATGACAATACAATAATTTTGGCACTATCGTTGTTATAGGTAAATAGGTTTAAATTAGTTTTATTGTTTAATTTTGATTTAAATTAAAAAAAGTTTAATTAAATTACGATGAAAATATTATTTGTTTATTATAAATCGATCAGTATTAGAACATTTAAGACTTCATTGATACATTCGGACTTATAGCTGTACGCTTTAGTGCTTTGTCACTTTCACGTCATGTTTGAAATCATGCTTTAATCGGTCAAAAGCGTTAAAGCGACAAGGTATAAAAGTGTTCAGCGACTTATATTATTCTGCCCTCCTAAGCCAATAAAATGAGGCAGTATCTCAGATAAAACTCCTGTAGCAATATCTACCTTATTACTAAAAGAAGAGAATTAAAATTAGTTTGATTATTGGGGAGCCCTTTGACTGCCATAATTTAATTTTTACGATATTCGAAAGTCAGAAATTTGTATCAATTTTTTTTTAGTCATAGTAATCAATAGTCATAATCCTTGTTAGGTATAACGCGAAATAAATATCTTAATGTATTTAATGTTATGACTAATCACGATAGGATAGGCAAAATGGTGATGCACATAAATTTTCGGCTTAATAATTTTCAATCTTGTAAGCGTTATTTAAAATAATAATATTCCTTTTGAAATTCTACCTTTCAATACAAACAAACAGCACATTAAATGTTATGACTAATAACGGTATGGCATTCGATAGTTATGACTAATGAAAGGGGGGGTTAAGGAAATTATGACCAAAGAAAAAATGACGAGCAACGATTATGAAAAACAACGATATGGATAAGTAAAATCGAAAGATTAATGTTATGGGAGTCAATATAGACCCTGATTATTGAATTTGAAATAATGCTTATAGACGAACCGCAGATTGGATCAAGCCTGCAGCGTCATGCCGATTGGACGATAGGAAGGATGGTGTATGGCCAGCATTAGCTTAGGCGGGCAGTATAGTGCGATGTTCTACTGTTTTATTAAACTGTGCCTCAACGAGCCCACTGTACGTACGTCCCTGTGTTCCACGCTACAGCCATTCCATGTGGCATTATTGTTACACCTCTATTTACTTTTATGTGCGGTGCAAATGTGCGGCGAGGCCCGTATGGTTTTTATTTTGCTGGTTTAAATTCGCGCGCTATACATGACAGTGTTATGTTAGTGGTTTTGTTTGCCTCGCGTTTACTATTTTAAAAGCATGAATAGCCATGAAAATAAATATTGTTTTTTTTATCAAAGCTTTGCCGATTAACACGGCAAATATCGCGAATATTTTTTCCTAAGTCATGGATGTTTTTCTATATATTTAAGTATATATTTCTCTATACATATGTATAAGTATTTATATCGTTGTCTATTACCCATAGTACAAGCCTAGAGCTTAGTTTGGGACTGAGACAATTTTTGTGACATTGTCCCCTGATTTATTTATGTTATTTATATAGGTTTGTGTCAATACTAAATATAAGTCCTCAGTGCAATGCATTTGGAGTCTTAGGCTTGTAGTCTAGAGATTGCAAAAGTCTATGGGTCTCAGAGACCACTTACTGGTGGCCCGAGTGCTTATTTGACTTCCCTATGCCACATTTTTTTAAATTACGGTTCTCTTCTTCTTGCTGCTGATGATGATGGTGATGTAGAACAACGCAGCGGTGACGACGCAACGCACTGGCAACGCTCATGTGGCAACCCTCTTAGTCGTACGCTCGTAGGTTATTGCACGCGTACAGACAAATTAGGTTATTGTAAGTGAAAGGCAAATGTAATAGGGTTGTCACGTTCAAGGCTATTTTCTAATTAATATAATACATGACACTTTGATTTTGACCTTCAGTATGGTCATATTTCAGTACCAAAATTCGCAGGTGGAACTTTTTTTAAGTCTACTGGAAGTTTATTATATATTATTTTTGGTACTCATAGTATGCGTTTTTGGACATACTACATCATACCTATATTTGGATTGCAATCTTGGCCGTGGGTTTCTACCCGTATTATATGTAGAACAACGCAGCGGTGACCACGCAACGCATTGGCAACGCTCGTGTGGCATGCCTCTTAGTCGTAGGCTCGTAGGTTATTGCACGCGTAAAGACAAATTAGGTTATTATAAGTGAAAGGCAAATGTAATAGGGTTGTCACCTTCAAGACTCACATCCCGTCGTATTTATCAAGATGAACCTATTTATCAGAGGCACACGAGGCACATAGCTATTTGTAATCTTGACATTCGCCAGCCGTATTTTTCTTTATGCAAAATTAAAAGACGTCACATCACGCACACATCCTAACTATAAACTTGCTTTGAAAAAGACGCGTGTACTTTTAAAGTAGGATGGAATTATACGGTCTAGTATAAGAAATAATGTAGATTTAATTATATTTAAAAGCCATTGGGCGCTTTTAGGGAAGGAGTTAATATAAATTACTTTGTAGTAACTCATTTACCTATTTATGATTTTATTCTATTCACGATGAAAGGCACGTTCATTTATTATGAATGAATAAATTAATTAATTATGTACCCATCTCTTTTTAACTGATTAGGCTCTCAAAGAATTAGTTTTTAACCAATTTTTAGAAGTGGAAGGCTTTCAGTTCGTCTGTTTGATCGCCAATTTCTGAAGCGATTTTTTTTTAAGCGATGGCTATTTTTTTAATGACGATAGCAGGTATATGCTCCGTTATATACGAATACATTTTATTTTGAGTCAGTTCATAGTTTTTTAATTATCATTATGATTCTTAGATATCCACTTATAATTTTAACTCGCCTTAGTAATGTCGTTTGCCTAATCGCACCATTCGCACCAAGTCACAATTATATTATAAATGAAGTTTGTGAAGAAGGTTGTATCTTTGGACTTTAATTGTTATGTCACTATGGAACCCTGTCGCATAACGTTAATCATTAATTTTGGCCTAATTTCTTTCATGTGGTTTGACGCTGTCATTATGACAGGGTTCCATAGTGGCATAACAATTAATGTCCTTGACTGTACGAGCACTTTCAACACACACGCAAAACAAACTATCCCAGTACCCAGACAAAAGTTAACGTTATCAAAACAAAACGTTATCGTATATCCGTAAAGTAAAACTAATATCCCAATCGTTAATCGTGGGATTATTCTGATTCACCGATTCGGGATACGCTTACAAAGTGATACTAAGCTTTTGTTGTTTACAATTTCCTTGTACGAAATATTTGGTTTTTACGACGCAGTTAGCCTAGTTGGTAGTGACACAGCCTTCGAAGCTAGCGGTACTGGGCTCGATTCCCGGTCAGGGCAAATATTTGTGAAGAGCGCGAGTCTTTGTTTCTGAGTATTGGGTGTTTTCTATGTTTATAAGTATTTATTTCGCTGAATGAATGAATGAATGAAATATTTATTCGGTTATAGTGCAATATTATATTACAAAAGTACAATTATTAAATAAAAAAACAATAATGAACTTACCCCCTTATTAATAAACGTTGAGTAGCGGTAGTATAGCTATACAATGTTTTGTCCTTATCTGTCATTGTGTCATTTGGATTTGACAGATAAGGACAAAACATTGTATGGCTATACCACCGTTACTCAACGTTTATTAGTAAGGAGGTTAAACTATAAACTATTTCTAAAACAAAAACAAAAATAAACGCGCTATTCTAAAGCCGAAAAGGCCAACCAGCTCAGCTTGTAGCTGGGGCAGAGCCTCAGCGCTGATTTTCAGCTGGAGCCTGAGATGGAGGTAGATTATATAAACAATAAAAACCCTGCATAAGTATGTTTATCATTGTCTAGTAAGTACAGATAGTGCGGTCTAGTAAATAAGAGCTGTCGTATCGTTACCGATACGATAACACGTCAAAGACAATATGGTTTTACTGAGCAAAATAGAGGCCCAGATTGAATACTTATTAATATTTATAGATGTATGGATGTATGAATGTTTGTAACTCTTTCACGCTGCAACAGCTGGACGGAATTGGATGAAACTTGGAATGGAGATAGCTTATACACTGGATTAAAACATAGGCTACTTTTGATCCCGAAAAAATTAAAAGTTCTCGAGGGAATAACGATAATCGAAATCTACGCGGATGAAGTCGTGGGCAGAAGCTAGTACATAATAAATACTTGATAATGTCTCGCTAATACCGTCTTATTGGCTGCATGCCCGCGTTTCCTGTCCACGGCATATGGGACCGCACAATGATACATATTACGGTTTGCCTATGTTACACGGACGTTTATCCATACTAATATTATAAATGTGAAAGTGTGTCTGTCTGTCTGTCTGTTACCTCTTCACGCTTAAACCGCTGAACCGATTTAGATGAAATTTGGTATGGAGATAGCTTGAGCCCCGGGAAAGGACATAGGCTACTTTTTATCCCGGATAATTAGACAGATCCCGAGGGAGCAGCGATAAACGACTTCTACGCGGACGGAGTCGCGGGCAAAAGCTAGTTTCCTATAAAGTTTCAATTCGTAAAATTTTCGTTTCATCAGTAGGTATGTTCTACTGCGGAATCTGGTACAGTCATGGGTAAAAATAAATCTCCGCACAAAGGTGCAAAATATGTACACATAGACCTTATTGTTATAGTAATAAGGGCTGTGTACATATTTTTGACACTTTCTGGCGTATACATATTGGTGCCCTTGAGTTCAAGCAGCAGTGTTCGATTTATTGTGATTCTGTATGGGGATAAAACATACATACATACATTAAATCATGCCTGTTTTCCAGAGGGGTAGAGAACGATAAATAAGACACGATAGTGTCGTTAATCGTTCTCGGCACTTTTAAAATAGCTCTTGGTCACTTCATATCTTATACTGATTGATTATTGGACTGGCGGCCAAAATGTGGAAATGAGATTGTTTGGCGCGAAGCCACGAATTTTATATCTCTCTGGATGCACCATCAATGCTTACTTGAAAACACGTTAAAAATGTGGCTTTAACAGCGTTTAGAGAGTTGTACATCATTTCACAACGCCGATGCAAAAACGCTCATTAGCAATAATGTCCCATTAGTAGACCTGTCACTTCCTAATTCGACAAGGTTGATTGAAAATGAACTATAACAAACTATTACTATTATATAGTGTTTTAAATTTCGGAATAAAATAATTCGAGGTTTAACCGTGTTCCCCAAAAATCCTTATACCGTAAAACGGGGTGAGTAGGAATTAAGGGGTGAGTAGGGACACACCCTAAAATAAGTCATAACTTGTTACAAATAAGATCAAGTATTAAATTGACAAAAACGTTACGTCTATTGGAAATAATTTCCGTCTTATAATTAGTAACATTTATGCTTCATTTTTGTGTCCCTACTCACCCCTTAATTCCTACTCACCCCGTTTTACGGTACTTAAGGGATGCAACAAAAAAATGCATTGTCAAAAATATGCTACAGAGAAATAAAAGACATTACTAAAGTAAATCGTAAAACAATAAAACAAATTATTACACGAGTATCTATTTTATAGGCCCAGAGCTTCGATGGCTTAAAACATGAGTCCAATTCGGCCTAGTAATAGTGTCAATGTCAAATTTAGAATTATGACAGCTTTTTTTCTCGTGAAAAAGGCGATGGTATTGTATCTATTCGGGCGTAGTATTGGTAAAATTCGATATATTTTTTAAATTTCTTATAATTTTTTAAATAAAGAAAAATAAATTTGAATAATTATTTTGCCGTGTTCAGGAGGCAAAATCCTTTCGATT
Organism: Acleris cristana; assembly: GCA_948252455.1. NCBI lineage: Eukaryota > Metazoa > Arthropoda > Insecta > Lepidoptera > Tortricidae > Acleris > Acleris cristana. The sequence continues at coordinate 14,688,391 of OX411786.1, read as the reverse complement.
CCTATAGTAATTTGCAGGTGTCCCCGAAATGAAATGTTGTCAATTGCCTGCTTCCCTGCCTAAGCAATATGTACTCAAAAATGACCGGATATGTTGACATTACTATCTACATATTGAGACAGGAAATATATAGTTTACTGGCAGTTCTCAAATTAAAAAAAAACATTTCGTGCTCGCTACACAAGCCCGCAATGTTGCATACAAATTCCATTACTGTCTAGCTTGTAACATTTTAAAAAGTGAAAAGAGCCATAAAATGAGTGCACAAGTAATACATCCAAATTTTATTCGAAACATAACTTTTTTATCTGTGTCTGAAATAGCTTGTTTTTTTTTTTAAACAATGCTTGCATTTCTCCTCGTCATAAACAAAAAGGCGGTAAAGAGTGAGGGTTTTTTCACGTGAAATTTCTGTTTGTATGCAATTCAAAAAATGAGTTCAAGCGATGAAGATTTTACTCCAACACATTTTTTTTTGCTTTTTTTGAGAAATGCACTATATTTGCCTCGGCAAGAACACAGCAATTGCGGGCTTCGTACTTCCCTGCCTAGCCAATAATGTACTATTTAAAGGTTAATAAGTATTCTATGGATAAAACCCAAGGTAGCTCTACTATCTAAGCTACAGTTGCGCCCGCTCGTTTTTAGGGAGCGCTCCGACCTCGGTCAATCAGTCAAAGGAACTCGCACTTGAGCAGGACAGGACACGCTTTAAAAATAGTACTATTTATCTTGTTCACACACGAAAATATAAGGCTCCGTTTCACTCAAACGTTCACCGATTGCTACTGAGCTAGAGGAGCGCAGACCGATTAAGATCGTTTACGAGGAACTAGTTCCTTTCGGTCTGTGACGGGAATTAATTCCTTTTAGTTCTTAGTTCCCGACCGACTCAAGCCTATCTAAGCTGATCACTCGTAAACGGTTTAACCAATTTTCATGAAATCTGACTTATACTGTTTAAACTGGCTTTCTATATTAAAAGAACAGCGTTTGAATCGATCGTTTTGTTTGCAAGCTACAATGATACAGATAGATACACAGTAAGTAAAACTTTCTTTCGGAGGTTAAAGATATAAATGAATAATTAATAAATATTAGGGGACAATGTCAAAAAGTTTTACTCAATAACTTAAAAGGAAGCCATGGAGCGCAGTTGCTTTCTAGGTAAATATTCGGGTATCGCTATGCTTAACGCTGAGTCGCTGACGTAAACGTTTTCAATAACTGTACTAGTGTTGCCAGGTCTAGTCTATCATAAACCGGGACTTTGCTAGAAAAAAATCGGGGCTTGGGTTTTTAAATCGGGACAGTACCTACAAAAACATCGCACGAATTACAGCCTCACTCACAATGTCAATTGTGACAAGCCGTTTTTGGCCTTCTGGGTTGTTGTAAATTAGTATCTTATATTATGAAAAGGCTGGCAATTTTCTGAAAATCGGGACAATTGGCGTTCTGATCACGGGTAAATCGGGATATGTCCATAGATCTAATGATGAAATGATACATTTGACAAACATATTTTTGCCAAATGGCAGGCTCCCCGTCAAGCCACATGAATGAAATTATTCAAAATTTATAATTAACGTTATGCGACAGGGTTCCATAGTGGCTCATCAATTAGAGTCCTTAACTGTACGTATGCGGTCTTCCCGTACAGTACACGTGCCCAGTGTACGAGAAACCAGTTCAAACCAGTTTGTTCGTGTGAATGAAACAATGTAAACACAAGCGCCACTGAGCATCGCATCGCATTCGATAAAATCGTTTCGAGAATCTCACATCCTCGTTGGGAAAACTGAACGGTATACGGTAAAAAATATGTCTCGAACACAAGATTTTCCCGCATAGATGCCGTGAACGATTTTCAAAGTTGCCATTTTTGTTGTCACTACCACAGAACAAAAAAAAACAATAGAAGTGTCAAGTGGGCGTGTAACGTGTGGCATGGTTATGCGGAGTTCCGCGCAACCTACGATACTTTTGCAGCGATCGCTTATTTCGATATTTCGATATTTCTAAAATAGGAAATAAAACCATTCCAATCTATTGTGCTATTTTGGAATGTAAAAACGATAGCCGCACCAGAAACATTTTCAATGGTGGCGTGTTGTTTTTATGATAGTTTGAGTATTGGCGACAACAGGTCTGATACTAAGCGAAGCTCATGCCACTTCCACTGTTTTTCTATTCCGTTGTCACTACGACATAAAATAAAATCTCGTGTACAGTACTTATACCAGAAAAAATACGCCGTGTTAACCTAACCTAAAAGTTAATTTTGATTGTGGTTTTTAACCAACGCAGAATATTTCGTTGAAGCATCAGACGCCGTGTCTAGGGATTAATAATTGATTAACATAAAGTTTTAATTGCTTTAAAACTTCAGTACCGTTACAACTAGTCTTGGTAGTAATCATTAGTTTTAATTAAAACTAATCAACCCTACAAACTTATTTGTTAACTAATATCAATTATATCAAGGAATGATTTCTAATTACTTTTAGTCACAACATAAACGTAACTTTAATTATTAAAAAAAATAGAGATGAATCTTATATGAATGGATCTGTTTAATCCTAAGTCAAACTGGACACACACGAATATTTTAACAACGGTTCCTACTTACCTACTTAAATAGGTACATAATAACATATAATAACATATACCAATATACCTACTTAAATACATACCTATTAACAACCAAGACATAAGCGTTATTATATGTTTTTAGGGTTCCGTACCTCAAAAGGAAAAAACGGAACCCTTATAGTATCACTTTGTTGTCCATCTGTCGGTCTGTCTGTCTATCAAGACCTTTTTATTATCTCAGGAACGCGTGGAGGTATCGAGTTGAAATTAAAACCATATACTCCGGTCTACAGTCCCTTGCAGTTGTGAAAAAAAATCAAACTTCTACATGAACATAAAAAAAAGATACGGCTGTTTATGCTGCAAAAAACGTGTATTTCAATACTCTCGAGGGAATCAAAATGTATAGGGTATCTTCCGTTGACCTAGAACTATGAAATTTGGCAAGTAACACCAAATTGTTATTTGGCTAGGGTAAAATCTGAAATCTGTAAATTTTTAATTAAATCACTAAAAGAACAGGGTCTTTATGCAAGGAACGGCGGTCCAAATTTTGAATTGAGTTAACCGTGTAGTGCGGAATCTTCGGTGGGTGAGTCTGACTCGCATTTATCCTTCGGGCCTGATATAAAAAAAACGAACCTAACCTAACCTAGGTACCTCATATTTATGTTATGATACTAACTTTGGTCACTAGGGCCACGGATAATTTAAATTATCCTTTGCGAATAACTATATTGTTTTGCGAATATCATTATTTTTCGAATATGATGTTTTGAGAATTAGCATTATTTTGCGAATACGATGTTTTGAGAATTATCATTATTTTGCGAATATGATGTTTTGCAAATATCATGTTTTCAGGATTATGATGTTTCGAGAATATAATATTTTACGAATATTATGTTTTGAGAACATTATTTTTTGCGAATATGGTACCTAATGAGCGACTGACAGGGCCAGAATTATGATAGCTCGTATTAACTACATAGTAATGGCGGCCGACTAACCAATACGGTAACATCTCAAAAACAATAACACTTTACCGAGCAGAAAATAACCAATGAAGCGTGAAATTGTACCCAATAACGTGAATATTCGATTATGGATAACGCTTTGTAACTACTAGAAGTTATTGGTTCCATTGTCCAATTCCCACGTTTAAAGCGTTCATTAACTCCACCCAGGCAACGTGATGGAACGTTCCAATTATTTTTCAATTCTCTTAAAAGGTGCGGTAACTGATAATTGTGGAACACGCGTCATATTCAATTGATAACGTTGTCCTGTCGTTTTGTGAAGTAATTAATGTCGTAAGTAAAAGCCATTAAATTATAATAGAGATTAAATTTGAATGACTTAATTGGAGTTTTATTGTTGAGACACGCTGTTTGTTGACTGTATTTCGGCCTCAGACTTTATTAAATTTCATGTTAAAGCATATTAGGGTGATGGCACCAATGATGGACACTTTAAGCTGAATGCACCAATAATGGACACTTAACTCTTAATTCAAAGATCATAAGGTTATAAATTGATTGTCTCTATATAAATGAATAACCCTTATCTTCTATAACATAAGAAGTGACCATCATTGGTACTTGTTCATTACTGGTTCCATTACCCTACTAGAAACTACATAAGTATTTTACCTAATATTTTTTACCCCCAAAAAATGAAAGGGGTGTTATAAGTTTAACGTCTCTGTGTATCTTTTTTGTCTGTTTGTGCCATCATAGCTCCCAAAAGAATGGAACAATTCAGACGCGGTTTAAAAATTATATTAATTGGAACTAATCTGCGGCTCGTATATTAAATTAGTTGAGAATTCCCATTAATAGGAATAAAGCCGTTTGGTTAAGGATAGTAGGGATTAGGAATTTACTGTAAAGCAATGAGCTACTATATGATGAGCCTATGACGTTATGTTCGTAGCTGGTCGCTACGCACGTAGCGCTCGTAGCAACGCGTAAAGCGTCATTGGCAAAGAATGCTACAACCGCATGATGAAAAGTAGGTTTCGTTACGACTTAATTTCACATTACCCAGTAACCAATACGTCTAGAATGTCTAGATCGACGACTTTGCTTCATAATACCTAAATATCGAAATGTCTGTTATTTTTGACTAAAATTCGTTACACTTTTATCCTAAAACGCCTGAAATCTAAAATTAACTAATCCCAAAACCCCTGTGGCCTTTTTATAAAGCTACAAATTACAATTTACAGTTTCTATTTGACACAACCTCGATCAATGACGACCAGCCATTTGAGCAGTGTTGCCAGTTTAGACCTGTAAAATTGTTACTTGTAGCTTTATAAAACGTGCCCCTGAAATGTGAACTAATTTAATAACCATCTTCCATGACTGATGTCACTATTTATTTACTTGACATTTAGAGACAATCATTTTACCTTTTAGATGTTTTAGATTAAGATTCTAAGATTCAGTCGTATCAGAATTCAGGTATTTTGGGAATCAGACGTTTTGGGTCAAAGCTAGTGGATGAACTTTCTGGTATTTTAAGAATGACGCAATTTGAAATTTCAGGCATTGACGGACTTAGTCAATCTGAGATTTAGGAAAATTATATTTCAATAAGGAACTATGAAATTCGCTCGTAATGAACAGGGTTCGGAGTTTTCATAGCACAGACGAAAGAGAGCTGTGGAGTCGACATTAACAATAAAATCCTACTCTTACTCATACTCATTTGTTTGGTTACCCTATAATACACCGGCAAAATGAGCGGAACGAAAAAAAAGGTGTAATTTTTAACGTAACAATTTTAAGTAATAGAGACAACAATATTTATTTTCCTTACACAAAATCATCTGTTCATTGAGAAGTGTGTAAGGAAAATACATTTTGTTGTTTTCATCACGTACAATAGTTAGGTTCAAAACGACACCTTTTTATTTCGTTCCGCTAAATATGCCGGTGAGAATAATATGAGGACTTAAACCATTTTTCTCTTGAACCTCGTAAGACATTGTATCCTTTTTCACTTGAGCCAGTTTGGCCTACTTTGATTTTCCTAAAACAATGATAAAATAATAAATAATGTCCCATTGTCTTTATCATTCGTTTTAATGAACCATTAAGTAAGTATCGCAGGGAATAAAGCAGTTTTGTTCGCGATTAATGATGTCTTAACATAGACAATGACAATCTCGACGAAACTGCGTGTCCAAACTAAATTCATTAATTATTGTCACCCCGGGACTTTGGAAGACTGGTGGGGTCCCCTTGCGACTTGGAATTAAAATGAAAAGTCATTTTGTTGTATTTTTACAAGCGAAAAATGTTTTTTTTTGTGTATGAGGTAGATTCAGGAACACCAGGGGCCTGTTTTATAAAGCTACAAATTACAATTTACAGGTTACAAGTTTCCATTTGACACAACCTCAACCAATGACGACCAGCCATTTGAGCAGTGTTGCCAGTTTAGACCTGTAAAATTTTAACTTGTAGCTTTATAAAACGTGCCCCTGGATATTCCGTTTTTTTTTGCAAATTCATTCGTCTCAATTTTCATTTTTCCGAACGCTATGTTATGCTGGAAATATTTTAGATTTAAATACATAATTTGATTGCTTTACGTAGGTTAGGTTAGGTCTATCAAAACATTGCATTTGGAATTATGAAAATTCGGGATTTTGATCAACCCGGAATTAAGGGTTTTCGGAATTATGTACCTAATGTACCTGGTAGATTTATGTGAAATTTCATCTTTTAACTTTACAGGCTATAAAATTGTAATCGTCGTTGGTTAGTTAATACATTTTAACAAGCGTCAAAAATTACTGTTTAATTGTTCGTGAATTTCTCATAAAACATGTTAATGTATTGACCTAAAATACTACACTTGATCATCATTATCATCAACATTTATTAAAAAAAATAGAACAAAGTTTTTTTTAATGACTACAGTATTAGAACAGCGATTACACAGAAATTTTTGCCCCATTTGTTATGCAGCAAAATATAATACGCAGGTTAAATATACGGTAGACCTAAAACTGGGTACAAGCTTAACACAAATTCCCAAGAGGGAAATTTTGTATGAGTCCGTACAATATTGTGCTGTATTATTATGCTCGTAAATTGCTGTTGATACCGTATATATTTTATGTCAACGTTAGCACCTGCATGCTAGCAGATGCCCTTCTTTGAAAATCGATGTTGTAAGTTACGTTAGTTCCATCCCTTTCTCACGATTTAGTCTCAAATAACGAGTGACAGGGATGAAACTAAAGTTTCGAACTTCGAGTTTTACAGGACCTCAGTTCCCAAGGCGATTAAGTGATTGCATTTTACCATTTGGACTTTATATACACTAGCTGTTCCCGTACCCACTTCGTTAGCCAATAAAAATTTTTTGGGGTTATATATAGCCTATGACACTCACAAATAACGTGGCTTTCTATTGGTAAAAGAATTTTCAAAATTGGTTCAGTAGATCCAGAGATTACCCCCTACAACGTCACAAACTTTACCTCTTTTTAATATTAGTAAAGATAACCAATTGCGTAAAGTCCAGCGATTTAAAACATTGCACCGTATTAGTTCTTAAAATTCTACTAGTTCGTAAAAAGGATAGAGCTGTAAAAGTCGTATATCTCTGTTCTTTTCGTAGCATGTTTTTTTTTCTGTGTAAATAACGTAATAATTAAATTTTCATTTTCTTCTTTAAGCCTTGACCTTACAAACCAATAGAACACAATACCTCTATATTAACACACACACACAAACCACACTCCTTGCCCCACACCATAGAGAATTACAATTTTAATATAACATAGTAAACAAATAACGGTATTATCACTTCATAGCGATCTCTTCATTATTGTGACATTTTTTGACAGAAAGTGACCAACAAAAAATATAACTTTATGAAATAAGGCACTGGTCCCACCGCCGGTGAGTAAGCTATGAACAATCGGCTATTTTTTTGTCCAAGAAACGAACAAAAGATAATCGCTCCCGTGTAAATAAAAGAGAGAGATATATATTTATAGTTCATAGTTTAGCGAGTATAGCTCACTAGCCCAGCCTAAGAATAAAGATTTTAGGGACCAGTGCCTAAGAATAAAGAAATAGTATACGAGTTCTAAGTGGAACACACTCTGGAAATTTACGGTTTTAGATCAAAATACTAAACAAGACAGACTAACTTTAATTAAATTGATTTTAGATAGTTAATAAACTCCTACAGAATAACAGCTACAGCCTGTGAGCACTTAGAAGATGCTTCGGGTTTGTACTTCTCTCTCACTCGCTCTAAATAAGAGCGTATGAGAGCGAGTGAGAGACAAGTACAAACCCGAAGCATCTTCTAAGTGCTATCGCACTGTACGCTATTGGAAGTTTTATATGAATAGTTACTTTAATACAATAGCAATATGGCTAAACTATATGGCTGTTTTGGGGAATTTGTATATACTGAGTTCTGTCTGTCCATGTGGAAGTTGCTTATCGCTATTCCCTTGAGAACTGTCAAATTTTCGGAGGTAAAATGTACCCTATATCCGTTTCCGGACTATAAAATATCTCTGTACCAAATTTATCGTCAATCAGTCTGTTATTTTTAATTATAATTAGAAACCCCCTTACTAATAAACGTTGAGTAACGGTGGTATAGCTATACAATGTTTTGTCCTTATTTGTCATTGTGACATTTGCATTTGACAGATAACCTGACCATGACTGAGGAAACTGTACGAGGATTACAAGGATGTGCACAAAAAGCAAATAAACTAATATTTCTACAGCTAAATATCCATTAACTATACACATAAATAAACATCATATACATAAATATATATAAATATACATGCATACAAATAAATATATAAATATCCAAATGAAACATTACTGACCAGATTGACTTACCCCCTTACTAATAAACGTTGAGTAACGGTGGTATAGCTATACAATGTTTTGTCCTTATCTGTCAAATTCAAATGTCACAATGACAGATAAGGACAAAACATTGTATAGCTCTACCACCGTTACTCAACGTTTATTAGTAAGGGGGTTAATATATATTGAAAAAATAATAATAATAGCAAAACACTACTAATCCAGCCACAACTTTTTTAACTTCTCTTTAAGTGAACTCGCTGACTGAGACTGCCTTAAGTCCAGCGGTAGCCCATTCCATAGTTTGACAAAGTGTACCGTGAAAGATTTAGCATAACCCCCTTACTAATAAACGTTGAGTAACGGTGGTATAGCTATACAATGTTTTGTCCTTATCTGTCAAATCCAAATGTCACAATGACAGATAAGGACAAAACATTGTATGGCTGTACCACCGTTACTCAACGTTAGTAAAGAGGTAACTGCCGCACTCAGAGACGTCAATTAAATTTAATGCTTATTTAGAGACGTTTTGTCTTATTCTATTGCTATAGCACAGAAAGTGACAGCAGCTACTTTAATCGAGCATTAAATTTAATTGACGTCTCTGAGTACGGCAGTTAGTGTGTGTCTTGTTAGGAGGGATAGCGAGAGTAAGATTGTCTTCCGATATAGATTTCACTGACACACCGTGTCTGAAGCGCCTTTATTTCTAAAAATAAACCCTTTTCACACAGAAAAAACTCAAAGAACTCGTTATTACAGTTTGGAATAACAATACAAAAAAGTTTTCCTTTACCTCTCTAGCGCTTGTAAGAAAAATTGTAAATATATGTACGACTAGTTAAAGAAAGTTCTGTTGTCGGTTGTAAGAAGCAACTTAAGTTGGCAACGCAAACAGAGCTGGTGTAGATGGCAGCCGGTGGAACAACCAGTGAAGATTAAACCTCGGTTAACTTTAAGTACACAGAAGACCGGGCGTCTCGCTCGGGTTTAAAACCTTTTTTTTCCGAAGATAATAATTTGGCAGATCGATTTTTCGCCCTTGTAAACGCCTATATTGCAAAGTTCATCGAAATTAATATATCATGTACAAATATTGCTTGGTTAATAGTATACGAGTTTATAATTGGTAAACATAGTTATGAACGGAGAATAAGTATTAAAGAAACTGACAAGGACTACAGCTTTCAATCTACAGACTGAGAAAACTTTTTTGAAAAATAAGTGAATAAATCTTTGCATAATAATTTCAGTACAAAATTAAAACTTTTCGGGCCGGCAACGGGAATACATATCGATGGTGTTTATGAATCGTCGGTAGGCTAGGTTTCGGGTGTTCGCGATCTTAACGTACAGAGTTCAAGCCCAAGCAGTTGTCATTATACCAATGAGTTTTTTTTAACTCGAGTAAGTTCTTTGGGTAGAAAAGAAATATAGTGTGAAATTCAGTACATTAGAACCAGCCGAGTCTTTTTAAAGATAATATAAAACAAAAGAGTATACTGGGGTTTGGTTCTTAACATATATATTTTTTTTAAATATCGTTCATTTGCGATAGTGTTCATATAATTACAAATTACCTATGACCTAAGCCTGTCTTGTGGGGTCCGTTTGTAACATTTACTCAGTACAAGTAATTAGTCCTGCACTGTTATTAATTATAGATGAATGGAAGGAGATTACGGTGACAATAATTATACTACCAAAAAGTTGATATTATAGATTAAATACCTAACAATAAAAACACAATATTGGTAGGTACTCCAATTTATATTGTTTCCATCGTATTTTAAATCGCTATATTTTTGTCTTACTAACTTTTCCAAGAAGGCAAAGGAGAAAAGAAATAATCACTTTAAACCTCAGTTAAACGCTTGGTTTAACCGGTCGCAAGAAAAACCGAGCTAGTCAAAGTTTAAAGTCGCGAAGTTAGTATCGAGCCTTAATGAATGACATGTTTCGTAACCAAGTCCCGCGACAAACAGACTTGAGCCAATTTGAACTTTATTCTGCTGAGAATATGTGTTCTATTGGATTTGATTGTTGTTCATTTATATTTAGGCTCAGTCTATTTTGGCCAAGTTTTTTTACAAAACTTGTAGCTTCACTAAACTTGTAACTAACAAATAGCGTAAAAAAGTCTTGAAAATAGATTTTTCTTCTAATTCTCGGATTGACTTAAAATTTTGAATATTTATTTGGATGACTATACAATATGTTACTATGAAGTTGCCATGACGATGGAGACAACGGAAGGTGGCCATGGAAAAGAAGCTGTTTTTTTTAATTGTACTGTTTCTCTGTAATGTTTTTGATTGGTGTACAATAAAGTGTTTTGTATTGTATTTTTATCGGGAGAGATTTCGTCTAGTTTTATATAAAAACCTTTAACATAAAATATAAGTAATTATCTATACGTCAGGATTTTTTTCATATTTTTTGATTAATAAACTTCGCGGAGATAAGGAGGGTGGACGGTCATTTTTTGTACATTTTTGGCTATAAATCAAAAAGTATATCACAGAAAATTTGAAATGTGCAGACCTTTCATATGACACCCCATTTGCTACAATCGAACCACTTTCATTTTTCAACCCCCCATACTAGACCCCTTTTAAATTATTTATAAGATTAATTTCATATTTTTTTTACTATAAACAGACAGATATGGCAAATTTCAAGTTGATAGCATTTGTAGTTGCTGAGAAAACCTGCTGTGACATACAGACAGACAGACAACGAAGTCTCACCACAAGGGTTCCTTTTTTACCATATTAATACGGAACCCTAGCAACTAATAATCAACTCCTTAATTTAGTCTACATGATTCTAACCCCATTTCTAAGCATGACCTCACGGAACCCTAGCTCTAAAGAGGTCGCACATTCACACCGGATACCGTATCAAAGGGCCTTTCACACGGTATCTCCGGACGAGCCATCTCGCATGTTTGCTCGTGTCGCAACGCCTTAGAATACATTAATGGGCATGGTAATGAGGGAGGGAATATGGTGGATGTTGGGGTAAATTATATGTTTTGGTTAAAATCGTCGACAAGTTTTAACGTGAGTTACAGCGATATGGAAGAGAAGATAATAAACGTAGTTTAATTTGTCAACTGGCTCTTGCAATAATTGACAACATTTCATTTTGGTGATGACACCTGCAAATTACTATAGGAATCGAAAGGATTTCGCCTCCTGAACACTGCAAAATATTTATTTAAATTTATTTTTGTTATTCAAAAAATTACAAAACAGTTAAAAAAACTAAGTAGGTAATATATGGCGAATAGGGGGGCTGAAAAATTTCAGTCCAGTATATAATTAATTAAAAATTTAAAAATTATCTTTGTTTAAAAAAAATGCAATTACTTGTTTAATATACAAATTACATACCAATCGAATAAACGGCCTGATGCAAATCGTCTCCTATTCGGATCTTGACCATTTATTCAAGGTCGGAAAAACCATAATATTATCGTCTTCGAAGTGTTAATTGTGTTATTTTAAACTCGGCCGCCATCAGTGTCAAGTAAATAAGTGCTATCAAAACATTGATAATACGATAACAGGTCGAAGACAATATGGTTTTTGCCACCTATAGAATTAAGGCTCTGATCGACAGACAGAAAAGTAAGGAAAAGCTTTTTTGTATGTACATCCTAAATAACGTATGATTTTGTCACAGTCAAAGGATCTTTGAAATTCAAACTTCTGTCGCTTTTGAATTGGCATATCAAATAGCGCAGATGGCAAACATTCGATATTCCAACGTTCGCTGTGTTTACTAACTCGTGAATATACAAAATTATACGATGATTTATACGTTTATTATGATATTGAAGACAGCTATTTGACGACGCGCTGGCCTAGTTGGAAGTGACCCTGCCTACTAGCGGTCCTGGGTTCAAATCCCGGTAAGGGCAGACATTTGTGTGATGAGCGCGAATATTTGTTTCTGAGTTATGGATGTTTTCTATTTATTTAAGTATATATTTCTCTATATAAGTATTTATATCGTTGTCTAGTACCAATAGTACAAGCCTAGAGCTTAGTTTGGGACTAGGTCAATTGGTGAGACATTGTCCCCTGATATTTATTTATTTATTTATTTGGCCATTTTAGAGTTGCTAATCTAAGATAGGAGTGAAGGACGCAAAGTCGTACGCGTTAAATATTTTTTCCACTACTTTTATACTTCCTTTTTTTTTCTATTTATTTAAATATTAATGCTAATTATCAGGTTCCATTAGGTTCGAGATTTGAGAGGAGGAAATCCGTTGCGTAGTTTGAAAGATCTAAGCGTACATACAGAGGGAGAGACGGCGGGAAGCGACTTTTTTTAATGATAAAAAGTCATAATATAATAATAATTAATAAAATCATGTAGTTTAGATTATTAAAAAGTCAATCAATATGTAATTTTGAAAAATAAAGTGATTTTTCGTTGTGTCATTTTTTGTTTGGTGTTAAATAAAGTATTTTTATAGTATACTTAATGAATAAATTACATTAATGATAAGGTTCAACTAGGTTCAAGATTTCTGACAATCCTTGCCATACGAAAATCACAAAACTAATTATCTTATTCAAATTGTACACCGGAGTGAGAAAACGCCCAGAGGAATGAAACGTCACTTTGACACCAAATTACTACGGTGATTAATTTCTACTAAATCTATACCTACTCTGTTCCGTTATTAACCGACAATAGTACGCCCGTAAACGTAGAATTAGATTCCCGTTACTCCCCCTATTTCTTCGCGTCGGGGGTCGATTTTTTGAAAATCCTTTCCTAAGTGCACTCCTAGGGTATCCGAGGAATATTACCTCCAAAATGTCAAATAATCCAGCGGTAAAACAGGTTTTGTGTTATTTGTACAGTCAGCATCAAAAGTAGCTAAGCAGAATACCATGCTCAAAATGTTCTAGACACGACGTATTGTCTTGAAAATAAAGTCGAGTGCAGATCATTTTGACATCGTCGGTTGCGTAGCTGAGTCGTTTTCAAAAATATTGTACATAATTAAAGGCTAAATGAAAATCACGATCGCATCCTTTGTGTAAGGAAAGTTAGTCATACAAACTATATGGGTAACTTTCGTTACACAAAGGAATCAATTAAGTTTTGTTTTAATTAAAGCCCTTAACTATGTACATTTTTTTTGAAAACGACTCTGCTACTTCTGCTGCTGACTGTACACAAACGTTGCGTTACAAAAAGTAATTATTCTAAGGTGAGACATACATACATACATACCTTCACGCCTGTCTCCCAATGGGGTAGGCAGAGACTATGGAACGCCGGGTGCTCCGGTCCAAACATACAACTTTCGTTTCCTCTACATTCATCAATCTCTTCATGCACGTACGTCGAAAGGTGAGACTTCATTAGCGGCCTGCACATGTAAAGTTCGGACCACGGGTAACGCCACGCGCCCTTCCAATCTTCGTTCTGAACCGTACGTGTAAATGCAACTGTAGTAGTAACATAGTAAAAAAATGAAGGTTCAGAACGAAGATTGGAACGGCGCGTGGCGTTTGCCGCGGTCCGAACTTTACGTGTAAAGGCCGCTATTGAAAATACTAAAGATTAGAAATTATAGTCTTATTTTCTCTGTCTCTAAGCCAAGCAAGACCCATACTATAACAAACATGTAAAACGTAATAATTAAGATCAAAGTCATGATAGACATGGCTTAAACGCCCTAATTGCCATGTCATTGCTGTCACTTCAACCCCCTTTTTAAATTAAGACACAAAAAGCGCCCCCCAAATTGCTAACTTAACGACCTATTTGTCGTTAGCATTAGATCGCTCATTCGCCTTAAAGAGTTAATTCTAATGGGAGTAACTTTAACGAGGAAACTTTTATTACTTTGGGAAAAAAGTGGAAAAGCTTTTCAGCTCGTGCGAAGTTTCAATACCTAATTTTGATGTTCTGAATACTAATGGGGGATGAGTAATTGGCTACTAGGTTTTACATCTTTAGGGTGGGGGGGGGGGGTAATTACTGATTGACTTTTAAGATAAAGAACTTAAGGCTGAAGTTACACTTGCAAGTTATTGCTGTAAGTTTTGAAACAAAGCTATGTGCAAGACAGAGATCGATATATTTGCCACTCACTCTTACCCATCATAGTTGCGTCACAAAACTTGCAATGCGGCCTTTTAGTCTCTTCTTCTACTTTGTATATAAAAATCAACTGCCATTCGTTAGTTTTATAAAAACTCAAAAATGGCTTGATCGATTTGAATAAAAAATATAGGTATTCGTGTTCGTAATGATAAGGACAAGGTTTGTATGAAAAAAAAATACCCATGCGACGCCGGGCACGAATAGCTAGTTATGAAGTAAATAAATAACCCCGATACAATGGCGTATTATTTTTTAGAGCTGATATCTCTTAAACGACTGAACCGATTTTCATAAAACCGAGCTAAGTACCATTTTAATTTATCTAACTTATTGAAAAATCGCGTCCAAATTGGTTCGTCCATTTGGAAGCCACTATTACGGTTGTAATATAAACCTTACGTTTCTACTTCAGCGAGTTCCTCTTAAATTTGAAATCGTAGATGCGTTCACAAGCCCGTACTCGGTCAGGTGGAATGATTAATTGGATCTAAGGCACTCGCCAATCAGAAACCAGCTGTGATTTATTAATTAAAATTATCATATATTATTAAACGAGAGTAACAGAAATTGACTTTAAATTCTTTACGAGTTTATTTTTAATGTGGGGGACAATCTTACACAAATAGACTTTTCTCCCACATGCTCGGAAATGTCAACCTTACTGTCGTAAAATCAGCCCGCGAATTTCTGAGATCCAGGCCAAGGCAAAATTAAAAAAAAAAGTTATTATTTACCAGCGGCAGCGGCCGCGAAAATATATACAAATTTCATTACGTAACTGGTGTTTTACTTTTTAAAACCATGTTTGGACTAGGATAACTAACTCCAAACAGCCAAACACTCGTGCAATCAAAATTCTCCCTTGTATATTTAACTTTTTAAATGTCATAGACTAAAAAGTCAAACATTTTCAAACAGCGTTTACAGCGTATTTAAAAGTGTATCAAATAGTTTGAGGTTTTTTTTATAGAAATATCCGTTGGAGTTTATAGTTTTAGCCGGTGCGAGCCCGGTAGTACCTGGGCCCTCCATTCCCAGGTCTCCGGAAGGGATTTTCATCTCTGCCCCTTTTAAATGTAAATTTCAATATCCTGCTACCAAAAGCAAGGACTTAAGTCTTTGGCCCTTAAGGCGACAACCCAAAAAAAAAAACGTGTGTAAGGATCAAACTATTGTTGTCGGTCGAAACCAGCGACGAGCGGTAGGTAGATTTGCTTACCGATGGAAATCTGCTAAATATTTTAACACCAATAACGAGATTAAAATCCCTGGAAGACATGAAAATGAATATGAAACAAATTAACAAACTCTCCTACCTTCTATTAAAGTTCAGTTTTATAAAGCGATTCCGTTAGCCTAACTATACTAAAAGCAAAAAACTATTTTTTTCGATGCGGCTTAAATCGAAAGCTAAAACCTCAGGTTCCAAGTAATTTTGTCGAGATTGAGTGTAAAACATTGGTTTCTTTATTTAGTTTTGAAGCTGATAAAGTACAGGTATATATAAAATCAGACGTGCTAAGTATACTTTTACATTATACGCAAAATAAGATATTGTATTTCTTGTATTAACGCTTAAAAATTATCGACGCTTGTCAACCACTATTGTAACACTACTATACTCAGATATATTAAGAGACAATTCTTTCCTTTTTACCGGACTGCGCAACGCAAAGAAGAGTAATGTGTTTATCAGCCTATGTAGGTATATTATTATGTTTGTATGTATGTTTCTTCCTTTGTGACGCTGTAGAAACTAAACGCGTGGATCGATTTTGATGATTCTTATGTCAATCAATTTGTCTTAATCTTGTGAGTGTCACTAAAGACATATTAGTAATCAAAATTCAATATGGCGGCAAGCAGACGCCATATTGTAAAAATAAAAAAAAAGTCGACGAATTATGACAAATTGGATTTCAATAGGTAATTAAAAATCATCTTTAGGTTTCTTTAATCATTTTTCATTTTGAACGATCATTATAACGATTTAAATTTTGTCAGCTTTTGATGATGGTAAAGCAAGCGTTCCACTTGCAAAAACGGCACTACTTGGGAAAAGCATTTTTGTTATGGCACCTCTCATTTACAATAAAATACCAAGACAGATAAGGGACACCAGCACGGACATGTTTAAAAAAAATTTAGTCAAATTGTTAATAGAAAAATGTTATTATACTTAGTATTAGCGAATTTTTAAATGACATAGCATTGTAAATAATATATGAATATAAGAGCCATACAATATAATAATATGAATAATTTGTACGCCGAAAGGCAAAACATGAAGAACATTGAATATGTAGAACACCTGTACTTATAAAAATTACTCAACTCATGTAAAATTATCTTTATCTTTATCTTTATCAACGACAACAATCGGATTTTTTAAAGCTTTTTTTTAACATTATTCCAACTTGTGTATGAAAAATCGTCGCCAAAGAACGAATCGTCAGTCACTGAATCAGAGTGTGGCCTTTTTAGTTCAGTAAGCCACCGAATCTCGCCAAAACAAACGAGACTTTAACTAACGATCAATACGTTGAAATCGCGTCCGAAAAAGCTGGGAAGGCAAACTTCCCAACCAAGTTAAGGTATAAATCAATCGCCAGATTTGACAATCCCTCTCCGAATCCGAGAAAAACAACGTGGCTGCATACTAAACAGGTGTGGGACTGACGCACGGTAAATAAACGCAGAAGTTGATCCTGACATTCCAGGCAGTTAAAATGCCAGAGATTTATTTACTACTGGCTCTGCCCGCGACTTCGTCTGCGTAGATTTTGATTATTGCAATTCCCTCGAGAATTTCTAAGTTTTCCGGGATGAAAAATAGTCTATGTGTTAATCCAGGTTATAAGTTAAACGTTGATAATATGATCTCCGCCTCAGTGGAATCATTTACCTCTTTTCACAGCTCTGCTCGGCTCCGCTCCGCTCGTCTCCGCCTCAATGGAGCTGGGTAGTGATTCTCTCATAAGCAGAGGTGAGCGAATGCAAGAGTGAAGTCCAAGCGGCGAGTTTAAGTAGTCCCGTCAGAGCGAGCAAAACACATATTAGCGCTTGCATTCTCAATCAGGCAGCCTTATACATTCGAGAAGCCATGCTGCCAAATTGAATACACGCGCTGAAATGTGTTTTGTTCGCTTTGACGGGACTACTTAAACTCGCCGCTTGCACATGACTCCTGCGTTCGCTCACCTTTGCTTTTGAGAGAATCAATATCCTGCAGCCTCATGGCCGAACCCTATTTTCAAACCGCGGACAGATAGGTTTACTTCGGATTAAAATTTGACACATTTTATATGGGAAAATGTCATTTTTTAACCCGAAGTAAGCCTTATCTATCCGCGGTTTGAATATAGGGTTTGGCCGTCAGTGAATAACAGGTGACAACGTTAATAATATGATTACGATATCGAAGTAAGACGAAAATAAAATGAAAAAAAAAAAATACTCATAAAAACTTAACTAAAGGCATTAAATGGTTTTAGGTCCTGCGCTACGATTCCCTGTTGCAGGGCCCAATTTTAATCAGTCTTCAGGCACAGTTTATTTGCGGATATTGCAGATTACTATTTGTACCAGTTTACCATTTTCGATGCCACGACTACTGTTATTAGAACTTTTCAGTTCCGTTTGCCGTGAAAGAGAGCTGATTAAATTTGCTTTAAGACCCTTTAAACTATTTTAATAAATAATTAGCATTTTTTTTAAATTCTCCAAGTTAAATTTAAAGTTTAATAATCTGATATTTTTTTTCGGCAAGTTTGAAAAAAATGTACCAAAACTTGTAGAGCTGCTTTCTTAAAAAAATCCCTGTTTAATGGAAATTCTAAAAAGATGTAACAATTGAGATTATTGATTATAGCAGCGAAGTTATTATTAAGTTAGTCCAAGAAGGCTTGAATTCTATCAAACAATCGAATTTAAAAAAACTACTTTTGCTTCCCTTTAGAATCAAGTTGACTGTGAGATGGCTTAATGCAATGTGGAATAAAGACCCAATGCACTTGCCTTCTCGATTGTCAAAAACTAAACAAGCATTATTTTTGATTTCAAAGGCAGCAATCGTTTCGTAAAGAGTCTGTCGATTCCATTTTCGTTCCCGCGCCAAACGAATGTTTGCTGTTTGCATAGGCAATGGAGTATTCCCGGCAAGGCAACAAAACTGGAGGCTTTGCGATTGGATCTCTGCCTTCATAAGCCAATAGGTGGTATCTCCATTCCAATAGCCAAAGAAGATTCAATCCTAAACGGTTGGTAATAAGGTTACATTTGCTACACGTGTTTTATCTGCGATACCGCCATTTGTCCTAGCTGCTACTGTGCTAGCAAAATGAAATGGTATCCGTTTGTAAATTCTCACAGTTAAGTATCATTTTTGGGGTTTAATAGTCCAATTAGAAACTGTATTGTTTCGTCATGTTCGTGTGTTTCTTTCAAAAACTATAAAAGTTTCAAGACTGAAATTTTATCCCGCGTATCAAGATAAAATAATTAAATTAAAAAAATCTTACTAAGTAAAGCAAGGGTAAATAGGGTAGAAGTACCGGTTTTTGCCACCTTAACACCGTTTTTGGCCACTCTAAATTTTAACTAATACTTATCTAAAGCATTATGAAATTACAAACATATATTTAAATTTTATTTTTATATTAATCTTCAGTCTTAACTGTTTATGAATATTACATTTAATTTTACAGTATTTTTGATACTCATTTCAACCTAAAATGGCCAAAAAGGGTAGGTACAGTGGCCATAAACGGTACTTCTACCCTATTTGATATCGAATGAGGTATTGTCGATTTACTGTCATTTATGTTAATAGGAACGTCGTACAGTTGAAAAGGTCATTCTGAAGTTAGATCAAAAGTAATACTAGTATCCAAAGTGAATTTAGTACTTTAAATTTTACAGCCAAATTTCTTTTCGTTGTATATTAATTAAGCCCAAATGGAATTTTGTCCATTATAAATTAGGTGCAAATTGAAATAAGCACTAAGTGAATGAAGATTAAGATCAAAATGTATGCAGTTCAAAGTGCCGTTTTTATGACTGGGTATTATTCCAGATAGGATGTGTTAACGATTGGCCATATTTCTGAGTGTACGTAAATACAAATGGACATATTTCTTTTGACCTATATCATATTGGACAATTTTACCATAGGCCATGTTCATTCAAGATGTTATTGTCGTTATTGATGTTGGAATTGTTTTCTTATCGATGCTTTTTTAACTATCATTTTCTGTTTTGACGTATGTTTTCCAGTCGTAGATTTTCCTTTTAATGGAAATGATGGTAAATCGTATCGTTTAATAGCTATGAAAAATATATCATGCTAGCTGTCCGCGCCCGGCGTCGCCCGGGTGTAATTTTTTTTTCATAAAAACCTTTTGAATAATAGTTTACGACCTATTCTCAGACCTACTGAATGTGTATATTCAGTAGGTCTGAGAATACGTCGTAAACCGTCGTGTATATTCAGTAGGTCTGAGAATAGGTCGTAAACAAAATTTCATTTGGATCGGTCGAGCCGTTTCGGAGGAGTTTGGTTACAAACACTGTGACACGAGAATTTTATATATTAGAAGATTATAAATATTATCTGTAGAAAATCCAGATACTGTATCTTAGGCCGGCCTTACACCTGTAGGTTATTGCTGTAAGTTTTGAAACAAAGCTATATGCAAGAGAGAGATGCAGATATTTGCCACTCACTCTTACCTATAGTTGCGTCTCAAAACTTACAGCATTACTTACAGGTGTAATGCCGGCCTTACACCAATTGACTTAGTCCCAAACTAAGCTCTAGGTTTGTACAATGGGTACTAGTTAACGATAATTATTATTTAGATAGAGATATCCAAGACTCAGGAATGTGCGGATAGAACATGCGCTCAACACACAAATATTTGCCTTTACCGGGATTCGAACCAGGGACCGCTAGCTTCGTAGGCATGGTCAATACCTAGGCTAAACGTGTTATCTAAAAAGTTTGGCAATGTAAAGCTTGTTTTTGTTACACATGTTTAAATCCGAGCTTCTGTATTTATTTATTTTGCGGCCGAGACTTGCCTAATGTAGTGGGACAAAGTTTTATAAAGTCCACTCGGGGATTCCCCGACAATCGAGTTTTAGATCCTTCCAAAGAGTGCGTAGTCATAGGGGACGATTTTATCCGTCACCGTTGTTTCAATCGATTTTTAAATTTAACTTGGTATGTGTATTTTACGATCTTTGCAAGGTGGCTGACAAGAGCTGGATGAGAGTGCCCACGAATCATGCTTGTTGGCGTGCAATGGGAGAGGCCTATGTCCTGCAGTGGACTAATATAGGCTGATGATGATGATGATGTGTATCTTAGTAGGAAGATAGAGAGAGATAGATTGAGATTATGTTAGAACCGTGTTAACGTCATTCGTCAGTGTACATGGAAATCCCTCTTAAACTATCGTGTGAGGTACAAAAAAGAGTTTTTAAATACGATTCCAAAAATATATACTCGTAGGTACAAATACTTGTTTACATAAAAAAATGCAAGATTTTAAACAAATGTAATTGTGTTTTTAAAAGTGTGTTTTATATTAAACACTTTATACTAAAAAAAAATGCAGACGACGGGCAAACAGGCAGACAGCCAACCTGATGGAAAGTGGTCACCACCGTCTATGGAGATTTGCAACGCCGGAGACGTCACCAATGCGCCGCTACAACAGCTGCAGCTGCAGCTGCTGGATAATAAAAATAAAGACAATGATATTTGTTTTTTATTTAAAAATACAGAGTTGGGTTTCTAAGGCTGCGGCTCCACTGAGGCGGAGATGAGCGAAGTGGAGCGGAGCTGTGCCAATATTAACCAATAGAATCTAAACTAACGTGCGCAAGGCGCGCTCGACGTGACCGCATGCGCCTTCTATTGGTTAATATTGGCACAGCTCCGCTCGTCTCCGCCTCATTGGAGCCGCAGCCTAAAGCTGGGTGGGTAGGTAGAAAGCTAATTTCTGCTTAAACCTTATTGTTTTCAGATTATCTTAAGCATGGGTTACTTAGGTTAGGTTAGGTTAGATCTGTGACCACCAAAAAATAATCTGAAAACAATAAGGTTTCTGCGAAGTGATACAATCTGCGTAAAAATTGTCGGCGAATCATTAGGTAACCGCCCTAAATATTGCCATTCAACGTGGCAATTAGGGAATGCAAATAACCGGTTATAACCGGTTTTAACCTGTTATTTTCATACAAAAACTGTTAATAACCATTTAAATTGCATTCCCTAGTGGCAATGCTGCCAGCATTTTGGGAACGATGCCTAATTGTAGCGGTTTGTTAGATTAGCCTAGTTTTAAGTAAGTTCGTTAGTTTGTCTTTATTCTTTTCCACGTGTTAGGTGAGCAATAAATTTTTTGAAAATCGTGTCGTGATCGCATCGTGCCTCGATAAAGCATATTGCGGACAAGTTTCTGGGCCCTTTAAGTTTCTGGTCCGATTGTGGAATACATTTTTACCTTTCCAGTAAATCCGGTTAGAGGCGGTTCACTGACGATTTTGTTTTGACTGCAATAAAACTATTTAATAGATTAATCCCGCTATATAGTGGTGTCTCCTTCTTTCAGAGCTGATATCTCTTAAACGGCACAACCAATTTTCATTAACCCTAGCTAAGTATCATTACCATTAAATTGCCTTTCTATAAAAAAAACTACATCCAAATCGGTCCATTGGTTTATGAGCTACAATGCCATGCTTTTTCGGCGGCCGAGGTTTGGATACCTACTTAGTGCTTTTCTTAAATATGAACGTTGAAGGTCGATTAAAAGCGACCAGTAATGGATTTTCGTACAAATTTCCCAGCTTACGCCGTACCAAGTCGTCGAAGGCCTGAAATTCTACACAATTAAAACTTTTAACGTGTTACCGTACTGTTAACTATACAGTAAATAAGAGCTATCAAAACGTGGACAATACTATAACAATATGGTTTTACCGTATTCAACAGATGGCAAAACCATATCTTTTGACGTGTTATCAATATAAATAAATAAATATCAGGGGACAATGGCACACCAATTGACCTAGTCCCAAACTAAGCTCTAGGCTTGCTCTATGGGTACTATATAGACAATGATATAAATACTTAATTTTAGAGGTATATATACGTAAATACATAGAAAACATCAATGACTCAGGAACAAATATTCGCGCTCATCACACAAATATCTGCTCTTACCGGGATTTGAACCCAGGACCGCCAGCTTCGTAGGCAGGGGCACTATTAACTTATCGTATTGTTTTTAACTCGGCTGCCATTATTATCAAGTAAATAAGAGCTATCAAAACGGTGACTATACGATAACACGTCAAAGACAATGTGGTTTTTACAATCTGGATTAGCCATATGCAGCTGTAGGCGGTAGTCGCTCGAACTATAGGTAAATGATGAACTTTGTCTAGAAAATATGATTGAGTTAGTTAGGACGTCGGTATGGTAATCACTCATAAGACAGTGAGTTGGCCGGGGGCATTATATTAGCGAAACTAACGTACTCATGAATAGGCACTCGGGCAAGTTGCTGACACTTGGAGCCAAGTTCCGGACTGCACAAGCAGGCCGCGCTCTACTTGGGACCAGCTGATTGGTACTCGGAGTTTAAATAAATTAAATATTTTTTCTCCCACATGCTCGGAAATGTTAACCTAACTGTAGTAAAATCAGCCCGCGAAGTTCTGAGTTCCAGGCCCAGGCAAAAAAAAAAAGTTATTATTTAACAGCGGCAGCGGCCGCGAAAATGTATACAAATTTCATTACGTACCTGGTGTTTTACTTTTTAAAACCATGTTTGGACTAGGGTAACTAACTCCAAACAACCAAACACTCGTGCAATCAAAATTCTTCCTTGTATATTTTACTTTTTAATTGTCATAGACTAAAATGTTAAACATTTTCAAACAGCGTTTACAGCGTATTTAAAAGTGTATCAAATAGTTTGGCGTTTTTTTTATAGAAATTCATTAACAAAATAAATTGCCGAAATAACATAAACGCGTAATAAATGTTATAATTTAAACCATATATTATTCAAATTGAATTTATTACATTTAAATGTGTGATTTAATTTAATGCTTTGTTTCATATCAAAATGTTATCATATCGTAAACGTTACGATAGTTCTTATTTACTTGACAGTAATGTCGGCCGAGTTAAAGCCAATATTATACCATAACCGAAAGAAGAAAATAAAAGAAGACGAACAAAAGAAGAAAGAAAGAAGAAGACTTCAAAAAGACTGCCTATATTATAAAAAAAAAAGTAAGTATAACATTGTTTTACCGTATAGAAAATAGATCTCCTATTAACATGTAACAGTCTTCAGTTGCAATACTCGAGTTCTCCTAGTACTTAAATATAAGAATACTTGTGACAAGAGACCTCGACATTTATACACTTATTATATAAGTAGTATTAAGATTTATTTGAGGATTGGTGTAACCTGATGATGATCGAATATAATTCAATTACATTAAGAAGTTTCAACAGCGCAAACATACAGACGTGACAAGATTTTCTTTTTATTCATAACTGTTTTTTTAGTGTCTCGACAATTTTTTTTCCAAAAAGGTTAGGTGGAAGAAATCCCTTAAAGGGAGAAAATCGCCTTTGACCCCATTTTTTTGTATTAAGCCTGTGTTTTTTTATTCTTGTACAATAAAGAGTAGTACATACATAATATATACTCAAATTAATCCCGTTGCAACTATTTAAATTTACTAACATACTTCACAAGCACAAGCAAGATATAAACTACAAATGCCATCCCAATATCACCTGTTCAAATTAGGGTTACGTAAATTACCCCGCCGGAACCTCGCCCGACTGCGGAACCCGAGGCATAATGCGCTGGTCTGCGGTTGACCTGATGCGAAAGATATATTGCTTTCCTGACGCTCACTGGAGCGACAGTAGGGTGCTAAACGGTGCGAAATTACAAGGGAATTAATGGCGAAGGGTTTTTAGTTGGGGTTGGATAGTAAGGTCAGTTATTTAGTTATAATATGGTTAGGTATAGCAGTGACCAAGGTATCTATTATTTAACGAAACGAACTTTTAACGAACGTATCAATAACGCAGTATTGTCGCTTTTTTATGGCATTGTTTTTATTATGTGCCCGTGTGGTGCCGGGTTTAGAATGTTGCCACTCCATGTCTTCCCGTGGATGTCGTAAGAGACGACTAAGGGACTAAAGGGTGTGTAGTGCTGTTAGCGATGGGTTTGCAACCTGTCACTAATACACTGGATAACATCTTAGCCTGGTTGTGCAAAATGTGGTCACAGAATTATAAACAAGTTTTTGGAGTTGTTGGTGAGTCTGTGGTTCTGCCTACCCCACTCTGGGAATGAAGGCGTGAGTTTATGTTGTTGTTGTTGTAGAAGGCAAACGAGCAGACAGGGCCACCTGATGGTAAGTGGAAACTGGGACCCATAGACATTCGCATTCACAAGACTGCAATCCTAAGACTGCAAATGCGTTGCCAACCCTGAGGACGAAGGAATGCCTCTATGCTAGTCATTACACCGGCTGTCTTATCCCCAAACCGGAACACAACAATGCGAACACTGCTGTTTGGCGGTAGGTTAATGGATAAGATGGTTGTAGCGATCCGGACGGACCCTGCACAAGGTCCTACCACCCGCAAAATCGCTTCATCAAAATGTATTTCTCACCGCATGAGTTTTTGTTTTTGGTAGTAACAAGTCTACCTAACTTACTACGTAATAAATGTTTTAGTTATCCTGAAAACATCATGGTCCTGGCAGAAAATAGCTTTCGATGAAATGAGATTCGGTAAATGTTAGATTACAGTCTTAAGAATGCAATCATGAGATTGCAAATGCGTTGCTGAAAACTAAGATGGCACAATGGCATCTCATATAAAAATTTGTTTATCAGCACAGAACAGAAAAAACAGTAGAAGTTTCAAGTGGGCGTGTAACGTGTGACATAGTTATGCGGAGTCCCGCATAACCTACCATACTTTTGCCGCGATCGCTTATTTAGATTTTTCGATATTTTGGTATAGGTATCTAAAATAGGAAATAAATCCAGAAGCATGCCTTATTGTGCTAATTTGGAGTGTAAAAACGATAGCAGCACCAAAATCATTTTCCATGGTGGCGTGTTGTTTTTATGATAGTTTGAGTATTGCCGACAACGGGTTTGATACTAAGTGAAGCTCATGCCACTTACACTCTTTTTTCTGTTCCGTGTTTATCAGTATATTAAGGGCCTGTTTCACAATCGTCAAGTAAAGCATAAATAAAATTTAGCCCTTTCCTTTTCTTACACTTGAACATAGACAAGGAGAAAGCTAACTTTAACTGGCACATAAATATACTTGTCGATTGTGAAACAGGCCCAGATATATTTAAACAAATCTAATTCTAATAATATTTTCAATTGATAGCTTTCAGTTCTCTTAAGGTGCGTTTTACCAATGTCGAGCTATCTATACCTAAATGTGACCTTTATCAACTTACAAGATATAAATACACTTACATATAACCTCGTAGTACGAAAGCGCTCTTCACATCAAAGTGACGCTACACTCGAGTCGTATGGGGAGTAAAATTTAATTTAGAAGTGCAACGCTGAGGCTTCCACAATTATACCGTACCTGCTGAGGAACTCACGTTTGAAGGATTATAGTTTAACTCCCTTAACCCGTAAGTTGGGCACCGGCTTGCGAGTTAGGACTTGTTTTTAACCGAGTTAGAATTAGGGTGGAATAAATCTAGATCATAATCTATCCACAGTGATCTAAACATGTTAAAAAACATACTGATAATACATACGTATACATGTAAATATACTTTACTTGTATGTAATAACATAATTGCGAACATAGCTCGGGTTGTCTGTCTGTTTGATACTTTTTTATGCCTGAAGGCCGAGCCACACCGGATGCGTGCGCGTAGACGTGACGTGCGCGTTCGCTTTCCACTGCGTTGTTTACTGGCATGTCGTATGAGAATTCATACAATACACCGCAGTGGAAAGCAAACGCGCACGTCACGTCTACGCGCACGCATCCGGTGTGGCTGGGCCTTAAACCTCATGCGTTAGGACAAACGTTATCAAGGATTCCGAGGGACACCCAAAATTATTACCTACATCGCTTGTAGGTTACATCTCAAAATGTCTGTGTCGCAAAATTACGATATTGCTTTTTCCATTATATGTCTGTCATAGAATACTCAACGGAGCCCCGCACTGCGGGTCTCCTATTCTTAAGCAATAGACCCTTCGGGCATTTGAAGTTACCTAACAAACCTAACCTTGTAAATTTGTTGCATTAAAAACAAGCATTATAGAAAACTACCACTAACAATGTGTTGCCACGTGGGACAGCCGGCGCGGTGATGGGAGATGAATAGAAATGCGTCTTCGTTGGTGTATAATTTCAAAGAGAAAGAAAAACTAAAACTACTTCTATTTATAAGTTCGTAAACAGCGACCTCTCTGAGTGAGGCCGTGAACTATCTTAACAATCAGTTACTTTTAATCGATAATATAAATCCCAGTAATCTAATGGTGGTTACAGGTACCTCCCGAGATGTCTAGATGGCGCTGTTCTACATATGAACACAATGTAGTTTAAATAATGTTTACAAATCTTTAAAAATTATGCTGTTTTCTCGGTCTATTTGTACGTCTATAGCTCAACCAGTTCTGTAGAATCACGTACCAAATCCACGTTAACGCTTTCAGTGCCAACGTTTCCCATTTCCATATGAATTGGACCCTGAATCGAGTTCTCGAACGTGTTAAAAGCGAGGCGTAAAAATACCCGCTGTAATGTTATTCCACTGCTGCGATGCCTATTTGCGCTGCCGGTCCGCTGCCTAGCAAACCGGCAATGTACACAGAACGCAACCGTGCGCGACGCGGCACGATTGGACTATTAAAATGAGCGTTGGTAGTGTTCACTTGTACAATAAAAGCAGAGTATTCATAGCATTCTGCTGTATCGCTTTTAAATTCTTATAATAAACTAGAGAACGCCCGCGACTTCGTACGCGTAGATTTAGTTTCCCGCTACTCCCCCCATTTCTTCCCGTTTGGGGTCGATTTTCGGAAAATCCTTTCTTAGTACTCACTTACATCATGAAAGGAACCCCTGTACCAAATTTCAAGTTTCTAGGTACAGTAGTTTGGGCTGTGCGTTGATTTATCAGTCAGTCAGTTTTGCCTTTTATATATATAGAAGATTATACTGACGAATGACAACGAGAGAGTGAGTGAGAGGAGCGTAGTATTCTGAGCGTTAAGCTTAGAGCCGGTTCAGATGTCCAGCATTTGAACTGCAACCCAGCGGCAAAATGGCCGTTTGACGGCAGTTCTGACGCAGTTGACGTAACAGGGGGGTTACCATGACATACTATAGCAGTTCAGTTTAGGTTGAGAGAAAGGGACAGAGTTATAGCAGTTATATAGCTCTGTCCCTTTCTCTCAACCTAAACTGAACTACTTTAGTATGTCATGGTAATCACCCTGCATCAAAACTGCATTACAACCGTGCAGTCCTGTCAACCGCACTCCAACTGCAAGCTAGCTGCACGTTTGTAATGAAGTCCTGTGGCAGTTGGAGCAACTGCAATACGACAGCAATAGAACTGTATTGCAGTGGTGTGCGGTTGATAGGACTGCACGCCAACTGCAAGCGGACTGAACGGTTCGTTTCTAGTTTTGATGCAGTTACGTTAACTGCATCAGAACTGCCTTAGAACTGCCATTTTGCAGTTTAAATGGTGTTCGTCTGAACCGGCTCTTACAGATCGCGTCCGAAATACAATACTACGCTCCAAAACCCAAATTGCTGACGTAGCTCCAACAGCCGCCAGACTCAAGTGGGACTTGGCCGGACATATTTGTCGCCTGCCGGATATCAATTGGGCAAAACCAGCCACAAACTGGATCCCACACGACAGAATTCGACGTCGCGGCAGACGTAGGCGTATATGGCGAGATCAGCTTGACGCTTTCAGAAGGGACTGGCAGGAGGCTGCACAAGACAGGGATGCATGGAAAGATGAGAGGGAGGCCTTTGCCCAATAGTTAAGGCTAAAAAATAATAAAACATAAATAATAGTACCCATAGTACAAGCCTATAGCTTAGTTTGAACTAGGTCAATTTGTGTAAGATTGTCCCCTGATATTATTGTTTTTTTATTTATGGTCTAAGATCCGAATAGTAGACGACCTTCACCCAGTTGTTTACTCCTGTTTGAAACCTGAGTATCACTCAGATTTCCACATACTTGTAAATAAGTAAGTTGATGCAAGCCTTTTAGGTACCTAATCATATTCTATCTTCACTTGACAATGAGAGCTACCTACCACAACAACATGATTTTGCTTTAAAAGCAAGGTAAGCTAAACAAATTGGAATAATGCCCCTGTCGGTACTAAAATTGTCTCCAATCAATTCAATTACTGTAAGTAGTACTTACAGTAATTTAGTAATGTTTTGTTTAAGAAATGTTTTAATATTATTTTCACCTCCTCCCTCCTACTTCCTCCTAATGGACCACAAACAATATATTCTCCTGAATATTAAACGCCGCTTCGTCTGATTAAGCCCCAGCCTCCTCCGGGCCTCCTCGTAATGGATAGAGCGCAGTTTGAGCCCAAAATGTGCAGCATTAGCAAAACTGACTGGCAAAGCGATTGTTTTTAATTAAAATAAATAAATATTAAGGGGATAGTCTCACACAAATGTATGCATACTGGGAATCGAACACGGCGGGCTGTGTTGTCCACGTTTATTAAATGAACAACATACATACATAAACTCACGCCTTCATTCCCAGAGTAGGGTAGGCAGAGCTGGGGTATTATTCTCTTAAAAACGGCGGTCGGTCGAACGAACGAGCGTAAGCGCAGCGGCGAGTTTAAGTAGTCCCGTCCGAGCGAACAAAACACATTTTAGCGCGTGCATTCTCAATTAGGCAGCCTTATACGTTCGAGAAGCCATGCTGCCAAATTGAATACACGCGCTAAACTCGTCGCTTGGACATTCAGAGTGGTTTCGCACTACGTCCGATCCGAATCCGATCCGAACCCGTGAAAATCCGGTCCGGAGTAGTCGTGAAACTATTTCTATCGTAGTTTACGCATTAGATCCGGCTTCCGTCATCCGATTTAATTATAAATAAATAAATAAGAAAAAGATATGATGTTGATAATTCTGTAATCACATTTTGCACAATTAGGCTAAAATGTTTACCAGCGTATTAGTGACAGTTTGCAAGCCCATTGCCTAACAGTACTACAAGCCTATATTCCCTTAGTCGCCTCTTACAACATCCACGGGACGACATGGAGTGGCACTATTCTAACCCGGCAACCACACGGGATAAAAACAAACAAACTATTTCAAACATAATACTATTTTACATTTATAATAATTCCATATTCAAATTACTCAGTAGGCCTAATAGTAGATCCGAATAGGAGACGACCTTCACCGGGTTGTTTATTCGATAAAAAGTATTTTATATCAAATTTAATATGTGAAGTAATATATGGCGAATAGGTTGACTGGAAAATTTTAGTCCAGTAGTACAGTCCATAATAAAAAAAAAACTAAAAAAGAACCTTTTTTAAAAATTGCTTTTGCTTGTTTAGTAGACCAATTACAAACTAATCGAAAGTATGAAGCCTATAGAATATGCAAACGTTAGGTTGACTATTTTTTCCCATCGTAACCATGGGGTAGGCAGGTAAGTCGGTACTAATAATTTGCACTAAACCTAACGTTTGCATGTTCTATAGGCTTCATACTTTCAATTAGTATGTAATTGGTCTATTGTCATTTCCCAAATAGCATTTTAACTCTCATTACGTCGGTTAGATAAAATTAATTACATGTATGACCGAGATACTCTTACACGGTTTTCTCATTGAAATAATATTGATATTCGTCTGATAGTGTCTCTTTTATCTTATTAATTCCATTACCAAAAAAATAAAACCTTACAGAAATAGTTTAATTCTACTTAAGGTCAAGTTGCTAGACATTTAAACATAAACAATTAAATACTTGAGAGAATAAATTAAGCAATGCTCTAAAAATATCAAAACAAGTTTACTACTAGTAACAGTAGTAACTGAAAAGCAAAACATCGTAAATCCAATATTGCCGTCAACCCATTTGTAGTTTTATGTCATATTAATTAAAATTGTAAATTATGCCAAGTTTGACATGGCCTTACTGCATTATTCTACGGTACAGAATTTAACCTACCCCAGTGCTTACCTTTCAAAAACTTCAAAGTAATTGTCAAACTTTCAAAACTTACAAAGCGCAACTAAATTTCAAGCTCGAACTTTCAACGGCAAAGATTCCCAAAGTTCCAAAGCTTTATAAAACAAAACAAGTTGAAGGCTTTACTTTAATCATTTTCGTGAAAACTAGCGCAGCTGTAGCTAAGTGTAACGAAATTTATGGTAAAGATAAATTATAAACCTTGAAGATATTAAAATTTCGACGCCTGCGACTTGGTACGCGTATATTTTAATATTACAAATGAATTTTCCTTATTTTTGTATGATTTCTAGCTTTAATTTTGGTAAATTATTCGCATAACAGCTGTAAGGATTAGCTGAACGGAAAAGAAATCTAAAGAAGGCGTTTTGAAGATGGTTAACGAGAGAAGCCATTATTTTAAAAACTATAGAATTTGTAATTTGCTGTGTGGTTGCTAGCTTAGAATAGTGCCACTCCATGTCTTCCCGTGGAAGTCGTAAGAGGCGACTAAGGGAATAAAGGCTTGTAGTATTGTAGGGAATGCAAATAACCGGTTATAACCGGTTTTAACTGGTTATTTTCATACAAAAACGGTTAATAACCGGTTAAATTGCATTCCCTATAGTATTGTTAGGCGATGGGCTCTCAGGTGGCCTGTGTACTTGTTTATTTTTATTTGCCATAAAAAAACTTTTCTGTAATATTTCCCTTATGTCAAGTTAAATTTTATAATTTATCAATAAAAGATGATAAACATGATCTCAAAACAATGATAAAATACAAGTTGATTCAATTAAAAGCCAGTTTTAAAATAAGCGGATAGTGCCGTTACATCTAAATCATACATTTAAAAAGTAAGGCTAACTTTTAAAAATGTTTGATTATTTCAAATTTCGAATGTTTCCCCAAGATCCCGAGTACTTTATTTAAAACTGTAGCAGCGATTAAACTTTAAAACTGTAGACATGCTCCAAATTTAAAATTCACCGTTCAAACTCGTCACATGCACCTTATCGCGGCGCCATTTCTTAAGCTACAGGGTGAATAAAATAGCAGAAGTGTAACCGAAAGTTTGTTCATTGTATTAGCAAGTCTTATAAAAAGTAAAGTTTAAAAAACCCGATTGCTTACATTAAAAAGCAAATAAGAAAATATAGAGTCTCCGCCATTCCTAGTGCCTATAAGAAAAAGAAAAAGAAACATTATTATTGTGACAATCAACAAAGAACATAGAAATGCGCACATAGAATGTGTACCAATACAGCGTAAATCAGCGCTGGTTTTTCGTTGAAACCGCGGCAGGTTACACACGCATAATTATTGAAGGTACACAAAAACATAAAATACAAAAAAATACGTTACGGTAGTGAAAATAATTACTTATTACAATGCTTTAACAATGTTAATGAGGTACAGTGGTAAGTTACGGAGGTTTAATACTCATAATGATCATGGTCAATCGACGCTTTGAAACCTAATAAATCATAATAACATCAAGTCAATTTCGTACCTTGTTGCTTTTACTGTGTTAATTTTGTAGCAGCGTATAAAAATAGATCAATAATTTATAACATTTACGATATCCTTACTCTATTCGTATTTGTTACTAAAGTAAACACCCGAAACTCTTCCCGTACTGTCCTTAATTACGCCGCAACGTAATGAGCGCCTCGAGGCGTAAAGCAGAATAGCGTAATTTGGTTAAGAGTGTTCAGATTATCAGGCACCTGCGGCCTGGCTGATGCGACGATTTCAGAGCCTCTTGTAGATAGCGTTGGGGAAGAAAGTAGATTCGAGAAATATTTAAAAGAAACGACAATTGTATTCTTAGCAAAATAAGCGCTCTCACTAGTTTATAAGTCGCTGTGCCCTACAGGGTCCATAATGATCTCATAACTTTTAAGTTAATTTAAGTACCACGTAGGTATACTTTATGGAATGCAATAAATTATTGAGTATTGAGTAAAAAAGAACGTGACAAACAACAACAAAGCACAGAGAAATACGCACAATAAGAATGTAGTTACGAAATGGTCTCAACTTAGCGTACTTAATGGTGGCATTTAAGTCAGCGCTGGTCTTCCTTTGTAACCATTAGGTGAAACCACGGAAAATTACGCATAATTATTTGAACACAAAAACAAATTAAAGCTAAAAAAAACACACGCAACCTTTCATGCCCTACTTTTGGCTGAATGAGCAAAGGTCCCTTAGCCTTACGACAGCGTAACTACGAGTATAAACAAAAAGAAAAACGTCACTAACAGTCGTGTTTGTTTTATTTGACCTATTTATGGCAAGGAGAAGGCCAACGAGCACTCGGGCCACCTAAAACTGATAAGTGGCATCTGAGATACTACTTAGATTGCTTGCACGTCGCTAGCTCTAAGGACTAAGATGGAATGAGGTATTAACCTCAATCTTCGTCTGGTTATTTAAAAAACATGTTTTTTAGTTCGATGAAGTATTAACCAACAAACTAAAGCTGTCCAGTTCGCTAATAGGCACATAAGGAAGAATAAGGTATCTACCACTTTAGTAGAGTTACTTACACCAGCGCTCAAACTAAAAATACGCGCACAGAAATCTAGACACGCGGTAGCGTGTCAAGCCAAGTTCAAGTTTTTAGTAACTTTTTTAGTAACTTATACACGCCGGTAAAAATTCGAGGACAAATTAAAAAAAAAGTTACCAAAGAAAATTACCTAGATCATTTGCCATCAACGTGTCACAAAAACACATATTTTTATAAAAAAATAATTACGAAAAGTTTGTCATCATTTATTTTATTAAACACCCTTTAAGTAAATTCTCTGTTCTGAAAACAGCTGTGTCTTTGGCTTAAAATTCTCGTGTGCAAATATCGAGAGCTGTGTAATATCATGTTACGTATGCCGGGAATTCCGGGCACGTCGGTGTGGCGCGAGTGCTGCCGGGATCAACCTGGATAATATGTTGTAATTAATAAGGAAATAGTTCGTGATACATATTTGAATAAAGCAAAACAAGAACTTGATTTGATGTCATAAATT
Organism: Acleris cristana; assembly: GCA_948252455.1. Classification (NCBI taxonomy): domain Eukaryota; kingdom Metazoa; phylum Arthropoda; class Insecta; order Lepidoptera; family Tortricidae; genus Acleris; species Acleris cristana. The sequence goes on along the minus strand of OX411786.1, from coordinate 14,654,441 downwards.
GTACTTTTAAAGTTATGACTTAAATAATAAAATTAAAACAATTAAGATTGTTCTAAGAAACAAATTTTTGCGGATATACTCGTCTTTAGACACATAAAAAAGCAAAAAATAACTGGTCAGTCCAACTGAAGTCTGCTATTACCTAACATTTTAAAAGAAGTTATTTTATGATTTTTGAAGGCAGTTTTTTGTTTTTTTCAACATTTAATTTATTTTATACTTTTTATTGATCATAATAAATTAGGTATGCTGTTTTGTAGTCCCACTTCTCAATTAATCGCACCTAAAAATTGATTACATGGCTATGTCATAATAACCCCCCAAGGCTTCAAAAGTAGCACCAACCAATCTTATTCTGAGTTACCAATCATTGTAATTGTAACTTATCTGATACTACACCCTGTACCATAATAAAACATTTCCCGCCAAGAAGGTGCTTACATTGTCACATGATTGACGGTGAAATATTGTTCTATTTCGTAAATGAAATGTCAACCCTAGTCTAACTTGTGGCTGAAATCGAGAAACAATAAAGCTATTTTAGGCCTAAGTAGAAAAAATAACAGTGCAGTACGAAGCGCTGGCCTAGTTGGTAGTGACCTTGCCTACGAAGCTAGCGGTCCTGGGTTCAAATCCCCGTAAGGATAGATATTTGTGTGTTGAGCACGAGTATTTGTTTCTGAGTCTTGGATGTTTTCTATGTATTTAAGTATTTATTTTTCTATATAAGTATTTATATCGTTGTCTAGTACCCATATTACAAGCCTAGAGCTTAGTTTGGGACTAGGTCAATTTGTGTGAGATCGTCCCTTAATATTTATTATTTTATTATTATTTATTATTATTATTATTAAAAAAACGGTCATGTGCGAGTCGGACTCGCATACAGAGGGTTGTGGACCGCCGCACAGAAGGTATAATTATATTCCGATTCGAATTCGATTTCCCAAGACACCCTGTATAGTAAACACAAAACATCCAAGACTTAGAACCAGCCATAGGAATCCAGGGGGCAAAATTTAATGACAGGTAGGGAGTTCCTGTATCGATAAACTCAATTATCGATGCTTTTTCCATTATACTAGTGATCGCACCCAGCATTGTATGTATTTTTTGTAAGTATTGTTCTGAAGACTGTCATGAAGTTCACAAAGTATATTAAAAAAAAATGTTATGCCTCTATTACCTCTACAGAAATTGAAAAGTTCTTTAACCACCTGAAATGGATGGAAAATGTTTTTTTTTTGTGTTTTCTGGTACTCTAACCTTAGTTGGTCCCAAAGAGTGTTATAACTGATAGAAATGGGACAGATTGGCATTAAAAAAAATATTACTCAAATCTGTCGATTTTCTCGCTGACTCGTAGAAGACCTTTACTAAAAAGTTAGTAAAGGTCTTCTACGAGCATTTTCGCGTACCAGCAAGGGATCTAGTAGCTGCTCTTTTAATGATCCATCTTAACTTTCCACCTTGTATAAACAGATTACCCTCCTCCTTCGGCGGTCGGGTAAAAATAGGAAGGTTAAGGATCCTAGGTACAGTCAAGTGCAAAAATATGTATCGAAAGAATCCTCTCATAAATACGTCACGAAGTTCTTATTACCAATGGTCGGCGGGGGTGAGCTGTTTTCAGTTTTTGCATTAACATGTACATACCTTCCTGACACTCTAGGGTAAATGTGTAATTTTATTTTAAATTAATGAAATTATTTTATTTAGGCTGCCTTTCTGGTAACTTTTCGCATTCAAAACAAATGAATTTTATTAGAAGAATCTAAAAGGGAGTATGCCGAAAAACTTTCAGAAGCAACGGAAGAAGAAGAAAACAGCACTTTTATGTACAATTTCACTCCATTGACTTCAGTAGATGTAGAAAGATCTTTTTCCATTTATAAATGGATATTAAACTCAAGGCGAAATTCATTAAAAATTGAAAATTTAGAAAAACTTATAGTTATTTATTACAATAGCACAGAAAATGTACAATAAATAAATAAGCTTAATACTCTTTTTGTAATACATTTTCATTTTAGTTTTGTCTTTTTTTAATATTTCTTTAAGGTGTACCTTATCCATATTAATATCTACAAGACACAACTAAATGTCATTAATGACGTAAAAACGGCTCACCCCCACCGACCATTGCTTATTACACTGGAATAAGCTGCATTGGGACATATTTTTGAGATGTTGCGTCCTCCTATTTTAACCTGACTATATAAAAAGAAACGAGCTACGCAAAACTAGTTATTAATCATGCTAGATCAAAACAGTATCAACTCAAAATCCCTGCTAGGTTTGTTTCAAGCTCATAGAATTTGTATTAAAGTTGATTTTAAAATTCATTTGTGTTTTGATTTACTACTGTTTTGATCTAACAGTGCATATAACTCACGGAATAGAAAAAACAGTGGAAGTGGCATGAGCTTCGCTTAGTATCAGACCTGAGGGCTTATTGTCTAACGCACTCGCAATCACGATCGTTTTCATTTTGAAAACCGAAGGCTTGTCTGCATACAAAATGAAAACAATTGCTTCACTTTGAAGCCAGTTGCGATTGCGAGTGCGTAAGACAATAAGCCCTGTGTTGTCGCCAATACTCAAACTATCATAAAAACAACACGCCACCATGGAAAATGTTTTTGGTGCGGCTATCGTTTTCACATTCCAAAATAGCACAAAAGGCATGCTTCTGGATTTATGTCCTATTTTAGAAATATTGAAATAAGCGATCGCGGCAAAAGTATGGTAGGTTGCGCGGAACTCCGCATAACCATGCCACACGTTACACGCCCACTTGACACTTCTACTGTTTTTTCTGTTCTGTGATATAACTCCTTCCGCGATGCTCTAGATTACCTCTTAAAGTAATAGAAACCTGTCAAAACTCACCTGAGCCCATAATGTCTCTCTATTAAGACGACGCAAATGCCGGAATAACTTCTAGAAGATTATGGAACTTCAGATTCAATTTAGTCGGTCTACTACCTGCTTGGAATAAGCGGGATAATGCGGTTTGCGATACACAGAGCATGGGGAATTAGGTTTTGTAGCAGGTTTTTTATGCGATTACCGTTTTTAGGGTTTCGTAACCAACGTAACCGTTCTATAATCATCAAAGAATCGTAATAGTGACATTACTACTAAGATTAAAAAATGTATAAAGTAAAGAAAATATACTCCATAAAAGACGCGTTTTTTGTTTTATTGTAAAATCAGTGATAGATACATACAAGCGTCAAATTGAATGTGATTATACGCAAACCCTAAAAAAACAATTAAAAATAGTAAAAAAGGTACTCGTAAAGTATTGGAATGTCAATGAATGTAAATTTTGTAAGACGATTTTTCACATACCTATTACTTACATTTTTCAATCATAAAAGCGCAAAAAAAAGCTATTATTTTTCTCAATGGTTTCATCGGCTCAATATTATTATTATTTAATAATGTATCCGAATAGAACGAAAGAAAGAAAAAAACATTTATTTTTACACATATACATCTAACACAAGTACAGAAAAGTAAATTAACAAACAAAATCAAAAATACAAACATCTGCGGGCCTCGTATGGCTGCGTCTATATCACGTGTCAAATGTGGATAAAGCATCCGTCACTCTCGTACTTATTTACGTGTCAGAAGGTGACGGATGCCTTATCATAACTTTGTCACGCGATACACGCAGTCATATTAGGGCCCCTGAACCAGTGCCAGACGGAGCAAAATGGTTCCTGCTCAGCATGTCACTTTTTAACAACATATCCTTACTTCGTCCATATAGTAATGAAAAAAAAATGAAACAAAGTATTTTTTATGCTCCCAGTACGCCTCGGCCCTTGAACCATCAAAGCACACAAACCCGTGATTATTCGCGAGACAAAACTTGGCTTCAAATTAAACAGCAGATTAGAGTTCACTCGGCGGCAAAACTGCTGGACTGGAATATAAACCGTGAATCTAGTGAGATAAGGTTAAAATTCGTGTGATGTGTACGTGGTAGTTTGCAACTTTATAATATTGAATAGGTAGCCAATTAAAAATCACATTATCTTTCATTATGAATTGAACCTTTTTATTTGATTGTTAAAGTTGCTTTTTATAGTGCTAATAGGATAACTTGGCACTTGAAAACTTGACTTTAAATTAAATAGCAGATAAAAGCTTGCCGTTCACAATTGAAATAGTTTCTTTAGTTAGTACGCATTTAGGTTTAAAATTGATGTTCCTTTTTATGATGATATTACATAATTAAAACTTAGACAGTAAAATTTAACCAACGACGAGTATGATGCGATCTTATTGTAACTTTTGACTATTACTATTGTATATTTGTTTAAATTATTACGACGATCTCTATTGGTGAAATGATTTGAATTATTAATTTTATTTGTTTATTCGTTTTTGACAATCATGATGAGGATACTTTTAATTTTTAATGTATGCAAACTTATATTGTATTTATTTTTCATTAAATAAATAAACTAAACTAAACTAGGTATTATTTATCTGTAAGTCACTTAAATACGCGGATTATATTTTTTTAAAAGCCTTTGGTAGAATAGAACACAGGCAATTTGAAATAGTTCTTGATTATTGAAATGATTTTAATAAAAATCTTAAATGTAGGTATGTAACCTTTGTTACCTGATACTTTTAGAATATACATATAGGTAATTATGTAACATTTTCTCGTACTGTTACTTATTAAATGTATCGGTTATACATAAAAGAAACAGAATAAAATCACAAAAATATGTCTTAATAAAAGGCAAATCTTATTGTGAAATACATCAAACAAAAGTGCTTTGGTTAACGATAAAAAAAAAATGTTATTTTTTAGCAGTGGTTTTGTAAGCCTCGTCAAAAGTATCCCAAGACTGGTTGTAAACTGAATCTTATATTTTACAAAGTAAACTCGCTATTTGTACAACTATATCGCGCACTTACAAAACTTGGCTTCAAAATAACTATACGCTAGATAAGATTTCGTATTTAAAAGAGCTGGATCTTAAACTGTAATCAGTCCTTAGTAAACGAACGCGTAAATTGTGTGTGTAATTAACAACTATTGAAGCTTGTATGGCATGAAGCTAATTGATAAAGCTGTTATTTGAGAGATGTTGACTTACGTTTAGCAAAACTAATTCTTACTAGCTGTCCGTGCCCGGCGCCGGTCGGGTCTAACTTATCTATATATATTAAAGGCAAACCTGACTGACTTATATATCAACGCACAGCCGAAACTACTGCACCTAGAAACTTGGAATTTGGTATAGGGGTTCCTTTCATGATGTAAGTGAGCACTAAGAAAGGATTTTCCGAAAATCGACCCCCAACGGGAAGAAATAGGGGGAGTAGCGGGAAACTAATTCTACGCGTACGAAGTCGCGGGCGTCCTCTAGTTTTTCATAAAAACCTTATCCTGATAGCACAACAAAAAAGATAAGCCAAGCTTAAAAAGGGGAATGATGGGAGACGAATTCTACGTGTACAAAATCGGACGTCCACTTTATTCCACGTCACTAAAACTAGTACGATAAGACTATGATGAAATATATATATATATATATATATATTTATATAGAAAACATCTATGACTCTGGAACAAAATATTCGCGCTCATCACACAAATATCTGCCCTTACCGGGATTTGAAACTACGACCGCTAGCTTCGTAGGCAGGGTCACTACCAACTATGCCACGTCGTCGATTAATAATAATAATAATAGTCAAAACTTTTCCGCACTTATAATAGCAAAAATAGGTAAACCGCGTAAAATCTTCAACTTCGCCAGAACTCTCAAACTATGTGTATTTTTATTAAAACTTTAAATTAACTCTGCCGTACTTTGTTGTGACTTCGTAAAGTTGTCTTTCCTGAAAGTGGCAAATTCATAAAACTGTTTACTTGAAGTTTTCAACGTTCGCAAATGGGAATTTGATTCTAGATAAAAAAAACCGGCGAACTGCGAGTCGGACTCGCTCACGAATCTGACTCCGACATATTGGGTATGTCCCCTTTAACTTATAACTATTTATTGCTTTTATTTTTCTCTTGTTACAGTGGCTATATTTCTTACATTAAAAAACGTTTCTACCTATTACGGTTCAAGAGATACAGCGATTGTTATGGTTAAGTAAAGAAAAAAAAAATCTCGTTTTTTAATGGGAGCTCATTCATTTTTAATTTCATTTAATATCAGCCCTTACCGGGATTTGAACAGGCAGGGTCACTACCCGCTAGGCCAACGCATCGTCAAGTCTTGGACTTTTTCATAACACAAGTCTAGAACTTAATTTGGCACTAGGTTTTGTGTTTGGTTGTCCCTTAATATATATTTTTTTCTCATATTTTGGTCTACTACCTACTCATAGTGTAAGCTTGGGCCAAATTTTATTTGGGTGAGATAAAAAATATCAGATTTTATACATAGTATTTTTTTAAATATCTCAATGAAGACATTATAAACAACTAACCAAAAATGATATATAAATTCTCAACGTACCATAACTATTACAGCTATAGCACTACATCCTAAACCGTCAATATTTCACTCAGTCAAGTGGCATTATGAATAGCCCGTGGCCCCGTGAGCGATGCGGCCCAACAAGATGGCCGCTATCAAAATGGCGGCTAATATGTTGCGGCTGCGTGCAATTGGTCAACTGTCAACGTGTGAGTGAATAAGTACAGATGTGACACTTTGTTTAAATTGCTTTTATTAATGCAATACTGTTACTGTTTAATTTGTGCTGAAATAATGTTGTATTATCGATGGTTAGTTTACTAACTTTTATTAAAAACTCAGCAGTTCACTCAAATAGTATGTTATCTTATCTTATCTTATCTTATCTTATCTTACAGATGAGCTCTTTCGGATACACTTCGACCCTTTAAGATCTTTTATGCAATTACCCGATGTTTTTCCTTCACCGTAAGAGCATCGGGTAATGCACTTAAGTTGGTAAAACTCATTGGTACATGGTGACCGCGGGGGTTCGAACTCGGTACCTTACGATCACAAGTCCACCTACTAAGCCACTAGGCCACCGACGCTCTTTAAAAACTCAGCAGTTCACTCAAATAGTACTTTACTGAAATATCAAGTAAAAAATAATATATAAAATAGACAATAGTCGATATTTTAAAAAGTAAATTAGCTGGTTGCAAAGTTATATTCTGAATTTTACCAATGTCAAAAGGAACAAAACCAATCTATACAACATGTAACTCGTGCTATAAAAATCGTATAATTTCGTCAAATTGTACACTGTTATTTTTTGAAGATTGATTAAAAAACATAAAAAATCTTATTACAGGGTAATGTTATGTTGATGATTAGTTTCCTAGTTTTTCACCTATACATTCCTCGAATATTTCCTCTTTCTTATGCCAAGTGTAGCATAAAACAATAAATAGTGAACATTCTGCAGTTAAATACTCTTCGTCGTTTGCCAGGTAGTAGAATCCATCTTAATCTTTGACCCGTATTTATGTTTTAGATTTGCAGATTAAGACTTAGGCTGTTGGTATAGGGCCAAAACCAACTAACCCACTGGTATTAAAATTCTATAGAATTATAAGTTTTAGTGATTCCAAGTATACAGAAGGTTGGACAAACTTCAGGGCCTAACTCTGTAGGTCATACTCATCAACTTTTATCATGGAACCAACATTCAAATCGTGAAAAAACACAGCTGTTCCATACATTTCGGCTGTTTAGCGCTCAAAGTTTGTATTTAGTGAAATACATACTTAAATACATAGAAAACGTCCAATACTTAAGAACAAAACCCGCGCTCATCACAAAAATCCAGCTCCGTCGGCGGGGTCACTACCAACTAGGCAAAACGGTGTCACGATGACTGAACGACTTTAATAGGTTTGACCTTTGAACTATTACATGCCCTTCAATGGACCTTGTTAGGGCCCTATCAGACCTCGTGCTTATCACATCAATTAGGGCAGCATTACCACTGGCGCTTGTGGTTGAAGCTTTTAGGGACCTTAGGACCTTGCGCCGCAGTGTATGTTAAACAGCAATCGCATGCCATTTGTGAACGGGGCAGTATTTTACATCATTCCTACTATAGTTGCCAACCATAATTTATAATAACGTATCCTACGCTATTTTGCTTCATTATACTTTATACTTTTGAATAAAAAAAAAGTATCGAAAATACTTTATTTCTGATTTATGCGTGGAATGGATCGAAATTGATGACCGGAACGCAGAATCAAGACTTCTGCGAAATTTCTGAACGTACGTGAAGTTTCATTACAGTACAGTGTGCTAAGAGCACAAAAAACTATGTTTTCAAACAAATAAATTTGAAGAGTACTTTTTTTATTTGGAAATACTTTTATTTTATACTCGTCATACAGGTATATACTTTATTTTCTTTTAAAAAACAACCCTACGTACTACTCAAAATAAATTACAGTAAAATAAATGGGATAAGGGTTTATTACCAACTGTACACCTTTTTTGCAAAGTCATCATTATTTACTCAACAAAACCAAACGAATCAGTCACAATTCAGTAGGTCTACCGTAAGTAGTTATGTAATAGTAATTTTTTGAATTTGAATTTTTAGTAAAGCGATGATCCTATCACCACCTTCCAACTCCATCATCAGATCAGGGGGGTTATTATGACATGGCTATGCAGTTCATTTTAAGGCGAGCGTAAAGGAAAGAGCTATAGCAGTTATATAGCTCTGTGGGGTTATAATGAGATAGCTATGCAGTTCAGTTCACGCTGAGAGAAAAGGACAGACCTATATAACTGCTATATCTCTGTCCTTTACGCTCACCGTAAACTGAACTGCATAGCTATCTCATAATAACCCCCCTGTCCTTTTCTCTCAGCGTAAACTGAACTGCAAAGCTAGGTAATAACCCCCAAGCTAGGTAAAGCTAGGTAATATAGCTTTTAGATACCATAATATTGCAGGGTCTATATCGGGTGGTCGATTTTGTTTTAGCCAATTTTTTTCGCAACATATATCTTGGATACTTAGGTACCAACGTTTCTGCGAATGATAAAAATGTCGAAAATTGTTGGATCGAAATGGTTTTGCATAATATCGTTTGGTCGAAAAATTATTTAGGGCTGATTTTTCAATCCCCAGATAAAACTATCCGTCAGTTAAATGTATTACTATCCTTTTCTGAAGTCATATGAAAGAAAAGGACGGAGCTAAAATTTACCTTCCGGATAGCTTTATCTGGGGATTGAAAAATCAGCCCTTAGTGTAACATATTTGTATGGAATAACGTTATTTGGTCAAATGTATTATTGGTATAACGTTAGTCCGAATATTGTTACCACTAAACTTTTTTTGAATTTTCCATCACAGCAAGACACAATTAATAAGGAGCGCGTCAAAACGCTTACGCTGTTGGCAGTGAGTCTACTACATATTAATTGTGTCGTGCTGTACCAGTCATGTTGATTACTACATTTTACAGATGTTATGTCTGGAAAGCAAATATTCATATGAAATGGACCCTGACCCTGAAGCAAAGTCGACAGAGCTCCGGTATCGATGACCGATACTTTAATGTAAACTTTATGATACAGGGCAACCACAGCTTATAAGTTTCTAACATATTGTAGAAAACATATAAAATGCATTTAGATAAAGTAATGTAAGCGACTGTACACATAAATAGGCATTATGCACCAGTCACTTAAACTACTATTATGATGTCAATAGACTAAAACCGTTTACCTTATGATTCACCGACAATTATTACGCGAACGTATCGTTTCGCAGAATTTTCATTTCGTAGAAAGCTAATTTCTGCTGAAACCTTATTATTCCAGATTATTTTTTGGTGGTCACAGATCTAACCTAACCTAACCTACGTAACCCATGCTTAAAATAATCTGAAAACAATAAGATTTCAGCAGAAATTAGGTTTCTACGAAATGAAAATTCTGCGAAACGATACGTTTGCATTATAATTGTCGGCGAATCATTATGTCACCACTAAAACCACTGTTATTAAATACACTGCGGCACCCAGAGAAACCACAAGAGTCAAGAACTTCGCGTACATTAAAGGTCCGTTATGGTCTGAATGTCGATATAAGTGACCGAAACTCTAGTGGTTCGTTTTGAAAACAACGTTAAACTCAGTAGAGTAAGGTTGAATATTGTATGCGATGTGAGTTAAGGGATGGATAAATATACATAGGCTAATGTATGTTAATAAGAACACGACGGTATGTTAGTCTAGTTGGTAATGACCCTGCCTACGAAGCTTGGGGTCCCGGGTTCGATTGCTGTTAAAGCAAATATTTGTGTGATGAACGCGAGTATTTGCTCTGAGGCTTGGTTTTATTTATCGTTGTCTACTACCCCTAATAAAGTCGAAAGCATTAATATCTACACAGCCATCGCGTCAAATATACATAGACCTTATTGTCAGGGGCATAGGGGTGTGTAGGTATATTTGGCGTCTTGGGAACTTGTATATGTTAGTCCGAATTTCGTTTCGACAAAAACTATTCGACAAATTTCGTTTTAATTTTTTTTCATTTGTCCGAAAATTCATTTCTAATTCTTACGATTAGGCATTTATTGTCTCAGTTTTTTGATCATTCGACAAATTATGTTTCCCTAAATTTCATTTAAGGAAATAAAGGCTGTTTTTATTTTATTTTATTTTTTAAATTTCATTTGTCCGAAGTATCAGTTAGGCCCGGTTCCCAATATGCCGGACCGGCAATTTTGCCGGATGCTGGTAAGGCTAGTGGCTTATGAAGCTGTTCACACGGCATAATGTGAACAGCATCATATAAATTGTACAGCCACTACCCTTACCGGCATCCGGCAAAATTGCCGGTCCGGCATAGTGGGAACCGGGCCTTACCCGATGTAACCTTTCAGTTTATTAATAATTCGACTTTTTTTTATTCACTTTGATTTCATTTGTCCGATGTAACGATCCGGATTTTTAACTACTCGGCTTTTCTGAAATGGAATTTTTAATTTTTTGTTTTAAGCAAAATGAAATAAAGCAAGCATGTTTCTTTTAGGGACGACAAAAAAATAACCTCGAAGGCTAAGGCGGGAGCTTCGCTCTTAGCCTTCTAACCTAACCTATCCGAGTCGCTTCTGCCCAGACCCATCTTTCAATACAATCTTAAATAATTTATTTATGTAGCTATAAAAATATACCATAATGTTTGAAGTAATTAGGACACAAAATAGTTTCTTGAAGAGCCTATGATATTTTAACATCTTGAATAACGTCTTATGATTATCAGATAATTATTCAAAAAAAACATTTTGATTCACAACGTTTCATCATTACTAGTTCACAGTAGACATTAATAGTTGTAAATAAAACACAACATCCAATTTTTTTATATATTTAGAAAACATAGTTTATAGTAAAATGGGATACGGTCATTAAGTACACAACTTGAAAAAAACTACCTATATCTATTTAGGAAGTTCAAATATTTTAATAGGCAACTTATAATGTTGTAAGGTCAAACATAAAATGCACAACGAACTTACTTATTGCTTTATTAAGAATATAAAACTAGTTACTTCACTGGAACCAAATAAAAATAACGAACAAATATTTTAAATTGCCTTATCTTTGGAATTGACAAACAATAAGTAAATGTTTTGTAGAGAGGTATCCCTATTATAATAATCCTTAACTGCCTTATCAATACCCAGAAACGAAAAACGAAAAACACAGTAAAACGGAGGGTTAGTGATTTGTTCAGATTTCTTAACCGATTAAATTTGTCCGCTAAGTTCGAGCGTGAACTTCTTAAGTGCGTCAGATACTTTTGAGTCCTTTTTTGGGTAAGATGTAACTAGCGTTTCTATTCCTTTCGTTTTTAACCAATCGCGTCACTGGTAGAACGCGTGACTTTTCATATCAGGTCATCTGCCAGTGACACGATTGGTTTAAAAATGAAACGAATAGAAACGCTAGTTAGCTTAGTGCATCTTGGCAGGGTCCTCTGGTGACCGTATATGTAGGCAAATAATTTATCGCTTTTAAAGTTGGTTTGAATGCACTCTTTGCTTTAACAAACGAACTCTTCTTTTTTTTTTCACTCATCATGAATTATTTTGCCGAAGCTACTGTGCTTTGTTTAACATGATCTCATTGTTCTGCAGTTAAGTCTTACAAACGTCATAAACTGTTGCATTATTACTGTCATTTTCAGACAACGTAAAAAATTGAATGCTTGAAAAATCTGACCAAAATTCTTCTTCCTCAGCAAGTTTGGGTCGCATAGCAACACGCAGCACATAGTGTTTATTGGCACATGGTAATTGTATTCCTAGTCGGTTAGTTGTTATTGTAGGTAGAGTCGAAGTATCGACTCTGCTTGGTTTCCCATCATCAAACCAGAACTCCACTTTGTAATCAACTCCTTTGGGTAGTAAGTCAATTATGTTATGTGAGGTTTTCCAAGTGACAACTACGCTGTGAGCAGTAATGTTAAATACTTGTAAATTACCGGGACGATCTGGTTTGACTACTGAAAAATGATCGATGTCAAAAGTTTCATTCCTGCAACCCCAAGCATTACAAGACTTCATTAAAAAAATATACCTTTCCAGCTGCTGTCTGTATAGTGGTCTGCCGCTATCGGCATACCATGCGCATGACGGGGATCGAACAGATGTTGTTACTTCGCAGCTTTTCACTGGATTTCCGTTAACCAGAAACGATAAAGCATAATTCGTACTAAACTGGAAACTACTTGGTATTCCCTCACGAAAAGAATCATTTTTTTCCCAGGTACAATTCAATTCATTTAAGTTTTTAGATATGCAACGAAAATTTTTCACAGCGTCTGGCGGAGAACGGACCACGATCCAAAAATATTGAACTATAAGAAAAGGATCCAAGTGAACGCAACAAAATATTGCTGATTTTGGTCCGACGTTTGGTAAAATACCTTATTGTAGTCTGATTCACGATTTCCACCGGTACTTCTTCTAAGCCTTGTCGAATTCTGAGTTTCGTTGCGTTTTCATGTGAGCAGAACAGCTCTAAAGGTTGTCCAGATGTCACAAATATCTCAGCAGATGTTAATGAAGATTGGATCTGTATAAAAGTCACTAGAACACAAGTAACTATGAATTTAATGAACAAAGTCATATTTGCGACCGTCTTTGAACAGAGATTCCGGTTTAATAATTTTGTTTAAGCTGACGAGGTAAAGTTAAGTTAACTGCGCAGGTATCGACAATATACAGCATCCAGTTTCCTTAATGCACTAATCATGTTTCGGCGTAGTTATTTCTAGTTTTATCCTGCTACTGTATCCGTATTTGTTCATGGCTGGTGTCACCGCAATGTCCCAATCAATATAAGAATGTCTATTTTTGTTTAAAGTCAAAGTCTTTAAATGTCAAGCTGCCTAGATCGTAGAATGTCAGAGAAGTAATATGTCAAAGTCTCAGAATGACCAGTTAGTACAACGTCAACATCTTAGAACATTATACTAGTAATATGGGCAAATATTATGGCAAACTTCAACCAGAACTACCCACTAAGCCGTGGTTCTTCACCAAGAAATCGATCCCGAAAGATATTACGTCTACGATCATCCGCTTACGCCTTGGTCATATATGTACACCGGTGTTCTTGGCAAAAATTCGTGTTCGAGACCACTCTTTGTGCGAGTGTGGTCTGGCAGAGGGTACCCTCGAGCACATGTTTTTCAACTGCAACCGTATTGTCACCCCTCTTTATGATATCCTCCCCTCCAATATCCCCCGTCCTGTTAACATCCAGTACCTTCTTACATTAGTCTACTCCCCTTTTGTGTTTGTTCTTAGTAAATTTATTAAAATTAACAATCTGTTATTGTAGAAGTTAGGATAATAATAAAAGTTCGTTTTGTCATAAGTCATACATTCTCTTTTGAATTACGTGCCTTTCTTGACATTGACGTTGGCGAAATCATCGACAACTTCGATGGAGCCATAACCTACAAAAATTGAATTGAATTGAATTGAATACTAGTAATATGTCAAAGTTTCAGAATGACCAGGTAGTAAAACACCATCATCTTTTAAAGTCAAATTCGTGAATTGTCAAGCTCCCTAGACCGTAGAATGTTAGAGTAGTAAGCTTGACGTTGTAAGACCTTGACGTTGTACAACCTTGACGTTATAAGACCTTGACATTACACGACAAGGACGTTTCAAGATTTTGACGTTGTCCTTTCTGGACGTAATTTAAGCATTTGACATTTCAAGACTGACTTTAAACGCCGGAACGGGTCGAGCCGCTCATGATACTCGTAACATGTGAAAATCAATATGGTTTTACCAAGTTGTTTGTGTGTTTGTACGCCTCTCTGTGCCTTAATAGAACAGCTACCACAAGGACAGGCTCCCTATTGGTGGTGTAGCGGCTGTAATTACTTCGTTATTGACCGACGTCATTAAGCGCGTCTTCATATCACGACCTGAGGGTCGTAAAAGTGTGCTGTGACGTCATGAGACATACAGACACGGAGACTGTGCAACAAAGGTTTAATTAAATTTTGTATTAATGCAGCAAGTTTTTGCAAATAAAAAATGCCTAACAAATAATCGGTATGTGCTTTGTACCTGACAAAAGCTCGTTGTTGCGGGAAGTTTGGAAAGCTCAAACTACCCACAGATTTTGATGCCCTCCTCTTCAGTCTAATAGTGATTCACTATCATCATTATTTTAGCCAAAGAAACCATCGCTATGGTATATTTAATACCGCCTAGCAGCGTGTTTGCATTATTGTGTTCCGGGATAGCTATAAGACAACCGGTAAAATTACTAGCATAGAGACATTCCATTTTATTGAGTCCTCAGGATTGGTAATGCATTTAGTGTTTGTATTACAGCCTTTTTGCCGCCTATATTAGTGGTTTAGTTTCTCTAGATTTTAGTTTCTTAGTTTAGTTTAAATTGTGCCATTATTGTATTTTCATGGAACCTGTTTTCCGGAATAAAACTATTTCATTTCATTTCATTTTCATTTCATTTAGATTGTCGTCTTGACAATGAACATGTCTATAGATCACTGAGTCTACTTACCATCAGCCGGCCCAGTATGGTTTTATCGCGTGAATAAAGCATCCGTCACTCTCGTATTATATACGTGTCCACATTCCACAATTTGTCACGCGATAAACGGAGTTACGTAGTGTTTTTAACTCGGCCGCCATTACAGTCAAGAAAATAAGAGCTATCAAAACGTTGACAATACGATAACAAGTCAAAGACGATATTTTACCGCATAGAATCTCGATCTTGTTCGAATTTTTTCGCCTTTATAACAATTAAAGCCATGTTGTCCAAACTGTCGGTCCGTATGTCCCACAAGCGATACACATACGTTTTATTATAGTTGGTGTCATGTTGCGTTGATGGCGTCGGCCGTTACGAGCCGCATGTTATAGCCGAAAATGGACCATTCTCGGCCGAAACGGCCCCTTCGGCCCATTTTTGGCCGAATATTGCGATTGTAGTTATGAAACCCCAAGTCTCTTATTGTTTTGCAAGTGATAGTTTTAAACAATGTTTTTATAGTTTTGTTTTGGTGTTTTAAACCCGTGAGGCAATAACTAAATGAAAAGCAAGCTTTAAAAAGCACTATTTGGTGAAGTGGAACTGATGATGAAGACTACAGATGGTCACCGGAACTCCTTAACGGTACCTTTTTCAAGGGTGGCGATAAGATATCTCGATTAAGGTAGTTGAGCGACTATGACGAAGGACATTTAGGTTTAAATATATTACTATGATTTTCCCGCGGCGTTGCTTGCGGTGAGCTTGAAATGTTCTATAGTTTTTCATTAATTCAGGAGTGGTTAATACATTGGAGCATAAATAGGATAAAAAATATAAAATAAAATTGACGTTTAAAAAAACAAAAAACCCGCATTCAAAAACTGAAGTCAGCTTGTGATTAAAATATTGTCGGACGCCGACTTCAGTTGGACTGACCTATCTACCATTTTAAAAGAAGGTTTTTTTTGCGTTTTTGAATGCGGGTTTATTTTTATTTTACCTACCATATTAAAAGAAGTTATTTTTTGCGTTTTTGAAGGCGGATTTTTGTTTTTTTTTAATATCGGGTGTTTTTATCTAGGTATCTAATAGTTATAAATGTTCTGTATTGGAAAAAGTTCCGGCTCGAAAGGAAAGTCCGTTTTATTACTTTGAGCTCAAGACAATGCGGTCGCTATTAATTTAACTTTAGTTAATAGCACTTAAAACTATAAGTTGAGGCGGCAAGAATTTAAACTGTTAGTTAATAGTTAACTTTACTTTTAAATTGAAAAGCCCTAAACGTCATTTTTATCTGTCCAGCACTTGTTTATTTGATATGAAACGTCGAGGGACAGTCAGCAGCAAAAATAGTTAAAAAATGCCTTAAACAGATGGATATGCTCGTTTGCCTCCATCTCTTGTAAAAAAAGCATTACATAAAACAATTTCCACAATCTAAATCCATCTTAATCATTTCAATTAGATCTAAGTCAGCAGCGTACACACGACCTAAAAAACTGACCTCTCAAGAAGCTAAAAATATCTAACACTTTATAATAAGCCAGCGAAAACAAAAATAGGTGAGTCTGCCAACTTTAGAAAAAACGTCTTATATCCAATGATAATCTCATTGAAACTGCATCTGTATACCGTTTATGAAATGTTTAATTTTCTTTGGATAGCAAAATGGAGATGTGACCTTTTCTAGTTGGCCTTTGGTACGCCTCTGGCGTACCTCTTGACACACCACGGCTTTTAGTCGCTTTCAACTGAAGAGTTGAGTCTGAGGGAACCTAAATTCCAAGCCTTTGTTGACGAGGTTTTGCATAAAGGGTTAGCAGAGTTCATGATTTAAGGCCGAGAGTTATTTGGGCGCTTAAAAGTATAATTGGGATAGACCAAAAAAAATAACTCACTGTTTTTACATTCTAATTCGAAAGAATGGGTAATTTTAAGAGACCAAGTTCATTAATTTTGTATTTGACCCAATAGTTTTGTTTGAATATCTTTATTTATTTAGAAGACATTTTATGGATGACATGATTATTTTTAATTTGGGCTGGCATTTTCTAATAAATTATAACAATTAAATGATATCTAATGATAAAAAGTGATTGTAATAATGTATTAAAACATACTATTTCAAGCGGTTTTCGCCTAACCCGTAAGCCTAGGAGGGCTTCAAGCCAAAAACGAAAGTCAAACAAAGGTTAAATATACTTTTGTCGAAATATCCGAAATAGATAAATATATCAAAAACTTAATAATGCAGTACAGCTTTAAAACTCCATTCCTCGAAATGGTTTTCGAATTATAGTAATTGTAAAATTATGAACAATCCCAATTCATGTTAGGTACACTGAGAAAAATGGGCTACTTTCGGTGACCAATTTGTAATGTACTCGCGCCAGATACTTACCACGTGCTTTTCACACGTAAATTTATAAGAGGCATACTTATAATTAAGCGGCATGCAGTATTTGGCAGTGTGCGGCATACGCGTAATGGAGCCGGTTACACACCTAATAGTGATCGCTTTTTGTACGTATTTTACGAAGCGGGGCTACGGGAATTTTTCTCAGTGTAATTGCATTCTTAATTTTAACCTGAGGGCTTAATCGTCGTCTCCATTTTGAAAATCGAAGGCTTTGTCTGCATACAAAATGAAGACAATTGTTCCGCTTTGAAGTCGATTGCGATTGCGAGTGCGTTAGGCCTCTGGCCTAAAAAAGGGGTTGTTTGTAATCTTCTTAACCATAGATAAAAAAGAGTGTTATTAGTTAGCGTGTGTATTTGTGTATTATGAGTATGACGAAGCGTTGGCCTAGTTGGTAGTGAGTAGTGACCCTGCCTATGAAGCTAGTAGTCCCGGGTAAATAAGTATAATGGTAGAAGAAGCGAAAGAGATTTGTCAAGATCGTAGCAGGTGGAAAGAAGTGGTCTCTGCCTACCCCTCTGGAAAACCGGCGTGATTTAATTTATGTATGTATGTTTTTTTTTATTGTAAAAATCTGAATCTAAAAAAAAACACAACCATCTGCTTAAGATACCCAGGCTGATATCGTTCCACTACCAGAGTATTTTCGAAAACAAACATAAATATGCAATTATTTTTAAGCCCGCTCACCGGCCATGTAAAATCCCTTTTCACTGCATTTTCCGACGGCGGATGCGGTTACAACCGTGCATGCACTTGCATTACGGCTTTTATCTTGATGAGTAAGGTAAAAAACAAGTTAATATAGTTTCACGGAGACTTGGTTAAAAAGGTTTTCTAGCTTTTGCCTATGAAAAAGATGTTTGTAGGTAGTTGCCTCGGACATTGGCATTTTTACCCGACTACGTTGAAAGGAGGATTATGTTTTTCCAGTGTATGTACCTATGTGTCTACTTCTGTGGCACGGATAAATTTATACATATTATGGGGTGGCTCTAGATTTGTCTTGGTTGTGTGAGCGACATTGGCTATAATATTTTAATTAATGTAATGAGAGGGGGGGTAATTTTTTCGAGGTAGTAATACAATGTCTGAGTTGCAAAACAACCATTTTACTTGCTTTTCTAGGTAGGTTAGGTTCGTTTGGTAATTTCAAATGCCCGAAGGGCAAATTGCCTAAGAATAAGAGCACCGCCGTGCGGAGCTCCATCGACTTTGCGAAGACAGACATACAATAAAAGTAGCAATGTGGACATTTTGAGATGCAAACTACAAGCGATGTGGTAAATCTGCGATTTTTTGGGCCTACAGACCCATTTTTTTTTACATATTATAATATTATATAGATGACAGTATCAAAAAATGCACTCGGGTTTTAAAAGCTTTCAATTTATTAGAATAGTTACTGAAAATTTCGACGTCCGCCTCCGGTTGAGGACCAAACTCAGGACCAGATTTCATTTAATTGGTTTAAGCGTTCAACTGTGAAGATGAATTTGTATAGTTATTTAAATAAACATCTTTACACTTCCTGACGTAGACAGATCTGGTCGTGTTCTTCTTCTAGTCATTATTTTTAATTTAATGTGATTGACCTTACATTTGTAATGATTCTAGTTGTTTTCGTTTTAAAAATATTACCTATTTATTCAATCCAACAGTGAACCTTACTTAAGACTTTATTAATACGGCTATTAGAAGTATTGCAACTAGATTAACTTAACTTTGTCATAAAGTATTGTAGTAATATTTAATTAGAGCGCTTCATTAGATACTACATTAGTTACGCTGCACTTCTAAGCGCATCCCGCGGTTCTAATATTTCAAGAACTAAATGCCATTTGTGCCGCTAAAGGACGATACACACAACGAGTTTATCACTAAAACAAGAGCAAGCTAAACCCGGCTACATTTTTTGATACTCTCATAGATATTATGTTAAAAACATTAAAATATCAATCTATATCAATCAATCTACATAGATGGAAAAATGGGGAGCCCGCTGTTGCTCATATTTTTTTTGGTCATAATGTAACTTTTGACAGTTTTTATTCAAAAGACACAAACATTAAACAGAAAAATAATAAAACATACCTAACTAAAACTAAATACTAAAATAACTTAACTTATTCTAAATAACTATAATATGTACAAATGTCCCCTAGGCCACTGCCACCGGGAATGGTGCCCATAATGCTGGCTGCATTTCCTCGTTGGATAGCTATTGCTAGCCGTTGGCCGAGGAAAGAGCCGAATACATTTAAACATTTTCTAAATATGTTACGTGTAGACAGGGTTAGGTTAGGTTAGGTTTGATTTATAAAAATCCTGAAAAACGAAATGTTTCTTAAAAAAATACGTTATGACTTGCGATAATTATGACCTAAAACACATTATGACTAAAAATTATTATGGAAGACGATATAGACCCGGAAAAATCTTTTGTAATAGTTTATGTGCAATAAAGACTTTACATTCATAGAAACATAAATACATACAGGGGACACAGGAACGAACATACATACACATGGGTCAAACACATAACCCTCCTTTTCGGTAAAAAACGGGTGCGCCATAGTTCACATAATTTTCCAACTCCGACTATCGGAAGTCCGAAAATGTTTCTCATAAAATCTTACATCATAAATATCATAATAGTCTCTGTTTAGAACTAGTTTCTCTTACAAATGCCCGATGAGCCAGACTTGTAAGGTAGAAATGATTCGGACAGGTTACGTTATATTAGGTATTTTTTTTGTAACAGCCCAAAATTATTGTTTTACTTTAAACGAGTAAAATTATTGTAATAAAAATAAATACGTAACAATTTATCAAAAACAGAATTATGTGTACAAAATAATAATCTTAGTAATGCCATAATGAACCATAATTTACTGAAAACGCTCTGTTATGAACTCCGAGAGTATTTGTGCTATGAACATAATAATTATGAAGTAAAAATTCGGAAAAATAATGAATCGCACTTTAAATCAATCGGTACTCCGAGAAAATTTCAGGCAAACAATTTTATCTGAGCCAATATTTATTTATTTATTTTATTTCATTAATCCCTGCCCGACGTTTAAAACAGATCCGTTTGTTGTTTAATTACTCAGTAAAATGTAAACAAATGGTAATTTAAAGGCCTGATGTATTGTTTTTAACTCGGACGCCATTATTGTCAAATAAT
Organism: Acleris cristana; assembly: GCA_948252455.1. NCBI lineage: Eukaryota > Metazoa > Arthropoda > Insecta > Lepidoptera > Tortricidae > Acleris > Acleris cristana. The sequence goes on along the minus strand of OX411786.1, from coordinate 14,633,774 downwards.
TAACTATCATAACAATGACAATGCGATTACATGTCAACTAAAGGTAATTAGGTTTACGGAGCAGAGCACCTATTCTAATGCCTAGATAGCCATTCTATTGGCTAGTATATTGGTATAAGTACCGTTTGTGGTCACTGTACCCTTTTTGGCCATTTAAGGTTGAAATGAGCATCAAAAATAAGGTAAAAAAAAAAAACGGAAATAGTTCGGACTGAAATATTTTTTAAAGATAAAATATAAAAATATGTTTACAATTTCATAATGCTTTAGATATTATATTAGTTAAATTTAGAGTGGCCAAAAACGGCGTAAAGATGGGTAAAACCGGTACTTCTCCTACATATACTTAGTTTCCTCGATCATGGTCAGATGAACTATAGAAGAGATCCTTTAAAGGGTTAAACTCGCCAATGTATTCGTTAATCTTAAGTGTATGTATGTATTAACTTGTGATTGTTTCTGTGTGCAGTAAAGGGTTTACATACATACATACATACATAACTTAACAAAAAAGAGTTTGACGTGGTGACAGATGCAACTACAGTGTTTTATGTCTAGTCCACATATTACAAGCTTTCTCGGAATTAAATAAATAAATAAAATAAATTAGTTCCTTTACTAATTAAAATGTGTGAGCTGGAACTATCACATGGCGATTAAAATATTATACCACTCCAAATTAAAAATATTGTTAAAGAGGCCACGTTTTGTAATAAGTTAAAAAAAATGATGTTGAAATGTTATTATGATTTAAAAGATTTTTTTTATAGTGAGTACACACCTAGATTATAGTAGTGGCATGTAATAATATTAGTAATAATAATTCTTGACATTTAAATAATATTTAAATGTGATATTACATATTATGTAATTGTATTAAAATTGCAGTGCCCTTTATATTATGCATCTTGACTAGACCTAACATAAAACACACATTACACACACTAGACATACACACATACACACATACATTAAATCACGCCTGTTTCCCAGAGGGGTAGGCAGAGACCACTTCTGTCCACCTGGCAGTGTTACGATCTTGACAAATCTCTTCTGACTTTGAAAGTCGAATTACGAAGTAACGTTAGCTCTATCCCTGTCACTTGTTAATTGAGACTAAATCGAGAGAAAAGGATGGAGCTAACGTAACTTCGAACTTCGATTTTCAAAGTAGCGCCTCTGATATTTATTATTTTACTAGCATCTGCCCGCGTCTTCTTTCGCGTTGAATTAGTAATTCGGACATCCCATTTTGGGGCGATTTTACGGGATTAAAAGTAGCCCATATCCAAATTTCATCCAAATCCGTCTAGCCGTTGTATTGTAAAGGCGTAACAAACTCACACACACAAACATTCATATTTATAACATTAGTGAGATTAAAAGAGCCTCTGTACTCCATCGCAGGCAGAAGCATGTGTAAAGCCTCAAAAGCTGGGTCCACATTTGTATCATTTCGTCGTATCGTATCTCCGTCGCGTTGCACCGACTCGAGATCGCTAGTGTGGACGCAAAAACAGCGAGATCATGCGGCGCGCCGTATCTGATCGCTCGGGATCGATGTTGATACGCGTTTATTATATACCCCGTACACTCGCGATCGGATACGCGTATCAAGATCGGTAAGTATGGACGTGTTTTGATACTGTATCACGATACGAAGTTATGATTTGATACGCGATACGCCGTGATCGCTCTCGAGGCGGTTTTTCCCCGATCATCAAAGGGGATACGGATAGCGTCCACACTTAATGATACGGCGTTATTATACGATACGCTGCTACACGCTACGGTTAGTATGGACGCATTTTTTCACTCGACGATGATAGTGATACGGTGTGCCCAAAGTGAGCGTCCATACTTAGGATACGCGAGCTTGGTACGATACGCGTGATCGTGATCGGCAAAATGTAGACCCAGCTTTACACACGACTCGCAGCGACGGTTATTAAACCACGCGCGCACCGCTGAAATGTTCACAGATTAGTGCGGCTCGGGGCGGAGCCAATTCGCGGCACTCGTTAAAAGTTCGCCAGCAAACAAGTTGACGACGTTGCAGTATGCATGTCGCTAGTTGGATGAAAAATGTAGTTTATTACTAACGTGACGTCACATTCTTTATCGAGGTTGGATAAAAGTAATAGTGGTGAGGGCGGAAATAGGGAATATTCATGACATTTTCGCATAAGACAAATAAATCGCTTTATTTAATAATGTTTAAAATTGTGCGCTTATGAATACGAGGCACATACAAACCGGATTTTAATTTAAAAAAGTTAAAGCGACACTTCATAACGTAATTATCAAAAGAATAACAGTAAAAAACTTTCATTTTCAGCTTGCAGATTGAAATAACCATTCCTTTTCAATCGAGTTAAAGTCTTGAAACCAATTTAAAATCATTCTAAAATTTTATCTTCAAGATATCCCCGACCCATGATAAATATTGCATGCCTACCCACATAAAAGTTTTATCTTAACTCGTTGGGATAAAGTCAGGGTACGTTTTATTACTGTACATTGATTTTTTATGCGATTAGTGGGGCTAGAGTCTACGTGCCCGTTCAGAGTTTCTCTTTAAATTGAAGTACATTTATGTATAAATGATTATGTGGTAAACTTACTGGTTTTAGTGCTTATCTAACTGTACTGGGTGTGTAATATACTGGGAAAAGAGAGCCGTCTCTTGGGTTATTCATGCAGACTGATTTGAAGCGCCATCTAGATTTCTGAACTAGTACCATTGATATACATGGTGTTCGGCAGAAGGTTAGACAAACTTCAGGGACTAACTCTGTAGGTCATAATCATCAACTTTTATCATGGGACCAACATTCAAATCACGAAAAAAAAAACAGCTGTTCCATAAATTTCTGTTGTTTAGCTCTCAAAGTTTATATGGCACAGCTGTTTTTATTTTCGCGATTTGGATGTTGGTCTTGGAACTTAAGGTAGGGTAAACCGCTTCGTTACGTAACGCGTTACGTAACTCGCCAGTCTGTCTGCCTTCCCTTTCTCACGCCTAGTTCAACTTAGATTAGTTTAAGTTATCACTTCTGTCGGGCGTCCGGAGATGCACACTTTTTTTTTTAACTCAGCCGCCTTTACTTTCGAGTAAATAAGAGCTATAAAAACGTTGACGATATAATAACAGCCCCTATTTCACCATAGTGACATTGACAGGTGACAGGTGACATTTCAGTGTACATGGCGTAGCTGATGTGAATCCCAGTGATGTGAAAACTTGTTAACTCAGCAATGTATATACCAAACTGTCACCTGTCACCTATCATTGTCAGGATGGTAAAAAAGGGGGCTGGTTAAAGACGATGTGGTTTTTGCCGCCTAGAATACCGACCCAGGTGACCTGTATACTCTTTTCCATAAAGGTACATAAAGGACGATAAAAAATTATTCTCCAAGACAACGGCTGCGACCATTTCATGACTTTTCAGCCTGAAATAATTACGAAGATGTAACAAAAAAAAGAGGCAGTAATGTCTTTGTGAGCTCGTAGAGCCGATTTATGTGACAGAATGGGCTAAAAAACCCTCTTTATAGCGAATCCTTTAAATTGGTTAAAAAGATTAGTTTGCCACATTATACTTTAGGTTATATTTATGTTCGTTCCTTGCAGAGAATATGGACTTAGCGAAAACACTTCCGTAAAGTACAAACTACAGCTTAGGTTGGGACTATGTCAATTTGTGTTAGATTGTCTCCTAATATTTATTTCTTTTTAGGGTTCCGTACCCAAAGGGTATAAACGGGACCCTATTACTAAGACTCCGTTGTCCGTCTGTCCGTCTGTCTGTCACCAGGCTGTATCTCATGAACCGTGATAGTTAGACAGTTGAAATTTTCACAGATGATGTATTTCTGTTTCCGCTATAACAACAAATACTAAAAACAGAATAAAATAAATATGGGGCCCCATACAACAAACGTGATTTTTTTGGCGTTTTTGGGATGTTGTATAGATAATGGTACGGAACCCTTCGTACGCGAGTCCGACTCGCACTTCAAAATCGGTTCAGTAGATCCAGAGATTACCCCTACAACCTCCCAAACTTTACCTCTTTTTAATATTAGTATACACTAAATACTTGACTGTAAAAGAAACTGAGAGAGTTTCACCAATTTAATTTAGTTTAAAAATACACGTAACGTTACTCTATTGTTTCTAAAAATAACGAAAGTGCTTTCTAACAAAAGAATTCAATTAAAAGAGGTAATAAACGTCCTAAGTCGCGGGCTCGGTCAATTATACCGTATAGTTGCAACTGCGGGACAAATGAAGACGAATCGCGCGGCAGACTGTTCGGTTCCCAGAGGGTGAAGTGGTACCACCGGAAAGTCAAAGTTAGATTAATTAAATCGCATTTCTCAACATAATTATGAAAATACCGTAAAAGAGATCACCAAAAGTGGAATACAGATAAAAATCGGCCAAGACATACGGATGATACAAGCATTTTAAACTGCTAATTAGACTGAGAGATCTGATACGCCGTGTGACGTCATGTAACACGTCGGCCATATAAACTCCATGTTAAATTCTGTTTTGTTAGAAAGAGAGAGAACAGGAACAGAATATCCAGTTTGAAATGTTACTTTGGAGTAAGTATTGAAAATAGTTATCGATAAAATTAAATGTGACATTCGAAGCAAGTCCCTAGTTAATTGTCATTTTTGCCACAAATACTCCCATATGTGATAATTATGTTTACTAGTTGGTCTTATCTATGGCATAAAATGAACAATTCCCGCGTGGTAGGTACGTTACTTGAGTCATATTCATTCATGCGTGAGTGAGATGGGAACATGTTATTAAATGAACATGTGTTAGACGTAAATTATCACTCCTCTGACACATGTTAAGGGAGTAGTATAAACTTATATATTGATCTTTTAAACATTTTATTATAGTACTAGCTTTCCGCCCGCGACTTCGTCTGCGGAGAGTCAGAACTTCTGTTGAAAGTACAGTTATAGTATACATCACCTTCTAAGGCATTTAAAAAAAAGTCTAGAGCGTGAATTTTAAGTAAGCAGTCCACATAAACAACTTTAATTTTATAGCGCTAACCTTTAAAACAACAAAATTAACATACAAAATAAATTCACTGCCTCTCACCATTACGTTTATTTTATACGATTCTAGATGCCACATTTCTATACAAACAATTAACTCACTTAGCAGAAGATTTTCGAAAAACACAGGAGCTGAATATTTTCTGTATGTAATAATAATACCCATTTTGATAACTTGAAGGTAAGTATCTACTTTGAATATTACATAAATTCGATACAAACTTTACAGTCTTGCTTTGCGTGCACTTAACTAACTATTACCACCTTTTATCCACGTTTCTCACTTCAAAAATATACCATACAATTTTCTACCCCCCGTTTTACCTCCTTGGAGGTAGTTTTTTCTGAATCGAGCATTTCTACCAAGTTTCAAGTAAGTCATCCCCCAAGGGTTTGAATTTTAGTTATCACGTGACTCATTGTTTTCATTGCAGAGCAAGCATTTCTTCCAAGTTTAAAGTAAATTTAAGCATACCAAATATTTTTTCCTAAACAAACTTTGCAACCCCCTTTTATCCCTAGGGGTTGAATTATAGTAATCGCTGAAATACGTGTCACATTATTTGCATTGAAGAGCATTTCTACCAAGTTTCAAGTAAATTTGAGCATACCAAATATTTTTTCCTAAACAAACTTTGCAACCCCCTTTCATCCCTCTAGGGGATAAATTTTAGTAATCGCTGAAATACGTGACTCATTATTTGCATTGAAGAGCGTTTCTACCAAGTTTCAAGTAAATTTGTCCATAAAAGTATTTTTTTCCATTCAAACTGCAACCCCCTTTCATCCCTTTAGGGATTGAATTTTAGTAATCGCTCAAATATATGTCTCATTATTTGCATTGAAGAGCATTTATACCAAGTTTCAAGTAAATTTGACCATAAAAGTATTTTTTCCCATACAAACATTGCAACCCCCTTTCATCCCTCTAGGGGTTGAATTTTAGAAATCGCTGAAATACGTGTCTCATTATTTGCATTTAAGAGTATTCATACCAAGTTTTAAGTAAATTTGATCATAAAAATATTTTATCTATACACACTTTGCAACCCCTTTTCATCCATCTAGGGGTTGAATTTTAGTAATCGCTGAAATACATGTCTCATTATTTGCATTGAAGAGCATTCCTACCAAGTTTCAAGTAAATTTGATCATAAAAATATTTTATCTATACACACTTTACAACTCCTTTTCATCCCTCTATGGGTTGAATTTTAGTAATCGCTGAAATACGTGTCTCATTATTTGCATTGAAGAGCATTCCTACCAAGTTTCAAGTAAATTTGACCATAAAAGTATTTTTTCCCATACAAACTTTGCAAATCCCTTTCATCCCTCTAGGGGTTGAATTTTAGTAATCGCTGAAATACATGTCTCATTATTTGCATTGAAGAGCATTTCTACCAAGTTTCAAGTAAATTGGACCATAAAAATGTTTTTTCCCATACAAACTTTGCAACTCCCTTTCATCCCTCTAGGGGTTGAATTTTAGTAATCGCTGAAATACATGTCTCATTATTTGAATTGAAAAGCATTTTTACCAAGTTTTAAGTAAATTTGATCATAAAAATATTTGATCTATTAAAACTTTGCCACCCCCTTTCATCCCCCAAGGGGTTGAATACGTGTCTCATTATTTGCATTGAAGAGCATTTCTACCAAGTTTCAAGTAAATTGGACCATAAAAGTATTTTTTTCCATTCAAACTGCAACCCCCTTTCATCCCTTTAGGGATTGAATTTTAGTAATCGCTCAAATATATGTCTCATTATTTGCATTGAAGAGCATTTATACCAAGTTTCAAGTAAATTTGACCATAAAAGTATTTTTTCCCATACAAACATTGCAACCCCCTTTCATCCCTCTAGGGGTTGAATTTTAGAAATCGCTGAAATACGTGTCTCATTATTTGCATTTAAGAGTATTCATACCAAGTTTTAAGTAAATTTGATCATAAAAATATTTTATCTATACACACTTTGCAACCCCTTTTCATCCATCTAGGGGTTGAATTTTAGTAATCGCTGAAATACATGTCTCATTATTTGCATTGAAGAGCATTCCTACCAAGTTTCAAGTAAATTTGATCATAAAAATATTTTATCTATACACACTTTACAACTCCTTTTCATCCCTCTATGGTTTGAATTTTAGTAATCGCTGAAATACGTGTCTCATTATTTGCATTGAAGAGCATTTCTACCAAGTTTCAAGTAAATTGGACCATAAAAATGTTTTTTCCCATACAAACTTTGCAACTCCCTTTCATCCCTCTAGGGGTTGAATTTTAGTAATCGCTGAAATACGTGTCTCATTATTTGCATTGAAGAGCATTCCTACCAAGTTTCAAGTAATTTGATCATAAAAATATTTTATCTTACACACTTTGCAACCCCTTTTCATCCCTCTAGGGGTTGAATTTTAGTAATCGCCGAAATACGTGTCTCATTATTTGCATTGAAGAGCATTTCTACCGAGTTTCAAGTAAATTTGACCATAAAAGTATTTTTTCCCATACAAATTTTGCAACCCCCTTTCATCCCTCTAGGGGTTGAATTTTAGTAATCGCCGAAATACGTGTCTCATTATTTGCATTGAAGAGCATTCCTACCAAGTTTCAAGTAAATTAGACAATAAAAATATTTTTTCCCATACAAACTTTGCAACCCCCTTTCACACCTTTAGGGGTTGAATTTCGAAAAATCCCATCTTAAACGACGCCTCCAATACAAAATCAACTTCCCCTCAAAATTCCAAATTTGTATCTTTAGCGGTTTAGGCTGGGCGTTGATATGTCACCCGGGACATTGCCTTTTATATATATAGATTTGGGATTGTTCATATTTTTACAATTACTCTAATTCGAAAACCATTTCGAGGAATGAGGTTTTAAAGCCGTTCTGCATTATTAAGTTTTTGAAATATTTATCTATTTCGGATATTTCGACAAAAGTATATTTAACCTTTGTTTGACTTTCGTTTTTGGCTTGAAGCCCTCCTAGGCGTATCTTACGGGTTAGGCGAAAACCGCTTGAAATAGTATGTTTTAATACATTATTACAATCACTTTTTCACATTAGATATCATTTAATTGTTGTAATATATTAGAAAATGCCAGCCCAAAATAAAAATAATCATGTCATCCATAAAATGTCTGTTAAATAAATAAAGATATTCAAACAAAACTATTGGGTCAAATACACAATTAATGAACTTGGTCTCTTAAAATTACCCATTCTTTCGAATTAGAATGTAAAAACAGTGAGTTATTTTTTTTGGTCTATCCCAATTGGTCAAACAGTGGTCTGCCACCGTACAGTTAAAAACAACAATAATGTTATTATTAGGCTCTTCAACAAATTGACAGCCACTCACGCACACACACACACACACACGCACACACCAACCTATTTAACAGCACCCTTAAAACATAGTTTCTTATGAGCTGGAAAAAAACGTTATTTCCACAGACGTCGTTTTGTAAAATTTACTGTCACAACTAACTCACGCTACAAACTATTCCCAACACCCATAGTACCACTTCGGGACAATACATCGACGATTCAAACGCTGGAGGATTCAAAGTTTTCCTATTTTTTCCAGTATCTTCCATTGTCTGCGGTCTTATTTATTGTGAAATATCTGCCGTATAGTAACAGAACCGCTTCGGGATCTAATATTTTTATTTTTAGACGTTAATGTTTTCGATGTAGATCTATATAATTCGAAGAAAAGAGTTGAGAGTGGTTTCTGTTGTATTTGAAAATAGAACTCGGTTAATCTCAATGACTAAATTCAAAGATATTATCGTTTCACTAACGCGTGTCTCATCGTCATCAATAGCCGGTCAAGTGCGAGTCGGACTTGTTTACGATTTTATTTAATTTATAATTTCATTTATTTTTAGGGTTCCGTTCCAAGAAAGGAAAAAACGGAACCCTTATAGGATCACTTTGTTGACCGTCTGTCCGTCTGTCTGTATGTCAAGACCCTTTATTTAGGGAACGCGTCGAGTTAAAATTAAAACCATAATATACTCCGGGGCTAGAGCCCCTTGAAGCTGTAAAAAAATCAAACTTCTACTTTAACGTAAAAAAAAGATACGGACGTTTATGCCGCAAAAAACGTGTATTACGTCACTCTCGAGGGAATCAAAATGTATTATGGTATTTCCCGTTGACATAGAACTATGAAATTTGGCAAGTAACACCGTAAGTATAGGAGAAAATCTGAAATCTGTACATCTTTAATTAAATCACAAAAAAACAGTGTCTTTATGCAAGGAACGGCGGTCCAAATTTTGAATTGAGTTAACCGTGTCATGTGCGGATCCCTCGGTGGGCGAGTCCGACTCGCCTTGTCCGGTTTTTATACTAAACCGGCTTTGTAGGTCCTGTTGAGTTTACCTGTGGTGTCTCGTGGCTCTCACAGTCGAGGCACGCACACACGCAAGCCGCGAGATATATAGTCACAAATAAGTGTCTGTCAAGAATTTCATTCTTGGGACAAGCTTTTGTTGCTGACTGTACTTTTTTAGCAAAATCTTTATCTGCTTATCAAGACCAAAGTATTGAGTCCTAACACGGTGGGTCTACGGTAAGAATAGCGAAGATCCTGTGGCCACCTTCCGACTCCATCATCGGACCAGCACATAGATACCATAATATTGCATTGTCATCGGGTTTACATATGTGGTCCAAATTTCAGCCCATTCCGTTGACTATATTTGAAGATTTGACCCTAACATACATACATAAGTACTATACATTGCAAGTTAAACAAAAGCTTGTAAAAAAGACCTAATGGTTCAGACAGTTAACCAAAACTAATTTAATGCATTTTAGTCAACGCAAATCTACTATACCACAAACTAGTATTACTTATCAAGGTTGCAAATTAGATGAAGTGGAATCTATACGTTTCTTAGGAGTTCAAATAGATCAATCACTTAATTGGAAAAAACAAATAGAATTAGTATGTTCAAAATTAGCTAAGGCGTCCTACGCACTTTATAAGTTGCAACAAATAGTCAGCATTGAAACTGTATTGACAGCATACCATGCTTTAGTAGCGTCGATCCTTAGGTATGGTGTGGTCATTTGGGGAAATTGCACAGACCGCGAAAAAATATTAAGAAGCCAAAAGAGGTGCATTAGGGCAATGATCGGCTTAAAACCAACAGATAGTGTTAAGCCATATTTCGTTAAGTATAAATTATTAACCTTTCCTTCGATATATATTTATGAAATAGCATTATTAGTTAAATGTAACCCTAATGTATTTGAGCGAAATAAACACTCTAATAAAATTCTTAGACCACGTGATGATGGTAAAGCAAGCGTTCCACTTGCAAAAACAGCACTACTTGGGAAAAGCATTTTTGTTATGGCACCTCGCATTTACAATAAAATACCAAGACAGATAAGGGACACCAGCATTGACATGTTTAAAAAAAAAATTGTCAAATTATTAATAGAAAAATGTTATTATAGTATTAAGGAATTTTTAAATGACATAGCATTGTAAATAATATATTAATATAAGAGCCATACAATAATATGAATAATTTGTACGCCGAAAGGCAAAACATGAAGAACATTGAATATGTAGAACATCTGTATAAAAATTACTCAACTCATGTTTAACAAATAAAATTATCTTTATCTTTATCTTTATCTTTACAGTTTTCCTCTATCTCCCCATACTATTACCGTAGTTTAAAAAACACACACACTGTATAAATATAATATTATCCTTTACACTGTAGTAATCGTTAGTATACAGGGTTAGTTTAAGTGCGTTTATAAATAAAAGGTGTAACTTTTCAACTTTTAGAACCTTATGTAAACAAAAGACAACCCGAATCCATTTAAAACATTATCTGCGTCTATATTTGCTGCGTCAGAAAATTCGCAGTGACGTCTAAAACGAGATGAGGCAAGTGGAATTATATAGGTATCGACCTTTACTTACAGAGAGGTAAGATAACTATTATGCTGCATTACCTTCTAATACGTGCACAAGTAAGTAAAGGTCTATCAAAAACGTTGCTTTTGCTGTCGAATGTACTTTTTTTCACAGTCATGATCATACACCGTATTGACGGGGGCTAAAATGTACCAGTGCTAGTGATTCATTAAATATCGACTAACTTTTTCGTGACATGGATCTTACACGTCTTGCAAAAGTAAGTCGTACCTTTATCTTCTATATGTGAATGATCAGCATTCCATGAAGATAAACGATATTTTTTCTTTCGAGGCATTTTTAACCGACTAAAAAAACAAAAAGGCTCTCAATTCGTCGGAATGCTAAAGAGTATTGTTGTACTGAATGAATTTGTTATTCAATGTAATTTCAATGGTGTTCAAAAGTGACTTAAGTCCAGAGTCAATGTCAAACACCGGTTGTTTATATTTGCGATAAGTATAAATAAAATAGGTTTGCACATAATTAAAAAGTATTCAAACTTGGCCATTAATTATGATAATGATGATTAAAAATCGCTTTTTATCGATGTCGACACTTAGTCGACATTTAATGAATCACTAGCACTGGTACATTTTTGCCCCCGTCAATCTGGTGTATGGTCATGATGATGCTTATCAAGACCAATCTAAGAAGTGTACGTTATAGCGGAGGTCTTTTGCCACCTTCCGACTCATTAGACTGACAGGTCTTAGAAAAGATGCAACGCTAATATAAACGATTTTTGAAAACTGACAAAAATTCTATAGCGATAAGCTCTCGCAATGTATCTTGTCTGGGCTTTTGTAATCTATTTTGGTTTAACCGATCGAACCGATTATGATAGCTCGATCTTAATGGAAAGTGAATAAAAGTAAACATTATGTCAATAATATGGATGATGGTCAGAAAGTACAGTCCATAGCATAAAATTAAGTGATCATTTATGTATTTTGTCGCTTTCAATCGTTTTGCAATTTTGTGACAAGGTACATAAATGATCACTTATTTATGCTGCTGACTGTACATTGTACCATTTTGAGCTAGATAAGTTGAGTGGTAATGTTGAAAACTTATCAAATCTAGGTTCTATACTGATTTTTTCACGCTACACTGGCATTACAATCCAAATGGGAGAACGCCTATTGGATTTTTAATATTTTACCGTTTTTTTTTAAAAGTGAATCGACACAAATAAAATAAAAAATCACCTTTTAAAAATTATCCCATGTCAAAAATGCTGGAGTTTTTGTTTATATATTTACCAAATAATAACTTAAAGAGTTGGTTGGAGTAACCTCCACGCACCCTCATACCTCCCTGCCCCTTACCAAAGCCCCTCAGTCAAACTGTCGCCGTTGTCAGAATTCGTACATTCCCCAGATTTAATACAAGCCTTACATCTCGCAGACTAGACATTACACTTTAATAGTGCGATATGTTACTGCTGCGGCTAGAGATGGTCGATAATGTACCGTGTACCAGTTCGAGCTAGATAAATGGCTCATTCAATCTACACTAATCTTCTTTCTAATATAGTTCTCGTGTCAGTGTTTGTAACAAAACTCCTCCGAAACGGCTTGACCGATTCTTATGAAATTTCGTGTCTATATTTAGTAGGTCTGAGAATAGGACGTAAAGGTTATTTTCATAAGGTTTGTATGAAAATAATGTAAATATAACAGGGCGGCGCCGCGCGGACAGCTAGTAATATTATAAAGAGGAAATTTTTGTATGTTTGTAACGTATAAACTCAAAAACTACTAGACCGATTCCAAATATTCTTTCACCATTGTTATTATTATTATTCACTTATTAAAAACAAACAACAAAACTGTTAGAACAGTTTGACCGCACGAATGTGTCCGTGAAAAAAAATCAGCTTTTATTCTAATTTTAAATAATATTTTTAGAATGCTACATTATCCCTGAGTCTACGAGTATGTTTCATTTTTCTGCGCGGGTGGACCCGCGGGTAACAGCTAGTACTCAATATGCACTCCACAGTTACGGTTTTAGGATGTTAGGTTAACTTAAGTTAAAACAGTGAAATAATGTTTTATTTTTATTGTTGAGGTAATGTTAATAAGTTATCGAAATAAATGTTAAAAAAACAAATAAAATAAAGTCCACAAAGCTTCCTCTACCAGTTGACTATCATCAACTTCTCCCTTTCTATCAAAAAACAGCGGTATAAACACTGATTATTATTTTTGCTTAGACAATATGAAACATGATCACGGTACATATTGTATGTAAACAAGTTATAAAATATTAGTATTCACAGAAAATAAATCAAACAACAGGAACGAATATATATTTTTGCAACAGTCACCTAGTTAACTATTTTACTAAGGTTTTAAACCGATTAGTAGTACAATTTACTAATAATGTATATGCGTGTAATAGATGTGCTTTACGCAATAAATTAATGATTTACAGATTACTGTACCAAATTAAACCGGTACAAGTACCACTTTCAACCGCAACTTTAACAACCCTATTTGTAAGTGTGAACCCGAATATCGCGCGAACGTGTCGCGATATAACGGCGGTAAAACACGCCGCGTTTTCATTTGTTGCACTAATAACTCGCCGTACGTGACTTTAATTCTGCGGTTTTGTAATTTTGATATTATATGACGCGGGAGTTTGTGCTTTAGGTAGCTGTCAGAAATTGTGATAATACTCAAGACTTGTAATGAACGGGTTTTGATTTTGTTTTTTTTATTTAATCCCTATATTTCGACGTTTAGTGTAATGAATAATAACTCCAATAGGTGAAAAAAGTATTTCTAAAAACGTTAGACACAAATGCAAAAGTATGCCGTTTGTTTGTTTCCACTACACATATAAATAAATAAATAAATTATCAGGGGACAATGTCACACCAATTGACCTAGTCCCAAACTAAGATCTAGGCTAAAGTAACTTTTTTTGTTTGTTACGTTTTCAAAGCTAAAGTGCCTATCCCGGTAACCTAGCTAAGAACCACCGCTAGAAAACCTGCTTTCGAAACCGCATCCACATCGGTTTAGGAGCTACGATGCCATAGACAGATACCTACACAGATAGGTACCCATCTTTTTGCGTCGGGGGTAAAAACGAATACCTACTACTTACTTGGGTACTTTTTTTAGTTCTCAAGAGAATATATTATATTTAATATTAAAAAGAGACAGCACGATTTTTTTAGTTCGTATGTATCTAGGGTGCCTCCGACCGATAGTTGTTTAAACCGGAGCGACACGAGGGCGGGACGCTAGTTATCGTAATATAAACTACAAACGTTATCCCTAATTGAACCCCAGTTTAAACTCATACCGTTTAATTAACTCGCCAGTTAAGTAACCAAGTTTTAACGACGACATAACGATACGATAACAATCGGTTAATGAAAACCTTGAGTAGCAAAACTTTACAACTTAACTGTAACTTATTAAAGCTTTGGTTTTATTGAGACTAGTGACCCGCCCTCGCTTTGCGTTAGTTTTTGCGAGTTTTCTGTAACAACCGTAGATAATTCAGAATCCATCATCCACATCTATACATATATATAAAGGCAAACCTGACTGACTTATATATCAACGCACAGCCAAAAGTACTGAACCTAGAAACTAGAAATTTGGTACAGGGGTTCCTTCCATGATGTAAGTGAGCAGTGAAAGGATTTTCCGAAAATAGACCCCAATCGGGAAGAAATGGGGGGAGTAGCGGGAAACTAATTATACGCGTACGAAGTCGCGGGCGTCCTCTAGTGTATTATATGTACATAAAACCATCCTCTCGAATCACTCTATTGATGAAAACTGCATTAAAACCTAAGCGTACAGTCAACGTCAAAAGTAAGTGATCAAAATCAACATTTCAAAACATGTTCTAGCATGACGCCCCAGATATAACAGATTATACTAAAGTGTCATTTTCAACTGAATATTCAATTAGTCAAAAGAAAATGATTATAAAGGATGTCATAACTGTCTCTTTATAGAAAATTTCAATTAAGAATTATGAAATAAAAAAAATACCCAAGTGTCAAGTGTCAAACAAGAGAACGTCAAGATTTCAAAATGTCCAAATGATTAGGGTAATCACGGCAGTTAAAAAGGATTTATTTAAAATGTTGCAAAAAAAAACAAAGCGAAGTAATAGGAACTTATTTCAACCCTTGACGGAAATGAGAGGTGTAATAGTTGCTTCGCGTGTTTGTCAAACGAATATAACCGACATTAACCGAACGTCTGACTTGTATTCCGAGGTGGTCTCGAGAGGTCAAAAAGCCCCAAAAATTCATATTCACTTACATATGATAGTTTGGCAGTATTACTGACTATTGCTATATTAGAGAATCAGTTTAATTTGAAACGCTTAGTAATAACTTTAACTGTTTGAATGGCATGTCACTTACTTATGACACATTACGAGTTAATTTACTTATGCTAAACTACAATAATCAGTGACATCTGACTTAATTTATTGTATACACTATTTTGAGACCCTATTTTATCAGTTTCTTTTGCTGTTGACTGTACATTATAGCGGGACAGACGGCGGGAAGCCACTTCGTTTTATACTATGTAAAGATAATGTAAAGATAGTGTATTATACGTATGAAAAGATTAGATAAGTAAAAGAAATATCATTTTGGTGTACAACTTACGTAAGTGTAATTAAGTTAAAATTAACATTACCTAGGGATACTCTTACACAAATTGACCTAACAGACAGAAATCTATACGAAAACGTATACTAAAACTAGTTATTGCCTGCTATTCTGTCCACGTAGAAGTTCTTTGTCGCTATGCCTTCGGGAACTGTTGAATTTTCCGGGATACGAGTAAAAAGTATTCTAGGTCCTTTCCCAGGGTTTAAGCTATATCCATTAAAATCAGTGTAGTAGTTTATTAAAAAAAAATGTTATTAAATATATAAATACCCCGATATAATGATGTCCCTTTCATTCAGCTCCCGTATCAAGGTCGCCTTTGTCGCGGTGGATAAAGAATCCGTCACTCTCGCACTTACATAGTCAAAAAGTGACGGATGTTTTTTTCACGTTTATCCACATCAATAAACACTATAATTTTGCTGATAACTCTTTAACGGGAAACCTAGCTTAAAACCATCCCGAAAAAAACTGCAACCAAATCGGTTCATTGGTTTGGGAGTTACGATCTCAGACACAAACACAATGTTAGACTTATAAAACCCCTTTCATATCGGGAGTTAATTAAAAGAGCGGAAAACTTAATGGTGTTTCGTGAACGCGGGCAGTTAGCAGAGATCGTTTAGCGAACAACTCAGTGGCAATTTGGTTTAACACGAGCATTGCCCGGCTTTTATGCCGCGGTGGGCAAAAAGAATATTCGGTCTTAAGTTGGTTGTACAAATGGTTGATTCCCCTTGGTAGGGAGTGGAAGTATTCCTACTATTTTTGATAGGCAATCACATATGCTAAAAAGTTGTCAATTTCTAGAAATTAAGGTTGTTATCAATTTGTAGAAATTAAGGATGTAGATAGCTTGAAGTATTTTTTACCTCTAAACATATATATTATCATAATACACGAAGGGTTAGCCTAGTTGGTAGTGACCCTGCCTACGAAGCT